>CM060923.1:553503706-554843706 GCA_030737875.1 Allium sativum | reverse complement strand
ATGGCCAAACTATGTAATGGCTCATTTAACCCTTTGACGAAACGGAGAGCCTTCTTGTGCGGGGTATTGACTAGGTCAAGTCCAAACCTAGCCAGCTCATCGAACTGATTCACATACTCTCTGACAGTCTTGTCTCCTTGCTTAAGAAATAAGAATTTTTCCAACTGCAAACTTCTTTCTGCATCTGAGAGAAATTTGGTCTCAAACCTTGCCCTAAAGTCCTCCCATGTATCCACTGGTCTTTCAGCATTGGTGACTTCCCACCAGTAGGAAGCCTCGCCCTTCAATAACCACACCGCCAGTTGTACCTTTTGTCTATCTTCTACCTCAAAGATGATGAATAGGTCCTCCGTTTCTTTTAGCCAATTCCTAGCTGCTACGAAGGACTCAGTTCCATGGAAATCCCTTCCTCCCATAGCTTTAAAATCTTTACATATCTTAGCGAATGTGTTTCCCCGTGGAGGAGGTGGAGGAAAAGGTGCTGCTGCGGCTGGATGATTCCCTTCAGCTGGAGGAGGAGGAACGGTAGGACCTGGCTGAGTGGCCCTTGCTTCTAAGAAACGTCTAAACCAACTAGGTATGGGTACCCCTTCAGGCAAGTTAAGATCTTGGGACATGCTGAAACAAAAAGGATAGATTCAAAACGAAGGATAAGAGATAGTTCCAATGGCTTTGGGGAGTGGACTTTGCCTTTTTTAAAATAAAATAACATTTTTCTTTTTAAAAATGCTTCTTTAAATTTCCTTTTTGAAAATAATTTTTCAAAACTTTTTATCTTATCTGGTAAACCTATGCTCTGATACCAAGTGAAACACCCCACCTCCGTTAGGGTCACTCTCAAAGGGAATGCCCTAATTTTGGTGGAGGTTTATAAGTACAAGTCACAGATATACAAGACAGATATAAGAACACATATTTTGCAAACAGCGGAAGAACAACAAACTTTTATTTCATAAAGTCAAATATGTGTTACAACAACAACCTTTCCAACAAAAACATAACATAATACTTTCATAATCTGTCTTGAGTACATTATTTAAAGAAGCATAAATAAAACATAGATAAACTGCAAAAGCCCCTTAGTGGATTGTCCAAAGCCATAATTCAAAACAGGAAAGTCCAAGCAATACATTTCTCTTCTTCAAGCTGGATGTTGAGGCTGGTCAAGCTGTTGTGTTCCCTCCCTGAGGACCTGGGGGGGGGGGGAAACGGAAGAAAGAAGACGAAAGAAAAATAGAGTCAGACATAAAGCCTGAGTAAGTCTAGTACTACTTTGTCTATGAATAAAGAACTGGGTATGATAAGTAAAACAGGAAGTGGGCAAACACTATGAACTTGATTAAGTTATCTAGGGTCGAATATACTATCGTACCCCATGTTAATCTCTGAACCCTTATAAACTAGTTTCCAATTTGCACCCCATAATCAGGGTGATGTGATCCATTCAATGATGATCGGCTCCTACTCGCATAGTTACATGTGTCTTACGGCCCCCGATGTCTGTAGTTACCTATGCTGGTCCCACCATGGGGTGTATCAAGTCCCATAGTGGCAACCCGACACAACCTTAGAGTGCAAAGGTATGCTACTGGTGTCCAGTGCTTTATTTTTCTGCGCCGGAGTGCGTGCACGCCCGCACACCGTTAGAACCTGCACTGCTACACCACCGCCGTCGATTTGACCTCTTACAATCAGCCCAGTAATCGTGCCCCACCCTGCCTAGTTTCAGGGTATCATGATACACCTTTTAGGGTTACTGCTGAAAAGGGTCCCCCGTTACTAGGTTTTCTATCTCTAGCCAACATGCTAAGTTGGTTAAGTGTTTCCTAACCTAACCCCACCAGTCCGTTTAGTTTAGCATGTTCCATTTTGATTAAGTCTTTAGTCCACTTAATCCTAACAATCCTGACTCAGCCTTAATTGTCTTATTAAGGCCCGGACCTCTCACATTAGACAGGTATTGTTGTGGCTGCCTGTTGCCGGTTGGTTCCGGGCAGTCTTACGCCACAACTCAGTCTAACCTCGGGTCCTTGCTGGGCTCCATGTTTAACCTCCCACATTGGATAGGTATTGTTGTGACTACTGGACAGCCGGGCGGTTCCGGGCAGGTTTACATCACAACTCAATCCAACCTCGGGTTAAACACATCGTATTTTCTACATTTACATATCTTGTCATTCTTCTTTATTTATATGTAAATATTTGCGGCCCATTATTAAGTTAATGGTGTAAAGATTACACCAATCACGGGCCCAACCCATACTTGAATTTGGGCCCTTCTATTTTATATTTTCATTCATTAATTCATTTTAACCCAACGTTATTTTCCCCCGTTTTACACTTTCGTTCATATATATTGGGCTTAGCCTTTTAAAGCCCAATTTAGCCATGCGAAAGGGGAGGCTTATGGCGTATACACAAAGAGGGGAAGGTGAGCGCATGAACTTGCATATGACGTTGGAAAATACATAATAGAATTTGGTGTACTTGCATAGTGGTGACATGTATTTTAGTCATAAAACATAGGTGACATAAATCAAGGCATGTAAACTTGCATAGGTTTAACTACAACATGAACCTATATTCTTATTTAGGCATAATGTCAAACATAAGCATGGCCTAAATACTTCTAGCATATTGTCAAACATAAGCATGGCATAAAATACTTCTTGCATAGGCATGGCATATTGTCAAACATAAGCATGGCATAAAATACTTCTAGCATGAACATAGCATAATTCAACTTAATCATGATTTAAGCCTAATCACATAACGATGGTATAAACATACTTATGCATAAATATTCCTAAACATGGTGTTTGTTTTAAACTTGCAAAAAGGAGATTTTTGAGTTCAACCTAGCCATGTCTCACATATGTCATTTAACAACATAGAACTAACATGGATTTCAATTATGCCTAATATTATTCATAGCCTAGCCATATTAATGAGTTTTGCAAAAGCATGGTTTAATACATGGATTATGGTGTCAAAATTCCAACATAGTTTCATATGAACTATAACAACCAAACTTGTTCAATTACTTGCAAAATGATTTATGCACAAAATATACATCATGATAGCATAATAACAAAGCCCAAATTCGCATAAATTTCAATCAACTACATACATGTAGCTTCAACATAGATAACATAATTTGCGCAATATTCCAAACGTATACTTGTATAGAACTACCGCATGTAGTTCTTTATAACATAATCCATAAATATCCAAACGTATATAAATTGATAAGAACGCATAAATATGAATTACTTCCATTGCCACAATTCAAGCATACACATCAACACAGTTGTTTATTATACCAAAGTAATACTCTACTTACAATGGTTGCAGCGAATTCTCTAATTAAGAGACACGATTCCTTTGTTGAATTGATTAGCTTTAGGTTGCTCTGAATTGCTTTAGGCTTTAGAACTTTCTTCCTAACCCTCTCTCTAGTCGGCGGCTACTCTTTGTCGTTCCTCAGCAACATGGCGGCTATAATCTTATTTTGAATGAATAGATTAGGGTTTAGTCTAGGGTTGTTTATATAGAGGTTAGGAATTGATTAGGACCCTTGATGTTGCTAGGTTAGATCGTAGCCATTCATTAGGAAGAGAGACCAATAAAAACCCGCCACCTAGCCCTAATGACATAGCAGACCACAGAAATTCGACCACACACCGACCGGGCCAGCCAGGGCTAGACCAGACCTGGCCAGCAGGTTATTTTTGACCTGGGCGCACTTGGCAGGTGCGCCAGGTCAAAAATGCACTGGCGCACTTCACAGGTGCGCCAGTTCATTTTTGTTCTGGCACACTTCCCAAGTGCGCCAGTGCATTCTGGCCCTTTTTCGGTTTTTCGCCCAACTTCGTTCGTCCATAACTTCTTCATACGATATCCGTTTTTCGAAAACTCGGACTCTATTTCGCGTATTTTTCCGAGACGAACGCAATGGCGTATCCCGTTTCCCTTAGTTCTTTGATTTGAAATTAATTATACTTTAATTTGTGAGTTTCACAGTTATAGAATTTACGGGGTGTTACAGCTGCTATGATGGTTTAGTTTTCAACTTATGCATTGTCTTGCCTGTTTTATGTCAAAGTTATATTATTATTATATTTTATCCCATGCGCTGTGAGACATTCTACAGGTTCCTTTTTAGTTCAAATTTCTTTCTTTTCCTTTCTTTGATGACCATCCCGTGCTAGTTGGACATCGGTACAACGCATTTCAGGGAAATGTCGGCTGTTGCGGGGCGGGCCGTCACACTTGGTATCAGAGATCTAGGTTGCGTAGGTAACCCAGGGAAAGACACCAGGAAGAGATAATATATGTATATGAGAGCGCGTATTTTTGATATTTTAGGTTTTCAAAAGCTATATATAAATATATATATACACACTATTAGTATATCTAAGAATGGAGTCGCACTTCACTGGCACCACTGAAGAGATGGTTAATCGTTTTCTCTTTACAGATTGAACAATGAGCCGATATACGAGGGGTACTGGTTCAGGAGCCAATAATAGGAATGCTCCTAATATGAGGATGATGTTCACTGACTACATGAGAGAGATGCTTAGGGATGTTCAAAGGGCAACTCCTAATGCTGCAAATGGAGGTGGCGCAGCGGTGTAGGCGCCTAGGGCCGATTTCGCCAAGCTTTGTAAGGACTACACTAGTCTTGGTGGGAAGTCGTTCCACTAACGGAATCGGCTATAGATGTTCAAGATTGGCTTGATAGTTGTGAGCGTATCTTCGAGGATCTGGGAATTGAAGACGCGATAAAGAGGAAGCTAGCATCCCATCAGCTGTAAGGATGGGCTATGAATTGGTGGAATGCTATTAAGGCAGCTACCCCTGAGGATCAAGTTACTTGGGATCAATTCAAGGCCCGATTCAGTGATAAGTTTATCCCAACTACTCAGAAATCAGAATTGTTTACGATGTTCCTGTTCGAGTATTGTTTGATACTGGGGCTTCCCGTTCCTTCATATCTAGTGACCTGGTAGATGGGTTGGGATTGGAGCCCGAGATAGTCGATAGACCTTTAGTTGTGATGAACCCGATTGGTGGTTCGACTGGCCTTATTATGATTTGTCGAAATTTGGTCTTATCGAGTCATGGATGTATGTTTGCTTGTGATTGCTTTGTTTTGGGATTTACTGGGTTTGGCATTATTTTGGGAGTCCATTGGCTCCAAAGATATGGGGTGGTCGTAGACTGTGAGGGATTTTCGGTGACTATTAGGGCAAATGATGGGCGGAGGGTAGTGTTTGGTGGCCTGCCTAGTGAAGAGGTGATGGCTAGTTTTCTAAATTCCCTCGACATTCTACAAGATGAGTTATCAGGGGTTCCCATTGTTGGCCAGTATCCGGATATCTTCAACGAAGTGATCGGACTTCCACCACACCGAGAGATTGAGTTCCGTATTGATTTAGTGAAAGATTCTAGAACTATAGTGATGCCACTTCGCCGTATGGCACCAAGGGAGCAGCGAGAGCTCGGGGTGCAAGTAAGTGATCTTTTGAAGAAGGGATTTATTAGAAGAAGTGTTTCCGAGTGGGGAGCACTAGTTGTATTTACAACTAAGGCAGATGGTTCCCTTCGTTTGTGTATGGACTATCGCGAGTTGAATAAAGTAACCAGGAAGAATAATATCCTCTTCCGCGAATAGATGATTTGTTTGATCAACTGGAGGGAGAAAAGGTGTTCTCCCAATTGGACCTCGCGACAGGATTTCATCAGCTCCGAGTAGCAGCTGAGAGTATTCCTAAAACGACCTTTCGGACGTTGTTTGGATTTTATGAGTGGTTGGTCATGCCATTCGGGTTGACCAATGCACCAACATATTTTGTAGATCTTATGAATAGGGTATTCAGGGATCAATTGAAAAAGTTTGTTCTTGAGGAAGAACACAAGGAACATTTGAGGATAGTGATAGAGATATTAAGGAAACACCAATTGAAAGCGAAGTTTTCTAAGTGTCACTTCTGGAAGAGGGAAATGAGATTCTTGGGCCATGTTGTTTCAGAGAATGGTACTGCCGTGGATCCTGCGAAGGTGGCTACGGTACAAGATTGGTCTACGCCCAAGAATGCAACAGACGTGAGAAGTTTCTTGGGATTAGCTGGATATTATCATATGTTTATCCAAGACTTCTCCAAGATAATGGCACCGTTAACTCAGTTAAATAAGAAGAATCAAGCTTTCGTTTGGGACGAAAGGTGTGAAAATGCATTCAAGAGCCTAAAGGAAAGGTTGACGTATGCACCAGTGTTAGTTATTCCCAAGAGGAATGAAGAGATGACAGTATACATGGATGCATGTGGTACCGGACTAGGTGCTGTATTGATGCAAGGAGGTAGGGTTGTAGCTTATGCAAGTCGACAATTGAAACCGCATAAGAAAAGATATCCTACCCATGATTTGGAATTGGCTGCGATCATGTTCGCATTGTAGATGTGGAGACATTAGCTCTTGGGAGAAAGATTCGAGTTGTTTACCGATCATAAATCATTAAAGTATCTCTTCTCTCAGAAGGATCTAAATCTCCGGCAGCAAAGGTGGTTAGAATTCTTGGCTTCCTATGATTTCGATATTGCATATACACCAGGAAAGGGTAATGCGTTAGCTGATGCATTGAGTAGAAGACAGCCAATTTAGGGGCTATGTTCCTTGAGTGGAAGCAACTGGAGTATATTGCAGGGTACGATTCAGACCAAAGTGCGAATTGGATCTAGAGATGTTAGCAAGTTTGACGATCAGACCCACTTTGATTGAACGGATTGGTTCTAGTCAGAGGGACGATCCTAACCTATTGGAAATCATCTCCAAATTAGAGATGGGAATCGACGAAGAGATGAAAAAGTATGGTCTTGATCAAGATGGATGGCTTAGAAAGAATGGGAGATTAGTTGTACCCAATGTCAATGGATTGAGAGACGAAGTGCTTAGAGAATGTCATCACTCAAAACTGACTATACATCCCAGTGGTAACAAAATGTATCGAGACATGAAGCAGACCTACTACTAGGAAGGGATGAAAAGAGACGTTGGGAAGTTTATATCCAAATGCATGAATTGCCAACTAGTTAAAGCCGAGAAAAGAAGCCTAGTGGTTTGTTACAACCATTAAAAATTCCAGAATGGAAATGGGAACAAGTCTCAATGGATTTCATTGATGGGTTACCAAAGACTAGATCGGGCCATGATAGCATTTGGGTGATTGTGGATCGATTGACCAAGAGTGTAAGTTTATACCCATTAGGTCGAATAGAACTGCAACTAAGTTAGCAGAACTATATATGAAGTAAGTAGTGAGATTTCATGGAGTACCCAAAGGCATTGTAAATGACCGAGATCCGTTGTTCACTAGTGGATTGGAAAAGCTTAAAAGAGACTTTAGGATCAAAATTACATCTCAATACTGCACACCATCCTCAAAACGACGGTCAGACAGAGAAGGTGAATCGAGTATTAGAAGATCTCTTAAAAGCATGCATATTAGATTTTGGAGGGTCAAGGAACGACCATTTACATCAAGTGGAATTCTCTTATAATAATAGTTATCAGTCTAGTATTGGTATGGCTCCATTTAAAGCTTTGTACGGAAAACCATGCAACTCACCATCATGTTCGTTAGAAACTGGTGAGAAGTTTGTGCTTGGGCCAGATGTGATAAGAGAATCTTCAGACAAAAACAGGGTTATCCAACAGCGAATGAAGGCTGCTCAAGATAGGCAGAAGAGTTATGCTGATAAGAGGAGAAGAGATTTAAAGTTCTCCGTTGACGACTTGGTGTTTGTCAAGATTTCTTCGTTAAAGAGCGTGATTCGATTTGGTACAAGAGGAAAGTTAGCACCAAGATTTGTTAGCCCATTCCCAGTTCTCAAGAAAGTTGGGAATTTGGCATATAAAGTTGAGTTGCCAGACAAGATGGTGGGAGTTCATAACGTGGTTCATGTTTCCTAGTTAATGAAGTTCGTACACGACCCCGATATGACTATTTCACCGGATCAGCTTGATGACATCGAAGTAGAACCCGAGGCGGTTGGGAATCGCAAGCCAATCCGTATTGTCGAGAGCGATACGAAGCAACTTCGAAGGAAGGTGGTGAAACTGGTCAAAGTTCAGTGGGGCGAGAATGAGAGTGACTGTACTTGGGAAACAAAGGAGAGCATAAGGGAATCGCAACCAGAACTCTTTGCCTGGTAAGATTTTAATAGGATAGTTTCTTCCCCTGTTAGTAAACCGCATGCTAGGGTAGGCTTGTTGTGCTTGTTGTGTATGTTTGATTGTTTGTGAATGACTGATAGGCATGCAGAACACCTTTGAATGTTTTTGGTTAAGGAATTTCGGGGGCGAAATTTCTTAAGGGGGGAGAGTGTAATGACCCGCATTCTACGTATCGAAGGACTGCAGAATATTTATTTCTTTTTCATATAAGGTCGTATGGTCGTGTAACTTTGGGGAACGACTATTGGGGTCATTTTCAATGTTCGCGATTTTTGCCGATTTTTAAATGACCGTTTACCACTAGCGAATCTTTTTTCGCCTGTAACTTTTGATTGGTAAGGAGTTTTGTCCTGAAACCACTTCCATTAGATTTAGATGATGGTTTAGCTTTCCGAAGAGTGGTCACATTAGCCAAATGGACTTACCGTTTGGGAGATATGGCTGAAACAACGTTTGGAAGGTGAAAAACAGCTTAACCGGGCCTAATTAGGGTGATTAACAGCTAGACCCATAACCCATTTCGGGATTAGGGTTATAGGGAGGCTGATAGAGTTTGGGAAATCATTTCTAATCAGTTTTCTAGCCGCCACTTACATCTCTTGAACCTTAGCCATGACCTCCACTTTCCAAAACACCTCCAAATCACCTTCTAATTGAACATTAAGCTAATTAGCATCAAACCAAGTCTGATCAACATCAAATTAGAGGCAAAGGCTGCTATGTGCATAGGGATTTGTGCCATTTAAAGAATCATTTCAGATCTAAGTTTATATTCTGGCTAAGGTGAGTGATTTGCATTGTTTTTCATTAATTACGGCTAATTAGGGGTGATTAGTGATAATTAGTGAAATTATGGCACAGAAAAATCTGGAAAAATATGTAGAAATTCATAAATTTTATTTTATGCCTCTGTTAGAAATTTGGGTAAATTTGGACATGTTTTGCTAATTGTATGGTTAAATCATGATTAAGGGGATTAAGGGGAAAACATGGGTTTTGGGTATGTTTGATCCACATAAATATGTTAGATTGTTGTTTTGGTGTTTATGGTTGATTATACATGTTTCTATTACTATTTGGTATTGTTTGTGATTGTTTAGAAAAGCTAGAATGGTCGAAAAAGCCATCATATGGCGCAAATTACTTGTTGGAAAAGTTGTAGAAATTGGTCAGACAAGTCCCGTTCGTGAGCAGGCATCACGACCCTGACCCGATCGTGAACACCCCTCCACTAGTCGCCTTCACAAGCCGAGCACGATGCCACGAGTTGAACCATGGCGAGCCAATACGTGAAGCACCCTCCATCACGAGTCGAGCCAATGCATCACGAACCAGTGCAAGAACCACGAATCATGACGGAGCACCATGAGCTAATGAATTGGTCACGAACCAGAAGACCATGAACCGAATGTGGCGTCATGAGCCGACCATGAGTCACGAGCGGAGCATCATCACGAGCCAAGCATGGTGCCACGAGTAGCGAACTGAAGGAGGATCACAAGCCGGTCTGTGAGCATGGACAGTGAATGGACTGAAAGGAAACTGACGAGTCATGAACCGGGATAATGACCAAAACCCGAGATGCAAAGGTACTCTAAATAGGAAGTCGTTACTCATGATCCAGATGAGAACCAACGAGTTAACTTCATTAGTTGGACTTTGCTGCGGGACGTGTATTAAGTGGTTATCGGCGTCCATAACTTTAATTCACCACCAAGATGGATGTCAGGCTACGCATCAGTGCAGTGGGGTAGTTATTACTCCATGGGGCATAGTGATCATAGCATGGCTATGAGCCAGTGCAGTGGAGTCGTCATGACTTCATGGGGGAAAAGTGGACATAGCAAGGTATCAGTGGCTATGGATTAGTGCAGTGGAACCATCATGATTTCATAGGGCAGAGTGATCATAGCAAAGGATTTGGGTGGTCAAAGCGGTGGATATCGTATGCTTTATGCACTGAGTGAGAGATGTGAGGATGTGTAACGACCCGCATTTTTGGCAATCAAATATTTAATTTAATATATTTAATTTAATTATTATATTTGGAATATCGATGGAGATTAATGTGGCATTCGTTGTTTAAACAAAGTTGAACGTTATATATTTATATATATATTATAAATTGAGCTTGAAAATAGCGCTGCAGTTCGAAAATTCGAGTTTGAACTTCAACTGAGAATATAGGATCCGATATAAGTCGGATTTCTGTGAAACAAGATACGTTGGAACCATATTGACGATAATTTTCATATGAAAGTGAAAACTCCAGATTCCGTGTTATAGATTGCGAGTTATGGCTAAATCAAATTTTGAAATAATCGCTGTGGAAATCGATATTAAAATAAAGGCCTTTAAAATAGCCATTTTGCAAACGAGCTCAGTTTTCGACGAAATCAGTTTTATTTGGACCGTAACGTTAAATTATTGTACGGTGTTAAATGGCATAGAAAATCGATGTCGTATGTGACCACGGTAGCCGTAAACGCCCGTTCATTTTCTATAGCGCGTATTTAAATAAATAAAGGTATATTAGAGTGTAACTTGAATAGACGATCAAATTAGGCCGCGAAACCAGTTCCGTTGAGTTCATATCGTCGATTAGAGTCAGGATAGGTATATAGTTTGTTATTTTTAGAGATCGAGAAATTTGGCGTTAAAAAGGGTAGGGCGGTTCGGGGTAAAAACAGCCTATCGGGCAAACAGTCTCAGAATGCGACGAAACTAGTGCCGTTGGGTTCGTATCGAAAATTTATTGCAAGATATCAAGGTTTCAAGTTGATTTGATTTAGCTGGTGGTCGTGGAAAAAATTAAATGTGTGTTCATTTCTGGTTTTATAAAGGATTTTTTTTCATACGACCTCGGATTTCGACGAAACTTGTCCCATTGGGTCCGGAATATCTTTTTATACTAAGATTAGCCTTTTTATCAGTAAACAGAAATCAATTGTATGAATCCATTCAGAAATTTCAACAACGACCAACACAAATCTTGTAAGGATAATCTAGTCCATCCTTTTGTATTCACTAGTCATGCTCATTTCCAAAGAATGAATCACTGCACCTATGCCATTTAAAATCCTCAAGCTTATTTCATACCGTGTATTATTTTTTTCACTAACTTAAGACTTAAAACAACCTGCTCTACCCATCTAGTAAAAAGAAAATAGCAGCTACCCTATGGATATGTACATTTTCCCGTAACCTGGCTTAAATACTATCCTGCTACCGGAATACATCATGATAAGACAACACAAAATCAACATCAGCTGAATAGAAAACTCAGCCTAAATCACTTCATGTCTAAGCTAATAGAAACAGGCGCCTCTGTTGTTCAGCTACGTGATATGAAAAGAAATCACGCTGCAAAGCTAAAATCCTAGCTACCGTGCATCTATAGACACTGTACGTATATTTCTCAGGACTGAAAATGAAGCACATGACTACCCGAAAATAATACAGTGCCCTACCTTTCTATCACCTACCCTTCGCTATTCTACGCCATCTTAATCAATCAACACTGAGATGGAAAAGAGAGATCAATACAGCCTAATACACTTGCACATGCCTATGCCTACTGATGAGTGTGACATTGTTCTCATCCGACTCCTGTTACTCCCTCTGTATATACATGGCTTCTCTTCCTTTTGTTTTCTCAGTTTCGAAAAACCCTGCTAATACAAATGAACTCACTAAAGACTACATTCCAGCTCCCACATACTGTATTATATAAACTCTCAAACAAAAGAAGGAAGGATTGTTAGACGCGGGGTTTTGCTGAGGGAGGCTGAGGTCAGTGGGAGATGAGCACAGCCGTGGTTTTAAGCTTGTGGGTTTTCGGGAACAGTGGGAAGGAGATGGACAAGAGCTGTAGCAGTGTCGAAGGAGGGAAACGATAGTGGGATGGTTTTAGCGCTAAGGATTTAAATGAGAACAAACTAGTATCTTGAATACGTGAGAAAATGGGGTCTGTGCGGGTCACCGAGTGGTCGGAGGGGATGTGTAGTTGAGGAGTGGCGAAGGAAGTAGCAAGCGAGATTGGGAAGGTACATGCGGTGAAATGGGGAGCGCCGGTTCTCTGACATAGGGCGGATCTCGGTGAGCTAAGGGGTTGGGGGCATGCTGGTGATGATGACGGAGGAGGTGCTGTTCGCTTGGGGTTCGGCAGTGTCAGGGTATGGTGACAGAATGGAACCGTGTCAACGAACGAAATGTTTTGGAGCTGGTTTGGATAAAGCGGGACGTAAGGTGAGTTAAACTCACTCAGTTTCCCATTTATATTTTATATAAATTGGGTTTTCATTTTGTGTGCTCTGCTTGCTGATGGTTGACTGTTTGCAAGTTATACATTTGTTTGTTGATTTAACCGATGAAATTAAACTGTGTTTAATTTCAGTGAAATACCAAATCGTTAATTTTAACGATTGGTTCCAATAAAGGTAACTCACCTTGGTTGGTCATGTTTATTTATAAACATGTTTAAATGGTTGAATTGTTTGAATTGCTTATGGTTGATGTTAAATGGTCGTTATTTAATTTATCAGTTAAACAAAACTGAACCGTCTGATTTGAGAAAAACCATTTGAATACAGGGAAGAACAGGTTGGAGGGATCCAACCAGATTCCTCAAGTATATTATTTATTTCATATTTTCCCATATGAACTGTCCTGTTTGGTTGATTGATTATTGATTTGGACTGGGAATTCAACCTGTGTTGTGTTTAAACCAGTGAGCGGTATTGGTTGAGTATTTAGCAGCGTATGGCCTATAAAATCAATCGTGTTATAAATATTGATTCACCGTCAGGTGAATCGATAAAGATGAGGTTATAAAATTTATTATATAACTGGAGTTGGATTTTGAATATATTATTTTGAATAAAAGTTATAATAGGGAATTAAATAAATATTTTATTTATTTAAGACTTTGATTGTTATTAAATTATTTTATAAAGTAAATGCTGACGTTAATCAGGTTTACGAGTATGAGAACAAGTAATGAATCGAAGGATTAAACTTTGATAATTGTTTTGTAAAGAAAACAATTAATGGGATTATTTGAATTAATTATATTTTTAATTAATTTAAAGTGAGGATTAATTGGAATCGATTAACGAGATAATCAAGTTTTGGGTTAATTAAATCGACCGTTTGAATTGGGATTTGATTATCAAAATTGATGTGTTTTGATTTGAATAGTTTAATAAATATTGTTTAAATTTAAATAGGGTTTTAAAAAGGGATTTACCATTTAATTTTGTCATTAAAGAAATTAACTACTCATGTAGTTAATGATTGAAATAAATTATTATTTTAATTAATAATAATTTAGACAATTACTTTTGAAAAGTAATTGAAGTGAAATGAAATCAAAGGAGATTGGAAATAAGCGAATCTGGTTAAAGAACTGGGTTATAGAGTTGTATAACCAAATCCAATAGTTAAATGGAATTTGTTTGAGACTAGAATGAAATATTGATTTTGATTACAATTCATATTTATCTGAGGATGAGAACGGTGTTGATCAAGGTTTGAGAGGTAATTAAAATACACCAACTTGAACAACATCGGGATTATCTGAAGATAGTATTAGTTGGTAATCGTAAGAGACGTTAGTAGATATGTTTGGAAATCTAAACAGCGATTTTAGCGCTGTTGTTATAATATATGTTTGTAAATCTAATATAGCGATTGTAGCGCTTTTGCTATAGTAAATGGATTGTAAACCTAAACAGCGATTATAGCGCCGTTGTTTTGTAAATCTAAATAGTAATTATAACGCTATTGTTATAACATATGTGCTATAAATTTCTTTGTTAAAACTAATGGATTCCGAATTTAAAAGATGATTGGAAGGAAGATTTAAGTGGGAAATTGAATATAGTTATTCGAGCTAGAGTTAGTTAAACATAGTTTTTTCAAGATAAGTGCCATTTTGTACGACTGCTAGCGTAATTCGCAGGGCTGCAGATAGCCTACGGCGGTCGGATGTTTCCTGAGGGAATCAGGCGTAACCATTGTGATCGCTGCGACCTAGAGTCAAGTGAATGGAGTTAAGTCAAATATTAGTTAATCCATTAGAGTTAAACCGAATTACAGTTATTCAAATATCGTATTTTTGAATATTCAAAGAATTAGAAGTTTTTAATTTAACAAAAGTAAATCAGTTGTTAAAGGCCAAGTGATGCTGAATACTGAATCAGTGAACTCATTGGAGTGTCATGTTTGAAACACTGTATATTTTGATAGTTAAAACACCGACTATCAAATCTGTCCAATACGATTGTTGGTATGGAAAGACCGGGATCAAATTTATTCGAAAACCATTCCGACCAACAAATACGTGAAGATCTCAGAAGATGATTGAGATGGAGCATTGAAGACTGTGGATTTCATACACGGAAGAACCACTAATATTCTCTGCCTGGCAAGCAGAGATAAGCTGTGATTCTGTCGCGATTGGAATCTACGGGTTGCAAGGACTTCTCGCTACTGATCCATGGGGTGATTCCTATATGAATGCGGTAGGGGAGTGCCTTCGGTTCATCCTGTTCCTGGATGACCTGTATGGACGGATGTCTGACAGAGTATTTCCAAAGGATCACGTACATTGATTTCTTCAAACGTGCTATAGTGTTGGCGGAGAATCGCCGTTCTCTTAGCTTAACTGCTAGAGTATTTTTGTGGACGTCAATTAGTGATATCTGACGGATCTGACGATGTGGCATTCAAAGTGAATGGTGACCAGATGTTCAAAGATAAATTCTGGCCTCAAGCCTCATCAACCGGAAGATGACAAAAATCGGGCAGGCAGCATGGCTATGTGGGTCGCTCCCATTAGGGTGTATAATCACCTATCTAGAGAAATTCCTATTTGTTCTTAAATCTATGTTTCGATGCTGTCCCTTTTCGGGAGACGGTTGCTGATCCCAACCGTCGGTGATATACATTCGATACACTCAAGCGAAATGAGTGGTCGGTCATGTGAGGGCCGGGTTGCAAGATGTTCTTGTTGAACCCAGTGTATTCGTCTCTAGAGATACACTATCAGCAGGTGGTCCCATACCTTGTCAAGGTCGGAATCCGATTTCCAATAAGCGCCCGCGGTTTTGATTGTATACTATATATGTGGAGCGTGAGATGCAAGCGTTCCACTAGATTGTTATTTACTTGTATTTAGACATTATTATAATATCATACAAGATATTGGTTTCAAAACTGTTTTGGGTTATCGTAAGGTAAAAACCGTCCGTGTTTATGTGTGGATTTGGTCTTACGATTATCCTTTTCTTTTGGAAAGATTTTCGAACTTTAAAATCATGATTTGATGATTTCCCCTTATTACTGTGCGAGTTTATCTCACTCTGGTCCACCAGACTGACCCGGTGTTTTGTAAATGCTCGGGTTAGCCCGGCGTGTACAGGTTCAGGTTATCGAATGCTGTGAAGTCCAGAGACGAGCTGGAGATGTTCAGGCGTATGATACTATATAGCTACTATTCCGCTGTGTGTTGTATATGGGAACAGGCTATTATAACTGTCCCATTGTATGATGTACTCTGATACTGTAAGTATTTTCAAAGCTCTCAATAAAGATTTATTTCTGTATTATATTTTGTTCCGCTGCGATGTGAGACTCTGTGTGGTGTTGCTTTCTTCTTCTTCTTCTATTCAATATTTCTACCTTATCTATTCTCACCCTCTAACTTCTTTCTATTAATGATCTGGAATGTTCGATGTCTGAATGGTCAACACGGTAGTTTGATGTTGATTTTCGGAGTCGAAAATCCCAGTTCGTTACAGTGGTATCAGAGCTATTGGTTAAGTAATTACCTTCGCTCTGTGGCGTGACTCAGTAGAGATGGGGTTAGCAATACCGTAGATTGAGTTTGAGTATATATATATGAGTGAACGTACTTGTAGATTTTATAAAAAATTGTTTTATATTGTGGAGATTTATTGGTTGAGTTGCTTATGAGTTCTGGTCGATCAGTTTGATCCACTGTATCGATAGGGGTTTCTAAACACTCAAGTACGGTAAACCGACGCAGTATGTTTTGAAAGGGGGTAAATGAACTAATTTTACCCAAATTATATTTTAATATAAAAGAATGATTAATATTTAGAATATTATAGTATATTGGATATGTTGGTTGATTATAATCGAAATGGTTATATAAATAACCAATTAGAATTCATATAATATGGAAACCAGATGAATTAAAATCAGAATTGGAATTGAAATTCCTAAATGTGGGATAAGTATTGCAAATGGAATTGGACTTAATATATAGGAATTTTAAATCCTGGGAGGTTTTTAAATTGTTTTACAAGCCTTGGAAAGGATATTTTGAACTGATTTCAAAATGGAAGTGTTTTAGAAATGGTTTTGAAAGTAATATAGTATTGAACTCACTTCGATAGCTGGAAAATAGATTCCGATGATGTGCACGCCATTATCGGTGTTCATTTTCGAGTTCTAAGTGACGGATTACTACCAAAAATCTTGTTTTGAACTGCTTGGAGAAAAAATGAGTTGTTTGAATCCTGGAAAGAAATGTTTGATGTTTGAAAGAACTGAACTATTTAAAAACTCCCAGGGAAAGTGTTTGAACAAGAACAAAATTAAATAGAATTTGTGAAAACAAATATGAATTGAAACCAATTGACTGGAAATTGAATCGGGATATAATATATCAAGTAGAATCAGATTTTGAATGGTGAGACAGGAATCTGAAATGGTGTTGGACTGGTAAGTTAAGAGTTGAAATTGATAATGGATGGAAAAGGAGTTAAGAATGGGATTTGGCTTGGACGCCTGAAGGATTTGGTTTGAGGATAAAATTGGAATTTCGTTTGGAAATGCATTTGTATATGCTGACAGGACAGCAGATGGAAAGGATATAATGATATGCCCGACAAAAAGGTACACGTTTATTTTTATATGGGTTTGGTGATTTATGAGCCTATTGGGCAAGCCGCTTAGCTGTTTTATTTTCTTTTGGATTGGAGAAGGCCTAGAAAGGCGAGTGGAGTTGTACCGATTGAGCCATACAGAGGAGGTGCTGGCAAAAGATTTCGGAAATTTAAGGTGTTAGAAAATTTTCGATATTTTTGAAAATATTTATTTACAGTATTGAATTGGTTTCTAATTTAATATAAAATTGGATTGGAAAAACAAATGGGTTTATAACGTTCTTTCTTACTTTAGCAATTTCAAGGACGAAATTATTTTAAGGGGAGAAGAATGTAACGACCCGCATTTTTGGCACTCAAATATTTAATTTAATATATTTAATTTAATTATTATATTTGGAATATCGATGGAGATTAATGTGGCATTCGTTGTTTAAACAAAGTTGAACGTTATATATTTATATATATTATAAATCGAGCTTGAAAATAGCGCTGCAGTTCGAAAATTCGAGTTTGAACTTCAACTGAGAATACAGGATCCGATATAAGTCGGATTTCTGTGAAACAAGATACGTTGGAACCATATTGACGATAATTTTCATATGAAAGAGAAAACTCCAGATTCCGTGTTATAGATTGCGAGTTATGGCTAAATCAAATTTTGAAATAATCGCTGTGGAAATCGATATTAAAATAAAGGCCTTTAAAATAGCCATTTTGCAAACGAGCTCAGTTTTCGACGAAATCAATTTTATTTGGACCGTAACGTTAAATTATTGTACGGTGTTAAATGGCATAGAAAATCGATGTCGTATGTGGCCACGGTAGCCGTAAACGCCCGTTCATTTTCTATAGCGCGTATTTAAATAAATAAAGGGATATTAGAGTGTAACTTGAACAGACGATCAAATTAGGCCGCGAAACCAGTTCCATTGAGTTCATATCGTCGATTAGAGTCAGGATAGGTATATAGTTTGTTATTTTTAGAGATCGAGAAATTTGGCGTTAAAAAGGGTAGGGCGGTTCGGGGTAAAAACAGCCTATTGGGCAAACAGTCTCAGAATGCGACGAAACTAGTGCCGTTGGGTTCGTATCGAAAATTTATTGCAAGATATCAAGGTTTCAAGTTGATTTGATTTAGCTGGTGGTCATGGAAAAAATTAAATGTGTGTTCATTTCTGGTTTTATAAAGGAATTTTTTTCATACGACCTCGGATTTCGACGAAACTTGTCCCATTGGGTCCGGAATATCTTTTTATACTAAGATTAGCCTTTTTATCAGTAAACAGAAATCAATTGTATGAATCCATTCAGAAATTTCAACAACGACCAACACAAATCTTGTAAGGATAATCTAGTCCATCCTTTTGTATTCACTAGTCATGCTCATTTCCAAAGAATGAATCACTGCACCTATGCCATTTAAAATCCTCAAGCTTATTTCATACCGTGTATTATTTTTTTCACTAACTTAAGACTTAAAACAACCTGCTCTACCCATCTAGTAAAAAGAAAATAGCAGCTACCTATGGATATGTACATTTTCCCGTAACCTGGCTTAAATACTAACCTGCTACTGGAATACATCATGATAAGACAACACAAAATCAACATCAGCTGAATAGAAAACTCAGCCTAAATCACTTCATGTCTAAGCTAATAGAAACAGGCGCCTCTGTTGTTCAGCTACGTGATATGAAAAGAAATCACGCTGCAAAGCTAAAATCCTAGCTACCGTGCATCTATAGACACTGTACGTATATTTCTCAGGACTGAAAATGAAGCACATGACTACCCGAAAATAATACAGTGCCCTACCTTTCTATCACCTACCCTTCGCTATTCCACGCCATCTTAATCAATCAACACTGAGATGGAAAAGAGAGATCAATACAGCCTAATACACTTGCACATGCCTATGCCTACTGATGAGTGTGACATTGTTCTCATCCGACTCCTGTTACTCCCTCTATATATACATGGCTTCTCTTCCTTTTGTTTTCTCAGTTTCGAAAAACCCTGCTAATACAAATGAACTCACTAAAGACTACATTCCATCTCCCACATACTGTATTATATAAACTCTCAAACAAAAGAAGGAAGGATTGTTAGGCGCGGGGTTTTGCTGAGGGAGGCTGAGGTCAGTGGGAGATGAGCACAGCCGTGGTTTGAAGCTTGTGGGTTTTCGGGAACGGTGGGAAGGAGATGGACAAGAGCTGTAGCAGTGTCGAAGGAGGGAAATGATATTGGGATGGTTTTAGCGCTAAGGATTTAAATGAGAACAAACTAGTATCTTGAATACATGAGAAAATGGGGTCTGTGCGGGTCACCGAGTGGTCGGAGGGGATGTGTAGTTGAGGAGTGGCGAAGGAAGTAGCAAGCGAGATTGGGAAGGTACATGCGGTGAAATGGGGAGCGCCGGTTCTCTGACATAGGGCGGATCTCGGTGAGCTAAGGGGTTGGGGGCATGCTGGTGATGATGACGGAGGAGGTGCTGTTCGCTTGGGGTTCGGCAGTGTCAGGGTATGGTGACAGAATGGAACCGTGTCAACGAACGAAATGTTTTGGAGCTGGTTTGGATAAAGCGGGACGTAAGGTGAGTTAAACTCACTCAGTTTCCCATTTATATTTTATATAAATAGGGTTTTCATTTTGTGTGCTCTGCTTGCTGATGGTTGACTGTTTGCAAGTTATACATTTGTTTGTTGATTTAACCGATGAAATTAAACTGTGTTTAATTTCAGTAAAATACCAAATCGTTAATTTTAACGATTGGTTCCAATAAAGGTAACTCACCTTGGTTGGTCATGTTTATTTATAAACATGTTTAAATGGTTGAATTGTTTGAATTGCTTATGGTTGATGTTAAATGGTCGTTATTTAATTTATCAGTTAAACAAAACTGAACCGTCTGATTTGAGAAAAACCATTTGAATACAGGGAAGAACAGGTTAGAGGGATCCAACCAGATTCCTCAAGTATATTATTTATTTCATATTTTCCCATATGAACTGTCCTGTTTGGTTGATTGATTGATTATTGATTTGGACTGGGAATTCAACCTGTGTTGTGTTTAAACCAGTGAGCGGTATTGGTTGAGTATTTAGCAGCGTATGGCCTATAAAATCAACCGTGTTATAAATATTGATTCACCGTCAGGTGAATCGATAAAGATGAGGTTATAAAATTTATTATATAACTGGAGTTGGATTTTGAATATATTATTTTGAATAAAAGTTATAATAGGGAATTAAATAAATATTTTATTTATTTAAGACTTTGATTGTTATTAAATTATTTTATAAAGTAAATGCTGACGTTAATCAGGTTTACGAGTATGAGAACAAGTAATGAATCGAAGGATTAAACTTTGATAATTGTTTTGTAAAGAAAATAATTAATGGGATTATTTAAATTAATTATATTTTTAATTAATTTAAAGTGAGGATTAATTGGAATCGATTAACGAGATAATCGAGTTTTGGGTTAATTAAATCGACCGTTTGAATTGGGATTTGATTATCAAAATTGATGTGTTTTGATTTGAATAGTTTAATAAATATTGTTTAAATTTAAATAGGGTTTTAAAAAGGGATTTACCATTTAATTTTGTCATTAAAGAAATTAACTACTCATGTAGTTAATGATTGAAATAAATTATTATTTTAATTAATAATAATTTAGACAATTACTTTTGAAAAGTAATTGAAGTGAAATGAAATCAAAGGAGATTGGAAATAAGCGAATCTGGTTAAAGAACTGGGTTATAGAGTTGTATAACCAAATCCAATAGTTAAATGGAATTTGTTTGAGACTAGAATGAAATATTGATTTTGATTACAATTCATATTTATCTGAGGATGAGAACGGTGTTGATCAAGGTTTGAGAGGTAATTAAAATACCCCAACTTGAACAACATCGGGATTATCTGAAGATAGTATTAGTTGGTAATCGTAAGAGACGTTAGCAGATATGTTTGGAAATCTAAACAGCGATTTTAGCGCTGTTGTTATAATATATGTTTGTAAATCTAATATAGCGATTGTAGCGCTTTTGCTATAGTAAATGGATTGTAAACCTAAACAGCGATTATAGCGCCGTTGTTTTGTAAATCTAAATAGTAATTATAACGCTATTGTTATAACATATGTGCTATAAATTTCTTTGTTAAAACTAATGGATTCCGAATTTAAAAGATGATTGGAAGGAAGATTTAAGTGGGAAATTGAATATAGTTATTCGAGCTAGAGTTAGTTAAACATAGTTTTTTCAAGATAAGTGCCATTTCGTACGACTGCTAGCGTAATTCGCAGGGCTGCAGATAGCCTACGGCGGTCGGATGTTTCCTGAGGGAATCAGGCGTAACCATTGTGATCGCTGCGACCTAGAGTCAAGTGAATGGAGTTAAGTCAAATATTAGTTAATCCATTAGAGTTAAACCGAATTAGAGTTATTCAAATATCGTATTTTTGAATATTTAAAGAATTAGAAGTTTTTAATTTAACAAAAGTAAATCAGTTGTTAAAGGCCAAGTGATGCTGAATACTGAATCAGTGAACTCATTGGAGTGTCATGTTTGAAACACTATATATTTTGATAGTTAAAACACCGACTATCAAATCTGTCCAATACGATTGTTGGTATGGAAAGACCGGGGTCGAATTTATTCGAAAACCATTCCGACCAACAAATACGTGAAGATCTCAGAAGATGATTGAGATGGAGCATTGAAGACTGTGGATTTTCATACACGGAAGAACCACTAATATTCTCTGCCTGGCAAGCAGAGATAAGCTGTGATTCTGTCGTGATTGGAATCTACGGGTTGCAAGGACTTCTCACTACTGATCCATGGGGTGATTCCTATATGAATGCGGTAGGGGAGTGCCTTCGGTTCATCCTGTTCCTGGATGACCTGTATGGACGGATGTCTGACAGAGTATTTCCAAAGGATCACGTACATTGATTTCTTCAAACGTGCTATAGTGTTGGCGGAGAATCGCCGTTCTCTTAGCTTAACTGCTAGAGTATTTTTGTGGACGTCAATTAGTGATATCTGACGGATCTGACGATGTGGCATTCAAAGTGAATGGTGACCAGATGTTCAAAGATAAATTCTGGCCTCAAGCCTCATCAACCGGAAGATGACAAAAATCGGGCAGGCAGCATGGCTATGTGGGTCGCTCCCATTAGGGTGTATAATCACCTATCTAGAGAAATTCCTATTTGTTCTTAAATCTATGTTTCGATGCTGTCCCTTTTCGGGAGACGGTTGCTGATCCCAACCGTCGGTGATATACATTCGATACACTCAAGCGAAATGAGTGGTCGGTCATGTGAGGGCCGGGTTGCAAGATGTTCTTGTTGAACCCAGTGTATTCGTCTCTAGAGATACACTATCGGCAGGTGGTCCCATACCGTGTCAAGGTCGGAATCCAATTTCTAATAAGCGCCCGCGGTTTTGATTGTATACTATATATGTGGAGCGTGAGATGCAAGCGTTCCACTAGATTGTTATTTACTTGTATTTAGACATTATTATAATATCAGACAAGATATTGGTTTCAAAACTGTTTTGGGTTATCGTAAGGTAAAAACCGTCTGTGTTTATGTGTGGATTTGGTCTTACGATTATCCTTTTCTTTTGGAAAGGTTTTCGAACTTTAAAATCATGATTTGATGATTTCCCCTTATTACTGTGCGAGTTTATCTCACTCTGGTCCACCAGACTGACCCGGTGTTTTGTAAATGCTCGGGTTAGCCCGGCGTGTACAGGTTCAGGTTATCGAATGCTGTGAAGTCCAGAGACGAGCTGGAGATGTTCAGGCGTATGATACTATATAGCTACTATTCCGCTGTGTGTTGTATATGGGAACAGGCTATTATAACTGTCCCATTGTATGATGTACTCTGATACTGTAAGTATTTTCAAAGCTCTCAATAAAGATTTATTTCTGTATTATATTTTGTTCCGCTGCGATGTGAGACTCTGTGTGGTGTTGCTTTCTTCTTCTTCTTCTATTCAATATTTCTACCTTATCTATTCTCACCCTCTAACTTCTTTCTATTAATGATATGGAATGTTCGATGTCTGAATGGTCAACACGGTAGTTTGATGTTGATTTTCGGAGTCGAAAATCCCAGTTCGTTACAGGATGGTTGCTATGCTTGATTGTTTGACATCACTATGACATGCACACCCCTCCCCCCATATCTTCACACCATATGTTAGTGTCACCTTAGAGTATTGTACATCTTGTTGTGCTAACTCTTTGGTTGCAGGTCCAGGTTCAGGTATTGTTAGTTATACCTGTTATTGTTCTGTTTTGCTGCTTATCGCTCATACCAGACTTTTGTCTGACCCAGAGTTTTTTGTCTCTTCTTATTACTCTGGGTGCTCCCAAACGAGCAGACTAGAGACGGGTTAGCTGGTTATGCATGAGTAGCTGATCCGGAGACGAGCAGGAGGCTCCCACGTTGTATCTATATATATATTCTCCCTGTGTTGTTGCTGGTCACTGCTTGGGCATTAGTAGTGTACCTTTCCTTTCTTTGCTTTAGAGACAATAATGATGTTGGATCATATGCTATATTTTGGATTCCACTGCTATGATGGTTTAGTTTTCAGCTAATGACTGTCTCGCCTGTTTTAAGTCAAAGTTATGTTATTATTATATTTTATCCCATGCGCTATGAGATATTCTACAGGTTCCTTGTTAGTTCAAATTCCTTTTGTTTCCTTTCTTTGGCGACCGTTACGTGCTGGTAGACATCGATATAGCGCATTTCAGGGAAATGTCGGCTGGTGCGGGGTGGGCCATCACATTTTCCCTTATGAGAATCCAAAACATTTGATTTAACATCAAAAATCCTTTTGCAAGAAACAATGATCTTTTATACTAAACTCTTTTGATATTACAATAGTGTCTATCAACCACAATATAATAATCATCTAGCAGAACGCTTTCATCTCACGTTCCACATACATAGTATGTTATCAAAAACCACGGGCGCTTAGTAGGTAATGAATTCCAACTGGCAAGGTATGGGACCACCTTCCGACAATGTATCTCTAGAGAGGAATTCACCGGGTTCAACAAGAACATCTTGCAACCCAAGCTAAACATGACCGATCATTCATTTCGCTTGAGTGTACCGAATGTATTATCACCAACGGTTGGGATCTGCAACGGTTTCCCGAAAGGGACAGCATCGAAGTAGGTTAAAGAAGTAAATGAAATTTCTCTAGACCAGGTGAAAATACACCCTAATGGGAAGCTAACCACTTAGTCATGTGACCTACCCGATTTTATACCATTTGTTGTTTGTGAGGCTTCAGGCCAAAACGTACATATCACACCTTTATTTACTTTTAATGTCACAACGTCATACCCGCCAAATCACAAATTGATTTCTCCAAAAATACCACGGGTATACAGCTAAGAGAAACGAATTCCTCCGCCACCAAACGTAAATACGTTTGAAGAGATCAACTTACACGATCCATTAAATATACTCTATTAGACATTCTTCCACACAAGTTGTCCTGGGGCTGGAAAAACGGAAGGCACTATTCTGTAAATCTATCTTAGGCAATTTCTACCTAGGATCGCCAGAACAGCCCTTGCACAAACTCCATCTTCAATTATCTTCATCATATTTGATTCGCAATGTTAATGCCCATATGGAGTGGTTTTCAAATAATAAATCTGATCCCGATCTCTTCGTATTGACAACAGCAAAATGGTCAAAACTTTGATAGTAGGTTATTTAACTATCAAAGGAAAACATGTGTACAAACAACGGTCGTATTTCCAAATGGAAATCTTACTGAGCAAATCATCAATCAACACTAATCCCCTTTAATTTAATTTGTCATTCAATTATTCATTTCCCAATTCCCGTTTCCGTATATTCGTAAATTCTTATTTTCTAAATTTAGAAAATATACGTTATTAATCATTGGAAAACATTTCCATATTTACTCTCATTTCTTATTTTCTATATTACAAACATTTCTGATTCTTATTTGGAAAACATTTCCAAAACTCCTTCATTGGATTTAAACAGATGTTTAAATAAAACATTGCTATGCCAAGTCAAACCATTACACTAGTTAACTGAATTCCCTTAACCAACCTTCACTATAGACCCTTAACCATTCCTTAGTTAAAAATGAAGTCAATCAAGTTGGGGTATAACTACCTCTCAGAACTTAACTGAACAAAATTTCCAACCTCGAAATAGACAAAGTTCACCCCTTAAATCTTTAACAAACTTCCTTACGTAACTCTCAGATTCTATTTATGAATCCACTTCTTTTACAGAAATCATTTGATTATAACAATAATGTTATGATCCCATGCTTCCGAAATATGATAACTTAAATATAACTTTTATTTATTAATTTGGATAAATAAAAAACAACTAATTTATTAATAAAAAAATAAATCTTGATTAAAAACGGAAAGTGAATAGTACTTTCCCGAATTCGATAAAATCGAATTTCAATGTATAATTCTCTCTCGAATAATCTCTATTCGATAACTCTCTTTTGAATAACTATATTAGATTATATCTCTTTTGAATAAACTATAATCGATTATCTCTTTTTCGAATAAACTATATTCGATTATCTCTCTTTCGAATAAACTATATTTGATAACTCT
Source organism: Allium sativum (assembly GCA_030737875.1). Taxonomy (NCBI): domain Eukaryota; kingdom Viridiplantae; phylum Streptophyta; class Magnoliopsida; order Asparagales; family Amaryllidaceae; genus Allium; species Allium sativum. Next base: position 554,817,880 of record CM060923.1, on the reverse strand, counting down.
TTTCGAATAACTTATATTCGATCAACTCTCTTCGAATAACTAATATTCGATTAACTCTATTCCCTATCTCTTTCAAATTCCCATTTGAATTCCTATTTCAAAACCCAATTTTCCTTATAAATGTTTTAATTTATAAAATATTCATTTTAATCCATTATTCACATTGAATGTGAAAAATATTTCTTTTATATAATCCATTAAGTTTGATTTTGTACTTTAAAATAATATCCCATTTCCAAATTCAATTTATAGAATTATTCATATGAAATCTCCTTTTTCAATTCCAATCACCTATAACCTCGTTTATAAATCCCTTTATAAATGCTATGTTTACATCCCATAAAAGTATCGATGTTAAAACCGATTTCTATTTCTTCATATAATTTCAAACTTATATATCCAATTTATCCAATAATAAATAATTTACTTATTTTATAAAACATTATTTATAAATAAATCTTTCCAATTTATCTGTTAAAACAGATTTCTATTTAATATCCACTTCAAACAATCTCCTCATAATTCTTTTATTTCTCGTAAATTTCCTTTTATAATCCTATTTATTTCCCAAATAAATATTCCTTTTATAATTCTATTTATTTTCTAAATAAATGTTCCTTTTATAATTCTATTTATTTTCTAAATAAATATTCCTTTTATAATTCTATTTATTTCTATAATATTTCCTTTTATAATATCCTATTTATTTCGCATAAATATTTCATCTATAATATCCTATTTATTTCCGAAATATGTCCTTTTTAAAAAATCCGTTTGATTTTATATAAGTATTATATTTTCAATATCCACTTTGAAAATTCCCATTTTACATCCCTGTATTACTTATGGTATTTTAGAAATACCAAATCACAGTGCCAGTGCCATCCACACATACATAATCAATCACAGAAAATATATCACATCATAATAAAAAGTACTAATATTTAAGGAATCCAGTTGGATCCCTCCAACCTGTTTCCCTGCATCCACATATGTTAAATAGTATAAATAACATCGACATCAATTCAATATGAAATATTCTGATAAAAAGAATCAATATTTGATTAACGATATATATATATATATATATATATATGTGTGTGTGTGTGTGTGTGTGTGTGTGTGTATATCGTTATCTAAAATTTCAACCATTTTTATTTGCAGTTCATCCAAACAACCAACACACAACAATTAGCCAGCATATATAAATTTTAAAAATACGTTCTCCCATACTTCACTAACACTTCTATTCCATACCCTTTTCATTTAACTCGGTCCCTTCTTCTATCTTGCGTTCTCCCATACTTCGATTACGCAGCACTAAAAAGGATGCGTCATAAATTCTCATGAAACCCTTCAAAATTCCACTAACACTTTCCATTCTTCACAATAAATTGTAATACAAACTCCCTCCTTGTACTCCCGCCATGTCCTTCCTTATATAACCCACACCATTGTTCTTTCCCCCATCTGCAAATTTCCTACTGCAAAGAAAAAAATCCAAAAGCACTTCGATCCCTCGTTCCTTCCTCTCGCACCCCTTCATACTCCATGCGTCACAGCTATAACGTGATGCTCCATCACCTCCCTCATATTGCGACCGGAACCTTCAGACTCCTTAGCTCCACTTCCTTTTGCCGAAAATCCAAACCTTAAACTTGCTGTATAAAAACTTGTGAACCCCAAACAGTGATCGCATCCATCCCATGCGTTCCAGTATTATCACGCAAGTATTTTATTATTATTTAAGTGATCGATTTTTTCCAGTAATTTTAGAAACGGAAACTTTTATTGAAAAAAATTGGAGGCGGCACAAAGTTGACTGTGAATTGAAAACATTCAGGTTCAGGGTTGGTAAGGGAGATATATACGAGAGTTAGTTTACTTCAATGCTAATAAAAATGCGTGTATAGTGCCTTTTAATATATATAAATAGACTTATAGGATTTATACTTCAATCCGAAGTAAACTGCGTACTATAATGTCAATGCGCCTACTGAAAAGGTTACTAGCACTGCAGATTATACTAGACTACAAGAAATTCTGTACAATTTGAATAGAAAAAAACAAAACAATACTTCATCCTTAAGGCAAAATTGGTAGGGTGTACGATGGGGTGTTGTTGCTCGTCATTGTCCACTTATCTGCTGAAAATAGTAAACAGCTTGTAAGTTGCCACATGGAAATAAATTTTGGTTCACTACTTGTTAAAGGTGACATTAACATCAGCGTATCCAATACAATATAAACATAGGAAGCTTAGGGACACAACTTATATATATTTTTATTTATGTCTTATCTTATTGAATGTTTAAATTATGTAATATTTCCCATGAACTAGTCGCAAATGTTGTTGGAACTGGAACCCGGTTGTCAATTACTTTTAGTTGCGGTAATATGTAGTCCTTTTCATTTTACGGACAGAAATAAACAAGAACAAAAATACCGTTGCATTCCGTAATATGCCATGATTCCAAAAGTATGATAATGTAGGCAAGATAACTTATTCAGTGAAATTCCAAATTGTTGATATGGGGTGTACAATACACCAAAATAAGAAGTTGCCTATTTTTCAAATTAAAAATTACAGTAAAATTCTAAAAATTATATTATAGCTACGTCTCAAATACCTCGTCCAAATTCAAAATAAATAATTTATCATAATTAAATTATCGTTATGGTTTATAACCGATTCCACAGCGACTGTAATACCCCACGTCCGTTAGTGTCACTCACAAAGGGAATGCACTAAGTTCTGTGGAGCATTTAGGGTAAAAGATGCAGATAAATTACAAGACAGACAGAAATTAAACAGCGGAAAATAAAACTTTGCTTTATTGATAAAATAGTTTGTACAAAGATTTCTTTACAATATCAGAGTAACATCTGTCTTACAAAATAAAGAAGCATAAAACAATATTTATATTCCCCAATTTTAGCAAGAGCCAGCCATAGCATCTGAAAAGAGAGTCCAAGCAAAACTTCGACAAATCTTCAAGCTGGGAAAGAGTGACAGTCCAACTTAACCTGAGCTATATGATCTCCTCCTTTACTACCTGGGAGGGGGGAACGGAAGAAAAGAAGACGAAAGAAAAACAGAGTCAGACATAAAGCCCGAGTAAGTTCAGTAACTTCTAGCATGTGAACATTGAAAAACAAACAACATGAATTAACTGAATCCAAGATTACACCATGACCATAGGGTCAGCAAGATTAGACAAGATAATCACAAGATATGCTAAGATGAGATAAACTGGATATGCTCTAATACATTCGCCGCTTTCGCTATTTCCTTGTTATACAGATTTCTATTATCTCTGCACCAGCTAACTAATGTCCCAACTAGTAAAGCTTACGTGATCCCAATCCCTGTATTTTCCATCGCCTTCGGGCATCCAGTTATTACTTAGATCTAATCTAGGGTTTTCTACCAAGTGCCTTCTAGATTCAACTAGAGTTTATGCTGTCTGCTGAACGCTTCTTGGATTCAGGGTTTATACCCTCTAGTCCAATCGATGCCCCCAAGTCTAGGACACACTACCTAGAGTGGTATATGTTCCTATACTTCTCCACGCATGTATCGCGAATCGTTATCGCTTGTCTAGATGCACATGTCCTGTAATGTGCAGTCCGAGTCCTGTGTCAGGGCAAGTCAAGGAATACAGAACTCGGTCGGGAGCTTTCAAATATCTGCCGATGCAGATACTAAGGTCTGTTTTTATTTCAGTGGCTATGGTCCCACTTGACCCCTCCCTCAGCTAATGAAAGGCACACCTTGAAAAATGAGAACTATACGCTGGCCTCGGTGCCCCTACTATCCTATGGCCATCCTCACCCATAACTAGATAGCAAGTATATGGTCTTTTGGAGTTCTCCGCCTTTCCGCTTCATGTATCTCGATTGAATGAAGATGGATGGTAGACGACGAGTCGCTATCACAGGGCTACCGTTTGCTCGCCGAATCACGCCGGTCCATCCCAGTCTTTAGGTTGCCATGTATTGCAACCAAGGCATACCCCTGGTTCTTCTACGCAGACCTTAACCTCTGTGGGCCCAGGTGGATCATCTGCAGCCTCACAGAGGGGTACCAAGAGTACCCTCATGTCCCCTCGAAGCCTCGGGCTTCGTAACCCAATTCGTTGGAGCCTCCTTTTTACTCAGACGGACATTCGCTCCTTCCCGTGTTATACTAAGAATTACTACTTAGTTTTACTACTAAGATTTACCACTTAGTTTCCAGAATCGTTGTTTTCTTAACTAGGGTTTACTTAGTTCTCTTTCCCGTCAATTTGGATTGGTTAAGTGTCATAGTCAATTCAAGCCAACTTAACCCTCCTCATTTACCTTGTTAACTGGTTAAGTGTTATCAGTAACTCATGTTGACTTAACCCTACCACAAACCAAGTTATATTGGTTAAGTATTTATTACTTAACCCTACCCATTCACCCTGTGTTGGTCAAGTATTCCTTTAACTTAACCTTGCCCGTCTGTTTCAACTAACATGTTATTAATGGTTAAATATTATTCCTTCATGTTTTAGACTTAACCCTATTCTTTTATCAAAATCTGATGGTTAAGTGTTCAAGTTTACTTAACCCTACGGTCTAGCCCAGATAACATATCAAATTGGCTAAGTGTATTTACTTAACCCCAACCTCTAGTCTAGTTAACATGTTAATTTGGCTAAGTGTATTAACTTTATTTAACCCCACCTTCTATACTAGTTAACATGTTAATTTGGCTAAGTGTTTTCTTAGTTACTTAACCTCTACAAATCTTGTCTTGTTACCATGAGTTTGGTTAAGTGTCTCTATGGACTTAGCCCTCCCATACTAGCTTAACTGTGTTAAGTTGGTTAAGTGTTCCTATGGACTTAACCCTCCCATTCTAGCTTAACTGGGTTAAGTGTCAGTCTGAACCTAACCCCACCTATCAGTGTAGTTATCATGTTGAACTGGTTAAGTGTCTTAGTTAACTTGACCCTACCTATTCTTGTTCTAGCTTTAACTAAATAAATTAAAGCCGCTACCACTCACATTAGACAGGTATTGTTGCGACTACTGGATGTGCCGGTTGGTTCCGGGCAGGTTTACATCGCAACTCAGTCTAACCTCGGGCTAGGCATATTTGTGTTTACTAAGTTCAAAGGGTTTCAATTTATTTTCAAATCAAGTTTTGAAAGTAACCATCCCGTTCGTCGGATCAGTTAGGGATAGCCAGGGAGAGTAGGAAACTTTTATTTTCCAAACCCAAGCCTAGACACTATCCTCTCTGTCACCCTAGAACTTTCTGGTGTGTCATTAAAAGAGATGTCGTTAATAAACCTTTAATTTGTCTAAATTTATATTTCCTCATTCAGGCCAAATTCTATAAGTAAATTATTTCTAATTTACTTATTTCCTAATTACTCTTTTAATGTAAACTGTCAACATTTATTCTTATGGCCCATTTTCAAATTTATACCAATCTACTTATTACGCTAAATTAGCTAATCCAATCCTGATTTAACATTCTAATTACAGTTCACGTCAAACTAGACTTATTATTCTAGTTCATAACTCATGTAAATGCTAGATTTACAAGTCAATACTAGATTCAACTTACACATCCTATAATTCATGTTAGATTTATCCAATTTGTATTTCTATGAACATGCCATAATTCATGTTCCCAATTTATGCCAAATTCCAAGTTTATAACTATGTTTTTAGTACATTTCACATTATGCCCAAATCGTATTCCCACCGTTCGTATAACTGCGATTCAATCTAGATTATGGATAAATCTAGACTCGTAGAAAATAGGGAATGAACCAAAGATGCTATGAAAAAGGATGGACATAATAACTGGCATAAAAGGTTTGAATAACGACGTAGGTTCAAGAACATGGGTAGACCTAACTTAATAGGTAAATTCCCAAGGTCTAAAACCAAGGATAGACAGAATAGAGACGCAGGTTCAAGAACATGGGTAGACCTAACTTAATAGGTAAATTCCCACAGTCTAAAACCAAAGAAAACCAAGGACAGGCAGAATAAATAATCGGGTTTAGACCCAATCTCAAAATCAAAGAACTTAAGCAACACTTTACTAGTCATGAATCATAGGTGTTTAATCACAGATGTCCTTGTTATGTCTTAGGCAATAGTTTATGTTTTCTAATCAAAGGCATAGGTTTAGTCAAGGAAATAATCCTCATAGTCATAGTCACAGTCATAGGCAATGTTCATAGTCATAGGCAATGTCCATAGTCGTAGGCGATGTTCATAGTCATAGGCAAATGTTAATAGTCATAGGCATATGGTTTTAAGGTCCATAGTTTCATAGTCACGGTCTTCTTTGTCCTCGAATCATAACAGTTCTTAATTAGGTTCAAGAGTATACGCACTGATTCGAATAGAGAGAGAGAGAGATTTGGCATATTCTTTTATTCCTTTAATTTCATGTCACGAACAGAGAAAACGTTCAAATCTAGAAATAACTGACTTACAGAGATTAGATTAGAATAGAAAGATGGCGTTGCTATGATTCGTAGAAAAACAGTCGTTGCAGTCGTTCGAATCTTCACTTGAATTCTAGCTTAAATATCCTCTTTGAAAGTCTTTGAGCAGCACCCCCTTGTCTTGATTTATTTTATATATATTATTTTATTTATTATTTAATTAAGAGGAGGAGAGGAAGCCATGTTCACTAAGAATCTTTACAGCATAAGGGTAGAGAAGAATTGTGAATAGAGAAGAAGACCAGGGCTGTTTATATAGTGTTAGGCGGACGAACCTGGTCAGAAAACGTGACCAAATACATCAGAACGAACCAGGTGCAGAAGGCTGGAAAAAAAGCGGGGAGGTCGACCCCCAGGTCGACTACCTAGTCGACCTGGGTAACTTGGGCGGGAAAATTACCCCCCAGCCCACTCTGGGTCCGATTTGAATTTTGAACCTGGCCTGTTTTGAAATTTGAACTTCGCTGAATCTTCCGGAGGCCATATCTTCCTCATACGGACTCCGATTTACGCAAACTCGGACTCGATTTCATGCAGAATTCCGAGACGAACGTAATGGCGCAACCCGTTTCCCTTGATTTTGATTTTAACTTTTAATTCTGCCTTGATTTGTGAATCTTAGTGTAACAGAATTTCGGGGTGTTACATTCTCCCCCACTTAAAAGGATTTCGTCCCCGAAATCTCCAAGTTAGGAAGAATGTGTCCTACCATCCAATCACCCATCTACTTAACCATTCAATCATAGGCATTCATTGTCCTTAAAAGATTTCTAATGCCTTCATGTTCATATGCATAGTGTGTATATGCCTTTATCTAATGCAAAATCAGGCGGTCTACTGATTCAGTTGACCTCCTTAATGCGAACCATGTCAGTGCCATGCGTCCAATCATGTATGCAAGCATCCCTAGTTATGTAAATACTACATGCGTGCACAGCCATTCATCCATATGCAACATCCGTATGATAACATATCAGGCTCAACTTACAAACAAATACATATCTGTAAATGCAATATGAAAGCATCCGAACTGATCTAGTGCCTAATACGTATGCATATGCATCCTCGAGCAACCATTAGCAACCACTTGCAACCACCAACCATAACATGTTTCAAACACATGTTTACATCCATTGGCTTCTACCTAAAGGATCGAAGATACGACCTAGAGGATATACTTTGGAAAGAGAGAAACAATTATGCGTAAAGCTCCTACACAAAGAAATCAAGGATGCACCCTTAAGAAAAAGGGTATGGCGCTAGTATCTGGCCTTCTGGAGCTTTACTCCACTGTATCTTAACTAAATTCTACTTCACGATTGCGAAGTTTCCGATCTCCATTTCCAAAATAAACAGATGTCAATCACGGTACCAAGTGCACATACCAAGATGGCTGGAGATCTCTCCTCTTAGCTTATCCATCCCGCCATAACTATAAGGGTTGAAAGGTCACTACGTGCTTTTTAGAGTGCCTGCCACAACTATTCATCTCTCACGCAAACCACCCTAGTCGAATTCGACATTCCTCAAGTACAAGCCCCAAAGGCCTAAACCAATATCAGACAAGCACCCTAGGAATATCTCCTCCAAATTTAGACGATCTACGTGAGATGACATAAGCAAAATCGATAGTTATTCTCAAATCCCTACTAGCCAAAAATAAACTGGTCGAACCACCAATTGGATTTGAGACTGTAGTGGGATCTTTCTACTATATAAGTACTATGGTGCAGAGACTCAACTATGGAAGTGGATATGAACAAATGCGAAGAGCTAAAAACCAAAGGAAAGAGTACGAACAGCAAAACTAGACTCTTCCAACAGAACTTTACTACCTTTCTCCTAGGTATGCTTGGTGGTGAAAGTATGTACTTGCCCTTCTGAAAATCTTGTTCCTTGTTCTTGCCCTTGTCCTTAATTATATGCCCTATCATACCCTAGCAAAGATACTTCCTCTTGTCTTAGGTCTTATAATTTCTTCCTCCTTCGTGAGCTAAATCAACATCCATGAATTCCTCATCCCAGGGTTGTGCTCCCTAGCCAAATTCCTCATCCCCTTCCGTGTGTAGTCATGTTGACAAATCCCTCGAAAGCTGCTTCCATCGTATAGAAAACTCTATAAGCTTGAAAGAAAAATAACCGCAGGTGAAGCTACTACGTTTATAGATGGAAGTCAGGCACTACTTCGCCCTTCGATGAGGTTACCTCCCAGAAAGTCAGGAGCCCCAGAGACTCAAGAAAGAAGGAGACAAGAATTCAAACAGAGGAAGAGAAGATAGTGCATATGGCTTTGGGGAATATGCCTTTTTTAAACAAATCTTTTCTCTTGAAAATGCTTCTTTTAAAACCGTTTTGAAAATAGTTTTTCAAATACTTTATCTGATCTGGTAACCTTCAGCTCTGATACCACGTGTAACACCCCACGTCCGTTAGTGTCACTCACAAAGGGAATGCACTAATTTCTATGGAGCATTTAGGGTAAAAGATGCAGATAAATTACAAGACAGACAGAAATTAAACAACGGAAAATAAAGCTTTGCTTTATTGATAAAATAGTTTGTACAAAGATTTCTTTACAATATCAGAGTAACATCTGTCTTACAAAATAAAGAAGCATAAAACAATATTTATATACCCCAATTTTAGCAAGAGCCAGCCACATCATCTGAAAAGAGAGTCCAAGCAAAACTTCGACAAATCTTCAAGCTGGGAAAGAGTGACAGTCCAACTTAACCTGAGCTATACGATCTCCTCCTTTACTACCTGGGGGGGGGGGAACGGAAGAAAAGAAGACGAAAGAAAAACAGAGTCAGACATAAAGCCTGAGTAAGTTCAGTAACTTCTAGCATGTGAACATGGAAAAACAAATGACATGAATTAACTGAATCCAAGATTACACCATGACCATAGGGTTAGCAAGATTAGACAAGATAATCACAAGATATGCTAAGATGAGATAAACTGGATATGCTCTAATACATTCGCCGCTTTCACTATTTCCTTGTTATACAGATTTCTATTATCTCTGCACCAGCTAACTAATGTCCCAACTATTAATGCTTACGTGATCCCAATCCCTGTATTTTCCATCGCCTTCGGGCATCCAGTTATTACTTAGATCTAATCTAGGGTTTTCTACCAAGTGCCTTCTAGATTCAACTAGAGTTTACGCTGTCTGCTGAACGCTTCTTGGATTCAGGGTTTATACCCCCTAGTCCAATCGATGCCCCCAAGTCTAGGACACACTACCTAGAGTGGTATATGTTCCTATACTTCCCCACGCATGTATCGCGAATCGTTATCGCTTGTCTAGATGCACATGTCCTGTAATGTGCAGTCCGAGTCCTGTGTCAGGGCAAGTCAAGGAATACAGAACTTGGTCGGGAGCTTTCAGATATCTGCGATGCAGATACTAAGGTCTGTTTTTATTTCAGTGGCTATGGTCCCACTTGACCCCTCCCTCAACTAATGAAAGGCACACCTTGAAAAATGAAAACTATACGCCGGCCCCGGTGCCCCTACTATCCTATGGCCATCCTCACCCATAACTAGATAGAAAGTATATGGTCTTTTGGAGTTCTCCGCCTTTCCGCTTCACGTATCTCGATTGACTGAAGATGGATGATAGACGACGAGTCGCTATCACAAGGCTACCGTTTGCTCGTCGAATCACGCCGGTCCATCCTAGTCTTCAGGTTGCCATGTATTGCAACCAAGGCATACCCCTGGTTCTTCTACGCAGACCTTAACCTCTGTGGGCCCAGGAGGATCATCTGCAGCCTCACAGAGGGATACCAAGAGTACCCTCACGTCCCCTCAAAGCCTCGGGCTTCGTAACCCAATTCGTTGGATCCTCCTTTTTACTCAGACGGACATTCGCTCCTTCCCGTGTTATACTAAGAATTACTACTTAGTTTTACTACTAAGATTTACCACTTAGTTTCCAGAATCGTTGTTTTCTTAACTAGGGTTTACTTAGTTCTCTTTCCCGTCAATTTGGATTGGTTAAGTGTCATAGTCAATTCAAGCCAACTTAACCCTCCTCATTTACCCTGTTAAACTGGTTAATTGTTATCAGTAACTCATGTTGACTTAACCCTACCCCAAACCAAGTTATATTGGTTAAGTATTTATTACTTAACCCTACCCATTCACCCTGTGTTGGTCAAGTATTCCTTTAACTTAACCTTGCCCGTCTGTTTCAACTAACATGTTATTAATGGTTAAATATTATTCCTTCATGTTTTAGACTTAACCCTATTCTTTTATCAAAATCTGATGGTTAAGTGTTCAAGTTTACTTAACCCTACGGTCTAGCCCAGATAACATATCAAATTGGCTAAGTGTATTTACTTAACCCCAACCTCTAGTCTAGTTAACATGTTAATTTGGCTAAGTGTATTAACTTTATTTAACCCCACCTTCTAGACTAGATTACATGTTAATTTGGCTAAGTGTTTTCTTAGTTACTTAACCTCTACAAATCTTGTCTTGTTCCATGAGTTTGGTTAAGTGTCTCTATGGACTTAGCCCTCCCATTCTAGCTTAACTGTGTTAAGTTGGTTAAGTGTTCCTATGGACTTAACCCTCCCATTCTAGCTTAACTGGGTTAAGTGTCAGTCTGAACCTAACCCCACCCATCAATGTAGTTATCATGTTGAAATGGTTAAGTGTCTTAGTTAACTTGATCCTACCTATTCTTGTTCTAGCTTTAACTAAATAAATTAAAGCCGCTACCACTCACATTAGACAGGTATTGTTGCGACTACTGGATGTGCCGGTTGGTTCCGGGCAGGTTTACATTGCAACTCAGTCTAACCTCGGGCTAGGCATATTTGTGTTTTCTAAGTTCAAAGGGTTTCAATTTATTTTCAAATCAATTTTTGTAAGTAACCATCCCGTTCGTCGGATCAGTTAGGGATAGCCAGGGAGAGCAGGAAACTTGTATTTTCCAAACCCAAGCCTAGACACTATCCTCTCTGACACCCTAGAACTTTCTGGTGTGTCATTAAAAGAGATGTCGTTAATAAACCTTTAATTTGTCTAAATTTATATTTCCTCATTCAGGCCAAATTCTATAAGTAAATTATTTCTAATTTACTTATTTCCTAATTACTCTTTTAATGTAAACTGTCAACATTTATTCTTATGGCCCATTTTCAAATTTATACCAATATACTTATTACGCCAAATTTGCTAATCCAATCCTGATTTAACATTCTAATTACAGTTCACGTCAAACTAGACTTATTATTCTAGTTCATAACTCATGTAAATGCTAGATTTACAAGTCAATACTAGATTCAACTTACACATCCTATAATTCATGTTAGATTTATCCAATTTGTATTTCTATGAACATGCCATAATTCATGTTCCCAATTTATGCCAAATTCCAAGTTTATAACTATGTTTTTAGTACATTTCACATTATGCCCAAATCGTATTCCCACCGTTCGTATAACTGCGATTCAATCTAGATTATGGATAAATCTAGACTCGTAGAAAATAGGGAATGAACCAAAGATGCTATTAAAAATGATGGACATAATAACTGGCATAAAAGGTTTGAATAACGACGTAGGTTCAAGAACATGGGTAGACCTAACTTAATAAGTAAATTCCCAAGGTCTAAAACCAAGGATAGACAGAATAGAGACGCAGGTTCAAGAACATGGGTAGACCTAACTTAATAGGTAAATTCCCACAGTCTAAAACCAAAGAAAACCAAGGACGGGTAGAATAAATAATCGGGTTTAGACCCAATCTCAAAATCAAAGAACTTAAGCAACACTTTCCTAGTCATGAATCATAGGTGTTTAATCACAGATGTCCTTGTTATGTCATAGGCAAAAGTTTATGTTTTCTAATCAAAGGCATAAGTTTAGTCAAGGAAATAATCCTCATAGTCATAGTCACAGTCATAGGCAATGTTCATAGTCATAGGCAATGTCCATAGTCGTAGGCAATGTTCATAGTCATAGGCAAATGTTCATAGTCATATGCATATGGTTTTAAGGTCCATAGTTTCATAGTCACGGTCTTATTTGTCCTCGAATCATAACAGTTCTTAATTAGGTTCAAGAGTATAGGCACTGATTCGAATAGAGAGAGAGAGAGATTTGGCATATTCTTTTATTCCTTTAATTTCATGTCACGAACAGAGAAAACGTTCAAATTTAGAAATAACTGACTTACAGAGATTAGATTAGAATAGAAAGATGGTGTTGCTATGATTCGTAGAAAAACAGTCGTTGTAGTCGTTCGAATCTTCACTTGAATTCTAGCTTGAATATCCTCTTTGAAAGTCTTTGAGTAGCACCCCCTTGTCTTGATTTATTTTATATATATTATTTTATTTATTATTTAATTAAGAGGAGGAGAGGAAGCCATGTTCACTAAGAATCTTTGCAGCACAAGGGTAGAGAAGAATTGTGAATAGAGAAGAAGACCAGGGCTGTTTATATAGTGTTAGGCGGACGAACCTGGTCAGAAAACGTGACCAAATACATCAGAACGAACCAGGTGCAGAAGGCTGGAAAAAAAGCGGGGAGGTCGACCCCCAGGTCGACTACCCAGTCGACCTGGGTGCCCCAGGTCAACTACCCAGTCGACCTGGGTGCCTTGGGCGGTAAAATTCCTGCCCAGCCCACTCTGGGTCCGATTTGAATTTTGAACCTGACCTGTTTTGAAATTTGAACTTCGCTAAATCTTTCGGAGGCCATATCTTCCTCATACGGACTCCGATTTACGCAAACTCGGACTCGTTTTCATGTAGAATTCCGAGACGAACGCAATGGCATAGCCCATTTCCCTTGATTTTGATTTTTTACTTTTAATTCTGCCTTGATTTGTGAATCTTAGTGTAACAGAATTACGGGGTGTTACAGCGACTATTCTAATATTTGATTTGGACATAACTCACAATCTATACAACGAAATCCCGATTTTTCTCTTCCATTAGAAAAATATAGTTCACCAACTCCGAACGTTTCTTATTTCACAGAAATTCGGCTTAAAACGGATTTTTTATAATCAATTAAAGTTCGAATCACCAAATTACGAACTACCACGCCATTTCGAGCTCGATTATAATTATAGTGTAATTAACACGTTCAACTGACATTCATAAATAAATTTGTTAATGTAGTTCGATGCTAAACTGAATTATATATTCTAAATTGTCCAGTTCACATAATATTGTCAATTCACTAATTCAAACTATTTCGAAATTAAATATATTATTATATTATTTATATTAATTAAATATTCAATATTATTTAATTAAACAAACCTTTAAATCTCTAAACCACTATTTAAATAATTAAATTAATTAATTATTATACCGTAAAACTATAAGACGTTACATCATGGGTACGTGGTATATATGCAAAAACATTATGTGTTTCACGTTTAAAAATAAAGGCAATAGCCTATATTAATTCATGTGTTTCAAGTTCAGGCACTAAGTAAATAGTGCAGTATACGTTAAACCAAAGCGCAATCAACTAATTACAAGTATGAGTATATATAGATATATATTTCAATAAATTCAAGGAAAATCAGTGCAACCACAATGAAAATATAAGGCCAAGTGATAAAAAGGAAACCCAAGTGTCAAATATGTAACAAAATGTATTATGAGTTTCAAAAGCAGGTAAGCATGTTCATAGAAATGCATGTATATATATTCATACATAATGAATGGAACAACCATGCATAATTATTAATCCACAATCATTCAAGACAAACATATCTATACGTAAATATCAAGTTTGGAATGCCCAAAATCTGGAACCAACGGTAACCTTAGGCAATTTTATAAATGAAGAAATCATAACATGGATTTATTTGTTCTTAACAGTTAAATTACTTGAATAAAAATTAACCATGAGCCAAATACTCACCTTGAATCAACAAAGAGGAAGCATGCAGGAGATGAAGCTCACAGTAGGGGTTCGAGCTGCGGTTTCGATGGCTGGTGGAAACTGGAGCAGATTCGGCCGGAGCAGCAGCCATGCATTCATCTCGATGGTGTATTGGTTACGAAGGCGATCGGTTTCGATTCTTCGGAGGGAGAGAAAGGGGTGCGTGACTTCCAAGTGGTGGTGCAGAGGGGGTTCGAATATGGAGGGGAACAAGGGCGGCGCTCGATTGCTTGGTCGTGGGATCGAGGCGGTGGCGATAGAGGCAGTGGAGCCGATTTAAAGTGGCAGCCATTTTTCAAAATGATTTGATTTGGGGAGATTGATTTTTGGGAATTTTTGGTTGGTCGAGAGAAAAAAACTGAAGGGAAGGGAAGAAGGTATGGAAATGAGAGAGAGAGAGAACGTGGAATGGGGAAAGATGAAATGCAGGGCATACATTTTAAAATGAGCGTGGAGAATGGGAAACATGAAATGCAGCAATTGAAAGGGTGTAACACTAAAAGACTAATTCAAACGCGTTAGTTATTATTACTATATTTTTTTTATGTGTGGCAGGAAGCTTTGAAAATGAGATAAAAGAAGAGATGGCGCATGTTTGAACGAAAAGATGATAGTCAAAATGTGAAAATTCGAATGTCTCATAACTTATTCCACGTTTATTCCCAGACCCAAATTTTATCAATTCAACATTTGAAAATGAATTTTACGTTGCTAGTTTTTTATAATATAACCACACATTATTTTTCTCATGAATGGATTTGGACTAACGCAAAGCCTACAAAGGAAATATTGGATACTGCATTCTTTACTAAGTATTTGATGGTTTGGTATGTCCAGAAATTATATGCAATCTAGTGCTCGCATTCATGATTTTTTTAGTGCGTATATCGAAAGTAAAATCATCTATATCAAAGCTTTATGCCTTTTGTTTGTGTCGAAGTCTTAGAAATTTATGCATTCATGGAAATGTACACATGCAAATTAGCAAATAAAAGAGTGGCATATTTAATTGTATTTTATTTTAATTTACAAAATCTTACATATAGTGGTCTATACGATGGTCTGAATTTCCGAATTTCACGAAACGAAAAATGATGTTCTCTTCAGAATTCAGTCTATTATTTTTAGTTCAAATTCCCTCAAATTCCAACAACGTTTCATTAATAGAGATTTATTAAATGTTGAATTAAATTAGCGCGAACAAAATAAACTTGTGTATTTTTCTATGAAATTCTTTCTTCCGCTTGTCTAGTTAGGCCATCTCAAATAATTATTTTTATTTTTATTTTACACTTTTATTGTTGTTTATGATATATCGGTTGCGGCTACCACAAATAATCATCAAAAAAACGATTCAAATGGAGCAACTAAACTTTGACGTTTACCATATATAATTGTTTAAATCACTTTTATATGAAAAAAATATATTTTAAACATAAATATTTCAACATAAACCGATTTCATGTTTAAATTTCTAAACAAAAACATTCTAAATTAAACATATCGTTTAATTCTTATTTTAAAACCATTTTCAATTCAATAATTAAATTAAATTTAATAACTTAAATGGTCGAAAAATACGGGATGTCACAATCTCCCAACTCAGAACATTTCGTCCTCGAAAAGGAATGAAATAAGGAACTAGTTTTTAAACGATATACCATTCGTACGCATATCAACTTCGATTGTTTGTTCGAACACAAAATTTTGCTTTCAATTAGTGTTGCTAACCCGATCATTCTAGTGTCGACTTCTAATTTGACTACTTGATTAGAAACTTCCGTTCTCCTTGCATAACAATAAATTATGATAATGAATTTCAGATTCTTATCAAAAACTGTTATCAGTGTTCGTCGTCGAGGATCAAGCGAACAATTCTATTTAGAATCAACATTGTATATTCAAACTAAATCAAAATTGTTATGGGAATAGAATGATTTATGTTCAGCTACGTATTCATTCCATCGGTTCTTTTCCTTTTCGGAGACGAAAATTAATATTTGGATTTATTTCAAAGCTATGAACTTGCAAAACATTCAAAATCTCTTTCTTAGTTTATTATGTTGAAGTAATACAATGTTTAAATTTTCATGTTATTGATTAGTTATTAAACGTCAAAATGCTTTTATAACTCGAAGGCTTAACAAGTTTTTTTCGTTCTTACAAAATTTAAGCATACGTTGACTAGACGCACGACTAAAACTCTCCAATACTTAATAGACTTGTTTCAACTTCCAGTTAAAATACTTAAAAAATTTAAAATAGATAAAAGAAGTACCCAATAAACCAGCTGATGAAACTATTCATGAATCGCAGATACACAATGGTTACGCCTGGGTCCTCCAAAAAGCATCCGTACCCATAGGAAATGTGATGACCCAAACTTCCGTAGACCGAAAGTAAGGAAAATCATTTTGGAATACAACATATTTACAACAAAAACAGATCTCAGATAATTATCATAACACATAAACCTTTGCAGCGGAAATAAATGTCATCAGCATCACAGCAAAACATCAGAGTATGCAGTTTTACAGGATCCACTTAGCATAATAGAAGTCTTAACAAAGAGAAACAAGTCTCAAATGAAAGGAAATAAGTTTCAAATCCCATTACATACATCAAAAGCAAAAGATAGAAAAAATGTCTCAAAAGCAGAATAAAAGATGGAAAAAAGGTCTTCTTCTTCTTCCTTCCAAAGCAAGCTCCAACCAGAAAGTATCACCTAGAAACCTGTCAATTGGCTTCCCGTGTGGAAAGAGGGCACCCGAGTTTGCAAAAGTGAAACAAACTACGAGTCAGTCATGGGACTGGTGTGAGAATTCTTAACTAAATTAACTATCAATATGGCAAATCACAGGACCACGCCGCTAATGCAGAACGGGTTTACTCCAGTGGATTGCCAGTGCAATATTTTATAAAGTTTATATAAAACAACGAAATGACTTTTGAAAAATGAAATCGTCATAAGACTCAGATCCTATCACACAATGCAACGCACACAGGAGGATAGAGTTTTCCCTTATGATGATCAAACATGCTTAATATGTGGAAAGTAATATTTTAATATTATCATTAGTGTTTAAGCAGTATTAAAATACTTCAATATAAATATATCAATCCTAGACGGCGTAGTACCCCATCCTACTATGTCGACGTATATAAGTTTACAATCAAAACCGAAATGTCGTCGTATTGGGAATTGGTTTTCTGTCATGAAATCGAGGCTAGGGATCGTCCTCTTCCGATTCGAGACACTCTAGCAAATGCCTCAGGATCACACCTATGGGCAACCCTTGGAACGGTAGGGCCGGTCCCCACCTAAGGGTAGTGGATTGGCAATTCCTGAACATATGTTTCCCGGCCCCTTTGGACCTATAATGTGACCACTTCCGGCCTATAAAAACGAGGTACCTCAATCCAAAATCCACATAGTAAAATGCCGGGCCATGTTAAAGCCCAAATACCACTTCTAGCTAGAGAGAAACGTATGCACTCCCTACGGTCCATATCCCGTTTTTGACTCATACCGGGGTGTGAGGCTCGCGAAGTCATGTTATACACAAAGCTATGCCTAAACAGACTATGCTTTGATCATCAGCCACAAGGCCTGCTTTTCAACAAAGCCTTGATCATTGCATCTTGGCGTGCAACGTTGACAATTCAACGCCATGCTATCGATAACTACTACTACGTATCCGGGTGTTAAGTAGAGAATAAATTCTCCACCACCAAACAGACATATATTAATAGAAAGCGATTTAATTACATGAAGCGAATTCCAAAGTCAGACATGCATCCATTTACAAGTCCGTTCTGGGTCTGAACGAAACTGGAGACACCAAAGAGGTTCTCGCTAATCCGCACGATAAACACACACGTTCGGACAATTACTGCTTCAACCCAGTCCTGGGAGCAAGTCAGTTCAAGGTATCAGAAGTCATCGTCCATTCTATGTGAAGATCACCGGTCTTCAACCATCGTCTTCTTACATCTTTGATTCAATCGCCGTTCAATTATTTGAAATGAGTTAAACTCGGCCTTTTCAAATAATTGTCGCAATAATTATAGTTTAAAACATTTCATATATATTTATAACTATTTATCGCTATTTTTATTTATTAAAAATAGCTCAAAATAAATAAACGACGTTTTGGGTCAATGGGCGGCGCTGGCGCTGCTTTTATCCAAATTTGATTTACACATATCTTAAAATCTAACCGTCGGATTTGATGAAATTTACATCGTTGGAAAGCTCTTCCCAAAGCGGTCATAACGGTTCCAGTTTTGGGAAAATTCAACGGTCGGATTTTTTGGAATAATCGTTTGAAGTTACGATTGTTGATACGCGAACTGCCGCGCTCGTTTCGTTTAATTTTATATTATATATTTATATAAACTATTTGGCGATTTCTCTTTGTTGAAATCCATTCCTATTACTCTATGGCAATAACATTTTTGTCCGCCAATTCTAATGCAGCAAAAATGATGGTTTCAATAATGTATCATTGTATATCAAAATAAAAATGAAATTTTTGTTCGCCAACTTTAATGCGACCAAAAATGATAATTCAACGATGTATATTTTTATATTAAATATAAATGACATTTTTGTTCGCTAATTCTAGTGCGACCAAAAATGATAATTCAACGATGTATATTTTTATATTAAATATAAATGACATTTTTGTTCGCCGATTCTAATGCGACCAAAAATGATAATTCAACGATATATATTTTTATATTAAATATAAATGACATTTTTGTTCGCCAATTCTAATGCGACCAAAAATGATATTTCAAAAATGTACAATTTCAATATTCAACAAAATGACATTTTTGTTCGCCAATTCTAATGCGACCAAAAATGATATTTCAAAAATGTACAATTTCATTAATTATAAAAATGTTCTTTTATCCTATGTGATTTAAAGACATAAAAATGCACTTTTTATTCTATTTCCTTTTTATGACATAAAAGTGAACTTTTTATCCTATTTCATTTTTATAACATAAAAGTGAACTTTTTATGTTTTTTTAATAAAATGTATATATTTTATTTCCTTTTCTTTTTAAAATGAAAAATGTAAATTCTTTTATCTTCTCCTAGAAAAAAGTAAATCTTATATTTTAACATAGAAAAAGTAAATTTCCTGTCTTTCTTTAATACACTTTATAACAATGGAAAAATGTAAATTTCCTATTTATTGTTTTTATTTTCATATGTAAATTCTCCTTTTTCTCTTTTACATGGAAGAATGTAAATATTTACTTTTCTTTCCTTTTACATTGAAAAAAATGTAAATAATTTCTTTTCTTTTCTTTTACATTGAAAAAATGTAAATAATTTCTTTTCTTTTACATTGAAAATGTAAATCTCTTTTTATTTATTTCTATTTACATTGAAAATGTAAATGTCTTTTTATTCTTTTTCTCTATTTAAGAAAACTCGATTAAAAAGTTAGTTCATCTTTCTATGTAATATTTGCATTGTAAAATGAAATTAAAAAGGTGAACTTTATTTCTAATGTAAACATCTTTTCTAGTGTCAATCATTCCTAATATAAATATATTTTCTAATGTCAAGATTTGATTCATTTCAACTATATTAACATAACGATGAAATTTGATTCATTTCAACTGTACTAACATGACGATGAAATTTGGTTATTATCAACTATACTAACATGACGATGAAATTTGGTTATTTTCAACTATACTAACATGACGATGAAATTTGGTTATTTTCAACTATACTAACATGACGAGGAAATTTGGTTATTTTCAACTATACTACCATGACGATGAAATTTGGTTATTTTCAACTATACTACCATGATGATGAAATTTAGTTATTTTCAACTATGCTAACATGACGATGAAATTTGGTTATTTTCAACTATGCTAACATGACGAGGAAATTTGGTTATTTTCAACTATACTAACATGACGATGAAATTTGGTTATTTTCAACTATACTAACATGACGAGGAAATTTGGTTATTTTCAACTATACTAACATGACGATGAAATTTGGTGTATACTTTTGATGAATCACAATGAAGGTCTCATCTTATTTTCATTTGTAAATCAAATAAGATGTCTAATATTTATTTTATCTTTTAATTAAAGTTTAAAAGATCTAAACTTTCTTTATTTTATAAATTATAAACAAAATAAAGAACTGACTTAAATTTTGTGAATCAAAGCAAAGACTTAAACTTTCTTTTACTATGTAAATCAAAGTTTAAGATTCTATTATATTTTATTTGTATATCAAAGTAAAGGATTCAATTTCTCCTTTATTTTATAAAATGTTCTAACTTTCTTTTATTTTGTTTTGTTTCAAAACAATATTTTGTTAATCAAAACAAAAGACTAAAACTTTGGTTATTTTCAACTATACTAACAAAAGGTTCAACTTTAATTTGTTTTCAAAAACAAAAATTAGAACTTTATTTTGTTTTCAAAACAAAAGATTAAAACTTTATTATGTTTTCAAAACAAAAGATCAAAACTTTATTATATTTTGTTTATCAAACAAAAATTCTAACTTTGCCTTTTTTTTCAAAATAAGAATTCAACTTTAATAGAAAGGATTAAAAATAAAAATAAAAATAAAAATAAAAAGATGAGAACTTTATTATGATTACATCAGGATTTTACAGATCCAAACTGTCACACTATAACATGACATCACAACGAATAAAATTCAACAACACAACAATCACCACATAACAGATCAGAATAATATACAATGATTCAACTGATCGAATAGAATTAAAATAAATTATTTAGTTAACCAAATTCAGAAATCTCACAGTCGTTGAAGATTTATGGCCAAAATTTAAACTGTTCAGAATCAACTCCAGTCAGATTAGATGCGTAGATCTCAGTCACACGATTACAACGTCGCTGAAATCATCGAATTTCGAATTGAAATGAGTTAGATATGGTTAATCGAAGTTTCAAATCAATTTAAATTAATTAAATAATAAATTAATTGAGAAAATACCCTTCTTCTCCTTGGACAAAACACGGCCGAAGCTTTACAGTATTTGTTCAAATTTAGGTCTTGGATTTTCAGGCAATTGATGCAGCGATGCAAAGATCAGAGAGTGCCACAGCTTCGGGCCACTGGAGGCGCACGAGGGGGGTGTTTGGCCGAGCTCGGTCGTGGCTAGGGGGCCCACGGTGACGTTTTACGGCGGTTATGGGGGTCTGCTGCTCGGGCTCCAGGCGATGAGAAGATGATCCACCCGTATGGAATTAAAGGGGGAGGAAGGGGCTTTGATTTGGTGTAGAGTATGTGGTCTAATTCTTGGAGGAGAGGGAAAACTTAAGGGAAGAAAGAGGAGCAAATTCGGCCATTGATTCAAGGGGGCGGCGGCCACGAAGGAGACAGTGAATAGGGTTTTAGATTTTAGGGTTTTTTCCTATTTTTATATTGATTTTTGTGTATTTTTACAAATAAATCCTAATCTTTCAAACTGTGCTGATTCCAGTCCAAACAAAGTTAACCCTAGCTAATAGCCCATATTCCGGACCCAATGGGACAGGTCCCATCATCCCAAACAGTTGTCTGTGTCCTGTATTATTTAATTTAATATTTAATTCCTTTATTAATTTAATTCGTCTGCATAAATAAATTCATCGAGGCCACAAACGGACACAGAAAAATCCAGAAAAAATATATTTGTCTATGTTATGACGATACGGTCCTAACAAAATTAACTTTGTCAAATTCTGACACTGTTTGAAAAATGGCTATTTTTCAGTCGATTAAATTTGACTTAAATCGACCAAACACATTTTCCTTCGCCACACTCACATATTAAATCGAAAAATTCTAAAAATTGAAACATAGCAATAATATGACATTCCGGTTCCAATGAAAGTGGTTTCGTCGAAAACAGAGATCGTTTGAAAATTGATTATTTTCACTGGCTTTAATATTATTTAAAAATGTAATTTTTAATTTCTGCCACATTTTTCCACCAAATCATTTAAAATAAAAATTTTAAATTGGTTCGGATTTTCCGGGTCGTTACAATCTCCCCCACTTAAGAATTTTCGTCCTCGAAAAGGAAACAAAGTAAAGTAAGAACCAAGATGGAAAATGTAAATTGATATAAACGTACCTTAGTACAAAAGTTACTTGGAGATATCCACTCTGCGCTTGGGGTAAGCCTTTTTGATGCTATCCTCAGTCTACCAAATACAATCTCTAGGATCCCCACTCCATTGGACCTTGACTAGGTTGATCTTCTTGTTCCTCAAGATTTTGGTTTCTCTGCCAATGATCTTAATCGGGTCTTTTCTGACTGTCAGATTTGGATCAATATCTAGGACCTGTTGGTTTAGTTCATCCTCAATCAGAACTGGATCGTGCACATGCTTGCAGAGTTGAGACACATGAAATACATCATGCACCCTTGGCAACCAGTCGGGCAGCTGCACTCTATAAGCGAGAGTACCAATCCTTTCGAGAATAGGGAATGGACCAATGAATCTCGGTGCCAACTTTCCCATCTTCCCAAAACGAATCACGCCTCTCAAAGGAGAAACCTTCAAGTATACTCGATCACCCATAGAGAATTCTAGATTCCTTCTTCGCTGGTCTGCATAGCTCTTTTGTCGACTCTGAGCAGTCAACAAGCGCTTCTTAATCAAGTCAACCTTATCTGATGCTTCTCGAACCATGTCGGGGCCCAAGACTAGTCGATTGCCTGACTCCACCCAACATGCCGGAGATATGCATGGCCTGCCATAAAGTAATTCAAACGGTGACATCCCCAAGCTTGCTTGGTAGCTATTGTTATAGGAGAATTCCACCAAGTGCAAGTGGTCCTCCCGTGAACCGCCATAGTCAAGAATGCAAGCACGCAATAAGTCTTCCAAAACACGATTCACCCTCTCAGTCTGGCCATCTGTCTGAGGGTGGTAGGCAGAACTCAGATTTAACTTGGTCCCAAGCTCTTCTTGAAAAGCTTCCCAGAATTTACTGATAAATAATGGATCCCGATCACTGACAACGCTTTTAGGAACCCCATGCAGTCTGACTATCTCTTTAAGATAGAGCTGTACTAAACTACGAGCTGTTCCATTGGACCGAACAGGGATGACATGGGCAGATTTTGTTAAGCGGTCGACAATCACCCTTATGCTATCGTTTCCCTTTCTGCTTCGGGGCAAGCCATCAATAAAGTCCATAGAAATTTCCTCCCACTTCCAAGCAGGAACTCCTAGCGGTTGCAACAAACCTGCCAGTTTCTGTTGATCACTTTTAACTTGCTGACAAGTGGGACATCTAGCCACATAAATAGAAATATATCTCTTCATTGATTTCCACCAAAAGGTGCGCTTGAGATCATGGTACATTTTGTTTACACCTGGATGGACGCTGATTTTAGATTTGTGGCACTCATCCATCACTTCTCTTTTTAGCTCAGCAATGTCAGGCACACAAATTCACCCTTGTAATCTAAGGGTCCCGTTATCATCAATCTGGAAACTTGAGGCTTCGCCCTTACGGACTCGCTCACAAAGCTTTTGAATAAATTCATCATTCTTTTGAAGAGCAGAGACTTTATCAATCAGAGTAGGAGTGATAATGAGATTGGCGATAATGAGATTGTTGCATTCTGCGTTCTTTCTACTGAGTGCATCGACTACAACGTTGGCTTTTCCCGGAGTATATAGGATATCCAGGTCATATGATGCAAGAAATTCGACCCAGCGCTGCTGCCTCATATTCAAATCTTTTTGGGTAAAAAGGTGCTTCAAGGATTTGTGATCCGTGTAACAAACTTTTCATCCAAGAGATAATGTCTCCATATTTTAAGAGCAAACACAATGGCCATTAGTTCATGGTCATGCATGACGTAATTCTTCTCATGCGGTTTCAGTTGGCGACTAGCATATGCGACTACCCTGCCTCTTTGCATCAGCACCGCACCAATACCTTAAATAAATAAGGGACAACATGTTAAAATGAGATTTGTCATTAAAGGAAAAATGTTATCTCAGACATGTTAATTTATCAAAGAAACAACCTTGCTTAGAGGCGTCGGTCCAGACCTTCAATTCCCGATTGCCATGTAACACCCCGTATTTTCTGTGAACATAAAAAAAAATCAAGGTATAATTAATTTTCAGAAAAATAATTAGGTGAAACGGGTTGCGCCGTTGCGTTCGTCTCGGAATTCTGCTTGAGATAGAGTCCGAGTTTGCGTAAATTGGACTCCGTATGAAAAAGATATCCTTAAATTAAATATTGCAGCAAAACATGGAAAAAGAGGAATGAGAAAAGAATAATGTTTAGCATTGTTCTAAGAATTGTAAGCAAAAGACATAATAGCTCATTTGGTTGGAACATGTGACTTGCATACAAGAGGTGCAGAGTTCGATCCCCGCCAACGCCATATTTTTGTTTTAGGGGAATGGCTAAAAAGCGGCTTAGTGTGAACGCGGTTCAAAAAAAAATTATATATATATATATATATACTGAAAATATATATGTATATATATATAATTGAGAAGATAAATACAGTCAATTTATTTGGAGGGAAAGATTTATGCATAAGTAGATATGTATGTATGTAGGTAACTTCATTATGCATTGATTTTGCATGTTGCAAGGAAAGTAGAGAAAAAAAGGGGGAAATTAAATTATATGCTCGATTTCCCTTTTTTTAGGCAAGCAATTAATTTGCATTATTTGAATTCATGAATAGGTGCGTGTGTATATATATATATATATATATTTATATATATGGGCAGTTAATGTAAACATGAATAGAAGTTTATTAATTTGCTGAGTGTTTGCTGAGTCACTTTTGACTCATTGCTGAGTCAATAAGATAAACCCCATCTTGTCTGAACGGCTGCAGTTATTTCTAGGTTAAATCTAATGGCCTAAATGAATCCTAAATTCTATAAATAAGTGGGTAGTCTCTCATTCTAATTCATATGAAAAATTAGAGAAGCCGCCGTCATGCCGTCGCCATGGAACTCCGAGTAGCCGCCGCAAATCAAAGTAGAAGAAAGCTAATCTAATCCAATTCGAATCAATTCTAAAAGCAATCTAGACTCTCTCTTTCTTCTTAAATTGTGAGTACGATGATTCTCAGAAGATTATTAGCAAACTAATCTGATTAAGATGTAAATGGAACATAAGAAAATGATGTGAATTGTCATATATGTTATTGTAAAATCTTATGTTATCATGTATGTTCTAAATGTTTTGTTATGATATGATGAAAATCATGCTATGCTATGTTATGATATCATGCCATGCTATGATGAAAATCATGCTATGCTATGTTATGCTATCATGCTATGCTATGTGTAAATCATGCTATGTTATGTCATAAATCTTATATATGTTGTAGATCTCATGTTAACACATATGTCGGAAATCCATAAGTTATATGATTATGATATCATGTTAAGTTGTGTTGAATCGTACAAGTTGTAAAATCATGATGTTGTTATTTATGCAAATTGGATCATGTTTTAAAGTTTATGTTTTTTTGTAAAAATTAAATGGATCATGATTTGGGAATTTGCCTATTAAGTTAGGTGTACCCATATGCATGAATCTATGACTAAATGAATTTTTATTATGGGAATTTGTCTATTAAGTTAGAAGTACCTATATACATGAACCTATGTTATTAAGTTGGATGATGATATGTTGTAAATGATGTCACATATGTTACATAGTCACGATGTTAGTATCCATGTTGGTTAGTTCATGTTAGTCAAATCATGATATTATATATGTTTGGGCTATGATGATTCATACATGTACCTATGCAAGTTTTGGCACTGATTAATAAAAATTGTGTAGGTTTCATGACACTTATTTTAGATCTAAAATTAGATCCATGACATGTGTGAGTTCTATACTAGTTCACACCACCATTATGTTGCAAGTTTATACATGAATTTGGGTTATATTATGTAGACTGTGACATTTAACCAAACAAGTTGACACCTTTAACATGTGTAGCTTATGCAAGTTATAGTCTTAGCCTATGCAAGTTTAAGTGTTGGACCTCTATCACATATGCAAGTTTCACCCCTTTTTATGAGTAGATCTATTTTAGTCATATACATATATGTTGTTGTTGTGATAATTTATCTTTGTGCTATGAGTTAGACTATTCGAGTCTAACGTATATTTTACGTTTAACGTATGAACGTACAACGTGGGATAGGGGTGATATTAAAAGAATTAATATTGAGAATTTGCACGAAATAGCCTTAAAAAGGCATATAACAAATTTGAGATATGTGAATTGCCTTAAAAGGCGAAAATGGAATTAAGACATTAATTGGAAAATTAATGTGTAGAAATGGTCATAAGTTAATTATGGATTAATTTGAATTTGAATAGGGATTGAGAAATTGGTATAAAATGCCTTTAATGGCATATAATGAATTTGTGGTGAAAAAGGGTATGATTTATCATACCATAAATGGATGGACATAATTGAGTCAATTATGGACATCATTAAATTTTGAATAAATTATTAATTTGGATAGGGAAGTTAATTCAAATTTGGGAAAGATTAATTAATTAATTAATCACTTAAGATAATTAACATTCTTTCTATCTACATACACCAGAAGGTTCTAGGGTGACGAGAGGATAGTGTCTAGGCTTGGGTTTGGAAAACAAGTTTCCTGCCCTCCCTGGCTATCCCTAGCTGACCCAATGAACGGGATGGTCTTGAATTTAGAAAGAAAACATGTGGTGGGACATGGGAATCTAGTGGGTGCTTTGGGTGGCATGAGGAATCTAGTGGTTGCCTTTAGTGGCATTTGAAATACGATTAGTAAGACTTAACCAAACACACATGCAAATGAACATGACTAAGAAGAGGGTTAAGTAGGTGCCTTGGGTGGCATGAGAAAATACGATTAGTAACACTTAACCAAATTAAATATGTAAGTGGGACATAGGGGTTAAGTGGGTGCCTTGGGTGGCATGTGGAATTACTAATAGAAACCCTTAACCAAATTTAAAACATGTAAGTGGACATGAGGGGGGTTAAGTGGAATGTGTTAGAGGGGACCAAGCCTAGGTGGGAAGCTTGGTGGGAGGCCCATTTCAACCAGTATCCCAAACGTATCTTTGTGAGCTCGACCCAAGTCGAGGACGGGACACGCATACTGGGCTTGACTATAAGAGGCCAAAACGGGTTAGCGGTGGCAACGCAAGTCCAACGGGTTCATATGTGTGAGTGCACTCGGGCTGGTAGGTAAGACGTTGTTGCATCGTGTAGGTATAAGCCGTGCATCCTTAAGTTGTATCGGGTTTGCCACTTTAGGGGAGTGATACACCCCACTGTGGGGCCAGCACGGGTATCTACGAGTTAGGGAGCCGATCGAATGGGGCAGGGTAGTGGGTACACCTAGTAGTACACGAAGCTACCATTATTAATTAAGTATTAAAAGGGTACACCTAGTGGAGATAGGGGCAGACGGCACCTATGACGTCAGCTAGGAGTACGTGGAATTACCATTATTAAGGGGGTACGTCTAGTAGGGATAGGTACACGTTGGGTACCTAGGATAGCAACTAGAGATACACAGTCAAACGTGGAGGATAGTGGGTACATCTAGTAGTACACGAAGCTATCATCATTCTATTTGGGGATCAAAGTGACTAGTAGGGGTGCAGTTAGTGCTAGTACAGTACAGCACAGTACAGTACGGTAGAGTATAGTAATTATCCTATATTGATTAGGAAGCGTCATTAATGTTAGTGATTAGTAACGGGTGTGGTGCAGCGTAGTAATTATTCTTTAGTAGGTATGCCTTTAATGTTACCATGGTTAACCTCATTTCCTTTGCCTGTTCTGTCACACCCAATAGTTCATAGGCATTTCCTTATTCTCCAGCTTATGCCTTAGTCTGATTACTTTGAAAATAGTATTGTTAGAATTGTCATACTCGCCAGACTTTATGTCTGACCCCCTCTATTTCTATCTTTTTCCCCCTCCAGGTCCTCAGGTTGGGCCCAGCTCTAGTGGTGTTTGATTGGATTGCTTATCTCTTTTGGAGAGCTTGGACTGCTAAAGTAAAGTCCAGCTTGTTATCTTTTGTTTAATGGCTATTTATGTAATGGGATTATGTATTTTGTTTTATCAAGATAGATATTGTACTTGACTCTGATTTATGGTATTATGATGTAATCAAACATGTTTTGACTTCTGCTGCAATGAAATAAAGTTTTAAATTTCCAAGTATTATTTTATATTTGTCTTGTCGTAATTTTACTGTTCTATACTCACTTAAAACCTCCATGGAAGTTAATGCATTCCTTTTGTGAGTGACATTAATGGACGTGGGGTGTTACACGTGGTATCAGAGCTTAAGGTTACCAGAACAGATAATTTTTTTAGAAAAACTATTTTTCTAAAGTATTTTTAGAAAAAAAAAGTGTTTTCAAAAACATGTCTTAATGAGTAATTTTAAGAGAAAAGTTTTCGTGAAAAACATAATCCCCAATATCCATATCTTTATCTTTCGAATTCTTCGTTTTGAATCTCTTCCTCCTTTTCTTTTCGAACTTTCCCCTCCGCATATAGACATTTTTTTTAGGGCTTCCGTACGAAGGACGGAAAACCACTTCAAGGGACTTGGACGTTTGTCGGGCTAGAAGTTAGTCCAAGGAGGTGGAGGGCTTGTGGGTACCTTTAAGATAGACGATGGGAGGAAGGTTCAAATAGCTGTTTGGTTAATGAAGGGCGAAATCTCATCTTGGTGGGAGGTCACGAATGGAGAATGTGAAGAAGAAGGCTAGTTGTTTTGGGAGAAATGGGACACCTTATTAGGATTGTCCAAAGAGGCAAGGACAAAGTACAAAATCTTCTGGAGGGTAGTTGTATTCCCTCACGGCTGGTATACCTGATAGGGGTAGGACCGTCTAGGTTGAAATTTGGTTTCCTTTATCAACCTGTTCGAACCTTGTTTGATTCTGGCGCTTCATACTCGTTAGTATCTGCTTCGTTAGTTGAAACACTGCACCTAAATACTAGTCTAGTTAAGGATCCCATCCTAGTCTCAAATCCTGTTGGTGGTTCGTCTCATCCTTCAATGGTTTGTCGGGATTTGAGAGTGTCTATCTTGGGCGTTGGGTTTGAATGCAGCGCCTTCATTCTTGGTTTCACGGTCTATAGTTTAATTTTAGGGATGGATTGGCTAGCCAGGCATGATGCCATCCAAGATTGTGAAAGGAGGGTAGTTAGACCAATTGATTCGTTATGGAAAGACCCTCGATATTTCTTGTGACCCTAGGGGTTCGATGATGCTTAGCTGCCTAGAATCTTTTGACGCATCCAACGATGATTTGGAATCTGTTTGTGTGGTCCATGAGTATGGAGACGTCTTCGATGAAGTGCGGGGTTTACCTAGAGGTGCGAAGTAAGCTTTCGTGTGTGCCTAGTGTATAATGCAAAGCCAGTTATGTGATTAGTGATGGTTTTGGGGCAAGACTGGCGAGGACAGCCAGAGTCGATTAAGTGCTCAATTATTTGGCCGTTTTATTAGTATCATCTCATGTAGGTCATCTGAATTCGAAGGAGGTATCCCTTGGGTGTTTGTCTGATATTGGTTTAGGCCTTTGGGGCTTGCACTTGGGGGATGTCGAGTTCGACTAGGATGGTCTGCGTGAGAGATGGACAGTTGTGACAAATTTTACATGGGATAATATCCTGGTTTTCTCTAGAAGCGGAGAAGAGCATGCCCTACATCTTAGGGAAGTCTCTGGGGAAGGGTGATGTGTTATGGAGGAAGACTATCGAAAGTCCATGAGAGGAATTGCCCAACTCGCAACTTAGGATTGGCTGCCATAGTTTTTGCGCTCAAGTCTTGGCAGGAAGGTTGAGTTACTTACAGACCATAAGTCGCTAAAGTATTTGTTCTCTCAGGAAGATCTGAACTTGAGGCAGCAAAGGTGTAACAACCCGGAATTTTGGAACTAATTTAAAAAAATTATTTTAAGGAAATTTTGACAGAAAATGCGTCAGAATTTAAAAATTCCAAAAAAAGAAAGAAAGAGAGAACTTTTAAATAAAATTACGATGTTATTTATAAATTATTTCTAATTTATTTCTAATAAACAATTATTTGTAATTAGATAAATACTGATTTATTACAATTGAAATTAGTATCAAGTTGTATATATATTTATTTATTTTATTTATTCTTGCATGAGCATTGAATAGGTTGATTTCAAATATTATATAGACTCTAAATAAATTATGATAAAGATGTCATTATGTTATAATATGTGGTATTAGATAAAAATGTCATTATGTTATAATTTTCATTGTTAGATTAAAGAAAAAAAGAGTTATCTTTAATACTTTCCTTGTCTATCAAAAGTGTGACAAACATTAATTAATAAATTTTAAAATGTGGATGGCTGCATTTGTTTTCAATGACCTTCCCTCTTCATTTGTTTCCTTAATTATATTAAAGTTTTTTTTTTACATTCTATTAATTTCCTTCCCTACATTCTATTTACATGTATCTTATTTTGTATTCTCATTTCTTAAATCTCCTTTCTCCATTTTGTTAAATATATATGTTCTCTTATTTTTATATTATGTTGTTTATATTCTGAAGCAAACAAAATAAAATAATACCGTAAACTTTTAATTTTATCAATGTAATAACTCATGATATTTAATACTATATGTTTTGAAATTTGAAAAGTTGCAAATTACTTTCTAACAATCAGCATTAAATAGTAATCTAGCATTCATTTCTTCCAGTTTATTCTCTCTCTCCCATTGTTATATACTTTTGAATGGAAAATAAATATTACCCCATCATGTCTAGTCAGTGAATTTATTTCATTTGTAACCTGCTACATATGTAGCGACACACGTGAGGAATAAAATAAAATATATAACCAAATAAAAATATATGTATATATATTTTCGCTCCACTATATAACATCTTAAACTTATCTAAACCTATTCCTAATCACAAAACAACGGCAACCCCTTTCTCTTTTTTTTTCCTAAACATAATTGCAAGCTTCTAAATTCAAAAAAGGAAAAAAAAAACAATTCAAGGAAAAATCTATAAATTGCAAAGCTGAGTTCTTTGAACTCATATGAGTATGAGCTTCGATTGGTATGAGTTTGAAGCGATTCGGAGCCGAAAAGTGTCGGGAGGAAGAAGAGGAGACATTGGACTCATGGCATCATACACGGCATTCTAGAAGCGAGCAGGGTAATTTAGATCGATCGATAATTTCTGAGGTATTTCAAATCACGGTGAGATTTATATTCTTATTAAATAATTAAAATTTAATTATTCTCTAGTTATTTGAAATTGATGTATGTATATAATCAAATCAGATCTGTGATTTACGATTGAAATTTGTTGATTGTTGTTGTGGTTGAATATGATGCTCTTGTTTGTTTATCTAAATCTGTGATGAATATTTATTCGCTAGGATCTATAGTTTGTCTAGACTTTGATTTGAAATAGAAATCATATTTTTATGATTGGGTCTAGGAATATATGCTTTTATAATAAAGTTGGTATCTTTTATGTAGATTCATGTTTATGGTTCGTGTTTATAAGAAAGATAAAATCCTTTATTTTAATACGTGAACTATTGAATTAAATGGTGTGTATTCATGTCTTGTCAAAATTTGTGTATACAATATAAAAAAAAACATATTTTTATTGCATACATAAAAATAAAATATTCATGATTGTCAAAATCTATTCGTACAATAAAAACATGTTCTTATTGTATATATATGAGAATAAGAAAAATGTTAAGGTTTTCGAAAGGAGTGTTTATACAACAAAAATCACATTTATGTTGCATTAAAAATTGACAAAATAGATATGTCATTTATGTTGTATTAAAATTGACAAATTAATCATGTCATTTTTATTGAAATTAGAATTGACAAAATAATCATGTCATTTTTGTTGTTCTTAGAATTGACATAACAAGATTATAACTTTATATGTTTTGTAGAATTAAAATTATCATCTTAGTTAGTAATGTCACATTAGAAATAAAATTATCATCTTTGTTAGAAATGTTGCATTATTATAAAATTAACATTTTAGTTAAAAAATTTGCATTGGTATAAAATGGAAATTTTAATTAAAAGTTTTGCATCAAAATTAAGTTGTCATTTTGATATAAAAAGTTATTATAGATAAAAAGATCATTTATGTTAAAAAGACATTTATGTTAAACGTGTTACATAAGAATAGAAACCTCATTTATGTTAGAAATGTATATTAGAATAAAAATATCATTTTTATTATAGAATGTAATGTTATGTAAAAATATCATTCTATTAGAAATGTTATGATTAGAATAGAAATGCCCTTTTAGTAGAAATGATTTATTAGACTAATAAAAATATCACCTTGATTAGAAATGATGATTAAATCAAATTGACAATTTTGGTAAAGAAATTGGTTAGACAAACAAACAACATTTTTATATAAACGTCACATTAGTGAAAAAGAACAACATTCTTGTCAAGACTTGATTAGTGAATTTAAATACTCATTTTGGGTTAATATGTTAGTGAGTTAGAAATGAACCTTTTTATTCATTGAAAGGGATTAATTGGAAAATGAACATTTTGATTTATTTAAAAATTGATAAACAAAAATCACTATTTTAATTTGCATTAAAAGTTAATAAACAAAATCACTATTTTTGTTTGAATCAAAAGTTAACAAACAAATTTTCATTTTTGTTTGTGTATTGAAAGTCAACATACAAGATTATCATTTTTATTCATATTAAAAGAATGAAATGAAAGAATATATTTTGTCATTTGAAAATAAAAGACAAGTTTTTAACTTTACTTTGTTTACAAAATAAAACACCAATTTTTACCTTTATTTTGTTTATAAAATAAAAAGCAAGTTTTAATCTTTTATTTTGTTTACAAAATAAAATGCTAATTTTAATCTTTAATTCTGTTTACAAAATAAAATACGAGCTTTACCTTTATTTTTGCGAACATAATAAAATGCATATTTGAAATGTCATTTATGACAATTGACCTATTAGAATCACCACTTATGATAAAGCTCAAAAGGTCATTTATGTTGAATTATAATCACCATTTATGTTAGTATTCAAAATGACATTTATGTTGAGTTAAAAATACCACTTATGCTAGGATTCAAAATGTCAACTTTTATGTTTGTTCATATTCAAAATACCCTTTTTGTTTGAACAAAGTATAAAAAAAAATGTCAAAATCTAAATTAACATTTGTCAATTTAATAAAAAGTTAATCTTTTGTTTACAATTTTTATGTAAAAAAATGTCTAAATCAAAATTTACATTTGTTAATTATATAAAAGTTTATCTTTTGTTTACGTTTTACGATGTAAACATAAATGATTAAATAGATTTTATATTAAATAGGAAGATGTAAAAAATAAGATTTTACATTAAAATAGAAAAATGTGAAAATAGGAAATGTACAAAAACATTAAAAATAGAATTTATGTAAAATAAAAAGGTTATGTTTTGTTTGCATTTTACAATACGAACAAAGATGTTAAAAATAGAATTTATGCAAAATAAAAAGATTATGTTTTGTTTGCATTTTACAATGCAAAAAAAAAATGTTAACAATAGAATTTACAAAAATAAAAGAGTTTATATTTTGTTTGCATTCTCGATGCGAACAAAAGCGTCAAATTAGGATGTTACATTTAATAATAGGTTTTGTTTGTTTGCATTTTTCAATGCGAACAAAATAATAAATAGAAAGAAAAGAAATTAAAGACATTTATTTACACTTAGGTAAATAAATAAATAAATAAATAAATAATGCTTAAACCGAGGTTGGATTGAGTTGTGATGTAAACCTGCCCGGACCCGCCCGGCTGTCCAGTAATCACAACAATACCTATCCAATGTGGGAGGTTAAAGCATATTCATATTTTCTAAATTTACATTTTATATGTAAATTACTACAAATATTTAGGGTAAATAAAACGTAGAAAAAGGAAATACATTTATTTACCTTAGATAAATAAAAGAATAAATAAAATTGCATTTTATATGTAATTAAAGCATATGTTTTTACATTGTAAATAAAATTACATTTCTATGTAATAAAGATTATTTACATCTTCTTATGTAAATAAAAAGGATTAAAAGAATAATTATGTGAATAGTATTTATTTACATTTTCTTATGTAAATAAAAAGGATTAAAAGAATAATTATGTGAATAGTATTTATTTACATCTTCTTATGTAAATAAAAAGGATTAAAAGAATAATTATGTGAATAGTATTTATTTACATTTTCTTATGTAAATAAAAAGGATTAAAAGAATAATTATGTGAATAAGATTTATCTACATTTTCTTATGTAAATAAATAAGACAAAAATAAAAGATACATTTATTTATAATTAGTGTAAATAAATATAAAAAAGGTAAAGGTAAATATTTATTTACAAATAGTGTAAATAAATAAGAATAAGAAATTAAAAACATTTATTTACATTTATGTAAATAAATAAGAAAAAGAGAATTAAATACATTTATTTACATTTAGGTAAATAAATAAGAAAAAGATAAGAATATATTTATTTACATTTAGGTAAATGAATAGGATCAGAAAAAGAGTTTAATTTATTTACATTTAGTGTAAATAAATTAAAATATAGAAATAGTATAATTTATTTACATTTAGGTAAGTAAAGCAAAATATAGAAATAGTATAATTTATTTACATTTAGGTAAATAAAGCAAATCATAGAAAAATGATAATTTTTACATTTAGTGTAAATAAAACCAAAAGATAGAATCGTTGCATTTATTTACATTTAGAGTAAATAAAACAAATGTTAGAAAAGAATAATTTATTTACATTTAGTGTGAATAAAACAGTGACATTAAAGGTGATATTTTTATCATCATTTTATATGCGATAAAAAGAATAAATTTTTTTATAATTAAAATCGCCAAATGATTTATATTTATATATATATAAATATAAATTATAAACTTAATGACACACGCGCGACAGTTCGCGTATCGACAATCGTAACTTTAAATAGTTATACCGAAAGATCCGACCATCGGATTTTCCCAAAACTGGAACCGTTAGGAACGCTTTGGGAAGATCTTTCCAACGATATAAACTTCATCAAAATCCAACGGTTAGTTTTCGAGATAAGTGTAAATCAAATTTGGTTGAAAACAGCGCCAGGGTGGCCCATTGACCCGAAGCGTCGTTTAATTAATTTAAGCTAATTTTATATAAATAAAATAGCGATAAATCGTTATTAAATATTAATAATGATATGAAATGATTTTAAATTATATATATACTCGAGAATCATTTGAAAAGTCCGAGTTCAATCTCATTTTAAATGATTATACGACGATCTAAGTCGAAGAGTTGAAGACGGTGATTGAAGACCGACGATCTTCACATCGAATGGATGTGTTGCTACTGAGACCCATGAAAGGAGTAGCTACCTTGAAAGGGTTTCAGTGGTGGTCGTTTAGACGTAGTGTTGATTTGTACGGATTTGACTTTCGCTCAGACCCAGAGCATAAGTTTATAAATGGAATGTATGTCTGACGTTGTAGTCCTTTATACTACATTCGTTGATCTCTATTAATATATATCTGTTTGGTGGTTAACACCCTTCTCTGAGACATACGAGCTTAGAGGTTATATATTGGTAGAAATCAATGATATGGTTGGACTGACAATGTGGCATGCCAAGATGCATGGATCAAGGCTTTTGTTGAAAAGCAGGCCTTGTGGTTGATGATCAAAGCACGACCTGTTTAGGCGTAGCTTTGTGTATAACGTGACTTCGCGAGCCTTACACCCCAGTATGAGTCAAAAACGGGATACGGACCGTAGGGAGTGCACACGTTTCTTTCTAGCTAGAGTGATGTCAGGGACCTACCAGCGCTGACATTTTACTTATGTGGATGATGGATTTTGAGGTACCTCGTGTTTTATAGGCCGTTGGTGGTCATACTATAGGTCCAAAGGGACCGGGAAACGTGTTTTCAGGCATAACCAATCCACTGCCCGTAGGCGGGGACCGACCCTACCGCATCCAAGGGTTCACTACGGGGGATCCTGAGGCATTTGCTAGAGTGTCTTGAATCGGAGAGGAGCTTGCCCCTAGCCTCGACTCATGATGGAATCCAAATCTCCAATACGACCTTGCGGTTTTGATTGTAGAACTAGTATCGGCGACATAGTAGGATGGGGTACTATGCCGTCTAGGATTAATACTTATGATTGAAATGTTTTTATTTAAAACATATACACATTAATATCAAATCCGTTTTATACGTATCAAGCATCTTTTGACCATTATAAGGTAAAACCCTATCCTCTGGTGTGCGTTGCATTGTGTGATGGGACCTCGGTCTTATAATGGTTTCATTTTTCCAAAAAGACGTTGCGTTATTTCTCGATTTACTTTAGTTTATGCACCGACAATCCATTGGAATAAAACCCATTCCGCATTAGCGGCGTGGTCCTTGGATTTGTCTTATTAGTTTAGAATTCTCACACCAGTCCCATGACTGACTCGTAGTTTGTTTCACTTTGCAAACTCGGGTGTCCTCTTTTCCACACGAGCAGTCGAGTAGCTTTTTGCAGATATCTCTCTCTTTAGCAGGATCCTGGATCGAAGCCTAAAGCTGTGTCCAGAGCTTAGAAGTCTTCCGCTGTTTAATGTATTAAATCTGTTGTAATTTATCTTCCGTTGTAGTTTACTTTATTTGTACTTTGATATTCTGTACTCTGATGTTATATTATTGTAATGTAATAAAAGTCTGCTGTTATTGTTCTAATGTTTTGTATTCCCAAAGTTAACGTATGCGAGTTTTGAACGGTCTTGGTCGATTTAGCGATCGATTAAGGTCGGGCAAAATCCGTATCGTTACAGTTGGTATCAGAGCTTTGGTTAGCTCAAATCTTTGGGGTACAATTCGTTAGAACTGAACAAAAGACTCATCAGAGATTGGATTAGTAATGTCCAATAAGAATACTCATTAGAGATAGGATCAGCAGTATCCTAGAATGAGAAAACTCATTAGAGATGGGGTTAGTAACGCCCTAGAATGCGTTCAAAGTGTTAAGTTTATAATTAACGTATTTTGATTATATATATAATCCTATTTCAGAAAATATGATTTTAAATATATAAAAGTATATATATATTTGATAAGTTAGCCAACAAATGAAATTAATTAAAGTAAAATTAAAATTTAGTTAGTTAATTAAACAACTTTTAGCCTAGTTCCTTTTCGAGGACGAAAAGATTTTAAGTGGGGGAGATTGTAACAACCCGGAATTTTGGAACTAATTTAAAAAAATTATTTTAAGGAAATTTTGACAGAAAATGCGTCAGAATTTAAAAATTCCAAAAAAAAAAAAGAAAAAAAGAAAGAGAGAACTTTTAAATAAAATTACGATGTTATTTATAAATTATTTCTAATTTATTTCTAATAAACAATTATTTGTAATTAGATAAATACTGATTTATTACAATTGAAATTAGTATCAAGTTGTATATATATTTATTTATTTTATTTATTCTTGCATGAGCATTGAATAGGTTGATTTCAAATATTATATAGACTCTAAATAAATTATGATAAAGATGTCATTATGTTATAATATGTGGTATTAGATAAAAATGTCATTATGTTATAATTTTCATTGTTAGATTAAAGAAAAAAAAAGTTATCTTTAATACTTTCCTTGTCTATCAAAAGTGTGACAAACATTAATCAATAAATTTTAAAATGTGGATGGCTGCATTTGCTTTCAATGACCTTCCCTCTTCATTTGTTTCCTTAATTATATTAAAGTTTTTTTTACATTCTATTAATTTCCTTCCCTACATTCTATTTACATGTATCTTATTTTGTATTCTCATTTCTTAAATCTCCTTTCTCCATTTTGTTAAATACATAAGTTCTCTTATTTTTATATTATGTTTTTTATATTCTGAAGCAAACAAAATAAAATAATACCGTAAACTTTTAATTTTATTAATGTAATAACTCATGATATTTAATACTATATGTTTTGAAATTTGAAAAGTTGCAAATTACTTTCTAACAATCAGCATTAAATAGTAATCTAGCATTCATTTCTTCCTGTTTATTCTTTCTCCCATTGTTATTTACTTTTGAATGGAAAATAAATATTACGCCATCATGTCTAGTCAGTGAATTTATTTCATTTGTAACCTGCTACATATGTAGCGACACATGTGAGGGATAAAATAAAATATATAACCAAATAAAAATATATGTATATATATTTTTGCTCCACTATATAACATCTTAAACTTATCTAAACCTATTCCTAATCACAAAACAACGGCAACCACTTTCTCTTCTTTTTTTTCCTAAACATAATTGCAAGCTTCTAAATTCAAAAAAGAAAAAAAAAACAATTCAAGGAAAAATCTATAAATTGCAAAGCTGAGTTCTTTGAACTCATATGAGTATGAGCTTCGATTGGTATGAGTTTGAAGCGATTCGGAGCCGAAAAGTGTCGGGAGGAAGAAGAGGAGACATTGGACTCATGGCATCATACACGGCATTCTAGAAGCGAGCAGGGTAATTTAGATCGATCGATAATTTCTGAGGAATTCCAAATCACGGTGAGATTTCTATTCTTATTAAATAATTAAAATTTAATTATTCACTAGTTATTTGAAATTGATGTATGTATATAATCAAATCAGATCTGTGATTCGCGATTGAAATTTGTTGATTGTTGTTGTGGTTGAATATGATGCTCTTGTTTGTTTATCTAAATCTGTGATGAATATTTATTCGCTAGGATCTATAGTTTGTCTAGACTTTGATTTGAAATAGAAATCATATTTTTATGATTGGGTCTAGGAATATATGTTTTTATAATAAAGTTGGTATCTTTTATGTAGATTCATGTTTATGGTTCGTGTTTATAAGAAAGATAAAATCCTTTATTTTAATACGTGAACTATTGAATTAAATGGTGTGTATTCATGTCTTGTCAAAATTTGTGTATACAATATAAAAAAACATATTTTTATTGCATACATAAAAATAAAATATTCATGATTGTCAAAATCTATTCGTACAATAAAAACATGTTCTTATTGTATATATATGAGAATAAGAAAAATGTTAAGGTTTTCGAAAGGAGTGTTTATACAACAAAAATCACATTCATGTTGCATTAAAAATTGACAAAATAGATATGTCATTTATGTTGTATTAAAATTGACAAATTAATCATGTCATTTTTATTGAAATTAGAATTGACAAAATAATCATGTCATTTTTGTTTTTCTTAGAATTGACATAACAAGATTATCACTTTATATGTTTTGTAGAATTAAAATTATCATCTTAGTTAGTAATGTCACATTAGAAATAAAATTATCATCTTTGTTAGAAATGTTGCATTATTATAAAATTAACATTTTAGTTAAAAAAATTGCATTGGTATAAAATGGACATTTTAATTAAAAGTTTTGCATCAAAAATTAAGTTGTCATTTTGATATAAAAAGTTATTATAGATAAAAAGATCATTTATGTTAAAAAGACATTTATGTTAAACGTGTTACATAAGAATAGAAACCTCATTTATGTTAGAAATGTATATTAGAATAAAAATTTCATTTTTATTATAGAATGTAATGTTAGGTAAAAATATCATTCTATTAGAAATGTTATGATTAGAATAGAAATGCCCTTTTAGTAGAAATGATTTATTAGACTAATAAAAATATCACCTTGATTAGAAATGATGATTAAATCAAATTGACAATTTTGGTAAAGAAATTGGTTAGACAAACAAACAACATTTTTATATAAACGTCACATTAGTGAAAAAGAACAACATTCTTGTCAAGACTTGATTAGTGAATTTAAATACTCATTTTGGGTTAATATGTTAGTGAGTTAGAAATGAACCTTTTTATTCATTGAAAGGGATTAATTGGAAAATGAACATTTTGATTTATTTAAAAATTGATAAACAAAAATCACTATTTTTATTTGCATTAAAAGTTAATAAACAAAATCACTATTTTTGTTTGAATCAAAAGTTAACAAACAAATTTTCATTTTTGTTTGTGTATTGAAAGTCAACATACAAGATTATCATTTTTATTCATATTAAAAGAACGAAATGAAAGAAAACATTTTGTCATTTGAAAATAAAAGACAAGTTTTTAACTTTACTTTGTTTACAAAATAAAACACCAATTTTTACCTTTATTTCATTTATAAAATAAAAAGCAAGTTTTAATCTTTTATTTTGTTTACAAAATAAAATGCTAATTTTAATCTTTAATTCTGTTTACAAAATAAAATACGAGCTTTACCTTTATTTTTGCGAACATAATAAAATGCATATTTGAAATGTCATTTATGACAATTGACCTATTAGAATCACCACTTATGATAAAGCTCAAAAGGTCATTTATGTTGAATTATAATCACCATTTATGTTAGTATTCAAAATGACATTTATGTTGAGTTAAAAATACCACTTATGCTAGGATTCAAAATGTCAACTTTTATGTTTGTTCATATTCAAAATACCCTTTTTGTTTGAACAAAGTATAAAAAAAATGTCAAAATCTAAATTAACATTTGTCAATTTAATAAAAAGTTAATCTTTTGTTTACAATTTTTATGTAAAAAAATGTCTAAATCAAAATTTACATTTGTTAATTATATAAAAGTTTATCTTTTGTTTACGTTTTATGATGTAAACATAAATGATTAAATAGATTTTATATTAAATAGGAAGATGTAAAAAATAAGATTTTACATTAAAATAGAAAATGTGAAAATAGGAAATGTACAAAAACATTAAAAATAGAATTTATGTAAAATAAAAAGGTTATGTTTTGTTTGCATTTTACAATGCGAACAAAGATGTTAAAAATAGAATTTATGCAAAATAAAAAGATTATGTTTTGTTTGCATTTTACAATGCAAAAAAAAAAAATGTTAACAATAGAATTTACAAAAATAAAAGAGTTTATATATTGTTTGCATTCTCGATGCGAACAAAAGCGTCAAATTAGGATGTTACATTTAATAATTGGTTTTGTTTGTTTGCATTTTTCAATGCGAACAAAATAATAAATAGAAAGAAAAGAAATTAAAGACATTTATTTTCACTTAGGTAAATAAATAAATAAATAAATAAATAAAGAATGCTTAACCCGAGGTTGGATTGAGTTGTGATGTAAACCTGCCCGGACCCGCCCGGCTGTCCAGTAATCACAACAATACCTATCCAATGTGGGAGGTTAAAGCATATTCATATTTTCTAAATTTACATTTTATATGTAAATTACTACAAATATTTAGGGTAAATAAAACGTAGAAAAAGGAAATACATTTATTTACCTTAGATAAATAAAAGATTAAATAAAATTGCATTTTATATGTAATTAAAGCATATGTTTTTACATTGTAAATAAAATTTCATTTCTATGTAATAAAGATTATTTACATCTTCTTATGTAAATAAAAAGGATTAAAAGAATAATTATGTTAATAGTATTTATTTACATTTTCTTATGTAAATAAAAAGGATTAAAAGAATAATTATGTGAATAGTATTTATTTACATCTTCTTATGTAAATAAAAAGGATTAAAAGAATAATTATGTGAATAGTATTTATTTACATTTTCTTATGTAAATAAAAAGGATTAAAAGAATAATTATGTGAATAGGATTTATCTACATTTTCTTATGTAAATAAATAAGACAAAAATAAAAGATACATTTATTTATAATTAGTGTAAATAAATATAGAAAAGGTAAAGGTAAATATTTATTTACAAATAGTGTAAATAAATAAGAATAAGAAATTAAAAACATTTATTTACATTTATGTAAATAAATAAGAAAAAGAGAATTAAATACATTTATTTACATTTAGGTAAATAAATAAGAAAAAGATAAGAATATATTTATTTACATTTAGGTAAATGAATAGGATGAGAAAAAGAGTTTAATTTATTTACATTTAGTGTAAATAAATTAAAATATAGAAATAGTATAATTTATTTACATTTAGGTAAGTAAAGCAAAATATAGAAATAGTATAATTTATTTAAATTTAGGTAAATAAAGAAAATCATAGAAAAA
This sequence comes from Allium sativum, assembly GCA_030737875.1. Classification (NCBI taxonomy): domain Eukaryota; kingdom Viridiplantae; phylum Streptophyta; class Magnoliopsida; order Asparagales; family Amaryllidaceae; genus Allium; species Allium sativum. Next base: position 554,775,244 of record CM060923.1, on the reverse strand, counting down.
TGATAATTTTTACATTTAGTGTAAATAAAACCAAAAGATAGAATCGTTGCATTTATTTACATTTAGAGTAAATAAAACAAATGTTAGAAAAGAATAATTTATTTACATTTAGTGTGAATAAAACAGTGACATTAAAGGTGATATTTTTATCATCATTTTATATGCGATAAAAAGAATAAATTTTTTTTATAATTAAAATCGCCAAATGATTTATATTTATATATATAAATATAAATTATAAACTTAATGACACACGCGCGACAGTTCGCGTATCGACAATCGTAACTTTAAATAGTTATAACGAAAGATCCGACCATTGGATTTTCCCAAAAGCAGAACCGTTAGGAACGCTTTGGGAAGATCTTTCCAACGATATAAACTTCATCAAAATCCAACGGTTAGTTTTCGAGATAAGTGTAAATCAAATTTGGTTGAAAACAGCGCCAGGGTCGCCCATTGACCCGAAGCGTCGTTTAATTAATTTAAGCTATTTTTATATAAATAAAATAGCGATAAATCGTTATTAAATATTAATAACGATATGAAATGATTTTAAATTATATATATACTCGAGAATCATTTGAAAAGTCCGAGTTCAATCTCATTTTAAATGATTATACGACGATCTAAGTCGAAGAGTTGAAGACGGTGATTGAAGACCGACGATCTTCACATCGAATGGATGTGTTGCTACTGAGACCCATGAAAGGAGTAGCTACCTTGAAAGGGTTTCAGTGGTGGCCGTTCAGACGTAGTGTTGATTTGTACGGATTTGACTTTCGCTCAGACCCAGAGCATAAGTTTATAAATGGAATGTATGTCTGACGTTGTAGTCCTTTATACTACATTCGTTGATCTCTATTAATATATATCTGTTTGGTGGTTAACACCCTTCTCTGAGACATACGAGCTTAAAGGTTATATATTGGTAGAAATCAATGATATGGTTGGACTGACAATGTGGCATGCCAAGATGCATGGATCAAGGCTTTTGTTGAAAATCAGGCCTTGTGGTTGATGATCAAAGCACGGCCTGTTTAGGCGTAGCTTTGTGTATAACGTGACTTCGCGAGCCTCACACCCCAGTATGAGTCAAAAACGGGATACGGACCGTAGGGAGTGCACACGTTTGTTTCTAGCTAGAGTGATGTCAGGGACCTACCAGCGCTGACATTTTACTTATGTGGATGATGGATTTTGAGGTACCTCGTGTTTTATAGGCCGTTGGTGGTCATACTATAGGTCCAAAGGGACCGGGAAACGTGTTTTCAGGCATAACCAATCCACTGCCCATAGGCGGGGACCGACCCTACCGCATCCAAGGGTTCACTGCGGGGGATCCGGAGGCATTTGCTAGAGTGTCTCGAATCGGAGAGGAGCTTGCCCCTAGTCTCGACTCATGATGGAATCCAAATCTCCAATACGACCTTGCGGTTTTGATTGTAGAACTAGTATCGGCGACATAGTAGGATGGGGTACTATGCCGTCTAGGATTAATACTTATGATTGAAATGTTTTTATTTAAAACATATACACATTAATATCAAATCAGTTTTATACGTATCGAGCATCTTTTGACCATTATAAGGTAAAACCCTATCCTCTGGTGTGCGTTGCATTGTGTGATGGGACCTGGGTCTTATAATGGTTTCATTTTTCCAAAAAGACATTGCGTTATTTCTCGATTTACTTTAGTTTATGCACCGACAATCCATTGGAATAAAACCCGTTCCGCATTAGCGGCGTGGTCCTTGGATTTGTCTTATTAGTTTAGAATTCTCACACCAGTCCCATGACTGACTCGTAGTTTGTTTCACTTTGCAAACTCGGATGTCCTCTTTTCCACACGAGCAGTCGAGTAGCTTTTTGCAGATATCTCTCTCTTTAGCAGGATCCTGGATCGAAGCCTAAAGCTGTGTCCAGAGCTTAGAAGTCTTCCGCTGTTTAATGTATTAAATATGTTGTAATTTTTCTTCCGTTGTAGTTTACTTTATTTGTACTCTGATATTCTGTACTCTGATGTTATATTATTGTAATGTAATAAAAGTCTGCTGTTATTGTTCTAATGTTTTGTATTCCCAAAGTTAACATATGCGAGTTTTGAACGGTCTTGGTCGATTTAGCGATCGATTAAGGTCAGGTAAAATCCATATCGTTACAGTTGGTATTAGAGCTTTGGTTAGCTCAAATCTTTGGGGTACAATTCGTTAGAACTGAACAAAAGACTCATCAGAGATTGGATTAGTAATGTCCAATAAGAATACTCATTAGAGATAGGATCAGCAGTATCCTAGAATGAGAAAACTCATTAGAGATGGGGTTAGTAATGCCCTAGAATGCGTTCAAAGTGTTAAGTTTATAATTAACGTTTTTTGATTATATATATAATCCTATTTCAGAAAATATGATTTTAAATATATAAAAGTATATATATATATTTGATAAGTTAGCCAACAAATGAAATTAATTAAAGTAAAATTAAAATTTAGTTAGTTAATTGAACAACTTTTAGCCTAGTTTCTTTTCGAGGACGAAAAGATTTTAAGTGGGGGAGATTGTAACAACCCGGAATTTTGGAACTAATTTAAAAAAATTATTTTAAGGAAATTTTGACAGAAAATGCGTCAGAATTTTAAAATTCCAAAAAGAAAGAAAAAAAGAAAGAGAGAACTTTTAAATAAAATTACGATGTTATTTATAGATTATTTCTAATTTATTTCTAATAAACAATTATTTGTAATTAGATAAATACTGATTTATTACAATTGAAATTAGTATCAAGTTGTATATATATTTATTTATTTTATTTATTCTTGCATGAGCATTGAATAGGTTGATTTCAAATATTATATAGACTCTAAATAAATTATGATAAAGATGTCATTATGTTATAATATGTGGTATTAGATAAAAATGTCATTATGTTATAATTTTCATTGTTAGATTAAAGAAAAAAAAGTTATCTTTAATACTTTCCTTGTCTATCAAAAGTGTGACAAACATTAATTAATAAATTTTAAAATGTGGATGGCTGCATTTGCTTTCAATGACCTTCCCTCTTCATTTGTTTCCTTAATTATATTAAAGTTTTTTTTTTACATTCTATTAATTTCCTTCCCTACATTCTATTTACATGTATCTTATTTTGTATTCTCATTTCTTAAATCTCCTTTCTCCATTTTGTTAAATATATATGTTCTCTTATTTTTATATTATGTTGTTTATATTCTGAAGCAAACAAAATAAAATAATACCGTAAACTTTTAATTTTATCAATGTAATAACTCATGATATTTAATACTATATGTTTTGAAATTTAAAAAGTTGCAAATTACTTTCTAACAATCAGCATTAAATAGTAATCTAGCATTCATTTCTTCCTGTTTATTCTCTCTCTCCCATTGTTATTTACTTTTGAATGGAAAATAAATATTACCCCATCATGTCTAGTCAGTGAATTTATTTCATTTGTAACCTGCTACATATGTAGCGACACACGTGAGGGATAAAATAAAATATATAACCAAATAAAAATATATGTATATATATTTTCGCTCCACTATATAACATCTTAAACTTATCTAAACCTATTCCTAATCACAAAACAACGGCAACCCCTTTCTCTTCTTTTTTTTTCCTAAACAAAATTGCAAGCTTCTAAATTCAAAAAAGGAAAGAAAAAAACAATTCAAGGAAAAATCTATAAATTGCAAAGCTGAGTTCTTTGAACTCATATGAGTATGAGCTTCGATTGGTATGAGTTTGAAGCGATTCGGAGCCGAAAAGTGTCGGGAGGAAGAAGAGGAGACATTGGACTCATGGCATCATACACGGCATTCTAGAAGCGAGCAGGGTAATTTAGATCGATCGATAATTTCTGAGGAATTCCAAATCACGGTGAGATTTCTATTCTTATTAAATAATTAAAATTTAGTTATTCTCTAGTTATTTGAAATTGATGTATGTATATAATCAAATCAGATCTGTGATTCGCGATTGAAATTTGTTGATTGTTGTTGTGGTTGAATATGATGCTCTTGTTTGTTTATCTAAATCTATGATGAATATTTATTCGCTAGGATCTATAGTTTGTCTAGACTTTGATTTGAAATAGAAATCATATTTTTATGATTGGGTCTAGGAATATATGTTTTTATAATAAAGTTGGTATCTTTTATGTAGATTCATGTTTATGGTTCGTGTTTATAAGAAAGATAAAATCCTTTATTTTAATACGTGAACTATTGAATTAAATGGTGTGTATTCATGTCTTGTCAAAATTTGTGTATACAATATAAAAAAAACATATTTTTATTGCATACATAAAAATAAAATATTCATGATTGTCAAAATCTATTCGTACAACAAAAACATGTTCTTATTGTATATATATGAGAATAAGAAAAATGTTAAGGTTTTCGAAAGGAGTGTTTATACAACAAAAATCACATTTATGTTGCATTAAAAATTGACAAAATAGATATGTCATTTATTTTGTATTAAAATTGACAAATTAATCATGTCATTTTTATTGAAATTAGAATTGACAAAATAATCATGTCATTTTTGTTGTTCTTAGAATTGACATAACAAGATTATCACTTTATATGTTTTGTAGAATTAAAATTATCATCTTAGTTAGTAATGTCACATTAGAAATAAAATTATCATCTTTGTTAGAAATGTTGCATTATTATAAAATTAACATTTTAGTTAAAAAATTTGCATTGGTATAAAATGGACATTTTAATTAAAAGTTTTGCATCAAAATTAAGTTGTCATTTTGATATAAAAAGTCATTATAGATAAAAAGATCATTTATGTTAAAAAGACATTTATGTTAAAAGTGTTACATAAGAATAGAAACCTCATTTATGTTAGAAATGTATATTAGAATAAAAATATCATTTTTATTATAGAATGTAATGTTAGGTAAAAATATCATTCTATTAGAAATGTTATGATTAGAATAGAAATGCCCTTTAAGTAGAAATGATTTATTAGACTAATAAAAATATCACCTTGATTAGAAATGATGATTAAATCAAATTGACAATTTTGGTTAAGAAATTGGTTAGACAAACAAACAAATTTTTATATAAACGTCACATTAGTGAAAAAGAACAACATTCTTGTCAAGACTTGATTAGTGAATTTAAATACTCATTTTGGGTTAATATGTTAGTGAGTTAGAAATGAACCTTTTTATTCATTGAAAGGGATTAATTGGAAAATGAACATTTTGATTTATTTAAAAATTGATAAACAAAAATCACTATTTTTATTTGCATTAAAAGTTAATAAACAAAATCACTATTTTTGTTTGAATCAAAAGTTAACAAACAAATTTTCATTTTTGTTTGTGTATTGAAAGTCAACATACAAGATTATCATTTTTATTCATATTAAAAGAATGAAATGAAAGAATATATTTTGTCATTTGAAAATAAAAGACAAGTTTTTAACTTTACTTTGTTTACAAAATAAAACACCAATTTTTACCTTTATTTTGTTTATAAAATAAAAAGCAAGTTTTAATCTTTTATTTTGTTTACAAAATAAAATGCTAATTTTAATCTTTAATTCTGTTTACAAAATAAAATACGAGCTTTACCTTTATTTTTGCGAATATAATAAAATGCATATTTGAAATGTCATTTATGACAATTGACCTATTAGAATCACCACTTATGATAAAGCTCAAAAGGTCATTTATGTTGAATTATAATCACCATTTATGTTAGTATTCAAAATGACATTTATGTTGAGTTAAAAATACCACTTATGCTAGGATTCAAAATGTCAACTTTTATGTTTGTTCATATTCAAAATACCCTTTTTGTTTGAACAAAATATTAAAAAAAATGTCAAAATCTAAATTAACATTTGTCAATTTAATAAAAAGTTAATCTTTTGTTTACAATTTTTATGTAAAAAAATGTCTAAATCAAAATTTACATTTGTTGATTATATAAAAGTTTATCTTTTGTTTACGTTTTACGATGTAAACATAAATGATTAAATAGATTTTATATTAAATAGGAAGATGTAAAAAATAAGATTTTACATTAAAATAGAAAATGTGAAAATAGGAAATGTACAAAAACATTAAAAATAGAATTTATGTAAAATAAAAAGGTTATGTTTTGTTTGCATTTTACAATGCGAACAAAGATGTTAAAAATAGAATTTATGCAGAATAAAAAGATTATGTTTTGTTTGCATTTTACAATGCAAAAAAAAAAAATGTTAACAATAGAATTTACAAAAATAAAAGAGTTTATATATTATTTGCATTCTCGATGCGAACAAAAACGTCAAATTAGGATGTTACATTTAATAATAGGTTTTGTTTGTTTACATTTTTCAATGCGAACAAAATAATAAATAGAAAGAAAAGAAATTAAAGACATTTATTTACACTTAGGTAAATAAGTAAATAAATAAATAATGCTTAACCCGAGGTTGGATTGAGTTGTGATGTAAACCTGCCCGGACCCGCCCGGCTGTCCAGTAATCACAACAATACCTATCCAATGTGGGAGGTTAAAGCATATTCATATTTTCTAAATTTACATTTTATATGTAAATTACTACAAATATTTAGGGTAAATAAAACGTAGAAAAAGGAAATACATTTATTTACCTTAGATAAATAAAAGATTAAATAAAATTGCATTTTATATGTAATTAAAGCATATGTTTTTACATTGTAAATAAAATTACATTTCTATGTAATAAATATTATTTAAATCTTCTTATGTAAATAAAAAGGATTAAAAGAATAATTATGTGAATAGTATTTATTTACATTTTCTTATGTAAATAAAAAGGATTAAAAGAATAATTATGTGAATAGTATTTATTTACATCTTCTTATGTAAATAAAAAGGATTAAAAGAATAATTATGTGAATAGTATTTATTTACATTTTCTTATGTAAATAAAAAGGATTAAAAGAATAATTATGTGAATAGGATTTATCTACATTTTCTTATGTAAATAAATAAGATAAAAATAAAAGATACATTTATTTATAATTAGTGTAAATAAATATAGAAAAGGTAAAGGTAAATATTTATTTACAAATAGTGTAAATAAATAAGAATAAGAAATTAAAAACATTTATTTACATTTATGTAAATAAATAAGAAAAAGAGAATTAAATACATTTATTTACATTTAGGTAAATAAATAAGAAAAAGATAAGAATATATTTATTTACATTTAGGTAAATGAATAGGATGAGAAAAAGAGTTTAATTTATTTACATTTAGTGTAAATAAATTAAAATATAGAAATAGTATAATTTATTTACATTTAGGTAAGTAAAGCAAAATATAGAAATAGTATAATTTATTTACATTTAGGTAAATAAAGCAAATCATAGAAAAAGGATAATTTTTACATTTAGTGTAAATAAAACCAAAAGATAGAATCGTTGCATTTATTTACATTTAGAGTAAATAAAACAAATGTTAGAAAAGAATAATTTATTTACTTTTAGTGTGAATAAAACAGTGACATTAAAGGTGATATTTTTATCATCATTTTATATGCGATAAAAAGAATAAATTTTTTTATAATTAAAATCGCCAAATGATTTATATTTATATATATATAAATATAAATTATAAACTTAATGACACACGCGCGACGGTTCGCGTATCGACAATCGTAACTTTAAATAGTTATACCGAAAGATCCGACCATCGGATTTTCCCAAAACTGGAACCGTTAGGACCGCTTTGGGAAGAACTTTCCAACGATATAAACTTCATCAAAATCCAACGGTTAGTTTTTGAGATAAGTGTAAATCAAATTTGGTTGAAAACAGCGCCAGGGTCGCCCATTGACCCGAAGCGTCGTTTAATTAATTTAAGCTATTTTTATATAAATAAAATAGCGATAAATCGTTATTAAATATTAATAACGATATGAAATGATTTTAAATTATATATATACTCGAGAATCATTTGAAAAGTCCGAGTTCAATCTCATTTTAAATGATTATACGACGATCTAAGTCGAAGAGTTGAAGACGTTGATTGAAGACCGACGATCTTCACATCGAATGGATGTTTTGCTACTGAGACCCATGAAAGGAGTAGCTACCTTGAAAGGGTTTCAGTGGTGGCCGTTCAGACGTAGTGTTGATTTGTACGGATTTGACTTTCGCTCAGACCCAGAGCATAAGTTTATAAATGGAATGTATGTCTGACGTTGTAGTCCTTTATACTACATTCGTTGATCTCTATTAATATATATCTGTTTGGTGGTTAACACCCTTCTCTGAGACATACGAGCTTAGAGGTTATATATTGGTAGAAATCAATGATATGGTTGGACTGACAATGTGGCATGCCAAGATGCATGGATCAAGGCTTTTGTTGAAAAGCAGGCCTTGTGGTTGATGATCAAAGCACGGCCTGTTTAGGCGTAGCTTTGTGTATAACGTGACTTCGCGAGCCTCACACCCCGGTATGAGTCAAAAACGGGATACGGACCGTAGGGAGTGCACACGTTTCTTTCTAGCTAGAGTGATGTCAGGGACCTACCAGCGCTGACATTTTACTTATGTGGATGATGGATTTTGAGGTACCTCGTGTTTTATAGGCCGTTGGTGGTCATACTATAGGTCCAAAGGGACCGGGAAACGTGTGTTCAGGCATAACCAATCCACTGGCCATAGGCGGGGACCGACCCTACCGCATCCAAGGGTTCACTGCGGGGGATCCTGAGGCATTTGCTAGAGTGTCTCGAATCGGAGAGGAGCTTGCCCCTAGCCTCGACTCATGATGGAATCCAAATCTCCAATACGACCTTGCGGTTTTGATTGTAGAACTAGTATCGGCGACATAGTAGGATGGGGTACTATGCCATCTAGGATTAATACTTATGATTGAAATGTTTTTATTTAAAACATATACACATTAATATCAAATCCGTTTTATACGTATCAAGCATCTTTTGACCATTATAAGGTAAAACCCTATCCTCTGGTGTGCGTTGCATTGTGTGATGGGACCTGGGTCTTATAATGGTTTCATTTTTCCAAAAAGACATTGCGTTATTTCTCGATTTACTTTAGTTTATGCACCGACAATCCATTGGAATAAAACCCGTTCCGCATTAGCGGCGTGGTCCTTGGATTTGTCTTATTAGTTTAGAATTCTCACACCAGTCCCATGACTGACTCGTAGTTTGTTTCACTTTGCAAACTCGGGTGCCCTCTTTTCCACACGGGCAGTCGAGTAGCTTTTTGCAAATATCTCTCTCTTTAGCAGGATCCTGGATCGAAGCCTAAAGCTGTGTCCAGAGCTTAGAAGTCTTTCGCTGTTTAATGTATTAAATCTGTTGTAATTTATCTTCCGCTGTAGTTTACATTATTTGTACTCTGATATTCTGTACTCTGATGTTATATTATTGTAATGTAATAAAAGTCTGCTGTTATTGTTCTAATGTTTTGTATTCCCAAAGTTAACGTATGCGAGTTTTGAACAGTCTTGGTCGATTTTGCGATCGATTAAGGTCGGGCAAAATCCATATCGTTACAAAAGGTGGAGGGAGTTCTTGGCGTCCTACGATTTCGAGATAGCATATACCCTTGATAAGGGTAACGTTGTGGTGGATGACTTAAGTAGGAAAGGATTGACATTGAGTCCTTTGTCTGTTGAGAGGCGTAGCTTAGAGTTTATCTCTACCTTTGACTTTAGACCATCCAGTGATTTTGTACTTGGTTCGCTAGCATCCTTAGAGGTCAGACCTATGCTTTTGGGACGGATTGGAGAGGCACAGCGAGCTGACCCACAGTTGGTTGAGTTAGTAGAGAAGCTCACAAGAGGGGATTCATCAAGCCATCTTAGTAGGTATACCCTAGATGATAAGGGTTGGTTGCGTAGGGATGGTAGACTTTGTGACGAAAGTTTGAGGAAGTGTTTACATGATACGGCGAAAGTGGTGGAGCCGAACACGCTTAAGGAAATGGAAGTAGAGCGAGATGCCACGATCAGACTAGCTCCTACATGCATTCTTGGGTCGGAGATTAAGAAGTTGAGAAACCGAGAGGTCAAGCTAGTCAAAGTGCAATGGGAAGAAGATCAAGGAGACGCTACTTGGGAGACGAAAGAGAAGATTCGTTTGTTGTTCCCCTTCCTTTTCGGGGTTATGTCTTTTATATTCTCATTTATCGCCTAGCTTATACTTGTCCTATCTTTAGTACATCCTCTCGTTTAAGTCTTTGACCTTTAGAAGGGTAGTCCTATGGTTGAAACATGTGTTTGAGACATGTTATGTTTGATGGATGCAAGTGTTTGCTAGTGGTTGCTCGTGGATGCATATACACACACTTTAGGCACTAGATCGGCTCAGTCACTCTCATATTGCATATAAATATGTGTGCATATTTAAATTAATGAATGAATAGTGGTTGTATTATCATATGGATGTTGCATTAAGATGAATGGTTGTGCATGCATCTAGAAATAATATGTATCATTAGGAATCTTTTGCATACATAATGGACGCATGGCACTATCATGGTTCGCATTAAGGAGGTCAACTGAATCAGTAGATCGCCTGATTTTTGCATTGGATAAGGACATGTACACACACTATGCATATAAACATGAAAGCATTAGAACTCTCTTAAGGACAATGGATGCCTGTGCCTGATGGTTGAGTAGATGGATGATTAGTTGGTAGGACACATTCTTCCTAACTTGAAGATTTCGGGGACGAAATCCTTTAAGGAGGGGAGAATGTAACACCCCGTATTTTCTGTGAACATAAAAAAAAGGGAAATTAAATTATATGCTCGATTTCCTTTTTTTCAGGCAAGCAATTAATTTGCATTATTTGAATTCATGAATATGTGCGTGTGTGTATATATATATATATATATATATATATATATTTATATATATATGGGCAGTTAATGTAAACATGAATAGAAGTTTATTAATTTGCTGAGTGTTTGCTGAGTCACTTCTGACTCATTGCTGAGTCAATAAGATAAACCCCTTGTCTGAACGGCTGCGGTTATTTCTAGGTTAAATCTAATGGCCTAAATGAATCCTAAATTCTATAAATAAGTGGGTAGTCTCTCATTCTAATTCATATGAAAAATTAGAGAAGCCGCCGTCATGCCGTCGTCATGGAACTCCGAGTAGCCGCCGCAAATCAAAGTAGAAGAAAGCTAATCTAATCCAATTCTAATCAATTCTAAAAGCAATCTAGACTCTCTCTTTCTTCTTAAATTGTGAGTATGATGATTCTCACAAGATTATTAGCAAACTAATTTGATTAAGATGTAAATGGAACATAAGAAAATGATGTGAATTGTCATATATGTTATTGTAAAATCTTATGTTATCATGTATGTTCTAAATGTTTTGTTATGCTATGATGAAAATCATGCTATGCTATGTTATCTATCATGCCATGCTATGATGAAAATCATGCTATGCTATGTTATGCTATCATGCTATGCTATGTGTAAATCATGCTATGTTATGTCATAAATCTTATATATGTTGTAGATCTCATGTTAACACATATGTTGGAAATCCGTAAGTTATATGATTATGATATCATGTTAAGTTGTGTTGAATCGTACAAGTTGTAAAATCATGATGTTGTTATTTATGCAAATTGGATCATGTTTTAAAGTTTATGTTTTTTTTCTAAAAATTAAATGGATCATGATTATGGGAATTTGCCTATTAAGTTAGGTGTACCCATATGCATGAATCTATGACTAAATGAATTTTTATTATGGGAATTTGTCTATTAAGTTAGATGTACCCATATACATGAACCTATGTTATTAAGTTGGATGATGATATGTTGTAAATGATGTCACATATGTTACATAGTCACGATGTTAGTATCCATGTTGGTTAGTTCATGTTAGTCAAATCATGATATTATATATGTTTGGGCTATGATGATTCATACATGTACCTATGCAAGTTTTGGCACTGATTAATAAAAATTGTGTAGGTTTCATGACACTTATTTTAGATCTAAAATTAGATCCATGACATGTGTGAGTTCTATACTAGTTCACACCACCATTATGTTGCAAGTTTATACATGAATTTGGGTTATATTATGTAGACTGTGACATTTAACCAAACAAGTTGACACCTTTAACATGTGTAGCTTATGCAAGTTATAGTCTTAGCCTATGCAAGTTTAAGTGTTGGACCTCTATCACATATGCAAGTTTCACCCCTTTTTATGAGTAGATCTATTTTAGTCATATACATATATGTTGTTGTTGTGATAATTTATCTTTGTGCTATGAGTTAGACTATTCGAGTCTAACGTATATTTTACGTTTAACGTATGAACGTACAACGTGGGATAGAGGTGATATTAAAAGAATTAATATTGAGAATTTGCACGAAATAGCCTTAAAAGGCATATAACAAATTTGAGATATGTGAATTGCCTTAAAAGGCGAAAATAGAATTAAGACATTAATTGGAAAATTAATGTGTAGAAATGGTCATAAGTTAATTATGGATTAATTTGAATTTGATTAGGGATTGAGAAATTGGTATAAAATGCCTTTAATGGCATATAATGAATTTGTGGTGAAAAAGGGTATGATTTATCATACCATAAATGGATGGACATAATTGAGTCAATTATGGACATCATTAAATTTTGAATAAATTATTAATTTGGACAGGGAAGTTAATTCAAATTTGGGAAAGATTAATTAATTAATTAATCACTTAAGATAATTAATATTCTTTCTATCTACATACACCAGAAGGTTCTAGGGTGACAGAGAGGATAGTGTCTAGGCTTGGGTTTGGAAAACAAGTTTCCTGCCCTCCCTGGCTATCCCTAACTGACCCAATGAACGGGATGGTCTTGAATTTAGAAAGAAAACATGAGGTGGGACATGGGAATCTAGTTTGTGCTCTGGGTGGCATGAGGAATCTAGTGGTTGCCTTTAGTGGCATTTGAAATACGATTAGTAAGACTTAACCAAACACACATGCAAATGAACATGACTAAGAAGAGGGTTAAGTAGGTGCCTTGGGTGGCATGAGAAAATACGATTAGTAACACTTAACCAAATTAAATATGTAAGTGGGACAAAGGGGTTATGTAACGACCCTGAATTTTGGGGCCAATTTAAAATTTATTTTAAGTGATTTTAAATGAGTTTTGATATTTAAAATAATCTATTTTAAATAATAATGATCACAAATTTGATTCAAATCGAAGTTAGGATGAATAAATTAATTTTAATTATAAAAAGAGCTAGAAATAGCGCGGTAGGTTGAAAAGTCAAACTTGAACTTTGACTGATCGTACAGGATGCAAAATTTAATGGATTTTAGTGAAACCAAAAATATTAGAATCTTTTTAAAAATATCTTTCCAACGAATCCGAAAAATCGAAATTTCATAGCGGAAATCAAAAGTTATGGCCAATTCAATTTTTAGAAAGGTCGTTGGGTAATTTGCATAGGACAAAAATGCTACTTTTTGCATATAAAGGAATTTCGACTCGAAACCACTTCCATTGAGTTTGAAATGATGTTTCTGCATTGAAAAACAGTAAACACTTATATGTTTTGAGTTTCAGAAAATATTTGTTTCAAAATGTATTTTTAATATTAAAAATATTCGCCTTGAAAATAGCCATTTTTCAAAAAGTCTCAGAATTGAACGAAACAAATTTTGTTGTGATCGTATCGTCATAAGAAAGTCAAAAATAATTTTTCTGGATTTTTCTGACTTCGTATGTGGCCCCGGCAAAATTATATTTACGTTTGAATTAAAAATAAAAGATTTATTTTAAAAATAAAAGAAACATGCGTATAACTTCAGAATTGGACTTCGGGGATAGCGCCATCGCGTTCAGAAGACGTCAAAACATTAGGTTCGACAGTCGTTGAGCTTCGTTTGGAGATCGTATGTGAAAACAGTAATTTCTAGAATTAATTAATTAAATAATTAAATAAAACCCTAAAATACTGGTATAAATACGCCTGTATACGGTCCGTATACTTCTTCCTCCTCGTTCTATTTCACGCCGCCGAACCCATTATCAGCTCCAAACTTTGAACTCCAAATTCTCTTTCATTTCTTAACGATAATCAGCAAACTAGCACTCATATCGAAGCTCTTACCGAGCTCTTCGATCTCCGACAAGTCTCGCCCCTCCCCGTTGCCTATCGAAGCCGCCCCGTCCCTCAAAACGGCCGCCAGTCGCACCGCCGTGGGCCCCGCCTGAAGCCGCCGAACGCCACCAATCTCCGGCCGATGGTAGGCCTCTCCAAGCCGGTCCTTGTCCAACAAACGGCGACCAAAACGATCGACTACAGGCTGAGAAATCCGGATTTGAAATTCTGAACAAAACTGAAAATTCAAAGGTAATTCTTATTTCAGAAATTGCGACGCTTTTAAGCGTGGCTGCAGCAGTTGTTAAAAACCAGTATGTTTAAAACATTGATAACTAATGCATATAAACTTCGATTCTGAAAATTTCAGAACCGATAGAACCGTGACGACGATTAGGACCTTCTGTGATTGACTGGAACATTCTGAACATTTCTTGGATTTATTATAATTCTATCCAAACAAGGTGAGAGTTCTTTTATTTAAAATTTAATAAAATTAAACTATTCCAGTACGATGAATGATTCAGATATGTTTGTGATGCTTTGTTCTATGATTGAGTAGTTAGGATGTATCCCTTTTGATGTCATGTTTATACTCTGTCATGTTATCACTATCACATGTTATCGCTTTGGGTTGAAATTACATTGATTCAATTTTCAGTGTAAAGTAAAAGAGAATATAATGGTCACCATTTGTATGTTATCCCTTGTGTTAGGATCGGATTGATTTAACTTATCAATCCCAAAACAAAGATTTACATCGTATGAATAATAGGCATTTTTGTTTAATGTTAAATTAGAAAATATTCATCGTATGAATAATTGACATTTTTGTTTAATGTTAAATTAGAAAATATTCATCGTATGAATAATTGGCATTTTTGTTTAATGTTAAATTAGAAAATATTCATCGTATGAATAATTGGCATTTTTGTTTAATGTTAAATTAGAAAATATTCATCGTATGAATAATTGGCATTTTTGTTTAATGTTAAATTAGAAAATATTCATCGTATGAATAATTGGCATTTTTGTTCAATGTTAAATTAGAAAATATTCATCGTATGAATAATTGGCATTTTTGTTTAATGTTAAATTAGCATTTATTTTTAATGTTAATAAAAAGAGAATGTATCATAAGTTAAATTAACATTTATTTTTAATGTTAATAAAAAGAGATTGTATCATAAGTTAAATTAGCATTTGTTTTTAATGTTAATAAAAAGAGAATGTATCATAAGTTAAATTAGCATTTATTTTTAATGTTAATAAAAAGAGAATTTATCATAAGTTAAATTAGCATTTATTTTTAATGTTAATAAAAAGAGAATGTATCATAAGTTAAATTAGCATTTATTTTTAATGTTAATAAAAAGAGAATGTATCGTATGTTAAATTAGCATTTATTTTTAATGTTAATAAAAAGAGAATGTATCGTATGTTAAATCAACATTTATTTTTAATGTATATTAAAAGAGAATTTACCTCGTAAGAAAATGTACATTATTTATAAATGTATACGAAAAGGAAAGATTGATTTACATTATTCTAATGTAAATATTAAAAGAGAATGAACCATATGATTTATTAACATTATTTTATTGTTATATAAAAAGAAAGGATTGTTTAACATTATTTTTGATATTGATTAAAAAGAAGATTGCACCGTACGTATTAACACACTTTTATTAATGTATGTATAAAAAGAGAAATTTACATTGTAAGAGAAATTGGCATTAACATTTATTTATAATGTTAATATTAGAGTATTTTCACCACATGATAAGATGTACACTTTTATTTGTAAAAGTAAGTTGGCATTTTCACTATATGATAAGATTTACTTTTTATTTGTAAAATAAGGTAGGAATTCACCGCATGACAAGGTTTACTCTTTATTTTGTAAATATAAAGTGGGAATTTGCGATGTATCAAAATATACATTTTTCATGTGTAATGTAAAGATAGAAAAATTAACATTATTTTCAATGTTAATAAAAATAGAAAATGCATTGTATGTTAAGGTAACATTATTTTCAATGTTAATAAAAAGAAAAATATACCGTAGGATAAAATACATTATTTTTAATGTATATTAAAAGAGAATTTTTCATCGTAGGAAATGTACATTATTTTGTGAATAGAATGGAAATGTCATCGTAAAATAAAATTACATTTTAGGTGTAATTGAGATTGAGAATGTATTTAGAAAGAGAATGAGTATTTTTTTATATGTAAATGGAATCATAATATATTGAAAGATGAAATGGAATAAATAGAGCGCTGAATTATAATTTACATTTT
Organism: Allium sativum; assembly: GCA_030737875.1. Taxonomy (NCBI): domain Eukaryota; kingdom Viridiplantae; phylum Streptophyta; class Magnoliopsida; order Asparagales; family Amaryllidaceae; genus Allium; species Allium sativum. The sequence goes on along the minus strand of CM060923.1, from coordinate 554,758,791 downwards.
AATGTAAATTATAAAGATTTTGAAATAAAAATAAGATAAAAGGGAATAATTCACCGTCTAATTATAAATTACATTTTCATGTAAGATTAAGAAGTGGGAAAAAAGAGAATAAAGGAAAAGGGGAGATGTATGTAAGAACGATGAATTAAATGAATTATTTATATATATATTTATATATATATAAAATTAAACGAATCGAGCGCGGTAGTTCGCGTTTTAAAATTATGTCTTTAAACGACTATACCGGAAGATCTGACCGTCGGATTTTCCCGAAACTGAAACCGCTAGGACCGTCTTGGAAAGATCTTTCCAACGATATATAATACGACAAAATCCAACGGTTAGATTTTTAGTTATGGAAAATCAAAATTGGTTGAAAATAGCGCCAAAATCGCCATTGACCTGAATCGTCGTTGATTAAAGATTTAATTATTTTTAATTAAATAAAATAAGAAATAATCATTATAAATTTGAAATAACGATAAGGAAGAGTTTTCAATATATTTACATATATAAATACGAAGATTATTTGGGAAGACCGAGTTAATCTCATTCCAAATAATCAAACGACGATGAGAATTGAAGGAGAAGACGACTAATGAAGACCGTCAATCTTCCCCTCAGGAGGACAGCGATTGAGACTTTGAATTGATTTGCTCCCAAGTCAAGGTCATGGTCGTCGTCCGAACGAACATGTTGATTGAACGGATTTGGCTTTCGCGCAGACCCAGAGCATAAGCTTATAAATGGATTGTGTGTCTGACATCGTACTCCATTATATATCATGTTATTAATCTTCTGTCGAATGTATGGATGTTTGGTGGCGGAGAATTTATTCTCTTGCTTAACACCCGTTCATATATTTCGGCAAAGGATTGGTAGTGTGATATGGAGTGATGATGTTGCATGCTAAGATGCATATGATCAAGGCTTTGTTGAAAAGCAGGCCTTGTGGGATGATCAAAGCATAACCTGTTTAGGTATAGCTTTGTGTATGACGTGACTTCACGAGCCTCACACCGGCGGAGTCTAAAACGGGAGAAGGGAACGTAGGGAGAGCAGCACGTTTCTTTCTAGCTAGAGTGGTGTCAGTGACCTACCAGCCCTGACATTTTACTTATGTGGATGATGGAATGAGGCGCCTCGGATAGGTCCTATAGGACCGGGGAACGTGTGCTTAGGAATTGCCAATCCTCTAAGCTGTATTTGAGGACCGGCCCTGCCATTTCCAAGGGTTAACTGCGGGTAATCCTGAGACATTAGCCAGAGTGTCTCGAATCTGTAGGAGCTCCTCCCTAGCCTTGACTCATGATGGAATCCAAAATCCAATACGCGCCATTCGGTTTTGATTGTATTACTAGTACGGAGGCATAGCATATGGTACCTATGCTTCCTAGGATTGATACATTATGATTGAAATTGTTTTTAAAACATATACACACTAATAATAATATCAAACTGGTATTTGTCGTATTTATCATGTTTGATCACCATAAGGTAAAACTCTATCCTCTGGTGTGCGTTGCATTGTGTGATGGGACCTGAGTCTTATGGTGATTTCATTTTTCTAAAAAGCATAGCGTTGTTGTACGATTTACTTATCATTTATTATGACACGTTTATGCACGACAATCCATTAGAGTAAACCTGTTCCGCATTAGCGGCGTGGTCTTTGGATTTGCCCTATTAATAGTGATTTATTAGTTAAGAATTCTCTCACCAGTCCCACGACTGACCCGTTGTTTGTTTCCACCTTTTTGCAAACTCGGGTGCCCTCTTCTCCACACGGGCAGTCGAGCAGTTTGTCTATAGGTTTACCTCTTTACCAGGATCCTGGATTGAAGCTTAAAGCTGTGTCCAGAGCATAGTTGTCTTCCGCTGTATCTATTTTATTTCCGCTGCACTGTATTAAATTTATTGTAAAATTTTCTTCCGCTGTATTTTAATTACGATGTACTCTGATATATTCTGTACTCTGATGTTATATTATCATGATGTAATAAAAGTCTGCTGTTGTTGTTCTGATGTGTTGTATTCCCAAAGTTAACGTATGCGGATTTTGAACGGTCTTGGTCGATTTTGCAATCGATTAAGGTCGGGCGAAATGCGTACAGTTGGTATCAGAGCTTTGGTTAGCTCAAATCTTTGGGGTACAACTCATTAGAACTGAACAAAAGACTCATCAGAGATTGGATTAGTAATATCCAATAAGAATACTCATTAGAGATAGGATCAGCAGTATCCTAGAATGAGAAAACTCATTAGAGATAGGGTTAGTAATTTCCTAGAATGAGTTGGGAGTAGCAAGCTTATAATATACGTATTTGTGATTAATTATACTTTATTTTGGAAAATATGATTTTGAATATACAAAAAGTTATATATTTGAAAGTTAATCAACTAATGAAATTATTTAAACCAATGGAGAATGTATATATATATATATATATATATATTAGTTAGTTAATTAATCAACTTTTAGCTTCGTCCCTTTTCGAGGACGAAAAGTTTTTAAGTGGGGGAGACTGTAACGACCCTGAATTTTGGGGCCAATTTAAAATTTATTTTAAGTGATTTTAAATGATTTTTGATATTTAAAATAATCTATTTTAAATAATAATGATCACGAATTTGATTCAAATCGAAGTTAGGGTGAATAAATTAATTTTAATTATAAAAAGAGCTAGAAATTGCGCGGTAGTTTGAAAAGTCAAACTTGAACTTTGAATGATCCTACATGATGCAAAATTTAATGGATTTTAGTGAAACCAAAAATATTAGAATCTATTTAAAAATATCTTTCATACGAATCCGAAAAATCGAAATTTCATAGCGGAAATCAAAAGTTATGGCCAATTCAATTTTTAGAAAGGTCGTTGGGTAATTTGCATAGGACAAAAATGCTACTTTTTGCATATAAAGGAATTTCAACTTGAAACCACTTCCATTGAGTTTGAAATGATGTTTCTGCATTGAAAAACAGTAAACACTTATATGTTTTGAGTTTCAGAAAATATTTGTTTCAAAATGTATTTTTAATATTAAAAATATTCGCCTTGAAAATAGCCATTTTTCAAAAAGTCTCAGAATTGAACGAAACAAATTTTGTTGTGATCATATCGTCATAAGAAAGTCAAAAATAATTTTTCTGGATTTTTCTGACTTCATATGTGGCCCCGGCAAAATTATATTTACGTTTGAATTAAAAATAAAAGATTTATTTTAAAAATAAAAGAAACATGCGTATAACTTCAGAATTGGACTTCGGGGATAGCGCCATCGCGTTCAGAAGACGTCAAAACGTTAGGTTCGACAGTCGTTGAGCTTCGTTTGGAGATCGTATGTGAAAACAGTAATTTCTAGAATTAATTAATTAAATAATTAAATAAATAAAACCCTAAAATACTGGTATAAATACGCCTGTATACGGTCCGTATACTTCTTCCTCCTCGTTCTATTTCACGCCGCCGAACCCATTATCAGCTCCAAACTTTGAACTCCAAATTCTCTTTCATTTCTTAACGATAATCAGCAAACTAGCACTCATATCGAAGCTCTTCCCGAGCTCTTCGATCTCCGACAAGTCTCGCCCCTCCCCGTTGCCTATCGAAGCCGCCCCGTTCCTCCAAACGGCCGCCAGTCGCACCGCCGTGGGCCCCGCCTGAAGCCGCCGAACGCCACCAATCTCCGGCAGATGGTAGGCCTCTCCAAGCCGGTCCTTGTCCAACAAACGACGACCAAAACGATCGACTACAGGCTGAGAAATCCGGATTTGAAATTCTGAACAAAACTGAAAATTCAAAGGTAATTCTTATTTCAGAAATTGCGACGCTTTTAAGCGTGGCTACAGCAGTTGTTAAAAACCAGTACGTTTAAAACATTGATAACTAATGCATATAAACTTCGATTCTGAAAATTTCAGAACCGATAGAACCGTGACGACGATTAGGACCTTCTGTGATTGACTGGAACATTCTGAACATTTCTTGGATTTATTATAATTCTATCCAAACAAGGTGAGAGTTCTTTTATTTAAAATTTAATAAAATTAAACTATTCCAGTACGATGAATGATTCAGATATGTTTGTGATGCTTTGTTCTATGATTGAGTAGTTAGGATGTATCCCTTTTGATGTCATGTTTATACTCTGTCATGTTATCACTATCACATGTTATCGCTTTGGGTTGAAATTACATTGATTCAATTTTCAGTGTAAAGTAAAAGAGAATATAATGGTCACCATTTGTATGTTATCCCTTGTGTTAGGATCGGATTGATTTAACTTATCAATCCCAAAACAAAGATTTACATCGTATGAATAATTGGCATTTTTGTTTAATGTTAAATTAGAAAATATTCATCGTATGAATAATTGGCATTTTTGTTTAATGTTAAATTAGAAAATATTCATCGTATGAATAATTGGCATTTTTGTTTAATGTTAAATTAGAAAATATTCATCGTATGAATAATTGACATTTTTGTTTAATGTTAAATTAGAAAATATTCATCGTATGAATAATTGGCATTTTTGTTTAATGTTAAATTAGAAAATATTCATCGTATGAATAATTGGCATTTTTGTTTAATGTTAAATTAGAAAATATTCATCGTATGAATAATTGGCATTTTTGTTTAATATTAAATTAGAAAATATTCATCGTATGAATAATTGGCATTTTTGTTAAATGTTAAATTAGAAAATATTCATCGTATGAATAATTGGCATTTTTGTTTAATGTTAAATTAGAAAATATTCATCGTATGAATAATTGGCATTTTTGTTTAATGTTAAATTAGAAAATATTCATCGTATGAATAATTTGCATTTTTGTTTAATGTTAAATTAGCATTTATTTTTAATGTTAATAAAAAGAGAATGTATCATAAGTTAAATTAACATTTATTTTTAATGTTAATAAAAAGAGAATGTATCATAAGTTAAATTAGCATTTATTTTTAATGTTAATAAAAAGAGAATGTATCATAAGTTAAATTAACATTTATTTTTAATGTTAATAAAAAGAGAATGTATCATAAGTTAAATTAGCATTTATTTTTATTGTTAATAAAAAGAGAATGTATCATAAGTTAAATTAGCATTTATTTTTAATGTTAATAAAAAGAGAATGTATCATAAGTTAAATTAGCATTTATTTTTAATGTTAATAAAAAGAGAAGGTATCATAAGTTAAATTAGCATTTATTTTTAATGTTAATAAAAAGAGAATGTATCGTATGTTAAATTGGCATTTATTTTTAATGTTAATAATAAGAGAATGTATCGTATGTTAAATCAACATTTATTTTTAATGTATATTAAAAGAGAATTTACCTCGTAAGAAAATGTACATTATTTATAAATGTATACAAAAAGGAAAGATTGATTTACATTATTCTAATGTAAATATTAAAAGAGAATGAACCATATGATTTATTAACATTATTTTAATGTTATATAAAAAGAAAGGATTGTTTAACATTATTTTTGATATTGATTAAAAAGAAGATTGCACCGTACGTATTAACACACTTTTATTAATGTATGTATAAAAAGAGAAATTTACATTGTAAGAGAAATTGGCATTAACATTTATTTATAATGTTAATATTAGAGTATTTTCACCACATGATAAGATGTACACTTTTATTTGTAAAAGTAAGTTGGCATTTTCACTGTATGATAAGATTTACTTTTTATTTGTAAAATAAGGTAGGAATTCACCGCATGACAAGGTTTACTCTTTATTTTGTAAATATAAAGTGGGAATTTGCGATGTATCAAAATATACATTTTTCATGTGTAATGTAAAGATAGAAAAATTAACATTATTTTCAATGTTAATAAGAATAGAAAATGCATTGTATGTTAAGGAAACATTATTTTCAATGTTAATAAAAAGAAAAACACACCGTAGGATAAAATACATTATTTTTAATGTATATTAAAAGAGAATTTTTCATCGTAGGAAATGTACATTATTTTGTGAATAGAATGGAAATGTCATCGTAAAATAAAATTACATTTTAGGTGTAATTGAGATTGAGAATGTATTTTGTAAAGGCCCGCAAATCCGAGCTACCTGAGTTGACTAAATACACCACACGTCCAACCCAAATAACACATAAATATGACTCATTATTAGAAGGAAGTTAGAGGATGAGAAATAGAAAGAAAGAAATATTAGAATAGAAGAAAAACGAAGATCACAACTCACAGCGGAACAAATAAAATATATTCTATAACATAAGCTTTGAAATACAAATCTGTTTTGTACATATACACATACCATCATCAGAGTACACATAACATTTGATTCAGCGGAAGTAACTCTAAATAACTAACGTTGAAGCCTCCTGCTTCAAGCTCCTCCAATGGTATCTGTAAACACCTGAACTACTTGACTGCCCGTACAAATTTGGGCACCCAAGAGTTTAGGAAAAACAAAACAAAACAAACTCTAGGTCAGTCATGGGACTGGTGTGAGTAAACTCCAACCACTTGTTTAACTTTTAAAAATCCTTTCGAAAGAAAAGATAATAGTAAGACCAGCCCACACATAAACACGAACGGTTTTTACCTTACTATAACCCAAAACACTTGATATCAAATCCAATGATATTATAATAATGTCTACATCAAGTAAATAACCAAATAGCAGAACGCTTGCATCTCACGCTCCACATATATATGATAAAATCAAAAACCGCATGGTGCTTATTGGAGATTGGATTTCCAACATGACAAGGTATGGAACCACCTTCCGATGATGTATCTCTAGAGGCGAATACACCTGGGTTCAACAAGAACATCTTGCAACCCGGCCCACACATGACCGACCACTCATTTCGCTTGAGTGTATCGAATGTATATCACCAACGGTTGGACTCAAACCACCGTTTCCCGAATGTGCAGAATCGATAGATTTAGAAACAAAAGGAATTTCTCTAGATAGGTGATTATACACCCTAATGGGTGCGACCCACATAGCCATGCTGCCTGCCCGATTTTTGTCCTTTCCCGGTTGTTGAGGCCTGAGGCTACGCATACTTACCAGTCCTTGATAACACAATCACTTTGAATGCCACATCGTCAGATCCGTTAATCACTAATTGATTTGCACAAATATTCTGGATATTATGCTAAGGGATAAATCCGTTGCAACCATATATATTCATACAGACCAACCCATTTGATCATTGGAAATACTCTGTCAGACATTCGTCCATATACGTTCGTTCTGGGACTGAACGAAACTGAAGGCACTATTTCTATAAATAGAAAAGCCCTTGCACTTTACTCCGTCTTCAATATATTCAGCATACTTGGTTCGCAACGCTTATGCCGATACGGAGTGGTTCTTCGGATAACAATCCAACCGGTCTCTCCATATTGACAACGATGGTCAAAAACTTCGATAGTCTGTGATTTAACTATCGAATAAAAACAAGTGTTCAATCAACATATCAAACAAATCACTGGGCTCTTTAATTAATATTTCATTAATTAAATCTCTTCTCCATTTCCCCTATCAATATTTGTTACCCAAATATTTTCAATAATCATCTTGGCCCTTTTCGCTATTTTAGATTTCGTCTCCTTATCGAATTCTATATATATCGATATATAGGTTTCTAATTGTCAAATTTCTTAAAAATATTCTAACTCCCTATATTTCCGGAAAATTTCGCCATAACCTCCCCTGTATCGGGAGCATCGGGAAATTTCAAATAGCTTCCCGGTATCTTCCTCAATCGAAAAGAAAAAGGAAAAGCCAAGCGGCTTGCCGATACGGCGCATAAAATCTCATATACGAATTTAAACATGTACCTTATTGTCGAGCACATAAATTTAAATCTTCATATACTTCATCCCAAACCTGCTTAACACATATTCACCTGTTCATCTATTTTCAATTCAATTCAATACCATTCAATCGTTTGAATTCAGTTTCGCCATTTATTCTTTAATTAGTCATTTTGACTATTTCACTTCTTTGTTGAACATAACATGTTCGAACAAATATTTAACTCGTTCATAACCAAATCGAATTTCGATTTCAATTCTAGTTCTCTTTTCTTTTTCGAATATAAATTTTCAAATCGAATACACTTATTTAAAGCTCAATATCAATTCAAAATTCCATTTACTAAATACTATTCGAATTAGTTAATTCTATTCAATAATCAAAAATCTGATTTCTGTTTCAAAAATCATATTCATTCACACAACTTGAATTCGCATATATTTTACAACTCAACTCTGAAATTCTCTAAATAGAAACTTCGGATTTTTATTTGTTTAAAAATCCTTTTATAATATTAAATAAACCATTATGGTTTTAAAACGATTCTGGCGCTGCTTTTCTGAAAATTTGATTTTGACATAACTCAAAATCTATACGACGAAATTCAGATTTTTCTCCTTCATTAGAAAACTATTATCGAATCGGTCCTGACGTTTCTTGTTTCAAAGAATTCCGACTTCAATTGCGTTCTGTATACTCAATTGAAGTTCGAACCGCTATTTTACGAACTGCAGCGCTGCGGCGAGTTCATTTTAATTATATTTATATATATAACCTTTTTAAACTTCGTTTAAAATAAATTTAACTCGATTTAACTCTATTTGAATTCCTTGATTCAAATCCCAATCTCACTTTTGAATTCTATATTCAAATCCCAATTCCTTTTCTACTGGATATTCAAATTCAATACTTGAATTTTCTATTTCAATTCCAGATTCAAATTCTATGTTTGAATTCATTTGAATGCTCTTATTCACTCTATATTCAAATTCCATTTGAACTTCCATAATCCAATTTCTATATTTGAATTCTATTGAAATTCAAATATTCAAACTTCTTTTTAAATTCTGGATTCAAAATTCCATTGTTTAAAACTCCATTTGAATGCTATATTCAAATTCTATAATTTAAATCCCATTTGAATTCCTTTTTGAATTCTACATTCAAATTCCCTATTCAATTCTCTTTGAATTCAAATTCTATATTTACTCTATTTGAATTTCAATTATCCAAACTCCGATTCAATTCTATTTTGAAATTTCAAATATTCAATCCCTTTTTAATTCTATCATTCAAATCCTCTTATTTTAAATCCTATTTGAATTCAATTTGAATCTCTTACATTCAAATTTCATTTTCCATTTCCGACCCCATTTGAATTTCTAATATTCAAATTCATTTTCAATACCATTTGAATTACTAATATTCAAATTCATTTGAATTTCCTTGAATTCAAATTCCATTTCAAAACCATTTGGATTTCCTATTTTGAAATCCTATTTGAAATTCTATTTTCAATTCTACTTTGAAAATCCTATTTCGAAAGTTTATTTCAAATTCTATTTTGAAATCTCATATTCAAATTTCTACTTGAATTTCTGTATTCAATTTCATGTTCAAATTCAACACTCGAATTTCTATTTCAAATCTCAATTCAAATTTCATATTTAAATTCCATTCAAATCTCTATTCAGATTTCACATTTGAATTCTTCCTTGAAATACTATATTTCAAATTCTATTCAAATTCTTCTTTGAAATTCTATATTTCAAATTCTATTTTGAAATTCTATATTCAAATCTTTATTTGAATTTTCTTTATTCGAATTCCTTTGAATTCAAATTTTATTTACTTTCTTGAATTCAAATTCTATTTTTTTCCTTCCAATTTCGTCTATTCAAATTCTATTTGAACTTCTATTTGAATTTCTAATATTCAATCTCTTCTTAAAATTCAAATATTCAAACTCCCTTTAAAATTCAAATGTTATACTCAAATTTTATTTACATAATTAAAATCCCATTTCAAACCTTATTTAAATTTTCTTCTGAATTTCAAATATTCCAACTCCTTTCAAATATTTAAACTCAATTTAAATTTTCACTTAAAAATTCTATTTTCAAGTTCTATTTTGAAATTTCATTTCAAAATTCTATTTTGAAATTCTTATTTCAATATTCCATTTGAAATTCTATATTTTCAAATTCTACTTGAAATTTCAAATTCTATTTGGGAAAAATAGAATTTTCCTTTAAACCTCAAATATCTTTCTCATGATATTTTAATAATTTAACACTTGGCCCAGTGATATTTAAAGCAATCAAATCACTCCATTTTTTCAATCATTTGATTTTTAACACGTCATATATTAATACATGAAATCAAGCAAACAACAAACAACACAACAGATAATATATTTTTGAGGAATCCAGTCGGATTCCTCCAACCTGTTTTCCTGCATCCACAGATGTTAGCACATAAATAATACCCATTCTGCTTCGTGGCAGAATATCGCGGTATAGAAGGTCATCCACTAATCATAGCGTGGGGCGTATAGGGTAATCATCCGCTATGAAACTGCGGGCATCCGCTAATGAGACTGCGGGAATCCAACCAATCAATCAACCCAATATATATATATAGCCTAAATAACTAATATATATAAAACAAGCAGAAAAATCCAAACAAGCAACAACAATTACTTTTAACGAATTAAAAATAATTAAAATAAAAGGTGAGTGAGATTTACTCACCGTAATTTCCTTTGCTGAATGTCTCGTGGAAATTCAGATCTTACGGCTTCGAATCGCCTCGAACGAGTTTTATCGTGCTCCTATGAATATTTATTTAACAATCAACATTTCAATTACGCATAAATAAATGTCATATGTGTATATATATATATATCCATTTTCCCATTTTATTAAATCACCAAATTGTTTTAATTAAATATCCAACTTCTTTTATTTATCCTGAGTTTGAAATCTAAATCAAACTAATATGGTTTAAATAAAAGAAACAAACTAACTAATTTATTTTCTATAAACTAATTTATATAAATTTATTTGTTCTTTATATAACTAACCCCTCAAAATAAATTCCTAACTGCCTTATTTATTTTTCAAATAAATAAAAACAAAATCTAAAAAGGAAAATACCTTAATCTTGTTAAATTCTTCCTTCTTCCTCAATACATTACTATCGAACAGAGATTCCCATCCCCAGAACTAGAACCGCGAGCTACACTACATCGATGAACTCCAGGGAGCAAGTCGCGATCCCCCAGAATACAGATACCACCACCTCCACGCTGCTCCACCGAACGCTGCTCCTCCCGATCCCCCGAGTTTGCCAACATCGCACCTTCCCCAACAGTCGAGCCTGGCTCGAAACCCTAAATCCGAATCGCCATCGGTTCTCAGCCCTAACCCTGGTTGTATCATCGAGACAACTAGCCTCTCGTACTATGATTCGCGGTGAAACTCTGAGGTCAAACGAAATAGTCAAACCCCTAGATTGCAATTTTCGAACTCGAACCCATTGTCCGTGCTTCCATCGAGGTTGCGACCCCTCAGCTTATCGTTAGGATTGAAGAAAGGGTACCCGAATTTTGAAAAATAGGATTCGATTGATTTAGGGGGGTGCGGCCATTTTTATTTTCATTGAAGCTTTCGGTTTTAACTGAGGAACAAATGGTAAAAGCAGTGAAGTAGTCGTTGTTTTATAGGGAAGAACAGGGAGCAGAAAGTACTGGCCATTAATTTTCTGTTTCCTGGATTCTGAAACTTGGAGACAAAGGCGTTGGCTCGAGATGAATAAGTCTGCGCTGATGACAACTTTTAGGGTGGCGCTTAGTTTTTAGGTCGGCTATCCTTTTATATTTATTTTAAATAAATAAAATATCTTGCGGTCTTTTAATTTGAAACCACGAACCACTATTTCAGCAAAACCACTGATGTTCCCAACATTATTTACTATTTTGAATTCAACGAAACTGATTATACAATTTAATTCGAACGTAATATAAAATAACCCCTTTAAATCAATATAATATAATTTAAATTTAAACAAATGAATTCTTCGATAATAAATTATTATTTGTTATCGTTTAAATTCAAATAAAACTTCGAGTAAATCAATTTGATTCCATTTCAAATTTAATTACTTAAGATCCTCGTATTACGATAGTTATACTGATAATTCAATATAAAAATTGATTATATTATCAGCTCAATATTTAAAATAATATTAAATATTCAAAATAAACCGACTAGAAAATCTGGGTCGTTACATTCTTCCCCCCTTAAAATAATTTCGTCCTCGAAATTGCTAAAGTAGGAAAAATGATACAAATCCATTACTTTCCAACATCTCACTTATGTTGAAACTCAACTCCTCATATTTCTATGACTTTATTTTCTACCAAAACTTTTGGTCTTCACACATTTGATTCGAATGATCTACGATCAATCCATTTATACCCAATCTATGTTCTATAAAACTAATTCAAATTGATTCTAGTCAATTCATTCACTTCGACCCATTTAACTTGTTTAAGTTAAATTTAAATTCCAGTATTCAAATTCCTGGGTTTTTCTTTCAAATTCTTTTGAAATCACATAAATATATACATATATTTATTTTCATCTCGAATTCAAAACATTTGAATATTCAAACCAATTTGTTTTCTTTCCAACAAATTTCCATCAAAACTTTCTAAGGTAGCAAATCCATCACTTAGAAACTTGAAAATGAACACTGATGATGTTGCAATCATCATCAGAATTATTTCCCAGCCACTGAAGTGAGTTCAGTGCTTTATCATTTCAAAATCCATGATTTTCTTTCAAATCCTTTAAAACAATCTATATCATTTTAATATACTTTGAAAAATATTTTTCAACTTCCCAGGATTAAAATTCCAAAATCTGGTTTGAATTCAATTTCAATTCATCTCATTTGTATATATTTTATTATATACAAATTCAGTTTGGTTATAAATAACAATTCTAATTTTATAATCTCGTTTGATTATAATCCTAACAATCAGCACATCCATATAGTATAATAATTTCAGAAAATTATTCTTTCTATATCAAAATAGAAATTTTGGGTAAAATTATTTCATCTACCCACTTTAAAACAATACTGTGTCGAATTTCTCTGTTCAAGCGTTTAGAAATTCCTATCGATTTCGTGGCGTCCCACGATTCGACCAGAATTCATAAACCACTCACAGACTAGTCAACACAATATAAAACAACTTTTATATCAATTTACAAATACGCTCTCTCGTATATACACTCAACTCATTCTAGGGTACTACTGACCCTATCTCTAATGAGCACATGCCACACAAGCCTAGGTATTCGCTCAACCTAAGCTCTGATACCAACTGTAAAGGCCCGCAAATCCGAGCTACCTGAGTTGACTAAATACACCACACGTCCAACCCAAATAACACAGAAATACGACTCATTATTAGAAGGAAGTTAGAGGATGAGAAATAGAAAGAAAGAAATATTAGAATAGAAGAAAAACGAAGATCACAACTCACAGCGGAACAAATAAAATATATTCTATAACATAAGCTTTGAAATACAAATCTGTTTTGTACATATACACATACCATCATCAGAGTACACATAACATTTGATTCAGTGGAAGTAACTCTAAATAACTAACGTTGAAGCCTCCTGCTTCAAGCTCCTCCAATGGTATCTGTAAACACCTGAACTACTTGACTGCCCGTACAAATTTGGGCACCCAAGAGTTTAGGAAAAACAAAACAAAATAAACTCTGGGTCAGTCATGGGACTGGTGTGAGTAAACTCCAACCACTTGTTTAACTTTTAAAAATCCTTTCGAAAGAAAAGATAATAGTAAGACCAGCCCACACATAAACACGGACGGTTTTTACCTTACTATAACCCAAAACACTTGATATCAAATCCAATGATATTATAATAATGTCTACATCAAGTAAATAACCAAATAGCAGAACGCTTGCATCTCACGCTCCACATATATATGATAAAATCAAAAACCGCATGGTGCTTATTGGAGATTGGATTTCCAACATGACAAGGTATGGAACCACCTTCCGATGATGTATCTCTAGAGGCGAATACACCTGGGTTCAACAAGAACATCTTGCAACCCGGCCCACACATGACCGACCACTCATTTCGCTTGAGTGTATCGAATGTATATCACCAACGGTTGGACTCAAACCACCGTTTCCCGAATGGGCAGAATCGATAGATTTAGAAACAAAAGGAATTTCTCTAGATAGGTGATTATACACCCTAATGGGTGCGACCCACATAGCCATGCTGCCTGCCCGATTTTTGTCCTTTCCCGGTTGTTGAGGCCTGAGGCTACGCATACTTACCAGTCCTTGATAACACAATCACTTTGAATGCCACATCGTCAGATCCGTTAATCACTAATTGATTTGCACAAATATTCTGGATATTATGCTAAGGGATAAATCCGTTGCAACCATATATATTCATACAGACCAACCCATTTGATCATTGGAAATACTCTGTCAGACATTCGTCCATATACGTTCGTTCTGGGACTGAACGAAACTGAAGGCACTATTTCTATAAATAGAAAAGCCCTTGCACTTTACTCCGTCTTCAATATATTCAGCATACTTGGTTCGCAACGCTTATGCCGATACGGAGTGGTTCTTCGGATAACAATCCAACCGGTCTCTCCATATTGACAACGATGGTCAAAAACTTCGATAGTCTGTGATTTAACTATCGAATAAAAACAAGTGTTCAATCAACATATCAAACAAATCACTGGGCTCTTTAATTAATATTTCATTAATTAAATCTCTTCTCCATTTCCCCTATCAATATTTGTTACCCAAATATTTTCAATAATCATCTTGGCCCTTTTCGCTATTTTAGATTTCGTCTCCTTATCGAATTCTATATATATCGATATATAGGTTTCTAATTGTCAAATTTCTTAAAAATATTCTAACTCCCTATATTTCCGGAAAATTTCGCCATAACCTCCCCTGTATCGGGAGCATCGGGAAATTTCAAATAGCTTCCCGGTATCTTCCTCAATCGAAAAGAAAAAGGAAAAGCCAAGCGGCTTGCCGATACGGCGCATAAAATCTCATATACGAATTTAAACATGTACCTTATTGTCGAGCACATAAATTTAAATCTTCATATACTTCATCCCAAACCTGCTTAACACATATTCACCTGTTCATCTGTTTTCAATTCAATTCAATACCATTCAATCGTTTGAATTCAGTTTCGCCATTTATTCTTTAATTAGTCATTTTGACTATTTCACTTCTTTGTTGAACATAACATGTTCGAACAAATATTTAACTCGTTCATAACCAAATCGAATTTCGATTTCAATTCTAGTTCTCTTTTCTTTTTCGAATATAAATTTTCAAATCGAATACACTTATTTAAAGCTCAATATCAATTCAAAATTCCATTTACTAAATACTATTCGAATTAGTTAATTCTATTCAATAATCAAAAATCTGATTTCTGTTTCAAAAATCATATTCATTCACACAACTTGAATTCGCATATATTTTACAACTCAACTCTGAAATTCTCTAAATAGAAACTTCGGATTTTTATTTGTTTAAAAATCCTTTTATAATATTAAATAAACCATTATGGTTTTAAAACGATTCTAGCGCTGCTTTTCTGAAAATTTGATTTTGACATAACTCAAAATCTATACGACGAAATTCAGATTTTTCTCCTTCATTAGAAAACTATTATCGAATCGGTCCTGACGTTTCTTGTTTCAAAGAATTCCGACTTCAATTGCGTTCTGTATACTCAATTGAAGTTCGAACCGCTATTTTACGAACTGCAGCGCTGCGGCGAGTTCGTTTTAATTATATTTATATATATAACCTTTTTAAACTTCGTTTAAAATAAATTTAACTCGATTTAACTCTATTTGAATTCCTTGATTCAAATCCCAATCTCACTTTTGAATTCTATATTCAAATCCCAATTCCTTTTCTACTGGATATTCAAATTCAATACTTGAATTTTCTATTTCAATTCCAGATTCAAATTCTATGTTTGAATTCATTTGAATGCTCTTATTCACTCTATATTCAGATTCCATTTGAACTTCCATAATCCAATTTCTATATTTGAATTCTATTGAAATTCAAATATTCAAACTTCTTTTTAAATTCTGGATTCAAAATTCCATTGTTTAAAACTCCATTTGAATGCTATATTCAAATTCTATAATTTAAATCCCATTTGAATTCCTTTTTGAATTCTACATTCAAATTCCCTATTCAATTCTCTTTGAATTCAAATTCTATATTTACTCTATTTGAATTTCAATTATCCAAACTCCGATTCAATTCTATTTTGAAATTTCAAATATTCAATCCCTTTTTAATTCTATCATTCAAATCCTCTTATTTTAAATCCTATTTGAATTCAATTTGAATCTCTTACATTCAAATTTCATTTTCCATTTCCGACCCCATTTGAATTTCTAATATTCAAATTCATTTTCAATACCATTTGAATTACTAATATTCAAATTCATTTGAATTTCCTTGAATTCAAATTCCATTTCAAAACCATTTGGATTTCCTATTTTGAAATCCTATTTGAAATTCTATTTTCAATTCTACTTTGAAAATCCTAGTTCCAAAGTTTATTTCAAATTCTATTTTGAAATCTCATATTCAAATTTCTACTTGAATTTCTGTATTCAATTTCATGTTCAAATTCAACACTCGAATTTCTATTTCAAATCTCAATTCAAATTTCATATTTAAATTCCATTCAAATCTCTATTCAGATTTCACATTTGAATTCTTCCTTGAAATACTATATTTCAAATTCTATTCAAATTCTTCTTTGAAATTCTATATTTCAAATTCTATTTTGAAATTCTATATTCAAATCTTTATTTGAATTTTCTTTATTCGAATTCCTTTGAATTCAAATTTTATTTACTTTCTTGAATTCAAATTCTATTTTTTTCCTTCCAATTTCGTCTATTCAAATTCTATTTGAACTTCTATTTGAATTTCTAATATTCAATCTCTTCTTAAAATTCAAATATTCAAACTCCCTTTAAAATTCAAATGTTATACTCAAATTTTATTTACATAATTAAAATCCCATTTCAAACCTTATTTAAATTTTCTTCTGAATTTCAAATATTCCAACTCCTTTCAAATATTTAAACTCAATTTAAATTTTCACTTAAAAATTCTATTTTCAAGTTCTATTTTGAAATTTCATTTCAAAATTCTATTTTGAAATTCTTATTTCAATATTCCATTTGAAATTCTATATTTTCAAATTCTACTTGAAATTTCAAATTCTATTTGGGAAAAATAGAATTTTCCTTTAAACCTCAAATATCTTTCTCATGATATTTTAATAATTTAACACTTGGCCCAGTGATATTTAAAGCAATCAAATCACTCCATTTTTTCAATCATTTGATTTTTAACACGTCATATATTAATACATGAAATCAAGCAAACAACAAACAACACAACAGATAATATATTTTTGAGGAATCCAGTCGGATTCCTCCAACCTGTTTTCCTGCATCCACAGATGTTAGCACATAAATAATACCCATTCTGCTTCGTGGCAGAATATCGCGGTATAGAAGGTCATCCACTAATCATAGCGTGGGGCGTATAGGGTAATCATCCGCTATGAAACTGCGGGCATCCGCTAATGAGACTGCGGGAATCCAACCAATCAATCAACCCAATATATATATATATATATATAGCCTAAATAACTAATATATATAAAACAAGCAGAAAAATCCAAACAAGCAACAACAATTACTTTTAACGAATTAAAAATAATTAAAATAAAAGGTGAGTGAGATTTACTCACCGTAATTTCCTTTGCTGAATGTCTCGTGGAAATTCAGATCTTACGGCTTCGAATCGCCTCGAACGAGTTTTATCGTGCTCCTATGAATATTTATTTAACAATCAACATTTCAATTACGCATAAATAAATGTCATATGTGTATATATATATATATCCATTTTCCCATTTTATTAAATCACCAAATTGTTTTAATTAAATATCCAACTTCTTTTATTTATCCTGAGTTTGAAATCTAAATCAAACTAATATGGTTTAAATAAAAGAAACAAACTAACTAATTTATTTTCTATAAACTAATTTATATAAATTTATTTGTTCTTTATATAACTAACCCCTCAAAATAAATTCCTAACTGCCTTATTTATTTTTCAAATAAATAAAAACAAAATCTAAAAAGGAAAATACCTTAATCTTGTTAAATTCTTCCTTCTTCCTCAATACATTACTGTCGAACAGAGATTCCCATCCCCAGAACTAGAACCGCGAGCTACACTACATCGATGAACTCCAGGGAGCAAGTCGCGATCCCCCAGAATACAGATACCACCACCTCCACGCTGCTCCACCGAACGCTGCTCCTCCCGATCCCCCGAGTTTGCCAACATCGCACCTTCCCCAACAGTCGAGCCTGGCTCGAAACCCTAAATCCGAATCGCCATCGGTTCTCAGCCCTAACCCTGGTTGTATCATCGAGACAACTAGCCTCTCGTACTATGATTCGCGGTGAAACTCTGAGGTCAAACGAAATAGTCAAACCCCTAGATTGCAATTTTCGAACTCGAACCCATTGTCCGTGCTTCCATCGAGGTTGCGACCCCTCAGCTTATCGTTAGGATTGAAGAAAGGGTACCCGAATTTTGAAAAATAGGATTCGATTGATTTAGGGGGGTGCGGCCATTTTTATTTTCATTGAAGCTTTCGGTTTTAACTGAGGAACAAATGGTAAAAGCAGTGAAGTAGTCGTTGTTTTATAGGGAAGAACAGGGAGCAGAAAGTACTGGCCATTAATTTTCTGTTTCCTGGATTCTGAAACTTGGAGACAAAGGCGTTGGCTCGAGATGAATAAGTCTGCGCTGATGACAACTTTTAGGGTGGCGCTTAGTTTTTAGGTCGGCTATCCTTTTATATTTATTTTAAATAAATAAAATATCTTGCGGTCTTTTAATTTGAAACCACGAACCACTATTTCAGCAAAACCACTGATGTTCCCAACATTATTTACTATTTTGAATTCAACGAAACTGATTATACAATTTAATTCGAACGTAATATAAAATAACCCCTTTAAATCAATATAATATAATTTAAATTTAAACAAATGAATTCTTCGATAATAAATTATTATTTGTTATCATTTAAATTCAAATAAAACTTCGAGTAAATCAATTTGATTCCATTTCAAATTTAATTACTTAAGATCCTCGTATTACGATAGTTATACTGATAATTCAATATAAAAATTGATTATATTATCAGCTCAATATTTAAAATAATATTAAATATTCAAAATAAATCGACTAGAAAATCTGGGTCGTTACATATTTAGAAAGAGAATGAGTATTTTTTTTATATGTAAATGGAATAAATAGAGCGATGAATTATAATTTACATTTTAATGTAAATTATAAAGATTTTGAAATAAAAATAAGATAAAAGGGAATAATTCACCGTCTAATTATAAATTACATTTTCATGTAAGATTAAGAAGTGGGAAAAAAGAGAATAAAGGAAAAGGGGAGATGTATGTAAGAACGATGAATTAAACGAATTATTTATATATATATTTATATATATAAAATTAAACGAATCGAGCACGGTAGTTCGCGTTTTAAAATTATGTTTTTAAACGACTATACCGGAAGATCCGACCGTCGGATTTTCCCGAAACTGAAACTGCTAGGACCGTCTTGGAAAGATCTTCCCAACGATATATAATACGACAAAATCCAACGGTTAGATTTTTAGTTATGGAAAATCAAAATTGGTTGAAAATAGCGCCAAAATCGCCATTGACCTGAATCGTCGTTGATTAAAGATTTAATTATTTTTAATTAAATAAAATAAGAAATAATCTTATAAATTAGAAATAACGATAAGGAAGAGTTTTCAATATATTTACATATATAAATACGAAGATTATTTGGGAAGACCGAGTTAATCTCATTCCAAATAATCAAACGACGATGAGAATTGAAGAAGAAGACGACTAATGAAGACCGTCAATCTTCCCCTCAGGAGGACAGCGATTGAGACTTTGAATTGATTTGCTCCCAAGTCAAGGTCATGGTCGTCGTCCGAACGAACATGTTGATTGAACGGATTTGGCTTTCGCGCAGACCCAGAGCATAAGCTTATAAATGGATTGTGTGTCTGACATCGTACTCCATTATATATCATGTTATTAATCTTCTGTCGAATGTATGGATGTTTGGTGGCGGAGAATTTATTCTCTTGCTTAACACCCGTTCATATATTTCGGCAAAGGATTGGTAGTGTGATATGGAGTGATGATGTGGCATGCTAAGATGCATATGATCAAGGCTTTGTTGAAAAGCAGGCCTTGTGGGATGATCAAAGCATAACCTGTTTAGGTATAGCTTTGTGTATGACGTGACTTCACGAGCCTCACACACCGGCGGAGTCTAAAACGGGAGAAGGGAACGCAGGGAGAGCAGCACGTTTCTTTCTAGCTAGAGTGGTGTCAGTGACCTACCAGCCCTGACATTTTACTTATGTGGATGATGGAATGAGGCGCCTCGGATAGGTCCTATAGGACCGGGGAATGTGAGCTTAGGAATTGCCAATCCTCTAAGCTGTATTTGAGGACCGGCCCTGCCATTTCCAAGGGTTAACTGCGGGTAATCCTGAGACATTAGCTAGAGTGTCTCGAATCGGTAGGAGCTCCTCCCTAGCCTTGACTCATGATGGAATCCAAAATCCAATACGCGCCATTCGGTTTTGATTGTATTACTAGTACGGAGGCATAGCATATGGTACCTATGCTTCCTAGGATTGATACATTATGATTGAAATTGTTTTTAAAACATATACACACTAATAATAATATCAAACTCGTATTTGCCGTATTTATCATGTTTGATCACCATAAGGTAAAACTCTATCCTTTGGTGTGCGTTGCATTGTGTGATGGGACCTGAGTCTTATGGTGATTTCATTTTTCTAAAAAGCATAGCGTTGTTGTACGATTTACTTATCATTTATTATGACACGTTTATGCACGGCAATCCATTAGAGTAAACCCGTTCCGCATTAGCGGCGTGGTCTTTGGATTTGCCCTATTAATAGTGATTTATTAGTTAAGAATTCTCACACCAGTCCCACGACTGACCCGTTGTTTGTTTCCACCTTTTTGCAAACTCGGGTGCCCTCTTCTCCACACGGGCAGTCGAGCAGTTTGTCTACAGGTTTACCTCTTTAGCAGGATCCTGGATTGAAGCTTAAAGCTGTGTCCAGAGCATAGTTGTCTTCCGCTGTATCTATTTTATTTCCGCTGCACTGTATTAAATTTATTGTAAAATTTTCTTCCGCTGTATTTTAATTTCGATGTACTCTAATATATTCTGTACTCTGATGTTATATTATCATGATGTAATAAAAGTCTGCTGTTGTTGTTCTGATGTGTTGTATTCCCAAAGTTAACGTATGCGGATTTTGAACGGTCTTGGTTGATTTTGCGATCGATTAAGGTCGGGCGAAATGCGTGTCGTTACAGTTGGTATCAGAGCTTTGGTTAGCTCAAATCTTTGGGGTACAACTCATTAGAACTGAACAAAAGACTCATCAGAGATTGGATTAGTAATATCCAATAAGAATACTCATTAGAGATAGGATCAGCAGTATCCTAGAATGAGAAAACTCATTAGAGATAGGGTTAGTAATGCCCTAGAATGAGTTGGGAGTAGCAAGCTTATAATATACGTATTTGTGATTAATTATACTTTATTTTGGAAAATATGATTTTGAATATACAAAAAGTTATATATTTGAAAGTTAATCAACTAATGAAATTATTTAAACCAATGGAGAATGTATATATATATATATATTAGTTAGTTAATTAATCAACTTTTAGCTTCGTCCCTTTTCGAGGACGAAAAGTTTTTAAGTGGGGGAGACTGTAACGACCCTGAATTTTGGGGCCAATTTAAAATTTATTTTAAGTGATTTTAAATGAGTTTTGATATTTAAAATAATCTATTTTAAATAATAATGATCACAAATTTGATTCAAATCGAAGTTAGGATGAATAAATTAATTTTAATTATAAAAAGAGCTAGAAATAGCGCGGTAGTTTGAAAAGTCAAACTTGAACTTTGAATGATCGTACAGGATGCAAAATTTAATGGATTTTAGTGAAACCAAAAATATTAGAATCTATTTAAAAATATCTTTCCAACGAATCCGAAAAATCGAAATTTCACAGCGGAAATCAAAAGTTATGGCCAATTCAATTTTTAGAAAGGTCGTTGGGTAATTTGCATAGGACAAAAATGCTACTTTTTGCATATAAAGGAATTTCAACTCGAAACCACTTCCATTGAGTTTGAAATGATGTTTCTGCATTGAAAAACAGTAAACACTTATATGTTTTGAGTTTCAGAAAATATTTGTTTCAAAATGTATTTTTAATATTAAAAATATTCGCCTTGAAAATAGCCATTTTTCAAAAAGTCTCAGAATTGAACGAAACAAATTTTGTTGTGATTGTATCGTCATAAGAAAGTCAAAAATAATTTTTCTGGATTTTTCTGACTTCGTATGTGGCCCCGGCAAAATTATATTTACGTTTGAATTAAAAATAAAAGATTTATTTTAAAAATAAAAGAAACATGCGTATAACTTCAGAATTGGACTTCGGGGATAGCGCCATCGCGTTCAGAAGACGTCAAAACATTAGGTTCGACAGTCGTTGAGCTTCGTTTGGAGATCGTATGTGAAAACAGTAATTTCTAGAATTAATTAATTAAATAATTAAATAAATAAAACCCTAAAATACTGGTATAAATACGCCTTTATACGGTCCGTATACTTCTTCCTCCTCGTTCTATTTCACGCCGCCGAACCCATTATCAGCTCCAAACTTTGAACTCCAAATTCTCTTTCATTTCTTAACGATAATCAGCAAACTAGCTCTCATATCGAAGCTCTTCCCGAGCTCTTCGATCTCTGACAAGTCTCGCCCCTCCCCGTTGCCTATCGAAGCCGCCCCGTCCCTCCAAACGGCCGCCAGTCGCACCGTCGTGGGCCCCTCCTGAAGCCGCCGAACGCCACCAATCTCCGGCCGATGGTAGGCCTCTCCAAGCTGGTCCTTGTCCAACAAACGACGACCAAAACGATCGACTACAGGCTGAGAAATCCGGATTTGAAATTCTGAACAAAACTGAAAATTCAAAGGTAATTCTTATTTCAGAAATTGCGACGCTTTTAAGCGTGGCTGCAGCAGTTGCTAAAAACCAGTATGTTTAAAACATTGATAACTAATGCATATGAACTTTGATTCTGAAAATTTCAGAACCGATAGAACCGTGACGACGATTAGGACCTTCTGTGATTGACTGGAACATTCTGAACATTTCTTGGATTTATTATAATTCTATCCAAACAAGGTGAGAGTTCTTTTATTTAAAATTTAATAAAATTAAACTATTCCAGTACGATGAATGATTCAGATATGTTTGTGATGCTTTGTTCTATGATTGAGTAGTTAGGATGTATCCCTTTTGATGTCATGTTTATACTCTGTCATGTTATCACTATCACATGTTATCGCTTTGGGTTGAAATTACATTGATTCAATTTTCAGTGTAAAGTAAAAGAGAATATAATGGTCACCATTTGTATGTTATCCCTTGTGTTAGGATCGGATTGATTTAACTTATCAATCCCAAAACAAAGATTTACATCGTATGAATAATTGGCATTTTTGTTTAATGTTAAATTAGAAAATATTCATCATATGAATAATTGGCATTTTTGTTTAATGTTAAATTAGAAAATATTCATCGTATGAATAATTGGCATTTTTGTTTAATGTTAAATTAGAAAATATTCATCGTATGAATAATTGGCATTTTTGTTTAATGTTAAATTAGAAAATATTCATCGTATGAATAATTGGCATTTTTGTTTAATGTTAAATTAGAAAATATTCATCGTATGAATAATTGGCATTTTTGTTTAATGTTAAATTAGAAAATATTCATCGTATGAATAATTGGCATTTTTGTTTAATGTTAAATTAGAAAATATTCATCGTATGAATAATTGGCATTTTTGTTTAATGTTAAATTAGAAAATATTCATCGTATGAATAATTGGCATTTTTGTTTAATGTTAAATTAGAAAATATTCATCGTATGAATAATTGGCATTTTTGTTCAATGTTAAATTAGAAAATATTCATCGTATGAATAATTGGCATTTTTGTTTAATGTTAAATTAGCATTTATTTTTAATGTTAATAAAAAGAGAATGTATCATAAGTTAAATCAACATTTATTTTTAATGTTAATAAAAAGAGAATGTATCATAAGTTAAATTAGCAGTTATTTTTAATGTTAATAAAAAGAGAATGTATCATAAGTTAAATTAACATTTATTTTTAATGTTAATAAAAAGAGAATGTATCATAAGTTAAATTAGCATTTATTTTTAATGTTAATAAAAAGAGAATGTATCATAAGTTAAATTAGCATTTATTTTTAATGTTAATAAAAAGAGAATGTATCATAAGCTAAATTAGCATTTATTTTTAATGTTAATAAAAAGAGAATGTATCATAAGTTAAATTAGCATTTATTTTTAATGTTAATAAAAAGAGAATGTATCGTATGTTAAATTAGCATTTATTTTTAATGTTAATAAAAAGAGAATGTAT
Organism: Allium sativum; assembly: GCA_030737875.1. Lineage (NCBI taxonomy): Eukaryota > Viridiplantae > Streptophyta > Magnoliopsida > Asparagales > Amaryllidaceae > Allium > Allium sativum. The sequence continues at coordinate 554,734,175 of CM060923.1, read as the reverse complement.
CGTATGTTAAATCAACATTTATTTTTAATGTATATTAAAAGAGAATTTACCTCGTAAGAAAATGTACATTATTTATAAATGTATACGAAAAGGAAAGATTGATTTACATTATTCTAATGTAAATATTAAAAGAGAATGAACCATATGATTTATTAACATTATTTTAATGTTATATAAAAAGAAAGGATTGTTTAACATTATTTTTGATATTGATTAAAAAGAAGATTGCACTGTACGTATTAACACACTTTTATTAATGTATGTATAAAAAGAGAAATTTACATTGTAAGAGAAATTGGCATTAACATTTATTTATAATGTTAATATTAGAGTATTTTCACCACATGATAAGATGTACACTTTTATTTGTAAAAGTAAGTTGGCATTTTCACTGTATGATAAGATTTACTTTTTATTTGTAAAATAAGGTAGGAATTCACCGCATGACAAGGTTTACTCTTTATTTTGTAAATATAAAGTGGGAATTTGCGATGTATCAAAATATACATTTTTCTTGTGTAATGTAAAGATAGAAAAATTAACATTATTTTCAATGTTAATAAAAATAGAAAATGCATTGTATGTTAAGGTAACATTATTTTCAATGTTAATAAAAAGAAAAACATACCGTAGGATAAAATACATTATTTTTAATGTATATTAAAAGAGAATTTTTCATCGTAGGAAATGTACATTATTTTGTGTATAGAATGGAAATGTCATCGTAAAATAAAATTACATTTCAGGTGTAATTGAGATTGAGAATGTATTTAGAAAGAGAATGAGTATTTTTTTTATATGTAAATGGAATCATAATATATTGAAAGATGAAATGGAATAAATAGAGCGATGAATTATAATTTACATTTTAATGTAAATTATAAAGATTTTGAAATAAAAATAAGATAAAAGGGAATAATTCACCGTCTAATTATAAATTACATTTTCATGTAAGATTAAGAAGTGGGAAAAAAGAGAATAAAGGAAAAGGGGAGATGTATGTAAGAACGATGAATTAAACGAATTATTTATATATATATTTATATATATATATAAAATTAAACGAATCGAGCGCAGTAGTTCGCATTTTAAAATTATGTCTTTAAACGACTATACCGGAAGATCCGACCGTCGGATTTTCCCGAAACTGAAACCGCTAGGACCGTCTTGGAAAGATCTTTCCAACGATATATAATATGTCAAAATCCAACGGTTAGATTTTTAGCTATGGAAAATCAAAATTGGTTGAAAATAGCGCCAAAATCGCCATTGACCTGAATCGTCGTTGATTAAAGATTTAATTATTTTTAATTAAATAAAATAAGAAATAATCGTTATAAATTAGAAATAACGATAAGGAAGAGTTTTCAATATATTTACATATATAAATACGAAGATTATTTGGGAAGACCGAGTTAATCTCATTCCAAATAATCAAACGACGATGAGAATTGAAGAAGAAGATGACTAATGAAGACCGTCAATCTTCCCCTCAGGAGGACAGCGATTGAGACTTTGAATTGATTTGCTCCCAAGTCAAGGTCATGGTCGTCGTCCGAACGAACATGTTGATTGAACGGATTTGGCTTTCGCGCAGACCCAGAGCATAAGCTTATAAATGGATTGTGTGTCTGACATCGTACTCCATTATAATCATGTTATTAATCTTCTGTCGAATGTATGGATGTTTGGTGGCGGAGAATTTATTCTCTTGCTTAACACCCGTTCATATATTTCGGCAAAGGATTGGTAGTGTGATATGGAGTGATGATGTGGCATGCTAAGATGCATATGATCAAGGCTTTGTTGAAAAGCAGGCCTTGTGGGATGATCAAAGCATAACCTGTTTAGGTATAGCTTTGTGTATGACGTGACTTCACGAGCCTCACACACCGGCGGAGTCTAAAACGGGAGAAGGGAACGCAGGGAGAGCATCACGTTTCTTTCTAGCTAGAGTGGTGTCAGTGACCTACCAGCCCTGACATTTTACTTATGTGGATGATGGAATGAGGCGCCTCGGATAGGTCCTATAGGACCGGGGAACGTGTGCTTAGGAATTGCCCATCCTCTAAGCTGTATTTGAGGACCGGCCCTGCCATTTCCAAGGGTTAACTGCGGGTAATCCTGAGACATTAGCTAGAGTGTCTCGAATCGGTAGGAGCTCCTCCCTAGCCTTGACTCATGATGGAATCCAAAATCCAATACGCGCCATTCGGTTTTGATTGTATTACTAGTACAGAGGCATATCATATGGTACCTATGCTTCCTAGGATTGATACATTATGATTGAAATTGTTTTTAAAACATATACACACTAATAATAATATCAAACTCGTATTTGCCGTATTTATCATGTTTGATCACCATAAGGTAAAACTCTATCCTCTGGTGTGCGTTGCATTGTGTGATGGGACCTGAGTCTTATGGTGATTTCATTTTTTCTAAAAAGCATAGCGTTGTTGTACGATTTACTTATCATTTATTATGACACGTTTATGCACGGCAATCCATTAGAGTAAACCCGTTCCGCATTAGCGGCGTGGTCTTTGGATTTGCCCTATTAATAGTGATTTATTAGTTAAGAATTCTCACACCTGTCCCACGACTGACCCGTTGTTTGTTTCCACCTTTTTGCAAACTCGGGTGCCCTCTTCTCCACACGGGCAGTCGAGCAGTTTGTCTACAGGTTTACCTCTTTAGCAGGATCCTGGATTGAAGCTTAAAGCTGTGTCCAGAGCATAGTTGTCTTCCGCTGTATCTATTTTATTTCCGCTGCACTGTATTAAATTTATTGTAAAATTTTCTTCCGTTGTATTTTAATTTCGATGTACTCTGATATATTCTGTACTCTGATGTTATATTATCATGATGTAATAAAAGTCTGCTGTTGTTGTTCTGATGTGTTGTATTCCCAAAGTTAACGTATGCGGATTTTGAACGGTCTTTGTCGATTTTGCGATCGATTAAGGTCGGGCGAAATGCGTGTCGTTACAGGTTAAGTGGGTGCCTTGGGTGGCATGTGGAATTACTAATAGAAACCCTTAACCAAATTTAAAACATGTAAGTGGACATGAAGGGGGTTAAGTGGAATGTGTTAGAGGGGACCAAGCCTAGGTGGGAAGCTTGATGGGAGGCCCATTTCAACCAGTATCCCAAACGTATCTTTGTGAGCTCGACCCAAGTCGAGGACGGGACACGAATACTAGGCTTGACTATAAGAGGCCAAAACGGGTTAGCGGTGGCAACGCAAGTCCAACGGGTTCATATGCGTGAGTGGACCCGGGCTGGTAGGTAAGACGTTTTTGCATCGTGTAGGTATAAGCCGTGCATCCTTAAGTTGTATCGGGTTGCCACTTTAGGGGAGTGATACAACCCACTGTGGGGCCAGCACGGGTATCTACGAGTTAGGGAGTCGATCGAATGGGGCAGGGTAGTGGGTACACCTAGTAGTACACGAAGCTACCATTATTAATTAAGTATTAAAAGGGTACACCTAGTGGAGATAGGGGCAGACGGCACCTATGACGTCAGCTAGGAGTACGTGGAATTACCATTATTAAGGGTGTACGTCTAGTAGGGATAAGTACACGTTGGGTACCTAGGATAGCAACTAGAGATACACAGTCAAACGTGGAGGAGAGTGGGTACATCTAGTAGTACACGAAGCTATCATCATTCTATTTGGGGATCAAAGTGACTAGTAGGGGTGCAGTTAGTGCTAGTACAGTACAGCACGGTACAGTACGGTAGAGTATAGTAATTATCCTATATTGATTAGGAAGCGTCATTAACGTTAGTGATTAGTAACGGGTGTGGTGCAGCGTAGTAATTATTCTTTAGTAGGTATGCCTTTAATGTTACCATGGTTAACCTCATTTCCTTTGCCTGTTCTGTCACACCCAATAGTTCATAGGCATTTCCTTATTCTCCAGCTTATGCCTTAGTCTGATTACTTTGAAAATAGTATTGTTAGAATTGTCATACTCGCCAGACTTTATGTCTGACCCCCTCTATTTCTATCTTTTTCCCCCTCCAGGTCCTCAGGTTGGGCCCAGCTCTAGTGGTGTTTGATTAGATTGCTTATCTCTTTTGGAGAGCTTGGACTGCTAAAGTAAAGTCCAGCTTGTTATCTTTTGTTTAATGGCTATTTATGTAATGGGATTATGTATTTTGTTTTATCAAGATAGATATTGTACTTGACTCTGATTTATGGTATTATGATGTAATCAAACATGTTTTGACTTCTGCTGCAATGAAATAAAGTTTTAAATTTCCAAGTACTATTTTATATCTGTCTTGTCGTAATTTTACTGTTCTATACTCACTTAAAACCTCCATGGAAGTTAATGCATTCCTTTTGTGAGTGACATTAATGGACGTGGGGTGTTACACGCCATCTATGATGGTTAACACAGGAGCATTGGTGTAATAACCCGAAATTCTGGGCCAGTTTAAAATTTTTATTTTGGCAATTTTAGCTGAATTTGAATATTTAAAATAGAATATTTTAAATAATATCGACGAGAAATTTATTTTGAATAGAATTCGAACGTATATATTATACGCGTCGTCGTTAGAATATAAATATTTATATATAATTATAAATAGAATTGAAAATGGCGCGGTAGTTCGATAATTCGATTTCAAACTTCAATTGAATGTACCGGGTGCAAAACAATCCGGATTTTAGTGAAACCAAAAACATTAGGATCTAATTGATAATATCTTTCCAACGAAGTTAAGAAACTGAGATTTCACTTTAAAAATTGAGAGATATGTCCAGTTGAAAATTCTGAAAAGTCGCTATGGAATTCAGGCCCTTAAAAATGGACATTTTGCAAACAACCTCGGATTTCGACGAAACCAGTTTTGTTGGGTCCGGGATGTAAAGTTATTGCTAGGTTTTAAATTTCATAATTTTTCGAATCAATATATGAGCATGGCAAAGGAAAACGTGTTTTGACCATTTCAGTTGATTTTAATCGACTGGAAATTGGCCATTTTTCCAACGGTCTCAGAATTCGACGAAACTAGCTTTGTTAGGACCGTATCGTCAATACGAAGCTAGAAAATATTTTTAGGAATTTTTCTAGTTAGTATGTGCCCCCGGTAATTTGAAATGTACGTTTAAAATTCAATATAGTGATTTAAATGTAAATTTAACGGAAACTGATTCAAACGATCAAATCAACCTGTGATACATATCCCATTGTGTTCAGAATAGGGGTAATATGCTATGGACGACAGGCGGTGGGCCTCGTTTAGAGGTCGTATGTAAAAGTCAACTTCTAGTGAATAAATTAATTAAATAAAAAAAAAACCCCTTTAACCCGCTGGCCCCCCCTTTTTTTTTCATTCGATTCAGTTTTATAATAAAAAAAAAGAAAAAGAAAAAGAAAAAGGGGACGAAGGCGACGGGGGGGGGGGGGGGGGGGGGGGGAGCCGCCGCCGCCACCTCGCGCGCCCCCCTCCGACCAGAGCGCCGCCCCACTCCTCCCCCCACTCTTCTCCTCCACTTGAAATCGAGACCCCCGAACCCCCTGAAGCCGTGACGCAAACACCCACCAACCCTAATCCGCCTACCAGACCTCCGAACGCCGAGCGCCTCCAGCCCCCTTTCCAGCCACCAGCGACAACTCCGACCCCCCCCTGCGCTGACGTCAGCAACCGCCACCCCGAGCCCCCTGTAAGTTTACTTTTTTTTTATTTTTTTTAATTACTTTAAACCTGATTTTTTTTTTAATTACTTTAAACCTGATTTTTCTTATTTTACTTTGAATTTATAAAAGTTAGAATTTTGAATTTATAAAAGTTAGGATTTTTAATTTATAAAAGTTAGAATTTTGAATTTATAAAAGTTAGGATTTTTAATTTATAAAAGTTAGAATTTTGAATTTATAAAAGTTAGAATTTTGAATTTATAAAAGTTAGAATTTTGAATTTATAAAAGTTAGAATTTTTAATTTATAAAAGTTAGGATTTTGAATTTATAAAAGTTTAGATTTTTGTATTAGGAAAATATGATCTTTATATTTGTAGAAAAATAAAAATGAGATTTTCATAAAGATGAAAACTTTATTTTTATAAAGGTGAAAACTTTATATTTGTAGAAAAATAAAAATGAGATTTTCATAAAGATGAAAACTTTATTTTTATAAAGGTGAAAACTTTAAATTTAGAAAAGGTGAAAACTTTAAATTTAGAAAAGGTGAAAACTTTAAATTTAGAAAAGGTGAAAACTTTAAATTTAGAAAAGGCGAAAACTTTATTTTTAAAAAGGTGAAATCTTTAAATTTAAAAAGGTGAAAACTTTAAATTTATAAAGGCGAAAACTTTATTTTTATAAAGGCGAAAACTTTATTTTTATAAAGGCGAAAACAATATTTTTGAAGTAGAATTTTTATCTATATATTAGCGGTAAGGAAATATGATTTGTATATATGGAATAGCATAGTAAAAATTCGATTTTTAAATATATGAAGTGATTATAAAAATATGATTTTTAAATTGAAAGTAAATAGATAAAAATGTGATTTTTATTTTAAAAACATCGAAATATAAAAATGTGTGATTTTTATATATATAGTGACTACGGGCAACGAAGATGGCCAGGATAGGATAACGACGAAGATTTTCTACAAAAGAAGTGTCGTGAAGTTGGATGGCTATTGGTGAGAACTTCTCACTCAAAATTCTTATTCTAGTTATATATATATATATATATATATATATATATATATATATATTAGGATGCAGACGGTGCTTATTAGAAGCACCCGACACCCGTCCACATACCATGGACTTGTTTGTTTGGTTGTGTAGTTGGTTAGATTATTTGATTTGAATTGGGTTATTTGGTGAACTTGAATTGATTAGAATTTGATGTGTGAATGGCGTGGGCCTTCACTAGACCGGGGATAAGGCTGGGCCTTGTCCCGTTTCTAGTATCGTGCCGTTATGCCGCCGAAATTTTCTAAAATATGTTAGAAAAATAAAAATATCATTTTTATTGAATAAATGAACTGAATAGAAATACAAGTGTTAAAATAAATTGTTTTATCGTTAAAAATATAATTTTTAACGTGAAAGTGAATAAATAAATATTTATAAACAAATCGGCCGATTTGTTTATATACACTGATTTGACTGATATAGATTGGGTCGATAAATTTTACACATCGCCCAACTGCACAAATAAAATCTGTGTTTGATTGTTTGAAACCCCACACGGGTGTTGGGATGAAATTTGATGTTCACTCATCCTGATTGATTAAATATGTCGATCGGTCGATTGACAGACTGTTATAAGCGTCAGATATCTATATTTGATGCTTATACAGTGTAGTGCACTTTGGTTGATGATTGATTATTTTTCAAAGCTATTATATACATGTGTTGTATGGAATCCATATAATTAACACTATATGGTGATTGATTGGGCCTCATTCCAATCGGGAAAACAATGAATATTATAAAAGAAAATTCATGTGTTGAATATAAAAATGGTCATGTGTTGACGATGTTCATGTGTTGAGTGAAATATTTTATATAATAAAAATTTACATCTTTATCATATTTAAAATTAGAACTACTTCCCAGTAGAAGTCTAATTAAAAATCAAACGATAGATACCATAGTTTTATAAAATATTTTACATAACAAAAATAGTGAGGTGTTGACAGTACTCATGTGTTGAGGTTAGTCGTGTGTTGAAAGAAATATAGATTCATGTGTTGAATAGAACAAATATTCATTTGTTGAATAGAATAACGAATTATTGAAATGTAAAGCCGTGTTGATTAGAGATGCGTTATTTTGACACGAGCGATGTTTATATCGATTTTATTCGTTTTATAATGAATATTGAAAAGTGATTTCAAAATTTAATATTTTGAAAGGAAATTCAAATTGAATTAGATTAAAATTCAAATGGAAATTTTATTGAATCAATTTGAAATGAATTCGAATCGAATCGAAAATGAATTCGATTCGAATTGAATAGAAAGTGAATTTGAATTCGAATAAAATAGAGATGAATTCAAATTGAAATGAATTGAATTGAAAACGATTTCGAAATGAATTGAATTGAAAACGATTTCGAAATGAATTGAATTGAAAACGATTTCGAAATGAATTGAATTGAAAACGATTTCGAAATGAATTGAATTGAAAACGATTTCGAAATGAATTGAATTGAAAACGATTTCGAAATGAATTGAATTGAAAACGATTTCGAAATGAATTGAATTGAAAATGATTTCAAATTGAATTGAAAGTGAACTGAAATGAATTCAAATTGAATTAAAATTTGAATTGAATTGAAATGAACTCGAATTGAATTGAAATCAAATCGATTTGAAATTGAAGATGAAGTTGAAATTGTTTTTGAAACGAATTTAAAACGATTTATAAAATACGTTTTTAAAAGGAAATCGACGAAATATATATATAATATATATATATTATATATATAATGGCCTGAATAGAACGCGCCGCGCCGCGGTAGTTCGTGAATTTCGACCATTGACTTCGAATTGACGTTGCGGGAGATCCGACCGTCGGATTCTCCTAAAACCGGAACCGTTGGGTTCGTATCGAAAAGAGCTTTCCAATAAATGTTAGAAATTTAAAATCTAACAGTTGGATTTGGAATTATGTCCAAATCAAATTCGAAAAAGGTCGCTGTAAGTTCAGTTCGATGGCCGTTGATGGAAATCGACTGTACGGGCCTTGATAAAATTATTAAAAATATCTATAATTTGTGTAAAATTATAATATGTGAATTGGAAAGAACTGGGGTGAAAAATTCCACATTTGAAAAGGTAAAAATAGATTTTTATCGAAATGAACTAGTTCTGAACTAGAATTAAGATCAATTTATTTTTGAAATAAACAAATTGAATTTGAAAGTGATTTTGAAAATAATCGATAATTTCCAATACGTGGATTGGACTGGAGTTGAATCGAAATTATCTTCGGGATATTTCGATGTTGGATTTCGTGACTATACAAATATTGTTATGGGAATTTGAAAGATATATTTTATATCGTTATTGCCAATATGATATATGTTGGTTTCAGAATTTGATATTGAATATAAGCCGATATATTTTCTATTCAGAGCCTTGTATTTAATATCAAATGTGATTTGGGTTTGTCGTGAATCGTGTTTTAAAAGACATTGGTTCTTTAACCCAGTTAAAGACATAATATTGATTTTTGAGAAGATTAAAACTAAATGGAGTTTTAATGAATCTTTAATTAGATTAAAAAGTGAATTGATAATTTAAATTATCAAATCTAAAAAGAGATCGAGAGTGGAGTATCACCAGTTTTACTCCAAAGCGATAGTTAAATCTTTAATTAGATTTGAACGTGAAATGGTAATTAATTTTACCGATAACACCGTGGTGTTAGATATGGAGTATCACCAGTTTTGCTCCATGGGATATATAGGTTGGGATTGGGAAATAAAACAAATAATTACTTCGGTGTGGTTCGCTAATCCCGACTAGTTTGAAATGATATCCAAAGGAAGATTAAAGAATAAATTTAGAAGAATTTATCTTTGATAAAATTAATGGGAACCTTTCCCTAAGAATGTGACTTTGTGAATAAAAGAATATTCTGAATTGGAATGAGGCGTTTGTTGTGTTTGTGTAACATTCGTTTATTATATACGTGGGTTATTCAGAAAGGCCGGGTTTATACCCATTCTGAATAATCGATTCGACGAGATGTCGAAGATGAAGACGGTGGTTGAAGACCGGAAGTCTTCACATCGTTTGGGTGATTACTGATGATCTTGATTGGGCTGTACACCCAGGATGAGGGAATCAGTTGGTGATCGTCCAGACGTACCTGGAGATGGATGGAAATGCGAGGAAAGTGCCTCCGGTTTCGTTCAGACCCAGAACGGACTTGTAAATGGACTATGTGTCTGACATTGGATTTTAGTCCGTGTGATTGATCTCTATTAAATATATATATCTGTTTGGCGGCGGAGAATTTATTCTCTTGCTTAACGCCCTTCTCTGAGACGTACGAGCTCAGGGGTTATATATTGATGGATATCAAACGCATGGAGTGAATTGCCTGTGTGGCATGCGTAAGTGGCAATTGATCAAGGCTTCTGTTGAAAAGCAAAGTCTTGTGGTTGATGATCAAAGCACGGCCTGTGTGGCGTAGCTTTGTGTGTAACGTGAATTCGCGAGCCTCACACCTCGGTAGGAGTCAAAAACGGGAGACGGACCGCTGGGAGAGCACGACGTTTCTTTCTAGCTAGGGTGGTGTCAGTGACCTACCAGCCCTGACATTTATATACTTTTCACCTGTGTGGTTGTTGGATACGAGGCGCCTCGGATATAGGTCTGTAAGGACCGGGAAACGTGTGTTCAGGAATTGCCAATCCTCAAAAGTAAGAGAGGACCGGCCCAGCCGATTCCAAGGATCAAAGTGGGGTCCTGGGACATTTGCTAGAGTGTCTCGAACGCGGAGAGGAGCTTGCCCCTTGCCTCGGCTCATGACGGAAATCCAATTTCCAATACGTGATATTGCGGTTTTAATTGTAGAACTAGTATGGCGACATGATAGATGGTACCCATGCCGCCTATGATTGATACTTATGATTGAAATTGTTTTGGCACTATACACTTATTATAGTATCAAATAATGTGTTTTAAACGTATCAAGCATGCTTTGGCTGTTATAAGGTAAAAACCCTATCCTCCGGCTTGCGTTGCATTGTGTGATGGGACCTGGGTCTTATAACAGCTTCATTCTTCTTTATTTAGCATTGCGCTGTTTGTTTTATGCACTGGTATTCTTGGGAGGAAACCCGTTCCGTGTTATACGGCGTGGTCCCTTGATTTACCTAACTTTAAAAATAAAGATTAATAACTGTTTTAGTTCTCACACCAGTCACATGACTGACCTGGAGTTTATTGTTTTAACCTAAACTCTGGGTGCCCCTATTTTCCGCACGGGCAGCTAGTAGTTTTGGTTTTGCAGATTTATATTCACAGGGTCCTGATTTACAGCTGGAACGATGCTCGGAAAGCTCTGTATCCGTGTATCACTTCTAGTTGTGCTTTTGTATTATTTTCCGCTGCTATGTAATTTATTGTAATCTCTGATATTTATCGAATGTAATTTATTCAATTATACTCTGTATATTCTTGTATCTGATGGAATTGTTGTAATAACAATGAAATGTTCTTCCGTATGCGTTCTATTTTGTCTTGTCCTCAATTCTATCCGTGCTTTCCTTCACGGGGAAGTTCGGGTCGTCTCAATTGGTCAACCTCTTCTTTAGCTCTTAGAAAGCTGTCTCGCATTCCGGTGTCCACTTGAATTTCGTATGCTTCTTGGTCAGGTTTGTCAATGGGCAAGCTACCTTCGAAAAATCTTTGACAAATTTCCGATAATAGCCGGCCAGACCCAAGAAACTTCTGACCTCCGTGGGAGCTCTAGGCTGCTTCCATTCTTGGATGGCTGAGATCTTTCCTTGATCTACAGAGATGCCTTCCTTTGATACAACATGGCCGAGGAATTTCACCTTCTCTTGCCACAATATGCATTTAGAAAATTTTTCTTTCAGCACATTTCTTTGCAAAATCTCTAAGACTTCTCTCAGATGCTGTTCGTGCTTAGCACTGGATTTAGAAAAGATGAGGATGTCATCGATGAACACGAGCACAAATTTATTTAAAACATCTCTGAATACTCTATTCATCAAATCAACAAAATATGCTGGAGCATTACATAGACCGAAAGGCATTACTATCCATTCATAAAAGATGTCAGGGCCTTTGAAAGCAGTTAAAGGCACATACTCCTCTACAATGCGAAGTTGATGGAAGCCTGTAGCTAGGTCCATCCTAGAGAATACTCGTGCCCCATGCAGTCGGTCAAGCAAGTCATCAATACGAGGCAGTGGGTATTTGTTCTTTAGAGTTTGCTTGTTGAGATCACGGTAGTCTACATATAGCCTGAGAGTACCGTCTGATTTTGGGATGAACACCACTGTTGCTCCCCATTCTGAGAAGCTGGGCCTGATCAGACCCTTCCACAAAAGCTGCTTGGTTTGATTTTTCATCTCCTCTCTTTCTTTTGGCGACATTCTCCGAATGGGATGTACAACAGGCCTTGCATTCGGAGCTAAATCAATTCGAAAGCTGATTTCTCTATGTGGAGGTAGGCCCTCAACTTCTTTGAAAACATCAGCGTAATCTTTGACGACAGGGATATCCTCAATAGAAGTAGGGGTAACTTCTAGAGAAGACCAGAATGTTTTCCTGTCGGTGGCTGTGCCATGGCAGGGGATACATACATTTCCGAGATTAGTTTTAACTTTGACAATTCTTTCAGCACAATTGACTTCGGCCTCATATTTTGTCAGCCAATCTATCCCAAGAATGACATCATAGCCGGAGAAACTCATAACGATCAAGTCAAAGGGAAATTTGCAGCGAGAATAAGAGACAGGTACTCGACAATACTGATCAAGAATAAGAGAAACTCCTATCGAACTATTAGCTCTAATAAATTTTTTGAGTTTCCTTGGTTTTAGTTTCAAATTTTTAACCGCATCATTAGAAATAAAGCTTCGTGTAGCACCAGTATCAAATAAGACAGTAATAGGGATGTTCTTAATATTAAGCGTACCTCCTAAGACATCGGGTTTACCTGGCCCCTCGGTAGAAGCTGGTGCAACTGCTCCCTCATAAATATGTGCCACTTCGGTTTTCTTCAACAGAGGACAGTTTCTGGCAAAGTGCCCCGGCTTATGGCAGTTATAGCATTCCTGGGTGTTCCTGGGGTTCTGACCACGATTCCGAGAATTCTGACCACGGTTCTGGGAACTCTGACCATGGTTCTGACTAGGGCCCGAATCATCTCTCTTGACCCTTTTAGGTGCTCTACACTCGTAATCAAAATGCCCAATCTTGCCGCAGTTGTAGCAGGTCACCTTGCTCCTATCCCTCTTCTTCCCTTGGGGCTTAGCTGTAGAAGAATTGCTCGCCTCCTGTTTCTTATTAGCCTGTTCCTTCTGGTTGTTGCTTTGACCTTTCCCCCTATCCTGCGGTCCAGACTCATCATTCTCCTCATAGCGGCATGCCATCTCCACTACTTCATTGAAAGGAAGCTTAATATGGGCAGTGACTCGATTCAAATATTTCTTGGACAACCCCTTGATAAATTTCTTATTCTTCTCTACTGGATCTTGAATCAAACTAGGGGCATATCATGAAAGCTCATTAAACTTCCTCACATACTCAGAAACGGTCATATTCCCTTGCTGTAGGTTAACGAACTGCTCGCGCAGATGCTCTCTAGCTTGTGGGGGTATATACTTCTCATTGAAAAGCTCCTTGAATCCAGCCCAAGACATATTGGCCACGTCATTGCAGATTTTAATTGTATCCCACCAATGCCCTGCTTCCTCCTTTAGTTGCCAAACTTCCAGGTAACGCTTTCGCTGATCTTCCAGTTCCAAGCCTTCTAGGATCTTTTCGCAATCTTTAAGCCATGCTTCTGCCTGAATCGCAGACTCCCGCCCTGTAAAAGGTACACCTCCAAGGTTCTTGAATTTCTTTGACATTCTCTCCAAATCGAAAGGCTGTGGAGGTGGAGGTGGTTCGACTACGACCTCTGAATTATGATGTTCCTGTGTGATGGATGTCTCGTCTCTAGCTTGCCCTCCAGCTCCTACTCGGGCTCCTCCTCTAGCCCCGCCTCGAGCTCCAACTCGGGCTCCGCCTCGGGCTGTTCTTGCTCTAGTATCCATTTAAATCAGTCTGTACCATCAAGGAAAGAGTCAGACCAACAAAATGAGAATTTCCAAGTAAAGGTAAGATAAGGACGAGATGAAAAGATAATGATGTAATGACTGGTAAATATGTGCTATTCTGCTGTGCTCATCCTAGGACATTACTAGTCCTATCTCTAATGAGCTACTTGTCTTAGAATAATGTGGATTCTATCTAGACGAATTGTTCTAAATATGTTATATTCCGTAGCTAAGGTAAACCTTAGGCTCTGATACCAACTGTGATGACCCAAACTTCCGTACACCGAAAGTAAGGATAATCATTTTGGAATACAACATATTTACAACAAAAACAGATCTCAGATAATTATCATAACACATAAACCATTGCAGCGGAAATAAATGTCAACAGCATCACAGCAAAACATCAGAGTATGTAGTTTTACAGGATCCACTTAGCATAATAGAAGTCTTAACAAAAGAGAAACAAGTCTCAAATGAAAGGAAATAAGTTTCAAATCCCATTACATACATCAAAAGCAAAAGATAGAAAAAATGTCTCAAAAGCAGAATAAAAGATGGAGAAAAGGTCTTCTTCTTCTTCCTTTCAAAGCAAGCTCCAACCAAAAAGTATCACCTAGAAACCTGTCAATTGGCTGCCCGTGTGGAAAGAGGGCACCCGAGTATGCAAAAGTGAAACAAACTACGAGTCAGTCATGGGACTGGTGTGAGAATTCTTAAATAAATTAACTATCAATATGGCAAATCACAGGACCACGCCGCTAATGCGGAACGGGTTTACTCCATTGGATTGCCAGTGCAATATTTTATAAAGTTTATATAAAACAGCGAAATGACTTTTGAAAAACGAAATCGTCATAAGACTCAGATCCTATCACACAATGCAACGCACACAGGAGGATAGAGTTTTCCCTTATGATGATCAAACATGCTTAATACGTGGAAAGTAATATTTTAATATTATCATTAGTGTTTAAGCAGTATTAAAGTACTTCAATATAAATATATCAATCCTAGACGACATAGTACCCCATCCTACTATGTCGACGCATATAAGTTTACAATCAAAACCGAAATGTCATCGTATTGGGAATTGGTTTTCTGTCATGAAATCGAGGCTAGGGATCGTCCTCTTCCGATTCGAGACACTCTAGCAAATGCCTTAGGATCACACCTATGGGCAACCCTTGGAACGGTAGGGCTGGTCCCCACCTAACGGTAGTGGATTGGCAATTCCTGAACATAAGTTTCCCGGCCCCTTTGGACCTATAATGTGACCACTTCCGGCCTATAAAAATGAGGTACCTCAATCCAAAATCCACACAGTAAAATCCCGGGCTGTGTTAAAGCCCAAACACTACTTCTAGCTAGAAAGAAATGTATGCACTCCCTACGGTCCATATCCCGTTTTTGACTCATACCGGGGTGTGAGGCTCGCGAAGTCACGTTATACACAAAGCTATGCCTAAACAGACTATGCTTTGATCATCAACCACAAGGGCTGCTTTTCAACAAAGCCTTGATCATTGCATCTTGGCGTGCAACGTTGACAATTCAATGCCATGCTATCGATAACTACTACTACGTATCCGGGTGTTAAGTAGAGAATAAATTCTCCACCACCAAACAGACATATATTAATAGAAAGAGATTTAATTACATGAAGCGAATTCCAACGCCAGACACGCATCCATTTACAAGTCCGTTCTGGGTCTGAACGAAACCGGAGACACCAAAGAGGTTCTCGCTAATCCGCACGATAAACACACACGTCCAGACAATTACTGCTTCAACCCAGTCCTGGGAGCAAGTCAGTCCAAGGTATCAGAAGTCATCGTCCATTCGATGTGAAGATCGCCGGTCTTCAACCATCGTCTTCTTACATCTTTGATTCAATCGCCATTCAATTATTTGAAATGAGTTAAACTCGGCCTTTTCAAATTATTGTCGCATAATTATAGTTTAAAACATTTCATATATATATTTATAACTATTTATTGCTATTTTTATTTATTAAAAATAGCTCGAAATAAATAAACGACGTTTCGGGTCAATGGGCGGCGGTGGCGCTGCTTTTATCCAAATTTGATTTACACATATCTTAAAATCTAACCGTCGGATTTTGATGAAATTTACATCGTTGGAAAGCTCTTCCCAAAGCGGTCATAACGGTTCCAGTTTTGGGAAAATCCAACGGTCGGATTTTTTGGAATAATCGTTTGAAGTTACGATTGTCGATACGCGAACTGCCATGCTCGTTTCGTTTAATTTTATATTATATATTTATATAAACTATTTGGCGATTTCCCCTTGTTAAAATCCATTCCTATTACTCTATGGCAATAACATTTTTGTCCGCCAATTCTAATGCGGCAAAAATGATGGTTTCAACAATGTATCATTGTATATCAAAATAAAAATGACATTTTTGTTCGCCAACTCTAATGCGACCAAAAGTGATAATTCAATGATGTATATTTTTATATTAAATATAGACATTTCTGTTCGCTAATTCTAATGCGACCAAAAATGATAATTCAACGATGTATATTTTTATATTAAATATAAATGACATTTTTGTTCGCCAATTCTAATGCGACCAAAAATGATATTTCAAAAATGTACAATTTCAATATTCAACAAAATGACATTTTTGTTCGCCAATTCTAATGGGACCAAAAATGATATTTCAAAAATGTAAAATTTCATTAATTGTAAAAATGTTCTTTTATCCTATGTGATTTAAAGACATAAAAATGCACTTTTTATTCTATTTCCTTTTTATGACATAAAAGTGAACTTTTTATCCTATTTCATTTTTATAACATAAAAGTGAACTTTTTTTATGTTTTTTTAATAAAATGTATATATTTTATTTCCTTTCCTTTTTAAAATGAAAAATGTAAATTCTTTTATCTTCTCCTAGAAAAAAGTAAATCTTATATTTTAACATAGAAAAAGTAAATTTCCTGTCTTTCTTTATTACACTTTATAACAATGGAAAAATGTAAATTTCCTATTTATTGTTTTTATTTTCATATGTAAATTCTCCTTTTTCTCTTTTACATGGAAGAATGTAAACATTTACTTTTGTTTCCTTTTTACATTGAAAAAAATGTAAATAATTTCTTTTCTTTTCTTTTACATTGAAAAAATGTGAATAATTTCTTTTCTTTTCTTTTACATTGAAAATGTAAATCTCTTTTTATTTATTTCTATTTACATTGAAAATGTAAATGTCTTTTTATTCTTTTTCTCAATTTAAGAGAACTCAATTAAAAAGTTAGTTCATCTTTCTATGTAATATTTGCATTGTAAAATGCAATTAAAAAGGTGAACTTTATTTCTAATGTAAACATCTTTTCTAGTGTCAATCATTCCTAATATAAATATATTTTCTAATGTCAAGATTTGATTCATTTCAACTATATTAACATAACGATGAAATTTGATTCATTTCAACTATACTAACATGACGATGAAATTTGGTTATTTTCAACTATACTAACATGACGATGAAATTTGGTTATTTTCAACTATACTAACATGACGATGAAATTTGGTTATTTTCAACTAAACTAACATGACGATGAAATTTGGTTATTTTCAACTATACTACCATGACGATGAAATTTGGTTATTTTCAACTATACTAACATGACGATGAAATTTGGTTATTTTCAACTATACTAACATGACGATGAAATTTGGTTATTTTCAACTATACTAACATGACGAGGAAATTTGGTTATTTTCAACTATACTAACATGACGAGGAAATTTGGTTATTTTCAACTATACTAACATGACGAGGAAATTTGGTTATTTTCAACTATACTAACATGACGATGAAATTTGGTGTATACTTTTGATGAATCATAATAAATGTCTCATCTTATTTTCATTTGTAAATCAAATAAGATGTCTAATATTTATTTTATCTTTCAATTAAAGTTTAAAAGATCTAAATTTTCTTTATTTTATAAATTATAAACAAAATAAAGAACCGACTTAAATTTTGTGAATCAAAGCAAAGACTTAAACTTTCTTTTACTATGTAAATCAAAGTTTAAGATTCTGTTATCTTTTATTTGTAAATCAAAGTAAAGGATTCAATTTCCCCTTTATTTTAAAAAATGTTCTAACTTTCTTTTATTTTGTTTTGTTTCAAAACAATATTCTGTTAATCAAAACAAAAGACTAAAACTTTGGTTTATTCGTAAATCAAAAACAAAAGGTTCAACTTTAATTTGTTTTAAAAAACAAAAGATTAGAACTTTATTTTGTTTTCAAAACAAAAGATTAAAACTTTATTATGTTTTCAAAACAAAAGATCAAAACTTTATTATATTTTGTTTATCAAACAAAAATTCTAACATTGCCCTTTTTTTTCAAAATAAGAATTCAACTTTAATAGAAAGGATTAAAAATAAAAATAAAAATAAAAAGATGAGAACTTTATTATGATTACATCAGGATTTTACAGATCCAAACTGTCACACTATAACATGACATCACAATGAATAAAATTCAACAACACAACAATCACCACATAACAGATCAGAATAATATACAATGATTCAACTGATCGAATAGAATTAAAATAAATTATTTAACTATCCAAATTCAGAAATCTCATAGTCGTTGAAGATTTTTGGCCAAAATTTAAGCTGTTCAGAATCAACTCCAGTCAGTTTAGATGCGTAAATCTCAGTCACACGATTCCAACGTCGCTGAAATCATCGAATTTTGAATTGAAATGAGTTAGATATGGTTAATCGAAGTTTCAAAACAATTTATATTAATTAAATAATAAATTAATTGAGAAAATACCCTTCTTCTCCTTGGACAAAACACGGCCGAAGCTTTACAGTATTTGTTCAAATTTAGGTCTTGGATTTTCAGGCAATTGATGCAGCGATGCAAAGATCAGAGAGTGCCACAGCGTCGGGCCACTGGAGGCGCACGAGGGGGGAGTTTGGCCAAGCTCGGTCGTGGCTAGGGGGGCCCACGGCGACGTTTTGTGGCGGTTTTGGGGGTCTGCTGCTCGGGCTTCAGGCGATGAGAAGATGATCCACCCGTATGAATTAAAGGGGGAGGAAGGGGCTTTGATTTGGTGTAGATTATGTGGTCTAATTCTTGGAGGAGACGGAGAACTTAAAGGAAGAAAGAGGAGCAAATTCGGCCATTGATTCAAGGGGGGCGGCGGCCACGAAGGAGACAGTGAATAGGGTTTTAGATTTTAGGTTTTTTTTTCCTATTTTTATATTGATTTTTGTGTATTTTTACAAATAAATCCAAATCTTTCAAACCGTGCTGATTCCAGTCCAAACAAAGTTGACCCTAGCTAATAGCCCATATTTCGGACCCAATGGGACAGGTCCCGTCAGCCCAAACGGCTGTCTATGGCCTGTATTATTTAATTTAATATTTAATTCCCTTATTAATTTAATTCGTCTGCATAAATAAATTCACCGAGGCCACAAACGGACTCAGAAAAATCCAGAAAAAATATATTTGTCTATGTTATGATGATATGGTCCTAACAAAATTAATTTTGTCGAATTCTGACACTATTTGAAAAATGGCTATTTTTCAGTCGATTAAATTTGACTGAAATCGACCAAACACATTTTCCTTCGCCACGCTCACATATTAAATCGAAAAATTCTAAAAATTGAAACCTAGCAATAATATGACATTCCGGTTCCAATGAAAGTGGTTTCGTCGAAAACAGAGATCGTTTGAAAATTGACTATTTTCACTGGCTTTAATATTATTTAAAAATGGAATTTTTAATTTCTGCCACATTTTCCCACCAAATCATTTAAAATAAATTTTTTAAATTGGTTCGGATTTTCCGGGTCGTTACAGGAAATCTCTTCCCTGTGAATTTCATCACGAACAATCAACGGGATGAATCAATAGAAATAGAATAGAATAACCTTAGATCATCATGGAGCAACCACTAAGGTCACTCTATCACCAGGTCGAGAGGACAAAGTGCCACGGCCATAGATGGCTAGGCAATCACTGCCTTATGCATTTCTCCATAACACCTCAAAGCAATCGCATGGATCATAGTCTACATCTAGTAACACGGGTGGTTACATCTCTATTACCCATAGACCATAGGTAATCACTGCCCTTTGAATTACATCTTATGGACCATAGATACACAATGGTTGCACCTAGATCCCCAAGGAAACATATGTACCCGTAGGCCTTCACAGCCCTGTGGATTTCGCCATCATAAAATGACCATAGATCGCATCAAACACAATGATTATGTCTGGTCCCCATGGAAACATCTGTCGACGTAGGCCTTCGTGGCCCTATGAATTTCACTATGTAGCCGAGTTCAAAGGAAATGTCATGAGTATTACGTCCAGACAACCACAAGCAAAGAAATATCAACAAGAGTTCCTATCGAATAGGACCTTGATTTTCAATGGAAGGTACTTCCCTTTATCTTCGATTTGAAATCATATGATACTATCTATGGTGTTCAATTTACTTTGCATATATCGTATTTATATAAATTTCATTTACATAAAATTTCTTAATTCTTGTTAACACATCATCCTTCTACAAATTCCATTATATATAAGATTTCATTTCATATCAACTACCTTCCAAATTAATGGTTTAGAATTCACTACATTCTTGTATAAATCTTTCTTATATAAGTTTCGAAAACTTTCATTTCAATTATCCAAAAATCGAAGATTCATGAATTTCCATTTCAATAGTAAGTTCAATTTGATTTCTTAATTCAGATATTTTATCACTTCAATTTAGATTTACAAATCATTTCATTATTAAAACTTCAAATTCAATTTAGATTACATGTCACAAATATCATTATTCAACTGAATCTTTACATTCAATAATTCGAACTTAAATTGCTTGGATCGGAAATACATATTTAATCTTCAAAATATTCAAGATAAATTTAAAATAGTTTCAATAAAATAATAGTTTGGTATAAAATAGGTTTGAATTAAAATAAATATGTTTTGGTATGAAATGACTTAAATAAACTAAATATGCTTGCTGTAGAATAGTTGAATAAGATAGCCAAGTTTACACTCAAAATTTTTTAAATAAAGTAAACAAATTAAATTTTATAGCTTAGGAAAAATAGTGTAAATTTATATATTAGTGGTAAAGCAAAATACTAACTTCAAGAGATATTCCAATCTGAATCAATTTATCCGATATTCAAATGCTAATTCAGCTTTGATTTCATAATATGGTTTCAATAACATTTCTCAAAACAAACATTATTCACAAAAGATAATCTCTTTCAAAAGCTTCCAAAATTAGCTAATAATTTACGTAGTTGGATTTGTACAAATAGTCTTCTCAAAATATTTCTTAATCAAATATTTCTAACACATTTCATAAAAAATGGATTCAATATATTTCAAAACAATTAAGACATTTATTTTGATCCATTTCAATTACCTTTTACATTTCATTTTCAATAATTCCATTAACATAGTATAAAATCAATACTTCGAAAATACAATTGTCAATTGTTGTCATAATTCAAAGTTGAAATATTTGTTTCAAATTCAAAAATATGTCATTAATCTAACGTTATTTTAGACTTGTTCTGATGTACGGTAAACGAAAGGGTACAAGGATATGAATTGAGCAGTTACAAATGCTCAAGCATGAATAAAACAAAGGTGAGCAGGTCAAACAGAAAGCAAAGGTAAGTGAATGAATCAGAATGAACAAAGGAACTATCTATTTTCAAGGCCAAAGAGGTAAACGATACAGTTACGAATTCCATTCTTTTCCTATTTTAAATTGGGTTTGCTTTAGTTCATATTTCCCAAAATATTCACTTGTCGTCATTTTTTTTTCAATTTCTTTCAAGTCATTCTCCAATAACTATTCAAAATTTACAATTTAATTCTGAATATTCATTTGTAAATTATACATATATTTCACAACATCGTAACTTTATTTAAATTTTGATCATATACCCAAGTTCATATTAATTTTACCAAAGCATTTTCATTAAAATTTATCCAAATTGTTTTTGAATATTTATCAGAATAATTAGTCTAAGTAGTTCTTGACGTCTCAATCGAAATCAAAAAACCATCCCACTTTCGTAGCTCAAAAATAAATACTGGTAATGTCGCGACAATCACAAAAATCATCTCCAAGCGACTAGAGTGTGATTCCATATCTATGTAGTACAGATAAAAATTTGTACGTACGTTAGCCAGACGTATATTCAAAATCTTACATACTCAATAGTCCAACCTTGACATCGTATAAAATACTCAATCCATTCCCAAATATATAAGACAAAATGGTATATTTCAAAATAATTTATTAATTTAAAATAAATTTGTTTCACAATTCATTAATTTCAAAACGGTTCCGCTGTGCTACACTTTCAAAATACTAGTTTCAAAACAATATATATTTCAAATTACACTCTCTCAATGGTGATTTCTAGTGACAGTTTCTTATTGAACACCATAAGCTAAGCTTTGTGTAAAACATAGCTCTGATACCAACTGTAACAACCTGCCTTTTCGGGCGCTTCAAGTCGGTAATTTAGCCAACTTAAACCATTTGAAGCAACATATTTTTATTTAGCTTACATTTTGAATAGAACCAAACATAGAAATCACAAAATAAATAAACTACAATATCTCACAACGGAGGCATTTTATACAAAATATCAGAGTTGTACAATATTTTGCAGCAGAAGATTTAATACAATGATTTTAAATAAAACAAAGTTACAGATTTACGGATTGATGAGCCAGTGCGCCTGCGTCTTCACGTGCCTCTAACTTCAACATGTTAAATCTTTTAAATCTTCAATACTTGGTCTAACTCGAGTGTTCCATGCAAAAAACAAAACACTCAAGTCAAGATTAATCTTTATTCAAGTAAATTAACTACAACAATAATAGAATATAATAGTAAATCTAACTTTCATAAGAAGTTTAACTTTCAAGATATGTACAAATAGACATCATATGATTAGTGCACAAAACAAGGGAACATGTGGTCAGGTTCAGATTTACAAAAATAAAGTGACAAACTAAATATAAGTGCATACATATAAATACTTAACGCTACATAAATCTAAAGTGCATTGAACTAGTGCACTACCATTTGGCTACAAGTCATCTAAGGCAACTGCAAATATACATACATACATATGTATGTGTGTATATTTTTTTTTTTTTTTTTGAAAATTGGTACTCTTTGTTGCTAATACCAATAACACCGCCTTTATATGTCTCGCTAAAACCTTGTAACCCCCTACCTAAATGGGTACCTTGCAAGGAAAAAGTGCACATATAAATTTGGTTTGCAAACTATAGAAAAGAGGAATGAAAAACACAAAGAAACGCAACCAACATTAATAGGGAAAAAACAAATAAAAATCAAAAGACCCGCTGCAAAGCCCATAAGGGCTAGTCCACAAGTTACTACTTCTCCTTCGTCGTTCATCCAGTATCCAATATTTCAATACCCCAACGGTCTAATAATTCAACACACCACGAATTTCTCCCAGTTTTTCTCTTATTGTTGATAACCAAGTACTTACTTCATTCTTGATTTGTTTCAATTTGGTCAATGCATTAACTTTTTGCTTTGGAAAACTCTTAAGTTTCTTTATCTCCACAAGCCATAAATTGTGTAGTAAATGCTCCACAAGCTACATCTATTAACTGGTCACAGTCTTTAAAAGCATTGTGAAAACATCTAGCATCTTCCTTTAGATTAGGGTTAATTATCAATGGCAAATGAAGTTTTGTCTAACAGACAACCATATAAATAATGAATAATTACACTCGAAAAACGGATGCTGTATAGTTTCAGGATGTACTTCACACAGTGGGTACAAGATGTTTGGTAGATTTCCAAAATGAGCAACTCTTTCTTTACTATTAAGCCTTCCCAATATTGCCAAATACGAGATAAATGCCATATTCTTACTATTCTTCTTGTGCCACACTACCTCAAATGCTTTTTCTTTTTCATCATGATTACGAGCTTCTTTCCAAGATTTATGAAATGAAAATGAGCCACCACTCCCCCATTCAAAAAAATCTCTGTTTTTATTGGGAAAAATATGAATGGAATCAATTTCATTTAATAACTCTCTTGTGCCAGGATGTATACTTGGATATAGTCTTTCATCTCTGATGATCGAGCTTAATTTCATATCATTATTTCCCAGGAAATGTAGTCTATCCAAGAAGGTCCACCAAACAACGACAATTTATCTCTGGATCATACCATAGATAAGTATCCTCACCATTTGTAATTATTCTATTGAATAACTGCTTGCTATTTGACCGAAGTCTTGGAATAGATTTCCATGTAGATGATGCATTGCTATCCACTGTTAAAGACCAAAATCTCTTATATGTGCAATATCTATTAAAAGACCATTTACTCCATAATGAATTTCCAGAGAGGAATTTTCAGAGCAATTTAATGCAGGCATCTTTTTTAAGATCTGAATTTTTTTTAAACCAATACCTCCTTCTTTTCTAGGTTTGCATAAAGTTACGCAAGCAACTTTATGTGCAAAACTTCCCCAGAAGAAATCTGCACAAAGCGACTATAATTTCTCTAAAGTATATTTAGGAATTTGGTAAATGAACAACCAATACAAGATAGTAGGAGTTATAATGTCATTAATGAGTTTAGCTCTACCAGCTAATGAAAGCATCTTAGACTCCCAACCCTGAGTTTTGTTTTGAACTTTCTGAATAAGAGAATTGCATTCAGCATAATGGAGATAGTTGGTAGAAATAGGAACCCCAAATATTTTACTAGAAGATGCCTATGTTCAAGGCCAAGAATGTTTAAAATATCATTAGTATTTCGAACTGAATCACTAAAGAATATTTTAGTTTTAGCAGTATTTACAAGTAAGTCAACATGAGAACTTAGCTTGTTAAACACTAGGTTAAGTGTATTTGCATTTTGAATAGTGGACCTTCCAAAAATCATAAAATCATCAGCATAGAGTAAATGTGATATAAATGGTTGAACTTTGCTGCTAGGCAAAAATGCTTTGGACAAGCTTCATCCATTAGGAATGAAAAATATTGCATCGTAATAGCAAAGAGATAAGGAGATAATGGATCCCCTTGACAGATTCCTCTTGTGGATTTAATAAAACCTTTTGGTATGCCTTGAATCAAAATTGAAAAGGTAGCTGTGGCCATGCATTCATAAATCAGGTTTATGAAATGAACTGGAAACTTCGTGAGAAACATAACTTGGCAGATATGCTCTCGACTTATACGATTATAGGCCTTTTGCAAATCTATTTTAATACAAAATTTTGGCATACCTTCCTTTTTGAAATCTCTGAGTAACTCGTAGGCTAATAAAATATTATCCCCAATATATCTCTCCTTTATGAATACAATCTGAATTTTAGATATCAGAAATGGCATAAAAAGTTTCATTCTATTGCACAATATCTTTGCAAACACTTTGTAATACACATTGTAACACGAGATAGGTCTATAATGAGAAATTTCAGTTGGCTTTCCATTTTTGAAAATTAAAGTGATAAAGGTATGATTTATTGACTTAAGTAACTTTCCTGACTTGAAAATATCAATCATTGCTACCAATAAATCTTCTTTTATCTCATTCTAGTGAACTTTCATGAATTTAGAATTAATTCCATCTGGTCCTAGGCCAATGTCATCTTTGATTGAAAATAAAGCAACTTTAACTTCTTGTAAAGAAATATCATTCAAAAGAAACCCTTATCCTGCTTGATTTATGGTAGCAATGGCTTAAAGCTTGAAAATACAGATGCTTTACCACCATTGAATAAATATGGAAAACACTTAATGGCCTCATATTCAATATCATCAGGTTTAAAAATGAGATTGCCTCCTAGATCAAACAATTGTAACAACCCGTAAAATGCGAGCCAGTTTGAAATTTTTATTTTGGCAATTTTAGCGAATTTTGATTATTTAAAATGAATTATTTTAAATAATATCGACGAGAAATTTATTTTGAATATAATTCGAACGTATATATTATACGCGTCGTCGTTAGAATATAAATAATTATATATAATTATAAATAGAATTGAAAATGGCGCGGTAGTTCGATAATTCGATTTCAAACTTCAATTGAATGTACCGGGTGCAAAACAATCCAGATTTTAGTGAAACCAAAAACCTTAGGATCTAATTGATAATATCTTTCCAACGAATCCGAATAATCAAAATTTCGTAGCGGGAAGTAAAAGATATGTCCAGTTGAAAATTCTGAATAGTCGCTATGGAATTCAGGCCCTTAAAAATGGACATTTTGCAAACGACCTCGGATTTCGACGAAACCAGTTTTGTTGGGTCCGCAGTGTCAAATTATTGCTAGATTCCAAATTTCATAATTTTTCGAATCAATATGTGAGCGTGGCAAAGGAAAACGCGTTTGACCAGTTTCAGTTGATTTTAATCGACTGGAAATTGGCCATTTTTCAAACGGTCTCAGAATTCGACGAAACTAGTTTTGTTAGGACCGTATCGTCAATACGAAACCAGAAAATATTTTTCTGGAATTTTTCTAGTTAGTATGTGACCCCGGTAATTTGAAATGTACGTTTAAAATTCAATATAAGGATTTAAATTGTAAATTTCAACAGAAACTGATTGTAACGATCAAACCAGCTTGCGATACATATCCCATTGTGTTCGGAATGGGGGTAAAACACTATGGACGACAGGCGGTGGACCTCGTTTCGAGATCGTATGTAAAAGTCAACCCTTGTGCATAATTTAATAATTAAATAATAAAATAAAAAAAAAACCTACCATCCCTCCTTTTCTTATCTGTTTGCCCCCCCCCCCCCCGATCAGTTATTCACAAAAAAAAAAAAAAAAGAAAACCTAATCTAAAATCGCGCCGCCGCCCCCGACCTGGAAGCCACCGCCGACACCGCCGACGTACCCTTCGCCGAAGCCTCGCAACCTCTTCCCTCCAGACGACGCTACCCTCGACCCAAATCGGAGCGCCTCATCGCGACATCACCGAGCGCCTCCACCCCACGAGCCACCACCGACTCCTCCTCCTCCCATTCGAACTCGTGAATACGGGCAACGAAGAGGCGAGAACGACGAAGTTTCTGCAAAAGAAGAGCCGTGGAGCTAGGATAGCTATAGGTGAGAATTTCTCACCTTTCAAATTTATTTTCTATTTATATATATATACTAGGATGCAGACGGTGTTTAGTAGCACCCGACACAATCGTCCATAGACCATGGACTTGTTTGTTTGGCTGTTTGGTTATTGATTGTGATATTGGTTTGAATGTGGTTTGTGGTGTGAAAGATCGAATCGATAAATTGGTTAGGATTAGACGTGCGCCGTTATAAGGCGAAGGAGTAAGGCTAGGTTAGACTCTTACTCCAAATTTTGTGGTTTGCATAATAAAATTGATATGATTGATGTGTGAATGGCGTGGGCCTTCACTAGACCGGGGATTAGGCTAGGCCTTGTCCCGTTTCTAGTATCGTGCCGTTATGCCGCCGAAATTTTCTAAAATATGTTAGAAAAATAAAAATATCATTTTTATTGAATAAATGAATTGAATAGAAATTCATATGTTGGAATAAAATGTTTTATCGTTAAAAATATAATTTTTAACGTGAATGTGAATAAATAAATATTCATTTACAAACCAGACGGTTTGTTTATGTACACCTATTTGAATGACATTGATTGGGACGATAAATTTTACACATCGCCCAACTGCACAAATAAAATATGCGTTTGATTGTTTGAAACCCCACACGGGTGTTGGGATGAAATTTGAAGTTCACTCATCCTGATTGATTAAATGTGTCGATCGATTGATTGACAGGCTGTTATAAGCGTTGAATATCTACATTTGATGCTTATACAGTGTAGTGCACTTTGGTTGATGGTTGATTATTTTTCAATGTAATTATATACATGTGTTGTATGAAAATCCATATAATTAACTTTATATGGTAATTGATTGGGCCTCATTCCAATTTGAAAAATAAAGAATATATATAAAATAAAAGTTCATGTGTTGACAGTACTCATTCATTGAGATTGGTCATGTGTTGAACGAAATATTTTGATAATAACAACTATTTTGAAAAAGAAATATTTGAAATAGAATATTTGAAAATAGAAATTTATGAAGCCGTGTTGATTAGATTGACGCCATTTTGACGTGAACGATATTTATATCGATTTTATTCATCTTAAAAATGAATATTGAAAAGCGATTTCGAAATGAATTGAATTGAAAGCGATTTCGAAATGAATTGAATTGAAAACGATTTCGAAATGAAATGAATTGAAAACGAATTCAAATTGAATTGAAAACGATTTCGAAATGAAATGAATTGAAAACGAATTCGAATTGAATTGAAAACGAATTCGAATTGAATTGAAAACGATTTCGAAATGAATTGAATTGAAAACGATTTCGAAATGAGATGAATTGAAAACGATTTCGAAATGAATTGAATTGAAAACGATTTCGAAATTAGATGAATTGAAAACGAATTCGAATTGAATTGAAAACGAATTCAAATTGAATTGAAAACGATTTCGAAATGAATTGAATTGAAAACGATTTCGAAATGAGATGAATTGAAAACGAATTCGAATTGAATTGAAAACGATTTCGAAATGAATTGAATTGAAAACGATTTCGAAATGAATTGAATTGAAAACGATTTCGAAATGAATTGAATTGAAAACGAATTGAAATGAATTCAAATTGAATTGAAATTTGAATTGAATAGAAATGAATTTTGAAACGAATTTATAAAGAAGAATTCAATTTTGATTTGAATTGAAAAGGAAGTTGAAATTTCTTTTGAAACGAATTTAAAACTATTTATATAATTCGTTTTAAATAGAAATCGACGAAGTATATATTATATATATTATATATATAATATAATGGCCTGAATAGAACGCGCCGCGCCGCGGCAGTTCGTGAATTTCGACCATTTATTTCAAACGGGCATTACGGGAGATCCGACCGTCGGATTCTCCTAAAACCGGAACCGTTGGGTTCGTATCGAAAAGAGCTTTCTAGCGAATGTTAGAAATTTGAAATCTAACGGTTGGATTTGGAATTATGTCCAAATCAAATTCGAAAAATGTCGCTGTAAGTGCAGTTCGATGGCCATTGTTGGAAATCGACCGTACGGGCCTTGATAAAATTATTAAAAATAGTAATAATTTGTGTAAAATCATAAGAAATGATTTGAGAAGAATTGGGATGAAAAACTCCATATTTGAAAAGATAAAAATAGATTTTTATCGAAATGAACTAGTTTTGAACTAGAATTATAATTCTATTTATTTTTAAATAAATAAATTGAATTCGAAAAGGGTTTTGAAAATAACCAAAATTTCCAATGATTGCATTGGAGTGGATTTGAATCGAAATTGTCTTCGGAATATTTCGATGTTGGAATTCGTGATTATACAGATGTTGTTATGGAAATTTGAAAGATATATATATTTATATCGTTATTTCCAATATAACATTTGTTAATCGTAGAATTTGATATTGAATATAAGCCGATATATTTTCTATTCAGAGCCTTATATTGAATATCAAATGTGATTTGGGTTTGTCGTGAATGGTGTCTTCACTAACACTGTTCTTGAACCCAGTTGAGAAAAGATTAAATCTTTTTATTTAGATTTAATGAAGAGTACCAATTAAATAACATTTAATTGGAATTGAATCGATATTGATTTTTGGGTTTATCGTGGACAGTGTTTTAAATAACACTCGTTCTTTAACCCGATAATTAATGAATGTGACTTTGGGTTTATCGTGAACTGTGTTTTAAATGACACTGATTCTTTAACCCAGTCAAAGATTAAAACTAAGTAGAGTTTTAATGAATCTTTAATTAGATTGAAATGGTCGAGAATGGAGTATCACCAGTTTTGCTCCAGGCGATAGTTAAATCTTTAATTAGATTTGAACGTGAAATGGTAATTGAATTTACCGATAACACTGTGGTGTTAGATATGAAGTATCACCAGTTTTACTTCATGGGATGAATAGGTTGGGATTGGGAAATTAAAACAAATGATTACTTCGGTAAGGTTCGCTAATCCCGACTAGTTCGAATGGAGATTAAAGAATAAATTCAAGAAATTTATCTTGGATAAAATTAATGGGAACCTTTCCCTATGAATGTGAAATTTAGAAACTAACTGTCGGTTAGCCAAGCAGAAGGGTTTTCTGGATATTGATCTGATGTTGGTTTCGGCCTTCGGGGTTAATATTTGGGGGATTATTCTCTTGATTAAGTTACGGTGAGTGACTAATGAATTGGAATGAGGCGTATGTTGTGTTTGTGTAACACTTATTTAAAATATACGCGAGTTATTCGGAAAGACCGGGTTTATCCCATTCTGGATAACTGATACGACGATAAGTCGAAGAAGAAGACGATGGTCGAAGACCGGAGGTCTTCACGTCGTTTGGGTAATTACTGATGATCTTGATTGAGCTGTACACCCAAGAAGATGGAAACAGTTAGTGATCGTCCAGACGTACTTGGAGATCGAAGGATATGCGGGGTACTAGGTGCCTCCGGTTTCGTTCAGACCCAGAACGGACTTGTAAATGGACTGTGTGTCTGACATTGGATTTTAGTCTGTGTGTTTGATCTCTATTAAATATATATCTGTTTGGCGGCGGAGAATTTATTCTCTTGCTTAACGCTCTTCTCTGAGACGTACGAGCTCAGGGGTTATATATTGATGGATATCAAACGCATGGAGTGAATTGCCTGTGTGGCATGCCTAAGTGGCAATTGATCGAGGCTTCTGTTGAAAAGCAAAGTCTTGTGGTGATGATCAAAGCACGGCCTTTGTGGCGTAGCTTTGTGTAACGTTTACCTCGCGTGTTTCACACCGGTATGAACCAAAAACGGGAGACGGACCTCAGGGAGGACTTGCGTTTCTTTCTAGCTAGAAGTGGCGTCAGTGGTTTTACACGCCCTGACGAGTTTGACTTATGTGGTTGTGGCTGTTGCGAGGCGCCTCGGTTATATCGGTTTTGGCCGATGCATTCTGGTCGGCTGACGGACCAGACTTACACCCCATAGGGTGGGGAGACGTAGTGTTCAGGCATAATAATCCACATCGGTGGACCGGCCCTGTCGCTCCAAGGGGCAGTTGCGGCTGTTCCTGAGACACGGGCTAGAGCGTCTCGAATCGGTTGAGGACTATCTTTTGCCTCGGTTCATAGACGGAAATCCAATTTCCAAATACGTGACATTTGCGGTTTTAATTGTAGAACTAGTATGGCGACATGATATATGGTACCCATGCCGCCTATGATTGATATTTATGATTTGAAGTTGTTTTATACACTATGCACTTATTATAGTATCAAATGATTTGTTTAAACGTATCAAGCATTCTTTGGCTGTTATAAGGGAAAACCCTATCCTCGGCTGCGTTGCATTGTGTGATGGGACCTGGGTCTTATAACAGCTTCATTTTTCTTTATTTAGCATTGCGCTGTTTGTTTTATGCACTGGTGTTCTTGGGAGGAAACCCGTTCCGTGTTATACGGCGTGGTCCCTTGATTTACCTAATGATTTAAAATAAAGATTAACTGTTTTAGTTCTCACACCAGTCACATGACTGACCTGGAGTTTATTGTTTTAACCTAAACTCTGGGTGCCCTTATTTTGACACGGGCAGCTAGTAGTTTTGGTTTTGCAGATTTATATTCACAGGATCCTGGTTTACAGCTGGAACGATATCCGGAAAGCTTTGTATCCGTATATCTCATTCTAGTGTGTATTGTATTATTTTCCGCTGCAATGTATTTAAATGTAATTTAAATCTCTGGTATTTCTGTGTAATATTTATTCATACTCTGTATATTCTTGTAATCTGATGCATTGTTGTAATATACAATGAAACGTTCTTCTGTATGCGTTCTGTTTTGTCGTGTTCTCAAACGATAGGGCGTTTCGAACGGTCTGGGTCGGTTTAGCGACTGGTTCGGACCGAGCGAAATTCCTTGCCATCACAGTTGGTATCAGAGCTTTGGTTTACAAAGCTCGAGAACAAGACACATTAGAACCATACGAAAGAATTCATCAGATATTGGATTAGTAAAATCCAATGGGAATGACTCGTTAGAGATGGGATCAGTAGTATCCTAGAACGAGTGTGAAGAGTATATTTTTAACGTGAAAACAAATTTTGTTTTGAAAATTTAAATCAATTATTCGTATTTGAAAATCTATTTATATTGAGTTGGACAATCCAGTATATATAGGTTTTGCGTATACGTCTGATCCGCGTGTATTCAAAGTTTTAATATATTGGGTAGATATAGAATCACATTCTAGTTGCCCGGGGATGATTCTGATAATGCTGCAGCGTTACCAGTATTTATTTTCGAGTGACGAAGGTGTGATATCTATATATTTCCATTAGACTGGTGTGAGAACCAAAACTTATATAGTTAGAACACCTTGTTGTGAATTGGCATCAAAAACAAGATTTTCAGTATATGTATCAAAATTATGAATTTGAAAACTCTAATTCACTAATTGATTGATGTTTGGGTTGTTTGTTTATTTGTTTGCTAATTTTTAGCCAATTATGCCTAATTGAATCACATATTGAATTATATTGAAATTTGGTCGCATTTGCTTGCATATACATATATATCCTTGAACAGGTCATAGCAAGGAGGCTAGAGCCAGAGAATAAAATTTGTTTGCCCGACAAATAGGTACATGTTTACTACATAATTTCCTGTTTTGTTTGGGTGATGATGATTTTGTGAGCCTATTGGCTAGCCGCTTGGCTTTTTCTTTTTCTTTTTGAGATCTGAAGGACCGGGGAAGCTATTTGAAATTCCCCGATGCTCCCGGTGCAGGGGAGGTTATGGCGAAATTTTTCGAAAATTTAGGGTGTTAGCCAAATTTTTGAAATTTTGAAAATTCTCAGAAACTAAAGAGTTGGAGAATGGAAGCCAGATCGAGCGTAGAGTTGATTAATCAAACCACTTTCGACTTTGTTCCTTTTCGGGGACGAAAAGTTTTAAGTGGGGGAGATTGTAACAACCCGTAAAATGCGAGCCAGTTTGAAATTTTTATTTTGGCAATTTTAGCGAATTTTGATTATTTAAAATGAATTATTTTAAATAATATCGACGAGAAATTTATTTTGAATATAATTCGAACGTATATATTATACGCGTCGTCGTTAGAATATAAATAATTATATATAATTATAAATAGAATTGAAAATGGCGCGGTAGTTCGATAATTCGATTTCAAACTTCAATTGAATGTACCGGGTGCAAAACAATCCGGATTTTAGTGAAACCAAAAACCTTAGGATCTAATTGATAATATCTTTCCAACGAATCCGAAGAATCAAAATTTCGTAGCGGGAAGTAAAAGATATGTCCAGTTGAAAATTCTGAATAGTCGCTATGGAATTCAGGCCCTTAAAAATGGACATTTTGCAAACGACCTCGGATTTCGACGAAACCAGTTTTGTTGGGTCCGCAGTGTCAAATTATTGCTAGATTCCAAATTTCATAATTTTTCGAATCAATATGTGAGCGTGGCAAAGGAAAACGCGTTTGACCAGTTTCAGTTGATTTTAATCGACTGGAAATTGGCCATTTTTCAAACGGTCTCAGAATTCGACGAAACTAGTTTTGTTAGGACCGTATCGTCAATACGAAACCAGAAAATATTTTTCTGGAATTTTTCTAGTTAGTATGTGACCCCGGTAATTTGAAATGTACGTTTAAAATTCAATATAAGGATTTAAATTGTAAATTTCAACAGAAACTGATTGTAACGATCAAACCAGCTTGCGATACATATCCCATTGTGTTCGGAATGGGGGTAAAACACTATGGACGATAGGCGTTGGACCTCGTTTCGAGATCATATGTAAAAGTCAACCCTTGTGCATAATTTAATAATTAAATAAAAAAATAAATAAAAAAAACCTACCATCCCTCCTTTTCTTATCTGTTTGCCCCCCCCCCCCCCGATCAGTTATTCACAAAACAAAAAAAAAAGAGAAAACCTAATCTAAAATCGCGCCGCCGCCCCCGACCTGGAAGCCACCGCCGACACCGCCGACGTACCCTTCGCCGAAGCCTCGCAACCTCCTCCCTCCAGACGACGCTACCCTCGACCCAAATCGGAGCGCCTCATCGCGACATCACCGAGTGCCTCCACCCCACGAGCCACCGCCGACTCCTCCTCCTCCCATTCGAACTCGTGAATACGGGCAACGAAGATGACGAAGAGGCGAGAACGACGAAGTTTCTGCAAAAGAAGAGCCGTGGAGCTAGGATAGCTATAGGTGAGAATTTCTCACCTTTCAAATGTATTTTCTAGTTATATATATATACTAGGATGCAGACGGTGTTTAGTAGCACCCGACACAATCGTCCACAGACCATGGACTTGTTTGTTTGGCTGTTTGGTTATTGATTGTGATATTGGTTTGAATGTGGTTTGTGGTGTGAAAGATCGAATCGATAAATTGGTTAGGATTAGACGTGCGCCGTTATAAGGCGAAGGAGTAAGGCTAGGTTAGACTCTTACTCCAAATTTTGTGGTTTGCATAATAAAATTGATATGATTGATGTGTGAATGGCGTGGGCCTTCACTAGACCGGGGATTAGGCTAGGCCTTGTCCCGTTTCTAGTATCGTGCCGTTATGCCGCCGAAATTTTCTAAAATATGTTAGAAAAATAAAAATATCATTTTTATTGAATAAATGAATTGAATAGAAATTCATATGTTGGAATAAAATGTTTTATCGTTAAAAATATAATTTTTAACGTGAATGTGAATAAATAAATATTCATTTACAAACCAGACGGTTTGTTTATGTACACCTATTTGAATGACATTGATTGGGACGATAAATTTTACACATCGCCCAACTGCACAAATAAAATATGCGTTTGATTGTTTGAAACCCCACACGGGTGTTGGGATGAAATTTGAAGTTCACTCATCCTGATTGATTAAATGTGTCGATCGATTGATTGACAGGCTGTTATAAGCGTTGAATATCTACATTTGATGCTTATACAGTGTAGTGCACTTTGGTTGATGGTTGATTATTTTTCAATGTAATTATATACATGTGTTGTATGAAAATCCATATAATTAACTTTATATGGTAATTGATTGGGCCTCATTCCAATTTGAAAAATAAAGAATATATATAAAATAAAAGTTCATGTGTTGACAGTACTCATTCATTGAGATTGGTCATGTGTTGAACGAAATATTTTGATAATAACAACTATTTTGAAAAAGAAATATTTGAAATAGAATATTTGAAAATAGAAATTTATGAAGCCGTGTTGATTAGATTGACGCCATTTTGACGTGAACGATATTTATATCGATTTTATTCATCTTAAAAATGAATATTGAAAAGCAATTTCGAAATGAATTGAATTGAAAGCGATTTCGAAATGAATTGAATTGAAAACGATTTCGAAATGAAATGAATTGAAAACGAATTCAAATTGAATTGAAAACGATTTCGAAATGAAATGAATTGAAAACGAATTCGAATTGAATTGAAAACGAATTCGAATTGAATTGAAAACGATTTCGAAATGAATTGAATTGAAAACGATTTCGAAATGAGATGAATTGAAAACGATTTCGAAATGAATTGAATTGAAAACGATTTCGAAATGAGATGAATTGAAAACGAATTCGAATTGAATTGAAAACGAATTCAAATTGAATTGAAAACGATTTCGAAATGAATTGAATTGAAAACGATTTCGAAATGAGATGAATTGAAAACGAATTCGAATTGAATTGAAAACGATTTCGAAATGAATTGAATTGAAAACGATTTAGAAATGAATTGAATTGAAAACGATTTCAAAATGAATTGAATTGAAAACGAATTGAAATGAATTCAAATTGAATTGAAATTTGAATTGAATAGAAATGAATTTTGAAACGAATTTATAAAGAAGAATTCAATTTTGATTTGAATTGAAAAGGAAGTTGAAATTGCTTTTGAAACGAATTTAAAACTATTTATATAATTCGTTTTAAATAGAAATCGACGAAGTATATATTATATATATTATATATATAATATAATGGCCTGAATAGAACGCGCCGCGCCGCGGCAGTTCGTGAATTTCGACCATTTATTTCAAACGGGCATTACGGGAGATCCGACCGTCGGATTCTCCTAAAACCGGAACCGTTGGGTTCGTATCGAAAAGAGCTTTCTAGCGAATGTTAGAAATTTGAAATCTAACGGTTGGATTTGGAATTATGTCCAAATCAAATTCGAAAAATGTCGCTGTAAGTGCAGTTCGATGGCCATTGTTGGAAATCGACCGTACGGGCCTTGATAAAATTATTAAAAATAGTAATAATTTGTGTAAAATCATAAGAAATGATTTGAGAAGAATTGGGATGAAAAACTCCATATTTGAAAAGATAAAAATAGATTTTTATCGAAATGAACTAGTTTTGAACTAGAATTATAATTCTATTTATTTTTAAATAAATAAATTGAATTCGAAAAGGGTTTTGAAAATAACCAAAATTTCCAATGATTGCATTGGAGTGGATTTGAATCGAAATTGTCTTCGGAATATTTCGATGTTGGAATTCGTGATTATACAGATGTTGTTATGGAAATTTGAAAGATATATATATTTATATCGTTATTTCCAATATAACATTTGTTAATCGTAGAATTTGATATTGAATATAAGCCGATATATTTTCTATTCAGAGCCTTATATTGAATATCAAATGTGATTTGGGTTTGTCGTGAATGGTGTCTTCACTAACACTGTTCTTGAACCCAGTTGAGAAAAGATTAAATCTTTTTATTTAGATTTAATGAAGAGTACCAATTAAATAACATTTAATTGGAATTGAATCGATATTGATTTTTGGGTTTATCGTGGACAGTGTTTTAAATAACACTCGTTCTTTAACCCGATAATTAATGAATGTGACTTTGGGTTTATCGTGAACTGTGTTTTAAATGACACTGATTCTTTAACCCAGTCAAAGATTAAAACTAAGTAGAGTTTTAATGAATCTTTAATTAGATTGAAATGGTCGAGAATGGAGTATCACCAGTTTTGCTCCAGGCGATAGTTAAATCTTTAATTAGATTTGAACGTGAAATGGTAATTGAATTTACCGATAACACTGTGGTGTTAGATATGAAGTATCACCAGTTTTACTTCATGGGATGAATAGGTTGGGATTGGGAAATTAAAACAAATGATTACTTCGGTAAGGTTCGCTAATCCCGACTAGTTCGAATGGAGATTAAAGAATAAATTCAAGAAATTTATCTTGGATAAAATTAATGGGAACCTTTCCCTATGAATGTGAAATTTAGAAACTAACTGTCGGTTAGCCAAGCAGAAGGGTTTTCTGGATATTGATCTGATGTTGGTTTCGGCCTTCGGGGTTAATATTTGGGGGATTATTCTCTTGATTAAGTTACGGCGAGTGACTAATGAATTGGAATGAGGCGTATGTTGTGTTTGTGTAACACTTATTTAAAATATACGCGAGTTATTCGGAAAGACCGGGTTTATCCCATTTTGGATAACTGATACGACGATAAGTCGAAGAAGAAGACGATGGTCGAAGACCGGAGGTCTTCACGTCGTTTGGGTAATTACTGATGATCTTGATTGGGCTGTACACCCAAGAAGATGGAAACAGTTAGTGATCGTCCAGACGTACTTGGAGATCGAAGGATATGCGGGGTACTAGGTGCCTCCGGTTTCGTTCAGACCCAGAACGGACTTGTAAATGGACTGTGTGTCTGACATTGGATTTTAGTCTGTGTGTTTGATCTCTATTAAATATATATCTGTTTGGCAGCAGAGAATTTATTCTCTTGCTTAACGCTCTTCTCTGAGACGTACGAGCTCAGGGGTTATATATTGATGGATATCAAACGCATGGAGTGAATTGCCTGTGTGGCATGCCTAAGTGGCAATTGATCGAGGCTTCTGTTGAAAAGCAAAGTCTTGTGGTGATGATCAAAGCACGACCTTTGTGGCGTAGCTTTGTGTAACGTTTACCTCGCGTGTTTCACACCCGGTATGAACCAAAAACGGGAGACGGACCTCAGGGAGGACTTGCGTTTCTTTCTAGCTAGAAGTGGCGTCAGTGGTTTTACACGCCCTGACGAGTTTGACTTATGTGGTTGTGGCTGTTGCGAGGCGCCTCGGTTATATCGGTTTCGGCCGATGCATTCTGGTCGGCTGACGGACCAGACTTACACCCCATAGGGTGGGGAGACGTAGTGTTCAGGCATAATAATCCACATCGGTGGACCGGCCCTGTCGCTCCAAGGGGCAGTTGCGGCTGTTCATGAGACACGGGCTAGAGCGTCTCGAATCGGTTGAGGACTATCTTTTGCCTCGGTTCATAGACGGAAATCCAATTTCCAAATACGTGACATTTGCGGTTTTAATTGTAGAACTAGTATGGCGACATGATATATGGTACCCATGCCGCCTATGATTGATACTTATGATTTGAAGTTGTTTTATACACTATGCACTTATTATAGTATCAAATGATTTGTTTAAACGTATCAAGCATTCTTTGGCTGTTATAAGGGAAAACCCTATCCTCGGTTGCGTTGCATTGTGTGATGGGACCTGGGTCTTATAACAGCTTCATTTTTCTTTATTTAGCATTGCGCTGTTTGTTTTATGCACTGGTGTTCTTGGGAGGAAACCCGTTCCGTGTTATACGGCGTGGTCCCTTGATTTACCTAATGATTTAAAATAAAGATTAACTGTTTTAGTTCTCACACCAGTCACATGACTGACCTGGAGTTTATTGTTTTAACCTAAACTCTGGGTGCCCTTATTTTGACACGGGCAGCTAGTAGTTTTGGTTTTGCAGATTTATATTCACAGGATCCTGGTTTACAGCTGGAACGATATCCGGAAAGCTTTGTATCCGTATATCTCATTCTAGTGTGTATTGTATTATTTTCCGTTGCAATGTATTTAAATGTAATTTAAATCTCTGGTATTTCTGTGTAATATTTATTCATACTCTGTATATTCTTGTAATCTGATGCATTGTTGTAATATACAATGAAACGTTCTTCTGTATGCGTTCTGTTTTGTCGTGTTCTCAAACGATAGGGCGTTTCGAACGGTCTGGGTCGGTTTAGCGACTGGTTCGGACCGAGCGAAATTCCTTGCCGTCACAACAAAGCTCTAATGTGATTGTAAAATCTTCTATTAGACATACGAGCATAGAATTTTTTTGAATTAGTGTCACCTTGTTGCAACCAAGATGTTTTAGCTTGTTTTTTTAGACCAGCAAAATAAATCTGTTGCAAATTCTGATAATCTCTTTTTGCCTGTAGAAAATTATCGTATAGAAGAAGATCATCGGGATTTTGATCAGCAGCAAATTCTAGATTGGATAAATGTTTCTCAGCATTATTCAGGTTATCAATGTTCTTCTCTCTCAATTTGTTCCATAATTTCAGCTCTTTTTTTTTATATAGTTTTGCAATTTCTACAACATTAGATAGCTCTGATGTCCCTAAGTAATGGCATGTAAACCTCTTTCAACAGCCTCTTTGTAACCAGAAAAATTATACCATACATTTTTATAGCGAAAAGGATATCCCTTAGTTTCTCGAGTTGGAATTAATTCTAATAAGTTAGGATTATGGTCACTAGTATGCTGAGATAGAGATAGAGCCTTCAAATTCAAGAAATTTTAAAGGCAAATATTATTGACCAAAATCTTATCAATATTAGTAGCTAAGCCTTTCGTTCTCCATGTAAACCGAAATCCCATTGGCTTAATCTCATTTAAAGCAGTTTGTAAGACAAAATTTTAATATTCCCTTAAGTGTTGATACAATACAGGAAAATCACCACTTATATCTTTCGGGGATAGAGCATTATTAAAATCACCCATTAAGATCCAAGACACACTAACAATAGCAGCATCAATAGCTAAAAGTTGCCACAGATTTAATCTATCACTGAAAGAATTACTAGCTTAGACCATAGAAAGAACCATAGACAACCCTCCTTTATGATTAGCAACCACTGAAATATATTGAAAGGAAGTTGCCACAAATATGTTGAAATGTGTGTGTGTGTGTGTATATATATATGAAATCATATATATATATATATGTGTGTGTGTGTGTGTATACATACATATAAACATATATATAGACACACACACTTACGTTGAAACACCCATATACGTAGTCGGAAAGACAAATTCAATAGCATGGGTCAGAGAGAAAAAAAATGTAACATGCAAGACAACCCAAATGTTCAGGTTTCAACACATCACATATCTGGGTTGCAATAAGCAAGCAAGGTACATGTGCCTAATTGTATCCTTAACAAAACAAATATTCCAGATTTCAGCTAAGTAGCACGGAAACATGTGTCAAGATCATGGCATGGGTACATAGTATATATGCAAACACAATATGTGTTTTACGTTTAGAAAAAAAGTATACTGCTATTTTAATTCATGTGTTTCAGGTTTCAGGTTTCAGACACCAGGTAAATAGTGCAGTATACGCTAAACCAGGGAGCAATCAACTAACTACAAGTAGGAAGTATATATATACCAGCAAATTCAAGACAAATCAATGCAACCACAATGACAATATAAGGCCAAGTGATAAAAAGAAAACCTAGGTGTCCAATATGTAACAAAATGCATTATGAGTTTCAAAACTAGATAAGCATGTTTGATGTGCACGTAAAAATGCACATTTATATTCATATATTTATTCTTGTTTAGTTGAATAAATGAACATTTTTGGGTATTTTATACGTTCAAACCATGTTTTAAATATTTTCAAAATCATCGCTTATTTTGAAAAAAAGTGGTCACTTGTGCATGTTTTAATTTATTAAATCTTTTACTTGTTCCTTGTGATTATCTCTTGTAGGAATTTTGGAGCTAAAATGATATATACTCATGAAGAGATGAGGGAAAGCATGCATTTACACAAAAGGAGGCAAAGAATTAATTCATTTTATGGATAGTGGAGGCCCACACCTTTCGACTAGCCCACTTGCTCTTAAGCTTCATATTAAAGACTAATTGAATGAGACAAAAGGCCTCATGAATTTTACATGACTTATTAGTGGCTAATGGAAAATTGAAGCCTCATAAATGGGCATTTTGGGGATTTTCCAAAGAAAGTGATTAGGGTTTTAAGGTTTTTGATCATGTATATATACCCCTTTGTTTCATGTATTTAAGGATCTCCTTTTTAGCAAATGAAGGTGAAAGTGACCAAATAAATAAAAATGGATTTCAAGTCTATTTCTTTTATGTCTCTCTTATGTCTCTTTTAATTTCTATGCTCTACTTTATGTTAGTAGTTTAGATTTATTTTCACGCAAGTAGTTAGTAGTTAATATTTTTCTTTATTATTTACCCCCTGTTTTTGTTGTTCTTTAATGTTGAAATCTATTTGTGTTGAAACAATCAAACCAATGAAAAGCTAAACCCCTTTAATGGGGTGATGAAGCTCTCTAATCACATAGATTCAACATAGTTTATTTTTCATGCTCTCTACTTGTGCTTATTAAAGAATGAATATTTAGTGTATTTTGTGAATCATGCTTAGTTTTGATGATCTATGCCTCTAATTAATAGAGGATAGATCATGGTTAATCAAATTACACAACAAAATTTGCCCCTTCATCTATATGATTTTGGGAAAAAGTGGAAGTGTTAATCAACATTTGATATTCTATATTACTAACTAATAGTAAATTGAGTATTCTTAAAATTAATGTTGCTTTCAACTTGTTGTCTCACTACTACAAAAGTGGGCATATTCGACACTAATTTGTGTGCGTTGCATGAAAAGTGTGGCGAAAGCTATGCATTCTTTGATCTTCTGCAACAACATTCATTTGTTGTTGCATTAGATGTGAACACAGTGTTGCGGTTGAAATTCTTGTGCTGTGACTTGCAACACCAGTTCAAAGTGTTGCATTACATAAATACATGCCAGGTCAGCGATCCGCGTTATCAGTTTAAACAAATAAATAACCGTAGATGTTGATTAATCCAACGGTTCTTGCCGATCCTTGCAACACCAGTTCAAAGTGTTGCATTACATAAATACATGCCAGGTCAGCGATCCGCGTTATCAGTTTAAACAAATAAATAACCGTAGATGTTGATTAATCCAACGGTTCAAGCTGATCCTTGCTACAGCTTAGTGAAAATTTGGTGCAATAGTTTCCCCATTCACGAAATACTTCCCCCCAAAACAAATTTCTCCGGTACTCCTCCTTCTGTCCGTTTCTCTCTCCACGAAATCCGTCCAAGAACGCCTCCGATTGCTACTCTTCCTCAGGTTACAAACTATAAACCTTCGATTGCTCCTATTTTACGAACTTTACACCTCCAATTTGGATCGTTTAGGACAATTACAGGTAGTTAGGGCTTCATCATTTAGGTTTTATTTAGTTGATTTCATCTCTAACTTATTTTGATCTGCGTTCAAAGTCTCTGGGTGATTTGGGTATACCGATTACCTTAAATTAGGGTTTTTATACTTGAAGTGTTGTATTTATATGTTTGCATGTGTTGAAATTGTGCAATTTCTGTATTTTTATGTTTGCTAAACCATTGATGTATTGGTAAATAATGCCTATTTCCAAAGGTGTTAACAAAATTTAGAGGATAAAAGAAATCCAATATGAATGTTCAAATGTCTATTTCTGTTTGTAGTTAAATAATGCCTATATCTCTTCCTACATCGTATGACTACGAAGATACCCTGGGCATGGGTGATCTAGGACTGTCAAACCCATCATCACCAGAAACTCCTATTGATTTTTATATAGAGATGCAAGAAAGGCACTACGATGATTTGCTTGAGTATGAACTAGAGCAAGAAGAACTCCGAAGACAACGGCGAGAAGAAGAACGGCGTGAAGAAAGGGCGATGCGACGGCATAGTCGTTTGCATCGTCAGCATCAAAACAACCAAGTGGTTAACGAACAACATGCTGACTCACCAATCATAATGTGTCATTGGGGGTATGCCTCTACAGAAGATGTTATTTCGATTGGATTCAACATTGGTCGTCGTTATTTTAGATGTCGGGTTTATCCCACAGGGTGTACCTTTTGGCAGTGGATTGACCAACAGTTTCCAAGTCGAGCCGCTGAGTACGCAAATGAGATACAACATCAACTTACAACGCTGCAAAATCATGTTATTGGTTTTCGAACTGATGTTAGAAGACTTAACGACCAGCTTCAAGGGCTAAACATTAGACGACAAAATTAAATTATTGCATCGTTCTTTGTATTAGATACAACTGTATCGTCTATGTATCACCTGTATAGTCTTTGTATCTGTACTGTTTTGTTTTGGTGCAGTCATGTAATGTTATGCATTTGTGTTCAGTATCCTTAGTTGCTTGTTTTATGTACGTATTCTCTTGGTAACTCAGTTCCAAAAGTCAGTGATAATTCATATCAAAACAATTGTCCTTGTATCATCACACTGATTATGTATATTTGTATATTATTAACTTGTTTTGTTTTTATTTCTAATTTAGTCTAACATTACAGGGTAGCCCTTGTGCGTGTCTTGAAACTCTTAGGGGTATCAAATTTAGTCTTACTAAGCCGTGGTTAGATTGTGGCAATGGATAGTGAGTATTACATATGGATAGGACTTCCGAGATCGAGCGTAGAATATGTAAGAGGGGTAACAGCTTTTCTAAGAAATGCATTTCCCATTTATAAAGTAGGTGATGAGATGAAGTGCCCCTGCAAAAAATGTACAGAACGTAATTGGTATTGTGAAAATGTCATATACGATCATCTTATTTTTAATGGCCCTTCTCCATTACATACCGGGTGGATTTGTGAAGTTTCACAGACAAAATTAATAGG
This sequence comes from Allium sativum, assembly GCA_030737875.1. NCBI lineage: Eukaryota > Viridiplantae > Streptophyta > Magnoliopsida > Asparagales > Amaryllidaceae > Allium > Allium sativum. The sequence goes on along the minus strand of CM060923.1, from coordinate 554,690,354 downwards.
TGTTGATGACCATATGGATTGTGCAACGGAGATGGATTTTGAGGATAATTTAGATGTGATGTTCAAGTGTGCGGGTTACAAATTTGGTCAAAATCCCAAGGACTTTGTAGTAGAACCAAATCCAGAGGCCAAGAAATTTTATCGGCATGTTAAAGAAGGAAAAAAACCGTTATATCCTGGCTGCACTAAATTTTCTCGACTAAGTTTCTTGATCAGGCTTTATCATTTAAAGTGTGCTTATGGAATTAACAAGTCTGCGTTTGGGGAATTACTAAAGCTTATAAAAGAAGCCTTTCCTGATGCCCAGCTGCCTTTGTCTTCCTACGCTGCAAAGAATGTCATTAAGGATTTAGGTCTTAATTACCGTAAAATACATGCCTGCCCAAACCATTGCATGTTATATTGGGAAGAGAATAAAGATAAAGAGGCTTGTGACATTTGTGGTTTTTCGAGATGGGCTGTAAAAGAAAAGGAAGACATCGTTGATAATAATGATCCACCAAAGTCGATTCCCAAAGTGCCGGCAAAAGTTATGAGGTACTTTCCTCTAAGACCAAGGTTACAAAGGATGTTTATGTGCAATGAATTTTCCAAGCTTATGAGATGGCACCAAGTGGAACGAAAAGAAGATGGAAAATTAAGACATCCGGCTGATGGTGTGGCATGGAAGATGATGGATGCTCGCTATCCTGATTTTTCATCAGGAAATCGTAATGTTAGATTGGGTCTAGCATCTGATGGATTTAATCCATATCGTTCAATGAATTCAAGTTATAGTACATGGCCAATTGTGTTGGTAAACTACAATCTTCTGCCTTGGTTATGTATGAAACAAGAGAATTTAATTCTTTCAACATTAATATCTGGTCTAGATTCTCCAAAGAACAGTATTGACGTATATATGCAGCCTTTAATTGCGGAATTGAAAGCGTTATGGAATGTTGGCGTCGAAACATATGATTCCTTTACTGATGGGAATTTTAATTTACGTGCAAGCGTCTTATGGACCATTAGTGATTTTCCGGGATATGCCATGTTGTCAGGTTGGAGCACGAAGGGGAAACTAGCGTGTCCAGTATGCCATTACGAAACTTCTTCAAATTATTTGAAGCATAGCAAAAAAATGTGTTATATGAACCATAGAAAGTTTCTTGATCCGACACATAAGTGGAGGCTAGATAAGAGGAGATTTAATGGCGAAACTGAAATGGGGAGCATTCCAGAAATATTATCAGGAACTGATATTGAAGAGTTATTGCGGGGGTTCAAAAATCGGTTTGGGGATAAGACGAAGAAACCTGGTAAAAGTGACGGCCCTTTTAAAAAGAGGTCAATACTGTTTGACTTACCATATTGGTGTCATAATCCCCTTCGACATAACCTGGATGCCATGCACATAGAGAAGAACATATGCGACAAAATATTAGGTACTTTACTTAATATAGGTCGCATGTCGAAGGATCACCTAAACGCTCGTTTGGATTTATAGGAATTGGGCATAAGGAAGGCCCTTCATCCTATTGAATGTGGTCATGGAAAGCATGTTGAAATTAGAGCTGCAATATTTGATATGACAAACAAGGAAAAAGAAATATTTTGCTCTGTATTGAAGAACGCCAAACTACCCTACGGTTGTGCCTCGAATGTTAGTCGGTACGTGCACATAAAAGAGAGAACGGTTGTGGGATATAAGAGCCATGATGCTCATTTCATACTCAACTATTTGTTACAATTTGCTGTGAAGAAAGCGTCAAAACCCGAGATTGCGTTATCAATGATCAGATTTAGTGCATTCCTTAGAGGACTATGGAGCAAGGTTATCGAAGTGGATGATATCAAGAGGCTGCAAAAAGAAATTGTAGAGATACTTTGTCATTTTGAAATGATTTTTCCACAGGTTTTTTTCGATATAATGGTACACTTGCATGTTCATTTATGCAGAGAAATCGAATACGGTGGGCCTGAACATCTTAGATGCATGTATCCAATTGAGCGATATCTAGGAAAGTTGAAATCTTATGTGCGAAATAGAAACAGACCGGAAGGTTCGATTGCAGAAGGTTACTTGGCAGAAGAGTGTGTGACCTTCTGTTCAAGATTTTTAAGCGTTGATGGAGGAACAGAAAACACGTCGATTGATTTTGGAAGATGTCAAATAGATTTGGAATATCATATTGGAACAAAGAAGAATAAAGATGGAAAGATGTTCAATTTGAAAGATACAATTTGGAAGGCAACGCATCGCTATGTTCTGTTCAATTCCGGTAATAAAGAAATTGAGAGTTTGATCGAGTAAGTTCTTAAGTTCCTATATCATTTTCCTTAACTATAAATTAACATCTGCATTTCATAGTTTTTTGACCGTAATTATTATTTAGGGTTCATCGAGCTTTTGTGGATGGTCTTGCAAATAGAAGAAGATACAAGAGGGAACGAGAACATTTCGAAGAGTTTTGGAATTGGCTTAAAGAAGAGGTTCTGAAAAAGGACAAGATTTCAACAGATGTAGAGGTGTTTGCATTAGGTCCTAATCGAGTAGCTTGGAAGTTTACCGGTTATATAGTAAATGGATATAGATTCCACACAAAATTTAGAGATTCTCGATGTACTACAAAAAATAGTGGTGTATTTTTGACTGCCAAAACCACCAGCTTTGCAAGTTCGAAAGACCAAAACCCAATAGTGGGTGATGTCAATTACTACGGATCAATCGAAGAAATTTTTGAGCTTGATTATTGGGGAGCTTCCACAGTGGTCCTTTTTAAGTGTTGCTGGTACCAAGAGGAAAAAGATTCATATGGTCTTACTCGAGTAAATTTTAGCAAGTGCCATAAAACTGATCCTTATGTCCTGTCTTCGCAAGTGCAGCAAGTATTTTATGTGAAAGATGCAGTTGAAAAGAACAGTCATTACGTTATTAAAAAATTGCCGAGAGATTGGTGTGATACTGAAAATGAGAATGCAATGGAAGAAGACATGAGCAATACACAACCACATGATATGGGCATAGGTGGTGAACTAGAACCAGAAATTGTTGATGGGGGTTGGATTAGGGATGATGTCCCCGTAATACAACTAGAAACAGAACTAGAAGCAGAAGTTCCTGATCCTGTTCCGTCTTGTTAGGACAAAAAATTCCTCTTTCTTATTGCTTTAATTTGGTCTAATTCGTGATGTATTTGGCACTTTTTTTTAGCTGGAAATTATTATCTTTGATGAATGTATTTGGCACTCTTTTCTCATATTGCAACCTACAATGTTCGCATGTTTTATGATTTAATGCTATGTTCTTTACTGTCATCTAAATTGGTTATAGACCAAAATGTTATAGTTGTTGTTTTTTTTCCACTTTAACATGCATGTACCTTGTTCTAATGTATTCATTTTGTACAGGATGGATGAACTTATTAATATCCGACTGCAACATGGTGGACAGTTTCGAAGGGCATGTTACGTTGGCGGAGAATCCTTCGTAGTAACAAAATATTATGTAGACCGGTTTTCTTATAGTGTGCTTATGGACTTTGTTAAAGATTGTCTCCATTACACTGAAATAGGAGGAGTCTACATCAGAAAAGGAACGAGGGGTGGCTGGCAGCTAATACTGAATGACAAGGACGTAAATGAGTACGTATATGGCTGCAATAAGCAAGAAGACGTGGTTTTTTACATCGACAACACCATTGACAAAGACAGTGAGCCGTTGATTCAACTGCAGCCACATGTAATCATACGGCCAAGGAAAAACATAATTCAAGGTATATATGTACATGTAATATAGATCCATTCTTATATATATCTCTCTGTGTGTGTACAGAACTTTGAAGGAGGCCATCGTTATTATTTTTATTGTTCCAGGTTCTGCTAAGAAGCCGGTTGCAAAGCGCAAGTATGCTACTGCACATAGACTTCAGCAGCAACACAAAATGATGAAAAACAACCCAACTCAAGTGGGTCAGAACAAACTATCGTCGGAGCCTGATATGGATAATGATGAAGAAGATGTTACTGTGATGGACAAAGGAACCCGGAGGAAATTAAATGTAGAAAATGAAACAGGTAAAGATGATGTTACCCGAGAGAATGAAGCTGATGTTCAGGTATTTTTCAATTTTCATTTCAGTTTTATTAATCCGGATGAAATCTTATTCCGACCATGAAGGCTGCAGCTAATTCAAGTAACTGTTTGTTCTTTGTGCATGCATTCTGTCAAAATAGCAAGAACTGTTTATACGTCAACTCTATTTGGTTAACTAGCTTAAATTTATCATTGATGGTGAGTAATAATGCCAATCTGCTTGCAGTTCTCACAACCATCAGTTTTGACGAAGTATGAACAAGAGCGAATCGCGCGCATGCAAGAAAATGATGCAGTTAGTAGATCACTTGGGGTGCCTTCATTGGTTAGTTGTATGAAAGAGGCTGCCGCATGAAATAAGAAAGATAAATGTAAAGATGTTGCTGGAAGTGATGAATACATCCCAGACAATGCTGGTGAAGACGTCACTGATGATTCATCAGATTCGGAGGTATAAAGAAGTTATTTGTTTATTACTTATTGTTTTTGCCTTTATGAACGTAAAAAATCTTGAACTTCAACTTAATTGTAGAGAATCAAAATTGTTAAGTCAAAGGATCTTTTACCTGGACCGAGAACTCGTGCGCGAACCAATGCAGCCATTGAAATTGAGAAGGAAGCGATGAAGCGCACCCCCTCCAAAGAAAGCTGGCTCCAACAAGGATTTGATCCTGACATTCACTCCCACTCCAAAGAAACTCAGTAACCGGGAGAAACAGACAGAAACATTAAAGAAACTTACGAACCCTACACCGTCTTTTTCAGGAGTTATAAAACCTACAACGTCTCGGCCATCCGTTTTAAAACCTACATGTAGCAAATTGTTCAAACAATCAACCAGTTCATGTGAAGCTGCTGGTTCAGTTGCTGCTTATTTAGCGATGCGGAAATGTCAAAAGCAGAACGTTGAAGCGCCTCTAACAATGGAAAATCTTACCGATCGATTAGAGCAGGAATGGATTGCACAGGAAGATGAAGCAGGTACAGGTATATATATAAATAATAATGTTTCTTTATCTGTGCACTGCATTGCACTGTTGAGTGTGTCTTTTTTCTATTCACATTTTTGAACCTGGTAGATAAAGTACAAGGTCCAAAAAATCCTAGAGGGAAGTCAAAAATGACCAAGGTGCATGCTAGAACCCCTGATGATAAAGTAGTCATTGAGTTGAATGAGGATGGCCAGCCAGTTTCTGATAATATTACAGAGTTAAGCAATTTTCTTGGTACACTAGCAAAGGATAATGTGTCTCTTACTTACATCAATTGGCATGTGGTTCCTGATCAATTAAAGCGACAAATGTTGGATTATGCTCTGGTACAATCTAATTTCCTTAACCATATACAGTTCAACTGACTTCCTAAATGTTTGGTTTTACTTAATTAGTTTGTTTCCTGAATTTTGTGATTGCTATATTGTAGGCTAGGTATGTCATACCGGAAGAAGGACACAAGTGGGTCTTGAACACGCTTAACGACTCTTGGAGGCAGTACAAGTCTCGCATCAAAACAAGGTATTATAAAAAATACTCAACTGATGAGGAAAGGCTTGCAAATAGGCCCAGTACAATTCCGTTGGAGGATTTTAAAATGCTCTTGGACTACTGGGGGGATGAAGCAGTTCAGGTACGACTTTAATGATATTCACATTTGTATAATGTTTATTAGTTCACATTATCTTGTTTAATGCTAATCTTTAGCAGTTCACATTATCCTTGTTTAGTGCTATTTTTTTTGGATTTCCAGGCCCTAGCTGATTCTAATTCCGCGCATCGTAATTCGTTGAATGAGACACATACCATGGGTCCCAAAACTCATGCAGTAGCCAAAGAAAAGATAGTATGTGTTTTTCTGAACTTAAGTTATTTTTTATTGTGATTGAGTTGAATTGACCACATGATAATTCTAATTTGTTATATCATTGAATTATTGGTAATCCTAATACTTGACAGAGAAAGAAGGACCCAGAAAAAGCCTTCCCATCCGCTGCCTTGGTTTATCTAGAAACTTATAAACGAGAACCGGGTCGAAGTTACAAGACTAACACAGATGAACTGAAGGCCAAATACGTGAGTACATATATAATTAGATACTGAAATAGCAATACTTGGGTCAGTATAATTGGCACATTGTATGTTTGTTGGAGCTGCATATTAAATCGAACACATATATAGTTAGTTTGAAAGAGAACCAGTTCTGTTAATAAATTCATTCGTGCCAGCTGCCTATTTATCTATATGCTTGCCTGGTTTTCATTTTGTAGGCGAAGGTGCAAGCAATGGTGGATGCTGGAAACATTGCTGAGGCAGATGCACTGGTTTCTGGTGGGAAGAGGCACACGCGTAACTGGCTTGTAGGAAGGCGAGGCAAATTGGCTGAAAAGTCTCCAAATCCTGGTTCTTTAGACAGCTATGTCTAAGAGTTGACAAAAAAAATAAGGCAAGAGCTGGAGGCGGACTTGGAGGAAAAGGTGAATAGAAAAGTTAAAGAGAACGTGTCGTGGGTGTTAAAAAAGCTAGGTGAAGCCAATCCAAATCTAAATTTAGATGTTGGAGACCTTTGTGTCACCACAACAAGTGATGAAGATGCTCACAATTGTACTCCTTCAACCCCGACAACTGACTGAAGTATTTGGATGGTATGTGTTAGCACTTGTGATATATTCGGATTGTTCTTTTAAATGATGGCACTTGTGGTATGTGTTTGTGATGACAGTACTTGTGGTATGTTTTGGTGATGGCAGTACTTGTGGAATGTGTTGGTGATGATACTTGTGAGTTGGTATATATAATTGGTTGGTCTGACTGTGGTGATGAATGTTTTGGGAGGAATTGTTGTATGAATATTTTGGTATATATGTATGAATGTGGTACAATGTTTTGGATTGAATATATGTACTGCAGAATCTGTAATTACAGGGTTGTATTACAGCTACAGTTGATTTTTTCCTGGTGTCGCATTTGATTTTTGTGGTGTTGCGTTAGACTGTGCTGTGGTGTTGCATTAGACTGTGCTGTGGTGTTGCATTAGACTGTGCTGTGGTGTTGCATTAAGTTTAACGTTATTAATTCCACAATGGTACGGCACGTGGGCCCCACAGCTTACGTGGCGCAACATGGATAGCTGACGTGGCATGTGACACATGTGCAGCTGACGTGGCGAGCTGACGTGGCATGTGCCATGTAGACAGCTGACGTGGAAAGTCAATGTGGACCCCACTATCATGAGCTGGAAGCCAGGGTCTGGCTTCTACTTAAGGCAACGCTGTATGTTGTTGCATTACATGGATATGCTGTTGCAATAGGGCAAAAGTTCTACTTAAGGCAACGCTTTCTTTCCGTGGCCGTAGATGGACAAAAGCGTTGCATTAGATGGCTAATGCAACGGCCGCGGATGCCACACCCCTCTGGTGTTGCCTATTTGAAAAAAGGGCCTACGGCAACGCTTTTTTGATCTACGGCCACAGAAGAATAGTGTCGAATATGCCCACTTTTGTAGTAGTGTCTTTTTCATGAGAATTGAATAGTGAATTAGATTTGTGCTATAGTTTGATGACTTATGTTATGCTAATTAATAGCATAAATATGTCATACTTATGATAAACACAATAACTAACCTCACTTATGACCAAACAAAAAGAGATCATAACTTCATCATGTTGATTTGTGTGATCTAGAGAGTGAAAACACCTCTAAATTGCTCGTAACCAATAGTTTCATTCTCAACTTAGTCATTATTTTTGTTAAATTTTAGTTAAAACATTTTAAAGTTGGTTTAATTTTGATTGAATTTAATTAAAATTATTTCTTTCCCTGTCGATCGACTCGTACTCGCAAACGTTCTACAAGTGTATGCCATGCGCTTTGGGTTTGTTACACTTCACGATGGTTTTTTAATTCGTAGGATATTTGTCGACGAACAAGTTTTTGGCACCGTTGCCGGGGAAAGTTAATTGATTTTGTTTTCATTCTTTGGATTAATTTTTGTTAGTTTGTTCTTTTCTAAAATTTTTTTGTGCATTTTGTCTTAGTTTAGTGGTGTGTATTTTGTTTTAGTCTTCATGAAAAAAAACTTGGTGTTTTTTTTAAAATTTTTTTAATTTTCTTGTGTTTGTGCGTGTATTGAATTGTGCATTGTTTATTTTTGGTATGTGTATTTGTGTTTTCCTTCTTTAAAAAAAAAGCGTTTGCCTTTATTTTCAATTTCTTTCCTATTTTCACTACAATTTGCTCTTTTTCTTTCAATTATTTATTTCCAAAATTTCTCCAAATTTCTTTCCTTTCTCCAATTCTTACAAATAAAAACAAAACAAATTTTTTTTGTTACATTCCTTTTCCTTCTTCTGTAGTTTTCTTTCCTTTCTCTTTTAATTCTTTTCCACTTGCATTTTCTGTTTCTTTCCATTTGTCATTCCAATCCTTACAATCCCTCCTTCTTTTACGAATTTCTAAAAAAAAAATCTTTCTAAATTTTCTTATCCTTGTTCTATATTTCTTCTGCGTTTATCTCCAATAAACTCCCAATTTATTGCTTGCCTTTTTCCTTTCTTTTCAAATTTCTTTTTAATTTCTCATATTTTTTCTTTTACAATAAAAAAACAAATAAAAATTCTTGCCAATTTTTACGCAATTTCTTTTCCTTTTTTTCCCCTATTTTTTCCTTTAATGTCTACAAAGTCTTTCCCTCTTACAATTCTTTTCTACTTCCACAACAATAAAAAAACTCTTTTACAATTATTTTTCCACCTTCAATACTTTCCCCTTTTCAATCTCCTTTCCAATCTTTACAAAAACCCTTCTATAAGTTCTTTTATTTCTTCTGCCATACAAAGTCGAACATTCAATTCATCAACACTTTTCTGTCAACATCACGTACCAACTTTCTTACCTTCTCCTCTACAAACTGAATTCATCACCATTTCAGCACCTTCTTCTCAATTCGCGACCATGAAAATTCATCCTCACGCAATACCCTCTTTTCCTTCTCCTACAACTCACACCCGATTCAAATTCACCACTATAAACCACCTCTTCTCATAAACCAACTCTTCTTTTTTCTTAAAAAAAGGCTTTGTTGTGTGTGTTGCATTTCGTTTATGTTCTTTTTGTCCATTTGAGTGTTGTTTGTTTGTATGTGTGTTTCTTTCTTATTTTTATTTGAGTTTAAATTCCTTTAAAAAAAATCAATTGTTTTGCTTCCCCTTGCTTCAAGTTCGTTTAAATGTGATTGCATTTGTTTTGTGTTTTGATTTGCTCTTGTATTTGTTATTCATGTGTATTCACTTCCATTTGTGTTAGTTCGACAAAAAACAAAAAAAGAAGGATCATTTGCCTTTCACTTGTATATACATTGTAGTCACTTTTCAGGTTTGCATAATTTAGCGGAAGAAAATTGCTTGCTTGCTTGCCACGCACCGCTTTGCTTGCTAATAAATAAATTAACGCTTTATAAAAAATTGCTAATAATTCTACATGCTCTGGTATTGTGTTCTAACTCTTGCTTTTATTTTCTTGCATTGTTGATTGCTTGCATTTGCATTCACAAAAAAAAAAAAAAAAACTTCATTTGTAGTTGCATCATTAATTCACATGTAGTTATTGTTTTGCGTTCATTTTATTTTTATTTTTTAAGGACATCATTAAATTTTGACAAATTGGTTTCTTTCTAAAGAATTATTTCTCGGTGTCTAAACTACGGCAGAGCAATAATAGTTTAAAAATTTTACGGTGATTCATAAATATTATATCGGCTGTTTCTCTGAAGGTACTTAAACCTTCGGCTGCATTGCTAGGGTGATTCCTGGTGCACCGATAACCCCTGTCCATTAACTGGCTAAGAAATCTTTTATTGAAATCAATCTAACCGTCACTATATAATTTTAGAAAATTTGTAAATATTTAGTTTGCATTCATATATTTGCATTAGGTTCATGCATATATAAAAAAAACAAAACAAAACAAAAATCCAAAATCTAAGAAAATATTGTTTTGTGAATATTCCCTTTTTTCTTAAACAAAAATACAAAAAAAAACCATTTTCTTGAAAATGTCCCAATTTCCTTATCCTCATGAATTTTACGATAGTTGTTAGAATCAATATAATCCATATAATTTTACACCAAATTCATATGAATATTTTAATAACAACTATTGTACGAACAATTTGGATTTTACACCACCAACTTTTCAAAATTTTCAAAACAATCCCAATTTTGCACCACAAAATTTTCAAGATTATGACCAACCCTCAAATCTTGAAACAAAAATTGAATCTTTACTTGAAATGAGCACACAACAAAATAAAAAAATAAATGAATGGTGTACTTCAGACTTATGCAACAATTCGAGTCAAAATTTTCAAAATAATCAAAATTCGAATTCACTTCCAAATTCAAACGATTTAGATTATAACACCAGCCAAATCCATTTTGAACTCCAAAATGAGTTTCAAATTCAAAATGGAAATGTGAACAACTTTTCAAATGATTTTGGCACTGGATATAATTTCAATAATGGTGCGATTAAAGATTTTTGTGCTCAACAATTTCAAATTGAAAATTCTCATGTAAATAATTATAAATTTGATTTTGTTAAGCAAATGAATGAATTTCACGATAGCCACATGAATTTCTTGTTTCAAGACTACTTGAATTTCGTGAAAAACAAAATAATCAAAACTGAACGTGTGACGATTCGAATGATAATCCATCTTCTACTGAAATCAAAAATTTTCAACCAACAACTTTTGAAATTAACGAAAATCTTAATGAAGTTAGTGAAATTTTTGTAATTGATTTGAATTTAAATTCTCTTGAAAACGAAGATGTCAATCTTCAATTGATCTTCCTCTCTCAATTCTAAATTTTTTGAAATTTAGCAACTTTAGATTGTCAACCTAAAAGATACGATGAAGTTGGTAACAACTTTTTATGTGAGAACGACTTTGATGAGCAAAAACTCGTTGAACTGATTGACAATAATGTTGTTTGGTCTGAAACTGAAATTGAAACATTTGAAAACTTCAAAATTCTTGAGGACGAAAACAACGAAACTGCTGAATGTGATCTTAAACATAATGACGATTTTTCTAAAACTGTTGAAACTCCTTGTGACTTAATTGTTTCAACTAAACCTCACTGTAGTCACTTGTTTTTCAATGATAAATTTCTGTAGTACATGAACTCTTTTTGGAATAATATGGTTTTTGAGAAAAAACAATTCCGAAATTTGCTGAAAATTCATTTGTTTCGTTTTAACTTTATGTTTACGATTGAACCTTTAGTCAACAAAATTTCAAATATCAAAGCAAAACTGAACAATGTTTCTCAAAACAAGTGTAGTGGTGAGCATGATGCACACGTCTCTCAATTTATACATCATTTATACAAATCAAACTTTGTTTTTGAAACTTTTACTGACTCTGGCTCAATGACCTCTGTGACAACCTATGTCCGTTAATGTCACTCATTAAGAGAATGCATTAAGTTTCGTGAGCTTTACAGGTAAACAGAAACAGAAACATTACAAGACAGATATAAAAATAGCAGCGGAATAAAAAAACTTTATTAATCATAAAGGATCGCGGTTCAAAATATCATATGTCTGCATTATATAAAAAACCAGTTGTAACACCCCGTATTTTCTGTGAACATATAAGTAACAAATCAGAGGATAATTAATTTTTAAAATAAGAATCAAGGGAAACGGGTTGCGCCATTTCGTTTGTCTCGGAATTCTGCTTGGAAACGAGTCCGAGTTTACAAGAATCGGGTCCGTATGAGGGAGATATGACCCTCCGAAGTTTCAGGAATTTTCAGAATCAAAAACAGCTCGAAATTCGAATTCAAACCCAGAAGCGGGCTGGGCGGGAAATTTCCCGCCCAGGACCCAGGTCGACTGGGGAGTCGACAGGGCAGTCGACCCCCCCTCCCGACCAGGTCGACAAGGGAGTCGACTGGGTAGTCGACCCCCCCTGACCAGGTCGACTGGGTAGTCGACCTGGGGGTCGACCTGCCCCCGAAATCCAGTTTTTGAACCTGGTTCGTTCTGATGTATTTGGTCACGTTTTCTGCCTAGATTCGTCTGCCTAAACCTATTTAAACAGCCCCAAACCTAGCCTTCTCTACAAACAATTCTATTCTGTTTCTACTATGCCTCTGTTCTAAATAAAAATAAAAATGGCGTCGCTACTCTGCTGGAATCAAAACTAGAAGCTAATCAACATCAACCTAAGCAACTCAATTCAAGCTTGAAACTTCAACAATGGTTAAAGAAGATCAACTAACGTCACTACAACTATCTTTCTTTTAGAATCCAATCAAGGCAAGTGCAGTTATTTTCCGATATAAACTCTAATCATAATTGTGACATGATTGTAAATCTGAATTTGAGATTGTGTATGTTCTGTTCTGATCTATTTTATTCTGTATCTCTTCTTCTTTCTGTTCTATAGCCCGGCTACTACGAGCCTGCGCCAATCTCATAAGAGATTAACATACGCTAAAAATGTTTGGGAAAAATAATGAATGTGGCATAATTGGACATGGCTAATCTGTGACTGATTTAAGAAAAAGGACATAGGTTGTAAACTAGATTTAGATCTATGCATATTCTGTGAATTGGAAGAAGAGGAACCATGGTATGTTAACATGTGACTTGAGACATTGGACATAACGCATATTTTGAATTAAGATCTATTATAACTAGATTGTTGGGCATATTGTTTATATAACAATTCATGATTTGAAAGAGAATATGACTTAGGTGTGAAGATCTATATTAAGATTTGATAACTATCAAATGTGAATAACACCTAAGTAGGAGATTTTTGAATATATGACATGCATTGAAATCGATGGCTATATTTGGTATAATTTATATGTGAATCTTTTGTACTAGGCAAGTTGAACTAAATTGGGACATGTAAATTATGACCATAATCTATGACATGTAAATTCAATGCAAACATGGGATATATGATCATATTGTGAATCATGATAATTATTTAGGCCTAATTTATGATTAAGCAAGGTATGTAAATAGAACCTTTAGAAATATTAAATCTGCTAAATCTGTCCTCTGCTAAGTCTATTGAAAATGCAAAAGCTGCTAAACTAAATCTGTTGAGATGCCTAAACTGCTAAATCTGTTGAGATGCCTAATCTGTTATCTGCTAAATCTGCTAGTCTGCTTAATCTGCTAAATCCGTTAAGTCGCCTAATATGAAAAATCTGTTATCTTCTATATCTGTTGAGTTGATATAATTAGTCTGTTATTGATATAATCTGAATTGGCTGTAGTTATGAATAATTGACATGTATAATAGGCGTGGGCATAAATGGTAAATTATTAATTAATTGGCCACAAAGATGAACATGGCTAACTCGAGGTTAAATGAGTTTGCAGCGTAATCCAGCCCGGAACCGCCCGGCACATCCAGTGGCCGCAAATAATAGGTTCTAATGTGAGAAGTTAGTCATAACGTGCTTGAAACCCGAGGTTAGACTCAGTTTGCGGCAGAAATCTGCCTTGAACCAACCGGCCTAACCAATAGCCGCAAACTGTCAGTCTAATGTGAGAGGTCTGGGTATTAATATTTAATTAATGAAAATCTGAGATAAATATGGTGTCTAAAACGTGTTGGGAAGATAGGGTTAAATCCACTAGACTGATGAATTTAATAAATCTGTTCCATGAATCTGTAGGCCCAATTACAATGTTAGACAAATCTGTAAGTCTATTAATCTGTAACTGGTTAATTGGTAAGTCTATTAAATCTGTATATCTGATCTGTTAGTCTGAAAACTTGTATGTGAACTAGTTGATCTGAATTCTGTATGTCTGAACTTGTAAACAAGTTAATCTGAAATCTGTTAGTCTGGGGACACAAGGATAGGAAGGGAATTACTTGTGTCATCTGTTGTTTGGGACCCATATTAGTCAGTAACCCTTTCTGGTATCAAAACTTTGACCCAACAGTAGGTAGGGTCCGGGCACGCTTACTGAACTTATTATAAGCGGTTCATTCTAATAATGGCGAGGGGTGTTGATGGTGCATTCCAACAGGGTCATGTGCGTGCATGGATCCCGGTCTGCCTCTGAGGATGTAAGACGCCATGACATCTGTAAATAGGTCTGTGCCTGTTGGTTGTCACTTTAGGGAGTGATACACCCTACTGTGGAGCCGACACAGGGTATTTATGTATTAGGGAGTCGATCGCTTGGGGTAGGGTTTTAGGGTACACTTAGTTCTGTCTGTTTCTGTTGGTACCGTCTGTTTCTGTTAGGTGGTAACACCTGTCTGTTTCTGCGTGGTACTGTCTGTTCGGGTGCTAGAGGCCCATTTACTAGTGTACAACTAATTCTACATTCTGTTTCCGTAGGGACTAATCTGTTTCTGCTTCTGTATGTTTCTGTTCGGGTGGTAAAGGCCCATTACTAGTGTACACCTAATTCTACATTCTGTTTCCGTAGGGATTAATCTGTTTCTGCTTCTGTCGGTTTCTGTTCGGGTGGTAAAGGCCCATTACTAGCACTCTCTTCTGTGGAAATTATTCTGTACCCGTTTCCGTTTCAGTTTAGACATTAGGGTGACACCTAATTCTGTTATACTAGTATTAGTGCAGAAAAGTGTAAAGCAATAGCTTATATCATTTTGTTCTTCTGTTATATCTGCTGCACCTGTTACTGTTATCTCTCATCCAGTTTTATTTTCATGTCATGTTATTATTAACTGTTCATAACTGAAAATCACTGGACTTGCCAGACTTTTTGTCTAACCCTTGTTGTTTCGCCTCCTTTCTTTTGTCTCCCCCAGGTTTTGTAGAAGGGAATACTCTAGCTTGATCCAGATTTCTTCTGCTTGAAGTGCTTAAAGTATGGCTTGTCTTCTTCTGTGGGGATTATGATTTTAAACTATGCATTCTAAAGGCTTTTGTACAAGACTGATATTTTGTACTTGAATGCTGATATTTTGATTTGAAAGGATGTAACCAAGCTTATTTCGGTTTCTGTTGTAATAAAGTTACAAATTTTTCAAGTACTATTTTATCTGTCTTGTAAGTTTCTGTTCTGTTTACTAAAATGCTCCACCAAAGTTAAGGCATTCCCTTTGTGAGTGACCTTAACGAAGGTGGGGTGTTACACTTGGTATCGGAGCTGAAGATTACCAGATTGGGTAAAGTTTTTGAAAACTATTTTAAAAAAAAAGGTTTTGAAAGCAAATATTTTCAAAAATAAAGCTTATTTTGAAAAACATAATCCCCAAGAGCTATATACCTTTCCTTCAGTCCTTTTTGTATTGAATCTTTCCATTTTCGTTTTAGCATGTCTGAAGCATCTGAGATACAAGAGGGTGTTCATGTACCGGTTGGTTTCGTCAATATCTTGAGGCTAGGACCGCCGCCGCAGGTCCAACAAATGATCCCCCTCCTCCACCCCCTCCTCGTGCAATTTCTTTCTCAAAGATCTGTAGAGATTTTAGGGCCATGGGTGGGAAGGATTTCAAGGGAACTGAATCATTCGTAGAAGCGAGGAACTGGCTCAAAGAAACTGAGGATCTATTCGTTATCTTCGAGGTGGACGATAGGCAGAAGGTACAGTTGGCGGTATGGCTGCTCAAAGACGAAGCTTCCTATTGGTGGGAAGTCACTAGCGTCGAGTGGCCAGTTGAAACATGGATGGATTTCAGAACAAGGTTTGAGACAAAATTCCTCTCGCAAGCTGAACGAAGTCTACAACTGGAAAAGTTCTTATCTCTTAAGCAAGGAAGTATGACGGTCAAGGAATACGTCAACCAGTTCAACCAATTGGCTAGGTTCGGATTGGATTTAGTCAACACTCAGCATAAAAAGGTTCTCCGCTTTGTTAAAGGATTGAACGAGCCACTGCACAGCCTAGCCATGACCCATGTACCCATGGGAGCGACTTACGAGAAATTGGTGGACATGGCAATACTGCACGAGGAAGACAAGGGACCGAAAGAGACAAAGAAGGAAGAACCACAGAATAAGAAAGCATGGCCCAAAAAGGAAACACAAAAGAATGATGAGAAGTCTGAAGATAAGAAGGGGAAAAAGTGCTTTACTTGTGGAAGCTTGACTCATTTGAACAAGGATTGCAGAAAAAGGAAGGGCACTTGCTTCAACTGTGGTGAGATGGGACACTTCACCAAGGACTGCCCGAAGAAACGAGTGCAAGGGCAGAGGGCAGAACCCACTTATGGAGGACAGGCGAATGCTCAAGGGACTGGTAGATAGGGTAGAAATAAGAAAATTTAAGTAGAAGGTTTAATTTTCTTATCTAATTGTTGAGTTAAAACTCTTTCTGATTCTGGCATTTTGATTCTGTAATCGATACTCTGCACTTTAATACTAGTATTGTTTCTGATTCCGCTGTAGACCCAAATCCATAAGGGTTATGACTCATCTGTTTGTGATTGGGGTTTGAGAGATATTCATGTTAGGCGTCAAGTAGGACGCATACATTCTGGGATTTATCATGCTTAGTTTCCTAAGAATCATTCGGTAATCTGATCTATACTAGTAATCTGTAAATATCTGAATATTTCTGATAAGGTTAAGATTTCCAGTTTTGACATTATCTAAAGAGGGCAATCCTCTCGGTGTCAATCTGATGTTGGTTTCGGTCTTCGGGGCCGATACTTAGGACACATGTCTAATGGGAACCAAGTTTTTGTTTTATCTGTACTCGCTTCCATCATTCGACTGTATCCTATCGATCGAATCTTCGAACTTTATGTAGAAACTAATGGGTGTAAACATGTGTTTGAGACATGTTATGTTTGATGGTTGCAAGTGGATGCAAGTGGTTGCTAGTGGTTGCTCGTGGATGCATATACACACTAGGCACTAGATCGGCTCGAAAACACTCTCATACTGCATATGGATGTGTGAGCATTTTCAATTTTTGTGGATGCAAAATGATTG
Organism: Allium sativum; assembly: GCA_030737875.1. Taxonomy (NCBI): domain Eukaryota; kingdom Viridiplantae; phylum Streptophyta; class Magnoliopsida; order Asparagales; family Amaryllidaceae; genus Allium; species Allium sativum. Next base: position 554,673,330 of record CM060923.1, on the reverse strand, counting down.
ACTCAGCACATGGATGTTGCATATGACTGAATGGTTATGCACTCATATAGAAATGATATGTATCGAGTAAGAAAATTGCATACATGTTGGACTCATGGCACTGGCATAATTCGCATTAAGGAGGTCAACTGAATCAGTGGACCGCCTGATCTTTGCATTAGATAAGGAACATATACACACACTTTTGCATATGTTCATACAACATTAGAAGTTTCTAAGGACAATGGACACCAGTGATTGATGATTGAGTAGATGGATGTTGGATGGTAGGACACATTCTTCTTAACTTGAAGATTTCGGGGACGAAATCCTTTAAGGAGGGGAGAATGTAACACCCCGTATTTTCTGTGAACGTATAAGTAACAAATCAGAGGATAATTAATTTTTAAAATAAGAAACAAGGGAAACGGGTTGCGCCATTGCGTTTGTCTCGGAATTCTACTTAGAAACGGGTCCGAGTTTGCAAGAATCGGAGTCCGTATGAGGGAGATATGACCCTCTGAAGTTTCAGAAATTTTCAGAATCGAAAACAGCTCGAAATTCAAATTCAAAATTCGAATTCAAACCCAGAAGCGGGCTGGGCGGGAAATTTCCCGCCCAGTACCCAGGTCGACTGGGGAGTCGACTGGGTAGTCAACCCCCCTCCCCCCCCCCACCAGGTCGACTGGGGAGTCGACTGGGTAGTCGACCCCCCCTGACCAGGTCGACTGGGTAGTCGACCTAAGGGTCGACCTGCCCCCGAAATCCAGTTTTTGAACCTGGTTCGTTCTGATGTATTTGATCACGTTTTCTGCCTAGATTCGTCTGCCTAAACCTATTTAAACAGCCCTAAACCTAGCCTTCTCTACACACAATTCTATTCTATTTCTACTATGCCTCTGTTCTAAATAAAAATAAAAATGGCGTCGCTACTCTGCTGGAATCAAAACTAGAAGCTAATCAACATCAACCTAAGCAACTCAATTCAAGCTTGAAACTTCAACAACGGTTAAAGAAAATCAACTAACGTCGCTACAACTATCTTTCTTTTAGAATCCAATCAAGGCAAGTGCAGTTATTTTCCGATATAAACTCTAATCATAATTGTGACATGATTGTAAATCTGAATTTGAGATTGTGTATGTTCTGTTCTGATCTATTTTATTCTGTATCTCTTCTTCTTTCTGTTCTGTAGCCAGGCTATTACGAGCCTGTGCCAATCTCATAAGAGATTAACATACGCTAAAAATGTTTGGGACAAATAATGAATGTGGCATAATTGGACATGGATAATCTGTGACTGATTTAAGAAAAAGGACATAGGTTGTAAACTAGATTTAGATCTATGCATATTCTGTGAATTGGAAGAAGAGGAACCATGGTATGTTAACATGTGACTTAAGACATTGCACATAACGCATATTTTGAATTAAGATCTGTTATAACTAGATTGTTGGGCATATTGTTTATATAACAATTCATGATTTGAAAGAGAATATGACTTAGGTGTGAAGATCTATATTAAGATTTGATAACTATCAAATGTGAATAACACCTAAGTAGGAGATTTTTGAATATATGACATGCATTGAAATCGATGGCTATATTTGGTATAATTTATATGTGAATCTTTTGTACTAGGCAAGTTGAACTAAATTGGGACATGTAAATTATGACCATAATCCGTAACATGTAAATTCAATGCAAACATGGGATATACGATCATATTGTGAATCATGATAATTATTTAGGCATAATTTATGATTAAGCAAGGCATGTAAATAGAACCTTTAGAAATATTAAATCTACTAAATCTGTCCTCTGCTAAGTCTATTGAAAATGCCAAAGCTGCTAAACTAAATATGTTGAGATGCCTAAACTACTAAATCTGTTGAGATTCCTAATCTGTTATCTGCTAAATCTGCTAGTCTGCTTAATCTGCTAAATCCGTTAAGTCGCCTAATCTGAAAAATCTGTTATCTGCTATATCTGTTGAGTTGATATAATTAGTCTGTTATTGATATAATCTGAATTGGCTGTAGTTATGAATAATTGACATGTATAATAGGCGTGGGCATAAATGGTAAATTATTAATTAATTGGCCACAAAGATGAACATGGCTAATTCGAGGTTAGAATGAGTTTGCGGCGTAATCCTGCCCGGAACCGCCCGACACATCCAGTGGCCGCAAATAATAGGTTCTAATGTGAGAAGTTAGTCATAACGTGCTTGAAACCCGAGGTTAGACTCAGTTTGCAGGAGAAATCTGCCCGGAACCAACCGGCCTAACCAGTAGCCACAAACTGTCAATCTAATGTGAGAGGTCTGGGCATTAATATTTAATTAATGAAAATCTGAGATAAATATGGTGCCTAAAACGTGTTGGGCAGATAGGGTTAAACCCACTAGACTGATGAATTTAATAAATCTGTTCCATGAATCTGTAGGCCCAATTACAAAGTTAGACAAATCTGTAAGTCTGTTAATCTATAATTGGTTAATCGGTAAGTCTATTAAATCTGTATATCTGATCCATTAGTCTGAAAACTTGTATGTGAACTAGTTGACCTGAATTCTGTATGTCTAAACTTGTAAACAAGTTAATCCGAAATCTGTTAGTCTGGGGACACAAGGATAGGAAGGGAATTACTTGTGTCATCTGTTGTTCGGGACCCATATTAGTCAGTAACCCTTTCTGGTACCAAAACTTTGACCAAACAGTAGGTAGGGTCCAGGCACGCTTACTGAACTAATTATATGCGGTTCATTCTGATAATGGCGAGAGGTGTTGATGGTGCATTCCGACCGGGTCATGTGCATGCATGGATCCCGGTCTGCCTCTGAGGATGTAAGACACTGTGACATCTGTAAATAGGTCTGTGCCAATTGGTTATCACTTTAGGGAGTGATACACCCTACTGTGGGGCCGACACAGGGTATTTATGTATATGGGAGCAGATCGCTTGGGGTAGGGTTTTAGGGTACACTTAGTTCTGTCTGTTTCTGTTGGTACCATCTGTTTCTGTTGGGTGGTAACACCTGTCTGTTTCTGCGTGGTACCGTCTATTCGGGTGGTAGAGGCCCATTTACTAGTGTACACCTAATTCTACATTCTGTTTCCGTAGGGACTAATCTGTTTCTGCTTCTGTCTGTTTCTGTTCGGGTGGTAAAGGCCCATTACTAGTGTACACCTAATTTTACATTCTGTTTCCGTAGGGATTAATCTGTTTCTGCTTCTGTCTGTTTCTGTTGGGGTGGTAAAGGCTCATTACTAGCACTCTCTTCTGTGGAAATTATTCTGTACCTGTTTCTGTTTCAGTTTAGACATTAGGCTGACACCTAATTCTGTTATACTAGTATTAGTGCAGAGAAGTGTAAAGCAATAGCTTATATCATTCTGTTCTTCTGTTATATCTGCTGCACCTGTTACTGTTATCTCTCATCCAGTTTTATTTTCATGTCATGTTATTATTATCTGTTCATAACTGAAAATCACTGGACTTGCCAGACTTTTTGTCTGGCCCTTGTTGTTTCACCTCCTTTCTTCCGTCTCCCCCCCTAGGTTTTGTAGAAGGGAATACTCTAGCTTGATTCAGATTTCTTCTGCTTGAAGTGCTTAAAGTATGGCTTGTCTTCTTCTGTGGGGATTATGATTTTAAACTATGCATTCTGAAGGCTTTTGTACAAGACTGATATTTTGTACTTGAATTCTGATATTGTGATTTGAAAGGATGTAACCAATCTTATTTTGGTTTCTGTTGTAATAAAGTTATAAATTTTTCAATTACTGTTTTATCTGTCTTGTAAGTTTCTGTTCTGTTTACTAAAATGCTCCACCAAAGTTAAGGCATTCCCTTTGTGAGTGACCTTAAAGGAGGTGGGGTGTTACACCAGTACATCATAAAAACTTCTATCTTGCTTTTAATCATTAGAGTACAAAATAAAAGAAGCAAAAATCCCCAAATAAAAGCATAGTCGTAGTAGCAAAGATAGGAGCTTGAGCAATACATCTAACAACTCCAGCAAAAAGATAGCATAATCCTGGTCAATCCTGAGTATTCCCACCCTGAGTACCTGGGTAAGGGGGGAATGGAAGAAAGAAGAGGGAACAAAAAGGGTCAGACATAAAGTCTGGCGATTCTAGTTACTTTTAGCAAGTAAATAAGTAAACGTAGCATGACAGACATATAAAGTGGATAAGAAAGATAACACCATAAAAGATAAGTATGACAATGTAAACATGATAGAATGTATAAGCATCCCTAACGATTACTCTGCACTGATACTAGTATAACCAGAAATCATATGATCCCAACAACTATAAGATGGTAGACATAGGCGTACTTCTGGTGAGAGGTGTTAACCCCATTCAATCCACAGGCAGCCCAACCTAACAGTCTCCTAAAATTTACCAGAGTCTAGGTGTACCCTAACCACTACTATAATCGATCAGCTCCCTACTCCGTAGATAACCTGTGCCGGTCCCACAGTAGGAGGTATTACTTTCCTAAAGTGGCAAACCTTCGTGATGTGCACAACCATATCTACTGGTGTCACAATCGTCTTATCCCCCTCTGCCCAGCCCATGCACACACATGTCCCCGGTCGGTTTGCGCTGCCCACATCGTCCTCCAAGTTTGGATCTCTTACAATTAGCCCAGTAAGCGCTCCCCGACTCCGACCTAGGGCGGAGCCCTCGTTCGATACCGTTATATGGATTACTGACTGAAATGGGTCCCACACAAGATGATACAAGCTCTCCCCCTTGTCTTGTATCCCCACTAGGATTTACACCGGTTATGTATACATATTGATGTCTTTAATTCCACAACCCACTTGGGTTAAGTTTGTAGGCATATATATGAATATTACCTACCCCCTTAGATTTACTTAACCCACCTACTGTTCAACCAAATTTACTTAACCCCTATTCAAGTTCATGTTCATACAATCCCTATGGATTCAACTAGGTTAAGTAATCTAGTTTTATTACCATATTTTCATTTATGGTTACAGTATGCTAGAGCTCCCACATTAAGCCTACAAATTGGGGATGATGGACATGCCGGACGGGTCCGGGCAAACTTATTCCACAAATCAGGCTTAACATTGTGTCTTAGCACGTCTCATATTTGTGCACCTAGACCTTTCACATTAGATTCGCCACTTGTGGTCGCTGGATATGCCAGGCGGTTCCAGGCAGACTTCTAACACAAGTGTTATCTAACCTTGTGTCTAGGCGCAGTTATAGTTGCTAATTACTGTAATCCTAGGCATTTCGTATTTATCCAGTTTTACCTATGTCGTTATAGGTTATAGGTTTCATGCCCTTTTTCCCAAATATGTTCATAGTGAATTATATGTCCAGATTCATAAACATATACATTATTCGGATTATGTCAAATTCCCCATTTACCAATAATGCCCAATTCCAATGTTTTTCCCCTCGTTCCCCAACTAGCGCATTCGCATAATTTAGCGGCATGCCTAGGCTCGAAGTAGCCTGGATATATAAAATAAAAGGGAAAGGGTGAAGGGAATATGACAGAGATGATTATTCTTACAGAACTGACTTAAACATATAATGGCATAATGTTGAGATGGACATATAAGAACGGATCTGGTGAACTTGTGATAATAAATTGGTTCTAACATAGCAGGGATGTCACAATAGGCATGATTAGATCTAAACAAGGATTTAGATGTCCAATTAATGATAGATCCAAATTAACCACAATATGATAGGACCAAGATGATCAAAATAATAAATTAGATCTATAATCAAAAGTAGATCTGACATGGTAAAGGTTGAGATTCAAGTCATGGTTAATTCAGAATATAGCGGGTTCACAAATTACAATAGATCTGATATGATTCAGTCACAGGAATAGATCCAAATTACAGTCATATCATGTTTTACATTTTATTTATTTAAATCTAAAAATAACTTAAACTCGTAGTGTCTAGAGATCTAGAAAGCAGAAGGAGAAAGGCGAAGGTTGAATTATAGATCTACACTTGAATCTCTAAACTTTGATTGTAGAAGAAGAAAGAGATTTGATTCAGTCTAGGCACCGACAACATTTAGGCCTCAATTGATTTCAGTTTGAGAAAATCAGAGAAATGAGGCCATATATATAGCTACCAGCCCCTAAAGCCTACCTGTCACGTCAACCCTAGGGGGGTCGACAGCCCCCATGAGGGGTTGACTCCCCTGGGCGGGAATTTTCCCACTCACCCGAAATTTTGCGATTTTGAATTTTAAACTGAAAATTTGAATTCTGGGACCCTATATATGCATATATATTTTTCTTGCGCGTATGCAAACTTCAGACCTTCATAACTTCTTCGTACGGTGTCTGTTTTACGCAAACCAAATGTCTATCTTGACCAGAATTTCGAGACGGACGCAATGGCGCAGTCCATTTCCCTCAGTTGTGATTATTAAATTAATTATTATTTAATTTATCCTCTTTTAGTGTTGTTAAAATTACGGGGTGTTACATTCTCCCCTACTCAAAGGATTTCGTCCCCGAAATCTCCAAGATAAGAAGATTGTTCATACTACCATCCATCACCCATCTACTCGTCCACCAATTACATGCATCCATTGTCCTTAAAGACTTTTAATGCTTTTATGAACATATGCAAAGGTGTGTGTTTATGCCCCAATATAATGCGAAGCGGTCTACTGATTCAGTCCACCTCCTTAATGCAATGTATGTTAGTGCCATGAATCCAACATGTATGCAACAATCCTATTATAACATGTAAGTTCTATATGTGTGCACAATCATCTGTCCAAATGCAACATCCATGATAATACATCCATTTCAGTCCATTAAAAGAAAAAATATGCACACACTTCCATATGTAGTATGAGAGTGATTGAGCCGATCTAGTGCCTAATGTGTGTGTGTATGCATCCACGAGCAACCACTAGCAAACACTTGCATCCACTTGCATCCATCAAACATAACATGTCTCAAACACTTGTTTATATCCATGGGATTCCTACCTAAAGGTCGAAGAGTCGATCGATAGGACATACATAAATGATACAAACAAGCATAAATAATAGCTTTGGAAATAGGAGTCAAGAACATACCCTCGAAAAGAAAAGGGTACGAAGCATAAATCTTTTCTTCGGTCTTCCAAGTCGCATCCTCTAGGTTATCTCCCCATCGAATCTTCATCAACTTGACTTCCCTATTGCGTAGCTTCTTAACTTTTGATCCAAGAATACAGGAAGGAACTCGTTTGACTGTCGCCTCCTGTTCTACCTCTACTTCTTCCAATATACTTAGTACAACTACTTCTGCAGTATCATGCAAGCACTTCCGCAAATGAGAAACGTGGAAAACATCACGAATGTCGGATAGTCTCTCTGGCAACTTTACTTTGTAGGCCATTTGGCCAATCCTTTCTGTTATGGGAAATGGCCCTACAAATCTTGGTGCCAGTTTTCCTACAGATCCAAACCGAACCACGTTTCTTAATAGAGATACCTTTATGAAAACCCAATCTCCTACTTCAAATTCAATATCAGTCGTTCTCTTGTCTGCGAAGGATTTCTGTTTCTCTTGAGCAGTCTTCATTCGTCATCTAATAAGATCAATCTTCTTGGACATTTCCCTAACCATATCTGGTCCAAGTAAAAGCCTTTCTGTAGATTCCCACCAACAAGTTGGTAATTTATAGGGTCATCCGTATAATGCTTCGAAGGGTGCCATGCCATTACTAGCTTGATAACTGTTGTTGTAGGCGAACTCTACTAAAGGAAGATGCTCTTCCCAAGTCCCTCAGAAGTCTAGGATACACAGTCTTAAAGATCTTCTAGAACTCTGCTCACCCTCTCCATCTGTCCATCGGTCTAAGGATGATAAGCGGTGCTCAAATGTTACTGTGTACCTAGTGTTCTTGCAAGCTCCTCCAAAATTTACTAGTGAATATGGGATCACAGTCATTTACGATGCTGGAAGGTACTCCATGAAGACGGACTATCTCATGAATATAAACTACTACCAACCATGTTGCCGCCCTCTTACTCTTAACTAGAATGAAATGAGTGCTCTTAGTAAGTCTGTCCACAACAACCCAAATACTGGTATTGCCTTTCTTGGATCTAGGCAAACCATTGATGAAATCCATGGAGACGCTCTCTCACTTCCACTGCGGGACCTCTAAAGGATGAAGTAAACCACAGGGCTTCTTTTGCTCAGCTTTGACTTGTTGACAAACCAAACATTGAGAAACAAACTCTACCACATCTCTCTTTATCCCAACCCAAAGGAAAACCCTCTTCATATCCCTATACATCTTTTCGCCACCTGGATGAATAGTCATCTTAGAATGATGGGCTTCTTCTAGGACTATTTTTTTTATCAAACTTCCCGTTTCGGGGACACAAAGCCTTCCATCTCATCGCAACCACCTTTTATCGTCTATGAAATATCTATTGAGGTGACCAGAAGTCTTCCCTTTACCGAGTCTATCCAAGATGTCTGAAATTTGTGGATCATCTCGCTGCGAAGATCTATTTGTCCATAAGAGCAGGTTGTATCTCTAGTGATGCAAACAAACCAGGCAAAAGCTTGGTGGAGGGTCTAAAATCAAAAGTCGATATGAATTCCAAGCTTTTCCTTTCCAAAATTAGAGGACTTAAGGTCATGCTCTGCCTACTCAGTGCGTCCGATACCACATTACCCTTGCCATGGGTATAAGCGATCTCGAAGTCATAAGATGCTAGAAACTCCATTCACTTCTGCTGCCTTAAATTAAGATCCTTCTGCGAGAACAAGTAATTGAGAGATTTGTGATCAGTGTACAACTCAAACTTCTCTCCAAGCAAATAATGAAGCCGCATCTTAAGTGCGAATACTATGGCAGCTAGCTCTAAATCATGAGTAGGGTAGTTCTTCTCATGAACTCTTAGTTGTCTTCCTCCATATCATACTACCCTTCCTTCTTGCATCAAAACCGCACCAAGCCCTGTACCACTTGCGTCAGCATACACTGTAAACACTTTGTTCCCATCGGGCAAGGTCAAAACTGGGGCTGTTGTCAGAGCCCACTTCAGTAAAGCAACATCACAATCTATATTCGATGAAAACGCCATGTTCTTCTTCGTTAGCCTGGTGAGTAGGGCCGATGTCTTTGCGAAGTACTTAATGAACTTCCTATAATAGCCTACTAACCCCAAAAAGCTTCTCAACTTCGTTGCATTCTTTGGAATCTTCCAGTCCTAAAACACAACCACCTTTGTGGGATCTACTGCTATCCCTTCTTTAGAAACCACATGCCCTTGGAATCTTACCTCTTTTCTCCAAAAATGGCATTTGGAGAATTTTCCCTTAAGTTGAAGCGCATGGAGTGTTTTCAAAACTTCTCTCAAATGTTGGGCATGCTCTTCTTGGCTTTTTGAGAAAATCAAGATATCATCAACAAAGACAACGACAAATTTATTTAGAAACTCTTGAAACACTCTACTCATCAGATCAACAAAATAGGTAGGTGCATTTGTCAACCCAAAGGCATTACAAGCCATTTAAAGAAACCATCTGGAGTCCTAAAAGCAGTCTTATCTATACTGTCCTCAGTCACCCTCAACTGATGAAACCCCATGGCTAAGTCTAGCTGAGAGAATACTGATTCCCCAACAAGCGGGTCAAATAGATCATTTATCCTTGGTAGTGAGTGCCTGTTCTTCTTAGTGAGTTTATTCAACTCCCTATAGTCCACACATAAGCGAAGCGAACCATCTGCCTTAATTGCGAATACCACTGGAGCACCCCACTCAGATATGCTTCAGCTAATAAACCCTTTGTCAAGTAGCTCCCCTACTTGTTTGCTAAGCTCCCTCCTTTCCTTTGGAGCCTGGCGCACAGGAAATTGGCTTTGTATTATCCACCAAATATATATGAAAATTGATTTCACACCTCGGAGGTAAGCCCCATACCTCATCAAAAACATTAGGATAATCTACTAGAATAGATTGCAAATCATAGATAGATGCATCAAGTGACTATAAGAAACTAAGCATAACGGATCCTTGTGGGTCACAAGAAACCTCGAGGGTCCTCCCATAACAAGTCAGAAGCCTAACCACCCTCTTCTCACAATCCAGAATGGCACCATACATGGCTAGCCAGTCCACCCCTGGAATCAAACCGTAGCCCATAAAATCAAGCACATACGTGTCGCACTCAAACTCGATGCCTAACACAGATATTCTCAAACCCCGACAAATCATAGATAAATGTGCCGAACCCCCAATGGGGTTTGAGACAATAACGGGATCCACTACCATACTAGTATTTAAGTGCAGAGATTCAACCATAGAACTAGATATAAATGAATGTGAAGTGCCAGAATCAAAAAGATGTCTAATAGGATGATTCGAAAGAGAAATCAAACCTTCCACAGAAATTTTCCTACCTCTATCCAGAGCACTACTCACGAGAGCATGCACCTGCCCTTCAGAAGTTCCTGCCCTTTGACCTTGTCCCTGTGGTCCCTGTTTCTTTGGACACTCCCTAGCAAAGTGTTTGACCTCTTCAAAATTGAAGCAAGTATTCTTCGTTCTTTTGCAGTCCTTGACCAAGTGACCCTCTCGTCCACAATTGTGATGCTTCCTCTTATCCTTAGCCTTGTCATTCTTTCCGCCCTTCTTCTGTTGTTGTTGTCCTTTCTTGGGCCATACCTTCTTTTTTTGCATTGTTTCCTTAGCTTTAACTTCCTTCTTTTTTCCTTTGTTTTCCTCATGCATCATGGACATATCAACAAGCCTTTCAAAAGTAGCTGCCATTGGAATATCATCCCTTTAACAAACCACAAAGCTTTCTTATGCGGAGTGTCTACGAGTTCCAATCCAAATCTTGCCAACTGTTTGTACTTATTCACATATTCTTTAACATACATGTTTCCTTGTTTGTGCGCCACGAACTTGTCCATTTGCATGCTTTTCTCATCTTGAGAAAGAAACTTCATTTCAAACCTCTTTATAAAATTATCCCATGTCTCCACCGGACGTCCAACTTAGGTAAACTTCCCACCAGAGTGAAGCTTCATCTTTTAGTAGCCAAACAGCTAACTGAATCTTCCTTCGATCTTCCACTTCGAAAATTCCAAATAAGTCCTCGGTCTCCTTAAGCCAATTCCAAGCCTCTACGAATGTTTGGTTCCATGGAATGGCTTCCCTCTCATGGCATAGAAATATTTGCAGATCTTAGCGAAATTATCTGCTCTTGGAGGAGAAGGAGGAACGACGGGTGCAGCTGGAGGAGAATATCAGATTGACCTCCGGCAGGCGCCATGGCCTCTAGATACCTACGGAACTAACTTGGTATCGTAACATCATCTGGAATATTAGGTTCCCCAGACAGGCTGAAAAGAAAAGGAAAGAGATTCAGACGAAGGATCGAAAGATATTACATATGACTTTGAGGAATACGTTTTTCAAAACAAACTTTTCTTTTTGAAAAATGCTTTCTTAAAATCTTTATAAAAATAATTTTCAAAAACTTTTATCTAATCTGGTAACCTACAGCTCTGATACCAAGTGTGACACCCCATGTCCGTTAATGTCACTCATTAAGAAAATGCATTAAGTTTCATGGAGTGTTATAGGTAAACAGAAATAGAAACATTACAAGACAGATATAAAAATAGCAGTAGAATAAAAACAAAATTTATTAATCATAAAGCATTGTGGTTCAAAACATCATATGTCTGCATTACATTAAAACCAGTACATCATAAAAACTTCTGTCTTGCTTTTAAACATCAGAGTACAAAATAAAAGAAGAAAATTCCCCAAATAAAAGCATAGCCATAGTAGCAAAGATAGGATCTTGAGCAATACATCTAACAACTCCAGAAAAAAGATAGTAGAATCCTTGTCAAGCCTGAGAATTCCCACCCTGAGAACCTATGTGGGGGAGGGGGGGGGGGAGGGGGGACGGAAGAAAGAAGAGGAAATAAAAAGGATCAAACATAAAGTCTGGCGAGTCTAGTTACTTTTAGCAAGTAAATAAGTAAAAGTAGCGTGACAGGCATATAAGGTGGATAAGTAAGATAACACCATAAAAGGTAAGTATGACAATGTAAACATGATAGAGTGGCTTCTATAAAGATTACTCTGCACTGATACTAGTATAACCAGAAATCATATGATCCCAACAACTATTAAATGGTTGACTTAGGCGTACTTCTGGTGAGAAGTGTAAACCCCATACTATCCACAGGCAGCCCAAACTAACAGGCTCCTAAACTTTACTAGAGTCTAAATGTATCCTAACCACTTTCCTAATCGATCGACTCCCTATTCTGTAGATACCCTGTGCTGGTACCATAGTAGGAGGTATCACTTTCCTAAAGTGGCAACCCTTCGTGATGTGCACAATCATATCTACTGGTGTCACGGTCATCTTATCCCCTCTTCCCAGCCCATGCATGCACATGTCCGTGGTCGTTATCGCCAACCACACTATTCTCCATGTTTGGATCTCTTACAATAACCCCAGTTTGTGTGCCCCGACTCCGACCTAGGGCGAAGCCCTCGTTTGATACTATTATGTGGGTTACTGACTGAAATGGGTCCCACATAAGATGATACAAACTCTCCCCCATGTCTTGTATCCCTATTCGGATTTCCACCAGTTATGTATACCTATTGGTGTCTTTAATTACATAACCCCCTTGGGTTAAGTTTGTGGGCCTATATATGAATATTACCCACTCCCTCAGATTTACTTAACCCACCCACTGTTCAATCAAATTTAGTTAACCCCTATTCAAGTTCATGTTCATACAATCCCTATGGATTCAACTAGGTTAAGTATTCTAGGTTTATTACCATATTTTCATCTATTATTACAGTATGCTAGACCTCCCACATTAAGCCTACAATTTGTGGATGTCGGACATGCCGAGCCGGTTCGGGCAGACTTATTCCACAAATCGGGCTAAACCATGTATCTTGGCACATCTCGTATTTGTGCTCCTATACCTCTCACATCAGATTTGCCACTTGTGGTCGCTGCAGGCGATTCCGGGCAGACTTCTATTACAAGTGTAATCTAACCTCGTGTCTAGGCGCAGTTACAGTTTCTAATCACTGTAATCCTAGGCATTCCATATTTATCCAATTTTACCTATGTCATTATAGGTTATATGTTTCATTGCCCCTTTTCCCAAATATGTTCATAGTGAATTATGTGTCCAAATTCATATACATATACATTATTCAAATTATACCAAATTTACCAATTATGCCCAATTCCAATGTTTTCCCCACGTTTCCAAACTAATGCATTTGCGTAATTTAGCGGCATGCCTAGGCTCGAAGTTGCCTGACTATATAAAATAAAAGGGAAAGGGTGAAGGAAAATGATAGAGATGATTATTCTAACAGAATTGACATAAACATATAATGGCATAATGTTGAGATGGACATATAAGAACAGATCTGGTGAACTTGTGATAATAAATTGGTTCTAACATAGCAGGGATGTCACAATAGGCATGATTAGATCTAAACAAGGATTTAGATGTCCAATTAATGATAGATCCAAATTAACCACAATATGATAGGACCAAGATGATCTAAATAATAAATTAGATCTATAATCAAAAGTAGATCTGACATGGTAAAGGTTGAGATTCAAGTCATGGTTAATTCAGAATATCACGGGTTCACAAATTACAATAGATCTGATATGATTCAGTCACAGGGATAGATCCAAATTAAATCTCAACATTTTAAAATTACCAAACCAAACTTTTGGAAAAAAAAATGTTTTTCCAAATCCGAAATGTAATATAAAATCCCTTATGATTTGGTTTTTTGTGCTTAAGCCATTTCTTATAATCTTAATGAGGCTGATACATTGGTCTATTCAGGACCGGTTCATCTATTCAATGATAGCGTATTTTCTACACATGTATTCGGTAAGACACACTAAACCTGTTTTGTACATATGTAAATATTCTCTTGTTAAATAATTTCCTTTCACTAAGATGTGTCTGATTTACGACTGTGGGGACATGGTCTGTTTTTAAGTGTGGGTGGAGTCTCATTTTCATTCTATTTTGCATAGTTTAATTCTATATTTTCTCCCTTTTTCTTAAAAAAAAGGAAAAAAAGAGTTTTTCACTTCTATTTACTTTTAAATAAGACATGGTGGAGTCATCATATAATTTTGGTCGTTCGATTTAAATGTTTGGAAATTTACTTCTCTTAGAGGATAACGAAAGGAAAGTTTGAATTATGAGCATATTTGGTGTAACTGGTATATAGGGAGATTCGTAGGTGTTGAGTATGATTTGTTTTCTGAATTGTACTCCTATTAAATGAATGGTTGATTTAGACTACTTGCGATAACATTTTAGATCTTTTAAGTGAAGTTGTGCTAAGATATTATTGCTTAACTCTCTCCCTTATGTTTAAAAAAAATAAAAAAGGATAAGTATATATACATAATAATCCAAGCGTATCAAACATTGCTAGTACATCTAGCATTGGTGTGCAAACCCACCAAGCTCTTTCCGACATGTTGTTGACAAAGTCAGTGTCAGTATACCTTGTTCTCATTTTATGAGTTGGACACCTTAGGATTACTGACCCTCACGTAAGTCGTAATGCAGTGTAGGGGTGGTATACCCATGTATTTGTAAATAATAATAATGTGAATATTTTGTAATAAAGAGAGAGTTATCACTTAAAATCCAAGCACACTCTTCACTTATTTGACCTAACTTGTTAACAGAAAGGAAGTTGAGATGTCGTTTTACAACTATTGATATCGATTATAGAATTCATTTCATATTTTCGCTATGTTTCTACCAAAATAACTGGCCAAGATGGAGGATTTTGTGACGATAACATGACTTTTGTTTGAAGTTTTGATTAGTAACGGACTCAAATTTCATAGTGACGACCCAAATTTGTGTTAACTCATTCGAGTTAAATTTAAAAGTAAATTACCCATTTGTAAATATATATTTTTTGAAAATTTGCATTCATCTTATAAATATTTTCGAATCTTGCAATTTGTAATTTTTTTTGTATTTAACTTTTGGATTTTGTGGGTAGTATCCGCTGAAAACTCTCAAGAGACAACACTCGCCCTATTGGGGACACCCGGAGGTTTAACGGCTTGTTGCATACGCTCAATGCAAACGTGCTCTCTACAAAAACGGATTTAGCTTAATTTTTACTTTATTCGAGGAAGAATACCAAGATAAGTGTAGGAGTATTTGATGGGCATGTAAAAATGCACATTTATATTCATATATTTATTCTTGTTTAGTTGAATAAATGAACATTTTTGGGTATTTCATATGATCATACCATGTTTTAAATATTTTCAAAATCATCACTTATTTTGGAAAAAGTGGTCATTTGTGCGTGTTTTAATTTGGGAAATCTTTTACTTATTCCTTATGATTATCTCTTGTAGGAATTTTGGAGCTAAAGGGATATATACACATGAAGAGATGAGGGAAAGCATGCACTTACACAAAAGGAGGCAAAGAATTTATTCATTTTATGGATAGAGGAAGCCCACACCTTTCAACTAGCTCATTTGCTCTTAAGCTTCATATTAAAGACTAATTGAATGAGACAAAACGCCTCATGCATTCTACAGGACTTATTAGTGGCTAATGGCAATTTGAAGCCTCATGAATGGGCATTTTGGGGATTTACCAAGGAAAGTGATTAGGGTTTTTGATCATGTATATATACCCCTTTGTTTCACGTATTTGAGGATCTCTTTTCTAGCAAATGAAGGTGAAAGTGATCAAATAAATAAAAATTGCTTCAAAGCCTGTTTCTTTTATGTCTCTCTTATGTTTCTTTTAATTTCTATGCTTCGCTGTATGTTAGTAGTTTAGATTTATTTTCATGCAAGTAGTAATTAGTTAATAATTTTTTTCATTATTTACTCCCTGTTTTTGGTGTACTATAATGGTGAAATCTATTTGTGTTGAAATAATCGCACAAATGAGGAGCTAAACCCCTTTAATTTAGGGGTGATGAAGCTCTCTAATTACATAGATTCAACATAGTTTATTTTTTATGCTATCTACTTATGCTTATTAAAGAATGGATGTTTAGTGTATTTTGTTAATCATGCTTGGTTTTGATGATCTATGCCTCTACTTAATAGAGGATAGATCATGCTTGATCAAATGACATAAAAAAAAATCCTCTTTATCTATATATGATTTTGGCAAAAAGAGGATGTGTTAATCAGCATTTGATATTCTATATTACTAACTAATAGTAAATAGAGTATTCTTAAAATTGATGTTGCTTTCAACTTGTTGTCTTTTTCATTGGAATTGAATAGTGAATTAGATTTATTCTATAGTTTGATGACTTATGTTATGCTAATTAATATCATAAATATGTCATACTTATGATAAACACAATAACTAATCTTGCTTATGACCAAACAAAAATAGATCATAACATCGTGTTGATTTGTGTGATCTAGAGAGTGAAAACACCTCTAAATTGCTCGTAACCAATAGTTTCATTCTCAACTTAGTCATTAGTTTTGTTAAATTTTAGTTAACACATTTAAAAGTTTGGTTTAATTTGGTGAATTTAATTAAAAATATTTCTTTCCCTATGGACCGACTCGTACTTATTAACGTACTACAAGTGTACGCCGTGCGCTTGCGGTTTATTACACTTCGCTTCGGTTTTCTAATTCATAGGATATCCATTGTCGAACAATGTTGATAACAATGCATGTATATATATTCATATGTAGTGCATGAAACAACCATGTTTAATTATTAAGCCACAATCATTCAAGACAAACATAATATGTAAATATCAAGTTTAGAATACCCAAAATCTAAAACCAATGGTAACCTCAGACAATTTTATAAATGTAGAAATCGTAACATGGAAGTAGTTAAATTACTTGAATAAAAATAAATCGTGAGCAAAAAAACTCACCTTGAATCAACGAAGAGGAAGCATGCAGGAGATGAAGCTCGCGGCAGGGGTTCGAGCTACGGTGTCGGCGACTGGTGGCAACCGAAGCGGATTCGGTTGGAGCATCAGCCATGCGTTCATCTCGGTGGTGTATCAGTTGCGAATGCAATTGATACTGGTTCTTAGAGGGGAGAGAAAGGGGTGCGCAATATCCAAGTGGTGGTGCAGAGGGTTGTCGAAGATAGAGGGGAACAAGGGCGGCGCTCGATTGCTTGGTCGTGGGTCGAGGCGGTGGTGATGGAGGCAGAGGAGCCGATTTAAAGTGACAACCATTTTTCGAAATGATTTGATTTAGGGAGATTGATTTTTTGGGAATTTCCATTGGTTGAGAGAAAAATGAAGGGAAGGGAGGGAGGTATAGAAATAAGAGAGAGAACATGGAATGGGGAAAGATGAAATGCATGACATACGTTTTAAAATGAACGTGAAGAATGGGAAATATGAAATGCGGCGATCGAAAGTGTGTAACACTAAAAGACCAATTCAAGCCTTTTAATTATTATTATTACTATATATAATTTTTTTTATGTGTGGCAGGAAGCTTCGAAAATTAGATAAGAGAAGAGAGGGCGCATGTTTGAACAAAAATATGGCAGTCAGAATGTGAAGAATGCCTCATAACTTATTTCATATTTATTCCCAGATTGGAAAGAAACGCATCACTTTCCCAATTCAACATTTGAAAATGAATTTTACATTACTATTTATTTATAATATAACCACACACTATTTTTCTCAGGAATGGGTTTGGACTAACGCAAATCCTACAAAGGAAATACTGGATACTACGTTCTTTACTAAGCATTTGATGGTCTGGTATGTCCAAAAATTATATGTGATCTAGTGCTCACATGCATGAATTTCTTTTTTTTTAGTACGTATATCAAAAGTAAAATCATCTATATCAAAAGTTTATGCCTTTAGTTTTCGCAAAAGTCTCAGAAATTTATGCATTCATGGAAACATACACATGCTAATTAGCAAATGAAAAGAGTGACATATTAAATTATTTTTTATTTTTATTTACAAAATCTTACATATGGTGGTAATAATGTCCGAATTTCATGAAACGAAAAAATGACATTCTCTTCATAATTCATCTGTTATTTTTAGTTCAAATTTGCTCAAATTCCTACAACGTTTCATCCGTAGCGATTAATTAAATGTTGAATTAAATTAGTGCAAACGGAACAAACTTGCGTATTTTTCTATGAAATTCATTCCTTCGCTCTGTCTAGTTAGGCACATCTCAAATAATTAATTTTGCATTTTTATTTTTATTTATGATATATCGGTTGTCGCTACCGCAAAAAAAGTCAAAAAATCAATTTAAATGGAGCAACTAAACTTTGACGTTTTCAATATATAATTGTTTAAATCACTTATATATGGAAAAAATATATTTTAAAGATCAATGTTTCATTATAAACCGATTTCAAGTTTAAATTTCTAAACAAATACATTCTAAATTAAACATATCGTTTAATTCTTATTTTGAAACCATTTTCAATTCAATAATTAAATTAAATTTAATAATTTAAATGGTTGAAAAATACGGGATGTTACATCGATAATGTTGTCTTCTTCTTTACACACCATCACAAAGGATTATTACTCAAATATACATAGTATCCTAAGTTTGATTTTATATCATCATTGTCATTTTCCCAATCTGAGCCTGAATAAGCACTAATATTGAGTGAGTTGCTTGGTTGCAGTCTTAACTTGTGATTGATGTTACCTTTTAAATATCATGGTATTCTCTTGACAGCCTTCCACTGTTCACTTAAAGGTTGTTGCATGAATCAACTAACTGTATTCACACTATATGAGATGTCAGGCCTTGTTGTTGTTGTTGTTGCATATTGTAATGCTCCAATTATACTTCTGTATTGCTTCTCGTTTGTTATGTGTTCACCTTCCCTTTTTGATAAATGAGAGTTTCTTATCATATCGGTAGATATAGGATTAACTTTGTCCATGTTGCTTTTGAGGAGAAATTCTAAAATGTACCTTTTTGACTTAAGTACATTTCAGTGATTTAGACTTTAGTAACTTCAACTCCCAAGAAATATGTGAGACATTCCAAATCTTTTAAGGAGAATTCTGCATTTAGGCACCAAGATACTTTGTGATCTCCCCTTACTATTACTTGTAATTATAAAACCATTAATATATATCAGTATATATGTGATAGTGTTATGGAGAAATTTAGTAAATAAAGAGTTGTTAGATTTGGTTGTTTGATTGCCTAATCTTTCCAGGGTTGATCTCAGCTTTTCAAACCAGACTCTTGGCGTTAATTTTAGTCCATAAAAGGCTTTGCTTAATTTTCACACAAGTGTCTCTTTTCCTAGCTATCTGAATCCTTCAGACTGCTCCATATAGACTTCTTCCTGCAGTTCACCATTTAAAAAAGAATTTTTTACAACAAGTTGCTTGATGGTCTAGTTTCTATGTATTGCGACCGTTAGCATAATTATGATAGATGAGGGCTTTTACAACAGGTGAAAATGTCTCTTTAAAATCAAACACACACTGTTGTGAATAGCCCTTGGCTGCCAGTCTTGTTTTGTACTTAGAAACTGTCCTATTAGCGTTTGTCGTGACCCTAAAGGTCAATTTACAACCAATAATATTTTTATCATTTGGCTTTGCAAAAAGTTTCCAAGTGTTGTTTTTCATTAAAACATTATACTCATCCTACATGGTTGTTTTCCATTCCTTTATTTAAATAACTTGATTGTATAATGTTGGTTCAGCTGTGACACTGTAAACTTTTGGTTTGAAAATACCACTTTTTGATCTACTGATCATGTGATGTATTTTGGGTTCATTTGCTTGGTGTGTTACATGTTGGAGAATGGATTTTGATGACAACTACTTTATTTCAGTTATCATTGATTATAAAATATATATACTTGATTATAAAATATATATTAACATTCTTATCTTGAAAATATATATACATATATATGCAGGATCTGTATACAGGAATTAATACTAAAGACTATACAATTTTAGAGTTTTAAGAGATTCAGAATTCAGAGGAGATTCAAGACTCATGAGTAATAAAGTTGAGTTCAAGACAAATATAGTAATAGAGTCTAGTTTACATGTAAGACTCTAAATAGCACTCCAGGTTTGTGACGACTGCCCACAGTCCCCGCACTATACAAGTGGAATAATGCGCTGAAAGGTGTTCCAGGCAGCTATGGACAATCATCAAGGTATGGTAGATAAACGAAACCTGTCGTAAAATCACAGTGCAAGGATAAAATATAATCGAATATATACAATAGGTAGTGATAGTGAAGAAGAAAACACTAAACTTTCATGACAACTAGAAAGTATTTCCCTTGCACGTAGAAAGCAACAGTAGTGTTCGAACAATTTGCCTCACTACATAACTCATAGAAATAGCACACAACGGAAACAAATACTGGATAGTAGTAAAGATAGTACGCCATCCTCCTGCTCGTCTCTGAACCGCAGCAACATCCTCACTTAAGCTATCACCTGTCACGTGCTACTTAGTCTGCCCATCCAACAATCAGATGAACAACCCAAGGTAATAAGAGGAAACATAAAACCTTGAGTCAGACAGTAGTCTTAGTGAGCGATAAAACAACTAACAGACTTCATCAATAAAGTATATGAGAATGGGTAAATATCAACTAATCTACCCAACTTTAGAGAAGAACTCTCGATTTCTTTCCCCATTACATGACAGTGATAGCCTTTACAATCCATACACCCAAAGGAATAACAACTCAGTCACGGCAATTAAAGCATTCATTCATACATGGCAAAGTAACTCAATCATGATCACAACATGCATTCAAACGTCCATGATTGACCCTGGCTATCACCACCAACCTTACTTTGGAACCGCCGTTATCGTATGACTGGCTAACAATTTGCCATCAATTGTCAAGGACCACACATGATGCTCCGGTTCTAGCGAAACTCCACATGCTATACTCAATACATGTTACACGCTATACTCAACGCGTGTCTAGGCCATACAAGATGCCCAAGGCACTCAACCTACAATTGATCTTCAATTATACCTCTGCTTTGAGTCCGCTAGAACCTACAACAATGATAATTCCTTGGCCTTCTCCTCTCTATCCGTTATCAATTACAACTATTAATTAGCTTAGAACGCTTTAGAGCTACCACTTCACACAAACTCAATACATTCTTGAGTTGTATCTCAATTTGTTGCATACACTGAACAACAAACACTTTTCAACACTTCCTAACTTCCCAATTGTATTCACTTTGAAGTCACATCATCATCGGAAATGTCCGACAAGAAATAGCTGCCCAGAAATGGCAAAAATGGCCGACTAGAATAGGCCGACCCACTTTGGTCCGACCCAAGTTATGTCCAACCCAACTTTGGTCCAACCCAACTTTGGTCCGACCCAACTTTAGTCCAACCCAACTTTGGTCCGACCTAACTTTAGTCCGACCCAACTTTGGTCCGACCCAACATTGGTCTGACCCAACTTTAGTCCGACCCAACTTTAATCCGACCCAACTTTGGTTTGACCTAACTTCTCCTGACTAGGCCGACCCACCTTTGAATGACCATGCCGACCCACCTTTGAATGACTAGGCCGAGTCAAGGCCGACCCACTTTTTCTGACTCGACCGACCCAACTTATGGCCGATCCAACCTGTAGCCGATCCAACTTATGGCCGATCCAAATTATGGCTGATCCAAAACCTGCATATTGCAATTCAACTCCAATTTCGACCAAAATTTTCCAAACGATAAATCCAACGAAATTAACTCATCCTATTCATCAAAAAGGATTACAAGCATGTTATGAAATCAACAATATCATCAGTATGACGATTCTATCCATCATAATGTCAAATTCACCAAAATCGCTTCAAATATATATATGAACAAAAACCATGGATCTAACTTGCAAACTCGTATGAAATAT
This sequence comes from Allium sativum, assembly GCA_030737875.1. NCBI lineage: Eukaryota > Viridiplantae > Streptophyta > Magnoliopsida > Asparagales > Amaryllidaceae > Allium > Allium sativum. The sequence goes on along the minus strand of CM060923.1, from coordinate 554,651,372 downwards.
CATAGAAATTACCTGTCTAAACTTGCTAAATCAGATCATAGGGTGATATATATGAAACTGAACGTACCAATGCATGGATCCAAGGAAAAACACTTGTACTTGATGAAAAACATGATCTACTATCCATACACACTATTAAACCCATGTGAGAGATGTAATACACTCACTGATTCTCCAAAACAAGCTAAAATTATAGAATTATGAATCTGGACAGCGAGCAATTCAAACTTAACTCCTCGATCCGATGAATTCGCCCTTGAAATGATTTAGGTCTAGCCTCCAATGGTGTAGATCTATGATTTCTCCCCCCTAGATCTGGATTTTTAACGGTGAAAAGGTGTTAGAGGAAGAAGAAGCACAAGGCCTCCAAATGAGAGAATGAGAGAAGTAACCTATTCTCCATATCCCTCACTCCCTATTTATAGTTTCCACCAACCCACTAATGGGCCTCCCCAATTCAGCCCATTAGGCTCTCCAAACCTGAACAACCAACTGAAAAACATTAAAACTGCGATTTCTCCCAAACTGCTGAACCAAATCTCTAATGTAACTACTCTACGAAAAGGCAATCATCAATCCCTTTCCAATGGCACAGGTCTTACCCTCTGATTCGACCTGAGTCAAAAGATATCCCCTGTACAAGACTGACAAGGGAAAAATGGTCACAAACAAAATCGGTAAAAATTGTGGACATGTCTCACATCCCCATAAGCATATCGAAAGATGAGAACGATCCAACCCTCAGGGAATAAAATAAAAATATTTTATGATCTTTCGATACACAAATTACGGGCTGTTACAAGGTTCAAATTCAGATTTTCAAAATTCAAATTCAAATTTCAAATTGTTTTCCTATCTTACTTATGATTTCAAATATAAGATTTAAGTTTAATATATAAGTTTATAAGTTTATATGGTTATATTGTTTTATAATCTTACAGTTTTATAGTTTTAAACTCTATAATTTTATAAATATGTTTATATAATATATAGTTATGTTTTCATATGATTTTACATTTATAATACTCATTTATATCACTAAGTTTTAATTCAAGAATTTCCTGAATTTTATAAATAGTTAAACATTTGAAAATTAGTTTAAAAAATATTTTATACATACATATGTTGACATACGTATATGTCTATATCGACATACAACTGTCATTTTTCAATTTTCAAAGGAAGTGCCTTTTCACTATTTGTAACTTTCCAGAAGCGTTGCAACCTTTCATGCCTTATAAATAGGGGCTGATTTCGAATTTTTTTTATTATTCTTCTTCTCTATCTTCACCCCTTTTTCATCCCACGATTAATATTTCATATTCTGTTAATCTCTACACTTCCACTTTGCCGATTTCTACTCTAATTACATGGAACTTCTTCTCTTCTCACTCTCTCCTCATTATTATGAATTGAAGTGCTATTGAAGAGTTATAGGGTTATTGTTATCATTTGGGAAGCATTTCCTTGTAGCCTTGAAATCAAGGGATGGGAGTGGTGGTAATCTTGTAGCCGTGAAATCAAGAGTGGTTGGAGCGTTGTTAACCTTGTAGACATGAAATAAAGGGAATTGTACTTGGATAGTGATATTAATAAAACTCTGCGCAATCTAGCATTGCATGGGACTAGACATAGGAGTAATCCAAATCAGTATAAAATTCAGTGTGTTCTTTCCTTTTCTGCATTTTATGTTTATCTGTTTCTGTGTTTGTGTTTGATTATGTGTCTGTGATCATCTCTGCTGTGTGTGATTCAATATAGTAGATCGTTTAATGTTGAGATTTTTGTATATTCTTTAGAAACACTATTCATCCCCCTCTAGTGTTAATCTTGCCTTAAGATCCGCATTCCGTGTTTCTTAACAATTAGTACCAGAGCATAGTTTTCGAAATGTTTATAATCTAATTTTTGAAAATATTAGATGGAAACCAACACTGGTAATAATAACTATTTTGTAGAGGGTTAGTCCATTGTTAGACCACCATTGTTTAATGGTAGTAATTATTCATACTGGGCATGTAGAATGAAAATATATTTACAATCAGTAGGATTAAACACATGGAATAATACACAGACTGAGTATGTTGAACCCAGAAATAATTTTGCACAATGGACTAATGAACAAAAGGCTATTGCACAAAACAATTCTAAAGCCATGACTATGTTATTTTGTTCATTAGATATAAATGAATTTAATAAAGTGTCAGTTTGTCAATTGCTTATGAAATATGGAGGACTTTAGAGTAACTCTTGAAGGGACTAATTAAACAGACAAAGGTATCGATGCTAATTAATCAGTTTGAGTTATTCAAAATGAACGAGAATGAACCTATCTCCGATATGTTTTGCAGATTCCAAGAGATGGTGTATCATTAATAGCATTGGGAAAAACTTATTCAGAAGAAGACCAAGTCAGGAAAATACTGAGTTCATTAACTCTAGAATGGGATCAGAAAACATTTGTGATTGAAGAAGCCAATAATCACTACAACAAATATGCCCATTGACAGCATTGAAAAAACGCAGTTATATCCTTTTAAAGCATTTTGATGAATGTTGTCTACCAACATGTTGTTATGTGTAACACCCCGTAGTTCTGTTAATATTAATATTCAAAAATTAAAGAATAACTAGTCTCAGACGTACGAATTGTGGGAAACGGGTTACGCCATTGTGTTCGTCTCGGAATTCTGGTTGAAATAGAGTCCGAGTTTGCGTGATTTGGACTTCGTATGAAGGAGATATGACCATTAGAAGTTTCAGAAAATTCAAAATTCAAAATTCGAAGTCAAACAGGCCAGGCGGGAAATTTCCCGCCAAGCACCCCAGGTCGACTAGGGAGTCGACTGGGCAGTCGACATTCCCGGGACCAGGTCGACTACGCAGTCGACTTGGGTGTCGACCTGGTCCAGTCGGCCAGGTTTTGGAAGAGCCCAATCTTGAGCTGCTGATGTGTCTTTAGGGCTGAGTTGGCTAATTTAACGGTTCAGGTTAGTTCTGAGTTGATTTGACGGTCTAAATAAATCCTAAACTCTATATATACCTAGGTAGTCTCTCACTCTAAATTCACATGAAAAATAGAATAGCTGCCGTCATGCCATCGCCATGGAACTCAGTGTAGTCGCCGCCAACTAAGAAGGAAGAAAGCTAATCAAAACTCTAATTCTACTCAACTCTAAAGCAAATCAAGACTCTCTTTCTTTTCTAATTGTGAGTATGATGATCTTAATAAGATTATTAGCAAACTAATTAGATTAAGATGTGATATGGATCAGAAGAAAATGATGTGAATTGTCATATATGTTGTTGTAAACCTTATGCTATCATGTATGTTGTAAATCCTATGTTATGTGATGATGATATCCTATATGTTGTAAATCATGCTATGGTGATATTATATATGTTACAAGTTTCTATGCTAAGTTGTGATGTTACAAAGCCATGATGTTATTATGTTGTAGTTAGCTTATGAATCATGACGTTGATTATATATATTTGGGCTATGATGATTCACATGATAAATCACATGTACCTATGCAAGTTTAGATTTATTAGTATGTATAATCTCACATATTGTATGACATCTATTTAGATCTAGAATTATGACATCTATTTAGATCTAGAATTATGTTATGACATGTGTGAGTTCTATGTGTTAGATGCTAGTTCACACCATCATTATGTTGCATAAACCACATATGCAAGTTTATACATGAACTTGGGTTATGATCATATTATGTAAGTTGTGACATTTAACCAAACAAGTTGACACCTTTAGATCCATGACATGTGTAGTTTTATGCAAGTTTCACCCCTATTATGATTAGATCTATTTTATTTGTCTATATGTCGTGATAATTTATCTTTGTGCTATGAGTTAGACTATTCGAGTCTAACATATATTTTACGTTGAATAAGCGAACGTATAACGTGGGGTAGGCGTAATATTAAGGATTTAATATTAAGAAATTAGGTTGCAATTGATATGATTTTGCATACCGTAAGTGGATGGCCATAATTGAGTCAATTATGGACATCATTAAAATTGGAATTAATTAATGATTTGAATAGGGATATATTTAAAACTGGGGTAAAAGATTATAAGTGTTAATCAATGCTTAGGACACGAGGTTGGACTCGTTTGTGACGTAAAACTGCCTGGACCTGCCCGGCGAATCCAGTAGTCACAAATGTCAGCCTAATGTGAGAGGTCCTAGGCCCAAATTAAAGCATAACAGTTGTAAAGACACGAGGTTAGACTCTTTTATGGTGTAAGACTTCCCGGACTCGCCCGTGAATCCAGCTGCCATAAATGCCAGTCTAATGTGAGAGGTCTTTATGAGGTTATGGCCTCAGTGAATTAAGAAATAATTAACTAGATAAACATGTGAAGTGGGACATGGGGGTTAAGTAGGTGCCTTGGGTGGCATGAGGAATCTAGTGGGTGCCTTTAGTGGTATTTGAAATACGATTAGTAAGACTTAACCAAACACACATGTAAATGAACATGACTAAGAAGAGGGTTTAGTGGGATATACTAGTGGGGACAAGCTTAGGTGGATAGCTTGTGGTAAGTAATTGGGGGCCCATTTCAACCAGTAACCCAAACGTATCTTTGTGGGCTCGACCCAAGTCGAGGACGGGACGCACATACTGGGCTTGACTATAAGAGGCCGAACGAGTTAGCGGTGGCAATGCAAGTCCAACGGGTTTCATATGCGTATGTGGACCCGGGCTGGTAGGTAAGACGTTGTTGCATTGTGTAGGTATAAGCCGTGCATCCTTAGGCTGTATCGGGTTTCCACTTTAGGGGAGTGATACACCCCACTGTGGGACTAGCACGGGTATCTACGAGTAGGGAGCCAATCGAAAGTGGGTAGTGTGGTACACCTAGCGGAGATAGGGGCAGGCGGCACCTATGTAGTCATCTAGGGGTACACGAAGTTATTTATAAAATTTCTAAGTGAAGTAAGTGGGATCAACCTTCAGGGTGACTGATGTGGTGCAGTGTAGTAATTATTCGTTAGTATTAGGTGTGCCTTTAACGTTATCTTTATCTGCTCTTCCATACCCAATAGTTCATAGACATTTCCTTGTTTTCCAGCTTATGCCTTAGTCTAGTTATTTTGATAATAGTATTGTTAGAATTATCATACTCGCCAGACTTTATGTCTGACCCCCTCTATTTCTATCTTTTTCCCCCTCTAGGTCCACAGGGTGGACCCAGCTCTAGTGGAGTCTGATTGAATTGCTTATTCTCTCTTTTGGAAAGCTTGGACCGCTGAAGTAAAGTCCAGCTTGTTATATTCTTTAATGGCTATTTATGTAATGGGATTATGTATTTTGTTTTATCAAGATGGATATTGTACTTGACTCTGATTTATGGTTTTATGATGTAACAAACATGTTTAATTTCCGCTGCAATGAAATAAAGTTTTAGATTTCCAAGTACTACTTATTATCTGTCTTGTTGTAATTTTTCTGTTCTATATTCACTTAAAACCTCCATGGAAGTTAATGCATTCCCTTTGTGAGTGACATTAATGGACGTGGGCTGTTACATTATGGATCATGGAAATATCACAATACATTCCAAAACGCTATAGAAAAATGACATACTACAACGTTTTGATAAATGTTGTCTACCAGCAAGTTGTTGTAGACCATGGAAATATCACAATACATGCCAAAATGCTGTAGAAAATTTACATACTTCAGCGTTTCAAATGGTGTTGTTATAATGTTTATACAGCGTTTTATACTGCTTCCGAAAGGTTGTCATCTTCCCTTTTCTACAGCATTTTGCCACATATCACAGCATTTTTTACAACTATCACAACATTTACATATTATAGTATCAAAATATTCTTGCACATATAAATCAGCTGCATGTAAATATATATCAACCAACTAATTATATAACACAGTATTCACATGCAAAGACATCATCAATAAACCAACTTTACATAATTTCCATTAAAAACAATATCACCAGAATCTAAATTTACACAATATTCATTGAACAAAGTCATAATATCTATAAATAAAACAAAATATCCATAAAACATGCTTGCGCCGAATACTAACAAAATGAACATCTAAAAGTTACCGCTTTCTCCATAATCAATTGCCACAAGCGGCCTTATTGTTGAGAGATCTTCAGAAGCGCCTAACGATATTTTGATTATAGCCGAATGAACAACGATGTCCCAATACCTGTACACATGTGTTCATGTTAGCATTTGGTCATGCTTTCGTAATTTTTAATTATTGTTATTATTATTATAGAATACTTGGTAATATTGCATATTTTTATATACTTAGTTAACTTTTATAAACTAACCTTCTTAATTTTTATAAGATTATTAAACTTAGTTAATTTTTTTTGTAGTAGTTAGTTAATTTTTATAATACTTAGTTAATATTTAATCATTGTTATTATTATTATAAAATACTTGGTAATATTTTATATTTTTATATACTTAGTTAACTTTAATAAACTAAACTTCTTAATTTTTAAAAAATTAGTAAACTTAGTTAATTTTTTATAATACTCAGTTAATTTTTAGAATATTTAGTTAATTTTTAATAATTGCTATTATTATTATTGAATACTTGGTAATATTTTATATTTTTATATACTAAGTTAATTTTTATAAACTAAACTTCTTAATTTTATAAAATTTGTAAACTTAGTTATTTTTTTTATAATAGTTAGTTCATTTTTATAATAATTAGTTAATTTTTAATAATTGCTATCATTATTATAGAAAACTTGGTAATATTTTATATTTTTATATGCTTAGTTAACTTTTTTTATAAACTAAACTTCTTAATTTTTATAAAATTAGTAAACTTAGTTAATTTTTTATAATATTTAGTTAATTTTTATAATACTTAGTTAATTTTTAATCATTGTTATTATTATTATAGAATACTTGGTAATATTTTATATTTTTATATACTTAGTTAACTTTTATAAACTAAACTTCTTAATTTTATAAAATATGTAAACTTACTTAATTTTTTATAATAGTTAGTTAATTTTTATAATACTTAGTTAATTTCTAATAATTTCTATTATTATTATAGAATACTTGGTAATATTTTATATTTTTATATACTTAGTTAACTTTTGTAAACTAAACTTCTTAATTTTATAAAATTTGTAAACTTAGTTAATTTTTTATAAAAGTTAGTTAATTTTTATAATACTTAGTTAATTTCTATAAAGTGCTATTATTATTATAGAATACTTGGTAATATTTTATAATTTTATATACTTAGTTAACTTTTGTTATAAACTGAACTTCTTAATTTTTATTAGATTAGTAAACTTAGTTAATTTTTTATAATAGTTTGTTAATTTTTGTAATACCTAGTTTATTTTTAATCATTGCTATTATTATTATAGAATACTTGGTAATATTTTATATTTTTATATGCTTATTTAACTTTTATAAACTAAACTTCTTAATTTTAGTTAGTAAACTTAGTTATTTTTAATAATTGTTAGTTAATTATTATAATACTTAGTTAATTTTTAATAATCACTATTATTATTATTATTGTAGAATACTTGGTAATATTTTATATTTTTACATACTTAGTTAACTTTTATAAACTAAACTTCTTAATTTTATAAAATTTATAAACTTAGTTAATTTTTTTATAATATTTAGTTAATTTTTAATAATTGATAATATTAGTATAGAATACTTGGTAATATTTTATATTTTTATATGCTTAGTTAAGTTTTTTTATAAACTAAACTTCTTAATTTTTATAAGATTAGTAAACTTATTTAATTTTTTATAATGGTTAGTTAATTTTTATAATACTTAGTTAATTTTTAATTATTGTTATTATTATTATAGATACATGGTAATATTTATATTTTTATATACTTAGTTAAATTTTTTATAAACTAAACTTCTTAGTCTTTATAGGACTATTAAACTTAGTACAAAAATTTATAATAGTTAGTTAATTTTTATATTACTTAGTTAATTTTTAATTATTGCTATTATATTATAGAATACTTGGTAATATTTTATATTTTTATATACTTAGTTAACTTTTATTATAAACTAATTTTTTTAATTTTTTATAATAGTTAGTTAATTTTTATAATACTTAGCTAAATTTTATAGATAGTATGAGACAATATTAGTATTACATCCTACTATGGTGACATTCTTTATATGTTAATACACAATACTATAAATATGGAACTTACATAAGGATTTGGTGGCAATGGGTATTCCACTTTTTTCAGTTGTGTTCTCCATTGGAGAGTCTACAATTCCTGAAAATAAAAAATAGTAATTATTGTAAAGTGCACATTTCAAGTGTCATTTCTATCCTGAAACAACCCAAACTATCGACCTTGTAATGACCCGGATACGTGGCTAGTTTATTTTAAATATTTAATATGGTTTTAAATATTGAATTGATAATCTAAATCAATTTTTATATTGAGTTGTTGATTAAATAATCAAAATACGATTTATTTCGAATATATATAATTATCAAGAATCTAAAAAAATTGAATCCAAATTATGAACTGAATCGAAACAGTTAGATGGTCAATATGAATTCTATTTGAATATAGATATAAACAACAATAATAATTTATTATCAAAGAATTAATTGTTTTGAATATAAATTATATCGATTTAAATTTTTATCTTCTCTATATGATCGAATTGAGTTTCAGAACCCATCCCAGTGTGTTCAGAATAGTGGTTTAACCCTAGAAACGTCGGTTGTTACATTCAAATAGGAGTTTAGAACCATTAAATATATTATTATAATATTAAATGGATAAGCATGAAATCACCTCAAAAATCAAATCACATTTAAACCATGTACTTTACCTACCCTAACCTATATCCTAAAGTGGTACTGTGTGCAGACAAATTTTCCTAATCGTTAAGTATTTCATCTTCTATAAATCGCAGCATCTCTTTCCCTTGATTTTTCCATTTTCGCTCTTCTGAAACTCAAGTTTAATTGGAAAATGTTAATACCGTTCCTTTATATACTTCCCCAACAAATCCAAAACGTGGAGAAAGAAGAAAGGCTAATCCCCTCAAATTCAAAATCAAATCATCGGTTAAAAAAATGGTGAAACAGAATCACGATTAGCGATTTGAAACCGGTATCGCCTAGAGCTCGAAAACTTGTTGGAGCACTCACGAAGTAAGAAAAGGGTTGTCGTCGTTTGCAAAGTTGATTTTTTGCCTCGATGTGGTTCGATTGGTCACTGCGATTTGGGGGGGTATCAATTGGTAGATGGAGACCCTTGCAGGGGTTGTGATGGGTCTTAGAAAAGGTGCGAACTGGTCTGGATAGGATGCGTTGTTTTTGTGAAAACCAGTGTTCAGTTTTGTATACCCAGATCTGGATGCGAATTGGTTTAGGGTGGCTCCATTTTTCTATATAGCTTGGTATAGGATTTCGAGTTGGCGAAGAAGAGGCCTTGGGTCGTTATCTTTTTTCTGGAATTTGAACAGTACTCGAGATTGGATAATGGAAACGTGTTATGGTTTTGGTGAGATTGATGGAGGGACGGGTCAACAAAGAATGTTGGTCAACAACAAGTAAAGGGGTATGGAGAGGGAGTGAGTTCCTGGGTTGAATTCAGAGAAGAAGGGTATAAGGTATTTAGTTAATAATTATCAAATATTAATGGCCTATTGTGGAAGAAGCTGTTGTGAGGCTAATAGAATCAAATATGTGCTTGATGGAATGCTCAAATAGGATAAAGCAGAACTTTTGGGCAAATTAAAGTCGGTGATTTTAGTTGGCTTCATCCCTGATCGAAGGCGTCGAGGTACACGATAGATTTATTCGAGTAGATTCTTAGCCGCGACATTGTGAGATTTATCGAGATATTCTGCAAACGAAAATCACGGTGAGTAAATCTCACTCCGATTTTATTTAGAATTTATTTTTATTTTAAAAATAATTTTTTGGTTGATTGTTTGCATGCATTGAAATATATTTGTTGCGATTTAAAATATATTAGTTATTTAGGCTTGGTGGTTGTGGTTATTATATATATATATATATATATATATATATATATATATATATATATTGGTGATTGGATAGTTCGCGCAGTACCATTAGCGGATGCCCGTAGTATCATTAGCGGATGTAACAGCCCGTATTTTTCGATAACGTGTTAAGACGAGAATCAAGGCAGAATTTAATTATAAATTCTGAATCAAGTGAAACGGGCTATGCCATTGCGTTCGTCTCGGAAAAATACGCGAAATAGAGTCCGAGTTTTCGAAAATCGGAGTCCGTATGACCCGATTAAGGCCCAACAAAGTTTTCAGAAAATTTCAAAGTAAAAACAGATTTCAAATTCAAGTTTGAATTCGAAAATTAGGGTTATATTGGGCCAGGCGGGAAAATTCCCGCCAGAGCACCCAAGTCGACAGCCCTGTCGACTTGGGAGTCGACTTGGTTGGACCCAAGTCGACAGCCCTGTCGACTTGGCTGTCGACTTGGTCCAGCCGGGCAGTTCTGCCTGGTGCACCATTTTGGGTTTGTGTTGAGTTTGGGGGCCAGATTCGATTTTAAGGGCTGAGATTACAACTAGGGTTTAATCCTATGGCCTAAAACACTTGCCTAATCTATAAATAAGACCATAACCTAACCCTAAATCATCATTATTCATTCATACAACTAAACTATGGCAAAATTTTACCTCTCATGGCCTCCACTCTCTTCATAAAATTTCTAAATTGTTTCTATGAGGGATTTTCCATGCATACAAGTGTTTTCAAGCTTGTATGAGTGTCATTAGCTTGCATTCAAGTCAAATTTCTATATTTGCATCATGAAGCAAGGGTTTTGATCACTTTGGCTCAAGGGTTTTTATGTTAGAGCTTGCATTTTGGGTCTATTTGATTGCATAAGGGCTTTATCATATCTTTTGTGCCTTCATAGCAATGTAAGCCCTTTCCCTACTCTTAGATATTAACTATGAAGTTAAATGTTCATGTTGCAAGTTTGGGTTTGATCATTGAGTATGATACATGCTATCATGTCATGCAAGTTTATGAAGTCATTATCTTGATCTTGTGGTCATAAAGCTTTGGCCTTTATGTTAAATGTTGCATTTTGGCAACATGAGAACTATCATACCCCTTATGATAGCTTGCATGTAATGTCATATGCGAACTTCTAGCCATCTTTCTATGTCATTTATCACCATGATTCGCTTATTTGCCAAGTTTGAACGTTATGCATGTTTTTGAGGCTTAAGAATGTAACATGCAAGTTAATGAACACATTATGTCTCATTTGCCACCATGTTCAACTAGTGGCTTTATACCCCCTTTTGTCATGCCTTTGACAAGTTCCTTCTTTGAATCCATTATGCGAGTTTAAAAGCGTTGGGGTCACCTTATGGGAAAACATAATGACATGAACATGATTTGGGTAAATGGGTATAAACATGACAACATGTAACGTTAAATATGACATGTGTTTATACTTGAAAATATGACTTGAAATATAACATGGAAGTGGACATGTAAGTATGCATAAAAACATAAGCTTGGGAATTTACCTATTAAGTTAGGTCTACCCTTTGGGAATTTACCTATTAAGTTAGGTCTACCCAAATGCTTGAAAACTTGTAATATGTTTTGGAAACACAATGGACATGACACTTAGATAGTATAAGTGTGGCCAACTCGAGGTTGGGTTGAGTTTGCAACGTAAAACTACCCGGAACCGACCGGCCTAACTAGTAGTTGCAAACAATAGGACCCAATGTGAGAAGTTGGTCATGTTGTGCTTGAACCCGAGGTTAGACCAAGTTGTGGTGTAAAGCTACCCGGAACCGACCGGCTTAACTAGTAACCACAACAAAGTCTAGTGTGAGAGGTTGAGGTGCATTAAGTAATTAATGCCACATGATAGGGTTAAGTTAATTTGATTAATGACTCTTAATCAAATATGACATGGACAAATGGGTTAAGTAATTTGATTAGGCTAATGATACTTAACAAAACATGACAAGGTTGGGTAGGTTAAGTAATTTGATTTGCCTAATGACACTTAACCATTTTTATACGACTAGTGGACGGGGTTAAGTTAACCAACACTTAATCAATCCAACACGATAATTTGGTAAGGTTAAGTAAGTTTTCCTAATGACACTTAACCGAAAAATACAGTTAATGAATGGGGTTAAGATTAGACCCAACTAGTCTAAACATGGAAATCAGATGGGGTTAAGTTAGCCTAGACTTAATTAATCCCACTTGGTCGTTTAATGGGGTTAAGTTAAACACTTAACTAGTCTAACATGATGATTTGAGGTGGTTAAGTGACCTATACTTAACCAATCTAACTCGTGAATTTATTGAGGTTAAGTTAACCTATACTTAACCAATTTAACGTGAAAACATGATAAGGCTAAGTTACGAATTGCTTAAATACGCTTGACCGATTTGACTCAGTAATTTTATAGGGTCAAGTTAATATATACTTAACCAACTTGAGCATGGTTTGTAGGGTTAAGTCTTGAACTTGGATACTTAGCCAATTTTGACATGATTTGTAGACGGGTTAAGTCATGAACTTCAGTGACACTTAATCCATTATGTAAACCCTAGTTCTGAGGATTAGGTGGGTAACCGTAGTTAACAAGGATAACGGGAATAAGGCTAAGTGGTAAACCTTAGTTGAAGAATAACTAAGTAATGATTCTTAGTCAAGGAAATTTAGACCAGTTCATAGAAGATGAGTAACCTGATACGGTAGGTCATCGTTTAAGTATACGAGTAGGAGCAAGTATCTGATTTAGATAAAGACTCCAGCGAACTGGGTAACGAAGCAGCGGCTTCGGGGAACGTGAGGGTATTCTTGGTATCCCTCTGTGAGCTGCCAGGTGATCATACTAGGCTCATGAGAGGTTAAGGTCTGCGTTAGAAGAACCAAGAGTATGCCTTGGTTGCTATACGAGCGACCTAAATACGGGGATGGATAGGGGATAGTCGACGATACACGGTCGTACCCTAGATAGCATTTCGTCAGGATACCTACCATCTTTGGTCAAGCGTGTACGTACGGAAAGGCAGAGAACACCCAAAAGACCATAATTGCTATCTAATTATGGTTGCGGTAAGGCGTGGATGTGGGTTGGCCCGTGTTGTGTTCTCATACAGGATTTATCCTGTCTTGTCTTTCACTAGTTGAGGGAGTGGTCTCGTGGGCCCATAGCCACGTATAAGAAAAACAGACCTTAGCATCTGCATCGGCAGATAAATCGAAAGCTCCCGACCGAGTCCTGTATTTCCTGGTCTGCCCTGTGACAGGACTCGGATGGCACGATGTGATACATGTGCATACAGTCATGGAAAAATGATTCACGATGAATGCGTGGGAAAAAGGGCGCAGTTGACGGTTAGCGTAAATCCTAGTGGCCCTAGGTGGTTGAACCAAAATCGAGATACGGAAACGTGCAATAGGTAAGCATAATCCCTAGTAGTCCTAGGTAGTATAAGTCCTAGTTGTACAAACGATAATTCATGTTGGAAGACCCTAGCTAGGTTTAGGGTAACAGTCCAAACCGATCTTAAGGATCATGGAACTATGTTAAAGTAATCTCATGGGAAAGCCCGTATGGTCTACGGCAAGGGACTAAACTTAAACACGGAAAGGAACATATGAGTTGAGTAACCGATATACGCGGCATATTAGGTTGACATGGACCATTATACGACTTTTGAGTAAGGTTCATTCATGGATAACACATGATACGGTTGGGATACTAGTACGGTAGGTGCAGAGCAGATGTACAGGATAGATACCATGGGACGTTATACGTGATGGATATCTTGGGGATATTATACTTGATAGAAACCTGACGATGTGATACCTTGTTTTATCTTGACACCGTAATTTATCATGACACCTTAGTTTATCTGAGTTCAGTAGTTCATCCTGTTATTTTGATTTAGCTTATCTATCTTGTCATCATGCTTATGTTCATCTCAGTTTCTCATGTCAGTTAACTTTACTAGTTTTTATGCTGATAGTAGATAGGGCTTACTCAGTCTTTTTGACTGACCCATTTTGTTTCGTCTCTTTTCTTCCGTTTCCCCCCCAGGTTATAGGGAGGAAATACTGTTGTTTAGTTCGGACTCCTTCTGCTTGAAGGTCATCATGGATGGCTTGGACTTTTCTTGGCTATGGCTACTTTACTGTTTTTACTTGGGGAATAATTTATGAAAAAGTCTCTATGCTTCTTTACTATTGCAAGACAGGTTTTGATGTACTCTGATGTAAAAGGCTTTAGACCTTATTTATTCATGTTATGAAAGTTTGATTTTACTTCCGCTATTTTATATGTTCTGTCTTGTGGTATTTCTGTGCATGTTTACCAATAATGCCCCTCCAAAGCTAGTGCATTCCCTTGCGAGTGACCCTAGCGGAGGCGGGGTGTTACATTTGGTATCAGAGCAGAACGTTACCAGACTGGGCAAAAGTTTTTAAAGACCTTCTGAAAACTATTTGAAAAACCGTTTACAAAGAAGCATTTTTCAAGAAAATTTTCTTTTAAAAAGAAAAAGGCTATTCCCCAAAGGCCATTAGCACTATCCTTGTTTCCTTGATTGAATCTCTTTTCCTTTCTTTCCTCCATCTGTAGTCACAGTGGTTTTAACTGCGACTAGTCTTTTCTATCTACGAAAGTGCTTTCCATACGATGGAGGTGATTCTCGAGAGACCAGTGGCCGCGTTATAAGAAAGGATCGTGAGAAAGAGGATAAAGGATACGAGCTTAAGGATGAGCAACTTGTTGGTATGGCTCAACCCATAACGAGAAAGTATCTTTGGTATGGTGAAACGGGACGGATAGTTAAGTATTGTGGGACAAGGACAAGATCATCGTGAAGACAATTGTATACCCTCACTAGAGTACCTGAGTAGGGGGATAACATCCTTGTTGAAGATCTAGTTATTCTTTTCTATCATCCCGCCAAGACTTGGTTTTGATCCCCGCATCATTTAAGTCCGCTTCGGTAGTTGAGTCTCTGCACCTTAAGTACTAGCATAATAGAGGATCCCATTTTTGGCTCAAAGTCCTATTGGAGAATCGGTCCATTTATTCATGGCTTGTTTGGATTTGGGAATGTCTATGCCCAAGTATTGAGTTTGGAAATAATGCTTATGTTTATAAGCTATGGATGGATTCTAGGGATGAAGTGGTTATCCAGTAGGGGGTGCCACTCTCGGTTTTGATAGGAGGGTAGTTAGACCTTTTGACTAGCCTTGGTAATACCCTCGAAGTATCGTGTAACCTTTTTGAGGTTCTGTCATGACTAGTTACTTAGAATCCCTTGATGCCTTTATTGGAAATTTGAAGCCCGATCGAGTGGTGTTCACCAATAAGACGGATGGTTTACTTCATTTATGCATGGGTTATAGAGATCACCCTAGTAAGTGCGCTTGATAACTGGGTTGACATCTGTTTACTTTCAAGAGAAAGTTCTTCTACATGGAATACCTTATAGTATATAAACGAGATCCAAGATTCATTAGTGAATTTTGGAAAGCTTGCATGAGATCATGAGTACGCAGTCATGTTTGCGTCAAGTATTCTAGGAAAAGGATAAGTGCAAGTGGAACGAGAGGCGACGAAGAAATGAGTTCCAGCTCATGATATGGAAACAGGAAATAAGAAGCTACGAAATCGCGAAGTTAAAAGACGGTCAAGGCACAATGGAATTAAGCTCAAGGAAATGCGACTTTGATACGCGCATGCTATCTCTTTTGGGAGTATATCCTTGATCCCTGTTTTCTGTAGAGCTTACTTGTAGGCTATCTTTCGTGGACATCCTCCCGGTCCTATTTTCTGTTACAAACCCCGTAAGGAGTTTGTCTTGTTTATCTTCTCGGCCCTGTTTCAGGGAATTCTAGGTAGAACCCTATGGATGTAAACATGTATTTGAAACATGTTATGATTGATATGGTTGCAAGTGGTTGCTCGTGGATGCGCGAATACACATTAGATATCAGCTCGACTCGGTCACATTTCATATTGCATATGCACGAGTATTTATACTTGTTTATGGATGAAATCGAATGTGTTATCATGCGGTTGTGGCATACGAATGAATGATTGTGCACGCATATAGTATCTATATGACTAGGACTATTTGCATACATGTTGGATTCATGGCACTATACATATTTTGCATTAGATCACTCAGGCCTGATCATTTACATTAGATAAGTGCATATACACACACCTTTTGCATGTATTCATACAGCATTAGAAATCATCTAAGGACAATGGTTGCTTGTGGATGATGTTTTGAGTAGATGGATGAGGGATGGTAGGATATGTTCTTCCTAACTTGGAGATTTCGGGGACGAAATCCTAAAAGGTGGGGAGAATGTAACAACCCGTATTTTTCGATAACGTGTTAAGACGAGAATCAAGGAAGAATTTAATTATAAATTCTGAATCAAGTGAAACGGGCTATGCCATTGCGTTCGTCTCGGAAAAATACGCGAAATAGAGTCCGAGTTTTCGAAAATCGGAGTCCGTATGACCCGATTAAGGCCCAACGAAGTTTTCAGAAAATTTCAAAGTAAAAACAGATTTCAAATTCAAGTTTGAATTCGAAAATTAGGGTTAGATTGGGCCAGGCGGGAAAATTCCCGCCAGAGCACCCAAGTCGACAGCCCTGTCGACTTGGGAGTCGACTTGGTTGGACCTAAGTCGACAGCCCTGTCGACTTGGCTGTCGACTTGGTCCAGCCGGGCAGTTCTGCCTGGTGCACCATTTTGGGTTTGTGTTGAGTTTGGGGGCCAGATTCGATTTTAAGGGCTGAGATTGCAACTAGGGTTTAATCCTATGGCCTAAAACACTTGCCTAATCTATAAATAAGACCCTAACCTAACCCTAAATCATCATTATTCATTCATACAACTAAACTATGGCAAAATTTTACCTCTCATGGCCTCCACTCTCTTCATAAAATTTCTAAATTGTTTCTATGAGAGATTTTCCATGCATACAAGTGTTTTCAAGCTTGTATGAGTGTCATTAGCTTGCATTCAAGTCAAGTTTCTATATTTGCATCATAAAGCAAGGGTTTTGATCACTTTGGCTCAAGGGTTTTTATGTTAGAGCTTGCATTTTGGGTCTATTTGATTTCATAAGGGCTTTATCATATCTTTTGTGCCTTCATAGCAATGTAAGCCCTTTCCCTACTCTTAGATATTAACTATGAAGTTAAATGTTCATGTTGCAAGTTTGGGTTTGATCATTGAGTATGATACATGCTATCATGTCATGCAAGTTTATGAAGTCATTATCTTGATCTTGTGGTCATAAAGCTTTGGCCTTTATGTTAAATGTTGCATTTTGGCAACATAAGAACTATCATACCCCTTATGATAGCTTGCATGTAATGTCATATGCGAACTTCTAGCCATCTTTCTATGTCATTTATCACCATGATTCGCTTATTTGCCAAGTTTGAACGTTATGCATGTTTTTGAGGCTTAAGAATGTAACATGCAAGTTAATGAACACATTATGTCTCATTTGCCACCATGTTCAACTAGTGGCTTTTTACCCCCTTTTGTCATGCCTTTGACAAGTTCCTTCTTTGAATCCATTATGCGAGTTTAAAAGCGTTGGGGTCACCTTATGGGAAAACATAATGACATGAACATGATTTGGGTAAATGGGTATAAACATGACGACATGTAACGTTAAATATGACATGTGTTTATACTTGAAAATATGACTCGAAATATAACATGGAAGTGGACATGTAAGTATGCATAAAAACATAAGCTTGGGAATTTACCTATTAAGTTAGGTCTACCCTTTGGGAATTTACCTATTAAGTTAGGTCTACCCAAATGCTTGAAAACTTGTAATATGTTTTGGAAACACAATGGACATGACACTTAGATAATATAAGTGTGGCCAACTCGAGGTTGGGTTGAGTTTGCAACGTAAAACTACCCGGAACCGACCGGCCTAACTAGTAGTTGCAAACAATAGGACCCAATGTGAGAAGTTGGTCATGTTGTGCTTGAACCCGAGGTTAGACCAAGTTGTGGTGTAAAGCTACCCGGAACCGACCGGCTTAACTAGTAACCACAACAAAGTCTAATGTGAGAGGTTGAGGTGCATTAAGTAATTAATGCCACATGATAGGGTTAAGTTAATTTGATTAATGACTCTTAATCAAATATGACATGGACAAATGGGTTAAGTAATTTGATTAGGCTAATGATACTTAACAAAACATGACAAGGTTGGGTAGGTTAAGTAATTTGATTTGCCTAATGACACTTAACCATTTTTATACGACTAGTGGACGGGGTTAAGTTAACCAACACTTAATCAATCCAACACGATAATTTGGTAAGGTTAAGTAAGTTTTCCTAATGACACTTAACCGAAAAATACAGTTAATGAATGGGGTTAAGATTAGACCCAACTAGTCTAAACATGGAAATCGGATGGGGTTAAGTTAGCCTAGACTTAATTAATCCCACTTGGCCGTTTAATGGGGTTAAGTTAAACACTTAACTAGTCTAACATGATGATTTGAGGTGGTTAAGTGACCTATACTTAACCAATCTAACTCGTGAATTTATTGAGGTTAAGTTAACCTATACTTAACCAATTTAACGTGAAAACATGATAAGGCTAAGTTACGAATCGCTTAAATACGCTTGACCGATTTGACTCAGTAATTTGATAGGGTCAAGTTAATATATACTTAACCAACTTGAGCATGGTTTGTAGGGTTAAGTCTTGAACTTGGATACTTAGCCAATTTTGACATGATTTGTAGATGGGTTAAGTCATGAACTTCAGTGACACTTAATCCATTATGTAAACCCTAGTTCTGAGGATTAGGTGGGTAACCGTAGTTAACAAGGATAACGGGAATAAGGCTAAGTGGTAAACCTTAGTTGAAGAATAACTAAGTAATGATTCTTAGTCAAGGAAATTTAGAACAGTTCATAGATAGATGAGTAACCTGATACGGTAGGTCATCGTTTAAGTATACGAGTAGGAGCAAGTATCTGATTTAGATAAAGGCTCCAGCGAACTGGGTAACGAAGCAGCGGCTTCGGGGAACGTGAGGGTATTCTTGGTATCCCTCTGTGAGCTGCCAGGTGATCATACTAGGCTCATGAGAGGTTAAGGTCTACGTTAGAAGAACCAAGAGTATGCCTTGGTTGCTATACGAGCGACCTAAAGACGGGGATGGATAGGGGATAGTCGACGATACACGGTCGTACCCTAGATAGCATTTCGTCAGGCTACCTACCATCTTTGGTCAAGCGTGTACGTACGGAAAGGCAGAGAATACCCAAAAGACCATAATTGCTATCTAATTATGGTTGCGGTAAGGCTTGGATGTGGGTTGGCCAGTGTTGTGTTCTCATATAGGATTTATCCTGTCTTGTCTTTCACTAGTTGAGGGAGTGGTCTCGTGGGACCATAGCCACGTATAAGAAAAACAGACCTTAGCATCTGCATCGGCAGATAAATCGAAAGCTCCCGACCGAGTCCTGTATTTCCTGGTCTGCCCTGTGACAGGACTCGGATGGCACGATGTGATACATGTGCATACAGTCATGGAAAAACGATTCACGATGAATGCGTGGGAAAAAGGGCGCGGTTGACGGTTAGCGTAAATCCTAGTGGCCCTGGGTGGTTGAACCAAAACCGAGATACGGAAACGTGCAATAGGTAAGCATAATCCCTAGTAGTCCTAGGTAGCATAAGTCCTAGTTGTACAAACGATAATTCATGTTGGAAGACCCTAGCTAGGTTTAGGGTAATAGTCCAAACCGATCTTAAGGATCATGGAACTATGTTAAAGTAATCTCATGGGAAAGCCCGTATGGTCTACGGCAAGGGACTAAACTTATACACGGAAAGGAACATATGAGTTGAGTAACCGATATATGCGGCATATTTGGTTGACATGGACCATTATACGACTTTTGAGTAAGGGTCATTCATGGATAACACATGATACGGTTGGGATACTAGTACGGTAGGTGCAGAGCAGATGTACAGGATAGATACCATGGGACGTTATACGTGATGGATATCTTGGGGATATTATACTTGATAGAAACCTGACGATGTGATACCTTGTTTTATCTTGACACCGTAATTTATCATGACACCTTAGTTTATCTGAGTTCAGTAGTTCATCCTGTTATTTTGATTTAGCTTATCTATCTTGTCATCATGCTTATGTTTATCTCAGTTTCTCTTGTCAGTTAACTTTACTAGTTTTTATGCTGATAGTAGATAGGGCTTACTCAGTCTTTTTGACTGACCCGTTTTGTTTCGCCTCTTTTCTTCCGTTTCCCCCCCCCCAGGTTACAGGGTAGAAATACTGTTGTTTAGTTCGGACTCCTTCTGCTTGAAGGTCATCATGGATGGCTTGGACTTTTCTTGGCTATGGCTACTTTACTGTTTTTACTTGGGGAATAATTTATGAAAAAGTCTCTATGCTTCTTTACTATTGCAAGACAGGTTTTGATGTACTCTGATGTAAAAGGCTTTAGACCTTATTTATTCATGTTATGAAAGTTTGATTTTACTTCCGCTATTTTATATGTTCTGTCTTGTGATATTTCTGTGCATGTTTACCAATAATGCCCCTCCAAAGCTAGTGCATTCCCTTGCGAGTGACCCTAGCGGAGGCGGGATGTTACAGTGGATGACCCTATACGCTCCACGCTATGATAGTGGATGACCTTCTATACCGCGATATCCTGCTTCGAAGCAGAATGGGTAATATTTATGTGACTAACGTATAACATCCCCCCCTCCGCTAGGGTCACTCACAAAGGGAATGCACTAGTTTTGGAGGGGTATTATCGAGATAAAATCACAGAACTATCACAAGACAGAACATAAATAAATAATTAAGTAAACAGCGGAAGAATTTATGAGAAAAACAGAACTTCATTTTATTCCAAAGTAAACCATGCCTCTTACAAACATTTCGAATAACAACTTCATTACAACTGTCTTGTAATAATAGCAAAAGAAGCAATAAATTAAAACAGAAAAACAGCTTATTCCCCAAGTGCAGTAAAAAGAAGTAGCCATAGCAAATCGTACATGCTGAGCCAAAGCAAGTGATATCCAAGCTAAGAGCTAGTGTTTCCTCCCTGAGAACCTGGGGGGGGGAACGAAAGAAAAAGAGGCGAAAGGAAAAGGGTCAGTCATAAAGACTGAGTAAGTCCTAGTGATTTTCAGTGTAAAAAACGGTTAAAACAACCTGTCATGTATAACTGGAACTAAACTTAAGAATGGTGTCAAGGTGAACAAGATAGACTAAGGTGATCAGGATAAGTCAAGACAAGTCAAGAAAAGCATCACGTGTTCAAGATTCGTTGCATCGACTGTACTAGTATACTAAGCCCATGTCACAAGTTAATCACGAAATAAATCCCATGGCCCAATATCATGAAATGACCCTGAAACGGGGTCTGACCCAAATACAGGGCCCTATGGAGCGATTATCTAGTCGATCGGCTCCCTAAAAGTTCTAGCTTGTCAAGTGTCCGTGTCATACAGCTAATCACGAATGTAGTCGCCTGTGCTGGGTCCACCTTCGGGTGTATCAGCCCTAGGGTGTCAACCCCTGACACGATTCAAGATGCACAGATAAATCTACGGATACCCAGTGCCTGCCCCGGAATACGTGCACGACCGTAGTCCACCGAACCTACACTGGCATACCCCACTGCCGTCGTTCACCTCTTACAATCAGCCCAGTAATCGTGCCCCACCCGGCCTAGCCCAAGGGTACCTTGATACATCTAGAGGGTTACTGCTGAAAAGGGTCGTGTCTAGGGTTTCGCCTAACAGATTAGGTCATGTAATTCGTGACCTAACCCGCCTAACCGACTAAGTCATGTAATTCGTGACTTAATCCTTTTCCAGTCTAGTCAAGTCAAGATGGTTAAGTATGTCATTTAAATTCGTGACTTAACCCGCTTACGTGTCATGTCAAGTTGGCTAAGTGTTGTCGTTTCAAGTCCATGACTTAGCCCTACAAATCGTGTTCAAGTTGGTTAAGTTGTTTTTCATGTTCATGACTTAACCCTAATTGGTATTAATTGATTCGTTAATGCACCGAACCACTCACATTGGATCTTATTGTTCGTAGCCACTGGATTTGCCGGGCGGTTCCGGGCAGGTTTACGCTACGAACTCAACCCAACCTCGGGTTTCAAGTGCGATGTGACCAACTACCCACACTGGATCCTATTGTTTGTAGCAACTGGATTTGCCGGGCGGTTCCGGGCAGATTTACACTACAAACTCAACCCAACCTCGAGTTGGCCACTTTCTTGTTTTCTAAAGTCATGCCCATGTTCTTATCAGATTCGTGCTATTTTCATAGCGTGTTCATATGTCAATTTCGTGCCCAACTAAGGCATGTTTCAAGTCAAGTCATAGAATATTCAAGTCAAGTTTTTCATGCCATATTTCATGTTCTACTTATGCCAAATTTCATGGTTTATGATTATAACCAATTCAAGTTTTGCCTATTCTACCCAATCGTATACCCAACGCATATAAACGTACTTCGTTCACAAGCATAAACAATTCAAGAGATAAAGGGGAATAACACCAAACATGTGATAGGCATATGTGACATTTCCACCATCACTTGCATAATAAACAGGCTATAACATATCACATGGTTTCAATACTAGCATGATGATAACTTGGCATAGTAATGGTTCCAACTTAGTTCAACATGATGAATTCAACTTTACATCATAGGCATAATAATCATTGCGAGCATAATAATAATTTTATTAAAAACAGGAAACATTAAAGGCATGGTAATTCTAATAGGCATAGTGGATTCCAATTTAGTATTTTTAACATAATGATTCTCATCTAGCGTTATAAACATAATGATTCCAACTTTTCATCATAACCTAGCAATTCCCAATTTATCATGATAGGTATATTAACATCACATGCATAGTTTCATTAATATCATAGACATGGTTTAATTAGCATTATAGGCATGGTTTAATCAACATGAGGATTTCAATGAACATAATGATTCCATGGACATGTATTTGTTCAACTTACAATAAAATTAAGCCTAAGTTATTCATAACAACATCAACATCATGATAAGTTTAACTTGCAACATTAACTTAGCAATGTTCCCAAATTTTGATTCAAAGTTAAACAATATAAACATGGATTAATAATAGTTCTTAAATCCGGTTTCAATTCATAGCATGTCCATGTTATTTTAGCGTTTTTGCCTAAAAAGTGACATAGAACTTACAATATGAAGCAAGCAATCCAAATCATAACTTTAAATCAAATAGCCCCAAATCCGTTGTCCAAAGCGTCGTAGTTGTTGTAGCTTCTAGTTGTAGCCTTCATGAATCATCCTTCGTCTTCTTTAATTTTGTTCTTTGTATTTTTAATTTAGAGTTCTAGGTTTAATGGCGGCTGCATGAGTGCTAAAATGAAATAGTATGATTTAGGCTAGGTCTTAGGGTCTTTTTATAGTTGTAGGCAATTGATTTCAGCCTTTAGATTAACCCTAGAATAGGTCTGAGCCATCCAAAATCGTCATAAGCCCCCAAAAAAAGACCCAGGAGCCAAAACAGGTGCACCAGGCCGACCTGGCCGACCAGGGAGGTCGACCCCCAGGTCGACACCCAGGTCGACTCCCCAGTCGTCCTAGGGGGGAGGTCGACCCCCAGGTCGACTCTAGTGTCGACCTGGTTGGGGGAGGTCGACCCTAGTGTCGACCCCCCTGTCGACCTGTCTGGGCGGGATTTTTCCCGCCTACCCTGAATTCTGAAAATTTGAATCTGTTTTTGAATTTGAATTTTTCGTGAAACTTTGCGAGGCCATATCTTGATCATACGGACTCTGATTTACGAAATTTTGGACTCTATTTCACGTATTTTTCCGAGACGAACGCAATGGCATAGCCCATTTCCCCTGATTCAGAATTTAACATTTAATTCTGCCCTGTTTTAAGTTATAACGTGTTGTTTTAAAATACGGTTGTTACATTCTCCCCTCCTTAAAGGATTTCGTCCCCGAAATCTTCAAGTTAGGAAGAACATATCCTACCATCCATCATCCATCTACTCAAAACATCATCCACAAGCAACCGTGGTCCTTAAAAGACTTCTAATGTTTTATGAACACATGCAAAGAGTGTGTGTATATGTTCCTTAGCTAATGCTAATGATCAGGCCTGA
This sequence comes from Allium sativum, assembly GCA_030737875.1. Taxonomy (NCBI): domain Eukaryota; kingdom Viridiplantae; phylum Streptophyta; class Magnoliopsida; order Asparagales; family Amaryllidaceae; genus Allium; species Allium sativum. The sequence goes on along the minus strand of CM060923.1, from coordinate 554,627,069 downwards.
TTGATCTTCTAAATGCAAAATATGTTTAGTGAAATGAATCCAATATGTATGCAAAATTTTCCTATTGTAATTCATAATTTCTACATGAGTGCACAAACATTCAATCATATGCAACAACCAAATGATAGCACAACCAAGTTTCCAAAATAAACACTCATGCATATGCAAGTATGAAACTGTGACTGAGCCGATCTAGTGCCTAATGTGTATTCATGCATCCACGAGCAACCACTTGCGACCACTTGCAACCATTTCGCAATCATAACATGTTTCAATTACATGTTTACATCCAAAAATATTCTACCTATGCTTCTCAAGATAGGATCGAGGAGAGAAACAAGATAAAACAAAGCATCTAGAAAAAGAAGTTACAGATGTACCCCCAGAAGGTCCAGTTTGCTTCTTAGGGCAGTCCTTGCTGATGTGTCCAGTCTCCCCACAATGAAAACATTCACCTTGCTTTCTCTTCCTCTTTCTACAATCCTTGGCTATGTGCCCTTCCGTACCACAGAAATTGCATTTCCTTTTATCACGTGAGTTGTCGTTCTTGCCTCCCTTCTCGAAGTCTACCTTCTTATTCTGAGAATCGTTGGGCTTGACCTCTTTCTTGCCCTTCTTATCTTCCTCATACAGTAGGGCCATATCCACCAAGCTTTCAAAAGTCGCCCCCATGGGCACATGAGTCATGGCCGAACCATGTAGTGGCTCATTCAAGCCTCGTGCAAAACGTAGCGCCTTTTTCTGAGGAGTGTTGACTAACTCCAATCCGAAGCGAGCAAGCTGATTGAAATGGTTCACGTATTCTTTAACTGTCATATTTCCTTGTTTAAGGGCCAGAAACCGTTCCATTTGGAGACTCTCCTCTGCCGATGACAAGAACTTAAGCCCAAATCTCCCTCTAAAGTCCTCCCAAGTCTCAATGGGCCTAGTAGCGTTGGTGACTTCCTACCAATAAGAAGCTTCCTCTTTCATGAGCCACGCCGCCAACTGTACTTTCCTATTGTCCTCTACCTCAAAGATAACAAACAAGTCTTCGGTTTCCTTCAAACAATTCCGTGCCTCAACAAAAGTCTCTGTTCCTAGGAAATCCTTTCCGCACATGGCCTTAAAGTCCTTGCATATCTTTGAAAAAGCGGTTTCTTGCGGAGGTTGAGGAGGATGAGGAGGAGGGTTGGCTGGGCCTGTCACATTAGCCCGAGCCTCGAGGAAACGACGGAACCAAGTGGGTATATTGACACCCTCGGGAAGATTAAGATCGTCGGCCATGATAAGCTGAAAACGAAAGAGGAAAAGATTCAAATGAGGAAACAAAGATTGTGCTAATGGCTTTGGGGAATATGCCTTTTAATCAAAACAAAATTTTCATGAAATTTGCTTCTTTGTAAATGGTTTTGAAAAAAAATTCAAAAGGTTTTCAAAACTTTTGCCCAGTCTTGGTAACCTTCGGCTCTGATACCAAGTGTAACACCCCCCCCCCCCTCCGCTAGGGTCACTCACAAAGGGAATGCACTAGTTTTGGAGGGGTATTATCGAGATAACATCACATAATTATCACAAGACAGAACATAAATAAATAATCAAGTAAACAGCGGAAGAATTTATGAGCAAAACAGAACTTCATTTTATTCCAAAGTAAACCATGTCTCTTACAAACATTTCGAATAACAACTTCATTACAACAGTCTTGTAATAATAGCCAAAGAAGCAATAACTTAAAACAGAAAAACAGCTTATTCCCCAAGTGCAGTAAAAAGAAGCAGCCATAGCAAACCGTACATGCTGAGCCAAAGCAAGTGATATCCAAGCTAAGAGCTAGTGTTTCCTCCCTGAGAACCTTGGGGGGGGGGGGGGGACGAAAGAAAAAGACGCGAAAGGAAAAGGGTCAGTCATAAAGACTGAGTAAGTCCTAGTGACTTTCAATGTAAAAAATGGTTAAAACAACCTGTCATGTATGAACTGGAACTAAACTTAAGAATGGTGTCAAGGTGAACAAGATAGACTAAGGTGATCAGGATAAGTCAAGACAAGTCAAGAAAAGCATCACGTGTTCAAGATTCGTTGCATCGACTGTACTAGTATACTAAGCCCATATCACAAGTTAATCACGAAATAAATCCCACGGCCCAATATCATGAAATGACCCTGAAACGGGGTCTGACCAAAATACGGGGCCCTACGGAGCGATTATCTAGTCGATCGGCTCCCTACAAGTTCTAGCTCATCAAGTGTCTGTGTCATACAGCTAATCACGAATGTAGTCACCTGTGCTGGGTCCACCTTCGGGTGTATCAGCCCTAGTGTGTCAACCCCTGACACGATTCAAGATGCACAGATAAATCTACGGATACCCAGTGCCTGCCCCGGAATACGTGCACGACCGTAGTCCACCGAACCTACACTGGCATACCCCACTGCCGTCGTTCACCTCTTACAATCAGCCCAGTAATCGTGCCCCACCCGGCCTAGCCCAAGGGTACCTTGATACATCTAGAGGGTTACTGCTGAAAAGGGTCGTGTCTAGGGTTTCGCCTAACAGATTAGGTCATGTAATTCGTGACCTAACCCGCCTAACCGACTAAGTCATGTAATTCGTGACTTAATCCTTTTCCAGTCTAGTCAAGTCAAGATGGTTAAGTATGTCATTTAAATTCGTGACTTAACCCGCTTACGTGTCATGTCAAGTTGGCTAAGTGTTGTCGTTTCAAGTCCATGACTTAGCCCTACAAATCGTGTTCAAGTTGGTTAATTTGTCTTTTCATGTTCATGACTTAACCCTAATTGGCATTAATTGATTCGTTAATGCACCGAACCACTCACATTGGATCTTATTGTTCGTAGCCACTGGATTTGTCGGGCGGTTCCGGGCAGGTTTACGCTACGAACTCAACCCAACCTCGGGTTTCAAGCACGATGTGACCAACTACCCACACTGGATCCTATTGTTTGTAGCAACTGGATTTGCCGGGCGGTTCCGGGCAGATTTACACTACAAACTCAACCCAACCTCGAGTTGGCCACTTTCTTGTTTTCTAAAGTCATGCCCATGTTCTTATCAGATTCGTGCTATTTTCATAGCGTGTTCATATGTCAATTTCGTGCCCAACTAAGGCATGTTTCAAGTCAAGTCAAGTCATAGAATATTCAAGTCAAGTTTTTCATGCATTATTTCATGTTCTACTTATGCCAAATTTCATGGTTTATGATTATAACCAATTCAAGTTTTGCCTATTCTACCCAATCGTATCCCCAACGCATATAAACGTACTTCGTTCACAAGCATAAACAATTCAAGAGATAAAGGGGAATAACACCAAACATGTGATAGGCATATGTGACAATTCCACCATCACTTGCATAATAAACAGGCTATAACATATCACATGGTTTCAATACTAGCATGATGATAACTTGGCATAGTAATGGTTCCAACTTAGTTCAACATGATGAATTCAACTTTACATCATAGGCATAATAATCATTGCGGGGATAATAATAATTTTATTACAAACATGAAACATTAAAGGCATGGTAATTCTAATAGGCATAGTGGATTCCAATTTAGTATTTTTAACATAATGATTCTCATCTAGCGTTATAAACATAATGATTCCAACTTTTCATCATAACCTAGCGATTCCCAATTTAACATGATAGGTATATTAACATCACAGGCATAGTTTCATTAATATCATAGACATGATTTAATTAGCATCATAGGCATGGTTTAATCAACATGAGGATTTCAATGAACATAATGATTCCATGGACATGCATTTGTTCAACTTGCAATAAAATTAAGCCCAAGTGATTCATAACAACATCAACATCATGATAAGTTTAACTTGCAACATTAACATAGCAATATTCCCAAATTTTGATTCAAAGTTAAACAATATAAACATGGATTAATAATAGTTCTTAAATCCGGTTTCAATTCATAGCATGTCCATGTTATTTTAGCGTTTTTGCCTAAAAAGTGACATAGAACTTACAATATGAAGCCAGCAATCCAAATCAAAACTTTAAATCAAATAGCCACAAATCCGTTGTCTAAAGCGTCGTAGTTGTTGTAGCTTCTAGTTGTAGCCTTCAAGAATCTTCCTTCGTCTTCTTTAATTTTGTTCTTTGTATTTTTAATTTAGAGTTCTAGGTTTAATGGCGGCTGCATGAGTGCTAAAATGAAATAGTATGATTTAGGCTAGGTCTTAGGGTCTTTTTATAGTTGTAGGCAATTGATTTCAGCCTTTAGATTAACCCTAGAATAGGTCTGAGCTATCCAAAATCGTCATAAGCCCCCAAAACAAGACCCAGGAGCCAAAACAGGTGCACCAGGCCGACCTGGCCGACCAGGGAGGTCGACCCCCAGGTCGACACCCAGGTCGACTCCCCAGTCGACCTGGGGGGGAGGTCGACCCCCAGGTCGACTCTAGTGTCGACCTGGTTGGGGGAAGTCGACCCTAGTGTCGTCCCCCCTGTCGACCTGTCTGGGCGGGATTTTTCCCGCCTACCCTGAATTCTGAAAATTTGAATCTGTTTTTGAATTTGAATTTTTCGTGAAACTTTGCGAGACCATATCTTGATCATACGGACTCCGATTTACGAAATTTCGGACTCTATTTCGCGTATTTTTCCAAGACGAACGCATGGCATATCCCATTTCCCCTGATTCCGAATTTAACATTTAATTCTGCCCTGTTTTAAGTTATAACGTGTTGTTTTAAAATACGGGTTGTTACATAACGTCTGTGGATGAAGGAAAACAGGTTCGAGGGATCCGACTGGATTCCTCAAAAATATTATTATTGTTTTTTCATATATATCATCATATTGAGGTGTAAGAAAACCAGTGATTGATAATTGATTGGTTTGGATGTTTAAAATATCACTGGGACTAAATGGTAATTTATAAAAATATCAAATTGGGTTTTGAGATTTAAAAAGGGGAAAAACTATTTTCTAAAATAGAAATTGAATTTCAAATAGGCATTAAATGTGTTAACTTGTTTTGAATAAATAAAACAAGTATTGAATTTATAAATGATGTTCATAAATTAAATAATACATGAAACTGAAGAAAATTTATAAACGGTGTTTATAAAGAAAATGGAATGATATTCATTGGGAAATCAAGGAATTGAAATGAATTTATACAGTGTTTATAAATAAAGTGGAAAAATTATCATTGGATAATTTTAATATTTAAATTCAAATGTGAATTTAAAAATAGAAATGGGAAAATCGTTTTAAAGAAATAAACGATGGAATTTATTTGGATGTTAAGAATATAAATTGAACTAAAATAAATCCGTAGGGACTTATGTTTTGAATTTGATTAATTAGAATTTATTTAAATAGAAGTTAAATTGAATATGAAATAAATTGGGTGTTTGAAGTAGCCCGACGAAATCCGGTAGGCTTTGCAACCATCCCTTCATCCCCCAAAGCAACAGGTAAAACCCACCGTGGCTTCCAAGTGGTCCCCCAGTAAATTGTTTTACGGCGACCCTCTCGAGCCTCCCGGCCACTGCCTAACCAACCCTCAAAAGGGACATGTGGGGGTAAGTGTCTCCCGTTCGCCACCAAACCGCGAAGCGAGAACCCCCCATCATGCGTACCCAACCCACATAGGACCACTTGGAAATTCGATTTTTATATATTGAATAGCAAAGTAAAAATTCGATTTTTATATATTGAATAGCAAAGTAAAAATTCGATTTTTATATATTGAATAGCGAAGTAAAAAATCGATTTTTATATATTGAATAGCAAAGTAAAAATTCGATTTTTATATATTGAATAGCAAAGTAAAAATTCGATTTTTATATATTGAATAGCGAAGTAAAAATTCGATTTTTATATATTGAATAGCAAAGTAAAAATTCGATTTTTATATATTGAATAGCAAAGTAAAAATTCGATTTTTATATATTGAAAAGCGAAGTAAAAATTCTATTTTTATATATTGAATAGCGAAGTAAAAATTCATTTTTATATATTGAATAGCAAAGTAAAAATTCGATTTTTATATATTGAATAGCGTAGTAAAAATGTGATTTTTTATATATGTAGAGAATACGGGCAGTGAAAATTGACAAAAGGGCGAGAACGACGAAGATTTCTACCTAAGAAGAGTCGTGGAGTTGGGATAGCTTTGGTGAGAGCTTCTCATTTCTAGTTAATATTATATACTAGGATGCAAACGATGTTTAGTAGCACCCGACACCCGTCGTCCACAGACCACGGACGGCTTGTATGCTTGTTTGTTTGATTTTGATGTGTAGTTGATTGTGTGATGTGATATGAAATGAAATAAAACATTTATATAGTTGAAATAAAATATTTTATAGTGGAAAATATTTTATAGTTAAAAATAGAATTTTTAACGTGTATATGAAATGAAATAAAAATAAACAAATCGGATGATTTGTTTATATACACACAATTGACTGATATTGATTGGGATGATAAATTTTACACATCGCCCAACTGCACAAATAAAATCTGTGTTTGATTGTTTGAAACCCCACACGGGTATTGGGGTGATATATGACGTACACTAATCCCAATAGTTAGTTGTATGTCGATCGATTGATTGACAGACTGTTATAAGCGTTAAATATTTATATTCGATGCTTATACAGTGTAGAATGCACTTTGGATGATGGTTGATTATTCATCGTTGTTATTGTATACATGTGTTGTAGAAAATCCATATAATTAACATTATATGGTAATTGATTGGGCCTCATTCCAGTTTTGAAAAAGAAATATTTGAAAAAGAAATATTTGAAATAGAAATATTTGAAATAGAAATATTTGAAAAAGAAATATTTGAAACAGAAATATTTGGAATAGAATATTTGAAAATAGTAACCTATGAAGCCGTGTTGATTAGATTTACGCCATTTTGACGTAAACGATATTTATATCGATTATATTCATTTTTATAATGAATATTGAAAAGTGCTTTCTAAATCGAATGTTTTGAAGTGAAATTCGAATTTTATTGAAAAGAATAGAAATTCGCCTTAAATTGAAATTGAATAGAATAGAAAATGAATTCGAATTAAACTAAATAGAATTGAAATTCGAATTAGATTGAAATAGAATTGAAATCGTTTTGAATTGAATTTAAAACGTATTGAAATTGAATTAAAAATCAATTTGGATTGAAATCGATTTGAAATGAATTTAAAACGAATTTATATTGGGATATTCAATTTTGATTTGAAATTGAATATGAAGTTGAAAACGTTTTGAAAATGAATTTAAAACGATTTATAAAGCACATTTTGAATGGAAATCGACGAAGTATATATTATATAATGGCCTGAATAGAACGCGCCGCGCCGCGGCAGTTCGCAAATTTTGACCATTGACTTCGAACGGATATTACGGGAGATCCGACCGTCGGATTCTCCTAAAACCGGAACTGTTGGATTCGTATGGAAAAGAGATTTCTAACGAATATTAGAAATTTGAAATCTAACAGCTGGATTAGGAATTATGTCCAAATCAAATTTGGAAAAGGTCGCTGTAAGTGCAGTTCGATGGCCGTTGATGGAAATCGACTGTACGGGCCTTGATCAAATTATTAAAAATAGTAATAATTTGTGTAAAATCATAAGGAAATGATTTGTGAAAGATTGGGATGAAAAACTCCATATTTGAAAAGATAAAAATAGATTTTTATCGAATTGAACTAGTTTTGAACTAGAATAATAATTTATTTATTTTTAAAATAAATAAATTGAATTTGAAAGGGGTTTTAAAAGTAACCAGAATTTTCAATAATTGAATTGGAATGGATTTGAATCGAAACTGTCTTTGGAATATTTCAATGTTGGATTTCGTGATTATACATATATTGTTATGGAAATTTGAAAGATATTTATATCGTTATTTCCAATAGAATATTTGTTGGTCGTAGAACTTGATATTGAATATAAGCCGATATATTTTCTATTCAGAGCCTTGTATTTAATATCAAATGTGATTTGGGTTTGCCGTGAATGGTGTCTTCATTAACACTGTTCTTAAGCCCAGTAGAGAAAAAGATTAAATCTCTTTGTTTAGATTTAATGAAGTGTACCAATTAAAGAATAATTGATTGGAATTGAATTGGTATTGATTTTTGGGTTTATCGTGAACAGTGTTTTAAATAACACTTGTTCTTTAACCCGACAATTAATGTAATTTGATTTTGGGTTTATAGCGAGCCGTGTTTTAAATGACATTGGTTCTTTAACCCAGTTAAAGACATGATATTGATTTCTGTGAAGATTAAAACTAAGTGGAGTTTTAATGAATCTTTAATTAGATTGAAAGGATCGAGAATGGAGTATCACCAGTTTTGCTCCAGGCTATAGTTAAATCTTTAATTAGATTTGAACGTGAAATGGTAATTGAATTTACCGACAACACCGTGGTGTTAGATATGAAGTATAACCAGTTTTACTTCATGGGATAAATAGGTTGGGATTGGGAAATAAAACAAATAATTACTTCGGTGTGGTTCGCTAATCTCGACTAGTTTGAAGTGATATTCAAAAGGAAGATTAAAGAATAAATTTAAAAGAATTTATCTTTGATAAAATTAATGGGAACCTTTCCCAAAGTATAAGAATATTTGAATAAAAGAATATTCTGAATTGGATTGAGGCGTATGTTGTGTTTGTGTCACACGTGTGTTTATTATATACGCGAGTTGTTCAGAAAGACCGGGTTTATCCCATTTTGAATAACTGATTTGACGTGGTGTCGAAGATGAAGACGGTGGTTAAAGACCGGAGGTCTTCACGTCGTTTGGATAATTACTGATGATCTTGATTGGGCCGTACACCCAAGAGGAGAGAATCAGTTGGTGATCGTCCAGACGTACTTGGAGATCGATGGATAAGCGAGGTACAAGGTGCCTCCGGTTTCGTTCAGACCCAGAACGGACTTGTAAATGGACTGTGTGTCTGACATTGGATTTTATTCTGTATGATTGATTTCTATTAAATATATATCTGTTTGGCGGAGGAGAATTTATTTTCTAGCTTAACGCCCTTCTCTGAGACGTACGAGCTCAGGGGTTATATATTGATGGATATCAAACGCATGGAGTGAATTGCCTGTGTGGCATGCCTAAGTGGAAATTGGTCAAGGCTTCTGTTGAAAAGCAAAGTCTTGTGGTGATGATCAAAGCACAGCCTGTGTGGCATAGCTTTGTGTAGCGTTGATTCGCGAGCCTCACACCCCGGTGGTGAACCAAAAACGGGAGAGGACCTCAAGGAGGACATGCGTTTCTTTCTAGCTAGAAGTGGCGTCAGTGGTTTTACACGCCCTGACGAGTTTGACTTATGTGGTTGTTGTTGTTGCGAGGCGCCTCGGTTTGATCGGACGATCCGGGTCCGATGGAGTCATTTAGTTGGCTCACTTACGCCCCATAGGGCGGGGAAACGCAGTGTTCAGGCATTTTAATCCACATCGATGGACCGGCCCTGAAGATCCAAGGGCCCACCTGAGTCTGGGTACTGAGGCTCGGGCTAGACAGTCTCGAATCGGTTGAGAACTATCTTTTGCCTCGGTTCATAGACGGAAATCCAATTTCCAAATACGTGACATTTGCGGCTTTATTTGTAGATCCTAGTATGGCAACATAGTGGGATGGGGCGCTTATGCCGTCTATGATTGATACTTATGATTTGAAGTTGTTTTATACACTATGCACTTATAATAGTATCAAATGATTTGTTTTAAACGTATCAAGCATTCTTGGCTATTATAAGGTAAAAACCATATCCTCCGGCTTGCATTGCATTGTGTGATGGTACCTGGGTCTTATAATAGCTTCATTGTTCTTTATTTAGCATTGCGCTGTTGTTTTATGCACTGTTGTTCTTGGGAGGAAACCCGTTCCGTGTTATACGGCGTGGTCCCTTGATTTACCTAACTTTAAAAATAAAGATTAATAACTGTTTTAGTTCTCACACCAGTCCCATGACTGACTTGGAGTTTATTGTTTTAACCTAAACTCTGGGTGCCCTTATTTTGACATGGGCAGCTAGTAGTTTTGGTTTTGCATATTTATATTCACAGGATCCTGGTTTACAGCTGGAATGATATCCAGAAAGCTTTGTATCCATATATCTCTTCTAGTTGTGTATTGTATTATTTTCCGCTGCTATGTAATTTATTGTAATCTCTAATATTTCTATGTAATATTCATTTATACTTTGTATATTCCTGTATTCTGATGGTATTGTTGTAATATACAATGAAATGTTCTTCCGTCCGCGTTCTGTTATGGCTTGTTCTCGAACTATCCGCGCTTTCCTCACGGGGGAAGTTACGGGTTTTCACAGTGTTATATACATAAGTTACTATAAATAGAAATTTCCAAAATAAGATTTTTGTTTTAAATAGAATTCGAAATAGACTTGTTTAAATATAAAATAATGAAATTTATAAAATGGTGTTTATAAATATAATGAATTAATTATCAAGAGATAATTTGAATATTTAAATTCAAATATGAATTTAAAAATAGAATTTGAAATCATTCGAAAGGGAAAAACGGTTTTGTTCCGCAATTCGGAATATCAAAGGGATGGAGTTTCGAATAGAAATTTGAAAAGGAACTTGTTTAAATATATGAAACAAGAAAGTTGAATTTATAAATAGTGTTATAAATTTGGTGAAATAAATTATCATTTGGATAATTTAAACCATTTAAATTCAAATCGGAATTTAAAAGTAAATTGGGGAGTTTTTTGAAATAGAACAATTGATTATATTTCAGAATTCGAAATTCAAGCTAAATTGAGGAAAATTCAATGGGTTTATAATTGAAATTCGATTATATCGAATTTTATAAATAATTTATTTATAAAAAGAAATGAAATTAAGTATAGAAGATCGAAGTATAAATAAATATATTACCGAGTAAGGAAAAATGGAAAATTATAGATAATCGAAAATATTATGTTGAATGGGGAAACTGATTTGATATACATTAAAAATATATCAGAATGGAGTTAGAATTTATATATAAACGAAGTTTAAAACGTCTATATATTAAATATATTTAAAATGAACTCGCCGCAGCACGATAGTTCGTAAATTGGCGTTTCGAACTTCAATTGAGTATACAGAACTCAGTTTAAGTCAGAATTCTTTGAAACAAGAATTGTCAGGACCGGTTGAATTATAGTTTTCTAATGGAAGAGAAAAATCTGGATTTCGTCTTATAGATTTTGAGTTATGTCAGAATCAAATTTTTAGAAAAACAGCGCCATAACCACTATATAACCATAATGGTTTCTTTAAATTAAATTAAGATTTCTATGCAAACAGAATATGGATTTTTCATTATAAAACCCAGACTTGAGTTTTAAAAATAAACATGAACTCAAGTGATTTAAACGGATTGATTTTTATAGAAATGAGATTGTTAATTATCGGATAGAATTGAAAATTTTGAAAGATAATTAGTTAAAATAGAAATTGAAATGGTGCTTTGGATAAGTGATTTAGATTTGTGGATTTCATATTCGAAAGCGAATATGAAACATGAAGGAAAAATAGAATTCAATTGGCTTATAAACAAATTAGAAATATTTGAACATAATATGTTCAAATAGAAAATGAAATGGGCAAAAGAACCGATTACAGAATAAATTAGCGAATTGAATTAAAATGGCCACATTGAGTTGGAATAAAATGTAAATGGACGTATATATGTTAGACATGTATGGAATGAAGTATATGAAGATTATAATTTGTGTGGCTGACAAAAAGGTACATGTTTAAATTCCATATGAGATTCTATGCACCGAATCAGCAAGCCGCTTGGCTTTTTGATTTTCTTTTTGAATGGAAAGGGCCTAGAGAGGCGAGTTGAGGTTTGAACTATCGACCGGTACAAAGGAGGTTATGGCGAAATTTTCCGGAAATTTAAGGAGTTAGAATATTTTTAAGATAATTTGATAATTTGAAATCTATATATCAATATATATAGAATCTGGTAAGGAAACAAACTTAAAAATAGAATATCATAAACAAAAAGGAAATCGAAAATCTGGTAATAGAAAGTGAAATATATATATATATATATATATATATGTGTGTGTGTGTGTGTGTGTGTGTGTGTGTGTGTGTTTTAAAAATGAATAAGTGATTTTTGTGGTGTTGATGATTTCAGATAAGTGGTCTTGTCTGTTTTGAAGTTAAAGATGTTATTCAGTCAAGGTCTGAGAGGTAATTATACCCCAACTTGATTGATTTCATTACTAACTGATAAACAATAAGATTTATCTCAAAGAGAGATGTTTAAAGAGTTTAGTTGAATGCAGTATTTTGGGTTGTTGTAACGATGTTTTACACAACATTCATTTTAACCCAAGTAAGTGGAAATTTAGAAATATAATAATAAATATTTCCTGAGTATAGAAATAAATGAATGGTCGTGGAAGAGATATGTAATTGGAATGTTTTCCAATTATAAATAGAATATATTTTCTAAGTATAGAAAATAAAAGAAGGCGATATATGGAAATGTTTTCCAAATAGCATAAGAGGTCAAGACGATTATTGAAAATACCGTGTTAACAAATATGGATAAGGAAATGGAGAAGTGTTTTAATTAATGAAATATCAATTAAATGGCCAGTGATTTGCTTGATGCTTTGAATGAATGTTTATTTTCTTCAATAGTTAAATAACCGACTATCGAAGTGTTTGCCAATAACGTTGTCAATATGGAGAGACCGGTTGGATTATTATCCGTGAACCACTCCGCATTGGCAATAACATTGCGAATCAGATTAAATGAAGATGATCAAAGATGGAGTAAAGTGCAATGACTTTTGCCATTAATAGAAATTATGCCTTCGGTTTCGTTCAATCTTAGAACGAAGTGTATGGACGAATGTCTGGCAGAGTATTTCCAATGATCGTATATGTTGGTTTGTATAGATATATATGGTGGTGGAGAATTTATTCTCTTAGAGTAATATCCAGAATATATTTGTTCAAATCAATTAATGATTTACGGATTTGACAATGTGGCATTCAAAGTGATTGTGCTATCAATGAATGATAAGAAATCGTAGCCTCAGGCCTCAACAACCAGGAAATGACAAAAATCGGGCAGGCAGCATGGCTATGTGGATCGCTCCCATTAGGGTGTATAATCACCTATCTAGAGAAATTCCATTTGCTCCTTTAATCTATCGATACTATCCTTTTCGGGAAATGGTTGCTGATCCCAACCGTTGGTGATATACATTCGATACACTTAAGCGAAATGAGTGGTCGGTCATGTGTGGGCCGGGTTGCAAGATGTTCTTGTTGAACCTAGTGTATTCCCCTCTAGAGATACTGTAATGCCCCGTATCCTACGTATCGGGGGATCGTAGAATATTTATTTCTTTCCCGTATGATGTCGTATGGTCGTGTAACTTTGGGAAACATCCATTAGAGTCATTTCCCATGTTCATGATTTTTGTTGATTTTTAAATGACCATTTTGCCCCTAGTTGGTACTGTTTTGGCCATAACTTTTGATTGGAAAGGAATTTTGACCTAAAACCACTTCCATTAGATTCGTTTGGTGGTTTACCTTTCCGTATAGTGGTCATAACTGTCAAACGGACTTACCTTTAGGGAGATATGGCTGAAACAAGGTTTGGAGGGTGAAAAACTGCTTAACCGGGCCAAATCGGGTGATTAGCGAATAAGCCCATAACCCATTTCGGGATTAGGGTTATGGGAGGGCTGAAATGAGATGGAGAATCATTCCATTTCAGTTTTCTAGCCTCCACTTATCACCAAGGATCCCTAAAAATGGCCTCTAACCTCTAAATCACCTTTTTGGCAAGGATTTAGCTTAGCAACACCTAATCAAGGAAGATCTTCACCAAATAAACATAGGAGCTGCTATTGGCATTGAGATTCACATCAAATCAGAGAATCATTTCAGATCTTAGTTTATTTTGTGGCTAAGGTGAGTGATTTGCATAGTTTTACACTAATTATGGCTAATTAGGGGTGATTAGTGCTAATTAGCGAATTTAAGCATGATAAAATTCGGGAAAAATGTTCATAAATTCTTAAATGATGTTTTAGACCTCTGATATGAATTTGGGTTAATTTGGTTAAGTTTTTCTAATCCTATCATTAGTTTCACCTAAACATGCTTAAGGGGAAATATGAGATTTTGGGTATGTTTGATCCATTTTAACCTATGATATTGATGTGAATGATGTTTGTGGTTGATTATGCATGTTGCTATGACTGTATGAAATGCTTTTTGATTGATTCCAATAGTCAGAATGGTCGAAAACGTCGTCGAATGGCGTAAACACTTGCTGGGATAGTTTCAGAAAACAGTGCAGGGTTCAGATCGGATCAGATAAGGGGGCTCGGATCGGATATGTTGAACTGAGCAAAGAATCTGACCGGGTCGGAACCCAACACTTGGGAAAAGTGGCAAAAAGGAAGGCCACGCTAGCTGAACTGGGATCGGATCGGATAGAGGAAAACGGATCGGATCGAGAAGGACGGATCGGATCGAGGAGGGCGGATCGGATCGGAAGCACGAAGACGAGTCAGAGCAGGAGCACGGAAGAGGATCGGATAGGAGCATATGAAGGGAGCATGAAGACGGATCGAAAACGCGAACCAAGAAGGGACACCCGACCCGACCCGAAGGGAAGCACCCGACCCGACCCGAAGAGAAGCATCTGACTCGAACACAAAGGAGTACCCGACCCGAACCGCACCAGAAGGAGACCCGACCCGAACGGATGAAGGACACCGACCCGAACCGATAACTTGTGGAGGAACCAAACCCGACCCAGTATTGAACAATAACCCGAGATGCAAAGGTAGTCCAATAGGGGAAGTTAGAGCTCAGGATCCCGGAACTAGTTGGGAACCAAGGAGTTCACTTCATGGTTGGACTTTGCTGCGGGACGTGTGCTAAGGAGTTGTCGACGTTCATAACTTCGATTCACCACTAAGAATGAATGATGGGCTAATTATCAGTGCAGTAGGATTATTATGACCTGAGGGGCAAAGTGATGGTAGCAAGACTACGTTATCAGTGCAGTAGGGTCATTATGACCTGAGGGGCAAGGTAATGCATAGTAAGACTATGAGCCAGTGCAGTGGGGTTCTTGTGACTCCATGGGGCAAAGTGGACATAGTAAGGATTGTTAAGGCTATGAGCCAGTGCAGTGGGGTTCTTGTGACTCCATGGGGCAAAGTGGACATAGCAAATGATTAGTGGCTACGTTATCAGTGCAGTGAAGCCATTTATGACTTCATGGGGCAGAGTGATCGTAGCAAGGTATGTTGGGTGATCGAAGTGGTGAATATCGTATGCTTTACGCACTGAGTGAGAGATGTGAGGATGGATGCTATGTTTGATTGTTTGCCATCCCTATGACATGCACACCTTCCCCACCTCCATATCTTTATATTGTTTGATATGATACCTTAGAGTGTTGTACAGTATGTAGTGCTAACTCTTTGGTTGCAGGTCCAGGTTCAGGTATGTTTTAGTCTACCTGTTATTGTTCACTTTAGATGCTTATCGCTCATACCAGGCTTTATGTCTGACCCAGAGTTTTATGTCTCCTCTTATTACTCTGGGTGCTCACACGAGCAGACTAGAGACAGGTTAGCTGGTGGTGCACGAGTAGTTGATTCGGAGGCGGGCAGGAGGCTTCCACGTATGATATATATATACACATTCTCCCTGTGTCGTTGGTGGTCGCTACTTGGGCATTAGTAGTGTACCTCATTTATCTTGCTTTTGCTTGAGACAGTTTGAAAGTTGTAATAAGCTGTATTTTGGATTTCCGCTGCTATGATGTTTAGTTCTGATTTTCAGCTTATGCACTGTCTCTCCTGTTTTATGTCAAGTATGTTATTATTATATTTTGTTCTATGCGTTGTGAGACATTCTACAGGTTCTTTGTATGTTCATTTCCTTCTTCCT
The DNA here is from genome assembly GCA_030737875.1 of Allium sativum. Classification (NCBI taxonomy): domain Eukaryota; kingdom Viridiplantae; phylum Streptophyta; class Magnoliopsida; order Asparagales; family Amaryllidaceae; genus Allium; species Allium sativum. Next base: position 554,611,079 of record CM060923.1, on the reverse strand, counting down.
TTTCCTTCTGACGACCCGTTCCGTGCTAACTGGACATGTGTACAGCGCACTTTTGGAGTAAATGTCGATTGGTGCGGGGCGGGCCGTCACACTTGGTATCAGAGCTCTAGGTTGCGTAGTTAACCTAGGGAAAGGCACTAGGGAGAGTTAGTACGTATATGAGAGCGCATATTTGTGATTACTTTGGTTTTCAAAAGCTATGTATATATATACTATTGGTAGTATAAATGAAGTCATACTGCACTAGCACCACTATGGGGTCGTTAATCGTTTCCCTTTTACAGATTGACGATGAGCCGAGATACGAGGGGTGCTGGTAGAGGGACCAACCAAGGGAATGCCGCTGACATGAGGGCGATGTTTACTAACCTCATGAGAGACATGCTTAGAGAAGTGCAAGGGGCAGTTCCCAATCCCGGAGTTGGTGTTGGCCCAGTAGTGCAGGCGCCTAGGGTCGATTTCGCCAAGTTGTGCAAGGATTACACTAATCTTGGTGGGAAGCCGTTCCACGAAACGGAGTCGGCCACGGATGTTCAAGATTGGATGGATAGCTGTGACCATATCTTTGATGACTTGGGTCTTGAGGATGCGATGAAGAGAAGGCTAGCGTCTCGTCAGCTGCAAGGGCGAGCGATGAATTGGCGGAATGCCATTAGAACAGCTACTCCAGAGGATCAGGTTACTTGGGATCAGTTCAAGGCTCGCTTTAGCGAGAAGTTCATTCCAGCTACCCAGAAGTCAGTATTTTTCAAGAGGTTCTTGGAACTGAAGCAGAATGGGAGGGCAGTTTCTGATTATATTGCTGAGTTCGACACTTTGTCGAAGTATGGACTGTCTCTCATTGATACTCCTGAAAAGAAGAATGAGAAGTTCATTACTGGTTTGGATGGATACTTGGGGGAAAGACTTATTAATCACATCGATGAGACTTTTGAATCGATCGTGGGGAAAGCTTTGAGATCAGAGAGTCTTTACCCTAAGTCAAAGACTGAGGCTGCATCTGCAGAAGGGCCAAAGCCGCAAGCAGGCGGTGGAGGCAAGAATAACTCTCAGAATAAGAGGAAGCAGGAACAATCAAAGGGTGGCCAGAAAAAGAGCAAGAAGGATGTTGAGTGCTTCAGCTGTGGAAAGAAAGGTCATTATGCTAAAGAATGTCGGGCCAAGCCAGCGGAAAGGAAGTGCTACAACTGTGGTCAAGTGGGACATCAGAAGAATAAGTGTCCGCAACCTCTTAAGGAGAGGCAGATTGTGAAAGCATATGCTATTGATGCTGTTCCTTCTTCGTCGAATGCCCCAACTGCGGCGGAGAAAGGAAAGAATGTTGTTATTCAAGGTATGCTTTCTATTTATGATGTACCAGTTCGAGTTTTGTTTGATACTGGGGCTTCCCGTTCCTTCATATCTAGTGACCTGGTAGATAGGTTGGGACTGGAACCCGAGATAGTCGATAGACCATTGATTTTGACGAACCCGATTGGTGGTTCGACTAGCCTTAGTATGATTTGCAGGAATTTGGTCTTATCGAGTCATGGATGTATGTTTGTATGTGATTGCTTTGTTTTGGGCTTTACTGGGTATGGCATTATATTGGGAGTTGATTGGCTCCAAAGATACGGGGTGGTGGTAGACTGTGAGGGCTTTTTGGTGACAGTGAGGGTGGATGATGGACGGAGGGTAGTGTTTGGTAGTCTACCTAGTGATGGGGTTATGGCTAGTTTTGTAAATTCCCTCGACATCCCGCAGGATGAGTTGTTAGATGTGCCCGTGGTTGGCCAGTATCCGGATGTCTTCGAGGAGGTGACCGGGCTTCCACCACACCGAGAGATTGAGTTCCGTATAGATTTAGTGAAAGATGCCAGACCTATAGTGATGCCACTTCGTCGTATGGCACCAAGGGAGCAGCGAGAGCTCAGGGTGCAAGTCAGCAATCTTTTGAAGAAGGGATTTATTAGAAGAAGTGTCTCCGAGTGGGGAGCACCAGTTGTGTTTGCCACTAAGGCAGATGGTTCCCTTCGTTTGTGTGTGGACTATCGCGAGTTGAATAAGGTGACGAGGAAGAATAAGTATCCTCTACCGTGTATAGATGATTTGTTTGATCAACTGGAAGGAGCAAGAGTGTTCTCCCAGTTGGACCTCGCGACAGGATTTCATCAGCTTCGAGTAGCGGATGAGAGTGTTCCGAAAACGGCATTTAGGACGCCGTCTGGATTTTATGAGTGGTTGGTTATGCCATTTGGGTTGACTAATGCACCAGCCTATTTTGTGGATCTTATGAATCGAGTATTCAGAGATCAGTTGAATAAGTTTGTTCTTGTGTTCGTGGATGATATCCTTGTTTACTCAAGGACAGAGGAGGAACACAAGGGGCACTTGAGGATAGTGATGGAGGTGTTGAGGAAACACCAATTGAAAGCGAAATTCTCTAAGTGTCATTTTTGGAGAAGGGAAGTGAGATTCTTGGGTCATGTTGTTTCAGAGAGTGGTATTGCCGTGGACCCTGCGAAGGTGGCTACGGTACAGGATTGGCCTACACCCAAGAATGCAAAAGATGTAAGAAGTTTCTTGGGATTAGCTGGATATTATCGTAAGTTTATCCAGGACTTCTCCAAGATTGCAGCACCGTTGACTCAGTTGACTAAGAAGAATCAGTCCTTCGTCTGGGACGGAGTGTGTGAGGATGCCTTCAAGAGTCTAAAAGAGAAGTTGACGCGTGCGCCAGTGTTAGTCATTCCTAAAGGGAATGAAGAGATGACGGTATACACGGATGCTTGTGGTACCGGACTGGGTGCAGTATTGATGCAAGAAGGTAGGGTTGTATCTTATGCTAGTCGACAGCTAAAGCCGCATGAGAAGAAGTATCCTACCCATGATTTGGAATTGGCAGTGATTGTATTTGCGCTGAAGATGTGGAGACACTATCTCTTGGGAGAAAGATTTGAGTTGTTTACCGATCATAAATCGTTAAAGTATCTCTTCTCTCAGAAAGATCTGAATCTCCGTCAGCAGAGATGGTTAGAGTTCTTGGCTTCGTATGATTTTGATATCGCATACACACCTGGGAAAGGTAATGCAGTAGCCGATGCCTTGAGTAGGAGACATGCCAGCTTAGGGGCAATGTTTCTTGAATGGAAGCAACTAGAGTATATCGCGGGGTTTGATTTCAGACCAAAGTGTGAATTGGATCCAGTTATGCTAGCTAGTTTGACGATCAGACCCACTTTGATAGAGCGGATTGGTTCTAGTCAGAGGGACGATCCTAACCTATTGGAAATCATCTCCAAGTTAGAGATGGGTATCGATGAGGAGATGAATGTGTATGGGCTTGATCGAGATGGATGGCTTCGGAATAATGGAAGACTAGTTGTACCCAATGTCAATGGATTGAGAGATGAAGTGCTTAGAGAATGTCATCACTCAAAACTGACTATACATTCCGGTGGTAATAAGATGTATCGAGACATGAGACAGACTTACTACTGGGAAGGGATGAAAAGAGACGTTGGAAAGTTTATATCCAAATGCATGAATTGCCAGCTAGTTAAAGCCGAGCAAAAGAAGCCTAGTGGGTTATTGCAACCATTAGAAATTCCCGAATGGAAATGGGAGCAAGTCTCGATGGATTTCATCGATGGTTTACCAACGACTAGATCGGGATATGATAGCATTTGGGTAATTGTGGATCGATTGACTAAGAGTGCAAGATTTATACCAGTCAAATCGACCAGAACGGCAGCCAAGTTGGCAGAATTGTATATGAAGTGGGTAGTGAGATTTCATGGAGTACCCAAAAGCATTGTGAGTGACCGAGACCCGTTGTTCACTAGTGGGTTTTGGAAGAGCTTACAAGAGGCTCTAGGGTCAGGATTACATCTCAGTACCGCATATCATCCTCAGACCGACGGTCAGACGGAGAGGGTGAATCATATATTGGAAGATCTCTTAAGAGCTTGTATATTGGATTTTAGTGGATCATGGAATGACCATTTGCATCTAGTAGAGTTTGCATATAATAATAGCTACCAATCCAGTATCGGTATGGCTCCATATGAAGCTTTGTACGGAAGACCGTGCAACTCACCATCATGTTGGATAGAGACTGGCGAGAAGTTTGTGCTTGGACCAGATGTGGTGAGAGAAACTTCCGATAAGATCAAGATCATTCAGCAACGAATGAAAGTTGCCCAAGATAGGCAGAAGAGTTATGCTGATAAGAGGAGAAGAGACTTGAAATTCTCCGTTGGTGACTTGGTGTTTGTCAAGATCTCTCCGTTGAAGAGCGTGATTCGATTTGGCAGGAGAGGCAAGTTGGCACCAAGATTTGTTGGCCCATTCCCTGTTCTTGAACTAGTCGGGAATTTGGCGTATAGAGTTGGCTTACCAGAGAAAATGGCGGGAGTTCACGATGTATTTCATGTTTCCCAACTAAGGAAGTTCGTTCACGACTCAGATATGACTATTTCACCTGATCAGTTAGAGGACTTCGAAGTAGAACCAGAGGCGGTTGGGAACCGCAAGCCGATTCGTATTGTGGGGCACGATACGAAGCAACTTCGAAGGAAGTCAGTGAAGCTAGTCAAGGTTCAGTGGGGCGAGGACGAGAATGATTGTACTGGGGAGACAGAGGAGAGCATTAGGAAGGCATACCCGGAACTCTTTGTCTGGTAAAATTTACTTTGCAATTTAGTTATTCCGCATGCTAGGATAGACTTATTTTACTTGCTTTGCATGATTGATGGTTGTTTTATGGTTGATAGGCATGCGGGAACCTTTGTGTATGTTTTGATTAGGGAATTTCGGGGGCGAAATTTCTTAAGGGGGGAGAGTGTAATGACCCGTATCCTACGTATCGGGGGATCGTAGAATATTTATTTTTTTCCCGTATGATGTCGTATGGTCGTGTAACTTTGGGAAACATCCATTAGAGTCATTTCCCATGTTCATGATTTTTGTTGATTTTTAAATGACCATTTTGCCCCTAGTTGGTACTGTTTTGGCCATAACTTTTGATTGGAAAGGAATTTTGACCTGAAACCACATCCATTAGATTCGTTTGATGGTTTACCTTTCCGTAGAGTGGTCATAATAGTCAAACGGACTTACCGTTTGGGAGATATGGCTGAAACAAGGTTTGGAGGGTGAAAAACTGCTTAACCGGGCCAAATCGGGTGATTAGCGAGTAGGCCCATAACCCATTTCGGGATTAGGGTTATGGGAGGGCTGAAATGAGATGGAGAATCATTCCATTTCAGTTTTCTAGCCTCCACTTATCACCAAGGATCCCTAAAATGACCTCTAACCTCTAAATCACCTCCAAATCACCTTTTTGGCAAGGATTTAGCTTAGCAACCCCTAATCAAGGAAGATCTTCACCAAATCAACATAGGAGCTGCTATTGGCATTGAGATTCACATCAAATCAGAGAATCATTTCAGATCTTAGTTTATTTTGTGGCTAAGGTAAGTGATTTGCATAGTTTTACACTAATTATGGCTAATTAGGGGTGATTAGTGCTAATTAGCGAATTTAAGCATGATAAAATTCGGGAAAAATGTTCATAAATTCTTAAATGATGTTTTAGACCTCTGATATGAATTTGGGTTAATTTGGTTAAGTTTTGCTAATCCTATCATTAGTTTCACCTAAACATGCTTAAGGGAAAATATGGGATTTTGGGTATGTTTGATCCATTTTAACCTATGATATTGATGTGAATGATGTTTGTGGTTGATTATTCATGTTGCTATGACTGTATGAAATGATTTGTGATTGATTCCAATAGTTAGAATGGTCGAAAACATCGTCGAATGGCGTAAACACTTGCTGGGATAGTTTCAGAAAATAGTGCAGGGTTCGGATCAGATCGGATAAGGGGGCTGGGATCGGATATGTTAAACTGAGCAAAGAATCTGACCGGATCGGAACCCAACACTTGGGAAAAGTGGCAAAAAGGAAGGCCACGCTAGCTGAACTGGGATCGGATCGGATAGAGGAAAACGGATCAGATCGAGAAGGACGGATCGGATCGAGGAGGACGGATCGGATCGGAAGCACGAAGACGAATCAGAGCAGGAGCACGGAAGCGGATCGGATAGGAGCATATGAAGGGAGCATGAAGACGGATCGAAAATGCGAACCAAGAAGGGACACCCGACCCGACCCGAAGGGAAGCATCCGACCCGACCCGAAGAGAAGCATCTGACTCGAACACAAAGGAGTACCCGACCCGAACCGCACCAGAAGGAGACCCGACCCGAACGGATGAAGGACACCGACCCGAACCGATAACTTGAGGAGGAACCCGACCCGACCCAGTATTGACCAATAACCCGAGATGCAAAGGTAGTCCAATAGGGGAAGTTAGAGCTCAGGATCCCGGAACCAGTTGGGAACCAAGGAGTTCACTTCATGGTTGGACTTTGCTGCGGGACGTGTGCTAAGGAGTTGTCGACGTTCATAACTTCGATTCACCACTAAGAATGAATGATGGGCTACTTATCAGTGCAGTAGGGTTATTATGACCTGAGGGGCAAAGTGATGGTAGCAAGACTACGTTATCAGTGCAGTAGGGTCATTATGACCTGAGGGGCAAGGTGATGCGTAGTAAGACTATGAGCCAGTGCAGTGGGGTTCTTGTGACTCCATGGGGCAAAGTGGACATAGTAAGGATTGGTAAGGCTATGAGCCAGTGCAGTGGGGTTCTTGTGACTCCATGGGGAAAAGTGGACATAGCAAATGATTAGTGGCTACGTTATCAGTGCAGTGAAGCCATTTATGACTTCATGGGGCAGAGTGATCGTAGCAAGGTATGTTGGTTGATCGAAGTGGTGAATATCGTATGCTTTACGCACTGAGTGAGAGATGTGAGGATGGATGCTATGTTTGATTGTTTGCCATCCCTATGACATGCACACCTTCCCCACCTCCGTATCTTTATATTGTTTGATATGATACCTTAGAGTATTGTACAGTATGTAGTGCTAACTCTTTGGTTGCAGGTCCAGGTTCAGGTATGTTTTAGTCTACCTGTTATTGTTCACTTTAGATGCTTATCGCTCATACCAGGCTTTATGTCTGACCCAGAGTTTTATGTCTCCTCTTATTACTCTGGGTGCTCACACGAGCAGACTAGAGACAGGTTAGCTGGTGGTGCGCGAGTAGTTGATTCGGAGGCGGGCATGAGGCTTCCACGTATGATATATATACACATTCTCCCTGTGTCGTTGGTGGTCGCTACTTGGGCTTTAGTAGTGTACCTCATTTATCTTGCTTTTGCTTGAGACAGTTTGAAAGTTGTAATAAGCTGTATTTTGGATTTCCGCTGCTATGATGTTTAGTTCTGATTTTCAGCTTATGCACTTTCTCTCCTGTTTTATGTCAAGTATGTTATTATTATATTTTGTTCTATGCGCTGTGAGACATTCTACAGGTTCTTTGTATGTTCATTTCCTTCTTCCTTTTCCTTCTGACGACCCGTTCCGTGCTAACTGGACATGTGTACAGCGCATTTTTGGAGTAAATGTCGGTTGGTGCGGGGCGGGCCGTCACAGATACACTATCGGCAGGTGGTTCCATACCTTGTCATAGTTAGAACCCAATCTCCAATAAGTGCCCGCGGTTTTGATTGTATACTATATATGTAGAGCGTGAGATGCAAGCGTTCCGCTAGATTGCTATTTATTTGTATTTAGACACTATTATAATATCAGAAGATATATTTGATTCCAAAATGTTTTGGGTTATCATGAGGTAAAAACCATCCGTGTTTATGTGTGGATCGGTCTTACGATTATTTTTTCTTTCCAACCATTTTTGAAAGTTAAACCGAGTACTTGTGATTCTCATAAGAGAAAAACCTGTTCCGTTTTCACGGCGTGGTCTTATGAGATATCCTTCGTTAATCAAGTTGTTTTAAAATCGCTTACTCACACCAGTCCCATGACTGACCTAGAGTTTATTTTTTTATGTTTTCCCTAAACTCTCAAGTGCCCAAATTTGTACTGGTAGTCCAATAGTTCAGGATTTTACAGTTCTATCCAAAGGAGCTTGGAGCAGGAGGCTTCAGTGTTAGATATATAGTGTTTTTTTCCCGCTGTGTTGTAAGTGTTGTACTCTGATTAGTGAATGTTATACGGTTAAAATTTTGTATTTCAAAGATATGATATTTTATATTTTGTTCCGCTGTATTGTGAGATTCTGTGTTGTTTTTTCTGTTATTCTTCTACCTTTTTCTTCTAAAAAAATGATTTGTATTTCTGTTATATTTGGGTTGGATGGTTGATGTATGTAGTCAACTCAGATAGTACGGATTTGTAGGCCATTATAGTTGGTATCAGAGCTTAGGTTGAGCGAATACCTAGGCTTTGGTGGGATGTGCTCATCAGAGATAGGGTCAGTAGTACCCTAGAATGAGTTGAGTGTATATATACGAGAGAACATATTTGTTAATTGATATAAAAATTGTTTTATATTATGTTGGCTTGTCTGTTAAGTGGGTTATAAATTCTATTCGAATCGTGGGACGCCACAAAGTCGATAGGAATTTCTAAACATTTGAACAGAGAAATTTGACATAATATTGTTTTAAGTGGATAAATGAAATAATTTTACTCAAAATTCTATTTTGATATAGAAAGAATAATTTTCCAAAATTATTATAATATATGGACATGTTGGATGTTAAAATTATAGTCTAATGAGATTATAAAATTGAAATGACTATATATAACCAAATAGAATTTGTATATGAATGAAATATATACAAATGAGATGAATTAAAATTTAAATCAAACCAGAATTTGGAATTTAAATCCTGGGAAGTTGGAAAATGTTTTTGAAGTATATTAAAATAATATAGCTTTGTTTTGAAAGGGATTTTTGAATAAAAATCATTTTAGGTGAATTTTGAAAGTGATAAAGCACTGAACTCACTTCAGTGGCTGGAAAATAATTCTGATAATGACTGCAGCATTATCAGTGTTTATTTTCAAGTTCTAAGTGATGGATTGCTACCTTAGAAAAGATTTTGATGGTAATTTCTTGAAAGAAAACAAGCTGGTTTCAAAATTCAAATGTTTTGAATTTGAAATGGAATTAAGTATATGTATATATAGTTATGTGATTTCGAAAGGATCTGAAATGAGAATTCGGGAATTTGAATTTGGAATTTAAATTTAACTTAAGCAAGTTAAATAAATCAAAGTGAATAAATTGAATTAGAATCAATTTGAATGAATTAGAAGACATATGAACAGAAACCAAAAGTTTTGGTTGGAATTAAATTTGTTGAAATATGAAGAGTTGAGTTTCAACATAAGTGGATTTTGAAAAGTTAATGGGTTTCTAACATTTTTCCTGCCTTAGTAATTTCGGGGACGAAATTCTTTTAAGGGGGGAAGAATGTAACGACTCGGATTTGTGGTCAGTTTATTTTAAATATTGAATATGGTTTTAAATATTGAATTGATAATCTAAATCAATTTTTATATTGATTTATCGATTAAATAGTCGAAATACAATTTATTTCGAATATATATAATTATCAAGAATCTGAAATAATTGAATCCGAATTATAAACTGAATCGAATCGGTTAGATGGTCAATATGAATTTTATTTGAATATAGGCATAAACGATAATAATAATTTATTATCAAAGAATTAATTATTTTGAATTTAAATTATATCAATTTAAATTTATATCTTCTCGATATGATCGAATTGAGTTTCAGAACCCATCCCAGTGTGTTCAGAATAGTGGTCTAACCCTAGAAACGCCGGTTGTATGTTCAAATAGGAGTTCAGAACCGTTAAATATATTATTATAAGATTAAACGGATATGTATGAAATCACCTCAAAAATCAAATCACATTTAAACCATGTACTTTACCTACCCTAACCTATATCCTAAAGTGGTACTGTGCACAGACAAATTTTCTTAATCGTTAAGTATTTCATCTTCTATAAATCGCAGCATCTCTTTCCCTTGTTTTTTCCTTTTTCGCTCTTTTGAAACTCAAGTTTAATTGGAAAACTTTAATACCGTTCCTTTATATACTTCCCCAACAAATCCAAAACCGTAGAGTAACAAAAAAGGTTGATCCCCTCAAATTCAAAATCAAACCATCGGTTAAAAAATGGTGAAACAGAATCACAATTAGCGATTTGAAACCGGTAACCTCTGGAGCTCAAAAACTTGTCGGAGCACTCACGAAGTAAGAAAAGGGTTGTCGTCGTTTGCAAAGTTGATTTTTGGCCTCAATGTGGTTCGATTGGTCGCTGCGATTTGGGGGAGATCAGTTGGTAGATGGAGACACTGGTATAATGGTCGATGGGGAGTCGCGATTTGAGCTGTTGCGAGGGTTGCGATGGGTCTTAGAAAAGGTGCGAACTGGTCTGGATAGGATGCGTTGTTTTTGTGAAAAAATAAGGTTCAGTTTCGTATACCTAGATCTGGATACGAACTGGTTTGGGTGGCTCCATTTTTCTGTATAGCTTGGTATAGGATTTCGAGTTGGGGAAGAAGAGGCCTGGGGTCGTTATCTTTTTTCTGGAGTTTAAACAGTACTCGAGATTGGATAAGGGCAACGTGTTATGGTTTTGGTGAGATTGATGGAGGGACGGGTCAACAAAGAATGGTGGTCAACAACAAGTAAAGGGGAAGGGAGAGGAAGTGAGTTCCTGGGTTGAAGTCAGAGAAGAAGGGTATAAGGTATTTAGTTAATAATTATCAAATATTAATGGCCTGTTATGGAAGAAGCTGTTGCGAGGCTAATAGAATCAAATATGTGCTTGATGGAATGCTCAAATAAGGTAAAGCAGAACTTTTGGGCAAATTAAAGTCGGTGATTTTAGTTGGCTTTATCCCTGGTTGAAGGCGTCGAGGTACATGATAAATTTATTCGAGTAGATTCTTAGTCGCGACATTATGTGATTTATCGAGATATTATGCAAATGAAAATCACGTGAGTAAATCTCACTCCGATTTTATTTAGAATTTATTTTTATTTTAAAAATAAATTGTTTGTTGGTTGTTTGCATGCATTGAAATATATTTGTTGCGATTTAAAATATATTAGTTATTTAGGCTTGGTGGTTGTTGTTATTATATATATATATATTGGTGATTGGATAGTTCCCACAGTACCATTAGCGAATGCCTGCAGTATCATTAGCGGATGACCCTATACGCCCCACGCTATGATAGTGGATGACCTTCTATACCTCGAAGCAGAATGGGTATTATTTATGTGACTAACGTCTGTGGATGCAGGAAAACAGGTTCGAGGGATCCGAATGGATTCCTGAAAAATATTATTATTGCTGTTTTCATATATATCATCATATTGAGGTGTTAAAAAACCAGTGATTGATAATTGATTGGTTTGGATGTTTAAAATATCACTGGGACTAAATGGTAATTTATAAAAATATCAAATAGGGTTTTGAGATTTAAAAAGGGGAAAAACATTTTTTAAAATAGAAATTGAATTTCGAATGGGCTGTAAATGTATTAACTTGTTTTGAATAAATAAAACAAGTATTGAATTTATGAACGATGTTTATAAATTAAATAACACAGGAAATCGAAGAAAATTTATAAACGGTGTTTATAAAGAAAATGGAATGATTTTCATTGGAAAATCAGTGAATTGAAATAAATTTATACAGTGTTTAAAAATAAAGTGGAAAAATTATCATTGGATAATTTGAATATTTAAATTCAAATGTGAATTTAAAAATAGAAATGGGGAAATCGTTTTAAAGAAATAAAAGATGGAATTTATTTTGATGTTTAGAATATAAATTGAACTAAAATAAATCCGTAGGGATTTATGATTTGAATTCGATTAATTTGAATTTATTTAAATAGAAGTTAAATTGAATATGAAAATAAATTGGCTGTTATATATAAGTTACTATAAATAGAAATTTCCAAAATAAGATTTTTTTTAAATAGATTTCGAAATGGACTTGTTTAAATATAAAACAAGGAATTTATAAAATGGTGTTTATAAATATAATGAATTAATTATCAAGAGATAATTTGAATATTTAAATTCAAATATGAATTAAAAAATAGAATTTGAAATCATTCGAAAGGGAACAACGGTTTTATTCCGCAATTCGGAATATCAAAGGGATGGAGTTTCAAATAGAAATTTGAAAAGGGAACTTGTTTAAATATATGAAACAAGAAAGTTGAATTAATAAATAGTGTTATAAATTGGGGAGTGTTTTGAAATAGAACAATTGATTATATGTCGGAATTCGAAATACAAGCTGAATTGAGGAAAATTCAATGGGTTTATAATTGAAATTCGATTATATCGAATTTTATAAATAACTTATTTATAAAAGGAATTTAAATTAAATATAGAAGATCGAAGTATAAATAAATATATTACCGAGTAAGGAAAAATGGACAATTATAGATAATCGAAAATATTATGTTGAATTGGGAAACTGATTTGATATATATTAAAAATATATCAGAATGGAGTTAAAATTTATATATAAACGAAGTTTACAACGTTTATATATTAAATATATTTAAAACGAACTCGCCGCAGCACGGAAGTTCGTAAATTGGCGTTTCGAACTTCAATTGAGTATACATAACTCAATTTAAGTCGGAATTCTTTGAAACAAGAATTGTCAGGACCAGTTGAGTTACAGTTTTCTAATGGAAGATAAAAATCTGGATTTCGTCTTATAGATTTTGAGTTATGTTAGAATCAAATTTTTGGAAAAACGGCGGCATAACCACTATATAACCATAATGGTTTATTTAAATTAAATTAAGAATTCTATGCAAATAGAATATGGATTTTTCATTATAAAAACCCAGACTTGAGTTATAAAAATAAACATGAACTCAAGTGATTTAAACGGATTGATTTTTACAGAAATGAGATTGTTAATTATTGGATAGAATTGAAAATTTTGAAAGATAATTAGTTGAAATTGAAATGGTGCTTTAGATAAGTGATTTAGATTTGTGGATTTCATATTCGAAAGCGAATATGAAACATGAAGGAAAAATAGAATTCAATTGGCTTATAATCAAATTATAAATATTTGAACATGATATGTTCAATTAGAAATGAAATGGGAAAAAAAACTAATTAAAGAATAAATTAGCGAATTGAATTAAAATGGCCAGATTGAGTTGGAATATAATGTAAATGGACGTATATGGGTTAGACAGATATGGAATGAAGTTTATGAAGATCATAATTTATGTGCCCGACAAAAAGGTACACGTTTAAATTCCATATGAGATTTTATACGCCGAATCGGCAAGCCGCTTGGCTTTTTGATTTTCTTTTTGAATGGAAAGGGCCTAGAGAGGCGAGTTGAGGTTTGAACTATCGACCGGTACAAAGGAGGTTATGGCGAAATTTTCCGGAAATTTAAGGAGTTGGAATATTTTTAAGATAATTTAATAATTTGAAATCCATATATCAATATATATATATATAGAATCCGGTAAGAAAACGAACTTAAAAATAGAATATTATAAATGTTAGATCCAAAATTGGCTCTAAGACCCAGACTAGTAATGATTCTACTGAAATGAAATCAAAAACGAAGAAAACAAACAATTTATAGTGATTCGGCATTAAATAGCTTACGTCCACTTTCTACTCTTTGAATTGATGATTTGAATGCAAGTACAACAATATTTCTCACTCATACAATGTATTGTTTCACTCAATTTCCTCCACAATATGCTTCAAAAGGTGATTGTAATATGAACGTTGATGAAATTTGGATAGCAAAGGAGTTTGATTTCTGAAAATGCCAAAAGATCCTTTCAAATGTGCCTTGATGGTGTATTTCTAGGTGGAAAATGCTCCTGGAATGGCTTCAGTTCGGATCCACGTGGCACTCATCTCGTTGCTATCGGGTTCGAATGGGATATGATAGTGACAACACACCAGGTTAGTGGCAAACATGGGTAGAATGTGGGCATAACCGCTCCATATATTAAGGAAAACGTGGAGTGAAACTGTCATGATTCTGGGTTTGGATTAGGGGTGCTAGCAATTAGGGGATCGGATCGGTTTTGACACTCCGATCCGATTCGACCTGTATTCTTTCTTTCTTCGCTTTGTGCTGGTCTCCCCCTTTTCAAAAGAAATCCGATCCGATCCGACTTGTAATGAGAAAACATTCTTCATTTTTTGATCTCTTAATCTTTGTGTAGCCTATTTCACAAAGTAGGCTAACATTTTTCCCCCTCAAAGGACGCTTCCATTGAAGATGGAGCGTGCTTTGACATTATCCGTACACTAGTCTCTGAATTTGAACTGTTGAATAGTTTCTTCCATTCGCGTGTAGGAATGCGTTGCTTCATAAAGTCATGTCTCTTGTTGCTTATATATATATATATATATATATATATATATATCATAGAATGTATGAATTATCTTTTTCATTTTAAACAACTCTGAGAATTCTTCTTGATGTCCAGTGATTCCTCTAGGTAAGATTTTTTTTTATTTTTCTTTTTCTTCATTTCAAGTATCGAATTAGCTCTGGTAACCAAATTTGGGCTCGGTCCCGGTCCGAATAGCTTTTCTTACTCTCCACTATAACTGAATGAATGGACTAAATACCTATATGGGCTAGCACTCCGGTCCAATCGGAATCAAGTGTTGGGAATATTAAGAGCCATTTCAAATCTATATAAATTTGCTTTTCATCCTCTTCTTCCTTCTTTCCTTCATTATCACCGTCCTCTAGGTTTTGCTAAAAAGAGAAACCCTAATTTCTGAAGTATCAAAATTCCTTTAAATTCTCGAAGTAATTACATAGGTAGGTTACAAAACTTTATATAATTCCTTTTTAATTGATCTCGATTCGAATTCGTGGATGATTCGAACGATTTGAGCATGGAACTTGGCTGACCTTGACGCCGTGACCCCCTTGCCATCGTCGTTAATGGCCTCGTCGCCATCTCGAGGTAGTAACAGAGGGGGTTAAAATCCGTTGTTGAACATGCCAGCGCATAAATGCTTGGCTTTGATTTGGGTGTTTGGCACAAGACTGGGTTCAATGTTGGTTAAGGAAGAAAGATGATGGAGAAGAAGAAGAAAAGGGAAAGGTTTGGGATCAGTTCGGGTGAAGAGGCATAAGAGAGAATAGGAGGAAGGGGTTCATCTGACCAGGTCGGGTAGGAGTGAGAGAAATGGTCATGGAAAGATATGGGTATTCGGACCGATCGGGACTGCTTTAAGTACCAACCTTCGAACCGAACCGATTTGCATGTAGTGCATTGACTTTTGCTTTGGACCTCACATGGTCCTGCCCTCGGTCCAAACCCATTTGTCTATGGGCGTCTGATCCGATCCTAACATATATATCCGAACCGAAGTGAAACCGTCCAACTTAATGCACAAGAAATGTCTGACTTGCTTAATCAATGCTTTCCGTTACTTTACAACATAATGAACAGTTAGGATAGTACCCTATGGACATAAACAAACATTTAAGACTATCGTAAACATTACTATTCCGCCAAACTTCTGCATTATGCTATTACGTATTTACTTTACATCTCTTGCACACAGTGTTCACACCTTAGTTCACACATACGCACGGGAGGATACGAGCTATTTCACTCTAACTTATGTTATTGCTTCTTCAGTAGTTTAGCGACCATGGTAGAGAGAAATTCATCTAGATTAGCAGAAAAAGGAAGAAGTCATAGAAACATCCGAGAAATTCACTCTTAATGACAAATCCTCTTCCTCAGACCCTAAATGGGATGATGAGGGCCTAGATTATGAAATGGAAGCGCACAGTAGTGAAGTATCTTCCGGGAGTGAAATTTCTCTTAGTGAGGAAGAGGAAGGAGAGATAGTAGATGATCGTGCTCCCGGCGAGTTTGAAGCTGCCACTATATTGGAGTTACCCAAAGATTCTGTTGAGTCGACGATCGATGATGATAGACTCATCTGAATATGTCTAAAGCATGGGATACTAAAAAGAGATACCCAGGTTCCTTCAAAAAAAGATCGCCCCCACAATCCACCGGAAGGATTTATGGAAATTACCTGATTAATGTGTCTAGTTAGGGCAATACCTCCGTTTCCGCCTTTTGTCGTCGATTTTCTGAGACAGATGCGGATTGCCCTCCCCTAGGCAATTACGTCCCAACTCTTATGCTTATTTATACACCTTGTATACAACATACAAAGAGATTTTAGGTATAGAACCTACCTTCGATGACGTCCACTTCTTTTATAATTTCAAGCATCAGAATCAAGAGACTCCTTCCTTCTCATACTTTAAATCAGTTCCAAAAAGGAAAATTATTACTGTTCCATATAGCAACAAGGCTGGTGATTCTAAACCTAAATGGTTTTATATCAGACAGCAACCGAGATGCGCCAGGAGGTGGACCAAATCAAGTAAAGCACCGACATTCTAGATTTCAACTTTAAATGCTCATGCCAACACATTTATTTGCCTTCTTTTTCATTTGTAGTTGATAACCCGAAGCAAATATCGGGTCAATTATACTTCGATCGTTTGCATCGGCTGCTCAATGGTGACCAAAAGTTCTTAACCATCAACGAAGTTCTTAAGGATGAGTATCTCCATCATCACGGGTTAATATATATTACCCGTAGTATAGGTCATGGGACATGTCCATATGTGTACATACCACCGGTCAACATTATTCCTAAGACGGGTGAGGGCTCGAAAGGTCCAATGATACCTCTTAGGACTCCTCCTTCTCCATCCTCAACTCAGGACGATGAATTAGCCAACATAGCTGAAAAGAACAGAGAATGGTATACCATTCCTGATGATGCCATTTCTCCTAAAAAGTCAACATCCCCTAAAGAGCTGCCACTAGACGCTTCTCAAGGAGATGCTCCTACTACCGATGATTCCACATTTAAGGGATTATGAAATCTTCCCCTGCCCGAAACTATTTATACTTCAGAGGACTTCGGAATGAATCCTTTAACCTTCACTTCTTCAGAGGAGACTACTCCCGTGAAGTTCAAAGAGCCTACTCATGCTAGTCTAGCTTCAGGCTCAGGTTTGTTGGGGGAAACGTCACTTAGGATGCACATAACACATTAGCATTGCACGTCACAGCACTTATGTCTTATGTGAGCATCGATTCTGAAGTCCCCTTATATTATTGCGCAGGTACAATGTCACGCCCTTACTATGATGTCGGGAAGATTCGCCATAGCATTTCCAGACCTCCTTCTGACACCGAGTATGATCGCCGTGAGAACCGGGGCAAGGATGACAGAAGGCATCATGATTCTCATCAATCTCACACTTCATGCTCTCGTTCTCCTGTTCGGTCGGATCCGGACATATATAAGAGCCACTAAAGTCGTTATGGGGGAAACACATCACAATCCAAAGACCGAACTTCTCCCTAAGATAAATATAATCGAGAAAAAAGCCCACCGAAACACACTGATTCACGAGACAAGCACAAAGCTTCTGAGGAGTGATCTGAAAATGGCGATGCAGCCATTGTCCCTACTAAGCGGAAACATATTGAAATATCATATTGCAAACTCCCACCATAGGACGTTGATTCCAAAACGAAACTGGCATATCTAGAGAAGCAGTTCCCAGATCACTACTTTGAGAATTTAACTTTCTTACGCGCACTCGAGCCTATTTCTTCAAAGTGGGAAGATGAGGCTAGGGAAAAGATCGACGCAGTAGAGAAACAGTACTCAGAGATGTACAAGTATTCATGCAATCTCTCCAAAATCATTCGGGCCTTAATTACAGATGTCGATGCAATGAAGAAAGTTGCAAATTCCGATGAGAAGGCTTTGAAATATCTGGAGAAGGACTTGGAAGATACATAGGCTCGACTTGTCATTACTCAACGAGATGCCAACAACTTCAAAAACCAATTTTAGGAATTACAAAAGCGTTATCATGACCTACTGGAATCTCAAAGTCAAGAGCGTTTAGAACTGAAGAAATAAGCTGAAGATGCTAAGTCAGAAAGTGTCATGGTGCAACTAGCTTATAGTACTCTTGAGCAAGAAAAGGCCGAGTTAGCAAGGAAGAACGCCGAGTTGGAGAAACGAAATGCTGACTTGGAGTCCAAGTTAATGGAAGACGAGACTAGAGCTGCCTTAGCTAAGGGGAATGTGGATAGCGCTATTAACTCTGCTGAAGAAACTCATAAACAGCTATCATAGGCTCAAAAAGAATTCCATGGCTTTGGCGAGCTGATGATTGAATTCTTTGCATACATAATCTATCGCCAAAACATCTCTTGGATTGAAGACTATCCGACTACCTTAGTTCATGTGTGGAATCAAATTATCGAATGGGAAAAAGATGAACTTAACGTAGACTTTGTTGATGAAGAAAAACTCATGGAGAAGTATCTGAAAGATGATGAACCGACACGCCTGGCTGAGGGGTGTCGCCTTATTGCTGCTGCCATGGAGGAGGAGAAACGCCAGGTCAAAGGAAAGAATATCCTTGAAGTGGGTTCCTCTTCTGTTACCGTCGAAGCTACTGGAGTAGAGGAATATGATCCCGAAAATCTGGGAATTCCTAGAGCGCCTCTTTTATCTCCTATACCTAAATCAGCATCAGAGATAGTAGCTGCCCCAATTGAGAAATCATCAGAAGGTATCTCCACCTTTTCACCCTAATTTTCCAAGGCAGTCTCCACCTTTTGTCACATCATAAGGCAATCGATCGAGGATTCTTTGTTTTCTCCTGAGTTGATAACTGTTGCTTCTCATTCTGTAGGTGCTGAACCAACCGAGAAGACTGACGAGCATTGGGGAACCACCATTGGGGAAAAATTCATGGAAGAGACTCCGGGAGGACAGGATAAAGCTACCATCGTTGAGTCCGAAGGGTGAGCTGAAGGTAAAAAGGAGGAGGCTATCAATAAGACTCCCATACCGCCTAACACCGATATTTCTCATGATTATGAAATGATAGATGCTTTGAAAGATGACGGTGGTAATGATGGGCATGAAGAAGATCCTGATGTTGCTATAATTGGGGATTCGAAGAATGCTGATGACGTGACTTTGGCTGAAATGAAAGCCAAACAAGACAAGCAAATGCGGCTGAAAGTCGAGGAGATAGACCCTGAAAGCCTTTAGCCCCTTGCAGTGGTGGATGATGAATCGAGGTTAGTTGTTAAGCTTTCAACTAGGTCAATTACAGAGGAGCTTGCTAAAAAATCTTCTCTTGATCCTAGTGCTCCGACACCTGGGAAGAAATCTATCGATTCTTGTGCCACAATTACAAATAAGAAGAAACCAAAGCGTCTCATGTCCGATGCTGAAAAAGAAGCTAAAAAATCTCTTAAGGCTGCCAAGAAGCCCAAGTCTACTCCAAAGCCCAAGTGACAATGCGCTTTGTTTTTTTTTTTTTTTTTGATATTCCACTGGTCCGCTATTGTTGCAGCGAGTGCGGCCCTCGCATCTTTTGCTTAGCTTTCCTGTACAAACTCACATGTTTGTAAATAAAGTAGTTTGTTCGCTGCAATGTCTGATATTTGTAAATTTAGCATTTAAGTAAAAATGCAAATGAACAGCATGCCATATCACAGTTATATAATAAAGTCATTATTAAGGGGAACATGTGTACATGTATATGCCCCCAATCAGTCTTGGATAACTGATCAAGACTTATTTAAGATTGATTAAATTCAAAATCCAGTTTCCCCCGATTCTCTGACAGGGCCATATTCCTTTCGTCAGTGATGCTTATTCTTTTTAGCATCTTTATACTCTCCTGTCTCACAACTAGGTTAGAGTATTACTGAGGCGGTCTCTTATCGGGGTGCACCTTCACGCCTCAAGGGACGTCGTCTTCCCATCCTTTATACTCTCTCTCGATTCATGAGAGTTAGAGTTAAGAATGTCGTCTTCCCATTCTTTGCATTTTATCATGCAAGCGGTCATTTTTTTCGCTCCTGCACATAGGTTATCTCCAATTTTCCAAATCTAATTTAATGTTTTGTGTTTCATAGTCATGATAGAATAATTGCTGAAGATATAAATAATGCAGGAAAGTTAATGACACACGATATTTTTATAGTGGTTCAGCTAAGTCGTAGCCTACATCCACTTCATATTCCTTTGTTCATATAAACAAACTTTTTAAGGCAAGTTTTGCTTTTTTACATAGCTTATAAAAACAAAAAGGAAGATATTTCATATTTAGCTCAGGTATCGTCGCAAGTGCTGAGCATTCCAGGCTCTAGGAATCTCTTCACCACCACCGTCGTTAGCTTGAATGCTCCTATATCAAGCTTCCGTTGGATGGCGTATGGCCCTTCCCATTTTGGACCCAATTGGGTTGAAGGCAGGAAGACTTGTTTCAATACTAAGTCTCCTGGTTCGAAGATTTTGAAGCGTACTTTCCTTTCATAATAATGTGCTACTTGATGTCGATGTCTTGAGGCATGCATGTCTGCTTCATCTCTTTTTTCTTCAACCATATCAAGAGACTCCAGGAGGAGTGTTCTATTCGTCATTGGGTCATAGTATGCTACTCGATGAGAAGGGACTTCTAGTTCTATCGGTATTACTGCTTCTGACCCGAAGGAGAGTGAAAAAGGGGTATGTCTAGTGGCCGTCTTAAAGGTTGTCCTATAGGCCCACAAAGCTAGTGGCAACTCATCTACCCGTTTGGCTTTGGCCCGCTCCAACCGCTTCTTGAGATTAGATTTAATGGCCCTTTTTATTGCTTCAACCTAGCCGTTTGACCACGGATGAGCTACAGCGGTGTATCGTTTATCAATCTTGTACTTATGGCAGAAGTTTCTTAATTCGACGCTGTCGAACTGTGTCCCATTATCAGTTATGATGGTCTTTGGTATCCCAAATCGACAGATAATGTTTCTGACCACAAATCTAATCACCTTCCTTGCCATGATCGTGGTTAAAGGTTTAGCTTCCACCCATTTCGTGAAATAGTCCATGGCGACGATCGCGTACTTTGCTCCCCCTTTGGCAATAGGTAACACTCCAATAATATCAATTCCCCACATGGCAAACGGCCATGGGCTTACCATTGACTTAAGCTGAGTTGGAGGTGCTCTGGGAATTTTTCCGAATCTTTGACATTTGTCGTAGCGTCGTGAATAATCAGCCGCGTCTTTATTCACGGTAGGCCAAAAATATCCATACCGCAACACTTTCTTTCCTAGGGTTTGGCCCCCGGTGTGGTCCCCACACTCACCTTCATGTACTTCTTACATTACACATTTGAATTCATCATGTGCGATACACCGTAGTAGGGGCATTGAAAACCCTTGGCAATAAAGGACGTCGTCCTGTAAAACGTATTTTGCAGCCTTACGTGTTACAGCTCGTCTTTCGCTTTTCTTCAATAGAACGGTTCCACTCTTGAGAAAATTCATAATTGGTGTCATCCATGATTCTCTCTCTGGATCAACTTCTAAGGCTAGTTCCACATCCATCAGGTAAAAACTCGGTGATTACAAAACTTCTATCGGAACCATTTCGGTTTCTTTGGGGTTATCAGAACTTGCTAGCTTTGCTAACCGATCTGCTTTCTGATTCTCCGTTCTTGGAATGTGCCTTATGCTGTAACGCTCCAAACTACCTAGCAAATCCTTGACCTTTTTGAGATAAGTAATGAGTCGACGTCCTTTAGTAACAAACTCCTCCCGTACCTTCCATACAACTATCTTGGAGTCACAACATATATCCAGTGTCTTCACTCCTAGTTCTTTGTCGAGTTTCAGCCCGGCAATCAGGGCTTCATACTCGGAATCATTATTGGTAGCAGAAAATTCTAATCGCAATGTAGATTATCATAGATCGTCCTTCAGGAGTGATTAAAACAACTCTGGCGCTGGACCTTTGATCATTTTTGGCTCCATCCGTATATAACTTCCACGGACTAAGCTCTAATTCTTGGTCTGAAGTAACCACCTTGTCACCCACCGTTTCCTCTTCGGGAATTGTGATTCGGCTATGAAATCGGTCAATGCCTGTCCCCTTATTGACCTCCGTGGCTAAAAATTCAATTCGAATTGACTCAACTCGATGTTCCATTTAAGTAACTGCCCCGACGCTTCGGGTTTTTGCAACACTTGCCTTAAAGGTTGATATGTGTATACAACTATCAAGTGAGCCTGAAAGTAATGATGAAGTTTGTGGGAAGCAATCACGAGGCTATAAGCAAGTTTTTCTATCTTCGGATAATTACGTTCTACAGCAGCTAGCTTCTTGCTCACGTAGTATACAAACCTCTGGACTTCATCTTCTTCACGTACCAACGCTGTACTGACGGCATGAGATGATACCGCTAGGTAGACAAACAAATCCTCATGTTCCACAGGTTTTGATAATATTGGAGGCTTTTCTAATAAGTATAACAGATTCTATAAATCCTCCACACAATCAGGAGTCCACTCAAAAGTTTGTTTTCCTCGTTTTATCAGATCGAAGAAAGGTACACACTTATATGTGGCTTTGGAGATAAACCTGCTCAATGCAGCAAATTTTCCGGCCAGGCTTTGATCATCCTTAATCTTTCGTGGTTCTTCAATATTCCTTATTGCTACTATTTGACTAGGATTTATCTCAATTCCTCGAGAACTCACGATAAACCCAAGGAATTTCCCAGATGCGACCCCAAATGAGTATTTTAGGGGGTTTAACTTCATTCCATACCTTCGAAGAATGTCAAACATTTCGGCTAAGTCCCTTGTATGTCGGGAGATTGTCTAGACTTCACAAGCATGTCGTCCACATAAACTTCCATGGTTTTTCCGATTTGATTATAGAGCATGCAGTTGACCAAACGCTGATACGTGGCTCCTGCATTCTTTAATCCAAATGGCATTACCACATAATAATATAACCCCAAGTCTGTGATTAAACTTGTATGCTTCTGATCTGGTATATGTATGGGAATTTGATTGTACCCCGAATAGGCATCCATAAAGGATAAAAGCTCATGTCCGGCAGTCGAGTCTACTAGTTGATCAATCCTGGGAAGAGGAAAACTATCCTTTGGACAAGCCTTGTTCAAATCAGAGAAGTTAATACATGTACGCCACTTCCCGTTAGATTTTTTGACCAGGATAGGATTTGATATCCAGTCGGGATATTTCGAATCCTTGATGAACCCATTATCCTTCAACTTCTCTACCTCTTCCTTCAAAGCTGCTGACCACTCTGGGCCTAGCATCTGTCTCTTCTGCTTGACCGGTAGGTGCTTTGGATTAATGCATAAAGAGTGGCTCATAATAGCAGGCGAAATCCCACACATGTCAGCGTGAGTCCAGGCAAACACATCTAAATTTTCCCTTAAGAAATCAGCCAACTCTTTCGCTCGAATTGGATATAGCTGTGAGTCGATCTTTAATACTTTTGTTGAATCTGCCTCATTAATTGGTATATCTATTGTTGTCTCATTGGGAGTCGCCTTTCTGTCCTCGGGTTCTCTATCCTCTCTGGGATCTATATCCTCGAGCACATCTAAGGGCGATTCTCTTGGGGTTGGAACCCTTAATTGCTATGCTGAGTTTTCCTTCAAAGGGGGAGAATCGTCCTTAGATTCTACATTCAACCCCTTCATTAGCATCTTCCACTCCGTCATGTAACAAGCTCGTCCCGTATCTTGGTCGCCTCTCATCATCCCTATTCCTGCATCAGTCGGGAATTTAAGCAGCAAGCGCCAAGGTGCAATACATGCCCTAAACTCCGCGAGGGCCGGTCGGCCTAGGAAAGCGTTGTAGGGTGACTCTACATCCAAAACTACAAATGGAAGGATCCTCACTCTCTAGCGATCTCCCTGTCCTAATGTCACTGGTAATTCTATGTAGCCCATCGGAGCCGTTGATGCCCCATTGAAGCCTCGTATCCATCCTTCGTAGGGCTTTAAATCTTTTGCTTCAAGTCTCATTTGTTCAAAAGCTTTGTTGAATAGGACATTGACTGAACTCCCGTTGTCCACCAACACTTTATGGACTAAGGCGGGGCTGATGGCTGTGGTAATTACCAATGGGTCTTCAGTTGGTGATTGAATTCCGGTATCATCTCTACTACGGAATGTGACGTCATCTGACATCATCTTTGTTATTTTACTAGAGTAATGTCTTCGAGGTTACTGCATTCCCCTACCTCAAAGTGCTTGGCAGCATTGACGTACTGATCCATCGCTTTGAAACTATGGCTAGCTAGGTGGGGTCCGCCTATAATTGTATTGATAACGAACCTTTCTGTTGGGCTGTGGGTTAGAAGTAGGCTGGTTTTGGTCCGGGGCTTGCCCTCCTTGCCCCCTGTCCCTTGGGGAAACCTTGTACTCGTCTAACTTCCCTTCCCGCAGCAATCCTTCAACTACTTCTCTCAAATGGCGGCATTCGTTGGCGGAATGACCGTGGGTTCCATGGAACAAATAAAACTTTCCAGTTGTGATCTCTTTTTCAGTGGAGTCTCTGGGTGGTGGCTTTTTGTATTGCAATATGTCGTATGTGTCCAAATAAATGTTTTCCAAGGTATCATTCAATGGAGAATAGTTTTCGAAAGTTTGGAATCGAGATCTTTTACTGGAATTGTTCCCTCGGTTCCTACTCCTCCTATTGTCGTTTCCATTCTTGTTGTTATTACCTCCGTTCCAGTTGCCAACGTTCACTTCAACCTTCCCTGAACTGTCACCGGATTGTTTCACAACAACATTACTTTGAACACCTTCCCTTGAGTCCCCTTCGGACTTTCTCTTCCTATTTGTAGGAGCTTCTTCTTGCCTTAAGCGAATATTAGCCTTTTTGTAGAACAATTCCTTAGTGGGGGCGGTTTCCTGGATAGATAATCCCCAATTTCTGTGTCCGGGTCAACTTCTTTTATTAAAGCCATCAGAATAGTGGGTTCATGAGGGTCACTAACTTCGGTGACAGCCAGGTTGAAGCGGTCCAAATATGATTTCAGATATTCGCCTGGAGCCTGTTTAATCCTTGACAACTCTTTGACGCTTTTGGATTTTTGGGCGTGAAGTCGAAACTGGTTCATTAAGCGCTCACTTAATTCTGTGAAAATTGATACTGACCGTGGAGGGAGTCGGGTGAACCACATTAATGCCACGTCTTCTAGATAAATCGTAAAATTCTTGCATTTTATAGTGTCTGGAGCTGCTGCGGCATTCATGAAACATGCATACCTCATCAGATGCTGTCCTGGGTCTGTTCACCCTGAATATCGATCCATTTGTGGCAAGTTGAATCGCCGAGGGAACTGGAAGTCCAATATATCATATGTGAAGGGGGTATGACTTCGCTCAATGCCCCAGCCCTTATTAGTGTATCCTTGGCTTTCGGACATGATCTGACGCACCATTGCCCACACATCGACATTTGTTAATGTTTGCACAGGTCTCTAGGTCTGATATTGGGATTACCCCTGGGTTCCTGATTAGGAGATAACCTCCTGTTTCTAGCGGCGGCTGCTATACATTGTTCCTTACGCTCCCGGTCGATCTCAAGAGGAAGGGGCTTAAGAAGTTGTTGTTGCGGAGGATTAGTAATATTAGGATCCCTGGGTAGAACGTGGGATCCATGGATGGGCAAGAGCATAGGCTCTCTCAGGCTAGGGTCATCAGGCCCTAACACACGAGCGGTGTCTTCGCGGGATCCTAAAGATCCAAAAGTTAACTGATCAAGGTTTTTGAGGTCGCTCAAGCGGCCTTCTTTCACGAGGACGCCCCTCATCTGAAGAAGATGAATAATCTGCAACAAGGCAGCGTGTTGGAGAAGGTGTCTTTAGCCTTCGGAGCTCCTTGAGTTCTCTACTCATGGTGATCATGTTCTCTTGCATGCGAAGACTGTCACGCTTATGGGCTTCCAATGCCTCCTTAGTACTCTGGAGCATGCCAATAAAGCATGAAAAATATCCTTGTGTGACGGGTGCAGATGGGTCAGGCTAATCATTGGTCATAGTAGCTGGAATCGGAGCATTGGTAGGAGCTCGAGTAGAAGTTCCGGCTTCACTTTGGTTCGGGTCGGATCGGAGCACAGTGGTACGGCCGGACCGGTTCGGATGGGGAGAGTGGGCGACCTCAACATCATTAGATCGGCTCGGATCGGGGTCTTCTATTCGGTTCGGACATTCCTGATCGAAGCGGCCTGCTCTAGAGTCTTGACCACGCGACCTCGTCATGACCATTGTTTGCTGATCTTCGTTAACTTCATTCTCTCGATTACTCTGATTTTCTTTGCCTTTTCCTTTGGCCTTAATCTCCAATTCTTCAGTGATTAACCAACATGTACTTAAAGATACCGAAAATAAAGGATTAACTTCTTTGAACTTGAAGGTCCAAATAGTAGAATGATAATCCCATAAAGCGGAGAATTTAAAAATTCTCAGTGAAAGCACCAAAATGTTAGATCCAAAATTGGCTCTAACACCCAGAATAGTAATGATTCTACTGAAATAAAATCAAAAATGAAGAAAACACACAATTTATAGTGGTTTGGCATTAAATAGCCTATGTCCACTTTCTACTCTTTGAATTGATGATTTGAATGCAAGCACAACAATAATTCTCACTCAATTTTCACTCATACAATGTATTATTTCACTCAATTTCCTCCATAATATGCTTTAAAAGGTGATTGTAATCTGAATTAGTTGATGAAATTCGGATAGCAAAGGAGTTTGAGTTCTGAAAATGCCAAAAGATCCTTTCAAATGTGCCTTGATGGTGTATTTATAGGTGGAAAATGCTCCTGGAATGGCTTCGATTTAGATCCACGTGGCATCCATCCTATTACTATCGGGTTCGGATGGGATATGATAGTGACAGCACACCAGGTTAGTGGCAGACATGGGTAGAACGTGGATATAACCGCTCTGAATATTAAGGAAATCATGGAGTGAAATTGTCGTGATTCTGGGTTCGGATTGGGGGTGGTAGCAATCAGGGGATCAGATCGGTTTTGTCCCCTCCGATTCGATTCGACCTGTATTCTTTCTTTCTTGGCTTTGTGCTGGTCTCCCCCTTTTCAAAAGAAATCCGATCCGACTTGTAATGAGAAAACATTCTACATTTTTTGATCTTTTAATCTTTGTGTAGCCAAGTTCACAAAGTAGGCTAACAATAAACAAAAAGGAAATCAAAAATCTGGTAATAGAAAGAGAAATATATATATATATATATATATATATATATATATATATATATATACGTTTTAGGAATGAATAAGTGGTTTTTATGGTGTTGATGATTTGAGATAAGTGGTCTTGTCTGTTTCGAAGTTAAAGATGTTATTCAGTTAAGGTCGGAGAGGTAATTATACCCCAACTTGATTGATTTCATTATTAACTGATAAACAACAAGATTCAGTCTCAAAGAGAGATGTTTAAAGAGTTTAGTTGAATGCAGTACTTTGGGTTATTATAACGATTGTACACAACATTCATTTTAACTCAAGTAAGTGGAAATTTAGAAATATAGTAATAAATATTTCCTGAGTATAGAAATAAATGAATGGTCGTGGAAGAGATAAGTAATTGGAATGTTTTCCAATTATAAATAGAATATATTTTCTAAGTATAGAAAATAAAAGAAGGTGATATATGGAAATGTTTTCCAAATAGCGTAAGAGGTCAAAATGATTATCGGAAATATCGTGTTAACGAATATGGATAAGGAAATGGAGAAGTGTTTTAATTAATGAAATATCAATTAAATGGCCCAGTGATTTGCTTAATGCTTTGAATGAATGTTTGTTTTCTTCGATAGTTAAATAACCGACTATCGAAGTGTTTGCCAATATCGTTGTCAAAATTGAGAGACCGGTTGGATTATTATCCGTGAACCACTCTGCATTGGCAGTAACGTTGTGAATCAGATTACATGAAGATAATCAAAGACGGAGTAAAGTGCAAGGACTTTTTCTATTAATAGAAATTGTGCCTTTGGTTTCGTTCAGTCCCATAACGAAGTGTATGGACGAATGTCTGATAGAGTATTTCCAATGATCGCATATGTTGGTCTGTATAGATATATATGGTGGCGGAGAATTTATTCTCATAGCATAATATCCAGAATATATTTGGGCAAATCAATTAATGATTTACGAATCTGACAATGTGGCATTCAAGGTGATTGTGCTATCAATGAATGATAAGAAATCGTAGCCTCGGGCCTCAACAACCAGGAAATGACAAAAATCGGGCAGACAACATGTCTATGTGGATCGCTCCCATTAGGGTGTATAATCACCTATCTAGAGAAATTCCATTTGCTTCTTTAATCTATCGATACTGTCCTTTTCGGGAAACGGTTGCTGATCCCAACCGTTGGTGATATACATTTGATACACTCAAGCGAAATGAGTGGTCGGTCATGTGTGGGCCGGGTTGCAAGATGTTCTTGTTGAACCCAGTGTATTCCCCTCTAGAGATACATTATCGGCAGGTTGTTCCATACCCTGTCATAGTTAGAGCCCAATCTCCAATAAGTGCCCGTGGTTTTGATTGTATATGATATATATGGAGCGTGAGATGCAAGCGTTCCGCTAGATTGCTATTTATATGTATTTAGACGCTATTATAATATCAGAAGATATATTTGATTCCAAAATGTTTTGGGTTATCATAAGGTAAAAACCATCCGTGTTTATGTATGGATCAGTCTTACGATAATCTTTTCTTTCCAACCATTTTTGAATGTTAAACCGAGTACATATGATTCTCATAAGAGAAAAACCCGTTCCGTTTTCACGGCATGGTCTTATGAGATATCCTTCATTAATCAAGTTGTTTTAAAATCATTTACTCACACCAATCCCATGACTGACCCAGAGTTCATTTTTCTATGTTTTCCCTAAACTCTTGGGTGCCCAAATTTGTACGTGTAGTCCAATAGTTCAGGATTTTACAGATCTATCTAAAGGAGCTTAGAGCCGGAGTCTTCAGTGTTAGATATATAGTGTTTTTTCTGCTGTGCTGTAAGTATTGTACTCTAATAAGTGAATGTTATACAGTTAAAATTTTGTATTTCAAAGATATGATATATTATATTTTGTTCCGCTGGGATATGAGATTCTATGCTAATATTTCTGTTCTTCTTCTACCTTTTTTTTCTAAAAAAATGATTCGTACTTTTGTGATATTTAGGTTGGACGGGTGATGTATGTAGTCAACTCAGATAGTATGGATTTGCGGGCCATTACAGACCTGGTATCCACCGGTCAAAGGAAGGAAAACTAGAAACAACAGCATACAGATGTCTGAACTTATTTTTAGACGTCTAACCTGGTTCAGACACGTGAAAATAGGTTTCATACGTCTGAAATGGATTTCGGACAAAACCCTAAGACCATTTTAGATGTCTGAAAATTTTTCAGGCAATTCCTAGACCTGGTTCAAATGTCTAAATTTTATTTCGAAAGTCTAAAAATTATTTCATACATTTGACCTATTCTAAAAGATGAATATATAAGAAAAATAATGGTATAGCTAATTTAATATACAACTTAAAGAGATTGTGATGCTAGTTCTATATACCTTGATATGATTTTATGCCCAATGCTTCAATGTAGATGTCCCATAACTTATAGGAAGCAATAGCTATAACTGAGGTCATTAACTGTACAACTGACAGATCAAAAAGGAGAAAAATAAACTGACGTAATTGCTTAAATGAAAGAACATAAAATCTAGACGTTACCTGGTTCAAATGGAAATGGAGATATAAGTTTAAATGTAGCAGTCACATTATCTCCCGGTGTAACAACCCGGAAATTCAGAACCAATTTAAAATTTTATTTTAAGAAATTTTAAATAGAAAATGCTTCAGAATTAAAAAAATAAAATTAAGATTACATTTTTCATGTAAGATAGAATGATTAAAAAGTTTCATAGTTTAACAGTAATGTGTTTACATAAAGAAATTTCACATTTTCAATGTAAATAAAAAGATTACAAAAGAAAAGAATAGGAAAGAATTACATTTTTATGTAATATAAAAAGACTACTTTTTTTTATTTAATGTAAGAAGATTACATTTTTACTTAATATAAAAAGATTACATTTATATGCAATATGAAATGGATTATATTTTTATACAACATGTGTTTAATGTAAAGGAGCTAAAAATATAAAGTTTACATTTTTAAGGTAAATGAGAACATAGAAAAATGTACATGTTTTAAATGTAAAAGTATATTTGCCTTAAAAACCTCATTTTTAATGTCATGAAATGAAATCAGAGAAAATGAATCAAGCATTCATTTTCCTTCTGTTCCCTTTCTTTTGAAATTTGAATGAATAACAAGTGTGGTCCCATCATGCTTAGTCAGTTGATTAATTACTTTGTAAACTACTATATGTGAAAAGACACATTAATGGGTTTATTTGAAAAATTAGATATTTAAACTATATAATATTATAAATATCCTATCTAATTTCAAACCCTAACCCTATCTAATACACCAGCCACCATCCCTTGGACTAATGGCTGAAACACGCCCCTCTTCTTCCCCTTCTATCTCCTCAAATACTCAATGAATTTCAAAAACTTCAAGCACCAAATTGAAGAGCTCTTCATGCTCAACAAATTGAATGGGCATGATCCTTTAGTTGTTAATAGATTGAGAGAATTTCTGACATGAAGGCGTGGACTTTATGGGATGTTTTGAAGCTCGATAGACAACCGAATTCACCGGGACGACGCGCAGGGGAAGAGCAGAGGTAGGGTGACGAAGTGGTGAGGTCTGATCAACGTCTAGTGCTTCGACATGAGGTGCGATTTTGGTCAAAGGAAGGGAGCGTATGGCTTTCCTCAGTGCAAAAGGGAACGATGATTTAGGAGGAAGAAGTAATTAAACATTTAATTAATTTGTTAATTACTTTGTTAAAGTCAAATTATGTAATCAAATATTCAACAATCCGTAACTTCCTCAAACAAAAACCAAATCCGACGAAACTGAAAGCGTTGGAATCGCGTGATCAAGATCCACAACTGGAATAGATCAGATCTGAAATCGAGCGATCTACAATTTTGCAGAATTAAAATCACGGTGAGATTTCTCGATTTAGATTTAAAATAAAAAATCATATATATATATAGAAATATATATGTATATATATATATATTTATATTTATTGTTATTGTATATTTAAATATATGCGGTGTATAAATGTTAGATTGACTGATTGATTTTGGTGATGATGATTTGTTGAATTATATGTTCTTGTTCAAATTGAAATTGTCAATTTATTAGGAATTGTTACATTAATATGAAATTGTCATTTTATTAGGAATTGTTACATTAATATGAAATTGTCATTTTATTTGGAATTGTTATATTAATATGAAATTGTCATTTTATTAGGAATTGTTACATTAATATGAATTTTTTTTTGAAGTAAAAGGTAGTGAATCAACATGATTCACGCCTAAAATATATAGCATTCATCAAGTAACCAGTGCGTATATTTACAACATATGTACAACCAAAACAGCAAAACAGGTCATCGCTACATACGGCCATACAAAAGGGAGCCATACATCATAATTAACATTACATAGCATTAAACATAACCGTAAAATAGCAAAAGGCTAGTGAACCAGTGAGCATCATCGTCAATCATGTGGACCAGTGATCCGCCCCCACTTATGAACTCGGTCTACTATGCTCTCAACATGTCTTTTGCGCTC
The DNA here is from genome assembly GCA_030737875.1 of Allium sativum. NCBI lineage: Eukaryota > Viridiplantae > Streptophyta > Magnoliopsida > Asparagales > Amaryllidaceae > Allium > Allium sativum. The sequence goes on along the minus strand of CM060923.1, from coordinate 554,579,403 downwards.
CATGCCTGCCCAGTCATAGACAAAATTAAGGATAGAATAAATAATATTGTTAGGAGCTTTCAATTTGCAGTTAAATTTTCTGGAGTTTTGTTCATGCCAAAGCAACCAAGTGTAAGCAAAGTTCAACAAAGCAAAAAGAAGACTATCATGAGAGGCTTGCAAGGTCGGGTAAATTGAATGCCAAAAAACAAATTGGTCAGCAATGAAATCACTCCAGTGCAAGTCAAGGTAAAGCGCAACCAAACATTTTGTCCAAATATAAAAAGCAAAGTCACAAGCCAAAAATAGATGATGGTAGTCCTCGTCGTCATGACCACAAAAAACACAGCCATCCATAACATGCACTCGTCTCTGACGAATTCTGTTAACTGTATTCAATCTACCATGTATCACGACCCACATATGAATTTTGACTTTATCAGGGATTTTGAACCGCCACATATGCTCGAACCCCAACCTCCTAACCCCAGCAAAATTGAACAACTTATAGATGCTACGAACACTAAACAACTTCCTTTCCCCCTCCAACATCCAAATAAAATCATCCCGCTCATTATTCAAACTCACCGCTTCGAGCAAATCGAACAAACTGCATAGCTGAATCAATGCATTACCAGCCACAAGTCTTGAGAAATTCAATCTCCATTTGAAACCCGCTGAATCATTATCATACATCTCTCTAACAGTGAAGTTTTTGTTGCAAGCAATACCATAAAGCTCTAGAAACTCCACACTCAAAGGGACATTAATTAGCCAGCTATCCAACCAAAATGATGTGTTGTGTCCATTCTTCACCACAATCTTAGTACCCAACTTCATCCATTGTGCATGAACCATGACATTGCGCCAAAACACAGAGCATCTTGAAAAATCAGTGTTCCAACCAAAATTACCATTGTAATATGTACTAATGATCCACTCCTTCCATAAAGCATGCTTGTCAGAAATCATAAACCACAACCACTTACAAAGAAGAGCCGAATTCATTGTCTTTAAGTTTATAACATCAAGCCCCCCTTGCTCTTTAGATTTGCATACTTGGTTCCAAGATATCAAACAGCTTAGCTTCTTTGTCTCTTTGGAACCAGTCCAAAAAAAGTTATGACGAATTGCGTCAATCTTCTCCACCACCCAACCTGGAAAGTGATAGAAGGACATCCAGTACAGTGGAATCGACGACAGGACAGAATTGACAAGCACAAGACGACCAGCTCTGGATAATGAGTTGCCTTTCCACCTCGCCTGTCTAGTGTCAACCTTTTCGATCAAGTGCCGCCAGTCTTTATTCATTAATTTCTTGGGGCGAATGCACATACCCAGATAATTCAAAGGAAAAACTTCAGCCTTGCAATTAAACATTTCAGCACATGACCTGCGTAAATCATCACTACAACCCAACGTGTAAATACTGCTCTTATGAAAGTTAATTTTTAAGCCAGATAAACTTTCAAAAGCATATAGAATAAATTTAAGTGCAGCAAGGAATTTACAGTCAGGTTTACTGAATATGATGGTGTCATCAGCATATTGCAAAGAATTGATGCCCCCAACCACATGGTCACTGCCAAAGCCGCTAATAATCCCCTCTGCACAACCCAGCTTCAGAATTTTGGAAAAAAACATCTGCCACCAAATCAAAAAGGAGAGGGGAAAGTGGATCGCCCTGTCTCAGACGACGCATAGAATGGATGGTAGAGCCAGCAACACCATTAACACAAATGTTGGATCTACTTGATGAAAGAATCATGGAAATCCATTCAATCCACTTGGTGGGGAAGCCTCTTGCCTTCAGCACTTCAATCATAAATCGCCAGTCAACTGTGTCAAAAGCTTTGGCGAAGTCCAGCTTAAGGATAGCACAAGGGACGTCAAATCTATCACAGTGAGAAATCACTTCGCCAACCAACGCAGCACCATCCAGAATGCTTCTTCCTTTAATAAAAGCAGTTTGGGATATATCAATCAACGAATCCATCTTAGTTTTCAGCATATTGGCCAAAACCTTCGTGATTAGTTTGAAACTAGTGTTGAGAAGGCTAATCGGTCTGAAATCAGCGGCGGAAACATTACCTTCCTTTTTGGGGATTAAAACTACGTTAGCATAGCTAATCAAATCCAACCTCAAAGAGCCTTTGTGGAACTCGTCAAATAAACGCAAAACATCATTTTTCAACATGCCCCAGTATTGTTGAAAGAAAAAGGTGGGGAATCCATCAGGCCCAGGTGCTTTGTCACCCGGCATCTCCTTCAAAGCATTCAGAATTTCCTCTTTAGAAAAAGCACTTGCAACATCCGAGAGATCAGTTACATCAGGATACAATTTGCTCCATTCAACAGAAATACGGTTATCAATACGAGCACCGAAGATGCTTTTATAATATTCAGTGAAAGTATCACTCAAAAGTTGTTGCTCACAAATCTCCACCCCATCCTTCCAAATACTGTGAATCAAATTGGTGCGGCGTCTACCATTGGCAACTCTATGAAAATACGCAGTATTTCTATCCCCTTCCTTCAGCCACTGAGATCTGGGTCGCTTTCTCCAAAAAATCTCTTCTTGATCCAAAACTTTGTTGAGTTCTCTTTCTCGCTGCTGAAGCAAATCTCTTTCAACAGCATCAAGTCCTCTTTCCTCTTCCAGTATATTAAGTTCAAGAATCAGTTTTTCTATCCTCTCCTTTTTAATTCTAATATGACCAAACTCCTCTGTATTCCACTTTTTAAGAAATTTCCTCAAAAGTTTAAGTTTATTACAAAGGGTTCTCGTTGCATCACCACTCTCCCCAAATTCAGACCATTTATTGTACAACAAATCGTCAAATTATCTTCCAAACACCACATTTTTTCAAATCGAAAAAAAGGCTTTTTCCTAATGGCATCTCCAGAATCTAATACAACAGGGCAATGGTCGGAAATAATCGTAGATAAGCCTTTTTGGGCGGTTAAAGGATGAAGATCCTCAAAGTGAGCGTTAATGAAGAAACGATCAAGTTTCACAAGTGTCGGTGGAGTTCTGCCGTCAGACCAAGTGAACTTTCTATTAGCAAAAGGGAGGTCAATTAACTCACACTCCCCAACAAACTCACTAAAATCATCCATGTCACCAAAATGATTAACACCAGAGTTACTTCTTTCATAACCAAATCTAGTAACATTAAAGTCTCCTCCAATAACCCAAGGGCCATACATCAAACTATGAAATTCCATCGCTTCTCTCCACAAAGTTTTCCTTTCACTTCTAGTGTTTGGACCATAAACGTTTGAGAAAAAGTAAAGCTTCTTAGTCGTTACACATTCCAATGCAACATGTAGGCAATGTGTTTGACAAATCTCTTGTTTAAATGTCCACAAATTACTATCCCAACCAGTTAACAATCCTCCAGCACTTCCAGTGGCCGGTTTAAATCTCCACTCATCAATAACCCCCCAACCCAGAGTTTTAAAAATAAGAAAATCAGGATTTTCAAGTTTAGTCTCTTGAAGCAACACAATGTGGGGCTTGACCGATTTGAGATAATTTTTAACTCTAAGACGTTTATCATAATTACCCAAACCTCTAACATTCCAAGTTAAAACAATCATTGGGGTGCGTCAGCCCTATCTAACTCTTTACTTCTAATATCACTAGCAACAGAATCATTTAACAAAAAACTAGAGCTACTAGCAACAGCACACATTTGGTCAGCAGATAAAGAATTAAGGATAGCAGGGATAAAAACGCTACCTTCCAGAGGATGAGGAAGGCCACGAGCACTTCTCCTTAGGATAACCACGCCGGAGTCCACTGGCATCTTGCCTTTCCTTCTGCTTGTTGCACAAGAGCGTTCTTCGGAATCTGAAACGGCCAAAGCATTACTCCCTCCACCAAGATCATAATCATTATCGTCCCCCCCAAGATCATAGTCCTCATCATTATCTTCCCCAAACATATTCCTCAAGCCATCGAATCCACTCTCCTCCCTACCAGTGTCTTCATTACCATCATCAACAACAACCGCTTCAAGAGCTTCCACATTATCCTTAGCAACATTTTGATCCATCACATCATCTTCTTCATCAACAGGAATTGGTGCGAAAGAATTACTACCCAACCCAACAGCCGTGGGAGCACTAACGCTTCTAGCCTTTAGCACTTTCATCTTGCCATTCTCCCCTCTAACAAACACCGTTTTACGAAGTTCTTGTCTGTCCACTTCCTCAGAGGATTCAACGTCGACTTTCGTAATGGAAACATTATGGAAAAAGCCCTCAACAGGAACCACAATCGAAGGAGGAAGCTCCAAATACTCATCAACCCACAACAATGCCTTCAGAGAGGAAAATTCAGTTACATTCCACACTCCATGCTGGAGTCTAATCACTTCTCCTACCTCCGCCAATGCCGATTTGAGGGAATCAACACTTCTACACACTAATGGAATATTTTTAAGTGAAACCCAGACTTCAATCCTCTTTTTCGCCATACTCCCAATTTGTGGGTGTAACAACCCGAAAATCTGGGCCAGTTTAAAATTTTTATTTTGGCCATTTTAGCGAATTTTGAGTATTTAAAATGAATTATTTTAAATAATATCGACGGAAATTTATTTTGAATATAATTCGAACGTATATATTTATACGCGTCGTCGTTAGAATATAAATATTTATATATAATTATAAATAGAATTGAAAATGGCGCGGTAGTTCGATAATTCGATTTCAAACTTCAATTGAATTTACCGGGTGCAAAACAATCCGGATTTTTGTGAAACCAAAAACATTAGGATCTAATTGACGATATCTTTCCAATGAAGTTAACAAACTGAGATTTCACTTTATAAATGATAAGATATGTCCAGTTGAAAATTCTGAATAGTCGCTATGGAATTCAGGCCCTTAAAAATGGACATTTTGCAAACGACCTCGGATTTCGACGAAACCAGTTTTGTTGGATCCGCAGTGTCAAGTTATTGTTAGGTTTCAAATTTCATAATTTTTCGAATCAATATGTGAGCGTGGAAAAGGAAAACGCGTTTGACCAGTTTCAGTTGATTTTAATCGACTGGAAATTGGCCATTTTTCCAACGGTCTCGGAATTCGACGAAACTAGTTTTGTTAGGACCGTATCGTCAATACGAAGCTAGAAAATATTTTTCTAGAATTTTTAGAGTTCGTATGTGGCCCCGGTAATTTGAAATGTATGTTTAAAATTCAATACAGTGATTTAAATGTAAATTCAAAGGAAACTGATTGTAACGATCGAATCAGCTGGCGATACATATCCCATTGTGTTCGGAATGGGGGTGAAACGCTATGGGCGACAGGCGGTGGGCCTCGTTTTGAGGTCGAAAGTAAAAGTTGCTTTTAAATGAAAAATAAAATAATAAAATAATAAATAATAAAAAAAAATCTCCCCCCCCCCTTAAACCCGCTCAGGCCCCCCCTATTCAGTTTGATTCAGATCGAAAAAAATAAAAAAAAAGGAAGAAGGCGACTGCTCCTCCGCCAGACCTCGCCGACCCCCCCCCCCCCCTATCGCGACAGACCCCCTCCCCTAGCGCCTCCCTCTTCTCGATTCTCCCTCCTTCCTTCCTTCCGACGAGAACAACCGCGCCTCCTGGAAACCCAAACCGACGCCAACGAAAATCGCAGCAGCCCCCCCCTTCGATTGGACCAACTCGCCTACCGCCGGCCATCCAAGCTCCGCGCGACCACCAGTAGCCCCCCTGTAAGTCTTTCTTTTTTTTAATTTATTTATTTTTATTTTTATTTTGTATAACCAGAAAAGTAAAAACTGATTTATATAGATTTTATAAACTGATTTTTAAAAGAAAGGTTAAAGCAGAATTTTTAAAGGAAATAAAACTGTTTTATTTTTTTTAGATTTTTAAAAACTGAATTTTTAAAAGATTTAGAACTGATTTTTTTTTTTAGAAAGTAAAAACTGATTTTTTTTATATAGATTTTATAAACTGATTTTTAAAAGAAAGGTTAAAGCAGAATTTTTAAAGGAAATAAAACTGTTTTATTTTTTTTAGATTTTTAAAAACTGAATTTTTAAAAGATTTAGAACTGATTTTTTTTTTAGAAAGTAAAAACTGAATTTTTTTATATAGATTTTATAAACTGATTTTTAAAAGAAAGGTTAAAGCAGAATTTTTAAAGGAAATAAAACTGTTTTATTTTTTTTAGATTTTTAAAAACAGAATTTTTAAAAGATTTAGAACTGATTTTTTTTTAGAAAGTAAAAACTGATTTTTTTAAAGATTTTATAAACTGATTTTTAAAGAAATAAATAAAACTGATTTTTATTTTAAAGGTTTAAACTTTGAAATAGAAAAAGGTTTAATCTTTTAAAAGAAAAATATTTGAACTTGCAAAAATAAAAATCATATTTTTAAAAATAGAAAAGACGGATTTTTTTTTGTTAAGTAGAAGAAGTAAGGTATGATTCTTATATTTTTTTTAAAGCAATAAAAATATAATTTTTACATCATAAGAATGATAAAAATTTAATCTTTATATATTTAATAGCGAAGTCAAAATGCCATCTTTAAATTTGAAAGGGCGAAGTCTATTGTTTTTATAAAGGCGAAAACTTTATATGGAGAATAGCGTGATAAAAATATAATTTTTATCTATATAACTTAGTAGTAAAAATTCGATTTTTATATATTGAATAGCGAAGTAAAAATTCGATTTTTATATATTGAATAGCAAAGTAAAAATGTGACTTTTATATAGGTAGTGAACACGGGCAACGAAATAGACGAAAGGAAAGCACAGTGAAGATTTCCTACCCATGAAGAATTGCGTCTTTCAGTTTAGCGAAAGGGTGAGAACTTCTCACTCAAATTTTCTTTTGCTAGTTATATATATATATACTAGGATGCAGACGGTGTTTAGTAGCACCCGACACCCGTCATCCACAGACCATGGATGGCTTGTTTGTTAAATTGTTTGGTTGTGTAGTTGATTAGATGATTTGATTTGAAATTGAATTGTTGGGTGAAATAAATTGATTTGATTGATGTGTGAATGGCGTGGGCCTTCACTAGACCGGGGATAAGGCTAGGCCTTGTCCCGTTTCTAGTATCGTGCCGTTATGCCGCCGAAATTTTCTAAAATATGTTAGAAAAATAAAAATATCATTTTTATTGTATAAATGAAATGAATAGAAATTCATGTGTTAAAATAAAATATATTATCATTAAAAATATAGTTTTAACGTGAAAGTGAATAAATAAATATTTATAAACAAATCGGCCGATTTGTTTATATACACTGATTTGACTGATATTGAATGGGTCGATAAATTTTACACATCGCCCAACTGCACAACTAAAAATCCGTGTTTGATTGTTAGAAACCCCACACGGGTGTTGGGATGAAATTTGAAGTTCACTCATCCTGATTGATTAAATATGTCGATCAATTGATTGACAGGCTGTTATAAGCGTAAGATATCTATATTTGATGCTTATACAGTGTAGTGCACTTTGGTTGATGTTTGATTGTTTATTATTGCTATTATATACATGTGTTGTATGGAATCCATATAATTAACGTTATATGGTGATTGATTGGGCCTCATTCCAAACGGGAAAGTAATGAATATTATAAAAGAAAATTCATGTGTTGAATATAAAAATAGTGATGTGTTGACAGTACTCATGTGTTGAGATTAGTCGTGTGTTGAAATAAATATAGATTCATGTGTTGAATGGGATAAATATTCATTTGTTGGATAGAATAAAGAAGTTTTGAAAATATAAAGTCGTGTTGATGAGATTGACGCCATTTTGACGTAAACGATATTTATATCGATTTTAAACGATTTCGAAATGAATTGAATTGAAAACGATTTCGAAATGAATTGAATTGAAAACGATTTCGAAATGAATTGAATTGAAAACGATTTCGAAATGAATTGAATTGAAATCGATTTCGAAATGAATTGAATTGAAATCGATTTCGAAATGAATTGAATTGAAAACGATTTCGAAATGAATTGAATTGAAATCGATTTCGAAATGAATTGAATTGAAATCGATTTCGAAATGAATTGAATTGAAAACGATTTCGAAATGAATTGAATTGAAAACGATTTCGAAATGAATTGAATTGAAAACGATTTCGAAATGAATTGAATTGAAAACGATTTCGAAATGAATTGAATTGAAAACGATTTCGAAATGAATTGAATTGAAATCGATTTCGAAATGAATTGAATTGAAATCGATTTCGAAATGAATTGAATTGAAAACGATTTCGAAATGAATTGAATTGAAAACGATTTCGAAATGAATTGAATTGAAATCGATTTCGAAATGAATTGAATTGAAAACGATTTCGAAATGAATTGAATTGAAAGCGAATTCGAAATGAATTCAAATTGAATTGAATAGAAATGAATTTTAAAACGAATTTATAAAGAAGAATTCAATTTTGATTTGAATTGAAATGGAAGTTGAAATTGTTTTGAAACGAATGTAGAACTATTTATAAAATTCGTTTTAAAAGGAAATCGACGAAATATATATATAATATATATATATTATATATATAATGGCCTGAATAGAACGCGCCGCGCCGCGGCAGTTCGTGAATTTCGACCATTTATTTCAAACGGACATTGCGGGAGATACGACCGTCGGATTCTCCTAAAACCGGAACCGTTGGGTTCGTATCGAAAAGAGCTTTCCAATGAATATTAGAAATTTGAAATCTAACGGTTGGATTTGGAGTTATGTCCAAATCAAATTCGAAAAAGGTCGCTGTAAGTGCAGTTCGATGGCCGTAGATGGAAATCGACTGTACGGGCCTTGATAAAATTATTAAAAATATCTATAATTTGTGTAAAATCATAATATGTGAATTGGAAAGAACGGGGGTGAAGAACTCCACATTTGTAAAGATAAAAATAGATTTTTATCGAAATGAACTAGTTTTGAACTAGAATTAAAATCAATTTATTTTTGAAATAAATTGAATTTGAAAGTGATTTTAAAAATAATCAATACTCCCAATACGTGGATTGGACTGGAGTTGAATCGAAATTATCTTCGGGATATTTCGATGTTGGATTTCGTGACTATACAAATATTGTTATGGGGATTTGAAAGATATATTTTATATCGTTATTTCCAATACGATATTTGTTGGTTTCAGAATTTGATATTGAATGTAAGCCGGTATATTTTCTATTCAGAGCCTTGTATTTAATATCAAATGTGATTTGGGTTTATCGTGAGTCGTGTTTTAGATGACATTGGTTCTTTAACCGAGTTAAAGACATAATATCGATTTCTGAAAAGATTAAAACTAAGTGGAGTTTTAATGAATCTTTAATTAGATTAAAATGTGAATTGATAATTTTAATTACCAAAATCTGAAAAGTGATCGAGAGTGGAGTATCATCAGTTTTGCTCCAAAGCGATAGTTAAATCTTTAATTAGATTTGAACGTGAAATGGTAATTAATTTTACCGATAACACCGTGGTGTTAGATGTGGAGTATTACCAGTTTTCTCCATGGGATATATAGGTTGGGATTGGGAAATAAAATAAATAATTACTTCGGTGTGGTTCGTTAATCCCGACTAGTTTGAAATGATATCCATAGGAGGATTAAAGAATAAATTTAGAAGAATTTATCTTGGATAAAATTAATGGGAACCTTTCCCTAAGAATGTGATTTTGTGAATAAAATAATATTCTGAATTGGAATGAGGCGTTTGTTGTGTTTGTGTAACATTCGTTTATTATATACGTGGATTATTCAGAAAGGCCGGGTTTATACCCATTCTGAATAACCGATTCGACGAGATGTCGAAGATGAAGACGGTGGTTGAAGACCGGAAGTCTTCACATCGTTTGGGTGTTTACTGATGATCTTGATTGGGCTGTACACCCAGGATGAGGGAATCAGTTGGTGATCGTCCAGACGTACCTGGAGATGGATGGATATGCGAGGAAAGTGCCTCCGGTTTTGTTCAGACCCAGAACGAACTTGTAAATGGATTGTGTGTCCGACATTGTATTCCTTTATATTGTATTTGTTGATCTCTGCTAAATATATATCTGTTTGGCGGCGGAGAATTTATTCTCTCGCTTAACGCCCTTCTCTGAGACATATGAGCTCAGAGGTTATATATTGGCAGAAATCAGTGGTACGATATGGATTGATAGTGTGGCATACTGAGATGCAGTGATCCAGACTTTTGTTGAAAAGCAAAGTTTGGTGGTTGATGATCAAAGTGCAGCTGATATAGCATGGCTTTGTGTATAGCGTTGATCCGCGAGCCTCACAGCCCGGGATGGTGGTAAACTGATGGTTTGATCAGTATACATTTTTAGTGTAGTGGATTCGGTCGACCGATATTGAGCTTCGTGCTCGGAGGGATAGAGTAAGCGGTGTTTTCTCTTGCTGGGACGTAAGCCGCGGTGATACTTGAGTCCCAAAAGTGCGGATGTGCATAGCGGTGTTTTCTCTCGCTGAGACGTAAGCCGCGGTGATTTGTACTACGCGATCGATCTTTCGAATCAGGAGCCACCATGATGGAAATCCAATTTCCAATACGTGTATTTCGGCTTTATTTGTAGAGCCTAGTATGGCGACATAGTGGGATGGGGTACTCATGCCGTCTATGATTTATATTTATGATTGAAATGGTTTTTGACACTATACACTTATTATAGTATCAAATGATTTGTTTTAAACGTATCAAGCATGTTTGGCTGTTATAAGGTAAAACCCTATCCTCCAGCTTGCGTTGCATTGTGTGATGGGACCTGGGTCTTATAATAGCTTCATTTTTCGAAAAAGCATTGCGCTGTTTATTCTATGCACTAGTATTCTTGGGAGGAAACCCGTTCCGTGTTATACGGCGTGGTCCCTTGAATTACTCTCTTTTAAAGTAAAGTTTTAAATAACTGTTTTAGTTCTCACACCAGTCACATGACTGACCTGGAGTTTATTGTTTTAACCTAAACTCTGGGTGCCCTTATTTTCGACACGGGCAGCTAGTAGTTTTGGTTTTGCAGATTTATATTCACAGGATCCTGGTTTACTGAGACGACCCGAACTTCCCCGTGAAGGAAAGCACGGATAGAATTGAGGACAAGACAAAATAGAACGCATACGGAAGAACATTTCATTATTATTACAACAATTCCATCAGATACAAGAATATACAGAGTATAAATGAATAAATTACATTCGATAAATATCAGAGATTACAATAAATTACATAGCAGCGGAAAATAATACAAAATCACAACTAGAAGTGATACACGGATACAGAGCTTTCCGAGCATCGTCCCAGCTGTAAATCAGGACCCTGTGAATATAAATCTGCAAAACCAAAACTACTAGCTGCCCGTGCGGAAAATAGGGGCACCCAGAGTTTAGGTTAAAACAATAAACTCCAGGTCAGTCATGTGACTGGTGTGAGAACTAAAACAGTTATTTAAAACTTTACTTTCAAGATAGTAATTCAAGGGACCACGCCGTATAACACGGAACGGGTTTCCTCCCAAGAATACTAGTGCATATAACCAAACAACGCAATGCTTTTTGGAAAAATGAAGCTATTATAAGACCCAGGTCCCATCACACAATGCAACGCAAGCCGGAGGATAGGGTTTTCCCTTATAATAGCCAAATAATGCTTGATACGTTTAAAACAAATCATTTGATACTATTATAGGTGTATAGTGTCAAAACAATTTCAATCATAAATATCAATCATAGACGGCATGGGTACCATATATCATGTCGCCATACTAGTTCTACAATTAAAACCGCAATACACGTATTGGAAATTGGATTTCCGTCATGAGTCGAGGCAAGGGGCAAGCTCCTCTCCGCGTTCGAGACACTCTAGCAAATGCCTCAGGACCCCACTTTGATCCTTGGAATCGGCTGGGCCGGTCCTCTCTTACTTTTGAGGATTGGCAATTCCTGAACACACGTTTCCCGGTCCTTACAGACCTATATCCGAGGCGCCTCGCATTCCAACAACCACACAGGTGAAAAGTATATAAATGTCAGGGCTGGTAGGTCACTGACACCACCCTAGCTAGAAAGAAACGTCATGCTCTCCCAGCGGTCCATCTCCCGTTTTTGACTCATACCGAGGTGTGAGGCTCGCGAATCCACGTTACACACAAAGCTATGCCACACAGGCCGTGCTTTGATCATCAACCACAAGACTTTGCTTTTCAACAGAAGCCTTGATCAATTGCCACTTACGCATGCCACACAGGCAATTCACTCCATGCGTTTGATATCCATCAATATATAACCCCTGAGCTCGTACGTCTCAGAGAAGGGCGTTAAGCAAGAGAATAAATTCTCCGCCGCCAAACAGATATATATTTAATAGAGATCAATCACACGGACTAAAATCCAATGTCAGACACACAGTCCATTTACAAGTCCGTTCTGGGTCTGAACGAAACCGGAGGAACTTTCCTCGCATATCCATCGATCTCCAAGTACGTCTGGACGATCACCGACTGTTTCCCTCATCCTGGGTGTACAGCCCAATCAAGATCATCAGTAATCACCCAAACGATGTGAAGACTTCCGGTCTTCAACCACCGTCTTCATCTTCGACATCTCGTCGAATCGGTTATTCAGAATGGGTATAACCCGGCCTTTCTGAATAACCCACGTATATAATAAACAAATGTTACACAAACACAACAAACGCCTCATTCCAATTCAGAATATTCCTTTATTCACCGAATCACATTCTTAGGGAAAGGTTCCCATTAATTTTATCCAAGATAAATTCTTCTAAATTTATTCTTTAATCCTCCTTTGGATATCATTTCAACTAGTCGGGATTAACGAACCACACCGAAGTAATTATTTATTTTATTTCCCAATCCCAACCTATATATCCCATGGAGAAAACTGGTAATACTCCACATCTAACACCACGGTGTTATCGGTAAAATTAATTACCATTTCACGTTCAAATCTAATTAAAGATTTAACTATCGCTTTGGAGCAAAACTGGTGATACTCCACTCTCGATCACTTTTCAGATTGGATAATTTAAATTATCAATTCACTTTTCAATCTAATTAAAGATTCATTAAAACTCCACTTAGTTTTAATCTTTTCAAAAATCAATATTCTGCCTTTAACTGGGTTAAAGAACCAATGTCATCAAAACACGATTCACGACAAACCAAATCACATTTGATATTAAATACAAGGCTCTGAATAGAAAATATATCGGCTTATATTCAATATCAAATTCTGAAACCAACAAATATCGTATTGGAAATAACGATATAAAATATCTTTCAAATCCCCATAACAATATTTGTATAGTCACGAAATCCAACATCGAAATATCCCGAAGATAATTTCGATTCAGCTCCAGTCCAATCCACGTATTGGAAATTATCGATTATTTTCAAAATCACTTTCAAATTCAATTTATTTATTTTAAAAATAAATTGATTTCAATTCTAGTTCAAAACTAGTTCATTTCGATAAAAATCTATTTTTATCTTTTCAAATGTGGAATTTTTCACCCCAGTTCTTTCCAATTCACATATTATAATTTTACACAGAATATAGATATTTTTAATAATTTTATCAAGGCCCGTACAGTCGATTTCCAACAACGGCCATCGAACTGCACTTATAGCGACCTTTTTCGAATTTGATTTGGACATAATTCCAAATCCAACCGTTAGATTTCAAATTTCTCATATTCATTGGAAAGCTCTTTTTGATACGAACCCAACGGTTCCGGTTTTAGGAGGATCCGACGGTCGGATCTCCCGCAATGTCCGTTTGAAATAAATGGTCGAAATTCACGAACTACCGCGGCGCGGCGCGTTCTATTCAGGCCATTATATATATATAATATATATATATATTATATATTTCGTCGATTTCCTTTTAAAACGAATTTTATAAATCGTTTTAAATTCGTTTCTGAAACAATTCAACTTCTATATTCAATTCAAATCAAAATTGAATTCTTCTTTATAAATCCGTTTTAAAATTTATTTCTATTCAATTCAAATTTTAATTCAATTTGAATTCATTTCAATTCACTTTCAATTCAATTTGAATTCGTTTTCAACTCCATTCATTTCGAAATCGTTTTCAATTCAATTCATTTCGAAATCGTTTTCAATTCAATTCATTCCTATTTTATTCAAATTCAAATTCACTTCCTATTCAATTCGAATTTTAATCTAATTCAATTGAATTTCATTTCAAAATATTTAGTTTTGAAATCACTTTTCAATATTCGTTGTAAAACGAATAAAATCGATATAGATATCATTCACGTCAAAATAGCGCATCTCTAATCCACACGGCTTTATATATTTCAAAAACTTCTATTCAATTCAACACATGAATCTATATTTCTTTCAACACACGACTAATCTCAACACATGAGTACTGTCAACACATCACTATTTTTGTTATGTAAAATATTTTATAAAACTATGGTATCTATCGTTTGATTTTAATCAGATTTCTACTAGGAAGTAGTTCTAATTTTAAATGTGATAAAGATGTAATTTTGATTATATAAAATATTTCACTCAACACATGCACATCGTCAACACATGACTATTTTTATATTCAACACATGAATTTTCTTTTATAATATTCCTTATTTTCCCAATTGGAATGAGGCCCAATCAATCACCATATAGTGTTAATTATATGGATTCCATACAACACATGTATATAATAGCATTGAAAAATAATCAACCATCAACCAAAGTGCACTACACTGTATAAGCATCAAATATAGATATCCGATGCTTATAACAGCCTGTCAATCCACCGATCGACATATTTAATCAATCAGGATGAGTGAACTTCAAATTTCATCCCAACACCCGTGTGGGGTTTCAAATCAACAAACACACATTTTTGTTTGTGCAGTTGGGCGATGTGTAAAATTTATCAACCCAATCAATATCAGTCAAATCAGTGTAAATAAACAAATCGGCCGATTTGTTTATAAATATTTATTTATTCACTTTCACGTTAAAAATTATATTTTTAACGTCAAAAATATTTATTTTAACACTTGAATTTCTATTCAGTTCATTTACACAATAAAAATGATATTTTTATTTTTCTAACATATTTTAGAAAATTTCGGCGGCATAACGGCACGATACTAGAAACGGGACAAGGCCTAGCCTTATCCCCGGTCTAGTGAAGGCCCACGCCATTCACACATCAATCAAATCACTTTCGTTATGCAAACCACAAAATTTGGAGTAAGAGTCTAACCTAGTCTTACTCCTTCGCCTTATAACGGCGCACGTCTAATCCTAACCAATTTATCGATTCGATTTTTCACACCACAAACCACATTCAAACCAATATCTCAATCAATCACCAAACATCCAAACAAACAAGTCCATGGTATGTGGACGGGTGTCGGGTGCTTCTAATAAGCACCGTCTGCATCCTAGTATATATATATATATATATATATCTAGAAAAAGAGATTTAAGAGTGAGAAGTTCTCACCAAAAGCTATCCAAGCTCCACGGCACTTCATTTGATAGAAATCTTCTTCGTTATCCCGTCTTCGTCATCTTCGCTGCCCGTAGTCACTATATATATAAAAATCACACATTTTTATATTCTGATGTTTTTAAAATAGAAATCACATTTTTTATTTATTCACTTTCAATTTAAAAGTCATATATTTTTATAATCACTTCATATATTAAAAATCGAATTTTTACTATGCTATTCAATATATAAAAATCGAATTTTTACTTCGAAGTTCAATATATAAAAATCACATTTTTATATCGTTTTCATCTATATAAAGATCTCGCCTTTTTAAATTTAAAGATTTCACCTTTTTAAATTTAAAGATTTCACCTTTTTAAATTTAAAGACTTCACCTTTTTAAATTTAAAGATTTCACCTTTTTAAATTTAAAGATTTCACCTTTTTAAATTTAAACACTTCACCTTTTTAAATTTAAAGATTTCACCTTTTTAAATTTAAAGATTTCACCTTTTTAAATTTAAACACTTCACCTTTTTAAATTTAAAGATTTCACCTTTTTAAATTTAAAGATTTCACCTTTTTAAATTTAAAGATTTCACCTTTTTAAATTTAAACACTTCACCTTTTTAAATTTAAAGATTTCACCTTTTTAAATTTAAACACTTCACCTTTTTAAATTTAAAGATTTCACCTTTTTAAATTTAAACACTTCACCTTTTTAAATTTAAACACTTTATCTCAACGTAGATAAAAAAAAATAAAAATCAGATTTTTATTTCGTTACATACACAAAGATGATCTTTTTATATTCTCTATCCTATAAAGACTATATTTTTAATACTTTAAAAATATAAAAATCATATTTTTAATATTTCTATATAGTAAAGATTATATTTTTAATACTTTCCTTAATAAAGATTATATTTTTAATACTTTCCTTAATAAAGATTATATTTTTAATACTTTAAAAATATAAAAATCATATTTTCAACACTTTACAACATAAAATAAAGAAAATTCAGTTTTTAAAAATAAATAAAAATCAGTTTCTTTTTAAAGTTAAAATAAAAAAAAAATCAGTTTCTTTTTAAAGTTAAAATAAAAAAAAATCAGTTTCTTTTTAAAGTTAAAATAAAAAAAAATCAGTTTCTTGTTCCCTAAAATCGAAATTAGGTTTTAAAGTAAATAAATAAAAAAAAATCAATTAACTTACAGGGGGGCTGCGTCGCTGTCGGTGGTCAGAGCGGTGAGGGGAGGCGGCGGAAATGGCTGCAGGCGGTGGAGGGTCGGACTGTGAGGCCTGGAAGCGGCGGTGCATCATTTCTGGGGGGGGCGACTTCGGGTTTGGGGATTGGACCACACACGGCGGAGAAGGGAGAAGGAGAGGAGGGGCGTGGCGCAGGGCGGCGCCGGAGCTAGGGTGGTGGTGCGAGGGCGGGGGTTGGCGGCGGCGAACGCCTCGAGGCGGTTTTCTCTTTTTTTTTTATTTTTTTTTCTGTAATGAATCGGGGGGGGGGGGAATATAAAGGAGATAATATATATATTTTTTTATTTTTATTTTATAATTTACTTTAAAAAGTTGACTTTTACTACCGAACTCGAAACGAGGCCCACCGACTGTCGCCCATAGCGTTTCACCCCCATTCCGAACACAATGGGATATGTATCGTAAGCTGATTCGGCTGTTACAATCAGTTTTCGTTGAATTTACATTTAAATCGCTATATTGAATTTTTAACGTACATTTCAAATTACCGGGGTCACATACTAACACTAAAAATTCTCAAAAAATATTTTCTAGCTTCGTATTGACGATACGGTCCTAACAAAACTAGTTTCTTCGAATTCTGAGACCGTTTGAAAAATGGCCAATTTCCAGTCGATTAAAATCAACTGAAATGGGCAAAACGCGTTTTCCTTTGCCACGCTCACATATTGATTCAGAAAATTATGAAATTTGAAACCTAGCAATAATTCGACATCACGGACCCAACAAAACTGGTTTCGTCAAAATCCGAGGTCATTTGCAAAATGTCCATTTTTAAGGGCCTGAATTCCATAGCGACTATTCAGAATTTTCAACTGGACATATCTCTCAATTTTTAAAGTGAAATCTCAGTTTGTTAACTTCGTTGGAAAGATATCGTCAATTAGATCCTAATGTTTTTGGTTTCACTAAAATCCGGATTGTTTTGCACCCGGTACATTCAATTGAAGTTTGAAATCGAATTATCGAACTACCGCGCCATTTTCAATTCTATTTATAATTATATATAAATATTTATATTCTAACGACGACGTATATAATATATACGTCGAATTATATTCAAAATAAATTTTCTCGTCGATATTATATAAAATAATCTATTTTAAATGTTCAAAATTCGCTAAAATTGCCAAAATAAAAATTTTAAACTGGCCCAGATTTTGCGGGTTATTACAATTACAGTTGGAATGATATCCGGAAAGCTTTGTATCCGTATATCTCTTCTAGTTGTGTATCGTATTATTTTCCGCTGCTAGGTATTTAAATGTAATTTAAATCTCTGATATTTCTGTGTAATATTCATTTATACTCTGTATATTCTTGTAATCTGATGCATCGTTGTAATAACAGTGAAATGTTCTTCTGTTTGTGTTCTGATTTGTCTTGTCCTCATAGTAATTCGTTCTTTCTCATCTCTTCGGAGACCTGGGAAGTTTCGGGTCGCTTCAGTGGGCCCCAACGCTTCAAATTAATTACTCCCTTTGAGTCGAAAAGTGAGCAGTAAAATGTTTCAGTCAACAAAAAGGGAGGGAATTTCACTATGAAATCATCGCCAAATCTACGCACCGTCCACACCCAGCCCGGCGCTCGCTTGCCAAAATGAGTTCCCAATAAAGTCTCCATTTCATTGATCGAGAAAGCACCACGAGCGATGGAGAGAACAACCATCGATCTAGCCTTTTTAAAATCGTCAGGGTAAAACGCCGCAGAAAGAGGAGGGACCAATTTAGGGTTTTCCATTTTTTTGGGATTTTTGAGATGAAATTTGCAGTTGAAGCCCTTATGCCCAATTTTGTTACAGCGAAAACAAACCATAGGATTTCGACAACTCCTAGCCCAGTGATCTGGAGAGCCGCATCTGAAGCAACCATTATCAGATTTGATGTTTTTTAATTTTTCGAAGTAATTGATCGAAATACGAGGCGGCGGCTGAGGAGTAATGCGAGATTTAAATATATTATTTCGAGGAATGTTACGCTTTACACCTGGCCGCAACAAGATCTCCTTGTACGATGGAAGTACACCTTTGTTTTTATCTGATCTGTCGTCTAGTGAAGAAGAAACGTGATTTGAGATAGAGGAAGTGAGATTGTTGATCACGTTTTTGGAATTCTCCATTAGGGTTTTGAAGGTCACCATGATTTACTGCCCGTACGTCAGATACATTTAAGCGTATTAATATGAAATTGTCATTTTATTTTATTAGGATTCGTTACATTAATATGAAATTGTCATTTTATTAGGAATTGTTACATTAATATGCAATTGTCATTTCATTAGTAATTGTTACATTAATATGAAATTGTCATTTTATTAGGAATTGCTACATTAATATGAAAATATCATTTTTGGTAGACAGGTTATATTAAACTAGATATATCGTTTTGTTAAATCAGTTATATTAACATAAAAATATCATTTTGGTTAGAAATGTACAATAGATTAAAATAAGCATTTTTATTATATGTTATGTTAGAATAAAAGAATGTCATTTATGTTAGAATTTAAAAATGTCATTTTTGTTAGAATTAAAAGAATGTCATTTATTTTAATTATAAAATGTCATTTATGTTAATTATTAAATGTCAAACATGTTAATTAAGGAATTGTTCAATGAAGCCATGAACGCAATAGGTGCGTAGCGAGAGGGCACAGAACCATGTTCGAGTATAAATGTATCATTAGATTAAAATAGCATTTTGTTATCAAATGTGTCATTAGATTAAAATAGCATTTTGTTATAAAATGTGATATTAAATTGAAATAACACTTTGTTATAAGATGTGACGGTAGAATAAAATGAAAATTTGTTATAAAATGTTGCCTTAGAAAAGAAATAACATTTTTGATACAAAATGTTACATTAGAAAGAATTGTTAACAAAATGAAGTTATTATTTTGTTCATTTGGTTAAGATAGAATTGTTAACAAAACGAGTCATCATTTTTGTTAGAATCATGTTATGTTAATTAAAAATGACATTTTGTTAGAATCATTATATTTTAAATAAAAATATTATTCAGTTAGAAAATGTCATAATGAAATAAAAATGTCCTTTCATTAGGTAATGTCATGTTAATTAAAAATGTCAGTACATATGTCATTTATGTAGTGATCATAATTCGACATAAATTTGTCATTTACATAGAAATCATGTTTTGTCAATAAATATGTCTATTATGTAGAAATCATATTTTGGTCAATATACATGTCGCTTATGTTAGAGGAAATAGTGTGTAAATAAATATATCTTTTATGTTAGAATTCAAAAATGTCATTTATGTTGGAATTAAAAAAAAGCATTTATGTTGGAGTTAAAAAGAACATTTATGTTAGAATTAAAAAGATGTCATTTATGTTTAAAAAAATACCATTTAATTAGATTTAAATAGAAGTGTCACTTAATTAGAAAAATATCATCTATTTTAGAATCATGCCATGTTAATAGAAAGATCATTTCATTAGAAATACCATGTCAATAGAAATATTATTTATTAGAAAATGTCATCTATGTAAAAAGATATCATTCTATTAGGAATACCACGATAATGTCATTATATAAGAAATGTCCTTTTATTTCGAAATGTCGTTGTATTAAAAAAAATGTCATCAGACTAGAAATGTCATTTATTTGATAATGTCATTTTAGGAATGCCGTCATATTAGGAATGCCATTATATAAAAATGTCATTTTATTGAGAATGTCATATTAGAATATTAATATCATTCTATTGAGAGATGTCATATTAATATAATGATGTCATTTATTTGAAAAATGTCATATGACCATGTCATGATAACATAATAATGTTACCATGTTAGACAAGAATAAAAATAATTACTTGTCAAACTATATGTCTTGTTGAAATTATAAATATTTATTTTTAATTTAAAAGGGAAAATTAGTTAAATAAAAAATAATTCAAACCGAATTATAATTGATTAAAGTTATTAACCAATAATTTATTTAGATGAACTGTTACTGTTTGAAAACCCCACACGGGTATTGCGATGATATTTCTCATACACAAGTCCCAATGTTTAGTTATATGTCAATCGATAGATTGACAATCTGTGATGAGCATTATTTATTTATTTATTATTTTAATGCTCACACAATTATTAATTTCACTCTAGATGTGAATGGATTATTTATTGATTATTTATCATTATTTTTATATACATTTGTGATGCATGGAATCCATATAACTGAAAATATATGGTTATTGATTGAGTCGCATTCCGATTCAGAATATCTTTTAAATAAATAATATTTGAAAATAAAGAACATTTTTATATAAAGAATATTTTTAAAATAATGAATAAATTTCAGTGAAATAATTACAATTAAAAATTAAAATTGCAATTAAAATAATGAATAAATTTCAGACCCAGAACGGACTTGTAAATGGATGTATGTCTGATGTTGTATTCCTTTATGTTGTATTCGTTGATCTCTGCTAAATATATATCTGTGGTGGCGAAGAATTTATTCTTTTGCTTAACACCCTTCTTTGAGACGTACGTGCTTAGAGGTTATATGTTAGTAGAAATCAATGGTATGGTATGGAATGACAATGTTGCATGCTAAGATGCAAATGATCAAGGCTTTTGTTGAAAAGCAGGGACTTGTAGTTGATGATCAAAGCACAGCTTTAAATAGCATAGCTTTGTATATTGCGTTACTTCGCGCGCCTTACACCCCGGTATGAACCAGAAACGGGAGTAAGGACCGCAGGGAGGACATACATTTCTTTCTTACTAAAAGTGGTGTCATGGTTTTTACAAGGCCTGGCATTTTTACTTATATGGATGATGGAATGAGGCGCCTCGGTTATTTGAATCCTTAGTGGCTCTATTTACGCCCCACAGGATGGGGAAACATATTGTTCAGGCATTATTAATCCAACCATTGCACTTCGGTGGACCAACCCTGAAGATCCAAGGTGCAGTTGCGGCTGATCCTGAGGCACAGGCTAGAGTGTCTCGAATTCGGTAAGGACTATCTTTTGCCTTGGTTCATGATGGAAATCCAACTTCCAATACGACCCATGCGGTTTTGATTGTATTACTAGTATGGCGACATAGTATATGGTAGCTATGCCGTCTATGATTGATATATTATGATTGAAATAGTTTTGAAACATATACACACTAACAATAATATCAAATCCGTTTTATCGTATCAAGCTTTTTTGACCATTATAAGGTAAAACTCTATCCTTCGGTTTGCGTTGCATTGTGTGATGGGACTTGAGTCTTATAATGGTTTCATTTTTCTAAAAAGCATTGCGTTTTTTAACGATTTACTTTATTTATGCACTGTCTATCCAATGGAGTAAACCGTTCCGCGTTAGCGTCGTGGTCCTGTGATGAGCTTTATTGTTAAATTGGTTAAGTAAGATTTCTCATACCAGTCCCACGACTGACTCGTAGTTTGTTTCACTTTGCAAACTTGGGTGCCCTCTTTTCCATACGGGCAGCCTTCTATTCAGGTTTTAGCAGACTCATCCTGGATAGCTATGGAGCTGAAGATAGATCCTATCATTTCTATCTTGCTGTTCAGACTTCACTTAGTATATCATGTTTAATTCCCCTGCATTGTATTACAATTATTGTAATTTAATCTTCTGTTGTGGTAATTCTTTCGATGTACTCTGTACTCTGATGTAACATTATTATAATGTCACTACAAGAAAAACCGAGATTAGCGACATATTTTTAGCAGCGGAAAATTCCATCGCTAATTAGCGGCGGATTTCCGTGGGCTTTGTAAGAGAAAATATTTTGGATTTTATATGTCATCTTATTATAAATTATTACCATCGAATACTAATTCTGTCACTAAATCAATGGAAATTGCAGCTCTTTACCGTCATATAATATTTGACGCTAAATTCCGTTGCTAATAGAGTCGGATTACCGTCGACATAATTTTGAAGCTATTTTCCTGCAGTTTTCCAAGAGATTTGAAACGAACTTTTATATTTTTTATTTACTAAATGTTTTAAATTTGTGCTATTACTTAGTAATTAATTAGTAGATTTAAATTTTAAGTAATTAATGTTAATAATCCATTAGTAATTAATAATAAATAATAACTATTAGAAGTAAATAAAATTCAATAGATAATGCTGATTAATTTTTTTTTGAAAATTAATGTTGATTAATTATTAATTACTATATAATATAAATAAGAGGTAATAGTAATTAATAAAATACATTGTTGTACGATGTTTATTAAATTTGTTTTGATAATCAATGATTATTTAATAGTCCCTAATACGATTAATTAAATTAATATCAAGAAATTATTAATACATATTTGCTTTTAAGAAATTGATTGTTACGTATTATTTGATAAATAATTAGTAATTAAGTAAAACAAAATGGTCAAAGTTTAAAAATAAGAAGATAAATAAATATTAAAGAATTTCGAAATTCAAAAAATCATGTTAATAATTAATGTTAATAATACACTTACATGATGTAGTTAAATTTTACATAATTAATGTTAATAATACACTTACATGATGTAGTTAAAATTTAAACCTTGCAAACTTTTTGGTGTTATAAGTTTATTATATTCACATTATTTATGAAACAATAAATAGGTATTTATAATTTTTATTGTATTCACAAGATTTCTTCATTTACATCATTTACAAAATAGTAAGTGTTGACAATAAAGTTTTGTAAAATATTCAAAATTTGAAATTTTATAAATATTAAAGGGTTCCGAAATTCAAAAAATACAAACATTACCATACTAATTATTATTTCCATCATTTACAAGCTTTCACATGTAATTATCTTCTCTCACACATAGTAAGTGTTGAATATGTTTTCAGTTATGTTGAATAAGTTAATAAATACACATTGAACGTTATGTATTTCTAAAAAACTGATCATTTTTGTTGAACATATCTTTAATAATCGATGGTCCCAAGTTGGTTTTTACTATATTATCATTAAAATTACTATTATAACAATAAATTAGTAATTAATTGATTGTCGTGAGTCAATCTTACCTTAAATCTGTTCTAGTTCGTCTGTCTTTATCTCCGTACACTTCAAAACCGCCGTTTCTCTTACTAAAATTAGTAATTATCACATCGTTAGATTGTTCTAATGCTCAATAAAAAGTAAATTTTAATAATTATAAATTACATTAATACATAATAATCAATACCAATATTTAATAACTAGTAATTAATTGGTACATAGAATTCAATGAATTAAAAGTAATGTATATTTTAGTATTCGATAATTAAAAATTATATCTAATATTTTAATTTTACTTCTATTTTTTTGAAATAAAATTAAGAACAGTTGATAAATGATACATATATGACACTATATATATCCAAAATATCTAAATTAAATATTCATTTTCCCCGTAATGTACTCTATTCTTAAAAGCTAAACAATTAAAAATCAATTTAAATAATCATAAATCCATTGATTTTTTTCAACCTTTAGATTCCTGTTACCATCAATCTCTACCCTTAGCTGCACCGAACCCTAAATGTATTAAGCATTTTTTGCTCCATTCTAACAGCTGCCTCTTCTCCTCTATAATTTTTTTCGTTTCCCTCCGACTTTTCCACTGACCCGCGTTCGGAGTAACACAAAACGTATTTGTCTGTTTTCCCTAATTCCTAAGTCATCAAAAACCCTAGTTCCTAAATTGACACTGCCAAATCGCTTCTGCCATTGTTCGCTATTGTCACCATGAGGAAGAAGTGGTCGGCTCTGTCCATTGTTTTCCGAATCCTTCGTCAATCGTCAGCTGCTTCGCTGCCTCGCCTACAAGGCCGGTCCTTTGCCAAAGCGGGTGAAGCAACCGCTTAGGGCCCCGAATAATTTAGGGCATCAGATCATCGCTGCAACTGCCAAGCCAGTAAAAAACACAATTCTCAAATTATCAAATCACGACACTCAAACGAATCGCTTGATGCAACTCTCAACGAAGCAGCGAGCGGATCTTCGTCTCCACGGCAGTTGGCACGATGTCGGCAACGGCTAGGGCATAAGGAAAAAAATACGAATTGCTACGAGCGAGAGCCACGAACGCATGAATACAATTTCAAAGATGAAGGTACTCATTTGCATTCTGGTGTCTTAAATATTTAATCGTTGAGAATCTAAGGCGTTTTACTAGTTGTTTGGGCATAAAAGCTGTAAA
This sequence comes from Allium sativum, assembly GCA_030737875.1. Lineage (NCBI taxonomy): Eukaryota > Viridiplantae > Streptophyta > Magnoliopsida > Asparagales > Amaryllidaceae > Allium > Allium sativum. The sequence continues at coordinate 554,554,438 of CM060923.1, read as the reverse complement.
AGAGAAAGTATGCCATCATCAACAGTGCGAATGTTACATAAGTAAATACCTAGATAAAATAATGGTATTGTTAACTTTTTAGTGTGTACTATCGTGTTATGAACATGATTCATTATAAAAAAAAATGAACTACACATTTATGCAGCAGTACATAAAAAATAACACAACAAAAATGAGGATTTTCCTATAAATTTCCAATAAAAGCTTCCAACTATTATGGTTTCACTAGTTTTCTCTCACACAGACCTGATATGGGACAAAGGCCTTCTCAGTTCAGAACACTAAAATATAATCAAGCTAACTATTATGTTTGATTTTGGCTTTTGTAGGAAGGCCTCATTTTTGCTTTTGGCTTTGGGTACCGAAACTCTTAGGACCGGCCCTGCTCGCCTAGTTCACCGAGGACGAGCTCGACTTCGATTATTGAAAGACTAGTGGAGCTTCTATAGATAGAGAAAGTGAAAGCGAAGATAACAGAGGGAGAAGCCTTTAAAGAAAGGGAGAGTGATTAGGAGGCCAATTCGATCTGCTTCAAGTTTTCTTTAGCACATTTTCTTGATTAATATATCGATTAATCTGGTTTGTTCTTTTTTGTTGACACTCTAGTGCACCGTCGTGAGAAGCAAGCAGCAAAATTGCAGCAGCTCAATCAGATGACTACATTGTCGTTAGCTAGAACTCGACCTCCAACCAAGAGGTAAAAGCGAACCATGAATTTGAATTATTATATGCTTTAAATTGTTATATCACCATTTAAATTTTTAGCTGGAACTGGGGGAAGATGAAGCAGCAAAAGGTAACATATTCTCTTTATGTAAAAGCTGCCTTAAACCACTTTGTCTAGTTATGTGCTTATTATCTACGCTGCAATGTACAATTTTCTCTTTATCGATAGAACTGGACTTAAAGGCTTGGAAGTTGAACTCCGTTTCAAGGTATCATGTTCCTTTTTTTCCATTAAATAACATATATAAGTACTGAGTACTAGCTGTGAAAGCAAAACTCAAACAATTAAGTGAAAAATTGTTACTTCTATCAATGAACGGTGTGATATGATCTGTAGTTACATTTAACCTACAGTCATGGTGCATAGCAAGAAGACGCACTCTTTTCTCAGCTATGTGTAATTCCTTGTGCATTGCTATTGCCACCATATTTGCCATTCTTTTGCTTCATGAACACCTTTACTTTAGGATGTATATACTTAACGTTTTATGTAAATTTAAGGAAACTAATGAATGAAGTTATTGGATTACTTTTTTAAAATTCAGCCAACATTAATTATTTTCTGAAAGTCACCTGCATAACTTAAATACTATATTTCATATTGCATATATTCCCAGGTATTTATTCAGTCCAAAATTGCCTTAAAGTTTGTCATTTGTCAATGTTTTCAATTAGCAGGGATCTCATTTACCAACAAACATTTGCTTTTATTGAACTGTTTTCTAGGGCTTTAATTCATTTGAACCAATAAGGTAGTTTCATTTTTATTATTACTGTAAATTCCCTTACTTTTAATTCACTTGAAGCATCAGGGAATGAATCATTGATGTTACCATTCATTGCGATATCGTAGCTAGTATTTGCTCTGTCAAATGTTACTAATTGTGGTGTGCTCGTTCCGGTGAGTTTCTCTTTTGTCATTATTAGTGTTGCAGTTGCTATGGTTTTTCATGTCAATTAGTGTTGTCTTCAGGGGTCGTCTTTGTTTTGGATCTGTTGCTGTTAGAGTTACTTGCAAAATATTTGATGGATTGTCTGTGCAGATTCCTGAGGCTTGGAATGAAGCACTAACAACATAGTAGTTTCTGTAAGCATTGAGTTCATTAGAATGATCAAATCGATACATTTTTCTTTAATATACTTTTTTTAATAGGGCGATTTGGTCGTACAAGTTCAAGTGTAGAAATCAATTCTACCATGCTTTGGGTATGCTTAAAAATTGGGTCTTTGTAAGTAAACATTAAATTTAATCTATGATCAAATGTTAGGTATTGCATTCAATTTTCATTGGTACATGTTTTCATATAAGCATTAGTTATATAAACGTTAGAAAACTTTTCTAGAAGAAAAAATGTATATTAAATTTTACAGTTGAGTACATTCGAATAAAAAATTCCAACCTATATCAATTTTATAACAGGTAAGTCACATTGCATAAAAGTAGCAGTGCGTATAAGCAGGAAAATGGAAGGAAAGTATTGGATACAATCTTCCCAAACCGTGTCAGATTCACCCCAACGGTTAGTTAGTTTCATTTTTTGTCTGTTGTTTAAAACTTATGTTGTGTATTGATTGTAGTGTAATCACCAAATCTATAACTGATGATTTAAATAAATTAGAAATATGTATACTTGGAGATTTAGACTAATTCGGTGGTTTTATTCTTCTTTAACATGTTGTTCTGAGTATTATGGCTGCAGCAGTTCACATTGTTTAAATTATTGCTAGATAATATAAAAATATTATAGTTTGGGATCAGATTCATATGACTGTAGCTATGGTGCATGTGGTGCATAGTTCTGTTTTTCATAATTAGCAGACTTTAGTTAATGCAATGTTCTAGAGACTGAAATGGATAAGCTTTCTAACTGCAAAAAAAATTGACACTAGTTAATGCAATGTTCTGTTTTTCTTAAGGGTGAATGTACTCATGCACTGAACCAATAACTTTGTTGTATGTGTTTATTTATCATTTGCATTGCAGTATATGCACAAGCTGAAACTGGGTTAAGATCAAAGATTAAAATGCCATGAAGTCTGATACGAGTTTGAAAGATAAAGAAACGGTATTCGTTGTTGATGCAACTGGTAAAGTAGGTTCTCGTACCGTAAGGTTGCATTCATTGTTTCTTTTGCTTTTTATCTGCATTGCTAATCGTTTAAGTAGTCTAATGTACATAAGAATTTGTATGGGTAGGGAACTTCTGAAGCTCGGATTCAAGGTATGTGCAGGTGTTCGTAGTGCCCAAAAGGTCGGGTCTTTGATACAGGTATAGTAAAATTACAATGATTAGGCTAATTCTTAGTGTTATTAGGCATAGATATGACTTGGATCGGCATTTATTGCAGAGCGTTCGACAAATGAAGCTTGATGGTCTAAATGGAAACTTAGGAGCTCAGCATATGAAATGTATTATTCACATGACTTACTATTCAGATTACTTATAATCTCATTATTTTTAGAATTTCACAATAATATTAGAACCAATTATGACTGGTACCTTTTGGCCTTTAGACCAGTTGTAGAGAAGCTTCAAATTGTTGAGTGTGACCCGGAGAACGAAAGAAGCACAGGTTCGACCACTGGAAATGCTTCTACAGTTATATGTTGCATTGGAGCCAGTGAAAATGAAGTATTTGATGTAACATGGCCATATCGTAAAGACTACAAAGCTACAAAGAATCTTATAGAAGCAGGTATAAGATGTCTCTATGTATGTATTTGTTGCGATTATTTTTTCTTCATCTAATTAATCAAGTCTGGAAGTTACTAGAATGTGCATAAAATGGTTACCATAGATCTTTGCTGCTTTCCATTTTTATTCCATACTCTAGTTTTTGCACCCTTGTATCTTGAAAATAAAATAAAAATAAAAATCCATATTATTTCGCTTATATTTTAGTTTTGCATTTTAAAGGATAGTATAACTCAACACTTTTTAGGCATTTTATATTTGCAGCAACTGTTGCAAATGTTGATCATTTCATTTTGCTTACATCCTTGGGTACAAATACGATTGGCTTTCCTGCTGCTATATTGAAGTAAGTTTTTGCTTCATACATATTGTATGTTGGAAATTTTGAATGTGAAGTTAACATGCATTGTTTTGTGGTCAGTTTGTTTTGGGGCATTCTTTGCTGGAAGAGGAAAGCAGAAGAAGCATTTTAGGATTTTAGGCATGGGGATAGAAGGTAACTATTGGATATGTTGTTACACATCATTTGGCAAAAAAACTAGATATGTTGTTACACATCATTTGGCAAAAAAACTGGGTTGTGTGGGCAATTCTAACTTTTGTAGTGATGTGGTTGTAGTACAACTATGGACATGTTTGTTATTTTGGTAGTAATGGGTTTTAGTACTGTTGTGATGGTCATGGGTTATATGTGGTTTAACGTTCACACCAGCTGAATAATTTTGTTGTTTATAATTCAGCTTGGTGCACGAAATGAAGGATTGTGGATGTTTTTTATGTGATATGTTAATATTATTTACGTTGTGTTGTTGCTTAAGAGTGTTATTTGTACGTGGATGGCAATTTTATACTGTTTTTTGCTCGCTTTTAATATCAGTATTTGTAACTGAATAAGCAGAATAAAATTAATTTGGAAAGCTGAAATGGCAGGATGGTAAAAAGAATTAACGCCATATCAAAAAGGGAATACCGACGTATTAGTAACAAAAAAGGAAAGCTAAATAAATGCGTTCACAAATTTTCATCGTAATTTCGTCACTAATTTGAAAGATTTTACTGTTAAATTTCCAACAAAAATAATAAAAAGGAAATTTACACCAATTTATTTCCATCGCTAAACCTTTGTTGAATAGTAAGGGTTTACCGACAAAAAAAAGAGAGATTTTTTATTAAAATTTTTTGTCGCTAATCCCTTGGTAATTAGTGAGGGTTTACCGACAGCTTTTGTAAATAACATTTTATACTAAATTAATAATCCGTCGGTAAATCGTCGGTATATAAATAAAAAATAAAATAAAAGTAAATTAATAAATAATATTTATTTTTGTTATAAAATTGGTGAAATGACGGTAAATTGTCGAAAAATTCATGCTAAATTCCGTCGCAAAATCTGACACAAATACCGTCAAGGTTTTTGCCGACCGAACCTTTATGTAGGAAATCCGTCGCTAGTGCCTGTTTAGCGACGGATTAGCAGCGTTTTCTGCCGCTGCTATTTGCTATTTTTCTTGTAGTGTGTTTATAAAAATCTTCTGTTATATGTTCTGATGTGTTGTATGCCCAAAGTTAGCGTATTCGGGTTTTGAACGATCTTAGTCGATTTTGCGATCGATTAGGTCCGGGCGTAATCCAAATCGTTACAGTTTGTATCAGAGCTTTGGTTAATTCAAATCTTTGGGGTACAACTTGTTAGAACTGAACAAAAGACTCATCAAAGGTAGGATTAGTAATATCCTATAAAAGAATACTCATTAGAGATTGGATCAACATTATCCTAGTATGAGAAAACTCATTAGAGATGGGGTTAGTAATGCCCTATAATAAGTTGAGAGTGCCAACTATATAATTAACGTATTTGTGATTATATATAATCTGATATTAGAAAACATGATTTTTAAATATATAAAAGTTATATATATTTGAAAAGCTAATCAGCTAATTGATTGATGATTGTGTTGTGTGATTATTAGTTCAACTAATAAAATTATTGAAAACAATAAAGAAATGAAAATTTAGTCGATTAATTAAACAACTTTTAGCTTCGTTCCTTTTCGAGGATGAAAAGATTTTAAGTGGGGAGATTATAACAACCCGAAATTTAGAACCAATTTAAAATTTTATTTTAAGAAATTTTAAATAGAAAATGCGTCAGAATAAAATAATAATAATCTAAGATTACATTTTTCATGTAAGATAGAATGATTAAAAAGTTTCATAGTTTAACAGTAATGTGTTTACATAAAGAAATTTCACATTTTCAATGCAAATAAAAAGATTACAAAAGAAAAGAATAGGAAAGAATTACATTTTTATGTAATATAAAAAGACTACTTTTTTTATTTAATGTAAGAAGATTACATTTTTACTTAATATAAAAAGATTATATTTATATGCAATATGAAATGGATTATATTTTTATACAACATGTGTTTAATGTAAAGGAGCTAATAATATAAAGTTTACATTTTTAAGGTAAATGAGAACATAGAAAAATGTACATGTTTTAAATGTTAAAACATTTTTGCCTTAAAAACCTCATTTTTAATGTCATGAAATGAAATCAGAGAAAATGAATCAAACATTTATTTTTCCTTTTACTCCCTTTCTTTTGAAATTTGAATGAATAATAAGTGTGGTCCCATCATGTTTAGTCAGCTGATTAATTACTTTGTAAACTACTATATGTGAAAAGACACATTAATGGGTTTGTTTGAAAAATTAGATAATTAAATTATATAATATTATAAATATCCTATCTAATTTCAAACCCTAACCCTATCTAATACACCAGCCACCATCCCTTGGACTAATGGCTGAAACACGCCCCTCTTCTTCCCATTCTGTCTCCTCGAATACTCAATGAATTTCAAAAACTTCAAACACCAAATTGAAGAGCTCTTCAAGCTCAACAAATTGCACGGGCATGATCGTCTACTTGTTAATAGATTGAGATAATTTCTGACATGAAGGCGTGGACTTTATGGGATGTTTTGAAGCTCGATGGACCACCGAGTTCACCAGGATGGCGCGTAGGGGAAGAGCAGAGGTAGGGTGACGAAGTGGTGATGTCTGATCAATGTCTGGTGCTTCGTAATGCGGTGCGATTTTGGTCAAAGGAAGGGAGCATGTGGGTTTCCTTGGTGCAAAATGGAATGATGATTTGGGAGGAAGAAGTAATTAAACATTTAATTAATTTGTTAATTACTTTGTTAAAGTCAAATTATGTAATCAAATAGTCAACAATCCGTAACTTCCTCAAACAGAAACCAAATCCGACGAAACTGAAAGCGTTGGAATCGCGTGATCAAGATCTACAACATGGAACATATCAGATTTGAAACCGAGTGATCTACAATTTTGCATTATTAAAATCACTATGAGATTTATCGATTTAAATTTAAAAAAAAAATCATATATATATATATAGAAATATATATATATATATTGTGATTGTATATTTAAATATATGCAGTGTATAAAAGTAAGATTGGCTAATTGATTTTGGTGATGATGATTTGTTGAATTATATGTTCTTGTTCAAATTGAAATTGTCATTTTATTAGGAATTGTTATATTAATATGAAATTTTCATTTTATTACGAATAGTTACATTAATATGAAATTGTCATTTTATTAGGAATTGTTACATTAATATGAAATTGTCATTTTATTTGGAATTGTTATATTAATATGAAATTGTCATTTTATTAGGAATTGTTACATTAATATGAAATTGTCATTTTATTAGGAATTGTTACATTAATATGAAATTGTCATTTTATTAGGAATTGTTACATTAACATGCAATTGTCATTTTATTAGGAATTGTTACATTAATTGTCATTTTATTAGGAATTATTACATTAATATGAAATTGTCATTTTATTAGGAGTTGTTACATTAATATGCAATTGTCATTTTATTAGGAATTGTTACATTAATATGAAATTGTCATTTTATTAGGAATTGCTACATTAATATGAAATTATCATTTTAATCGGAATTGTTACATCAATATGAAATTGTCATTTTTGGTAGACATGTTATATTAAAGTAGAAATATCATTTTGTTAGATTAGTTATACTGACATAAAAATATCATTTTGGTTAGAAATGTACGTTAGATTAAAATAACCTTTTTGTTATTATTTGTTATGTTAGAATAAAAGAATGTCATTTATGTTAGAATTTAAAAATGTCATTTGTGTTAGAATTAAAAGAATGTCATTTATGTTAATTATAAAATGTCATTTATGTTAATTATTAAATGTCATACATGTTAATTATAAACGTATCATTAGATTAAAATAGCATTTTGTTATAAAATGTGTCATTAGATTAAAATAGCATTTTGTTATAAAATGTGATATTAAATTAAAATAACACTTTGTTATAAGATGTGACATTAGAATAAAATTGTTATAAAACGTTGCCTTAGAAAAGAAATATCATTTTTGATATAAAATGTTACATTAGAAAGAATTGTTAACAAAATGAAGTTATTATTTTGTTCATTTGGTTAACATAGAATTGTTAACAAAATGAGTCATCATTTTTGTTAGAATCATGTTATGCTAATTAAAATTGACATTTTGTTAGAATCATGATATGTTAAATAAAAATATTATTCAGTTAGAAAATGTCATGATAAAATAAAAATGTCCTTTTATTAGGTAATGTCATGTTAATTAAAAATGTCAGTACATATGTCATTTATGTAGTGATCATAATTCGTCATAAATTTGTCATTTACATAGAAATCATATTTTGTCAATAAATATGTCAAATGTGTTGAAATCATATTTTGGTCAATATACATGTCGTTTACGTTAGAGGACATAGTGTGTAAATAATTATATCTTTTACATTAGAATTCAAAATCATCATTTATGTTGGAATTAAAAAAAGCATTTATGTTGGAATTAAAACGAACATTTATGTTAGAATTAAAAAGATGTCATTTATGTTAGAAAAAAAATTCCATTTAATTAGATTTAATTAGAAGTGTCACTTAATTAGAAAAATATCATCTATTTTAGAATCATGCCATGTTAATAGAAATATCATTTCATTAGAAATACCATGTCAATAGATATGTTATTTATTAGAAAATGTCATCTATGTAAAAAGATATCATTTTATTATGAATGCCACGATAATGAGATTATATAAGAAATGTCCTTTTATCTAGAAATGTCATTATATTAAAAAAATGTCATTAGGCTAGAAATGTCATTTATTTGATAATGTCATGTTAGGAATGCCATCATATTAGGAATGCCATTAGTATAGAATGTCATTATATGAAAATGTCATTTTATTGAGAATGTCATATTAGAATATTAATGTCATTCTATTGAGAGATGTCATATTAATATAATGATGTCATTTATTTAGAAAATGTCATATGACCATGTCATGTTAACATGATAATTTTACCATGTTAGACAAGAATAGAAATAATTACTTGTCAAACTATATGACTTGTTGAAATTATAAATATTTATTTTTAATTTAATAGGGAAAATTGGTTAAATAGAAAATAATTCAAACCAAATTATAATTGGTTAAAGTTATTAACCAATAATTTATTTAGATGAACTGTTGCTGTTTGAAAACCTCACACAGGTATTGCGATGATATTTGTCATACACAAGTTCCAACGTTTAGTTACATGTCAATCGATAGATTGACAATCTGTGATGAGCATTATTTATTTATTATTTTAATGCTCACACAATTATTAATTTCACTCTGGATGTGAATGGATTATTTATTGATTATTTATCATTACTGTTATATACATACGTGATGTATGGAATCCATATAACTGAAAATATATGGTAATTGATTGAGTTACATTCCGATTCAGAATATCTTTTAAGTAAATAATATTTGAAAATAAAGAACATTTTTATATAAAGAATAGTTTAAAAATAATGAATATTTTTCAGTGAAACAATTACAATTAAAAATTATAATTGCACTTATGACATGAGGTTAGGTTGCATTTGTGGTGGAAGTCTGCCCGGACCCGATCGACATATCCAGTAGCCACTAATGTTGAACCTAATGTGAGAGGTCTAAGTGTGCAAATACGAAGCGTGTTATGACATGAGGTTAAGCCCAACTTGTAGGATAAGTTTGCCCGAACCCGGCCTGTATGTCCAGCATCTGCAAGTTGTAGGCCTAATGTGGGAGGTCTAGCCCACTATAAACCATAAATGGATGTGGTAATGAATTGGACTATTTAGCCCATTATAAGTTGAAATGCCATTTTAACCCGAACGGGTTTATCGACCGTTTTTATTCATTTTATAATGGATAGAATAAAAAGTAGTAATTTCCAAAATCTAATATTTTGAAAACATAATTTTAATAAAGAAATATAATAAATCTTTAAATTAAGATTTAATGAAGTTTCCAGTAAATTAATATTTACTTGGAATTAAATAAATAAATTGGAATTTTGGGTTTGTCGCGAATGGTGTCTTCAATAACACCGTTCTTAAACCCAGTTGAGAAAATAATAAATCTTTTAGTTAAGATTATTAGAGTTTTCCAATTATATTTAGATGTTAGAATAAAATAAAATGTGAATTGGGTTTATTGTGAACTGTGTTTTAAACGACACTTGTTCGTTAACCCAATTAACAGTGAAAATATAATTTGGAAATTATAAATCTTTTATTAAGATTTAATTGGAAATTCTCCAAAGTAAAGTTTCCAACTTAATATAATAAACTGGAATTGAATGGGATTCGATTTAATAATAATCGAGATGAGCTTCTGTAAAAGAAGACCATTACTATATATGGAATTTAAAAGGCTCTGTCGTTATTCCATTTAAATTATTAGTATGATACATAAATTTGTATCGATTATATATTGATTTGATTTCTGTGGAAATTCCATATTAAATGGAAGATGATTTTGGGGTTTATCGTGAACAATGTTTTTAAATAACATTGGTTCTTTAACCCAGTTTAAAGACAAGATTTATTTCTTGATGTTGAATAATCATTAGACAATGATTTTTGATATTAAAACCAAATTGGAGTTTTGATGAATCTTTAAAAAGAAAATTGGAAAATAAATTTAAAAGAATTTATCTTTGTTAAAATTAATGGGAACCTTTCCCAAATAATGTGAATATTTTATTTAAAAGAGTATTCTAAGTTGGAATGAGGCATATGATGTGTTTTTATAGCACTTTATTTTAATTTATAAAATATGCGAGTTATTCGGAAAGATCGGGTTTAACCCACTCTGAATAATTACTATGACGATCAAAAGTCGAAGATGAAGATGGTGGTTGAAGACCAGAGGTCTTCATATCGTTTGGATGGTTACTGATGTCTTGATTTGGGCGGCCACCGAAGATAAGGTAATAAGTGGTGATCATCCAGACGTACTTGGAGATCGATGGATATGCGAGGACCTCTCTCCTTTATTGGGATAAGGTGTCTCCAGTTTCGTTTATACCCAGAATGGACTTATAAATGGATGTATGTATGACGTTGTATTCCTTTATGCTGTATTCGTTGATCTTTGCTAAATATATAACTGTGGTGGTGGAGAATTTATTCTCTTGCTTAACACCCTTCTCTGAGACGTACGAGCTTAGAGGTTATATGTTAGTAGAAATCAATGGTATGGTATGGATTGACAATGAGGCATGCTAAGATGCAAATGATTAAGGCTTTTGTTGAAAGCAGGGCCTTGTGGTTGATGATCAAAGCACAGCTTTAAATAACATAGCTTTGTATATTGTGTTACTTCGCGGGTCTCACACTTTGGTATGAACTAGAAACGGGAGTAAGGACTGCAGGGAGGACATACGTTTCTTTCTAGCTAGAAGTGATGTCACGGTTTTTACAAGGCCTGACATTTTTACTTATGTGGATGATGGAATGAAGCGCCTCGGTTATTTGAGTCCTTAGTGGCTCTATTTACGCCCCATAGGGAGGGGAAACAAATTGTTCAGGCATTATTAATCCAACCATTGCACTTTGGTGGACCAACCCTGAAGATCCAAGGTGCAGTTGCTGCTGATCCTGAGGCACGGGCTAGAGTGTCTCGAATTCGGTAAGGACTATCTTTTGCCTTGGTTCATGATGAAATCCAACTTCCAATACGACCTATGCGGTTTTGATTGTATAACTAGTATGGCGACACTGTATATGATAGCTATGCCATCTATGATTGATATATTATGATTGAAATGTTTTTGAAACATATACACACTAACAATAATATCAAATCCGTTTTATTGTATCAAGCATTTTTGACCATTATAAGGTAAAACTCTATCCTTCGGTTTGCGTTGCATTGTGTGATGGGACTTGAGTCTTTTAATGGTTTCCTTTTTCTAAAAAGCATTGCGTTGTTTAACGATTTACTTTATTTATGCACTGGAAATCCAGTGGAGTAAACCCGTTCCGCGTTAGCGGCGTGGTCCTGTGATTAGCTTTATTGTTAAATAGGTTAGGTAAGATTTCTCATACTAGTCCCACGACTGACTCGTAGTTTGTTTCACTTTGTAAACTCGGGTGCCCTCTTTTCCACACAGGCAGCCTTGTATTCAGGTTTTAGCAGACTCATCCTGGATAGCTATGGAGCTGAAGATGGATCCTATCATTTCTATCTTGCTTTTCAGACTTCACTTAGTATATCATGTTTAATTCCGTTGCATTGTATTACAATTATTGTAATTTAGTCTTTTCGCTGTGGTATTTATTTCAATGTACTCTGATATTCTGTACTATGATGTAACATTATTATAATGTTTATAAAAGTCTTCTGTTATCTGTTCTGATGTGTTGTATGCCCAAAGTTAGCGTATTCGGGTTTTGAACAATCTTAGTCGATTTTGCGATCGATTAGGTCCGAGCGAAATCCAAATCGTTACACCCGGCATCACCATTTTCACATCTTTGCGCATTTCTACTTTTCCAGTGATATCAGCAGTCCTCATGTAAAACGACCGCCTTCATCATTGGTGAGTACATAAATCTCTGTTTCAAATCTCTTGTAGGCTTACCTGGCTTGCAAACAACCTGCAAATATCAGAAGCTTCATTGACATGCAACAAACCTTCAACATGGCAAAATGAATAGGAAACGTTTTCACAACCGAGTGATTGCATGCCAGGTACAAACCTTCAACATATCATGTGCATTTCAATTTAAAATCGTATGTACCTTAAGCAACAATGAAGAAGAACATAAACCAATTTTGCCATTTTCGTTCTCTTATTTGTCTATTTCTACTACATTCATTTTGTTTTCTGCCTCATTAGTGATTTTATCACCTTCTATGTCAATTTAATCTTCATTTGTGTCTTCTAATGCCTGAAACATATTTTCAATTAGCACGATCTCTTCAAGTAATCTACTTTTATCAATTATTTATTTCTCTATAGCACTGTTACTATGATCGTTCGACATAATTAATTTAAATGCATCCAAAACTTCTCTGTTTTTGCCTTTTTCTATTCCAACATTGCATTCATAGCATATTAGTTAACAAGACCAACCACTCATTGCATTGTACCATATCATCATCCAAAAGAGTTGCCTAGTGGAGCTGTTCACATTAAAGTGCTTCCTCCCCTTGCTGACAGTTTGCCTCTTCCTTTTAGAAGTTCCTCCATTGGCCTTTTGCTTAGTTTCCTCTCTTACCTCATTTTCCACTACATAGGCTTCAAGTATATCGCAGCTGACACTATTATTCATAGCCTCAAATTTAATAGTTCATTGCACAAACAGGTCATTACAGGTAAGTTTATACTATATGCACACTACAACAGTATATATAAAAATATTAGATTTACTTACCAGATGTTTTCCCATCTCTACGAACTTGTCATTTTGTCATCCTCAGTTTTCTATGATCAGCTACTCCTTTGAATCCTTTGACCAGAAACTTGATATTACAAGACCAACTTGAAGCTACTGGGTTCAAATCAAATATTATTATGGGTTTTACTGCAAAGAGAAAAAATGGAACTTCTCGAGTGTTCTCAACTGAGTTAAATTCACAGGAACATAATTTATAGGTTTAAAACTATAACATGATTCGAATTTTTGCTATGGATCTTGGTGAAAGAATAAGGCTCTGAATTGCCAAAAATAAGCAAGTTGTAAATATTGTTACCTACATCAATGACTAAAACTCTTCCATAGTCCATCACTGTAGGTATCCTATGAGAAATAATGATAATTGTGCAACTTACAAAGTCTTCTCTAATGATTTTTTGAATAACGGCATCAGTTTGTGAATCTCGTGAATCCACAGAAGTCGTCACTTCATCCATAAACAAAATTTAGTTGCGCTTCAGCATGACTCTTCCCAGACATAGAAGTTGTCTTTGTCTAACATTCTAGTTTTCTCCACTATCAAACACTATCAAATCACAAGGCAAGATAAATAAACAAGAGATCAATTAGTTTTAATGAGCTGCTTACCCTCTCAGCATCTTATTGCTTGACCATTTTCAAATAAAGAAATACAAATGATTAGTGGAGACAAAAGTAACTATGATATACGTAACATCACAAAGCATCATGTTCTCAGGTTTCCAGCGACCACATCCTTAAGTTTACTATGCTCCAAACTCTGTAAGAAGTTTGAAATTGCAAAAAAAAATCCCATAAATATGACAGAAAATACAGGTAAGATAAAAAAAACTTGCATGTTGCAGCAAGGACATCAAACTTGATCTTTGTATTTGACGGTGCATAATAACAATGTACTGATTTCATTAACAAAACAGGATATAGAACTAATTAAGCATTTATCCCAACGAAAAATATATTAAATACACCAATCCCAACTGATAATTTGTGCCCACTAGTATATGGGCCTGATATTTTCACATGAATAACACAATAAAGACAAATATGGGTATTGTTACATGAGAACATTATAGTTAACGTGAGGTTATATTATCAGAGAAAAAACCACAATTTAGTATTGTACATATTTCCCTATATAGCTTTTTTTACAAATTTCATGAATTTAATGGGAAATTCAAGTAATTTTAATATCATGGTAGATGCTTCAGCTTGAGCTCAAATAGCTAGTTGTATTCTAATAGATTTGCAATTAAAATTCTAGTATCATTTACCAAAGTAAAGTTCATGAAGTATTAGTGCATGAACTATAAACACACTTCTTCAGCTAGAGCTTGAGATTGGCTGTTATTACTCGTTCAATAGCTTTGGCACATCATCCATGCGTCCCTGCGAAGAGCTCTTCATGTGAAAAATCGATGAATTTTCTGTCCTAAATTCAACGAGACGTCGGACAAACTGGAACCAATAATCTTTCTACTATAAATACCATACCAAGGCACAATTAACATGATGTTAACTATGAGACGTTGATAATCTCTAAGAAGAAAACCTAGCTCTCGTAGGTGTATTGAGTTTGCTGCACATTTTTTCCACCGTTCTCGAAGTGCCTGAATATGCACAACTTGATCTCTAGTGATAGACAATGATTCTCCCATTTATCTTGATGATAAATCAAGTAGTTCTTTATCTTCTGATTCATTCACTAACTTAATGCTACCCTTATAGGAAGAAATTGAGACTCCTATTTTTTTTTGTAACCCAAGAAATGGAGAATGTTCTCTTTGACTATCCTTTAAGTTAGGCTGAGGGCTATCAAACGGTATACTAGGTTTGCTTTCAGGGAGAGTATCTAGTGGCGCTGACCTTTTTGCAATAGGATCATCCTCACGTACCAACCACCATATATCACCAAATGTTACTTTCCCATCAAAGCCTCCGAATAAAAGATAACATGAACCTATACAAGTCATGGAATGATATGCTCAGAGTGGAGGAGGTTCATTGTTTGTAAGCAAACGCTTCCACTGGACAGAGACTCCATCTAGTACAATGCAATCATTATAATAGACATCATATTGAATCAACCAACCTCCATTTCCATGCCCCCCGAACAATAGAAAATAGTGACCACCAGAAGTCACTATGTGACCACAACGGGATGACGGGGACTGCCAAGGAAGCTTTAGTAGAGTCCATCCTGGTTGCTCGTTTTCCTCAAAGGTCAACATGGAAGATAAAAAGTAGAAACTAAGTAAATGCAAAGACTGACTTGATTGAGAATGAATACAATAATTCCAAATAAACATATGAAGTTTCTTTTTCCCTTCTCTCTTTTCCTTCTTTTTTGGGGAATCTAAATTTAGGAAGAGGTACTTTTGTAGATTTCCTTTCATATAGGTATCGGTACACAGGTCTGCATTTATAAATGCAGAAATGATGGTCAGTTGTTTTAATGAAAACATGCCTCTAAGCGTATTGTTACTAGTAGGAAGTTGAGTTTGCCCCTCAAACTACCAGTTTATCCACACGGATCATAGATCCAAAACAAAAAATAACCATTTTCTTCATCAAGAAGAATGTGGTTTGGACAATGGAACATTAAGAACTGATCATCTTGTATAAAAAGACCGATTAAATTCGAACTATATAAAAGGATAACAACATTCATGCAGATAATTAAAAAAAAATATTTCAAGCTAACCTATACTGTGAGATATGCATACGAAGCTATCTATACTTAATATGACTGAAGATAAAGTTGTTATTTAATTTAATTTCCAAAAACAGAATATAAAAAAAGACAAAAAATAAATCTAACCTACTTGTCATGGTGTTGTTTCAATGATTTGATCAGGAGAACTATGAGACTGAGCCGAACTGCAAATATATTTATTTTTTTTTTTGAAAAAAATTATCTTAGCTTGGAAAATATGTCAGTGTAAGTTTTTAAAAGGAATCTCTCCTTGCGCAATTTCAGAAACGAGCCATAAGAAAATTACCGAATGAATGCCAACTTGGCCAAAACACACGTACATTTCTAGTATGTTTTGATCAAATTTGTTACATTTTTGAAAAATAGACAAAACTGATGAAAAATCCGATGATAAATAAGTTAATTAAGAAAATTGTGACACCCCACGTCCGTTAATATCACTCGATAAGGGAATGCATTAAGTTTCTTGAAGCGTTATAGGTAAACAGACATAGAATAATTACAAGATATATATAAATAAGATAGCAGTGGAAATTTTAAATTTTTATTTCAAACATAAATCATAATGTCGTGGTCCATAATACCATAAGTCACAAAAACCATTACAATAAAATAACTTCTATCTTGCATCATCATAATACATAAGAATATGAAAAACATAATTCCCCAATTGAAAGAGTTAAGCCATAGTAGAGACAAGAACTTGAGCCATACTTCAGAAGTGGCTCCTAGCAAGATGATATCTGAGTCCTGACTAAGCGTGAGGTTTCCTCCCTTAGAACCTGGGGGAGGAGGGGAATGGAAGAAAAAAGGAGAAACAAAAGGGCTAGACATAAAGTCTGGCGAGTCTAGTTACTTTTAGCCAGTAAATAAATAAAAGTAACATTATAGGCATATAAAGTAGATAAGAGAGATCACTACATAAATGGCTGGTGTGACAAGGTAGATAGGGTAAGGTATATGTGCTTCACTAATGATTACTCTGCACTATTACTAGTATAGCTAAAATGAGATGATCCCTTCCACTATAAGTTGGTAGACTTAGGGCATACGTCCGAGTGTACCCTAACCACTACCTTAATCGATCGGCTCCTTACTCCGTAGATATCCTGTGCTGGCCCCACAGTAGGAGCTATCACTTCCAAAAGTGGAAACCCTTAAGGTGTTCACAACCATATCTACTTGTGTCACAGTCATCTTATCCCCCTCTGCCCGGCTCATGCATGCACATGGCCCGGTCGGTTTGCGCCGCATTCACCATCCGTCTCGTTTGGATCTCTTATAATCAATCAGTAAGCGTGCCCCTTTTCCGCCTAGTACGAAGTTCTTTATTTGATACCTACTTCAGGTTATTGACTGAAATGGGTCCCACACAATATGACACAAGCTCTCCCCTTTGTCTTGTATCCCCACTAGGTTTTTCACTAACTACGTATATCCTTAGGTGTCTTTAATTACATAGCCATATGTCAGTTATGCTTACCCTAAAGGGTGTCTTTAATTATATAACTTTATTATATTTTTCCACCAGTTATGTATACCACTAGGTGTCTTTAATTACATAAACTTATTGGGTTAAGTTCGTGGTCCTATATGTAAATATTGCCCACCCCTTCTAATTTACTTATCCCACCCACTACCCATCAATTTTACTTGACCCTAATGTAAGTTCATAATCATACAATCCTTACGGATTAAATTAGGTTAAGTAGTCCAATTCTTTACCATGCCTATTTATGGTTTATAATGGGCTAGACCTCCCACATTAGGCCTACAACATGTGGATGCTGGATATGCCGGTCGGGTCCGGGCAGACTCATTCCACAGTTGGGCCTAACCTCGTGTCATAGTCCGATTCATATTTACATACTTAGACCTCCCACATTAGGTTCAACATTAGTAGCTTCTGGATATGCCGGTCTGTTCCGGGCAAACTTCCACCACTAATACAACCTAACCTCGTGTCATAAGTACAATTACAATTCCTAATTGTAACTACTAAATATTCCATTTTTATCCAAATCTACCAGTGTCTTTATAGGTGATATTTCTATGTTTCCCCATTTAATAATATGTCCAATTCATATAAATATTACATAAATTATGCCAACTATAATTTCCTTTTCCCCGTTCCCTAACTAACGTATTAGCACGTATTTTGGCGGCATCTAGGCTATAAAGTAGCCTAGCCATAACAATGAAAAGGGAATATGACAAAGGTGATAGTTTCAACATATATTGGCATAAACATAAACTAACATGATAACAAGGTGAATGGACATGTAATCATCATACCAAGGTGGATATAAAACTGATGAACTTGTAGCAACTACGATGTCAAAGCAAGCATAATGAGATCTAAATTAACCATTTATGTGTCCAAAAATTTAGATCTAGCATAATTAGGGTGACATAGTAACATAGTTAGATCTAAAGATGGATTCACATGTCATGTTTACAACATTCCAAATTGATCACACTATGATAGGTGAAAGGTGATTTACAAAAAGAACTAGATCTAGCCAATGTAACAACTATCCAATTTAATAGATACACATCCACCACAATATAGCTACAAGTCAAGATCCACATAGGAAACATAATAGAATAACCGCAATTGTATTAGATCTAGGGAAATAGATCTATCATGACATAGTATTGGATTTAACACTTGCACAGAATCATACTTTGCAACATATCCAACTCACAGTCTTTCAATATTTTCTTTTATTTATCTAAACCTAGAAGAAACTAGAAAGCCACAGCATTAGGTTTGGAGAATTGAGAAAGAACAGATCTTGAATTTCTGAATTTGATTTGCAAAGTATGTTGTAGTAGAAAACGGTTCCGTCTCAGTTCATATCCCGACAGCATATGGCCTTCATGGTTTCCAATGAAGAAAATAGGAGAATAGGACACATATATATAGCTGCCAGACCCCCTGAAACCGAGTGCCACGTCAGCCCTAGGGGTGTCGACACCCCTGTGGGTGGGTCGACCCCTAGGTCGACACCCCTTAAGAGGGGTCGACCCCGGTGTCGACACCCCTCTACAGGGGTTGACCCCCTAGAGCGGGAATTCGGCCGCTATTTTTTAATTTTCGAATTTGAACTGTTCTGGGTAAAATTCTGAATTATCTCTGACTCATATGTGTATACATAATATTTTTGCACATGTACGAACTTAAAACCCTCATAACTTTTCATATAGTGTCCATTTTATGCAAACTGTAACACCCTGTATGTTGAATAACTCACTATAATATAAAACAGGGCAGAATTAAATTTAAAAATCTGAATCAGGGGAAACGGGCTATGCCATTGCGTTCGTCTCGGAAAAATACGCGAAATAGAGTCCGAAATTTCGTGAATCGGAGTCCGTATGTCCGAAATATAGGCTTTAGAAGTTTCACGAAAAATCAGAAAACGAAATAGATTTCAAAATGCAGATTTTGGGCTAGGCGGGAAAATTCCCGCCAGACCCAGGGGGTCGACCTGGGGGTCGACTGGGGAGTCGAACTCCCCCCCCCCCCAGGTCGACTGGGGAGTCGACCCTAGGGTCGACCTCCCTGGTCGAGCCTAGGTGACCTGGGTGCACCTGTTTGGCTTTTGGGCTGTGTTTTGGTGGCTAGGACATGATCTGACGGCTCTAATCTGATTTAGGGTTAATCTAAGGGCCTAAAACACCTAACTAATCTATAAATACACCCTAAGACTACCCTAATTCGTACTAAAAATAGCTACAACACTGTTTTGCCGTCAAAATGCAACTTGAAGGAGCCTCCATCAATCTAAAGAGGAAGATGGCTTCTCAAATCAATCTCTAACCAACTCTAGCAACTTAATCTTCTTCTTAGGAGTGCTAATCAACAAGTTGTGAGTTTTCTATAGCCTTAATGACCAATTATTGAAATGATTATGATAGGATATAATGAGGTTATGGCTATGAATGTGGATCAATGCAAGATTATGTTATCATATGCTATGTGTTAATGATGTTATGCATGTCATGCAAGTTATATGCTATGTGTTAATGATGTTATGCATGTTATGCAAGTCATATGATATGTGATTATGATGTTATGCAAGTTATATGCTATATGTTAATGATGTTATGCATGTTATGCAAGTTAAATGCTATGTGTTTATGAAGTTATGCAAGTTATGCAAGTCATATGCTACATGTTCATGAAGTTATGCAAGTTATGCAAGTCATATGATACATGTTCATGATGTTATGCAAGTTATGCAAGTTATGTGCTATATGTTCATGAAGTTATGCAAGTTATGCAAGTCATATGATACATGTTCATGATGTTATGCAAGTTATGCAAGTCATATGCTATGTGATTATGATGTTATGCAAGTTATGCAAGTCATATGCTATGTGTTTGTGGTGTTATGCAAGTTATGCAAGTCATATGCTATGAGTTTATGATGTTATGCATGATATGCAAGTCATATGAGAAACATTGATCCATTATGACACCATGATATGCAAATTTGGTGTATGATTATATGCAAGTTCATATATGACATGTTATGCAAGTTTGGTGTTTGATTATATGCAAGTAACATGTGCAAGTTTACACCTTAGTATGATATGCATACATATGCAAGTTAACCCCTTTGTATGTCATACATACATATGCAAGTTTACCCCTTTGTATGACATAAATAACTTATGCAAGTTAACCTCTTTATGACATATGTGATTCATGCAAGTTTGGGTTGATTATTTATGCTAGTTGGGTTGATGTTATATGCATGTTGACACCTTTAAACCCATGTTGATGTTAATGTGATGCAAGTTGAACCCATTCTATTTGTGATGAATCTTCCCTTTTATGTCATGTTGGCGAATTACGTGGGGAACGATGGGGTTAATATACATGTTAATGAAATGGTGTGAAGTTGGTATGATTATGCATACCATAAAGTGGATGGACATAATTGAGTCGATTATGTACATCATTAAAATTGGAATTAATTAGGGAAAATTAATTCGGGGGGGGGGGGATTAATTAGGTGTAATTAATCGACTAAGACACGAGGTTGGACCCTTTTGTAGCGTAAGACTGCCCGGAACCGACCGACAAATCCAGCAGCTACAAATGATTGGCCCAATGAGAGAGGTCTTAGGCACAAACTGAATACGTGACAAGTGTATAGACACGAGGTTAGACTCGGTTATGGCGTAAGGCTGCCCGGACCCAACCGGCAAATCCAGCTGCCATAAAAGATAGTCTAATGTGAGAGGTCTTTACAACGGTTACGTTCTAAATCAATTAAGAAAAACTTAACCAGATAAGCATGTAGTGGGCATGAAGGGTTAAGTGGGTGCCTTGGGTGGCATGTGGAAAAATCTAGTGGTTGCCTTGGGTGGCAATAGAGAATACGATTAGAATACTTAACCAAAGTGGAACATGTAATTAAACATGATTAAAGGGTTAAGTAAGTGCCTTAGGTGGCATGGGGGAAATCTAATGGTTGCCTTGGGTGGCAATGGAAGATAAGATTAGAATACTTAACCAAAGTGGAACATGTAACTAAACATGATTAAAGGGTTAAGTGGGTGCCTTGGGTGGCATGTAGAAATCTAGTGGGTGCCTTGAGTGGCAATTGAAAAATGATTAGATGACTTAACCAAACCTTAACATGTAAGTGGGCATGATTATGAAAAAGGGGTTAAGTGGGATGCACTAGATAAAATGACAAGCTTAAGTAGTAGCTTGTGGGGGCTCATTTCAACCAGTAACCCATATGTATCTTATTGGGCTCGACCCATGTCGAGGACGGGACATGCGTACTGGGCTTGACAATAAGAGGCCAAAACGGGGTAGCGGTGGCAACGCGAGTCCAACGGGTTTCATATGCGTGTGTGGACCCGGGCTGGTAGGTAAGACGTTGTTGCATCGTGTAGATATAAGCCGTGCACCATTGATAGTATCGGGTTGCCACTTTCGGGAGTGATACACCCCACTGTGGGGCCAGCACGGGTATCTACGGTAGGGAGCCGATCGTTTGGGGAGTAGCAGGTACACCTAGTGGAGATAGGGGCAGACGGCACCTATGTAGACAGCTAGTGGTACAAGAGTCTACTATTAAAATTACTAAGTTGTGGGTACACCTAGCGGAGATAGGGGCAGACGGCACCTATGTAGTCAGCTAGGGGTACGCGAAACTACTATTAAAATTACTAAGTACACTTAGTGGGATCAACCTTTAAGTAGGAATTACCCTTGTGTGGGTAGATTTAGTGTGGTGCAGTGTAGGAATTACCCTTGGGTGGGTAGATCTGGGGTGGTGCAGTGTAGATTTATCCTTGGGCGGATAGGCGCGTCTTTACCGTTATCTTAGTTTATCCTAAGTCTAGTTGGCTACTTAGTGTAGTCATTTATCCCCAGTCGTACCGTACCAGGTTTATATCATACCCTAATTACTTTAATGATTGTATTGTTAAGGATATAGGGCTCACTCAGACTTATGTCTGACCCCGTTGTTTTTATCTTTTTCCCCAACCCTCAGGTTCTCAGAGTGGGTCTAGCACTAGTGGGCTTTTATCAGATTGCTTTATCTATCTTTTGGAGCTTGGACTCTTGAAGAAAAGCTCGGTTATCTTTTCTATTATGGCTATTAGTATGTAGTGGGATTATGTACTTATGTTTTAATGAGATGGATATTTTGTACTTGACTCTTGTTGGTTTTTGAGATGTAACCAAACATGTTTACCTTCTGCTGCAATGAAATGATGTTTTAAAATTTCAAGTATTACTTATATCTGTCTTGTTGTAATTTTTCAGTTCTATATTCACTTAAATACTCCACCGAAGCTAAGGCATACCCTTTGTGAGTGACCTTAGCGGGTGTGGGGTGTTACACGTGGTATCAGAGCTTAAAGTTTGAAACGACCCGAACTTCCCCGTGAAGGAAAGCACGGATAGAATTGAGAACAACACACAAATGAACGCATACGGAAGAACATTTCATTGTTATTACAACAATTCCATCAGATACAAGAATATACAGAGTATAAATGAATAAATTACATTCGATAAATATCAGAGATTACAATAAATTACATAGCAGCGGAAAATAATACAAAAGCACAACTAGAAGTGATACACGGATACAGAGCTTTCCGAGCATCGTTCCAGCTGTAAATCAGGACCCTGTGAATATAAATCTGCAAAACCAAAACTACTAGCTGCCCGTGCGGAAAAATAGGGGCACCCAGAGTTTAGGTTAAAACAATAAACTCCAGGTCAGTCATGTGACTGGTGTTTATTGTTTTAACCTAAACTCTGGGTGCCCCTATTTTTCCGCACGGGCAGCTAGTAGTTTTGGTTTTGCAGATTTATATTCACAGGGTCCTGATTTACAGCTGGAACGATGCTCGGAAAGCTCTGTATCCGTGTATCACTTCTAGTTGTGCTTTTGTATTATTTTCCGCTGCTATGTAATTTATTGTAATCTCTGATATTTATCGAATGTAATTTATTCATTTATACTCTGTATATTCTTGTATCTGATGGAATTGTTGTAATAACAATGAAATGTTCTTCCGTATGCGTTCATTTGTGTGTTGTTCTCAATTCTATCCGTGCTTTCCTTCACGGGGAAGTTCGGGTCGTTTCAAAGTTACTGGAATAGATAAAAATTTTAGAAAATTATTTTTCTAAAAACATTTTTGGAAGAAGTATTTTCAAAAACATGTTTTTAAGAGAAAAGTTTTTGAAAGAAAAGCATAATCCCCAATAGCCATATCTTTATCCTTCGGATTCTCCGTTTTGAATCTCTTCCTCTTTCTCTTTTTGAATTTCCTCTCCGCATATAGATGTCTTTTTAAGATAAGTAAGAGCTTCCGTATGAAGGACGGAAGAACCACTTCAAGGGACTAAGTCGTTTGCCAGGCTAAGAAGTTAGTCCAAGGAGGTGGAGGGCTTATGGGTACCGTTAAGATGGACGAGAGAGGAAGGTTCAAATAGCTATTAGGTAAATAAAGGACGAAACCTCATCGTGGTAAGAATGCCACGAAAGGAGAATGTAAAGGGGAAGGCTAGTTGTTTTGGAGAAATAGGACACCTTGGGGTTGTCCAAAGAGGTAAGGACGAAGTACAGGATCTTCTGGAGGGTGGATGTATTCCCTCACGACGGATATACCTGATGGGGGTAGGACCGTCTAAGTTGAAATTTGGTTCTCTCGATCATCCTGTTCGAACTTTATTCGACTCTAGTGCACCACATTCGTTTATCTCATCATCATTAGTTGAGTCACTGCACCTAGACACCAGTTTAGTAGATGATCCCGTGGTTGTTTCAAACCCAATTGGGGGGCTCCACTTATTTGTCCATGATATGTTTGGGTTTGAAGATTTACATACTTAGCGTTGAGTTTAGAGGTGATGCTTTTGTTTGGGCTTCACGGGCTATGGGTTGATTTTGGGCATGGACTGGTTATCCAGTAATGGTGCCGTTCTTGATTGGGAAAGGAGAGTTGTTAGGCTCATGACCCGCTTGGGTAACACTCTCGAGATCCCTTGTAATCCCATAGATTTTGTTTTGCTAAGTTATTTTGAATCGGTTGACGCTTCAGTCGAGAGTTTGCGATCTGTTAGAGTGGTCCAGGAATACTCGGATGAGTTTGAGGAGGTGAAGGGCTTACCTCTAAAGCGGGAGATAGACCTCCGAATATATCTGGTAGACGATGCTAAACCAGTATCTTTGTCAGTACGCCACATGGCTCTTCGTGGGAGGAGGGAACTCCATAAGCAAGTAGGGGAGTTGCTTGAGAAGGGGTTCATAAGACGAAGTATATCGGAGTGGGGTGCTCCAGTAGTTTTTGCCACGAAGGCGGATGGGTCCCTCAGACTTTGTGTAGACTATAGAGAACTCAACAAGCTCACAAAGAAGAATAGACACCCATTGCCGAGGATTGATGATCTTTTTGATCAGTTGGTTGGCGCCTCAGTGTTTTCGCAGTGGGACTTGGCCACGGAATTTCATTGGTTGGGAGTGACTGAGGATAGTATAGAGAAGACTGCCTTTAGGGCTCCGGATGGTTTCTATGAGTGGCTGGTGATGCCATTTGGTTTGATGAACGCCCCCGCATACTTTGTTGGTTTGATGAGTAGGGTGTTCAGGGAGTACCTAAATAACTTCGTAGTGGTCTTTGTGGATGACATCTTGGTCTTTTCTAAAAAGTGAAATAAGTTTTCGTGTGTGCTTAATAGGTTAAGCAAAGCCAGTCATTTGATCAACGGTGGTTTTGGAGCAAGATTGGCAAGGACATCCAGAGTTGGACAAGGGCTTAATTATTTAGCCGTTTTTATTAGTATTATCTCACATAGGTCGTCTAAATTCGAAGGAGGTGTCCCTTGGGTGTTTGTCTGATATTGGTTTAGGCCTTTGGGGCTTGCACTTGGGGGATGTCGAGTTCGACTAGGATGGTCTGCGTGAGAGATGGATAGTTGTGACGTTTTTGTATGAAAGAATATCCTGGTTTTCTCCAGATGTGGATAAAATCATACCCTACATCTTAGGGAAGTGTTGGAGACTCTTCGAGCGCATAGTCTTGAGACAACAAAGGTGGATGGAGTTCTTAGCATCCTATGATTTCGAGATAGCGTACACCCCAGTAAGGGTAACGTGGTGGCGGACACCTTGAGCAGAAAAAGGTTGTCCTTAAGTCCATTGTTCGTGGAACAACGAAGCTTGGAATTTATCTCGATGTTGGATTTCAGATCTTCCGTTGACTTTATACCCGGTTTGCTAGCATCCTTGGAGGTCAGACCTACTCTTTTGAGACGGATTGGCGAGGCACAACGGGACGACCCACAGTTGGTTGAGTTGGTAGAGAGGCTCATAAGGGGGGAGTCGTCCAGCCATTTGAGTAGATACACCCTAGACGATAGGGGGTGCTTGCGTAGAGACGGTAGACTTTGTATACCGCAAGACGAGGGTTTGAGGAAGGCTATTCTCGATGATGCGCATCGTTCTAGGATGACCATTCATCCCTCTGGGGATAAGATGTACCAAGACATGAAGCGAGTTTTCTTTTGGGCCGGTATGAAGAAAGATGTGGCCGAGTATGTCGCTAGATGCTTGGTGTACCAACAGGTGAAAGCGGAGCAAAAGAAACCCAGTGGGTTGCTTCACCCATTGGAAGTCCCGCAATGGAAGTGGGATAGCGTCTCGATGGGTTTTATTGATGGGTTACCTAGATCGAGGAAGGGTAATACGGGAATTTGGTTGTGATAGACAGACTTATTAAGAGTGCCCATTTCATACCCGTGAAGAGCAAGACGACTGCTCCATGGCTAGCTTCAGTTTACCTTCGAGAGATAGTTCGGTTACAGAGGGAACATGACGTATTCCATGTGTCACATTTGAGGTAGTGCCTACATGAGACCGCAGAGGTGGTAGAGCCGAGCTTGCAGAGAGAAGTGGAGGTAGAGCGTGATGCGACTATTCGACGAGCTCCTACCCGCATCCTTGGGTCAGAGATTAGGAAGTTGAGAAACAGAGAGGTTCGACTAGTCAAAGTGCCAAGGGGAGAAGATGAGAGTAAGGCTACTTGGAAGACAGAAGCGAAGATGCATTCATTGTAACCATTCCTTTTTGAGGGTATATCTTTTAACTTCTCCTTTATCGTTTGTCTAGTGCTTATCTTATCTTTAGTATGTCCTCTCATAAGTACCTTTGACCTTTAGATATGGTAAACCTATGGTTGAAACATGTGTTTGAGACATGTTATGTTTGATGGATGCGTGTGGATGCAAGTGGTTGCTAGTGGTTGCTCGTGGATACATATACACACACTCTAGGCACTAGATCGGCTCAATCACTTCATATTGCATATTGCATAAAATTGTGTGTAGGTAGCTATATTAATGGATGTATAATGGTTGTGCTATCATATGGATGATGCATTTTGGTGAATGATTGTGCACACATATAGAAATAGTATGTGTCGATAGGGATCTTTCGCATACATATTGGATGCATGGCACTATCATGGTTTGCATTAAAGAGGTCAACTAAATAAGTGGACCGCCTAATTTTGCATTAGACAGGGAACATATACACACACTCTTTGCATATGTTCATTCAGCATTAGAAACTTTAAGGACAATGGATGCCAGTGTTTGATGGTTTGAGTAGATGGTTGTTTGGATGGTAGGATATGTTCTTCTTGACTTAGAGATTTCGGGGACGAAATCCTTTAAGTAGGGGAGAATGTAACACCCCGTATGTTGAATAACTCACTATAATATAAAACAGGGCAGAATTAAATTTAAAATTCTGAAACAGGGGAAACAGGCTATGCCATTGCGTTCGTCTCGGCAAAATACGCGAAATAGAGTCCGAAATTTCGTGAATCGGAGTCCGTATGTCCGAGATATGGGCTTCAGAAGTTTCACAAAAAATCAAAAAACGAAACAGATTTCAAAATTGCAGATTTTGGGCTAGGCGGGAAAATTCCCGCTAGACCCAGGGGGTCGACCTGGGGGTCGACTAGGGAGTCGACCTCCCCCCCCCCCCCCGTAGGTCGATTGGGGAGTCGACCCTAGGGTCGACCTGGGGATCGACCTCCCTGGTCGAGCCCAGGTGACCTGGGTGCACCTGTTTGGCTTTTGGGTTGTGTTTGGTGGCTAGGACGTGATCTGACGGCTCTAATCTGATTTAGGGTTAATCTAAGGGCCTAAAACACCTAACTAATCTATAAATACACCCTAAGACTACCCTAATTCATACTAAAAATAGCTACAACACCGTTATGCCGTCAAAATGCAACTTGAAGGAGCCTCCATCAATCTAAAGAGGAAGATGGCTTCTCAAATCAATCTCTAACCAACTCTAGCAACTTAATCTTCTTCTTAGGAGTGCTAATCAACAAGTTGTGAGTTTTCTATAGCCTTAATGACCAATTATTGAAATGATTATGATAGGATATAATGAGGTTATGGCTATGAATGTGGAACAATGCAAGATTATGTTATCATATGCTATGTGTTAATGATGTTATGCATGTCATGCAAGTTATATGCTATGTGTTAATGATGTTATGCATGTTATGCAAGTCATATGCTATGTGATTATGATGTTATGCAAGTTATATGCTATATGTTAATGATGTTATGCATGTTATGCAAGTTAAATGCTATGTGTTTATGAAGTTATGCAAGTCATATGCTACATGTTCATGAAGTTATGCAAGTTATGCAAGTCATATGATACATGTTCATGATGTTAGGCAAGTTATGCAAGTTATGTGCTATATGTTCATGAAGTTATGCAAGTTATGCAAGTCATATGATACATGTTCATGATGTTATGCAAGTTATGCAAGTCATATGCTATGTGATTATGATGTTATGCAAGTTATGCAAGTCATATGCTATGTGTTTGTAGTGTTATGCAAGTTATGCAAGTCATATGCTATGAGTTTATGATGTTATGCAAGATATGCAAGTCATATGAGAAACATTGATCCATTATGACACCATGATATGCAAATTTGGTGTATGATTATATGCAAGTTCATATATGACATGTTATGCAAGTTTGGTGTTTGATTATACGCAAGTAACATGTGCAAGTTTACACCTTAGTATGATATGCATACATATGCAAGTTAACCCCTTTGTATGTCATACATACATATGCAAGTTTACCCCTTTGTATGACATAAATAACTTATGCAAGTTAACCTCATTATGACATATGTGATTCATGCAAGTTTGGGTTGATTATTTATGCTAGTTGGGTTGATGCTATATGCATGTTGACACATTTAAACCCATGTTGATGTTAATGTGATGCAAGTTGAACCCATTCTATTTGTGATGAATCTTCCCTTTTATGTCATGTTGGCGAATTACGTGGGGAACGATGGGGTTAATATACATGTTAATGAAATAGTGTGAAGTTGGTATGATTATGCATACCATAAAGTGGATGGACATAATTGAGTCAATTATGTACATCATTAAAATTGGAATTAATTAGGGAAAATTAATTCGGGGGGGATTAATTAGGTGTAATTAATCGACTAAGACACGAGGTTGGACCCTTTTGTAGCGTAAGACTGCCCGGAACCGACCGGCAAATCCAGCGGCTACAAATGATTGGCCCAATGTGAGAGGTCTTAGGCACAAACTGAATACGTGACAAGTGTATAGACACAAGGTTAGACTCGGTTATGGCATAAGGCTGCCCGGACCCAACCGGCAAATCCAGCTGCCATAAAAGATAGTCTAATGTGAGAGGTCTTTACAACGGTTACGTTCTTAATCAATTAAGAAACACTTAACCAGATAAGCATGTAGTGGGCATGAGGGGTTAAGTGGGTGCCTTGGGTGGCATGTGGAAAAATCTAGTGGTTGCCTTGGGTGGCAATAGAGAATACGATTAGAATACTTAACCAAAGTGGAACATGTAATTAAACATGATTAAAGGGTTAAGTAAGTGCCTTAGGTGGCATGGGGGAAATCTAATGGTTGCCTTGGGTGGCAACGGAAGATAAGATTAGAATACTTAAACCAAAGTGGAACATGTAACTAAACATGATTAAAGGGTTAAGTGGGTGCCTTGGGTGGCATGTAGAAATCTAGTGGGTGCCTTGAGTGGCAATTGAAAAATGATTAGATGACTTAACCAAACCTTAACATGTAAGTGGGCATGATTATGAAAACGGGGTTAAGTGGGATGCACTAGATAAAATGACAAGCTTAAGTAGTAGCTTGTGGGGGCCCATTTCAACCAGTAACCCATATGTATCTTATTGGGCTCAACCCATGTCGAGGACGGGACACGCATACTGGGCTTGACTATAAGAGGCCAAAACGGGGTAGCGGTGGCAACGCGAGTCCAACGGGTTTCATATGCGTGTGTGGACCCGGGCTGGTAGGTAAGACGTTGTTGCATCGTGTAGATATAAGCCGTGCACCATTGATAGTATCGGGTTGCCACTTTTGGGGAGTGATACACCCCACTGTGGGGCCAGCACGGGTATCTACGGTAGGGAGCCGATTGCTTGGGGAGTAGCAGGTACACCTAGTGGAGATAGGGGCAGACGGCACCTATGTAGACAGCTAGGGGTACAAGAGTCTACTATTAAAATTACTAAGTTGTGGGTACACCTAGTGGAGATAGGGGCAGACGACACCTATGTAGTCAGCTAGGGGTACGCGAAACTACTATTAAAATTACTAAGTACACTTAGTGGGATCAACCTTTAAGTAGGAATTACCCTTGGGTGGGTAGATCTGGTGTGGTGCAGTGTAGGAATTACCCTTGGGTGGGTAGATCTAGGGTGGTGCAGTGTAGTATTTATCCTTGGGTGGATAGGCGCGTCTTTACCGTTATCTTAGTTTATCCTAAGTCTAGTTGGCTACTTAGTGTAGTTATTTATCCCCAGTCGTACCGTACCAGGTTTATATCATACCCTAATTACTTTAATGATTGTATTGTTAAGGATATAGGGCTCACTCAGACTTATGTCTGACCCCGTTGTTTTTATCTTTTTCCCCAACCCTCAGGTTCTCAGAGTGGGCCTAGCACTAGTGGGCTTTGATCAGATTGCTTTATCTATCTTTTGGAGCTTGGACTCTTGAAGAAAAGCTCGGTTATCTTTTCTATTATGGCTATTAGTATGTAGTGGGATTATGTACTTATGTTTTAACGAGATGGATATTTTGTACTTGACTCTTGTTGGTTTTTGAGATGTAACCAAACATGTTTACCTTCTGCTGCAATGAAATGATGTTTTAAAATTTCAAGTATTACTTATATCTGTCTTGTTGTAATTTTTCAGTTCTATATTCACTTAAATACTCCACCGAAGCTAAGGCATTCCCTTTGTGAGTGACCTTAGCGGGTTTGGGGTGTTATACAAACCAAATGTCTATCTTGACCAGAATTTCAAGACGGACGCAATGGTGCAGTGCGTTTCCTTTAATTCTCTATATTAAATTAATTACTATTTAATTTATTCTCTTTAATGTCTCTAAAAATTCAGGGTGTTACATTCTCCCCTACTCAAAGGATTTCGTCCCCGAAATCTCTAAGTTGAGAAGAATGCATATCGTACCATCCATCATCCATCTACTCATCCACCAATCACTGGCATCCATTGTCCTTAAAGATTTCTAATGCTTATATGAATATATGTAAAGGTGTGTGTATATTTCCCAACACTAATGCGAAAATTAGGTGGTCTACTGATTCATTTGACCGCCTTAATGCAATGTATGTTAGCCATGAATCCAATATGTATGCAAATAATCCTATTATATCATGTGAGTTCTATATGTGTGTGCACTCATTCGTCCAAATGCAACATCCATATTCTAATACATCCATTTCCATCCATAAAAGAAAAGAAAATGCACACATATTCATATGCAGTATGAGAGTGATTGAGCCGATCTTAGTGCCTAATGTGTGTGTATATGCTTCTATAGGAAACCACTTGCAAACACTTGCATCCATCAAACATAACATGTTTCAAACACATGTTTACATCCATAGGTTCCTAACTAAAGGCCAAAAAATACTATGGATAAGATATACTCTATTGACAGGAACAAGTACTGATAAAACTTTGAAAAAGGAGTTAAGAACTTACCTTCGAAAAGAAAAGGGTACGAAGCACGAATCTTATCTTCGGTCTCCCAAGTCGCATCCTCTGGGCTATCTCCCCATTGAACCTTTAGCAACTTGATCTCCTTATTGCGCAGCTTTTTAACTTCTGACCCAAGAATACGGGTAGGGACTCGTCTGACTGTCGCATCCCGTTCCACCTCTACTTCTTCCGACATACTTGGCTCCACAACCTCTACAGTGTCATGCAGGCACTTCCGCAGATGAGAGATGTGGAAAATGTCATGAACACCGGACAGATTTTTTGAAACCTAGGTGCCAACTTCCCTACTGATCCGAAGCAAACCACATTCCTCAGAGGTTATACTTTGATAAAAACTAAGTCTCCTACTTCGAATTTGATGCCAGTTCTTCTCTTGTCTGCATAGGACTTCTACTATCTTGAGTTGTCTTCATCCGTCGTCGAATAAGGTCAATCTTTTCGGATGTTTCCCTGACCATATCTGGTCCAAGTAATAATCTTTCTGTAGACTCCCACCAACAAGTTGGTGATCTACAAGGTCGTCTGTACAATGCTTCAAAGGGTGCTATGCCGATGCTAGCTTGATAACTGTTATTATAGGCAAACTCCACTAAAGGAAGATGCTCTTCCCAAGTCCCTCCGTAGTCTAGGTACACAGCCTCACATGATCCTTAAGAATCCTGTTCACCCTCTCCGTCTGTCCCTCGGTCTGAGGATGATAAGCGGTGCTCAAACAAAACTGTGTACCTAATGGTTCTTGCAAACTCCTCCAAAATTAACTGGTAAAGATGGAGTCATGATTACTCACGATGCTTGAAGGTACTCCATGAAGACGAACTATCTCACGAACATAGATTGTTGCCAACCACGATGGTGTCCTCTTACTCTTAACTGGAATAAAGTGAGCGCTCTTAGTGAGTCTATCCACCACAACCTAGATACTGGTGTTTCCTTTCTTCGATCTAGGCAAATCACCTATGAAATCCATAGAGACGCTCTCCCATTTCCACTATGGAACCCACAACGGATGAAGTAATCCTCTGGGCTTCTTTTGATCAGCCTTGACTTGCTGGCAAATTAAACACTGAGAAACAAATTCGACTACATCTTTCTTCATCCCAGTCCAAAAGAAAACCCTCTTCATGTCTCTATACATTTTGTCACCACCTGGATCAATTATCATCTTAGAATGGTGGGCTTCTTCTAAGACCGCCTTTATCTAGCTTCCAGTTTGAGGGACACAAAACCTTCAATCTCGTCGCAACCACCCCTTTTCATATATGGAATATCTACTAAGGTGACTAGAAGTCTCCCCTCTTCTGAGCTTATCCATGATGTCTAGAATCTGTGGGTCACCTTGTTGCGAAGCTCCTATCTGGTCCATAAGATTCGGTCGTATCTCCGAGGATGCAAACAAATCAGGCAAAACCTCGATGGAGGGTCTAAAATCAAAAGCTGATATGAACTCCAAGTTCTTTCTTTCATAAACAGAGGACTCAAGGCCATCCTCTTCCTACTTAGTGCGTCTGCCACCACATTACCCTTTCTGGGGGTATAAGCGATCTCAAAATCATATGAAGCTAAAAACTCCATCAACCGTTGTTACCTTAAGTTGATATCCTTCTGTAGGAATAGATACTTGAGAGATTTATGATCGGTGTATAACTCGAACCTTTCTCCAAGTAAATAATGACGCCACATCTTTAACGTGAATATTATGGCAACTAGCTGTAGACCATGGGTGGGGTAGTTCTTCTCATGAATTCTCAACTGTCTACCCCTCTAACTTATTACTTTCCCTTCTTGCATCAGAACCGCACCAAACCCTGTACCGCACGCACCAGTGTAAACAGTAAACACTTTACTTCCATCAGGCAAGGTCAAGACTGGGGCTGTTGTCAGAGCCCTCTTCAGTCATTGGAAAGCAACGTCACAGTCTATGTCTTATGAAAATGCAAAATTCTTCTTTGTCAGCCTGATGAGAGGGGCTGATATCTTCGTGAAGTCCTTAATGAACTTCCGGTAGTAACCTGCCAACCCAAGAAAGTTTCTCACCTCGGTTGCATTTTTACGAATTTGCCAATCTTGCACTGCAACCACCTTGGCAGGATCTACAGCTATCCCTTCTTTGGAAACCACATGCCCCAAGAATCTCACCTCTTTTCTCCAAAAGTGGCATTTGGAGAACTTTGCCTTTAGCTGATGGTCATGAAGAGTTTTCAAAACTTCTCTCAAATGCTGGGCATGCTCTTCTTGGGTTTTAGAGAAGATCAAAATATCATTAACAAAGACTACAACAAATTTGTTTAAGAACTCCCGAAACACCCTACTCATCAAATCAACAAAAAAAGGTGGGTGCATTTGTCAGCCCAAAAGGCATCATTAGCCATTCAAAGAATGTGTCTGGAGTTCTAAAAGTAGTCTTATCTATGCCGTCCGTAGCCACCCTCAATGGATGGAACCCCGTAGCCAATTCTAACTGAGAAAATACTGATACACCAACAATCTGATTAAATAAATCATCAATCCTCAGAAGCGAGTGCCTATTCTTCTCGGTGAGCTTATTCAACTCTCTATAGTCAACACTCAAACGAAGCGAACCATCGGCCTTAGTTGCGAATACTACTGGAGCAACCCATTCAGATATGCTTCATCTGATAATCCCTTTCTCAAGTAGCTCCCCTACTTGCTTACTCAGCTCCGTCCTTTCTCTTGGAGTCGTGTGGCGCACCGGTAATGCAACTGGCTTTGCGTTGTCTACCAGATATATGCGGAAGTTGATCTCGCGCCTTGGAGGTAAACCCCGTACCTCATCAAAAACGTCGGAATAATCTCAAACCACTGGAATAGATTGCAAATCATCCATGGATGCATCTAGAGACTCTAGAAAGCTAAGCATAACAGACCCTTGGGTGTCACAAGAAACTTCGAGGGTCTTCCCATGACAAGTCAGGAGTCTAGCAACCCTCTTATCATAATCCAGTATGGCCCCATACGTGGTAAGTCAATCCATTCCTAGAATCAACCCATAGCCATAAACCCGAGCACATATGCGTCGCATTCAACTCGACGCTTAACACAAATATTTTCAAACCCCGACAGGTCATTGATAAATGAGCCGAACCACAAATGAGGTTTGAAACAACTATGGGATCTACTACCATACTAGTAATTAAGTGCAGAGATCAAACCACAGAACTAGATATAAACGAGTGTGAAGCGCCAGAATCAAAAAGTGTTCTAACTAGATGATTTGAAAGAGAAACCAAACTTTCTACGGAAATTTTTCTACATCTTTCAGGAGCGCTGATCGCGAAAGCATGCACATGTCCTCTAGAAGTTCCTGCTCTTTGACCTTGTCCCTGCGATCCCTTTTTCTTTGGGCACTCCTTAGAGAAGTGGCTGACCTCTCCGCAATTAAAGCAGCTGCTCTTCCTTCTCTTATAGTCTTTGATCATGTGACCTTCCTTTCCATAATTGTGACTTTTTCTCTTGTCCTTTCCTTTATCATTTTCCCTCCTTTCTTCTGCTGTTGATTTTGTTGTTGCTGCCCCTTCTTAGGCAACACCTTCTTATTCTGCGATGTCCCCTCAGCCTTTGCTTCCTTCTTTTCTCCCTTGTTCTCCTCATGTACTAGGGCCATATAAACAAGCTTTTCAAAAGTGGCCCCCATTGAAATATGGGACATGGCTAAACCATGCAGAGGCTCATTCAGCCCTTTAGTAAACACAAAGCCCTTTTGTGCGGTGTATCCACCAACTCTAAACCGAACCTTGCCACTGGTTGAACTTGTTCACATACTCCTTCACTGTCAAGTTTCCTTGTTTGAGTGCTAAGAACATCTCCATCTGTATGCTTCTCTCAGCTTAGGAAAGAAAATTCATTTCGAACCTCTGTCTAAAATCTTCCCAAGTTTCCACCGGACGTCCAACTTGGGTGACTTCCCACCAAAATGTGGCTTCATCCTTTAATAGCCAAGTAGCTAACTGAATCTTTCTCCGATCCTCTACTTTAAAGATTACGAGCCAGTCCTCGGTCTCCTTAAGCTAGTTCCTATCTTCTACGAACATCTCATTCCCATGGAATGGATTCCCTCTCATAGCACGGAGGTCCTTGCAGATCTTGGTGTAATTATCTGCCCTTGGAGGAGGAGGAAGAGGAATGACTGGTGCAGCTAGGGGAGGAACATCTCTTTGGCCTTCGGCAGGCGCCGTGGCCTCCAAATACCTATGGAACCATCCGGGTATTGTGATGCTCTCTGAGATATTAGGAATGTTTTGTTCCCTAGACATGCTGAAAAGGAAAAAAGAACAAATTTAGATAATGGACTGAAGGATATTACATATGGCTTCTTGGGGAATATTTTCAAACAAACATTTATTTTTGAAAATACTTTCTTTTAAAACCCTTTTGAAAAATAAAATTTCAAAAATTTTCATCTATTCTGGTAACCTTTAGCTCCGATACCAAGTGTGACACCCCACGTCCGTTAATGTCACTCACTAAGGGAATGCGTCAAGTATCATGAAGCATTATAGGTAAACAGACATGGAATAATTACAAGACAAACATTAATAAGATAGCAGTGGAAATTTTAAATTTTTATTTCAAACATAAGTCATAATGCCATGGTCCATAATACCATAAGTAACAAAAACCATTACAATAAAATAACTTTTGTCTTGCATCATCAGAGTACATGAGAATATAAAAAACATAATTCCCCAATTGAAAGAGTTAAGCCATAGTAGAGACAAGAACTTGAGCCATACTTCAGAAGTAGCTCCTAATAAGATGATATCTGGGTCCTGACTAAGCCTGAGTGTTTCCTCCCTAAGAACACGGGGGAGGGGGAGGGACAAAAGAAAGAAGGAGAAACAAAAGGTTCAGACATAAACTCTGGCGAGTCTAGTTACTTTTAGATAGTATAAATAAAAGT
Source organism: Allium sativum (assembly GCA_030737875.1). Taxonomy (NCBI): domain Eukaryota; kingdom Viridiplantae; phylum Streptophyta; class Magnoliopsida; order Asparagales; family Amaryllidaceae; genus Allium; species Allium sativum. The sequence continues at coordinate 554,517,877 of CM060923.1, read as the reverse complement.
AACATGATAGGCATATAAAGTGGATAAGAGAAATCACTACATAAATGGAAGGTGTGACAAGGTAGAAAGGGTAAGGTGTATGTGCTTTACTAATGATTACTCTGCACTATTACTAGTATAACTAAAATGAGATGATCCCTTCCACCATAAGTTGGTAGACTTAGGGCATACGTCCGAGTGTACCCTAACCACTGCCTTAATCGATTGGATCCTTACTCCGTAGATATCCTGTGCTGGCCCCACAGTAGGAGGTATCACTTCCTAAAGTGGCAACCCTTAAGGTGTGAACAACCATATCTACTAGTGTCACGGTCGTCTTATCCCCCTCTGTCCAGCTCATGCACGCACATGGCCCGGTCGGTTTGCACCGTCCACACCATCCGTCTCGTTTGGATCTCTTATAATCAATCAGTAAGCATGCCCCTTCTCCGCCTAGTACGGAGTTCTTTATTTGATACCTACTCCGGATTAATAATTGAAATGGGTCCCACACAATATGATACAAGCTCTCCCCTTTGTCTTGTATCCCCGCTAGGTTATTCACTAACTATGTATAGCCTTAGGTGTCTTTAATTACATAGCGCTATGTCAGTTATGCTTACCCTAAAGGGTGTCTTTAATTACATAACTTTATTATATTTTTCCACTGGTTATGTATACCACTAGTGTCTTTAATTACATAACCTTATTGGGTTAAGTTCATGGGCCTATATGTAAATCTTGCCCACCCCCTCTAATTTTCTTAACCCACCCACTACCCATCCAATTTTACTTAACCCTAACTTAAGTTCATAATCATACAATCCTTATGGATTAAATTAGGTTAAGTAGTCCAATTCTTTACCATGTCCATTCATGGTTTATAATGGGCTAGACCTCCCACATTAGGCCTACAACATATGGATTCAGGATATGCCGGTCAGGTCCGTGCAGACTTATTCACCAGTTGGGCTTAACCTCATGTCATAGCCCGACTCGTATTTACGTATTTAGACCTCCCACATTAGGTTTAACATTAGTGGCTGCTGGATATGCCGGTCGGGTCCGGGCAGACTTCCATCACTAATACAACCTAACCTCGTGTCATAAGTACAATTACAATTCTTAATTGTAATTACTAAACATTCCATTTTTATCCAAATCTACCTATGTCATTATAGGTGATGTTTCTATGTTTCCCCATTTGAATTCTATGTCCAATTCATATAAATATTACATAAATTATGCCAATTATAAATCTCTTTTCCCCGTTCCCTAACTAACGTATTCACACGTATTTTGGCGGCATCTAGGCTTCAAAGTAGCCTTGCATAACAATGAAAAGGGAATATGACAAAGGTGACAGTTTGTACATATCTTTGCATAAACATAAACTAGCATGATAATAAGGTGAATGGACATGTAATTATCATAACAAGTGGATATAAAATTGATGAACTTGTAGCAGCTACGATGTCAAAGCAAGTATAATGAGATCTAAATTAACCATTTTGGTGTCCAACTATTTAGATCTAGCATAATTAGGGTGACATAGTAACATGTTTACATCTAAAGATGGATTCACATGTCAAGTTTACAACATATCCAAATTCATCACAATATGACAGGTGAAAAGTGATTTACATAAAGAACTAGATCTAGCCAATGTGACAACTGTCCAATTTAATAGATGTACATCCACCACAATATAGTTGCAAGTCAAGATCCACATAGGCAACATAATAGAATAACCACAATTGTATTAAATCTAGGGAAATAGATCTTTAATGACATAGTATAGGATTAAACACTTGCATAGAATCATACTTCACAACATATCCAATTCATAGTCTTTCACAATTTACTTTTATTTATCTAAACCTAAAAGGAACTAGAAACTCACAGCGTTAGGTTTGAAGAATTGAGAAAGAACAGATCTTGAATTTCTGATTTTGATTTGCAAAGCATGTTGTAGTATAAAACGGTTCCGTCTCAGTTCGTATCCCGGCAGCATATGGCCCCCATGGTTTCCAATGAAGAAAATGGGATAATACGACACATATATATAGCTGCCAGACCCCCTGAAACTGAGTGCCACGTTAGCCCTAGGGGTGTTGACACCCCTTAAGGGGGGTCGACCCCTAGGTCGACACCCCTTAATGGGGTCGACCCCGGTGTCGACACCCCTCTAGGGGGTCAACCCCCTAGAGCGGGAATTCTGCCGCTATTTTTTAGTTTTTGAATTTAAACTATTCTGGATAAATTTCTAAGTCATCTCTGACTCATATGTGTGTACATAATATTACTACACTATACAAACTTAAAGCCCTTATAACTTCTTCATACGTTGTCCGTTTTATGCAAACCAAATGTCAATCTTGACCAGAATTTCGACGGATGCAATGGTGCTGTCTGTTTCCTCTAATTCTGTATATTAAATTAATTACTATTTAATTTATTCTCTTTAATGTCGTTAAAAATTCGGGGTGTTACAAAAACAAGGGAGAAGTCGAATATCCGAAATGGCATTAATAATCAGTTCAAACTTTCAAGCTAAAGAATTGGGAATCTTGTGTTTGCATTTGCCTGTAAAGGAGGTACAAAATATTTTTGTGCTATGAAATTTTTTTTAGGTTGGTTTCCCTATATTTTAGGTTCACATGAACAAAATACTGTAACCGTAATAAACCTGCTAAACAATACCTCTCTTACTGAATACATATCCCTACATCAACGTTTACTCGAAACATAAATAAAAGATGAATAAATATACATACCTTCTTCAATCAGGCCTTTCAAAGCCCATAGATCACCCATTATTGGACCACTACCTCCTCTGCCACCATATATAAGCAAACGCTTTTCAACCAGGGTAGGTGTGTGCCCAAATCTAGGTGGTGGCACTGACCCAGAAATAGCCAATTTCTTCCACTCAAGTGATATTGTGTCCATGATGTAAACATTAGATAACCATTTCTTGCCATTCCAGCCACCATACATAACAATCTTCCGGTTTCCGTTGGCTAAGGCAGCAGATAACTCCCTTGGTGTTGGTAATCTCCAAAGCCAGTCAGCTCAGACCATTGTCAAATTTCAGTATCAAGCATCCAAAAGTCACCCAGCCATTTACTGCCAAAGCGTCCACCAAAGATAAACATATGACAGTCAATTGAAACAGTCAATTCGAAAAGTCAAGTCTGCATCACATCTTCTCCATTTTTGTTTAAAAAAACACACACACACACACACGCAATCACACCGATACGACTCATTTTAGAGTGATACCACGAGATAAGTTTACAACTTTTAGTCAGTTGATAGTATTTTTTTTCTCAACTTAGATCAAATAAAGAAATATAATGAAAAGTTTAATTTTGAGGGATAATAGTGTAACCGGTACATAGGGAGATTCTTAGGTGATGGCCATGAAATCTATTCTATATTGTAGACTTTGTTTAAATAAGTGGAGGACTTAAAAGACTTATGTTGGATTTTTGAATCTTTAAAACTAAGTTGTGTTAAGCGGAATTCGCACAACTCTCTTTTGTGCTTATATTTTCAATAATAATAACAGTAATCCAAGGGTATCCAACATTGCTTGTATATCAAGCGTTGGTGTGCAAACCCGCCAAGCTCTATCCGACATGTTGTTGACAAAGTCAGCTTTGGAATATCTTGGTCTCATTTTATGAGATTGGACACCTAAGGATTACCGACACGTTGTTGACAAAGTCAAAGTCAGCCTGCACAATCCGCCAAGCTCTTTACCTACTCTCCGTTAGTCCACGAGGCAGTGCATGGGTGGTAAACCTTGGTCTTCTAAGTTAAGTGTATGTACTTAAACATAAATTTTAAAATTTTATAGAATAAAGAATAAGCGATGATGCCCAAACACTTCTTGACCTTATTGATTTGACTAGCCATAAACAAGGAAATTAGAATACCACTTTACAAACTGTGCCAAGCAAACTAAGAATCTATTTCATGGCTGCACTATGTTATCGACCGAACTAACTGGCCAAACTGGAATTTAACATTTGAAAACTTGATTTATATTGAAAATTTGTGACAAGTTGAGGTATCTAAAATAAAATCAACTGATTAGAAATTGTTAACTTAATTTGTTGTACCACTTTCCTGAAACAAGTCGTGTTTTCAATTTTTGTTTTCAATTTTTGTTTTCAATTGCATAAGTCCTTTGCATTCATGTAGTTACATTAGATCCACACATACTGCATTTGGATTTTGTGGGTAGTATCCGCTGAAAACCCTCATGAGACACCACTCGTCCTACTAGGGACACCTAGAGGTTTAACGGCTTGTTGCATACGCTCAATGCAATCGTGTTTCCTACGAATGTGTGACCTATCTAGTTAGTTTTTCATTTTCTTTTTGCTCGAGGACGAGTAATGTAATGACCCGGATATTCCGTCGGTTAGATTTGAATATTTAATATGGTTTTAAATATTAATTTGATAAATTAAATGAATATTTATATTAAGTTATCAGTTTAATAATCAATTTCGATTTAATATCGAATATATTAAATCATCGTAATGCGAAAATATAATTCAGTTCGAGATTTAAAAACTGAATTAAATACAGTTCAGACTTCTGTTTGAATTCGAATAATAATATTAATTTATTTTCGCAGAATTTATTGTTTTAAAATTTTGATTTATATCAATTTAAATAAATATCTTCCACAGATGATCGAATTGGACTTCGTGACCTATCCCAGTGTGTCCGGAATGGTGGTATTACCCTAAGATTGTCAGTTATTGGGTTCAGAAAGGAGTACAGGATCATGAAGTGTTTTAATTTAAGGATACCAATTTTTAATGAATTTAAAATAAAATAAAAATATTTTAAAGTGAATTCTTTTGTGTGGACTGAGAACAAACTCGTGTTCTTCTTTATCTCCACAACCAAACAAATGTCGTGCCTCCTTTTATTTCACAGACTAAAACAGAACGTGGCCGCTCCATTTTCATGTGTTAGAAATCAAAATTCCCTTTAAATACTCCTAAATTTTTCTCTCGTTCATTTCCTTTTGAACCACTGAAACACCGAAGTCCCTCATCTTCTTATTTTCGATTTCTTTTCCCAAATTGTTTGAAAACCAAATCGCGATATCTGGATCTGCAAGGTCAAGGGTAAATCAATCAGAAGGTGCGATAGAAGGAAAGGAAACTCGCGATGATCTGGAGTTCGGTGGGTGGAACGAGGATCCGTGGAGTTCAACAGTAGAAGGAAGTGGGGTTTGTTCGAAGATATTGAGGGCTCGCGATTTAACCACTCGCGTTACAGAGATAAGGTGCGACGAAATTCTCTACTCCTCGATTTTGGGCAGCGTTGACTTGGGGCTCGCTTATCAAAGACGAAAGGTGAATGCGAGTTAAGAATTGAGCTCGATTTCAATGCAGTAGCTAGGGCACAAAGTCGCAATTCGCATGTAGCAGGCCTCGAAGCTGGAAACGCGATGATGTAGAAAGAAGAGCTGAGTATGGGGAACCATCGCGATTTCAAGGAAGAGGTCAGAACTGTGTTATCATTTATTGGAAGTTGTGTGGAGTTGAACAAGAAAGAACCGGGTTGTTGTTTTCAACACAGGAAGAAGAAGAGCGGGATGCTGAAAGGAGGATGAGAAAAACTGACTAAAATGGAGTTAAGGTAATTTATGAAATAGTTGGTCATTCTTTTAAATAGGAAATTAGTTAAATTTATTTAGTTTTAAAATTCTTAATTTGAATTGGAAATCTAATTTATATAATCAGCTTATATAAGGGAAATTATTTGTAAAGAAATAAAATGTATAGTCTAATCACTTAGGAAAAATTTAGGTTTAGTTTGAAATTGATTTACAAGTGGTTATTAAATTAGTCTAATTCGATAACTGAAAATTCATTAATTTTTCTTTACATTGAAAAACAGATAGTTGAGGGAGCCACTGTGAAATCTATATAATAAGCTCCATTGGGTTCGGCAAAAATATCACGGTGAGTAAATCTCACTCACCTTTTATTTAGAATTATTTTTATATAGTTAAAAATAATTGTTATGCTTGTTTGAATGCTGTCTGATTGTTTTAAAATATATGTAGTTATTTAGGATTGGTTGACTATTATATATATATATATATATTGGTTTGGTGACTGGTTGGATTCCCGCAGTCTCATTAGCGGATGCCCGCGGTTTCATTAGCGGATGATTACCCTATGCGCCCCACACTATGATTAGTGGATGACCTTCTATACTGCGATATCCTGCCTCGAAGCAGGATGGGTATTACTATGTTGACTAACATCTGTGGATGCAGGAAAAACAGGTTGGAGGAATCCAACAGGATTCCTCAAAAATATATTATCTATTTGTTTATTTATTTGCATATATACTATCATATATGATGTGTTAGGAAAATAAATAACTGGTTGCTTTGTGTGTTTAAATATCACTGGGGCCTAAGTGTTGATATTTAAAAATATCATGAAAAAGGATATTGGAGATTTAGAAAGAAAATTCTATTTTTCTAAAATAGAATTTGAAATTTGAATATATAAGATTCAAATAGAATAGAAATTTGAAATTTCGAATAGAATAAAAATATTAACTTGTTTTGAATATATATAAAACAAGTATGGAATCTATAAACTTTGTTTATAAATGAAAAGACGGGATTTGAATTGAATTTATAAACTTTGTTTTATAAATGAAAAGGTGGTTTCTGAATCGAATTTGTAAACTCTTTTATAAAGGAAATATGGGATTTGAATGGAATTTATAAACTCTGTTTATAAATGAAGATATGGGATTTGAATTGAATTTATAAACTCTGTTTATAAATGAAGATATGGGATTTGAATTGAATTTATAAACTCTGTTTATAAATGAAGATATGGGATTTGAATTGAATTTATAAATGAAAATGTGGTATTTGAATTTAATTTATAAACCTTGTTTATAAATATATAAATGGGGGATTTTAAGTGAAGTTATAAACGTTGTTTATAAATAATGCAGAGAATTCAAATAGAATTTGAATATAGAATTCAAATGGACTTTAAACTATAGAATTTGAATATAGAATTCAAATGAAGTTTAAATAAAGAGAATCAAATAGAATTGAATTGGAATTTGAATAGAGAAGTCAATAAGGAAACGAGAGTATGAGTATAATTAGAATTTGTTAATATGCAAGTTAAAATATATTTGAACATGTCATGTTCAAATATGAAGGTGAAATAGACTGAAGAGTTAATTAACAAATTAATTAACGAATTTAGTTAAAACGATTGGTATAGTTAAAATAGATTGGATAGGTATAAATATACAGGAGACAGGTTTGGAATAAAGTATAGAAGTGAAATAAATAGATTGCCCGACAGAAAGGTACGTATTTAATTCATATATGAGATTTTATGCGCCGTATCGGCAAGCCGCTTGGCTTTTCTTTTTCTTTTTGATTGGAAAAGGCCTGTGTGGCAGTTTGGGGATTTTCCCGATGCTCCCGGTACAAAGGAGGTTATGGCGAATTTTTCCGGGAATTTAAGGAGATAGAATATTTTTAAGATAATTTGATAGTTAGAAATTAACATATCAAAACATATAGAAGTCGATAAGGAAACGAACTTAGAAATAGAATAGTATAATCAAAAAGGAAGACTAGGGATAAAATCTAGTAAGAATAGAAAGAGGAAGAGTATACGTGTTTAAAAGAGAATCAGTAGTTGTATGGTATTGATTATTCGAGTAAGTAGTCATATCTGTTTTGACGTTATAAATGTTATTCAGTCAAGGTCTGAGAGGTAGTTATACCCCAACTTGATTGATTTCATTATTAACAGATAAACAGTAAGATTTCAGGCTCGAAGATCAATGTTGAATGAGAGTTAGTTGAATATAGTATTTGGGTTGTCGTATCGATGTTTTACACAACATCCGGTTTAACCCAAATAAATGTAAGCTTGGAAATAGAATAATAAATATTTCTAAAGTTAGAAAATAAAGAAGGCGATATTCGGAAATGTTTTCCAAATAACGTAACAGGCCAATATGGTTATTGAAAACATTTGGTTAACAAATATTGATAAAGAAATAGAGAAGAGATTCAATTAATGGAATATTAATTAAAAGCTCAGTGATTGTTGGATGTTTGGATGAACACTTGTTTTATTCGATAGTTAAATCATCGACTATCAAAACACTTGTTTTTATTCGATAGTTAAATCACAGACTATCGAAGTTTTGACCATCGTTGTCAATATGGAGAGACCGGTTGGATTATTATCCGAAGAACCACTTCGTATTGGCAGTAGCGTGCGAATCAGATTATATAAAGATAATCGAAGACGGAGTAGAGTGCAAGGACATTTTCTATTAGTAGAAATAGTACCTTCATTTCATCCTGTTCCTGGGTGACTTGTATGGATGGATGTCTGACAGAGTATTTCCAGAAGGTCACGTACATTGATTTCTTCAACCGTACCAAGAGTGGAAGCGGAGAAGGAAACTTCTTTTAGCTAACACGTAATGTACTGTTGAGGACGTCAATCGGTGATTTGATGGATTTGACGATGTGACATTCGAACTGAATCTGGTGTGATGATAAAGCGTAGCTTCTAGCCTCATCAACCGGTAAATGACAGAAATCGGGCAAGCAGCATGGCTATGTAGGTCGCACCTATTAGGGTGTATAATCACCTGATCTAGAGTTTCATTTACTTCTAAAAATCTATTGTCGATGCTGTCCCATTCGGGAAACGGTTGCTGATCCCAATCGTTGGCGATATACATTCGATACACTCAAGCGAAATGAGTGGTCGGTCATGTGTGGCTGAGTTGCAAGATGTTCTTGTTGAACTCAGTGTATTCTCCTCTAGAGATATACCAGCGGAAGGTGGTTCCATACCTTGTCATAGTTGGAAACCCATTACCCAATACGTGCTTGCGGTTTATGATTTGTATATATATGTGGAACGTGAGATGCAAACGTTCCACTAGATTGTTATCTACTTGATTTAGACATTATTATAATATCAAAAGAGTTTTGATATAAAGATTATCGTTCCTTCCAAAAGGGATTTGAAAGTTAAATCAAGCGTTTGGATTCTCATAAGGGAAAAACCCGTTCCGTGTTATATGGCGTGGTCTTATGAGATATCATTTAGCTTTCGGAAACTATTTTAAACTGTTTACTCATACCAGTCCCATGACTGACCCGGAGTTTATTTGTTTTGTTCTACCAAAACTCTTGGGTGCCTAAATTTGTACGGGCAGTCAAGTAGTTCAGGATTTTACAGATCTATCTAAAGGAGCTTGGAGCAGGAGGCTTCAGCGTTAGTTATATAGAGTTTTGTTCCGCTGTGTTGTAAGTTTTGTACTCTGATAAGTGTATGTTATACAGTTAAGATTTTGTATTTCAAAGATATGATATATTATATTTTGTTCCGCTGCGATGTGAGATTCTGTGCTGTTATTTCTGTTCTTCTTCTACCTCTTTCTTCTAAAAAAAATGTTTCGTATTTTCGTGATATTTGGGTTGGACGTATGATGTATATAGTCAACTCTGATGTTACGGATTTGCGGGTCACTACAAGTAAAAGATAAGTGTGGGGGTATTTTGATTAACATAGAAATGTGTTTATATTATGCTCTTATATTTTATCTTTTGTAAACAAATAAATGATACTTTGGGTACTTTTATGTGTTTTTACAGGTTGTCAAGAAATGCCTCCTTCGTTTCAAATTAAAGGCCAACTACAAATAAAAAGCTACTTCCCCGTATTAAAGCCATCTCAATTACAGAAGACGTTGTAGCTCACTGGTAAATGCATAGAGATTTGTACTGAGAGACCTGAGTTCGATCCCCGTCAAGCTCACTTTTTGCTAAAGAATGGAACTTTCACACTGCCCCTTTGCTATGAAGAATATATTAATTAGTGTTATATATTATATACATATTCATGTGTATATATGATATTCACTAATAGACAATTCAGGAGTAGTCATGGAAATCAATTCAGAACATTCATTTTTCAATTTCCAATTAGAAGAATTTCTGATTAATTTATTGCCAAGAAAAGATCAATTTTGAAGATTTTATCCTTTGTTGCCTTTGGAGTCTAATGAGTATCCTTGTTTGGAAGAATTAATCACATGGAATCTGCTCATCAATCAATCAATTTGCTACATGGAAGATAGGATGTTTTGGAAGATATTCACCATGTTTTGCTTTCCAATCAAGCTTGGGCAAGGAAGGCAAGAGATATAATGGATGATGAGGCCCAGTTATTCATAGACTTAATTAGGGTTTCCTGTTCACCTATAAAAGCACATGTACATCCCATTGTAAAGATCTCCATTATTCTATATTCTCTTCTCTGTTAATAGAAGTTCTTCTTCTTTTTACTATTTCTGCATTTTTCTTTCTTAGCAACCGGTGTTGTCTTCACAATTAGTATTGGAAGGGCAACAATTGTATTTTACATTTTTTTTCTTTCTTGATTTAGAATATTACGGTATCAATTTATAATACCAAATCAACCAAGCAAGATTTTTTTTATATCTATACACAAGAAAATAAAAGGAAAATATAAACAAAAACTAACACGAATCAGAAATTAAATAAATAATAAAATTTAATCGTTACCTCCCCGGCAACGGTGCCAAAAACTTGACCGACGCTTCCTATGAATTAGAAAAGCGCGACATTTAAATTAAATTCTGCAAGCGTACAGGTGTGTAGCATACAGGTCGAACACAAGGAGGTAAATTAAAATCAAATTATTTATCTAATCTCTTGGGCGAGTTAGACGAAGCCTGGAGATTTTGTTGAAATAAAAACAAATTGAAATTGCGAACCTAGGATTATCGTTGAATCTAATCAACGATTAATCACTAAAGAAAGTAAATTGCAAAACAAGAACAACAATGCAGAAAATAAAAGTGCAGAATAAGAAGAACAACAAAAAGTAAATTAAGATTGTCGTTGAAACTAATCAAACGACTAATCACTAACAAAAAAAATGTAAAATACAATTGGTGCCCTTCCAAAACTAATTGTGAAGACAACACCGATTGCTAAGAAAGAAAAATGCAGAAATAGTAAAAAGAAGAAGAACTTTTATTAATGGAGAAGAGAATACAGAATAATGGAGATCTTTACAAATGGATGTACATGTGCTTTTATAGGTGAACTGGAAACCCTAATTAATTCTATGAATAACTGGGCCTCATCATCCATTATATCTCTTGCCTTCCTTGCCCAAGCTTGATTGGAAAGCAAAACATGGTGAATATCTTCCAAATCTTCCTATCTTCCATGTAGAAAATTGATTGATTGATTGATGAGCAGATTCCATGTGATTAATTCTTCCAAACAAGGATACTCATTAGACTCCAAAGGCAACAAAGGATAAAATCTTCAAAATTGATCTTTTCTTGGCAATAAATCAATCAGAAATTCTTCTAATTGGAAATTGAAAAATGAATGTTCTGAATTGATTTCCATGACTACTCCTGAATTGTCTATTAGTGAATATCATATATACACATGAATATGTATATATATAATATAACACTAATTAATATATTCTTCATAGCAAAAGGGCAGTGTGAAAGTTCCGTTCTTTGGCAAAAAGTGAGCTTGACAGGGATCAAACTCAGGTCTCTCAGTACAAATCTCTATGCATTTACCAGTGAGCTACAACGTATTTTGTAATTGAGATGGCTTTAATACGGGGAAGTAGCTTTTTATTTGTAGTTGGCCTTTAATTTGAAACGAAGGAGGCATTTCTTGACAACCTGTAAAAACACATAAAAGTACCCAAAGTATCATTTATTTGTTTACAAAAGATAAAATATAAGAGCATAAAATAAACATATTTCTATGTTTATCACATAACAATCTTCCGGTTTCCGCTGGCTAAGGCAGCAGATAACTCCCTTGGTGTTGATAATCTCCAAAGCCAGTCAGCTCAGACCATTTTCAAATTTCAGTATCAATCATCCAAAAGTCACCCAGCCATTTACTGCCAAAGCGTCCACCAAAGATAAACATATGACAGTCAATTGAAACAGCTACGTGAAACGCCCGTGGAGATGGCCCGTTTTTCCATCGGTTTCACTGCCTAAGCATTCAGGGGTAAACCACAATTTATTTTCAACATCATAAATGACGAGTTCATCGAGAAACTTTTTATCAGCAAATCCACCAAAACAATAACCTTTGATTTTCCAACCAATACAGTCGTATGACCACTTCTAGCAATTGGAAGTATTCCAGCAAAAATCGGAGGGATCAGCTTTAACCCAGTCGTATTTTCCCTATATCACAGTATCTTTTTTTCTGAAATTAAGTTTATATAAATTTATTTTAATTAATAAATTCAATGATTCATTCAAAATGATAATCAACTCAGATATAGCAAAGCATATAGATATAGATGAGTATACTCACCAAATAGGCACCACTATACAAACCGGTATCATAAAGAAACTCCTCAGCCTTAAAAAAGTAAATGAAAAATTGAAAGAATATTGTTTCAAACCCAACGCAGTGCACATCATTGCACTCAGTCTATTAAAAACCAGTTTAGAATTCAAAATACAATGCTTTGGGATATTTTGCTTTTTTTTTCAATTGCAAACTGCAATATGGTGGCATCTACTTCAGTCCTAAAATCTAAAAATGGTTATTCCAATTCAGCTTAAATTATATACAAAATCACAAAACAAAGTAAAACCAAACCTTTTCTCTTGAAAGCTCAAAGACTGATGCATAGATTTTTTCGATTGGGAAACAGAAGAAGTGAAGATGCATGAAGAAGCAAAGAGGGGCGAAGATGGGTGGATCTTTCTGAAGGAATATGAATTTAGGGTTTTCATGAGGAAGTGAAGATGGAAAGCAAATTACGCGAAGGAGGAAACAGAAAAGTAGGGGAAACAAAAGGAAATAGGGAAAAAGCGCGGGCTCTGAAATTAATTGAAAGACTGCCAATTAGTTTTGGGGTGGATTAATTATACAACGTTTTGCTATGTTGTCTTAAGAACAACAACAATCTTCCTACTTACAAATAAGGTTCAACAACAACAATCAGTCCAAAATGTTGTCTTATAGTATTGTGGATAGACACTTTTCTTGTAGTGAATGTCAATGAAATGAAGATTGAGGAATTAATCGAGAATTTGATGTTGTTTCAAGTCCAATTAAAGAAAAGAAAGGAAAATAAGCTAACTGAAATAAATCCATAACATTTAAGGCAACAACAAATTGTTCTGATTCAAGCAGCAAAGACGATCAAGAAATAACCTTAATGACAAGAAATTTCAGAAAGTTTATGAGGTATAGAAGGAGAAACAACTATCAAAGAAATAATCAAGGAAGTTCAAGAAGAAATGATGATCGATGTTATAAATGTAATAAACCAGGCCATATTAAGAGAATGTGTCCATATCCAGATAAATCAATTCAACAGCCGGACAATAGTAATTCATCGAAGAAAAGAAAGAGGGCATATGCAACAACTCTAGATGATTCAGATTCATCATCAAGCGATGAAGAGCCAGAAATCGGAAATTCAAATATATGTTTCAAATCAATTCAGAATTCAGAAAATATCGAAGAAATGGATCTAAAAACCAGGTATGCCTTAATTTTTTTTTTTTGGTTTAATGGATATTTTGTTTACTTTGCTTTGAATTTGAAATTTAAACTTTAAAATTCAAACATGAAATTTTAAATTCAAATTTGAAATTTGAATTTTGAAATCCAAAATAATAAAAAAAAATTAAGTAAAATAGTGAAACAAATTTTGGATGTTTTTCTTAAATTCAAAACCAGCAAGTTTTACCGATTCCAAATAACAAGATCAAGTATCACAGGTCTCGACAAACAGAACATAAATCATAATAATAAATAAACAACTAAACCAGGTTTCCTCCTTGCAAATTCATCATGTATCTTGCTTCTGATAAACATAGGTCAAGCTAAACTTACCGCAATAATGACGATCAAAGTGGCTATCCATGAAATTTCCAGCACCACACTCTATGTTAGGGCACCCCTTCCTCAGCCTAATAACCTTTCCAGTGTCATCGACCTTGTAGAATTGAAGAACTGCATGCTTAACTTTCTTATGTTTGTGCTTGATGTAACACCCCGTATTTTCTGTGAATATAAAAGTAACAAAACAAAGTATAATTAATTTTTAAAAGAAGAATTAAGGAAAATGGATTACGACATTGCGTTCGTCTCGGAATTTTGGTTTGCATAAAACGGACTCCGTATGAAGAAGTTATGGCACTTAGAAGTTTCAGGGATTTAGAACAAAAACCAGCCCGAATTCAAAATTCAAAGTTCGAAATTCAAAACACACACCCGGGCTGAGCGGGAAAATTCCCGCCCAGGACCTAGGTCGACCAGGGGGTTAACCTGGGTAGAACAGGTCGACCATAGGGTCGACCTTCCGCCTATTTCCAGATCCATGGACAAATTCATTTTTCAGTATTTAGACACCCATTCTGACCAGATTCGTTGCTCCTAAGCTATTTAAACTCCCCCAAACCTCACTTTCTCTCCACACGATTTCATTATGCCTATACTCTGTCCTAATTCATATTAATATAAATTAATGGCGTCGTTACTCTACTGAAATCTAAGCTAGAACAAGTGCTCCCTCTTCTTCCAATCTGAATAGGATTAAAAGAGAACAACTACAACCCCTTTTTCTTTTAGAATCCAACCAATGTGAGTATAGTTATTTTCATATATGAAATTTAATTATGATTTTGACACGGTTATAAATCTGAATTGGAGAATATGTATATTCTTGTTTATCAGATCTGTTATTCTGTGTAGATCTACCTTATTCCTGTTTATCAGATCTGTTTTTCTATGAAGATCTATCCTATTAATATATTTGTAACTATTATGTATCTCTTCCTTTCTTCTGTTCTATAGCCAGGCTACCACGAGCCTGAGCCAAATCTCATAAGAGATCGACGCACGAACGCTAAATTTGGGGAAAGTTGTGAATGGTTAGATATGACTGATTTGTGACTAATTTGAGAAAAGAATATATGTTGTAATTTAAGATCTAGATCCGGGTATACTATATATGATAGTCTGTGATTTGGAAGAGGGAGAATTATTTTGTATATGACTTTGGCACAAAGATCTATATTAAAATAGGATAACTATTAAACGTGAACTCGCCTAATTGGAGATTTTTGGGCATTTGACGTATGCTGAAAATAAATGCTATAATTTGGCATAATTCATATTGTATGTCATGATTTGAGGTTTTTGGAGAATACTCTGTACTGTGTAAATTTAACTGAAATTTGAGACATATGTTATATGGTGAATTATGACCATAATTTGGGCATGTAAAATTAGGATTAATTTTATGATTAGGCGAGGTATGTCAATGCAATTTTAAGGGATGATTAAATCGGTTAAATTTCCTAATCTGCTAAATCTGTTGAAACTTTATATGGTAATTTAGGTTATGAAAATATGTAGGCATGATCTAAAATTGAGCAAAACATGTTAATAGAACTTTGGATAATCTGCTGTAGCTTTTAAAGAAGTTAATTTGTTGAATTGGCATAATTACTCTTATATTGGCATAATCTATGAATGAATACTTTAGCTAAAAATAAGAAAGCTGAGACACGAGGTTAGACTCTGTTTGCGGTAGAAGCTTGCCCGGACCCAACAGGCTTAACCAGCAACCGCAAACTGTCAGTCTAATGTGAGAGGTCGTAGGCATAAAGATGCTTAGACACGAGGTTAGGTCTGGCTTGTAGCAGAAGTCTGCCCGGAACCGCCCGGCACATCCAACGGCCACAAGCTACCGACCTAATGTGAGAGGTCTGTGCATTAATATTTAAATAATGCAAATCTAGGATAAATATGATGCCTAAAAACGTGTTGGGTGGATAAGTCTAAATCAACTGGAATGATAAATCTAATAAACTCGTTTGTAAATCTGTAGGCCCAATACAAAGTTAGTTGAAACAATCTGTAAGTCTGTTAATCTGTATATCTGATCCGTTAGTCTAGAAACTTGTTAATCTATATATCTGATCCATTAGTCAGAAAACTTGTTAACCTGTATGTATGATCTGAGAACTAGTTAATCAGGACTTTGTACATCTGAAATCTATATGCAAGTTAATCTGAAATCTGTTAGTCTGGGGACACAAGGTTAGGAGGGATAATTATTTGTGTCATCTGTTGTTTGGAACCCATATTAGTTATTAACCCTTTCTGGTATCAAAATTATGACCCAACACTAGGTAGGGGGTCAAGGGCACGCTTACTGAACTAGTTGTAAGTGGTTCACTCTGATAATGGTGAGGGGTGTTGATGGCGCATTCCAACTGGTACATGTGCGTGCATGGATCCGGTCTGCTCTGAGGATGTAAGACACCGTGACATCTATAAATGGGCCTTTGTCTATAGGTTTTCACTATAGGGAGTGATACACCCTTCTTTGGGGCCGGCACAGGGTATTTATGTATTAGGGAGCCGATCGCTTAGGGTAGAATTTAGGGTACACTTAGTTCTGTCTGTTTCTGTTTGGGTTCCGCCTGTTTCTGTTGGGGTGGTAACACCTGTCTGTTTCTGCGTGGTACCGTCTATTGGGGTGGTAAAGGTCCATTATTGGTGTACAACTAATTCTAATATTCCATTTCCGTAGGGATTATTCTGTTTTTGTCTCTGATTTTGTTTCTGCTTCTGTTTCTTTACGTCTGTCTCTGTTAGGGTGTAAAGGCCCATTACTAGCATTCTGTTTCTGAACGTCTATCTCTGTTAGGGTGGTAAACGCCCATTTCTAGCATCGTGTTTCTGAAGAGATCATTCTGTTTTCTATTTAGACATTAGGACAACACCTAATTCTGTTATATTAGTATTAGTGCAGAGAAGTGAAAACCAAGTAAGAAGCTTAGTTTAGCCTATATCATTCTGTCTCTTCTGTTAACCTGCTACTCCTATTATGGTTATCTCTCATCCAGTTTTATTTACATATCATGATACTGTTATCTGTTTATATGCTGAAAGTCACTGGACTCACCAGACTTATATCTGACCTAGTTTGTTTCGCCTCTTTTCTTCCGTTTCCCCCTCCCCCAGGTTCTCAGGGTGGAAACTTAGGAGCTTGATTCAGGTTCCAACTGTTTGAAGTGCTTGAAATATTGCTTGGCTTTGATTCTACTTATTTATGGCATTCTCCGTTAGGGATTATGGCTTTGAAATTATGCATTTTGAAGGTTTTTATATAAGATTAATATTTGTGTACTTTGGTTTTGGTATTGTGATGTAACCAAACTTATTTCTGTTTCTACTGTAATAAAGTTATAAAATTTTCAAATACTACTTTGCATATCTGTCTTGTAAATTTATGTTCTGTTTACTTATAACGTTCCACCAAAGTTAAGGCATTCTCTTTGAGAGTGACCTTAATGGAAGTGGGGTGTTACACTTGGTATCAGAGCTGAAGGTTAGCAGATTTTATAAAAAGTTTTTGAAAACTATTTTCAAAAGGGTTTTAAAAAGGAAGTATTCTCAAAGGTAAAGTTTATTTTGAAAAACATAATCCCCAAAAGCCATATATCTCTCTTTCGATTCTCCGTTTTGAATCTCTCCCATTTTCTTTTTAGCATGTCTGGGGTACCTAAGATACCCGAGGGCATACCAATACCAACTTGGTTCAGAAGGTATCTGGAGGCTAGGGCCACCGCCGCAGGCCCAGAAGACGTTCCTCCTCCTCCTCCTTCCCCTCCCCGTGTTGATACTTTTTCGAAGATATGCAAGGACTTTCGAGGGGCGGGAAACCTTTTCACGGGTCTGGGACATTTGTTGAAGCTCAAAATTGGCTTAAGGAGGTGGAAGAATTGTTTGGTATCTTCAAGATAGAAGATGGAAGGAAGGTCCAATATGCTGCTTGGTTAATGAAGGACGAAGCCTCGTTTTGGTTGGTGGTCACGAATGGAGAGCGTCCAGTAGAGACATGGATAGATTTTAGGCATAGGTTCAAGATGAAATTCCTCTCACGAGAAGAAGAGAATTTATATGTGGAGAGGTTCTTAGCATTGAAGCAAGGGAATTCATCAGTGAAGGAGTACGTCAACAAGTTCAATCGGTTCGCGAGATTCGGCTTAGACTTGGTGAACACACCTGAGAAGAAGGCCCTGAGATTCGTTAAAGTTTGAATGAGCCGCTACATGGGTTGGCTATGACCCACATTCCTATGGGGGCTACCTTCGAGAAATTGGTTGACATGGCGTTAATGCATGAAGAGGAAGCCAAAAGTGAGAAGAAAGAAGAAAAGCTCGAAGGACCACAGAACAAGAAAGAGTGGCCCAAAAAGGAAACACAAAAGAAGAATGAAAAGTCTAAAGATAAGAAGGAGAAAAAGTGCTTTACATGTGGAAGGTTGACTCATTTGAACAAGGATTGCAGAAAGAGGAAGGGCGCTTGCTTCAACTGTGGAGAAATGGGACACTTCACTAGGGATAGCCCGAAGAAACGTGGGCAAGGGAAGAGGGCAGAACCTACTTCTGGAGGGCAGGCGAATGCTCTCATGACTGGTGGATAGGGTAGAGATAGTAAATTTCTGTAGAAGGTTTAATTTCTTAATCTGATTATTGAGATAAAACTCTTTTTGATTCTGGCATTTTGATTCTGTAATTGAGACTCTGCACTTTAATACTAGTCTTGTTTCTGATCCCGCTATGGTCTCAAACCCCATAAGGGTTACGACTCATCTGTTTGTGATAAGTTGGGGTTTGAGGGTATCTGTGTTAGGAGTTAAGTTGACTATGACACATACATTCTGGTTTTGTGGGATATAGTGGGGTTTTATCATGCTTAGTTTCCTAAGAATCATTTTATAATATGATCTGTATTAGTAGTCTGTAAGTATCTGAATATTTCTGAAAAGGATAGGGTTTTTACTTGAATCGTGAAGTAGATTTCCAGTTTTGACATTGCTTAATGGGAGTAATTCTCTGAGTGTCAATCTGATGTTGATTTCGGTCTTCGGGGTTGATACTTAGGGATTTATTCTCTTAACCGATGTCTGATGGGAACAGAACTTTTGTACTTGCTTCTATCACTCGGTTGTATCCTATTGATCGATTCTTCGACCTTTAGGTAGAAACTAATGGGTGTAAACATGTGTTTGAGACATGTTATGTTTGATGGTTGCAAGTGGATGCAAGTGGTTGCTAGTGTTTGCTCGTGGATGCATATACACACACTAGGCACTAGATCGGCTCAAAAGCACTCTCATACTGCATATGGATGTGTGTGCATTTTTTTTTTCAATTTTTGTGGATGCAAAATGATTGACTCATCACATGAATGTTGCATTCGGATGAATGGTCATGCATTCATATAGAAATGATGTGTATCAAATAGGATTTCTTGCATACATAATTGGACTCATGGCACTAACATAATTCGCATTAAGGAGGTCAACTGAATCAGTAGACCGCCTGATCTTTGCATTAGATAAGAGACATATACACATACTTTTGCATATGTACATACAACATTAGAAGTTTTCTAAGGACAATGGATGCTTGTGGATGATGGTTGAGTAGATGGGTGATTGGATGGTAGGACACATTCTTCTTAACTTGAAGATTTCAGGGACGAAATCCTTTAAGGAGGGGGGAATGTAATACCCCGTATTTTTTGTGAACATAAAAGTAACAAAACAAAGTATAAATAATTTTTAAAAGAAGAATTAAGGAAAACAAGTTACGCCATTGTGTTCGTCTCGGAATTCTGCTTGAGATAGAGTCTGAGTTTGCATAAAACGGACTTCGTATGAAGAAGTTATGGCACTTAGAAGTTTCGGGGATTTAGAACAAAAACCAGCCCGAATTCAAAATTCAAAGTTCGAAATTTAAAACACACACCGGGCTGGGCAGGAAAATTCCCGCCCAGGACCCAGGCCGACCAGGGGGTCGGCTTGGGTAGAACAGGTTGACCATGGGGTCGACCTGGTGGCCGACCTCCCCCTTATTTCCAGATCCGTGGACAGATTCGTTTTTCTGTATTTAGACGCCCATTATGACCAGATTCGTTGCTCCTAAGCTATTTAGACACCCCCAAACATCACTTTCTCTCCATACAATTTCATTACGCCGATACTTTGTCCTGATTCATTTTAATATAAATCAATGGCATCATTACTCTGCTGAAAGCTAAACTAGAACAATTGCTGGTTCTTCTTCCAATCTGAATAGGATTAAAAGAGAACAACTACAACCCCTTTTTATTTTAGAATCCAACCAAGGTGAGTACAGTTATTTTCAGATATGAAATTTAATTATGATTTTGACATGGTTATAAATCTGAATTGGAAATTATGTATATTATTGTTTATCAGATCTGTTTTTCTGTGTAGATCTACCTTATTCCTGTCTATCAGATCTGTTTTTCTGTGAAGATCTATCTTATTAATATTATTGTAACTATTCTGTATCTCTTCCTTCCTTTTGTTCTATAGCCAGGCTACCACGAGCCTGAGCCAAATCTCATAAGAGATCGATGCGCGAACGCTAAATTTGGGGAAAGTTGTGAATGGTTGGATATGACTGATTTGTGACTAATTTGAGAAAAGAATATATGTTGTAATTTAAGATCTAGTTCCGGGTATACTATATATGATAGTCTGTGATTTGGAAGAGGGAGAATTATTTTGTATATGACTTTGGCGCAAAGATCTATATTAAAAAAGGATAACTATTAAACGTGAACTCGCCTAAATGGAGATTTTTGGGTATTTGACATATGCTGAAAATAAAGGCTATAATTTGGCATAATTCGTGTTGTATATCGTGATTTGAGGTTTTTGGAGAATATTCCGTACTGTGTAAATTCAACTAAAATTTGGGACATATGTTATATGGTGAATTATGACCATAATTTGGGCATGTAAAATTAGGCTTAATTTTATGATTAGGCGAGGTATGTCAATGGAACTTTAAGGGATGATTAAATCGGTTAAATTGCCTAGTATGCTAAATCTGTTGAAACTGAATATGGTAATTTGGGGTATGAAAATCTGTAGGCTCGATCTAAAATTGAGCAAAACATGTTAATAGAACTTTGGATAATCTGTTGTAACTTGTAAAGTAGTTAGTTTGTTGATTGGGCATAATTAGTCCTATATTGGCATAATCTGTGAATGAATACTTTAGCTAAAAATAAGAATGCGGAGACACGAGGTTAGACTCTGTTTGCGGTAGAAGCCTGCCCGAACCCAACCGGATTAACCAACAACCGCAAACTATCAGTCTAATGTGAGAGGTCGTAGGCATAAAGATGCTTAGACACGAGGTTAGGTCTGGCTTGTGGCAGAAGTCTGCCCGGAACCGCCAACCACATCCAGCGGCCACAAGCTACCAACCTAATGTGAGAGGTCTGTGCATTAATATTTAATTAATGCAAATCAAGGATAAATATGATGCCTAAAAACGTGTTGGGTGGATAAGTTTAAATCAACTGGACTGATGAATCTAATAAACACGTTTGTAAATCTGTAGGCCCAATACGAGGTTAGGTGAAACAATCTGTAAGTCTGTTAATATGTATATCTGATCTGTTAGTCTAAAAACTTGTTAAGCTGTATATCTGAACCATTAGTCTGAAAACTTGTTAACCTGTATGTTTGATCTGAGAACTAGTTAATCTGGACTTTGTACATCTGAAATCTATAAGCAAGTTAATCTAAAATCTGTTAGTTTTGGGACACAGGGTTAGTAGGGGTAATTACTTGTGTCATCTATTGTTTGGAACCCATATTAGTCTTTAACCCTTTCTGGTATCAAAATTATGACCCAACACTAGGTAGGGGTCCAGGGCACGCTTACTGAACTAATTGTAAGAGGTTCATTCTGATAATGGCGAGGGGTGTTGGTGGCGCATTCCAACCGGGTCATGTGCGTGCATGGATCCGGTCTGCTCTGAGGATGTAAGACATCGTGACATCTGTAAATAAGTCTGTGTCTATAGGTTGCGACTTTAGGGAGTGATACACCATTCTATGGGGCCGACACGGGGTATTTATGTATTAGGGAGCTGATCGCTTGGGGTAGAATTTAGGGTACACTTAGTTCTGTCTGTTTTTGTTGGGGTACCGTCTGTTTCTGTTGGGGTGGTAACACATGTCTGTTTCTATGTGGTACCATCTGTTGGGGGTGATAAAGGCCCATTACTAGTGTACACCTAATTCTAATATTCCGTTTCCGTAGGGATTATTCTGTTTCTGTCTCTGATTTCGTTCCTGCTTCTGTTTTTGTACGTCTGTCTCTGTTAGGGTGGTAAAGGCCCATTACTAGCATTCTGTTTCTGAACGTCTGTCTTAGTTAGGGTGGTAAAGGCCCATCTCTAGCATTGTGTTTCTGAAGAGATCATTCTGTTTAGACACTAGGACAACACCTAATTCTGTTATACTAGTATTAGTGCAGAGAAGTGAAAACCAAGTAAGAAGCTTAGTTTAGCCTATATCATTCTGTCTCTTCTGTTAACCTGCTACTCCAGTTATGGTTATCTTTCATCCAGTTTTATTTACATGTCATGATACTGTTATCTGTTTATATGCTGAAAGTCACAGGACTCACCAGAGTTATGTCTGACCTAGTTTGTTTTGCCTCTTTTCTTCCGTTTCCCCCCTCCCTCAGGTTCTCAGGGTGGAAACATAGGAGCTTGATTCAGGTTCCAACTGCTTGAAGTGCTAGAAGTGCTTGAAATATTGCTTGGCTTTGATTCTACCTATTTATGGCATTCTCTGTTGGGGATTATGGCTTTGAAATTATGCATTATAAAGGATTTTGTATAAGACTGATATTTGTGTACTTGGGTTTTGGTATTGTGATGTAACCGAACTTATTTCTGTTTCTGCTGTAATAAAGTTATAAAATTTTCAAGTACTACTTTGCATATCTGTCTTGTAAATTTCCGTTCTGTTTACTTATAACGTTCCACCGAAGATAAGGCATTCCCCTTGAGAGTGACCTTAACGGAAGTGGGGTGCTTGATCTTCTTGGGCTTGGTGTAGGGTTTTTTTTCCTCTTCTTTGCTCCACCCCTCAATCTCAGCACCAGATGAAGGGTAGACTCTTTCTGAATGTTGTAGTCTTCCAATGTCCTACCATCCTCATGTTACTTCCCAGCAAAGAATAACCTCTGCTGATCTAGTGGAATCCCTTCTTTTTCTTGGATTTTGGCTTTGACATTATCAATGACATTGATTCACTCAACCTCTAGGGTGATTGTTTCCGTGTTAGGGTTTTCACGAAAATTTGCCTGTTGACGGCTTGGATGTTTGTTAGGATTAATACAAATTCAGGAAATAACAAAACCTGAAATATAAATCAATTCTATTTCAAAACCAAAAAGTCAAAACAACATGCTTTCGAATTTCTACATGTATGTCGACATACATAGAAGGGATTGTCGACATAAAGACCAGAAAATGGAATTCAAATTTTGAATTTTAATAGTTTAAACTTTCAAACTTCCCTTCAACTTTTCACCAACTCCCAAGGTCTGAAAAGTGTCATTAATTTCAGAAAAGTTGTGCGCATTCAATCTCTATTTATATATCTATTCAGTTTTATTCTCTCTACCTCTCATTCAAAATTCAAACTACTCTCTTCATATCTATACTCTTCAAAAATCTCTAATGGCTTACTCTAGAAATCTTCGAAAAATGAGATTATCCAAAACCATCAAAGGATATCACAATAATGACAGAGAAGCAATCAACACCTATGTTGACTATGTAGCAAATGCAAAAGTCAATATGAGAGCTTTCTGTAACGACCCTGAAAATCTGAACCAATTTAAAATTTTTAAATTGGCTAAAATAATGGATTTTAAATATTTAGAATAAATATTTTAAATAATAGCAATGAAAAGTGAGCTTGAATCGACGTTTGAAAACGAAAATAATTAATTATAATTATAAACAAGGCCTGGAATGGCGCTGCAGTTTCAAAAATTGAATACAAACTTTGTCGGACTGTACCGGGTGCAAAACAAAACGGATTTGAGAGAAACCAAAAATATTTAAATCTGTTAGTGAATACCTTTCTAACGAATCTGAAAAATCAAATTTTCATAGCGGAAAGCAAAAGTTATGGCCAAATGAATTTTCAGAAAGGTCGCTATGGAATTTATATAGCCCGTGAAATTGGCCATTTTGCAAACGACCTCGGAATTCGACGAAACCACTTTTGTTGGATTCAGGATGAGAAGTTATTGCTAGGTTTCAAGTTTCATAATTTTTGAAGCTAGTATGTGAGCGTCGCAAAGGAAAACGTGGTTTGGTCAATTACAGTTAAATTGGATCGACCAAAAATGGGCCTTTTTGCAAACGGTCTCGGAATTCGATGAAACTAGTTTTTTTGGGACCGTATCGTCAAAACATAGCCAGATTTATTTTTCTGGAATTTTTCGAATCAGTTTGTGGCCCTAGCAAATTGAAATGTACGTTCAAATTGAGTATTGAATGTTATATATTTTAATTTGAAAGAAAACTGACAGAAACATTCGAATGGGCCTACGGAACATATCCCATTGTGTTCGGAATGGGGGTAAAATGCTAGGGACGACAGTCGTTGGGTTTCGATTGGTGTTAGTACGTGAGGGGGGGTATTTTTGGATTTAAAAATTTATAAATATAAAAAAAATATTTCATTGGTCAACGTAAACTCTCTCTCCCCGATAATCAAAATCGCGAACGACGAAAGTTGCTCCAACCTTCCTCCTTATTTTCTGATCAATCCAGGCACCATTAGGCCTCAACCCAGTTGAGGATTTTGTAGCTCTCATCGAGCTCTTCAAATCCATACCTGGAGCATCCCCTATCGCTACGCCATCATCGAGTTTCGAGCCCAGGAAGTTATCGACTTCCAGCCGCCGCCACGCACGCCTGAGGCCGTCGAACTGGCCCCATCTCCAGCCGAACAGGCGCCTCTCCTACCTCTTCGACGCTGCGAAGGCCGATCGACGAATAGTTGCACGGATTGGAAGATAAATCGCGACCTAGTTTTGAAGATTTTCAGAGAGGTACGGCTATATATATTTTCAACAGTTTTAACACCTTTAAACCGTTGCAAACTTTGAAAAATCATATCTTTTTCGTTCCTTGACGAAATTCGATGAAATAGGAAACATCGTGACCGTGTGCACGTCTTCTACATTTTAGAAGAGACCGCATATTTTTCTGAGCCTTCTGCTGTTTTTGGTGGAGTGGAACCCAATGTGAGATTTCTAATTTATAAACGATATGGAAAACGACGATGTATAAATTATATAGTCGATGTATGAGTTATATAAGCGTTGTACACCCCTTGTATAAGCGTTGTATAAGTTGTACGTTCGATGTATAAGTTATACATGCGTTGTAAAAATTATATATGTGTTGAAATAGAAGTGAACTGCTATATATATATATGCCCCTCGTCCACAAACCATGGACGATATTTATTGGTTGTGATTGGTGTGAAAATTGATTGATAGCGAATGGTTGTTTGGGATTGTTTGTAGTTGATATTGATTGATTGTGGTTGAAAAATACCCATTTGTGGTTGAGAAATATTTGGTTGAAACCACATAGGATTAGTTTGTGGAAATGAAATAAATATATACATGCCGCCTGCGTGCGAACTAGATGCATGATCCCCATTGTCAAAAACCGCGAGGTTTTAAGGTAGAGCGAGGAGCCGTACTAGGGACGGTCCCGGTTTTAACTACCCTGCCGTTATGCTGCCGAAATTTCGAATAATATTCATGTGTTTGGATTATTTTCATTTGCTGAAACTATATTTATTAGTTGAATAGAAAACCTTCATGTGTTGAATTGAAATTCATTCGTTGAATAGAAATTCATGTGTTGAATGGTGTTCGTGTTTTAAATATAAAAATCACATTTTTATCTATATATAGAAACTATAGAAAACCTTCATGTGTTGAATTGAAATTCATTCGTTGAATTGAAATTCATGTGTTGAATGGTGTTCGTGTTTTAAATATAAAAATCACATTTTTATCTATATATAGAAACTATAGAAAACCTTCATGTGTTGAATCGATATTCATTCGTTGAATAGAAATTCATGTGTTGGATGGTGTTCGTGTTTTAAATATAAAAATCACATTTTTATCTATATATAGAAACTATAGAAAACCTTCATGTGTTGAATCGATATTCATTCGTTGAATAGAAATTCATGTGTTGGATGGCGTTCGTGTTTTAAATATAAAAATCACATTTTTATGTATATGTAGAAACTATAGAAAACCTTCATGTGTTGAATCGATTTTCATTCGTTGAATAGAAATTCATGTGTTGGATGGTGTTCGTGTTTTAAATATAAAAATCACATTTTTATCTATATATAGAAACTATAGAAAACCTTCATGTGTTGAATTGAAATTCATGTGTTGAATGGTATTCATATTTTGAAATAAATTGTTTTATAATAAAAATCACATTTTTATCATCTATATGAACTATATAAAATAATCTCGTTTTGAAAGAAATTGTTTTAAAATAAAAATCCTATTTTCATTACCTATATGAACTATATAAAATAATCTCGTTTTGAAAGAAATTGTTTTAAAATAAAAATCCTATTTTCATTACCTATATGAACTATATAAAATAATAGTGTTTTGAAATGAATTGTTTTACAATAAAAATCACATTTTTATTATATACATGAATTGTTAAATATAGTGAAGTGTTGAAATAGAAGACAGTTAGATAAAAATATCATATTTATCAAATGTATGAAAAGAATATAGCTTTGAAATCGAAGAATCGATATATATTTTTAAATAGAATTGAAATATATCGAATAATGACGCTGCAGTTCGTATTTTGAAACCGTGATTTCAAACGATTAGTATGGGAGACCCGACCATCGGATTTTCCTGAAATCACAATCGTTGGGTTCTCTTTGGAAATATCTTTCCAACGGCACCAACTTTGTAAAAATCCAACAGTTGGATTGTCTGGAATGTTTAATTCAAATCTGAAGAAAAACAGCGCCAGAATCGATTTTATATATATATATATATATATATATATATAAAATTATATTTAATCGAATAACGACGCTGCAGTTCGTATTTTGAAATCGAAACTTCAAACTATAGTATCGGGAGATCCGACCGTCGGAATTTCCCAAAACTGGAACCGTTGGATTCGTTTTGGAAAGATCTTTCTAATGATGTAAATTTTATGAAGATCCAACGGTTTGATTTTCAGATATGTGTAAATCAAATCTGAAGAAAAACAGCGCCACGGTCGCATTATGGCCCGAAGCGTCGTTCTGAATAAATTGGCTATTTTAAAATAAATAAAAATAGCAATAAATCATTATAAAATATTATAAATGATATGGATGTGATTTAGAAATTAACTGAAGGTTGGCTAAGTCGAATGGTTTCCTGGGTGTTGATCTGATGTTGGTTTCGGCCTTCGGGGTTAATATTTGGGAAATCGTTCTCTTACTGATTGACGGTTAGTGACTAATGAATTGAAATGATGCATGTATATGTTAGTGTTGCACTTGTTTATTATATACGTGAGTTACTCAGAAAGACCGGGTTCATCCCATTCTGAATAACTGAATCGACGATAAGTAATCGAAGATGAAGACGATGGTCGAAGACCGGAGATCTTCACCTCGTTTGGATGGTAACCGAGGTCCTGATTGGGAGGCATCCCGAAATATGGATAATGAGTGGTGATCGTCCAGACGTACGTGGTGATCGATGGGTTTGCGAGGTATATAGTGCCTCTGGTTTCGTTCAGACCCAGAACGGACTTGTAAATGGACGTTGTGTCTGACATTGGATTTTATTCTGTGTTGATTGATCTCTGTTAAACATACATCTGTTTGGCGGCAGAGAATTTATTCTTTTGCTTAACGCCCTTCTCTGAAACGCACGAGCTCAGAGGTTGTATATCGATGGACATCAGTCGCATGACATGAATTGCTAGTGTGGCATGCCTAAGTGGCAAATGATCAGGGCTTCTATTGAAAAGCAAAGTCTTGTGGTGATGATCAAAGCACCGCCTGTGTGGCGTAGCTTTGTGTATAACGTGAAATCGCGAGCCTCACACCCCGGTATGAACCAGAAACGGGAGGAGGACCTCAGGGAGGGCATGCGTTTCCTTCTAGCTAGGAGTGGTGTCAGTGGTTTTACACGCCCTGACGAGTTTGACTTATGTGGTTGTTGCAGTTGCGAGGCGCCTCGGTTAGATCGGACGATCCGGGTCCGATGGAGTCATTCGTTGGCTCGTTGACGCCCCAAAGGGCGGGGAAACGTATTTTTCAGGCATAATAATCCACCTCGGTGGACCGGCCCTGACGATCCAAGGCTTGCCTGCGCGCTTGCCTAAGACACGGGCTAGAGCGTCTCGAATTCGGAAAGGACTATCTTTTGCCTTGGTTCAAGACGGAAATCCAATTTCCAAATATGAGATTGTGCGGTTTTGATTGTATACCTATATATGGCGACATAGTGGTATGGGGCATTAATGCCGTCTATGATTGATAGTTATGATTTGAAATTGCTTTCAAAACATGTAAACACTAGCAATAATATCAAATGCCTTTGTTTTATGCGTATCAAGCATATTTTGGCCGTTATAAGGTAAAAACTCTATCCTCCGGTTTGCGTTGCATTGTGTGATGGGAACCGAGTCTTATAATGACTTCATTTTTATAAAATGCATAGCGATGTTTAAAAAGGATGATTTTTTTAAAGCATTGGCAATCCAATGGAGTAAACCCGTTCCACGAAAGTGGCGTGGTCCGGTTATTAGCCGTATTATAAATGTGTTGAGTAGATTTCTCATACCAGTCCTTGATGCTGGCCCTAAGTAGGCCGGTACGCATGATAGGGGGTTCTCGCTTCGCGGTTTAGTGGCGAACGAGAGACTCTTACTCCTACATGCCGCAGTTTAGAGCGTTGGTTCGCCAGTAGGCGCGAGACTCGAGAGGGTCGCCGTAAAACAAGGGATTGGGGGACCATTGTGAGCCACGGTAGGTTTTACCTGCTGTACTGGAGGACGAAGGGATGGTTGTAAAGCCTACCGGATTTCGCGGTAACGTCACACTTTCTCCATCTTTGAAGACTTTCCATCTTATGATATTACTTTTCTTTTCAATCATAATGAAATATTGAGCTTGATTGACGCTCGGGATAACAATGAAGTATGTTACCCAAACTCGTCAAAATGTACTATACAAATCTCAATCGTGGCTTTTATGAAGGAGATGAAAGTCAAAATTGGAATAGCATAAAAGGCACAAAAATCGTTCTAGATTATGAAATTTTAGGCAATATCTTGAATTGTAAAAGTACGGGCTCGGATTTTTTGGAATTCGAAATCGAAGAAACGGATTTGGAAACTAATCATCACAAATTTGAAAGCGATGCTCACAGAATTCAAAAATTGCTTTTTTCACCTAAAAACAAGAATCGTAAACTTCCTCTTTCAACGTACCATCACATCACATTCCGAAATTTCAATAACCCAACTCTCAAAGTCCAAAAAGCATCTTTTGCTATTATTGGTGGCTATGAGATTAATTGGGCCGATATGATTCTAAAAGGACTTAAGCCCAAAGAAATGTCTAAAAGAGAAAACACTCTTTATTATGGAGTTTACCTTACTCGAATTTTCGAATATTTTGGAATTGATCTACAAGGAGAAGTGTTTGTATCAAGCACGGTGTTTGACTCCACAAATATACATCTTATGCAAATTCCACTTGCTTTAAGCCTTATGAGACAGTCGAAGATAAACAAGCTTGAATGAAACAAGAACAAGAACCAGTGGATATCAAAGAAGAAGAAAATTCTTTGGAAAGCGTAAAGTGTCCAATCAACAAGAACCATTTCCAAAGAGACACTTGTTCAAAGTCAAGTAAAACTAGCCAAGAACCAAAAGAAGCTCAAAAAGACGCTTACTCATATGACTAAGTTCACTGGAATAATAAGAAGAAAACTTGTAATTCCATCTTCCTCTCATCATTCGCTAAAATCTAAGCCGACGTAGTTTAAGTTATCTCTAGTATTTTCTTTTATTTGCTTTCAAATCTCATATTTAGTGTCTCGTAATTAGTTGGATGTATTTTCTTTCAAGTTTGAAGGAGTAATGTTTTATTTATGTCAAAATTATCTTTAAGTTACTGTCAAAACATTAGAATTAAATATATTAATATAATATAATAACAAATGACTCAAATTTGAAATTTTCAATTTTTTTATAAAGTATGTTGACATACATATATCAATATGTCGATATATAACTGCCAGTTTTTCAAAATTGTTCAACATTTAAAATTTAAATAACTAAGTCATGTCCATTAAAATTCAATGAAATCCTGACCCAATATAAACCTATTTCTTCCATAAAAATTTATTCTATCATTCCTCTTTCCTCTCTAATCAACTCATAACCAAAAGTACCAAATTATGGCAAATCCAATACATTATTTGAGTGGGAATCTTGAAACTTTGAATTCTTTCAAGAACATCCTTTCAATAATTCTACGAAATCTACGTCATCTCGAATTAAGCCAAATAAAGATGTTTGAACAATAAGAGAAGCATTTTGATGCCATTCGTTGGCCAATATCTTCTCTTTTCAAAGACGAAACAATAATCTCGCTAAGGCACCACCAACAAAAGAAGATGAAGATTAGGAAGTCATCAAGAAGGATCCAATCTTCGGAGAAGACGGATGGGTAGAAGTTCCAAAAGACATTTGATTGTTTGGTATGATTTGATTGGCTTGCTTGGTTGAATTATGTTTGAATTTGTTTCAAACATTATATGTAAATATTGATTGGATTGGTTTTCTTAGATTAAAAACTTGTATGTTTATGGATTAATACAATTTTAAACATTAAACACTTGCTTGTGATTATAGGCTTAAATTAAGGAGGGGGCAATTTATTTTAGTATAATCATAGGATATGTATAGATAGATATGGGAATTAGGGGGAGTATGTTTAGAGTTTCTTTCTGATAATGACAAAGGGGGAGAAATTATAAAACAAGGTTTAGTCAGCCATAGTTTAAGGAGGAGTACTATTATAGGATTCATGATGACAGGGGGAGTATTAGAAGGATCAGAATCAACAAATATGAACTGGTATGGATATTTTATAAATCAAGGTTGTCATCAACAAAAAAAGGGAGATTGTTGGAGAATGGAGTTTTGATGACAACAACTTTATTTCAGTTATCATTGATTATAAAATATATACTAACATTTTTGTCTAGAAAATATATACATATATATGCAGGATTAGTATACAAAAATAATACTGAAGACCGTACAGTTTCAGAGTTTCAAGAGATTCAGAATTTAAAGGAGATTCAAGAATAATGAGTAATCAAGTTATCAAGAGTTCAAGAAAAATATAGTAATAGAGTTTAGTTCATATGTAAGACTCTGAATAGCACTGCAGGTTCAAATTCAAATTCGGATTTTCAAATTCTAATTTTCGAAATTCAAATTCTAATTTCAATTTGTTTTTCTATCTTACTTACGATTTCAAATATATGTTTTAATTTTAATATATAAGTTTTTAAGTTTTTATAGTTATATAGTTTATCTTATGGTTTTAAATCCTATAATTTTAAAAATATGTTTATATAATATATAATTATGTTTTCATATGATTTTACACTTTATAATACTCATTTATATCACTAAGTTTTAATTCAAGAATAACCAGAATTATATATATATAGTTAAACACTTGAAAAATAGTTTAAAAACATTTTATACATACATATGTCGACATACATATGTCGACATACATATGTCGACATACATTTATGTCTATATTGACATAGAACTATCAATTTTTCAATTTTCAGAGAAAGTGCCTTTTCACTAGTTGTAACGTTCTAGAAACGTTGCAACCTTTCAAATCTTATAAATAGGGGCAAATTTCGAATTTCTTGATTATTATTCTTCTCCATCTTCACCTCTCTTCATCCCACCATTAATATTTCATATTTTATTGATTTCTACACTTCTACTTTGTCGATTTCTACTCTAATTACGTAAAAATTCTTCTCTTCTCACTCTCTACTCATTACTCTCTGAATTGAAGTGTTATTAAAGAGTTATAGGGTTGTCGTAATCATTTGGGAAGTGTTTGGGAAAAGGTGTGCCCTTTGTAGCCTTGAAATCAAGGAAAGGGAGTGGTGGTAATCTTGTAGCCGTGAAATCAAGAGTGATTGGAGAGGTTTTAATCTAGTAGCCGCGAAATCAAGGATATTGTACTTGGATAGTGATATGAATAAAACTCTGCGCAATCCAACATTACATGGGACAAGACATAGGAGTAATCCGAACGAGTATAAAATCCAGTGTGTTCTTTCCTTTTCTACATTTTAAATTTATCTGTTTCTGTGTTTGTGTTTGATTATGTGTATGTGATCATCTCTGTTGTGTGTGATTCATATAGTAGATCGTTTAAGTTTAAGATTTTTGTATATTCCTTAGAAACACTATTCACCCCCTCTAGTGTTAGCCTTACCTTAAGATCCTCATTCCACGTTCCTTAACAGTACATTATCACTTGTGTCAACGCATTCATCAGCACTGTCCTAACCCATGTCCTCGGCCAGCTGATCATGAGTTGGTTGAATTGACTTGTCACTGATATTTTGAGTTTACACTTGACCTATATCACATATTTTCACTATGTGTTGAGAGTCTCTCTGGCTTTCATCATTCAATGCATCTATCTGTACATGCCTTCTCTAGAATAAATATAACAGGATCTGGACTACGAGTTATGTTTGGTATAAATTTTTTGAGGTTTTAAACTTTGCTAGTAGATTTTATTTTTTCCTTGCCAAAAGGAAATTCATATTCATTGAATGTAACATGTCTTGATATAATCACTCTTCCATTTTTATTAAGACATTTGTAGCCTTTAAATCTATTAGCATAACCTAGAAATGTACATGGAGAGGATCTAAATTGTAACATGTGTGTGTTATAAGGTCTTAGATAAGGGTAGCATGGACACCCAAATACTTTTAGTTTTTTGTAGTTAGGATCGAATTTTGTAAGAATTTCCATTAGAGTTTTATATTCTAGAACTTTTGTTGGAAGTCTATTGATTAAATAAACTACTGTTGTAAAAGCTTCACGCCAAAACTTGGGAGGCACTGATGCTTGAGCAGCAAGGTTAAGCTTGTTTCTATATATATTTCTAAACTTCCTTTCAATAAGGCCATTTTGTTTAGAAGTGTGTGGACATGTAGATCTATGTAGTATCCCTTTCTTTTGAAAAAAGTTTTTAAGTGTGTGAAAATCTTTCCCTCCATTAGTTTGTATAGTTTTGACTTGGCAATTAGTTTACCTTTCATCACTAGCAATAAATTGTAATACAACATTGCATGTTTCATAGTTTTCTTTTAGAAAATACATCTACATATACCTAGAGCAAGCATCTACAAATGATATGTAATATTTATATCCATAATTAGTGCATATTGGTGATGGACCCCATAAGTTAATTGCAACGAGTTCAAGAGGTTTAATATATTTTGTCTCAAAATCTAGAAATGCAGGCTTGTGACTTTTCCCAATTTGACAATGGGTGCATATGTGAGACAAAGGAATTTTACTGATACCAATGTTATTGCTACTTAAATTTCTCTTTACAATATTCATACTGGGATGACCCTGTTTGCTAAGCCAAACATCAAAATTTCTATTGCTTTCAATAGTATAAACTTGGTATAGGTTAGTGCCATTTTCTTTTGAACTTCTTGAATTGATAACATCAAATTTGTAAAGTCCCTTATACACTTTACCATGCAACAAAGTTTCTTTAGTTAGTAAGTCCTTTACTAAACATTATTTGGGGTAAAATTCAAAATACACTATGTTGTCTCTGGAAAATTGGGAGACACTTAACAAAAAATTTCTAATTAATGGTACACAAAGTAAGTTATACAGATAAAGTTTTTTTATATCATTGATTCTTGCATTTTCAGTGAGATATATGTGTATAGACTTACCATTGCCTACAATTAAAGTTATGTTGTCTTTGAATTTCTTATTAAGGTTTAGTTTAGCAAGGTCATTGGTCACATGGTTTGTGGCTCCTAAATTTGGATATCACCCATCATCAAGTAAGTCTTCTATCTTTGCAATATCATTTTATTTTACTTCTGCATTGCCTTTGTTGTCATGCTGTGAATCAATTATGTTTGCACTTGGGTTTCTTGAGCTACTGCCTCGTTGATTTGAGTTGTAGTTTATGCCAAATCTTAAGTAGCATTTTGTTTGCTGTATGCCTAACCTTTTCACAGATTTGACATTTAGGTCTGCTATTGTTATTCTACCTTCCTACTCTACCTCTTGATCTGAAACTACCTCTCTGACTTGTATTTTGCTATTTTCTATTGTTGCCCGTGTTTCTTTCTTAATTCTTGTTCTTGTTGTTGATAATGTAGTTAGTTGTGTAGCCACTATTAGCTTTCTTTTGTTCCAACCTTCCTTAATGTGATAACAGTGTTGATTGTACAAATTG
Organism: Allium sativum; assembly: GCA_030737875.1. Taxonomy (NCBI): domain Eukaryota; kingdom Viridiplantae; phylum Streptophyta; class Magnoliopsida; order Asparagales; family Amaryllidaceae; genus Allium; species Allium sativum. The sequence goes on along the minus strand of CM060923.1, from coordinate 554,483,276 downwards.
TAGAGAAAGGAAATTTTCTATAGTAGATAGAACAACCAAAATTAGTTCATATTCTTCATCTAGTCCATTCAATAGGAACATTATTTATTCGTAATTAGTAACCTTATGGCCAAATGAGGCAAGATGATCACACAAAGTTTGACCTTTGATGTGCATTCTCTTATGCACCTTTCTTGGTATTTTGTACATTCCTTATATAGATTATAACCTTTGCTGTGGATTGAGAACTGAAAATTTGTTCGATAGTTTTCCAAATCTCGTGAGTGGTTTTGCAACCTATCAGTTGTGAAAAAATTCTTGGTCCCATAGAGGAAAGTAGCAAAGAACTAATGAGATTGTCTTGTCTTTGATATGTATTATACTCATTATTGCCGATTAGCTATCCTTCATTGTCTGTGATGTATGTTGTAGGAATTATAGTGGTGCTAAACACATATTCTTCAAGGCCATACCCCTTACAGTGGTTTCAATTTGAAACTTCCACATTACGTAGTCTGTTTTATCTAATTGTATTGTTACAATCAAACTTTGTGGTTTAATGATGGCTTTCAGTATTTCTTAACTAAGTGTAGATTATGGTTATGTAGATTTGGGGAAAAGGTTGGTGAAGTTCTGTCTCTAGCCAACGCAAAGAAATGGTGAATACGACTGGTTGAAAAACATGGCGACTAATAGGGAATACAAAGTGCCTATAACTATTAAACTCATTTCCCCAAGAAACATGATGAACAAACAGTTGCAACCACTTCTTTTTGAAAGGTACTTTCTGAACTAGGTGAAGGATGGATCTGACTAATTTCTGATTTATTGAGTTGAAGAAATTTTGATTTCTATTATGGCGCTTTTGATTCCTACGACTGTTTCATGATGGGAATTGTGTGCAGTCAAAGAACTTGTGGTGTTCTTTGGCGTAGCACTTGAATTTTGTTGTAAAACAGTCTCTAACTCCCAAATAATGATAATATACTCCAATAAGAGAAAATTCAATTGAATCAATTGTTGTTTTGATTTGTATATGATCTCTCTGATGAATTCTTGACACAGGAAGATGCAGGTCAATCGTTGTAAAGAAAATTTTGCTCTCATACCATGAAAAAAATGAGAGAGCAATGCAAATGAATGCAATTTTATTGAATACTAGCAAAGGTCGTACATGTAACATAAGAGTATGTCTCATGTATAATTTACATTGTAAGCTGGCTTCGGCCCAATTAGCATAGAACAATACACAATAAATATAATGTGTACAGTAGAAAGAAATTAAGGTACCTATTTATTTTATTTCTCTTATTAATACTTTGGAAGAGTTTGGACTCTCAAAGATGAAGTAATACTACTAAAATCCATTTTTGATTTCCGTTTGGAAGAGGGAACAGAACTAGGTTCATCCTTTATGAAATTAGTTTGCAATTATCTAGAAGGGAAATTGAGGTTAACCCAAAGTGCTAAGCGTATTCAACTTTCAGGAAAGATAAGAGCTATGAAGAAAAAATATATTCTTATTCCTTAATGGCTACTTTTACTAGAAAACATGATTTGAAAATGAAAGAGGTTGCGGATCAAGTATGGATTATAAATACAAAGCATAACTCTTCAAAGAGAAAGTGTTCACTACTCAAGGAAGAAATTCAAAATTTGAATTTATATAATTTAGAAAGGAAAATAAAGTCCGATGAAAAAATTCGTGCTATGGAAGAAAAGCTTAGGATACAAAAAATCAGCACTATGAAGCAAGATCCGAAAAGGATTGATCTAAACAAAGAGTAGTTCAAGCTTGTGTTTGAAGGATTTCAAAAGTTTGGTGGTTAAGTATGAAAATTTATGATAATTTTCGACATGAATTAAACATTGATTGAAAAACTAAACTAAAAATAAAGTTAGTTTGTCTATGTAGAAAATATGATATTAATGGTTTGACTAAAATGAAGCGCACATCAGATCCGATCAAAATCCTAGAATGCACGAACCGACAGTTTCCTCCGGACCTCCATGACGAATCATAATTGATTGGAGGCATCCTTTGAATTCATTTTGCTATTAGTATCTCCCACCTTCCTTATTTTTAAAAGCGTACGATGCTTTTCAGTTCTATGTACATGTATCTAGTGATGTTAATGTATATGTTAGTTTCTGAACCGATGCATATTACATTCATATAATGAAAGTTATTTATGCATCTGTGAATTGCCTTGTTCCCTCACTAGAGAACTTTTGAAGGATGTTTTCCTTTTTGTTATTTTTTCCATGGAAAATACCTTTTTGAATTTCCAATTTCATTGATTTTTTTTCGGCATGATATTTGGAGAAGTCCATTCATTTATTTAGCTATATATTATCTGCTCTCAAACTAGTATGGGACCTTCTCTTTGGTTGGTTTATGTTTAAACCTGTCATGTTTCATTGTACCAGTGAAAACAAAATTAGACATCGGATTATATGTTATGTAGCCTGAGTTAATATCAGTAGGTTTTGATAGGTCAGTTTAATTATTTAGATAAAGAAATATATATTGTTTGTCTTATTATTATTCTGAATTTAATTAGATTTTGTTAACTTTCAATAAATATTCTGTTTCAAAAATATGAAATTGAACTGCTTATTTTTTTTTACTGTTGTGTGATTTTACTATTGTTACCCAAATTTTAATGTTTCTTCCAGGCTAATTATAAAGGATAGTAACACAAGATTAGATTGAAACCGAGAGGCATAGCATCAGAACCGTTAAATCACTTTGTCTTTATATAAAGGTGGAAATCGAATGATAATCTGATGATGGTGTAACGGGCTGAATTTCCGTACAATTTGAGTTGCATAAATACACCACACGTCCAACCCAAATTGCACATAAATATTAATCATTATGACCAAAAAAGAAAAAGATAGAGTAACAGAAATAACAATACAGAATCTTACATCGCTGCAGAATAAAACATAATATATATAATAGCTTTTAAGTAGAGAATTCTATACCATATATACATATCATCGTCAGAGTATAACAAATTACATTACAGCGGAAATAAAATAGTAGATATCTAATGCTGGAGCCTTCTGCTGCAAGCTCCTCCAAGGATATCTGTAATCACCGAACTACTTGACTACCTGTACAAATTTGAACACCCAAGAGTTTAGGGTAAAACAAAACAAAATAAACTCTGGATCAGTCAAGGGACTGGTGTGAGTAAACTCCAACCACTTCATTTAAGTTTTAAAAATCTGTTTTTAAAAAGAAAGGGTAATCGTGGGACCAATCCACACATCAACCATCATCCAGCGGACTAACCTCCCACCGTGAAAAAGAAAGGTACCTCAAAATTGCTTTTACGGTCAACCTCTCGACTCGCAACTAAACCAAGAAGGGACATGTAGGGGTAAAACTCTCCTGCTCGCCACCAAACAGCCGAGCGAGAACCTCCTATCACATATCTTCATAACAACAACAATTCCGATATTATAATAGTGTCTAAATCAAGTAAATAGCAATCTAGCGGAACACTTGCATCTCACACTCCATATACGCAATCAAAATCGCAGGCGCTTATTGGAGTATGAATTCTAATTATGGCAAGGTTGGGACCACCTTTTGATATTGTATCTCTAGAGAAGAATATATTGGGTTTAACAAGAACATCTTGCAACCCAAATAAACATGACCGACCACTCACTTCGCTTGAGTGTTCCGAATGTATGTAACAACGGTTGGGATTAACAACCATTACCGAAAGTATACAACAACGATAGAATAAAGAAGAAAATGGATTTTCTCTAGATCAGATAACAATACACCCTAATGGGAGCGACCTACATAGCTACGTGACCTACCCGATTTTATACCATTTCCCGGTTGTGAGGCTTGAGGCCATACTGTAACAACCCGGAAAATCTGGGCCAGTTTAAAATTTTTATTTTGGCAATTTTAGCGAATTTTGATTATTTAAAATAGATTATTTAAAATAATATCGACGAGAAATTTAATTTGAATATAATTCGAACGTATATATTATATACGTCGTCGTTAGAATATATAATAATTATATATAATTAAACAAGGAATTGAAAATGGCGCGGTAGTTCGAAAATTCGATTTCTAATTTCAAATGAATATACAGAATTCAATATAAGTCAGAATTGAACGAAACAAGAAATATTTGAATCTGTATAACTATATCTTTGTAACGAAGTTAACAAACTGAGATTTCATCTTAGGAATGATAAGATATGTCCAGTTTAAAATTAGAAATAGTCGCTGTGGAATTTATATATATTTTTATATATATAAAGCCCTTAAAAATAGCAATTTTGCAAATGACCTCGGATTTCGGCGAAACCAGTTTTGTTGGATCCGCAGTGTCAAACTATTGCTAGGTTTCAAATTTCATAATTTTTCGAATCAATATGTGAGCGTGGCAAAGGAAAACGCGTTTGACCAGTTTCAGTTGAATTTAATCGACTGGAAATGGGCCATTTTTCTAACGGTCTCAGAATTCGACGAAACTAGTTTTGTTAGGACCGTGCCGTCAATACGAAGCTAGAAAATATTTTTCTGGAATTTTTCTAGTTAGTATGCGACTCCGGTAATTTGAAATGTACGTTTAAAATTCAATATAGTGATTTAAATGTAAATTTAACGGGAACTAATTCAAACAGTCGAATCAGCTTACGATACATATCCTATTGTGTTCGGAATGGGGGTTAAACGCTATGGACGACAGGCGGTGGGCCTCGTTTAGAGGTCGTTTGGGAAAGTCAACTTTTTGCAAATAAAAAATAAATAAATTAATAAATAAAAAAAATATAATACCTTTCTCCCTTATACCCCCCCTTTCTTTGAATCGGTCAACAGAAAAAAAAAAAAAAAAAAAAGAAGGCCCCCGACTACTTCAGATCCGTCGCCCTCTCGTCATTCCCAAATCCGACTGCCTCGACACCCAATCGCCGCCGCGTCAAGGCCGTCCGCCACCTCTGCAACGCCCTCCTCTCTCCTCTAATTAAACCGCCGACCGCACCCTCCTCTGACCCCCAGCCTCCGCCTTCTGAAGCCCTCCGCAGCTCCGAACCCCCCCCCTTCCACTGACGAACAAGCGCAAGTTCCCCCCCCCCTGTAAGTTTACAGATTTTTCTTTTTTTTATTTATGTTTAAAACTGTTTTTTTTTATTATTTTAAAACTGATTTTTATTTATTTTTAAAACTGAATTTTCTTATGTTAAAATACTGATTTTACTTATGTTAAAATACTGAATTTTCTTATGTTAAAATACTGAATTTTCTTATGTTAAAATACTGAATTTTCTTATGTTAAAATACTGAATTTTCTTATGTTAAAATACTGATTTTACTTATGTTAAAATACTGATTTTAGTTATGTTAAAATACTGAATTTTCTTATGTTAAAATACTGATTTTACTTATGTTAAAATACTGAATTTTCTTATGTTAAAATGCTGATTTTACTTATGTTAAAATACTGAATTTTCTTATGTTAAAATACTGATTTTACTTATGTTAAAATACTGATTTTAGTTATGTTAAAATACTGATTTTTATTATGTTAAAATACTGATTTTTGTTATGTGAAAATACTGAAATTACATATTTAAATGTATATAAAGGATTAAATTGTTTAAAGTTTTGTTAGAAAATAAATATAAAAAGCATTGTGTTTAAAAATAAAATTTCGCTTTGTCTACAAATAAAATAGCTTTGTTTTTGAAAAATAAGATAGAATAGACTTTAAGAATAAAAAATTCGATTTTTATATATATTGAACTTTGAAATAAAAATTCGATTTTTATATATTGAACTTTGAAATAAAAATTCGATTTTTATATATTGAACTTTGAAATAAAAATTCGATTTTTATATATTGAACTTTGAAATAAAAATTCGATTTTTATATATTGAACTTTGAAATAAAAATTCGATTTTTATATATTGAACTTTGAAATAAAAATTCGATTTTTATAGAACTTTGAAATAAAAATTCGATTTTTATATATATTGAACTTTGAAATAAAAATTCGATTTTTATATATATTGAACTTTGAAATAAAAATTTGATTTTTATATATTGAACTTTGAAATAAAAATTCGATTTTTATATATTGAACTTTGAAATAAAAATTCGATTTTTATATATTGAACTTTGAAATAAAAATTCGATTTTTATATATGTAGTGGCTACGGGCAACAAAGGCGATAAAAAGGCGAGTTGGCGAAGATTTCCTGCATTAGAAGTGCCGTGGAGCTAGGATAGCTATAGGTGAGAATTTCTCACCTTTCAATTTTATTTCTAGTTATATATATATACTAGGATGCAGACGGTGCTTAGTAGCACCCGACACAATCGTCCACAGACCATGGACTTGTTTGTTTGGCTGTTTGGTTATTGATTGTGATATTGGTTTGAATGTGGTTTGTGGTGTGAAAAATCGAATCGATAAATTGGTTAGGATTAGACGTGCGCCGTTATAAGGCGAAGGAGTAAGGCTAGGTTAGACACTTACTCCAGATTTTGTGGTTTGCATAATAAAATTGATATGATTGATGTGTGAATGGCGTGGGCCTTCACTAGACCGGGGATAAGGCTAGGCCTCGTCCCGTTTCTAGTATCGTGCCGTTATGCCGCCGAAATTTTCTAAAATATGTTAGAAAAATAAAAACATCATTTTATTTAAAGAATGAACTGAATAGAAATTCATATGTTGGAATAAAATGTTTTATCGTTAAAAATATAATTTTTAACGTGAATGTGAATAAATAAATATTCATTTACAAACCTGACGGTTTGTTTATGTACACCTATTTGAAGGACGTTGATTGGGTCGATAAATTTTACACATCGCCCAACTGCACAAATAAAATATTTGTTTGATTGGTTGAAACCCCACACGGGTGTTGGGATGAAATTTGAAGTTCACTCATCCTGATTGATTAAATATGTCGATCGATTGATTGACAGGCTGTTATAAGCGTTAGATATCTATATTTGATGCTTTTACAGTGTAGTGCACTTTGGTTGATGGTTGATTATTTTTCAATGCTATTATACATGTATTGTATGAAAATCCATATAATTAATTTTATATGGTAATTGATTGGGCCTCATTCCAGTTTAGAAATAGAAATATTTGAAAAAGAAATATTTGAAATAGAATATTTGAAATTAGAAATTTATGAAGCCGTGTTGATTAGATTGACGCCACTTTGACGTAAACGATTTATATCGATTTATTCGATTTCGAAATAAATTGAATTGAAAACGATTTCGAATAGAAATGAATTGAAAACGATTTCGAATAGAAATGAATTGAAAACGATTTCGAATAGAAATGAATTGAAAACGATTTCGAATAGGAATGAATTGAAAACGATTTCGAATAGAAATGAATTGAAAACGATTTCAAATTGAATTGAAAACGAATTCGAATTGAATTGAAAACGATTTCGAAATGAATTGAATTGAAAACGATTTCGAAATGAATTGAATTGAAAACGATTTCGAAATGAAATGAATTGAAAACGAATTCGAATTGAATTGAAAACGATTTCGAAATGAATTGAATTGAAAACGAATTGAAATGAATTCAAATTGAATTGAAATTTGAATTGAATAGAAATGAATTTTGAAACGAATTTATAAAGAAGAATTCAATTTTGATTTGAATTGAAAAGGAGGTTGAAATTGCTTTTGAAACGAATTTAAAACTATTTATATAATTCGTTTTAAATAGAAATCGACGAAGTATATATTATATATATTATATATATAATATAATGGCCTGAATAGAACGCGCCGCGCCGCGGCAGTTCGTGAATTTCGACCATTTATTTCAAACGGACATTGCGGGAGATCCGACCGTCGGATTCTCCTAAAACCGGAACCGTTGGGTTCGTATCGAAAAGAGCTTTCTAATGAATGTTAGAAATTTGAAATCTAACGGTTGGATTTGGAGATACGTCCAAATCAAATTCGAAAAAGGTCGCTGTAAGTGCAGTTCGATGGCCGTTGTTGGAAATCGACTGTACGGGCCTTCATAAAATTATTAAAAATAGTAATAATTTGTGTAAAATCATAAGAAATGATTTGTGAAAGTTTGGGATGAAAAACTCCATATTTGAAAAGATAAAAATAGATTTTTATCGAAATGAACTAGTTTTGAACTAGAATTATAATTCTATTTATTTTTAAATAAATAAATTGAATTTGAAATGGTTTTGAAAATAACCAAAATTTCCAATGATTGCATTGGAGTGGATTTGAATCGAAATTGTCTTCGGAATATTTCGATATTGGAATTCGTGATATTACAGGTGTTGTTATGGAAATTTGAAAGATATATATTTGTATCGTTATTTCCAATACGACATTTGTTAGTCGTAGAATTCGATATTGAATATAAGCCGATATATTTTCTATTCAGAGCCTTGTATTGAATATCGAATGTGATTTGGGTTTGTCGTGAATGGTGTCTTCACTAACACTGTTCTTGAACCCAGTTGAGAAAAGATTAAATCTTTTTATTTAGATTTAATGAAGTGTACCAATTAAATAATATTTAATTGGAATTGAATTGATATTGATTTTTGGGTTTATCGTGAACAGTGTTTTAAATAACACTTATTCTTTAACCCGATAATTAATGAATGTGACTTTGGGTTTATCGTGAACTGTGTTTTAAATGACACTGATTCTTTAACCCAGTTAACGATTAAAACTAAGAGGAGTTTTAATGAATCTTTAATTAGATTGAAAAGATCGAAAATGGAGTATCACCAGTTTTGCTCCAGGCGATAGTTAAATCTTTAATTAGATTTGAACGTGAAATGGTAATTGAATTTACCGATAACACTGTGGTGTTAGATATGAATTATTACCAGTTTTACTTCATGGGATGAATAGGTTGGGATTGGGAAATTAAAACAAATGATTACTTCGGTAAGGTTCGCTAATCCCGACTAGTTTGAATTGATATTCAAAAATGGATTAAAGAATAAATTCAAGAATTTATCTTTGATAAAATTAATGGGAACCTTTCCCTATGAATGTGAAATTTAGAAACTAACTGTCGGTTAGCTAAGCAGAATGGTTTTCTGGATATTGATCTGATGTTGGTTTCGGCCTTCGGGGTTAATATTTGGGGAATTATTCTCTTTGATTAATTTACGGTTAGTGACTGATGAATTGGAATGAGGCGTATGTTGTGTTTGTGTAACACTTATTTAAAATATACGCGAGTTATTCAGAAAGACCGGGTTTATCCCATTCTGAATAACTGATTCGACGTGGTGTCGAAGATGAAGACGGTGGTCGAAGACCGGAAGTCTTCACGTCGTTTGGGTGATAACTGATGATCTTGATTGGGCTGTACACCCAAGAAGATGGAAACAGTTAGTGATCGTCCAGACGTACTTGGAGATCGATGGATATGCGGGGTACTAGGTGCCTCCGGTTTCGTTCAGACCCAGAACGGACTTGTAAATAGACGGTGTGTCTGACATTGGATTTTAGTCCGTGTGATTGATCTCTATTAAATATATATCTGTTTGGCGGCGGAGAATTTATTCTCTTGCTTAACGCCCTTCTCTGAGACGTACGAGCTCAGGGGTTATATATTGATGGATATCAATCGCATGGAGTGAATTGCCTGTGTGGCATGCCTAAGTGGCAAATGATCAAGGCTTCTGTTGAAAAGCAAAGTCTTGTGGTTGATGATCGAAGCACGGCCTTTGTGGCGTAGCTTTGTGTAACGTTGATTCGCGAGTATCACACCCGGTATGAATCAAAAACGGGAGACGGACCTCAGGGAGGGCATGCGTTTCTTTCTAGTTATGAGTGGCGTCAGTGCTTGAACTGGCTGACGAGTTTGACTCATGTGGATGTTACTTATTATTACTTGCTGAAAAGCGAGGCGCCTCGTGATATCGGTTTCGGCCGATGCTTCTGGTCGGCTGACGGGCCAGATTTACGCCCCAAAGGGCGGAGAAACGTAGTGTTCAGGCATAATAATCCACATCGGTGGACCGGCCCTGACGATCTAAAGGGTTGATGCGTTCTGATCCTGAGACATGGACTAGATTGTCTCGAATCGGTAGAGGATCTTGCCCCTTGCCTCGGTTCATACCATAAATGATAACCCAACTTCCAATACGTCGTCTTGCGGTTTTGATTGTAAACTTATATATGGCGACATAGTGTTATGGGCCGTTCATGCCGCCTATGATTGATACTTATGATTTGAAGTGTTTTATACACTATGCACTTATAATAGTATCAAATGATTTGTTTTAAACGTATCAAGCATTCTTTGGCTGTTATAAGGGAAAACCCTATCCCCCGGCTTGCGTTGCATTGTGTGATAGGACCTGGGTCTTATAACAGCTTCATCTTTCTTTATTTAGCATTGCGCTGTTTGTTTTATGCACTGGTATTCTTGGGAGGAAACCCGTTCCGTGTTATACGGCGTGGTCCCTTGATTTACCTAATGATTTAAAATAAAGATTAACTGTTTTAGTTCTCACACCAGTCACATGACTGACCTGGAGTTTATTGTTTTAACCTAAACTCTGGGTGCCCCTATTTTTGACACGGGCAGCTAGTAGTTTTGGTTTTGCAGATTTATATTCACAGGATCCTGGTTTACAGCTGGAACGATATCCGGAAAGCTTTGTATCCGTATATCTCTTCTAGTTGTGTATTGTATTATTTTCCGCTGCGATGTATTTAAATGTAATTTAAATCTCTGATATTTCTGTGTAATATTCATTTATACTCTGTATATTCTTGTAATCTGATGCATTGTTGTAATATACAATGAAATGTTCTTCTGTATGCGTTCTGTTCTGTCGTGTTCTCAAACGATAGGGCGTTTCGAACGGCCTGGATCGGTTTAGCGACTGGTTCGGACCGAGCGGAACTCCTTGCCGTCTCACATACATACTTTTTAATACCATAACAGTCATTCAATTTGAATGTCACATCATTAAATCCGCCAAATCATTTATTGATTTCTCCAAAAGTATCATGAGCACAAAGCTAATAGAAACGAATTCCTTCGCCACAAACAAAGATACGTTTGAAGAGATCAATGTAGACGATCTGTTAGGCATACTCTGTCAGACATTTGTCCATACAAGTTGTCTTGGGACTGGACAAACTGAAGAAACTATTTCCATTAATCCATCTTAGGCAATTTCTACCTAGGATTAACAGAATAACCCTTGCACTATACGTTGTCTTCAGTTATCCTCTACATATTTGATTTGCAACGCTTATGCATATACAGAGTGGCTTTTGAATAATAAATCCAAATAGTATCTCTGTATTGACAATGATGGTATTAAATCGGCCAATACTTCGATAGTCAGTTATTTAACTATTGAAGAAAACAAACATTCATCCAAAGATCCTATTCCTAAAGGGAATACTATTGATTAACACTAAACAATCGCTAATCCCTTTTTAATTAATATTTCATCAATTAAATTCTTCTTAGTATTCATTCCCAAACTCCTTACCGAGATATTTCAACCTCACTTGGATTCTTACCACACTTGGAAAACATTTCCATCTTACACATTCTTTATTTTCTATATTTAGAATATATCTTCTATTTAGTTGGAAAACATTTCCAATTATTTATCTCTTCCACTAAATGATTTATTTTAATACTTAGGAAATATTTGTTATTATATTTCCAAAAAAATACATACTTGGGTTAAAATATATGTTGTATAAAACATCGTTATGGCAACCCAAATTACTACAAATTGTTCACTTTTAAACGTGTATGTGTTTCTCCTTCCAACCTCTCAAAATTTAATTTTATAAATTCTCTTTTTACTTATAAAATTCAATTATAAGTTTATTCTCTTATTAATTTCCATATATAATTGGTAAGTTGATTTCTAGTCATCAAACTTTCTTAAATTTTTCAATCTCCTAAAATTTTCAGAGAATTTCTCCAGCTTCTCCTTTGTACGGCTCAATCGGTACAACTACAGATCGCCTTTCTAGTCCCCTTCCATTCAAAAAGAAAATTTAAATAAACCAAGCTGTTTGCCCAATAGGCTCATAAAATCTCATATTAAATCAAATATGTACCTCTTTTGTTGGGCATTCAATTTATTTTTCCCTTAGCTTCATTCCATACTTGTTCAAACATCTATTCAATCATTCCGAATATATTCCAACTCAATCCAATTGTTTTAACTCAATTCGCTAATTTATTCTCTAATTAGTTCCTTTTCCTAAACCGCTTGTAGTTTGAACATGTCATGTTCAAATATATATTTAATTCACTTATTTACAATTCAAATTCTATTTCTAACTCTAGTTTTCCTACTTGATTTCAAATTTAAATTTCCAACTCCAATTTACCTAACCAAAGCAAATTTCGCTCCAAAACTCCATTGACTAATTAAAATTGTATTTTCGTTCCAAAAATCAATTCATTTACTCCAAGTGAGTTCATATTTATTTTATAACTCAAGTCTAGGTTTTCTTAAAAGAAATCCAAATTTTATTCACTTGAAATCCTTTTATTTAATTTAATAAACCATTATGGTTATAAATGATATATTCGTTGTTTTTCTGAAAATTTGATTTTGAGATAACTCAAAATCTATAAGACGAAATCCATATTTTTCTCTTTTATTAGAAAACTATCATTCTATAGATTCAAATGATTCTCATTTCAAAGAATTCAAACTTATATTGAGTTCTATAAACTCAGTTGAAGTTAAAAATTGAAAACTACATACTACCGCGTCATCGAGAGTTCGTTTTAATTAAATTTAAATGTCAGCATTTAAAATTCATTTGTTATATAAATTTCAACTCTATTCTTTAATATTTAAATATAAATTAAGCTGGTTTCCTAAATCTAACTTAAAATTCTCGATTATCCTAAATCATCGATTATTTTATTTAAAATTCATAACTTGGTTATAATTTTATTTACAACTCAACTTCTATATTAAATTCCAATTTCTTTAGAAATAAAATATTTTGTAAAACTCGATTTATTCGAATTTCAATTTTTAATCCCTTGGACTTATCTCAATTCATTTTATATTCTGAATTCCAAAATAAAATCTATCATTCTCTTTTCTAAACAATTTCTGATTCCCTTTTAAATTCATATTTGAATTTAAACTTCCAAATTATCTGATGATAATTACTTCCTATATTTATAAACATCGTTTATAAATTTAAGTTCCTTGGTTTATATATTAAAACAAGTTTCCATTTCAAAATCCATTTGAAACAAAATTCCTATCTTTGAATATTTATTTTTATTATAACTTATATATATATATATATATATATAATCTATTTTCATATTTTCAAATACTCGAAATATCAACCTTTTTTAGTATTTAATTTATTTTTATAAATTTGGCATAGTTGAATTCTAATGAATTTATTCCAATTAAATTTACATTCCAAATATCGGAATAACTTCCATTGTTTCCTTTTGAAATGATTCCAAATTTCCTTTTTAAATTCATACTTGAAATTTAAATCTTCAAATTATCCAAGGATGGTTATTTCTCTTCGTTTATAAACATTGTTTATAATTTTAACTACTTGTTTTTATATAAAAATCAAATTTATTTTTCTTCACCAATTCAAAATTCAAATTCTATTTTGGAAAAATAAAAATTTCCTTTTAAATCTCAAAATTCCTTTCCACGATTTTTTAATTATCAATATTTAAGGCTAGCGATGTTCAAACATCCAAAACACCCAATAATCAATCACTTATTATTTGTCACATCATATGACATTATATATGAAAAAACAATAAAATTATTGAGATATCCAATTGGATCCCTACAACCTGTTCTTCCTACATCCGTAGATGTTAGACAACATAAATTATATCCATCATGCTTCAAGGTAAGATATCGTGGTATAGAAGGTCATCCACTATATATATTATGGGGCGTATAAGGTCTCATCTGCGAATGTTACTGCGGAAAATATCCAACTACCAAGCCTAAATATAACTATTATATATATAATAACCATAATTGATTAACAACTGTTCAATGCATCCAAACAACCAACAAACAACATATAAAAATTACATACTAAATAATAATTCATTTATATTAAATTATAAATGAATCCAGAGAGTAAGTTTACTCACCTGATTTAGTTAGTTTGCGAATCGTACCAATTTATATTCCAAACTATAACCTACGTACTTACGAGTTACCCATCGCTGATGTCACATGATTTCGACCTAAATCGAGTAAGTTATTTTCATTTATAATTTCCATGTATTTAAATTAAAATTATTTCGTATGAATAAAAATATGTTAATTACCTTATTTGTTGATAACCCACAACATAAAATTTCTCCTTTCTGCACAAACAACTTGCTTCTTGAACCCTAATCATAAACACAAGCAACCTGAGCCTACATTCACTTCAGAATACAATCACTTCTTCGCTTTACAAACCATAAAAACTGTAAGATGCCATGAAAGCGACAACTGCCTAACACACGGCAATAGTCCACCTTTGCCTATGTTGATCACCTTCTCGCAGCTGATTACCTTACATTGGTCACTTCTATCAACTTGCACTTCCCCTCAACACATCTTCCGAAAACGAAACAAATAGCTCCCGCAACATCCATCAAGTCATTCATTTGTTTTGAACTCCTCTATTACTCCTACTACTTCATATAAAAACCATCAGACAACGCTCCATCCAGTCAACACCTGCCTTGCTTTACATATAAGCTTCATACTGCGCAAACTCTCCATCGCCAATATCACCAAATTGCAGCACCTCCATAGAACCATAACTTCTACAAGCAACAAAAACTCACGAATGTATACTGTTGATTTCCACCCTGGCCCATACAAGCACGCCGAACCACCTCGTCATCACTGAAGACTGCCAGACCCTTCGTGCCTCGATCCTGAACCTGCCGCCGAATCATGGATCAATGCCCAAAAATTTACATCTGAAACCCATGATACAGTCACAATCTCCACCTCTCTATACAAAATCATGCAACTGTTTTTACCTCCAAAATCTGTCAAACTCCATCACTCTGATCTCCTTCAAGCTACAATCTAAATCTAATACAAAACTGAACATCATTGCCTCAATCTTAGCATTGCTGCTTTCAATTTAGGGTGATCCAAAAGTGCATTCGAATCCCCATAACTTATATCCAATGAAGAGTTCGTTCACGAGATTTACGAACTATTCGGTGAATGATTTTGAATTTATATAGGGGGGCGTGACCATTTTTTTGAAGCTTTCGATTGTTTTGTTACTGAAGAATGTAAATGGGAAAAAGAAAGGGGTGTTGCGTTTATTTACAGGAAGAGGAGGTAAGTAGGTCGACCCACGTATGTATTTTGGTTTGGATCTGGTACACTATTTATAAATTTTGATTTGATTTTCTATTTAATACGATTTAAAATAAATAGATTTTTACTTTGTTCAAATGGATATCGATTTGATTTTGATATAATTTTATTATTAAAATATCCTCACAAAACTTATGCCTGAAGTTTCCTATTTAAACAACCATACTCAGGCTCCGATTGTGATGAAACTTGACACGCTATTATGGTTTGACGTTCCAGACCCAATAAAATTGGTATCCTAAAAAACCGAGGTCATTTCAAAATTTACTATTTTCACATATCAAATTAAATCAATAAAATATAACTTTAAATTCAAAATAATCAACTCATTGATAATAAATTACTATTATTATCATTTATATTCAAATGGAATTTATACTGATCATCTAAATCGTTTTGATTCAGTTTTAACTTCGAATTCAATTATTTTAGTTTCTTATTATGGTAATTCAATACAATTGAAATTTAATCATATTTCGATTATTAATTGATAAATTCCATATAAAAATCCATTTATATTATTGTTTGATCAAAATTTGGACCTAACACCCAAATTGTTCTGAAGCTTATAGAGTTTCAACTGAAGAATGAGAAAAAAGGAAATAACACACAGAATTTATAGTGGTTCGGCGTTAACGAGCCTACGTCCACTTTACATATTATTGATTATACTTTGATAGCTAATACAATCAAGGATTTCTCTCAATATTTCAGTAGTTTGACAACAATGGCGGATTCAGTACTCAATATTGCCAAAAAGATCCCAAAAAATGCCAAGCTCCGGGCTATTTATAGCTGATTTTGTCAAGCGGGTCGTGGTTACATGTGGCACGAATCCCGAGAACATCGGATCGCATCGCCACCGTTGAGGAAATAGTCAAATTAGCCGTTGTGGACAGGTGTCGCGATCTGCTTGAAAATCGGATCGTGCAGATGGGGAGAATTGGTCCAAATGACGGTTAGGGACACGTGTCGCTAGATCCGTGCATCTCGGATCGCTGAAGACTAGCTCACGCTTGAATGGGTCAGAGGGTTCGCCACGCATCAGGGGATCGGATCGATCAATACTGGGCAACAACATATGCATGGATCGGATCGCATAGAGGTGTCGTTTCGCTGATGAAATTGAGACGATCCGTCGAGACGCGATCCGATGATGGGCGAGTCGGTAGCTTGCGATCCGTCATCGGGCGAGTCGATGATGCGATCCATTCCTTCATATTCTCAGAGAATGTGGTTTCATGCTTTCTTCTTATGAATGATCCTGGGTGGCTTGGTCAAAAAGCGAGCCAACATTTTGCCCCCTCGAAGTATGTTTTATCGATGATGGAACATACTTCGAAGCTATGGAATCGTCTTTTCTCAACGAGTCGCGGATCACAGAGTGATTCTCTTTCTGGGATTTTTTTTTAGAATCCTCATTCCTGAATTCATCGATTCGTATCGCGGGTTCGAGTCGCGGTCCATTTAGCGAGACATTCGTTCCGTCCTTGGGTGTGCACTTGGGCCTCGGAACGAAACGGGCTCCTCCTCGAATCGTGGTGGGCTTTTGGTTCGCGGCCCGCTGGTCTTTCATGGATCGAATAGGACAAAGAAGGGGAGACAAACGGTCGCCCTCTTTGCCTATATAAGCCGACCCTCCCCTCTTCACTTTCCTTCTCCTTTCTTTCTGCCGTATCGTTTCGCCTGCACTATTGAAGAACGAACCCAAGTTTTTCAAACCTTCGAAAATCCGAGCATTTCCTCAATTTTTAGAAAGGTAACTCCACAAAAAGCATTCTTATTTGTGAACGCTGCTCTTTCCTGAATTTTTTTGACTAATTTGAGGGAGAAACGATGGAGATTCGCGATCTTCTGAAGGAATCATCAAGTCGCCATGGCTGACAGGCGTAGAGCTCGGGGTTCGAGAATGGGAAGGAGAGGTGATAAACGAAGGAGGAAGAAGAAGAGGGAAAGCCGGTTCGGATCGTGGGCAAGGAGAGGAGATGATGAAGGCGAGTGGCGAGACGGAAGATCGTGGTGACAGCAAGGGCGCGTATCGTTGGGGGCTGCAACGACTCATGAAGGAGCGATCCCTTTGCCCTGCGATCCGATGGGGGGCGATCCCTCTGCCTTGCGATCCGACTCATAGCTGACGATGCGAAGAAATTTCAAACTTTAATCAACGCCTTATCACCATAAAATTCTGAACAGTTAGGCTAGAGCCTTGACGTTGGACTTTCTGGACTAAATGACCACACAATTTGACTGCATATGGTGACTAATATTTTGATGATCTTGATTGCTTTCACGCTTTATTTTTAATGCACACACAAGCACACACACCGGCACTTGCACACACGAGGGACGGGTAGTGTTAATCTCATTGTTCATATTTTCTCGTCCTAGCAGCAATGTCGAATGATCACTCTTCTTCAAGATCCGCAACAGAAGCGGAATCCGAGGTTCCTGAGCAGTACAACCCTGAAATTCCTCCAATTAATCCGGGAGGTGAAGATTCTGGATCTGAGTACGAGGCCACAGAATCAGATCTGTCCGAAAGTACTTCATCTAGTGATGATTCTGAGATAGATGGGCGAGCTCCCGACGAGATTCCTTGTGCTCTCGGGATAGACAAATTTTCCGATTCTCTAGCATCTAAGCTTGACGATATAAAGCTTAAAAGAACCTGCTTGAGACACGGGATTCCTTGGGATGATGTCTTGACGCCCGGAAGCGAAGATAGACCCCACCTAGCTCCGGAAGGATATATGGCAATCAGCCGGACCATGTGCTTGGTAGGAGCTATTCCTCCGTTCCCTCCGATTGCCATCGAAACTTTAAGAAGACTGGGTATTGCTCCAATGCAACTTCATCCGAACGCCTACGCATCTTTATACACCCTATATGTTGCATACGCGGAGATCCTACACGCCGAACTTAAATTCAGAGATTTGACATTCTTCTTTCTTTTCAAGCACCGCTCTTCGGCCACTCCAAATTTCTCTTTCTTTGAATCGGTGGCGAATAGGAAGGTTCTGTACGATGGATATAGCAATATAGGGGATCCTAAGTCTGATTGGTTTTATATAAGGAAACAGGCCGGATGCTCACGAAGATGGCTCAAATCAAGTAAACTTTTAAGCTTCTAATCGAATATCTTGTTCAAGAAGTTTAGGTGTTAACATTCTCCCCCCTTTTTCTTTGTTTCAAACAGATCATGTCTTCCCGAAAACGGAGGGTCCACTGTACAACAATCGATTGTCCATTCTTCTACAAAGCAGATCCGACTTTCTAAGGATCAAAAAATGCATTACGGATGACAACCTTCATAAGCATCATCTTCTGGATAGAAGATTTGGACTTGGCACTGGCGGCAGACCTTATAAGTATGTGCCCCCAACGGAGGGAGAGGGAACTTCGCAAGCGATAGAAACAACTAAATTTCGCAAGAGTCCTTCTCCAATAGTCATCCAAGACGATGAGGACTTGAACATATACAGAGGGGATGAGGTCCGCGGTGACATGTCCAAGGAAATTCCTGCTTCTGCTCCAATTGAAACCGTTGCTCCCGGTGATTTGACAGAAGAGCAGTTATTTGACGAGCTGAATAAAATCCCTCTACCCGATGATGCATATATGGAGAAGGACTTTGGAGAGGGGCCTTTCTTCCCTACTTTTGAAGAGACCATCGCTCTAACTAAAGGACGAGAAACTGGTCAGATGAGCCTGTCTTCAGGCCCGGGTCTGTTAGGGGGAATCATATGGGATGCACACATCACACACACTATCTGACCCTGCACTCTTACATCGTGGGTATTCGAAGTTTTAATATGCTCTTTTCTTTTTTGCAGGAATGATGTCCCGCAGGAAATCTTACTCATATCGTTCTCTTCGTGAGGGCACACCCAGCATTCGTCCGAATACTGAGCGCTCTCGCGGTCCTTCTCACAGGCCAACTTCCTCGCAACCTCGGTCTCCAACTAAACCGACCTCTACCAAGCCTTCCAGCTTCCCGGCAATTCCTACAGGGGGAAAGAAACTTCCTAAAGAGTTAACTCCTCCAAAGTGCGCACCTTCCCACAGCCGGTCATCAAAAAGGCATTACGAGTCCAAAGATAAGGGCAAGGATGCATCCAAAGAATCTGAAAAGGAGAGGAGTGACATCGTCCCCTCCAGCCAGCCAGAGTTGGCTGCTCCGGGGTCACAAGATTATATGCATGGTCCCGAGATTCAAGGCAGGTTGGAAAAGCTACGGGAACAATTCCCAGACATATTCATTGACCGGATGACATTTGTTCCAGCCTTGGAACCGGTCCCCAAGAATTGGGATAGCGAAGTTGTCGGGCATATCCGCCATGTTGCCAGGCAATATGAGATGATGAAAAAACATGCCGTTAACCTTTCTGAAGTCATCCGATCGCTTAAAATAGAAGCACACAGATCCAAGGCGAAACTCGAGAACAACGAGAGGGCCAGGACCAAGATGGAGAAGGACCTAGAAGAGAGGGACGCTGAAAATTATAAGATTGAATTAGAGAATGCTAAGCAACGCTTTCATACAGAACTTGATTCCAATAGCCAAGAGAAAATGGCTTTAAAAAAGGAGGTTGAAGATCTCAAAATGGCCAACATCGAGTTGAAAACAGCACAAGGCCATTTTGAAGCTGAGAAGGCTGCTTGGGAGGCAGAAAAAGCGAGTTTAAAAGAAAGTTTGGCTCTAGCTAAAGCAGAAAAGGTGATTTTGAATGACCAGGTAGCGGACGCGGAGAGACGGGCAGCTCTCGCCGAAAAGAATGTTGAAAGTGCCATCGAATTGGCCACTGCTTCTAACAACAAGCTCCTCGAAAGAGAGAAGGAGATCGAGGGGTTTGAAGAGATGATTTTCGATTTCCTTGGCCAGGTTCTCAAAACTCGCAACATCTCGTGGATCCCGGATTACCACGTTACATTAGCCAATTTATGGGATGCTATTGTTGAGGGTGAAAAACATAAATTGGGGGTCGAAGAAGTCGATGATGATGAGTTGATGAATGTTGTATATAACGCAGTTGTATACACAATTATATGATTTTTGTTTGATGATAACAAACAAATATATATTATTATAAATGTGTTTGTTATTGTAATGTTTTATATATACAACACAGATAGGAATATAATATTTGAATTGAACATTATATTTCTAACATTCAAACAGTACAACTCTGTATAACTCCACTATTTAAACATTCACTGTATATTGTACTTGTATATAAACAGAATATAATAGACAAGTTCGTTTGACAACAATAAAATGATATTTTATTTCAATCAAATTTGTTTATTACATATATCTGTACAATTCTCTCACAGCTCCTCAGTACAGTTCATTCATTGTCACTCAGTCATACATACACACAACATATACACAGTTACATTTCATATATATCCATTTTCACTTGTATATACAGACTCATACATTCATTGACACCGCACACTGTCTTCTTATCTTCAGCTTTCAGTCCAGTTACAGTCAGTCCAGTCATCCCCGCTTACCTGTCACACATGAAACAGAAACACACAGTATACTGCAATAGAAATAATACTGAATATATGCAAATATAAATTTTGTTTTTAGAATTTTATTTGCCTCAGATTTCTGGTGTGTTTCTCATCATTTTTCTTGACTTGATCTGAATTATAAAACCATCAATCTGTGTCTAGACAGCTTGTGATATTCACAGTGATACACTGTAAATACCACAAGGTAGACAGTATGTATATAAAGTGCAGGGACAGAAAAATTTGTCTGATGGCTGCATATACACACATGTATAAAATATACATATGTGTACTGCCTCGCCAATCAGTGTGCAACTGAGGAGTAGCCACGTGGACCTGCTCGACTCAGTGCAAAGTGTAAATACTGCAAGAGAAAACCAAAGCCAATACAGTGCATAGTGCAACATGCATGATGAACATTTGCAAGCTCAAGTAATCGTGGTCGAGCCATGAAATGGTGCAATAACATACAAAGCACAACAACTCAACATCCCAAGTGTGTGAACATGTATAGGTGATGATGTATCAGATTCATGTCAAGGCAGTGAATGCACAAGGGCAACATAGTTCAAGACAACATCAAGTTCAGAAATACCAAATCAGTTCAGCCATGGTCGAGTCAGCCTAAAGATGTAAAAGAACAGAAAATATGGCAGCTCAGCATGTATATACAAATACAAGTGCATGGGTGTTCATTTCAACTCATGGATGATGCAGCTACACATGCACAACTTCAGGACAAGTGAACTCAAATATACACATGAAGCATTACAGTCTTCAAGTGATCAAGTGCAAACAGTAAAGGCTCAAACAATACATGCAGCATGATATAGAAATGGTTCAGCAAATCAGAGTTAACACATGATGGAGACACAGTGGTGATGAATGCAACATGATCAAAGGAGCAACATGGTAGTTCAGCAATGTGCAAATCTCAGCACATGAAGACGAGGCAGTTTTTAAGTTCAAGCCAGTTCAATGGTGCAACTAAAATCAGGGAAGTTCTTTTCAGCTTAACAAATTTATTTGTATACATGCATGTGCTCAAGGATGCAACAGCAATATAAATGATGGACATGGCAGCAACATCATGGGTGAACACACAAGCGCAGATATGCACAAATGATGGTTCAACTCTGAGATGGTATGATAGAGCAGAAATAAAGATGTGTACACAACATGGCCAGAAGTTCCTTTTGAAATCAATATTTAAATCTTGGCATAGGAACAATCACAGAGTTTTTTTTTTTTGGAAAGTTAATATTAGCTTTCACTGCTGATTTAAACAAGGCAACCAAGAATTATGTCAAGATTATTCAGCAAATATATCTTGGGCAAGAATAACATCAGTACATTCCAGATTTGATCAATATGCTTTCAGGGATCATTTAAAGCTATTTCATTCAAGGCAACAAAAGGAAAGTTTTTTAATTCAACATTTTTTTTATTAGTTCTGGAAACAAATCATTTTGCTTGCAAATGTTGCCAAAATTTCTCAAGGCGCTTTCAAAGACTAGAGGAATCATTCAATGCATTCTCGATTCAAACTATTTCTTTCAAGAAATCAAAATACAGTTTTGGCAACAGTTTTTTTTTTGGTTCAAATTCTTTCCAGAATAAACAAAGTCATGAGATTTTTTTTAGGAAGAATTTTTTTAAAGGGCAACAAATCTTTCCAGTTCTTTCCTCTCACAAATCAGTAAGGATGTGTCATCGGTGAAGAGCATGAGTGAAGTTCAGTTTATTCATATATGGTATTGAGAAATTGAAAGGTTTCCAGTTCTGAATTTTACTATCAATTCAAAGTAATTTTGAAAGTGTGCAAATAAATAGTGGGCAAGATTTCTTTCTTTATTTCCAAAAATGATCCAGAATTCATTGAAGAAATATTAGAAATCAATTTCAAATTCTAGACATCTTTCCAGCAAATTCATGGAATCCAAATCAAGAAAGGAAATAGTATTTAATTCTGGACCAGAGCATCAATTTGTTTCCAGAGATTCATCACACATTCAATCAGAGCCGAAGCTGTTTAAATTCAAAAGGGGCAACAGAATAAATCACGCAAGTGATAATATTACAAGAGGCCACAAAATCAATCACGCATTTTTTTTTATTCGAGAAAAATCAAAGGAAAATCGAAGACAGACAAAAGGGGAAACCCTAATCAGATCGAGCTATTCTTTGGTGAAATCAGAGTTTATGTAGGGTTTGTTTATCCGTATTTAAACACCCTCATCATCATCGGCTATCAACAGATCGAAACCACAAAACAGAGAAAATCGAAAACCAAGCATCAAAGAATTCAGAGCATAAATCGAAAAGAAAAACTCAGAGAACACTTACAATTTTTCATTGTTTTCCGATCAAGCAACATCTCAAATCGAAGAACCAGCAAGCCACAAAGCTTTCAAGCTTCAGAGATTATCAAAATCAACACGCATCGATCTGATTTGGGAAGAATTAAAAAAACCCTAGTCGCCATATTTTTTTTCTCAGAGGCAAAGGAGATCGGCAAGAGCAAAGAGAAAGGGGCCGGCCTATTTAATTTGACTAGGCCAATGTTTCAAATAAAAAGGGGATGACCCCTTGTTTTTTTTTAAACTCCTTAGTCAAAATTTCACAAGGGTTATTTTTTTTTATTTTTGTATTTAAATTTTTGTGTTGTAAAAACCGTAGAACAGTTTCTAGAAGTCTGTAAAATTTCTAGGGGAGTTTCAGTTAGGAGTTAACTGACAGTTCTAGAATTCTGTAAAATCTAGGATATTGGTTACGGGTTGTAATCAAGGGAAATCTGGTCAAGGGGATATTGGCCAGTCTACGGTTTTGAGCGTAGGGTTAGAATAGGAGCAGGGTTTGCGAGTGTACATGGTCTTGTATGCGGGATCTGTTCTATCACCTAGTAGAAACCTTAGAAATGCAGGAGTAGGCAGGGTTTTGCCGAAGCTGGGTATATCTGTGTGTGATTTATTTTCTGCATTTCTGTTTATGCTATATTCTGTGATCTGTTTATTATTTTAATATCCTGTCAGTTTTTCAATTCTATTTAAAAACTGTGAAAAAGCCTATTCACCCCCCCTCTAGGGTTATTCTAGATCCAACAATGAAGAGCATCTTAAGAGACAATGAGCCTGAGGACCTGGCAGAGGGTCGTCACCTGATTCTGGCGGAGATGGAAAAGGAAAGAGCCCTGGCCAAGGGCAAAGGCAAAGCTGACGAAGGTTCGAGTTCAGCGGTGGAGCCCAAGACCTCCGGGGTTGAAGAATACCATCCCGATGATCCATTAATCCCTCTGGGTCCAACTCCCATGGTCATTGGAGCCTCTGCAATTACTCAAGAGGGAGCATCTGCGGAAGGTATCTCTCTTTTTTCCCCCACAATTCGTCAAAGCAATTGTGAATTGCCGTCGTCTGGTAGAACAACCAATTGAATTAGTAACGTGTGTTCCTCCTGATACAGGTGGCGAGCTCGTCGACAAGGGTGCTGAAAAAGAAAAGGAAGTGGAGAAGGAGGCTGTCTTGCCAGGTGCTGGTATTGATGCATCAAAGCAGGCCGAGGTCACAACAGCAGAAAGAAGCATCCCGGCACCCAGCACTGATGTACCCAAAGATGCTGAGACCATCGAAGCCTTGAAAGACATGGATGGACGCCATGTAGATGATGAAGAAGACATTATTGGTGCCAAAAAGGCCGATGATGATGACGAGGAAACCTTGGCCAGTCGAAAACCCAGACAGGAGAAAGAGTTGGCTTCGAAGAAGGTGGGAGATGAGGCTTTGGACGTAGTCCCTCTTGCAGAATTCGATCCCAAAACTGGGATGATTGTGAAGATTCAGCCCAAATCCATCAGCCGACAGCTTCACTTTGCAAACCCCAATGACTTCCCGGTTTCCCTCTCTGGTAGAAGTAAGGGAAAAGAGGTGGAAGAGGAATCTTCAGAGGAGTCGGATGTTCCCCTCATAGACAAAAGGAAGAGGAAGAAAGGGGATTCATCTGATGCCGACAAGGCAAGGCTGGAGAGGCAGAAGCAATAGAAGAGGCCAAAGCGTAAATAGGATGTTTGTTGATGTTTTGTCTTTAGGTTTTCCACTGGCCAGGAAGTGTAATTGTGAGACTGGCCCTCACTTTCTTTTCTAGGCTGTTTTTCACTTTGTTGGTTCACAGTATATAAATGAAAGTTTATCTCTTTTTGCATCCTCATGTACCTGTATTCAAATAAACTTTCCATGTTCAGTCATAGGCCATCTAATAATAATTACAAATCAGCCAAACAACAGATAGCCAAGAGAAAATTTTCATGCTGCGTTGCTGTATTAAAGTTCAGTATATGTATATGAGTATATGTGCCCCCAATCAGTTGTTATCATAGCGCCTGACGGGGGTTTACTAAGAATTGGTTAGCCTTGTCGGCGGGTTGCCCCCTATTTCTGAATATGGGGGACTTAGAAGATTTCATAGGATAATTATTCTTTGTGGCACCGAATTTCTGACACCTTTCTCAGTGCTTAATTACAGACTTCTTTATACTCTCCTGACGGTTGTCAAGGTTAGAGTTTGAATTCAGTAGTTCAGTCGGTCCCCGATCCTTTAGCAGGGAAAAAGTTCTTTCTCAGCGCTCAATCGGAGACGCTTTTATACTCTCTCTCTCTCTGGAGAGTTAGAGTTCGAGCTCAGCGATTCATTCGCTCCCCGATCCTTCAGCGGGGAAGGAGCTCTTTCTCAGCGCTCAATCGGAGACGCTTTTATACTCTCTCTCTCTCTGGAGAGTTAGAGTTCGAGCTCAGCGATTCATTCGCCCCTCGATCCTTCAATGGGGAAGGAGCTCTTTCTCAGCGCTCAATCGGAGACGCTTTTATACTCTCTCTCTCTCTGGAGAGTTAGAGTTTCGTCGAGGCGGTTCCGATCATGGTACACCGCCATGACTTATGGACATCGTCTTCATGTCTGCTATGTTCCCTCCCTGCTCTGGAAAGTTAGAGCGCTATCAACAATATAATTTACCATATTGTATCCTCAGAATTTTGACTTGTGATTACATTCCATTCTGATGGAATGCATTTATGATTATATGCTTCTGGGATTGTTGGATTATTCACAACGATTTTTATAACAAATAAAAAGGCAGAAAAATAAAGGTGCAATAAAGGTAAATGACACACAATATTTTTATAGTGGTTCGGTCGAATCATGACCTGCGTCCACTTTATAATCTTTTACTTTAAGGAATTAGACTATTCTAGGCAAGTCATGCCTTGTACATGGTTTTCAAAGCAAAAGGATAAATTTGAAACTTTCATGTTAAATATGGCCGTAAATGTTGGGCATTCCACGCTCTGGGGATTTCCTTTCCATCTACGGTTTCCAGCTTGAAGGTTCCATTATCAAGCTTGCTCAGAATGGAGTACGGTCCTTCCCACTTCGCTCCCATATGAGTTGGGGGTGGGAAGAAACGTTTCAGAACCAAGTCTCCGGGTTCCCAGGTTCGGGCTCGAACATTTTTGTTGTAATATCGGGCGACCTGTTGTTTGCATCTCAAGGCACGTAGGTCTTCTTCATCCCTCTTTTCTTCGATCATATCCAGGGACTCAAGGAGCAATTCATTATTGGTCATTGGATCATAATAAGTCACCCGGTGATAAGGTAACTTTATCTCAACCGGGATGACTGCTTCCGTTCCAAAAGCAAGGGAGAACGGGGTATGTCCTGTTGCCGATTTATATGTTGTCCTGTAGGCCCATAGTGCCAAGGGCAATTCATCAGCCCACATGGCTCTAGCCCGCTTCATTCTTCTTTTCAGAATGGACTTAATTACTTTATTTGCCGCTTCGACTTGTCCGTTCGATTGCGGGTGCGCCACAGAGGTGTATCGATTCTCGATGTGGTATTTTTGGCAGAAGTTTCTGAATTCAGCACTATCGAACTGAGTTCCATTATCTGTTATTACAATCTTTGGAATCCCAAATCGACAGATGATGTTTCTCACGATAAAGTTGATCACTCGTTTGGTTGTGATTGTAGTTAGTGGTTCAGCCTCGACCCACTTAGTGAAATAATCTACGGCCACAATAGCGAACTTTGCTCCGCCCCTTGCTATGGGTAGACTTCCAATGATATCAATCCCCCACATAGCGAAAGGCCATGGACTCATCATTGTTTTTAACTGATTAGGAGGTGCTCTAGGTATCTTTGAAAATCTCTGGCACGCATCACACTGTCGTGCGTATCTTGCTGCATCCTTGTTTATGGTAGGCCAGAAATAGCCATGCCGCAACACCTTTTTTGCCAAAGTTTGCCCTCCAGTGTGGTCGCCACATTCGCCTTCGTGGACTTCTTGCAGCACACGTTTGATGTCATCGTGGGCTACACACCGAAGGAGGGGCATTGAAAACCCTTGTATGTAAAGAACTCCGCCTTGCAGAACGTATCGGGCGGCTTTACGAATTACCTTACGCCTCTCGCTTTTCTTGGTCGGAAGCGTTCCATTCATCAGGAAATTCTTTAGAGGGATCATCCAGAACTCCCTTTCTGGTTCCGTCTCTAGTACTAGGTCGATTTCCATTTGATCTATGCTAGGGGACCGAAGTACTTCAACGGGGGCTAGCCCAGTCACTTCAGGATCGTCGGAACTAGCCATCTTTGCCAACTTGTCTGCCTGCTGATTCTCTGATCGCGGAATATGAGATATGCTGTAGTGATCAAAATCGTTCAGCAGTTCTTTCACTTTCTTTAAGTATAAAATCAATCTTGCACTTTTAGCTTGGAATTTTCCAGTGACTTGGTTCACAACTAACTTGGAGTCGCAGAAGATGTTCAGCTTTGTGACTTCTAGTTCCTTTGCAATCTTTAA
This sequence comes from Allium sativum, assembly GCA_030737875.1. Taxonomy (NCBI): domain Eukaryota; kingdom Viridiplantae; phylum Streptophyta; class Magnoliopsida; order Asparagales; family Amaryllidaceae; genus Allium; species Allium sativum. The sequence continues at coordinate 554,455,509 of CM060923.1, read as the reverse complement.
TCCGGCTATCAGAGCTTCATATTCGGAATCGTTGTTAGTGGCATGAAACTCCATTCGGATTGCATAGGCTATCAATCGTTTCTCGGGGGTTTCAAGCACTATTCCAACGCCGGATCTTTCGTCATTCCTAGCGCCATCAGTATACAATCTCCAGGCATTGGGATCGAAAAGTAATTTTGAAGGATCGACTTCTTCGTTTGCTATATCTTCCTCAGGGACAGTGAACTCAGCTATGAAGTCGGCTATCACTTGCCCCCGAATTGACCGTCTGGGATGAAAGTTCAAATCAAATTGACTTAGCTCAATATTCCATTTGAGTAACCTTCCAGATGCCTCTGGTCTCTATAGGACTTGCTTGAGCGGGTGATCAGTGTATACGGTAATGGGATGTGCCTGAAAATAATGTCGAAGCTTTCTAGAGGCGATCAGTAAACTATACGCCAACTTTTCTATTCGTGGATAATTACGCTCTGCTGCTGTCAATTTTTTGCTCACATAATACACAGGTCTTTGGACCTTATCCTCTTCCCTTACCAATGCTGAGCTGATCGCATGGGATGACACCGCCAAATACACGAATAAGTCCTCGTGATCTATTGGCTTAGATAATATCGGAGGTTTCTCCAGGTGCTTGAGTAAATTCTGAAACGCTTCTACGCAGTCGGGTGTCCATTTGAAGTGGTGTTTCCCTCGCTTTATTAATTCGAAGAATGGGATGCACTTATCCGTAGCCCTGGAGATAAATTTGCTTAGTGCGGCCACATTTCCGGCAAGGCTTTGCACATCCCTAATCTGCCTAGGTTCCTGAATGTTTTTGATTGCCGCGATCTGGTCTGGATTAATCTCAATACCACGGGAACTGACGATGAATCCCAAGAAGTTTCCAGAGGCAACACCGAACGAACATTTGGTTGGGTTGAGTTTCATTCCGTACTTTCGAAGAATGCCGAACTTCTCTGCCAAGGTAGTGTGTTAGGAAGATTGCTTGGACTTAACCAACATATCGTCGACGTATACTTCCATGGTTTTCCCGATCTGGTTATAAAACATTCTGTTGATCAAACGTTGATATGTGGCGCCCGCATTCTTCAAGCCAAAGGGCATCACCACATTACAATATAATCCCAGATCTGTGATAAAACTAGTGTGCTCTTGATCTGGAACATGCATCGGAATCTGGTTATATCCTGAATAAGCATCCATAAATGAGAGAAGTTCATGACCTGCCGTCGAGTCTACCAACTGGTCAATCCGGGGCAATGGGAAACTATCTTTTGGACAGGCTTTGTTCAAATCTGAGAAGTCGATACACGTCCGCCACTTCCCGTTGGCCTTCTTTACCAGGACTGGATTCGAGATCCAGTCTGGGTAGGTCGAGTCTCTGATAAATCCATTACTCTTTAGCTTTCCAACTTCTTCTTTCAAGGCAGCGGACCTCTCTGGGCCCAACATTCGCCTTTTCTGCTTTACTGGAGGATGTTTAGGGTCAATGCTTAAGGAATGGCTCATGATTGATGGGGATATCCCACACATGTCCGCGTGGGTCCAAGCAAATACATCCAAGTTGTTTCTTAAGAAATCCGTCAATTCTTTAGCGAGATTCGGATTTAACTGGGATCCAATCTTAAGGACCTTCTCCGGGTCACTGTCATCGATCGGTACATCCACAGTCGTCTCGTTGGGAGTCGCCATTCTGCCCCCGGGTTCTTGATCCTCTCTGGGATCTATATCTTCGGGCATCTCTCTGGGCGACTCTCCAACGAATATCCTCTTTGATTGCTATAAGGTCTCCACCCCCGAAGCGGGAGAGGGGCCTTTAGTTTCAATATCCCCTCCATTGCGAAGTAACTTTAGTTCGGCAACATAACATGCTCGCGCATCAACTTGATCCCCTCTGACGATACCAATGCCAGCTTCTGTGGGGAATTTCAATAACAAGCACCAGGGGGCTATACAGGCTCTAAACTTTGCGAGGGCCGGTCGGCCCAAAAAGGCATTGTAAGGCGATTCGACATCCAAAACCACGAAGGGAAGGATTCTCACTCTCTGGCGTTCTCCTTCCCCAAGTGTAACTGGTAACTCTACATAACCCATTGGAGTGGTAGATTCTCCGTTGAATCCACGGATCCATCCTTGACAAGGCTTCAGGTCTTTTATTTCGAGGTTCATCTGGTCAAATGTCCTTTTGAAAAGGATGTTGACGGAACTCCCATTGTCCACCAAAACCTTATGAACAGTGGCTGGTCCAATAGGCACTGTAATTACAAATGGATCTTCTGTCGGAGCACGGACTCCAATGCTTTCTCGCTCTCGGAAAACTACATCGTCGGTCATCATCTTTTGTTGCTTCACCGGGATATTGTCCTCGGGTTTACTACACTCCCCTACCTCGAGGTGTTGTTTGGCTGCATTGACGTATTGATCCAATGCCTTGGAACTATGCCCGGCGAGATAAAGTCCTCCGATTATGGTATTGATAACAATGTTCTTTCCCTTTTGCTGGGCAGTCGGCCTAGCAGCAAGTTGATTCTGGTTCTGATTTGGGGCCTGTATCGCTTGCCCCCTGTCTCTGGGCGTCACTCTGTATTCATCTAGCTTTCCTTCTCGAAGCAGCCTTTCGACTACATCTCTTAGGTGACGACATTCATTTGTCGAATGGCCGTGTATCTGATGAAAGAGACAAAACTTCCCTGTTTCACGCTCTTTCTCTGTCGACTCTCTGGGAGGTGGCCTCTTATTTTGGAGGACTTCATACGCATCCATGAAGATATTTTCCAGAGTATCATTTATTGGTGTATAACTTTCAAAGGCCCTGGGACGAGTCCTTCTCTGGGAGTCGTTCCCTTGGTTCCTCTTCCGGTTGTTGTCGTTACCATTATTATTGTTGTTACCTGGCTGACGACCACCCTGATTCTGATTTCCGACATTTACTTCAACTTTCCCTGAGCTGTCTCCCGTCTGCTTAATGGCGACATTGCTCTGGATTTCCTCCTTATTGGCCGTTTTTGCCTTTCGGTTAGCATATACCTCTTCCCGGCGTAAATGTACGTTGGCTTTCTCGTAGAATAACTCTCTAGTGTGGGGCGGTTTGCCTGCCAGGTACCTTCCAAATTCAGTGTCCTTATCTACTCCGTCAATCAATGCTGCAACAACGGTCGGTTCATGGGGATCTTTAACCTCAGTAGCGGCCAAATTGAAACGATCCAGGTACACCCTTAAACTCTCGCCTGGTCGCTGCTTGACAAGGAACAAATCGATCACACTTTTTGTCTTCTGTGCGTAGATACGGAATTGTTCCACGAACTTCTCACTCAACTCCCTGAAGCTAGAAATCGATCTCGCCGGCAAGCGAGTAAACCATAACAAAGCCACATCCTCCAGGAATATGGGAAACGCTTTGCACTTAACAGCGTCAGAGGCTGCGGCAGTGGTCATTGACCAGATTATCTCATCAGATGCTGGACAGGATCTGACCTACCCGCATATTGGTTCATTTGTGGCATGTTGAAACGCCTTGGAAAAGTCGCATCCAAAATATCATCAGAGAAAGGGGTGTGACTGCGGTCGATCCCCCAATCTTCATTCGGTTGTCCACGGCTATCTGCCAGAATCTGGTGGATCATGGCTGCAACATTTGCACTAGTCAAAGTAGGTTCAGGATCAGTGCCTCTGGCTCGGCGAGGTTCTCTAATCTCTCTTCCGGGAGCTGTCACGAAGTTCGGGGCTCGGATAGGGCTTCGTTGCCCCCTGTCATCATGAGTATGTGTGCGGCGACGGGGCTGAGGTAGTCTGTTAAGTACAGGGCTGCCCACATCTCGAGCCCTGGGAGCTGCGGCTTGATCGTTCATATTACGGTTTGAGGGCCCCGCCCCCAGCGCTCCTTCTTCTTGTGATGGCAGGGTTCCGAACCGAAGCTGCTCTATGTTCTCGGCTCTCTCATACGGTCGTCGCGGAGGTCTCGGTGATTCTTCTGATGAAGAAGAATATCCTGGAGTGAGTGGACGAACCGGCGGTGTTCGTTGCCTTGTAAGCTCATCAAGTCCTCTATCCATAGCAGTTAAATTTTGTCGCAGGACGGAGCTTTCCTACCTTTGGGCAGCCAATTCATCAAACAACCTCTCCCACATTTCAGAAAAGCGAGAGAGATCCCCCTCAGTAACGGGAGCAGCAGGATCATATTGATCGTCATCACCTTCTCTTATGCGCAAAGAGCTTGAGCCGGGTCGAGCAGAGGGGCCAGGACGGTAGGAGCGAGCCATAGGCTCCTTTCCAGGTCGAGTTGTGGTCTGATCATCAATTCGGATCGCTGAGGTTCATGGGTGGCGGCTCGCAGCGCCCCCTTGAGGTCGATTCGCGGTTGCAGTGTGCGGAGGGTGCGAGGCGTTCCCTCGGGATCGAGTAACAACCCCTTCAGCAGTCCGGATCGCTCCGTGTTCGTCGACTCGGAGCGTGGTGTCTTCGTCGGATCGGTTCGCCCCCTACGCCCCGCGATCCAGAGTTTCTTCATTGCCCAGCTCGTGCACACTCTCTTCAATTGTTTCGTTGGTCTGTGAAGCTCGTGCTTCCTTAGATCTTTTTCCAGCCATGATATCTGAATCGCTGGAATCTTCAAAGAACCGAATAGTGAAACTTTAGGATTGTCTTCTCAGTGAAAGCACCAAAATGTTAGATCAAAATTTGGACCTAACACCCAAATTGTTCTGAAGCTTATAGAGTTTCAACTGAAGAATGAGAAAAAAGGAAATAACACACAGAATTTATAGTGGTTCGGCGTTAACGAGCCTACGTCCACTTTACATATTATTGATTATACTTTGATAGCTAATACAATCAAGGATTTCTCTCAATATTTCAGTAGTTTGACAACAATGGCGGAATCAGTACTCAATATTTCCAAAAAAATCCCAAAAAATGCCAAGCTCCGGGCTATTTATAGCTGATTTTGTAAGGCGGGTCGTGGTTACACGTGGCACGAATCCCGAGAACATCGGATCGCATCGCCACCGTTGAGGAAATAGTCAAATTAGCCGTTGTGGACAGGTATCGCGATCTACTTGAAAATCGGATCGTGCAGATGGGGAGAATTGGTCCAAATGACGGTTAGGGACACGTGTCGCTAGATCCGTGCGTCTCGGATCGCTGAAGACTAGCTCACGCTTGAATGGGTCAGAGGGTTCGCCACGCATCAGGGGATCGGATCGATCAATACTGGGCAACAACATATGCATGGATCGGATCGCATAGAGGTGTCGTTTCGCTGATGAAATTGAGGTGATCCGTCGAGACGCGATCCGATGATGGGCAAGTCGGTAGCGTGCGATCCGTCATCGGGCGAGTCGATGATGCGATCCATTCCTTCATATTCTCAGAGAATGTGGTTTCATGCTTTCTTCTTATGAATGATCCTGGGTGGCTTGGTCAAAAAGCGAGCCAACAATTATCAACTAAATATTTAAACAACATTAAATATTAAAAATTGATCGACCAAAAATCTGGATCGTTACATTATCACTCCTTAAAAGAATTTCGTCCCTGTAATTGCTAAGGTAGGAAAAATGCTACAAACCCAATAACTGTTGCGTCAGATCAACCCTAGACGGGGTGAATAGGGTTTACTACGACTTTACAAGGTATTAAAAATATCACAGCATAGATAAAAAATGAGTAAATAAATGCGGAAAGTAAATGACACAGATTTTAGCCAGCTTCGGCAAACCCTGCCTATTGCTGCATTCCCCAAGATTTCTACTAGGTATCAAAACAGACTCCTGCTTACAAAACCCTATAAACTTGCAAACCATACTTCTGTTACGATCCTATGCTCAAAACCCTGCACTGATCTTTATCCTAAAGATCAGATTTTCCCTGAATTACAAACATGTAACTCATAAACCCTAGCTACAAATCCTATAACTTATAATCCCTAGTTTTTAAAGACAAACTAGGAAAAATGACGGACGATTACAAATAAAAAATAAAATTAAAACAAAACAATAAGCTAAAAACAAAAAACCTTTTATATAAAATAAAATGTTGGCCCCCTTTATTTCTTTTGCTTTGGCTTTTAAAAACAAAGCTCCCTCTATGTTTGATGGCGGTCGAAATAAATTAAGGTTCTTTGATTAATCCTCAAAAGGTAACTTCAAAATTGATTACTCTTGGTTTAATCTCCAATGCTCCGATCTTTATACTCATGTGTCATTCTATTTGAGTTCTTGCGATCGAAAAATGTGAGTACACTGATTTGATTTTTGCTCTTCGAATTTGTTGCTTGGTTTCTCGATCAATTTGCTAGTGATGATACGGTGTTTAAATAGGGTTTAGAAACCCTTGTCATTCTCTGATTTCGCTATGTTGATTTGGTTTGATTGCTGCGTGATTTTTGCTCTTGCATAATTAATTGATTAAATCCATGCATGATTTCTGGAAACAACATGTATTGTTTTATTTCCATTTCTGGAATGATTAAAAGGCCGTGAATCCCCTGCTGATTCTCGAAAACAGTCGAATGAATTTCTTGCTTAAAATTGTTGTATGATATTTCTGGAAGCATTAAATTTGCTGCTCTGGAAATATATAGGAATCGACAATTAAATTCTTTCCCAAAATTAAAAAATGCCGAGATTTATTTGAATGATTCGTTCCCCACTGTAAATCTTGAGTGATAAACTTGCAATATTAACTTGCCCGGTTTACACACGCTTTTCATGAAGATATTCAGTCAATTTGATAAATTCTCTTTTTAAAGACCATTTGTATTGTACTTTCTTGCATTAGCACTTAAATTCTTTGTTGTGACTTGGCAATATATCCATTTGGAACACATACGCACATACATATATACACATACACACACATGTGTGTGTATACATATTGATGTTGTTGTATACAAGTGTTCATGTGCTTCTATGTAATTGCTTGTCCATGCATTATGGTCTTCCACATGTTGTTGTATAATTGTTTGTTCACTTGAGTTCTGATCTAGGCTTGGCTTGAACTTACCACTGGAATTTTGCATCTGCCTTGCACATGTACACATTGTTTTATGTATTCTTCTTTGGGCCTTGCTCATCCTAGTTTTGACATCGAGTATACATGACCACTGTCTTGTTTCATGTTGCTATTTCTCTTGGACTGAACCTATTTGTAGTACTTGCATCACTTGTGTCTTGTCCACTTCCCTGAATTGCTTGTATATGTGCTCATCTGCCATGACGTGTATACTGATCCCCTTGTCATGCTCCACTGGTTTGTTGCATTTGGATGTGTACTTGTGTGATATTGTTTGCACCTATTTGTGTTTGTTAAGCTAATCTTGTATTTATGCATACCAATGCACATGAACTTTTTCATGCTCCAATTTCTATACTTTGTGCATATTGAACAAGATATCATTATGTATTAGCATCCCATATATTTGCATTGTGCACATGTACTAATTCATGCACGATTTTGACTTTGAGCTGTGACAATTTTTCCTGGACCATTTACTGTTTGTACTTCAATGGCTCACATGTTGCTTTGCCATATTTGTGAGTCTTGTTGAATATCCCCATTCACTTGAGTTGATGGCTTGATTGCTTTTGTCTCCTGAAGTTTTAGTCTGTCTTGTTTAAACCTTGGCTTGACTTGTTTAAAACTGCCCCTTGTTGAAACTGTTGCATCTTCTTGACCGGTTGAGACACTTGCATTTGCATGCCTAGTTTTTGTACATGTTACCAATTTCAATGGCCTGAGTTGTTGCTTTAGTCTGAATCTTGTAGCCATGTCGAATTTGAGGACATGATCTTGCCTTGCCTTATTTTGAGTTTGTACATGTGCTCGAGTTTATGCATGTGTATATTGCCACTTCCTTGGCTTGCTGATTTGGACCTGATCCAGATTTGTCATGTACATGTATTTGTGCATGCCAACATATACATACATATGTATATATACACAGATGTATGTGTGTGTATATATATATTTGCATGTGTGTCAGCATTTTGTGTGTTGCCATTCCTGTTTTGTTGCACTTGTGTGTTCATAAGTACTTGCTGAATGCATGTGCTGTCGAGCTTCACCAGAGTACATTATACTTTATATATTTGTCCCTTGCCAACCATATTGCCCCTGCAAAATATATGTGTATATATGTAACATCCTGTAATTTTAGAGAACATTAATTAAGTAAAATAGACATTACCATTGTGTTCATCTCGGAATTCTGGTTAGGATAGACTTCGAGTTTGCGTAAAATGGATATCGTATGAGAAACATACGAAACTTAGAAGTTTATATACATATAAGGGACTTATATGTAAATATAAATCGAATCAGAATTCAAAATGTATCAAGATACATAAGCGAGAAACGAAGACAAGAATGGGTCAGGTGGGTCGACCCAAGTGGGGTTGGGTCGACCCATCCCTGATCCGCCGAATACACTTTTCTATTTCTGAACGTATTTGTTAACCAGGTTCATTATTTTCTGAATGGTTGGATTTGAAAATAGAGATCTGACGGTTAAGAATTGTCTTGTAAAATCTATATAAAGGCATGCATTCCTATTAAATAAATCATACTTCTTTGTACTTCTTCCTCAAACTCTTATTCTGGAAATATAAAATGAAGATGGGAAGATGCTGCCGAAACTTGGATTGAATCAAGACAATTCTTACCTAACATATATAAGAATATTTTTCGCAACATCAACATATTATTCTCTATTCTTTAAATCTAATCTCTGTGAGTTCATGCCACATTTAGATATAGCTATAAATATTTAACAGTAACCCTGACATGTAAATAAACCTAGATCTGAGCTTATGCTTGTTAGGAAACTAATTCATATCTAAACATTTCTGCTATAATTACATGTACTTTTCCATAAACCTATTCTGCTATTCAGTTGTTGTTATATGCCTATTTCCATTATTATTATGCCCATTTATCTTCTTCTCCCTCTCTTATTCCCATTTTATTTTATAAGCCTAAACTATCTTCGAGCTTAAGAAGATCTCGCAAGAGACAAACATATGAATGAAATTGGGACAATTGGGGAATGATTAGGAATGAAAATAAAAAAGGAAAAATTGTGGCATACCGTGGATTATAATTGAACATTTAGGGTATATCTTGTACTGTGGAATATGACTAAAATTTGGGATGTATGAACATGTAAATCTGTAGGCGTAATTCGAGGATTAAGTGGAACATGTAATGAAACTGTATATAACATGTGGATCCTATTTAATCTGCTAGTTATATGAACCTGTTAACTTGTTTATTCTGTTAAGGTTATGCGAACCTGTTAACCTGTTTAATCTATTAGGGTTAAGTAAACCTGTTTAATCTGCTGAGGTCAAGTAAACCTGTTTAATCTATTGGATTTAAGTAAACATGTTTAATCTGTTAGGGTTATATGAACCTGTTAACCTGAACTTAACCTGTTAATCTGTGAAGGTTAGGCGAACCAGTTAATCCGTAAGGCTTAACCTATTAAAAATCCTAGCTAATTGGAGGACACAAGTTTAGAGTTTGACTTGTGACATCTACTATATGGGGCCCATGTGAGTCAGTATCCCATTGTGGTATTAAAAGGGGAGCCGCACTACGTAGGGTTCAGGGCACGCATATTGAACTGATTGTAAGAGGTTAATCTGAAAGTGGGTGTATACGGCCATGTTCCAATGGAGTCATGTGCATGCATGGATTCAATCTGTGGGGGGGAATAAGCAGTTGTAGCAGTAGTAAATAAGTCTGTGTCCTTCTATAGGTTGCTACTTTAGGAAGTAATACACCCTACTATAGGGCCCACACAGGGTATTTACACATTAGGGAGCTGATCGCTTGAGGGTAGCAATTAGGGTACGTCTAATCTTGTCTGTTTTCTATTTAGGTACCCGTTATTTCAACTTGGGAAACACCCGTTATTTCTATTGAGGTACCTGTTATTTTTGTTTGGGGTATAACCCCTTATGTAACTAGAGTACACCTAAAACTACCATTACGTTTATGTGGGGATCATTTTGTTTCTGTTATATTAGGGGACACATAATTCTTTCACAAATCCTTTTATACTAGTATTGGTGCAGAGAGAAGTATTTGAGAAGCATTGTAACGACCCGGATTTTTGATCGATTAATTTTAGATATTTAATATGGTTTTAAGTATGGAGTTGATAATATAAATGATATTCTATATAAAGTTATCGATTTAATAATCAAAATATGATTTTATTTCGGATATATATATATATATATATAATTATCGTAATACGGGAAATCTGAACTAATTAATTCGAAATTTAGATGTAAGTCCAATTGATTCAAATAATTTATAGAAATTTTATTTTGATATATATAAATGATAATAATAATTTATTATCCAGGAATTTAATTGTTTTGAGTTAAATTTGTCATTTTAAATTAATATCTTCTCCAAATGATCGAATGAGGCTTTGAAACTTGTCCCGACGTGTCCGAAATAGTGGTATAACCCTAAAAATATTAGTTGTTGGGTTCAGTAAGGAGCTAAGAATCAAGGATTATTTAAAATTTAAGGATACCGATTTTTTTAAAATAAAATAAAAATAAAATTTCCTTCCTCCTTAAGTAATGGAAAGTAAACTGTAACCTATAACCGAGTTTGTACGTTCCTAGACAAAATTACTTAATGCCTAAGTATTGCTCTTCTATAAATTCGCACTAGCCTTCTTCTATTCCTTCTTCTGGAAACAAAAATTTAAATGACATGCTCTCCTCTGTTGAAACAATTTGCGCAGACAAATTACCCCCCTTCATCTATGTAACATATTCCCTTGTTTCCTTTGCCAAACCATTAGTTCAATGGAAATCAATCGTTCTAAAAACAAAACCATGAGCATCAAAATCCCTAAATTAGAAATCGAATACTTCAAAAGGCCAAACCTCTTTCCCTTATAACTCGCGAATCTCCCCTTCCTTTTTATCTACCAAACGATAAAACTTCTGGAAAATAAGAAAGGATATTTCGAAAGTTTCGAACTTTATTCAATTCAATGGTCTCCAGTGCGAGGTGGATGCGGCGCAAGCATATGATGTACGAAATCGAGCAATGCCACTGTAACAACCCGGAAATCTGGGCCAGTTTAAAATTTTTATTTTGGCAATTTTAGCGAATTTTGATTATTTAAAATGAATTATATTAAATAATGTCGGCGAGAGATTTATTTTGAACAGAATTCGAACGTATATATTATATACGTCGTCGTTAGAATATAAATAATTATTTATATTTATAAAAGGAATTGAAAATGGCGCGGTAGTTCGATAATTCGATTTCAAACTTCAATTGAATGTACCGGGTGCAAAACAATCCGGATTTTAGCGAAACCAAAAATAATAGGATCTAATTGATGATATCTTTCCAATGAATCCGACAAATCAAAATTTCATAGCGGGAATCAAAAGATATGCCCAGTTGAAAATTCTGAATAGTCGCTATGGAATTCAGGCCCTTAAAAATGGGAATTTTGCAAACGACCTCGGATTTCGACGAAACCACTTTTGTTAGATCCGCAGTGTCAAATTATTGCTAGATTCCAAATTTCATAATTTTTCGAATCAATATGTGAGCGTGGCAAAGGAAAACGCGTTTGACCAGTTTTAGTTGATTTTAATCGACTGGAAATTGGCCATTTTTCAAACGGTCTCAGAATTCGACGAAACTAGTTTTGTTAGGACCGTATCGTCAATACGACGCAAGAAAATATTTTTCGGGAATTTTTAGAGTTAGTATGTGTCCCCAGTAAATTGAAATGCGCGTTAAAAATCAATATATAGAGTTATATGTTGATTTTAACGAAAACTGATCGAAACGGTCGAATCAGCTTGCGATACATATCCCATTGTGTTCGGAATGAGGGTAATTAGCTATGGACGACAGGCGGTGGGTCTCGTTTCGAGGTCGAAAATAAAAGTACCTTTTCGAAATTAAATTAAATTAAATAAATATATATATATATTATAATATATCCCCCCCTTTTCTTCAAACCAAATCGACATACAGAATGAAAAAAAAAACCTAAATCTAAATCGCTCGACGGCCGCTGCTCCTCCTGACCGCACCCCCAGCCCAGCCACCTCCTCCTCGCGACAGGCGACGATCGCGCCTCCCCCCATCAGCGACGCCACTGCGTCGATCTACAGCCGCCTCCTCTCCTTCCTCTTTCTCCTTTCTGAAACTCACGCCCCCCTGACGATAAGCACAATCCGCCACCATCCCTAGCCACCGCATCAAAGCCCGCTACCACCACTGCATCGTCCCAGCGCCGGAGCTCCTCCGCCTCCGGCCACGTCAGAAAACCCCCCCTTCTCTCGCTGCAGAAAAAAATATATACAATAAGTTTTTATTTTTTTTATTTTATTTACTCGTTTATTTTGTTTTATTCTTGATTTCTTTTCAGTTATAATATCAAAATGTAATGCAATTTTATTGATCTGAATTTCATATATATATATATTGTAGTAATAAAAATATAATCTTTATATTATGAAAAAAACTGAATTTTTAGGTTATTAAAAAAAATAGATTTTCTTGAATGGAAAATTTTAGATTTCTTGAATGGAAAATATAATTTTCTATGATTAGAAAAATATGATTTTTGATTATAAGAAGAAAATAATAAAGTGATTTTTATTTTAGATAATGAAGTGATTTTTGTTTAAATAAAGATGTGATTCTTAAATAGGAAGAATATAATTTTTATTATAGTAGAAGAGTAAAAATTCGATTTTTATATATTGAATAGCGAAGTAAAAAATTCGATTTTTATATATTGAAAAGCAAAGTAAAAATTCGATTTTTATATATTGAATAGCAAAGTGAAAAATTCGATTTTTATATATTGAATAGCGAAGTAAAAATTCGATTTTTATATATTGAATAGCGAAGTAAAAATTCGATTTTTACATATTGAATAGCGAAGAAAAAATTCGATTTTTATATATTGAATAGCATAGTAAAAATTCGATTTTTATATATTGAATAACATAGCAAAAATTCGATTTTTATATATTGAATAGCAAAGTAAAAATGTGATTTTTATATATGTAGTGACTACGGGCAACGAAAGTGACAAGAGGCCGAACGACGAAGATTTCTACATTTGAAGAATCGAGGCGTTGGATTAGCAACTCTATGAGAACTTCTCACTCTTTAATTTAATTTTCTAGTTATATATATATACTAGGATGCAGACGGTGTTTAGTAGCACCCGACACCCGTCATCCACAGACCATGGATGGCTTTTTTGTTTATTTGTTTGGTTGTGTAGTTGGTTAGATTATTTGGTTTGAATTGAATTGTTTGGTGAAATGATATTGATTTGATTGATGTGTGAATGGCGTGGGCCTTCACTAGACCGGGGATAAGGCTAGGCCTTGTCCAGTTTCTAGTATCGTGCCGTTATGCCGCCGAAATTTTCTAAAAATAAGTTAGAAAAATAAATATAACATTTTATTTAATAAATGAACCGAATAGAATATTCATAGGTTGAATAAAATAGTTTGATCGTTAAAAATATAATTTTTAACGTGAATGTGAATGAATAAATATTCATTTAAGAACCGGATGGTTTGTTTATGTACACCTATTTGAAGGACATTGATTGGGACGATAAATTTTACACATCGCCCAACTGCACAAATAAAAATCTGTGTTTGATTGCTTGAAACCCCACACGGGTATTGGGATGATATTTGACGTACACTGATCCCGATTGTTTAGTCGTATGTCGATCGATTGATTGACAGACTGTTACAAGCGTTGAATATCTATATTTGATGCTTATACAGTGTAGAATGCACTTTGGATGATGGTTGATTATTCATCGTTGTTGATATATACATGTGTTGTAGAAAATCCATATAATTAACATTATATGGTAATTGATTGGGCCTCATTCCAGTTTTAAAATAGAAATATTTGAAAAAGAAATATTTGAAATAGAATATTTGAAAATAGGAATATATGAAGCCATATTGATTAGATTGACGCCATTTTGACGTGAACGATATTTATATCGATTTTATTCATTTTATAATGAATATCGAAAGTGATTTCAAAATCTGATATTTTGAATAGAATTGAATATAAATAAATTCGAATTGAAATTGAATATAAATAAATTCGAATTGAAATTGAATATAAACGAATTCGAATTTAAACTGAATATAAATAAATTCGAATTGAAATTGAATATAAACGAATTCGAATTTAAATTGAATATAAATGAATTCGAATTGAAATTGAATACAAACGAATTCGAATCTAAATTGAATATAAATGAATTCGAATTGAAATTGAATATAAATGAATTCGAATTGAAATGGAATAGAAATGAATTCGAATTGAAATTGAATTGAATTGAAAACGAACTGAAATTGAATTAGAAATCAATTTGAATTGAAATCAATTTGAAATGAATTTAAAATGAATTTAAATTGGAATATTCAATTTTGATTTGAAATTGAATATGAAGTCGAAACCATTTTGAAAATGAATTTAAAACGATTTATAAATCGTTTTGAAAAGAAAATCGACGAAGTATATATTATATATATTATATATATAATATAATGGCCTGAATAGAACGCGTCGCGCCGCGGCAGTTCGCGAATTTCGACCATTGACTTCGAACGAATATTACGGGAGATCCAACCGTCAGATTCTCCTAAAACCGGAACCATTGCGTTTGTATCGAAAAGAGCTTTCTAAGAATATTGGAAATTAGAAATCTAACGGTTGGATTTGGAATTATATCCAAATCAAATTTGAAAAAGGTCGCTGTAAGTGCAGTTCGATGGCCGTTGATGGAAATCGACTGTACGGACCTTGATAAAATTATTAAAAATAGTAATAATTTGTGTAAAATCATAAGAAATGATTTAGAAAGAATTGGGATGAAATACTCCATATTTGAAAAGATAAAAGTAGATTTTTATCGAAATGAACTAATTTTGAACTAGAATTATAATTCTATTTATTTTTAAATAAATAAATTGAATTTGAAATAGTTTTGAAAATAACCAGAATTTCCAATGATTGCATTGGAATGGATTTGAATCGAAATTGTCTTCGGAATATTTCGATGTTGGATTTCGTGATTATACAGATGTTGTAATGGAAATTTGAAAGATATATATATCATTATTTCCAATACGATATTTGTTAGTCATAGAATTTGATATTGAATATAAACCGGTATATTTTCTATTCAGAGCCTGGTGTTTAATATCAGATGTGATTTGGGTTTGTCGTGGATGGTGTCTTCATTAACACTGTTCTTGAACCCAGTTGAGAAAAGATTAAATCTTTTTATTTAGATTTAATGAAGTGTACCAATTAAATAATATTTAATTGGAATTGAATTCGAATTGATTATTGGGTTTATCGTGAATGGTGTTTTAAATAACACTCGTTCTTTAACCCGATAATTAATGAAATGTGATTTTGGGTTGTCGTGAACGGTATCTTCAATAACACAGTTCTTAGACCTAAAGGAGTTAAGAAAATCAGAAACTAACTGGAGATTAGTTAAGTTGAATAGTTTCAGAGGTATTGATCTGATGTTGGTTTCGGCCTTTGGGGTTAATACTTAGGGAATTTCTCACTTGCTAATTTACAATTAGGGACTGATTGAAATGTGATGTGATTTTGGGTTTATCGTGAACCATGTTTTAAATGACACTGATTCTTTAACCCAATCACAGATTAAAACTAAGTGGAGTTTTAATGAATCTTTAATTAGATTGAAATGATCGAGAATGGAGTATCACCAATTTTGCTCCAGGCGATAGTTAAATCTTTAATTAGATTTGAACGTGAAATGGTAATTGAATTTACCGATAACACTGTGGTGTTAGATATGAAGTATTACCAGTTTTACTTCATGGGATGAATAGGTTGGGATTGGGAAATTAAAGCAAATGATTACTTCGGTAAGGTTCGTTAATCCCGACTAGTTGAATCGAAATTCAAAAGAAGATTAAAGAATAAATTCAAGGAATTTATCTTTGATAAAATTAATGGGAACCTTTCCCTATGAAGGTGAAATTTAGAAACTAACTGTCAGTTAGCTAAGTAGAACCGTTTTTCTGGATATTGATCTGATGTTGGTTTCGACCTTCGGGGTTAATATTTGGGAAATTATTCTCTTGATTAATTTACGGTTAGTGACTAATGAATTGGAATGAGGCATATGTTGTGTTTGTGTAACACTTATTTAAAATATACGCGAGTTATTCAGAAGGACCGGGTTTATCCCATTCTGAATAACTGATACAATGATAAGTCGAAGATGAAGACGATGGTTGAAGACCGGAAGTCTTCACGTCGTTTGGGTGATTACTGATGATCTTGATTGGGCTGTACACCTAAGAAGATGGAAACAGTTGGTGATCGTCCAGGCGTGCTTGGAGATCGATGGACATGCGGGGTACAAGCTGCCTCCGGTTTCGTTCAGACCCAGAACGGACTTGTAAATGGACTGTGTGTCTGACATTGGATTTTAGTCTGTGTGATTGACCTCTATTAAATATATATCTGTTTGGCGGAGGAGAATTTATTCTCTTGCTTAACGCCCTTCTCTGAGACGTACGAGCTCAGGGGTTATATATTGATGGATATCAATCGCATGGAGTGAATTGCCTGTGTGGCATTCCTAAGTGGCAATTGATCAAGGCTTCTGTTGAAAAGAAAAGTCTTGTGGATGATGATCAAAGCAAGGCTTGTGTGGCATAGCTTTGTGTAGCGTTGATTCGCGAGCCTCACACCCCCCGTTTGTGAACCAAAAACGGGTGAAGGACCTCAGGGAGGGCATGCGTTTCTTTCTAGCTAGGGTGGTGTCAGTGAGACAACCCGAACTTCCCCGTGAAGGAAAGCAGGGATAGAATTGAGGACAAGACAAAACAGAACGCATACGGAAGAACATTTCATTATTATTACAACAATTCCATCAGATACAAGAATATACAGAGTATAAATGAATAAATTACATTCGACAAATATCCGAGATTACAATAAATTACATAGCAGCAGAAAATAATACAAAATCACAACTAGAAGTAATGCACGGATACAGAGCTTTCCGAGCACCGTTCCAGCTGTAAATCAGGACCCTATGAATATAAATCTGCAAAACCAAAACTACTAGCTGCCCGTGTGGAAAATATGGGCACCCAGAGTTTAGGTTAAAACAATAAACTCCAGGTCAGATATGGGACTGATGTGAGAACTAAAACAGTTATTCAAAACTTTACTTTAAAGATAGTAATTCAAGGGACCACGCCGTATAACACGGAACAGGTTTCCTCCCAAGAATACTAGTGCATATAACAAAACAGCGCAATGCTCTTTGGAAAAATGAAGCTATTTTAAGACCCAGGTCCCATCACACAATGCAACGCAAGCCGGAGGATAGGGTTTTCCCTTATAATAGCCAAACATGCTTGGTACGTCTAAAACACATTATTTGATACTATTATAAGTGTATAGTGTCAAAAAATTTCAATCATAAATATCAATCATAGGCGGCATGGGTACCATCTATCATGTCGCCATACTAGTTCTACAATTAAAACCGCAATATCACGTATTGGAAATTGGATTCCATCATGAGCTGAGGCAAGGGGCAAGCTCCTCTCCGATTCGAGACACTCTAGCAAATGTCTCAGGACCCCACTATGATCCTTGGATCTTCAGGGTCGGTCCTCTCTTACTTTTGAGGATTAATTATTCCTGAACACACGTTTCCCGGTCCTTACAGACCTATATCCGAGGCGCCTCGTATCCAACAACCACACAGGTGAAAAGTATATAAATGTCAGGGCTGGTAGGTCACTGACACCATCCTAGCTAGAAAGAAACGTCGTGCTCTCCCTGTAGTCACTATCCCGTTTTTGACTCATACCGAGGTGTGAGGCTCGCGAATTCACGCTATACACAAAGCTACGCCACACAGGCCGTGCTTTGATCATCTACCACAAGACTTTGCTTTCAACAGAAGCCTTGATCAATTGCCACTTACGCGTGCCACACGGGCAATTCACTCCATGCGACTGATGTCCATCAATATACAACCTCCGAGCTCGTACGTCTCAGAGAAGGGCGTTAAGCGAGAGAATAAATTCTCCCCCGCCAAACAGATGTATATTTAATAGAGATCAATCAACCCAGAATAAAATCCAATGTCAGACACACAATCCATTTACAAGTTCGTTCTGGGTCTGAACGAAATCGGAGGCACTTTCCTCGCATATCCATCCATCTCCAAGTTCGTCTGGACGATCACCAACTGATTCCCTCATCGTGGGTGTACAGCCCAATCAAGATCATCGGTAATCACCCAAACGATGTGAAGACGTCCGGTCTTCAACCACCGTCATCATCTTCGACATCTCATCGAATCGGTTATTCAGAATGGGTAGAAACCCGACCTTTCTGAATAACCCACGTAAATAATAAACGAATGTTACACAAACACAACAAACGCCTCATTCCAATTCAGAATATTCTTTTATTCACAAAATCACATTCTTAGGAAAATGTTCCCATTAATTTTATCCAAGATAAATTCTTCTAAATTTATCCTATAATATTCCTTTGGATATCATTTCAAACCATTTTATGGTTTTCCAAACTAGTTGGGATTAGCGAACCACACCGAAGTAATTATTTATTTTATTTCCCAATCCCAACCTATATATCCCATGGAGCAAAACTGGTGATACTCCATTCCTAACACCACGGTGTTATCGGTAAAATTAATTACCATTTCACGTTCAGATCTAATTAAAGATTTAACTATCGCTTTGGAGCAAAACTGGTGATACTCCACTTTCGATCACTTTTCAGATTTGATTATTTAAATTATCAATTCACAATTTAATCTAATTAAAGATTCATTAATACTCCACTTAGTTTTAATCTTCTAAAAAATCAATATTCTGTCTTTAACTGGGTTAAAGAACCAATGTCTTCTAAAACACGATTCACGACAAACCCAAATCACATTCGATATTAAATACAAGGCTCTGAATAGAAAATATACCAGATTATATTCAATATCAAATTCTGAAACCAACAAATATCGTATTGGAAATAACGATATAAAATATATCTTTCAAATTCCCATAACAATATCTGTATAGTCACGAAATCCAACATCGAAATATTCCGAAGATAATTTCGATTCAACTCCAGTCCAATCCACGTATTGGGAATTTTGATTATTTTTAAAATCACTTTCAAATTCAATTTATTTATTTCAAAAATAAATTGATTTTAATTCTAGTTCAAAACTAGTTCATTACGATAAAAATCTATTTTTATCGTTTCAAATGTGGAGTTTTTCATCCCAGTTCTTTCCAATTCACATATTATGATTTTACACAAATTATTAATATTTTTAATAATTTTATCAAGGCCCGTACAGTCGATTTCCAACAACGGCCATCGAACTGCACTTACAGCGACCTTTTTTGAATTTGATTTGGACATAACTCCAAATCCAACCGTTAGATTTCAAATTTCTAATATTCATTGGAAAGCTCTTTTCGATACGAACCCAACGGTTCCGGTTTTAGGAGAATCCGACTGTCGGATCTCCTGTAATGTCCGTTTGAAATAAATGGTCGAAATTCGCGAACTGCCGCGGCGCGGCGCGTTCTATTCAGGCCATTATATTATATATATATATAATATATAATATATAATATATATTTCGTCGATTTCCTTTTTAAAACGTATTTTATAAATCGTTTTAAATTCGTTTTCAAAACCATTTCAACACTATATTCAATTTCAAATCGATTTGATTTCAATTCAATTCGAATTCATTTCAATTTTATTTAATTCGAATTCAAATTCGTTTCAATTCAAATTCTAACTCGTTTTCTATTCAATTGGAGTCGAATTCATTTTCTATTCAATTCGAATCGAATTCATTTTCTATTCAATTCAAATCGAATTCATTTTCAAATTGATTCAATAAAATTCCAATGTGAATTTTAATCTAATTTAAATTGAATTTCATTTCAAAATATTAAAATTTGAAATCACTTTTCAATATTCATTGTAAAACGAATAAAATCGATATAAATATCGTTCGCGTCAAAATAACGCAACTCTATTCAACACGGCTTTATATAGTTCAAAAACTTCTTTATTTTATTCAACAAATGAATATTTATTCCATTCAACACTTGAATCTATATTTCTTTTAGCACACGACTATTTTTGTTATGTAAAATATTTTATAAAACTATGGTATCTATCATTTGATTTTAATTAGACTCCACCGTAAAGTAGTTCTAATTTTAAATATGATAAAGATGTAAATTTTATTGTATAAAATATTTTACTCAACACACGAATATTTTCAACACATGAATATTTTTATATTCAACACATGAATTTTCTTTTATAATATTCATTATTTTCCCGATTGGAATGAGGCCCTGTAACAACCCGTATTTTCAATAATCTGTTATAACGTAAATTGAGGCAGAATTAAATTATAAAATGGGAATCAAGGGAAACGGGCTATGCCATTGCGTTCGTCTCGGAAAAATACGCGAAATAGAGTCCGAGTTTTCGAAAATCGGAGTCCGTATGGCCCAGATATGGCCCGTCGAAGTTTTCAGAAAATTCAAGTTTTAAAATCAGATTCAAATTTAAAGAATTGGGCCAGCTGGGCCAAGGCGGGAAAAATCCCGCCAGGACCCCATGTCGACAGGCCTGTCGACAGGGGTCTTGGCATGTCGACTGCCCTGTCGACAGCCCTGTCGACAGGGGGTGGCCGGGCTACTTGGCCTGGTGCACCATTTCTGATTTGGGCTTGATAAGGGGGCTTGGTTCTAGAGAGTTCCGGGATCTGATGGACCAAATTGAATCTAGGGTTAATCCTATGGTCCAATCACTAACCTAATCTATAAATAAGACCCTAACCTACCCTAAATCATTCATTATTCATCCTAGTAACTAAACTATGCCAAAATCCATCCTCTCATGGCCTCCACCCTCTTCATACAATTCCTAATTTAATTCCTAAGTAATTTTCCATGCATACAAGCATATTTAGGCTTGTATGATCCTCCTTAGCTTGCATTAAAGGCTTGTTTTTCAATTGGCATCATAAAGGAGGAGTCTTGATCAAGTTTGCTTGCATTTGGGGGTTTTAATTAGTTGCATAAGGGGTTTCTTGCATTTGTTACACTCATTTGAGTCCGCATAAGCATTGTAAGCCCTCTTACCTTCACTTTGCAAACTCTAAAGTTAATATGTGGTGAAAGTTGAGATTTATGTGAGTTTAGTTGATTATGCATGCTTATGCGAACTCACTATACCATGTTTTACATGTTTCATAAGTTATGCATGCATATGCGAGTTTACTATGCCATGTTCTACATGTTTAATGGATTATGCATGTTTATGCAAGTGTACTAAGCCATGATTTGCAAGTTTAACAAGTTATGCATGTTTATGCAAGTTTGCTAAGCCATGATTTGTGTGTTTATTGAGTTATGCATGTTTATGCAAGTTTAAAATGACAAGTTGTGCATGTTTCGACAAGTTGTGCATGTTTATACAAGTTTAAAATTACAAGTTGTGCATGTTTCGACAAGTTGTGCATGTTTCGACAAGTTGTGCATGTTTTGACAAGTTGTGCATGTTTATGCAAGTTTAAAATGACAAGTTGTGCATGTTTGACAAGTTATGCATGATTAAGGTAATATGCAAGTTCACTATGCTAAGTTATGCAAGTTTAACATGTTATGCATGTTTATGGTAATATGCAAGTTCACTATGCTAAGTTGTGCAAGTCTAACATGTTATGCATGATTGTTGTGCAAGTTTATCATGTATGTTGTGCCAAGTTCCCTCTTCCTATCCTTTATGCGTTACTACGAATATGTAAGCGATAGAATGACGTTGGGAGTTTTGGGTAAACTTTAAATACATGAAAATATAAGATTGGGAATTTACCTATTAAGTTAGGTCTACCCCTTGGGAATTTACCTATTAAGTTAGGTCTACCCAAGTAATTGTTTGACTTGTGATTATGTTTTGAAATGAAGTGGACATGACACTTAGAAAACATAAGTGTGGCCAACTCGAGGTTGGGTTGAGTTTGTAGCGTAATTCTACCCGGAACCGACCGGCTTAACTAGTGGCTACAAACAATAGGACCCAATGTGGGAAGTTGGTCATGTGGTGCCAAAAAAAAAACCCGAGGTTAGACTAAGTTGTGGTGTAAACCTACCCGGACCCGCCCGGCTTAACTAGTAACCGCAACAAAGTCTAATGTGAGAGGTTAAGGTGCCTTAAATTAATTAATGCCTCATGATTAGGGTTAAGTCAGGGTCCACTAATACTTAACCAATTTGGGGATTCGAGGGATTAGAATGTGGTTAAGTTGTGAACCATTGGTTACACTTAACTAGTTTAATCCATTTGGGAGTTCAAGGGATTAGAATGGGGTTAAGCCACACTTAACCAGTTTAATCCAGGATTAGTGAAGGGTTAAATCACACTTAACCCTCTTGGGGAAACCCTAGCAACGTGGTCTGTTCTAACAGTAATCCCAGTTTGGTATCATTCACAACCCTAGAGGCTAGGCTAGGGCGGGGCACGATTACTGGAGGATGTAAGCGACCAAAGGGCGATGGCCGAGTGGTACAGCGGTGCGGGTCCGGCGGGCTACGGACGTGCGCGTAGTCCGATGTTGGACAAACTCGAGGCACGGGTACCAGTAGGTTAGGGCTGTGCATTATTGCTTAAGTGTCCGGGGTTGACACCCGAGGGCTTGATACACCCAAAGGTGGACCCAGCACAGACTAACTACAACCATACGTGGGCCATATGGACACCAGCACTTGACGTGTTAGGTTTATAGGGAGCCGATCGATTAGACCGTTGGGCTGGACCTTGTATTAAGGTTACCTCATGTTATTGGGCCAAAGCTTGGGCCAAGGGATCAATATCTGTTATGTTGGGTTACTAGTACACCGTGGTGCAAAACTTAACCATGATTATGCGATGACACCTCTATCAATCTTGTAGTTAATTTACCATGCCAGTATGCTGTTATCTATGATCATCTCAGTTCCCATCATGATGTTAACTTTATTAGTTTATAGACTGATCGTAGCAGGGCTTACTCAGTCTTTTTGACTGACCCGTTTTGTTTCGCCTCTTTTCTTCCGTTTCCCACCCCCCCCCCCCCCCCCCCGGGTTCTCAGGGAGGGAATACAGGAGCCTAGCTTGGATCTTAGTTGCTTTCTTGGATAGCTCATGTATGCTTTGGACTTGGGCTTGCTATGGTTTCTTCCACTTTGGGAATAGCTACTTTTATGTACTAGACTTGTTTACTTGGGAAATTGACATTATGATGTAGCAGACTTGTTTTTGAAATAGTTTAAAAGTCTTCCGCTGTTTATTTACTTACTCTGTTTATTTACATAAGTATGACATGTCCTGCCTTGCTATATCATTATGCATGTTTACCAATAATGCCCCTCCAAAGCTAGTGCATTCCTTTGCGAGTGACCCTGGCGGAGGTGGGGTGTTACATTTGGTATCAGAGCATATGGTTTACGAGAAGGGATAAAAAGGTTTTTTTTAAAAACTTTTGAAAAGAAAAACTATTTTCAAAAACCAAGTATTAAGTATTTTCCAAATAAAAGTCTAGTTATTTTAAAAAAAAAGGCTATTCCCCAAAAGCCATCAGCACTATCCTTTGACTCCTCGTTTAAACTCTTTTCTTTTCGTTTCCATCATGTGTGATAATCTCATCTTGCCCGAAGGAGTGACGATACCCGATTGGTTTCGTCGGTACTTGGAAGTCACGGCACCGGTCCCGTGTGTCCCTAATGTTGTCTCCCCAGTCGAGGCCGCTGTTCCTCCTTCTCCTCCCGTAGCTGATGTTCCTCTTCCCCCTCAGCCTCCACAAGCGGATTTCGCGGAAACTTGCAAGAACTTTAAGAGGATGGGTGGCAAGAATTTTAATGGAACAGAGACTTTTGTAGAAGCAGGGAATTGGTTGGAAGAGACCGAAGATCTTTTAGCCTCCTTTGATATAGGTGACCGAAGGAAAGTTTTATTAGCGGTATGGTTGCTAAAGGAAGAAGCTGCACGTTGGTGGGTAGTCACCACCGCTACTAGGCCAATTGAGACTTGGGATGACTTTAGAGGAAGGTTTGGACTGAGATTCTTATCACTGAAGCAAGGGGACATGACTATTAGGGAGTACATAGATAAGTTTAATCAACTGGCTCGTGTCGATTTAGACTTGGTTAATACAGCTCAGAAGAAGGCCCTACACTTTGCTCTAGGATTAAACGAGCCATTACATGGTTTGGCCATGTCTCATATACCCTTGGGGGCGACTTTCGAGAGTTTGGTGAATCTGGCCCTACTTCAAGAAGAAGATAACAATGACAAGAAAGAGGTCAAGGCGAATGAGTCTCAAGACAAGAGAGTAAATTCCGGGAAACGGGGCAAGAATAACCACAACCGCAAGAACAAGCCAAGAGGGAATAGGAAGTGCAACTTCTGTGGTAAAGTTGGACATATAGCCAAGGAATGTAGGAAGAAGGAAAAGAGAAAGCGGGGCGAATGCTTCATTTGTGGTGAGTTTGGACATTTCAGCAAGGATTGCCCGAGGAAACAAGGGCAAGGCCAGACTCAGTGTGCCGGACTATCTGGAGGGCGAGTTCATCCCCTCAGCACCAGCTTATGATAGAGGTAGTGTTTCTGTGGAAATCTTGTTTACATTTTCTGATTTTCCTTGTTCGAACTTTGTTTGATTCTGGCACATCGCATAGTTTTATTTCATCTGATCCAGTTGAAAGTTTTGCACCTAAGTACTAGTGTAGTTGATAATCCCGTATGTGTTTCAAACCCAATTGGGGGTTCTGCCCGTTTGTCTATGGTCTGAGTGGATTTGAAAATTTCTATCTTAAGTATAGAATTCTCGTGGGATGTTCATATTCTCGGTTTCAGGGGATATGGGTTGGTTTTGGGCATGGAATGGTTGTCTTGTTTTGAAGCCATTCTTGGTTTTTGTATATAGGGTTGTGAGGCTCATGATCCGCCTCGGTAATACCCTAGAAATTTCTAGCAACCCTATGGGTCCCGTCATGATTGTTATCTTGAGTCCCTCAACTCGTCTATCGATAGTTTGCAATCTGTGAGGGTGGTCCGAGAATATCCTGATATCTTGGGGAAAAGTGAAGGGGTTACCCTTAGACGTGGGATAGATTTCCGCATTATCTGGTTGGTAATACCAAGCCAGTTTCGTGGCCGATTAGGCACATGACCTCACGAGGTGAGAGTTAAGAAAGCAAGTCAAGGAGTTGCTTGAGAAGAACTTCCTGAGACGAGGCATTTTCGAGTAGGGTGCTCCAGTAGTATTCGTTACTGATGTGGACAGTTTGCTTCGCTTATGTGTTGATTATCGTGAGGAGAATAGACAACCGCTATCAAGGGTTGATGATTTGTTTGATCAGCTTGTAGGAGCATCTGTTTTCTTTTGATCTAGCTACCGGATTCCATCAGCTTAGGATGGCTGAGGATGGAATTGACAAGACTGCGTTTAGGACTCTAGATGGATTTTTAGAATGGCTAGTCATACTATTTGGTTTGACTAATGCACCCGTGTATTACGTGAACTTGATGGGTAGGGTGTTTAGGGAATCCTTGAACAAGTTTGTCATGATCGTCATAGACGATATCTTGATCTCCTCAAAAGAACGAGGAAGAACATGCTATACATCTCAAGGAGGTGATGGATACACTTAGAGCCACCAGGTTGAGGCCAAGTCATAGAAGCCCAGCGGGCCATTACCTCCATTGGAGGTTTCGCAAGGGGGGTGTGAAAACATCTCGATAGATTAGGAGGATAAATTACCTAGATCAAAGAAGGGGAATACGGGTAGGTGGGTCATAATAGGTAGACTCACGAAGAGTGCTCATTTCAGAGCGAGAGAACTGCATCATGGTTAACAGCGGTCTACCCTCAAGAAGTTGGCCAGTTTTGAAATAGCCTACAGGAAGCCATGAGTAGGCAACTGAATCTAGGTATGACCTATCACTCATAGGCAGATGGTTCATTTCGATTTAAGCACGAGTTATAGAAAATCACGTTTACAAGAGCAACTAGCAACGTGGATTGGTATTTTCAAGGAAAGTTCTGCCGCGTGAAGTACTTTATAGTAAGTAGGCGAGATCCAGGATTCACTAGTGAATTTTGGAGAGCTTGCATGAAATCATAAGGTTATGGTATGTTTAAGCCAAGTATGCAGAAGGAAGAATAAGTGGAAAAGAAAGACGAGAGGCGATAATGAAATGAGTTCCAACTCGAATTTGGGATATAGGAGTTAGGAAGCCAAGGAATCATGAGGTGAAAGATAGTCAAAGCACAGTTGAGTTAAGCTCAAGGGAACGTGACTAAGAAGAGTGAAGAATATATACGCGCATCATATCTCTTTTTAAGAGTGCGTCCTTGATCTTTGTTTTCCTGTGGAGCTTGCTTGCAAGTTATCTTTTGTATATACCCTCTCGGTCCCATTCTCGATCTTATTTCTGTTGTGAACTCCATAAGGGGGTTAAGACTCATCGGCTAGTACTATATGTCAAAGTTTGAATGGATTTCTTGTAATCCAAAAAGGAGTTTGTCTAGTTTATCTAGTTTATCTAGTTTATCGTGTCTATCTTGCCATGAGAACCTTAGGTAGAAACTCTTTTGGTTGAAACATGTGTTTGAAACATGTTATGCTTGATGGTTGCAAGTGGCTGCAAGTGTTTGCAAGTGGTTGCTCGTGGATGCATTATACACGATTAGGCACTAGATCGGCTCACACACTCTTCATGTTGCATATGCATGAGTGTTTATACTTATCCATGATTGAAACTTGTTGTGCTACCACATGGATGTTGCATATGGATGAATGTTATGTGCACTCATATAGATACCATAAATTATGGTAGGAATTTGCATACATATGGATTCATTTCACTGACATACATATGCATTAAGGAGGTTTACTGTATCAGTAACCGCCTGACTTTCACTGACATACATATGCATTAAGGAGGTTTACTGTATCAGTAACCGCCTGATCTTTGCATTAGGTAAGTACATATACACACACCTTTGCATATGTTCATACCACATTTAGAATCCTTTAAGGACAATGATTACTCGTGGATGATTCTTTGAGTAGATGGATGATTGGATGGTAGGATACGTTCTTCCTAACTTGAAGATTTCGGGGACGAAATCCTTTAAGGAGGGGAGAATGTAACAACCCGTATTTTCAATAATCTGTTATAACGTAAATTGAGGCAGAATTAAATTATAAAATGGGAATCAAGGGAAATGGGCTATGCCATTGCGTTCGTCTCGGAAAAATACGCGAAATAGAGTCCGAGTTTTCGAAAATCGGAGTCCGTATGGCCCAGATATGGCCCGTCGAAGTTTTCAGAAAGTTCAAGTTTTAAAATCAGATTCAAATTTAAAGAATTGGGCCAGCTGGGCCAAGGCGGGAAAAATCCCGCCAGGACCCCATGTCGACAGGCCTGTCGACAGGGGTCTTGGCATGTCGACTGCCCTGTCGACAGCCCTGTCGACAGGGGGTGGCCGGGCTACTTGGCCTGGTGCACCATTTCTGATTTGGGCTTGATAAGGGGGCTTGGTTCTAGAGAGTTCCGGGATCTGATGGACCAAATTGAATCTAGGGTTAATCCTATGGTTCAAATCACTAACCTAATCTATAAATAAGACCCTAACCTACCCTAAATCATTCATTATTCATCCTAGTAACTAAACTATGCCAAAATCCATCCTCTCATGGCCTCCACCCTCTTCATACAATTCCTAATTTAATTCCTAAGTAATTTTCCATGCATACAAGCATATTTAGGCTTGTATGATCCTCCTTAGCTTGCATTAAAGGCTTGTTTTTCAATTGGCATCATAAAGGAGGAGTCTTGATCAAGTTTGCTTGCATTTGGGGGTTTTAATTAGTTGCATAAGGGGTTTCTTGCATTTGTTACACTCATTTGAGTCCGCATAAGCATTGTAAGCCCTCTTACCTTCACTTTGCAAACTCTAAAGTTAATATGTGGTGAAAGTTGAGATTTATGTGAGTTTAGTTGATTATGCATGCTTATGCGAACTCACTATACCATGTTTTACATGTTTCATAAGTTATGCATGCATATGCGAGTTTACTATGCCATGTTCTACATGTTTAATGGATTATGCATGTTTATGCAAGTGTACTAAGCCATGATTTGCAAGTTTAACAAGTTATGCATGTTTATGCAAGTTTGCTAAGCCATGATTTGTGTGTTTATTGAGTTATGCATGTTTATGCAAGTTTAAAATGACAAGTTGTGCATGTTTCGACAAGTCGTGCATGTTTATACAAGTTTAAAATTACAAGTTGTGCATGTTTTGACAAGTTGTGCATGTTTCGACAAGTTGTGCATGTTTTGACAAGTTGTGCATGTTTTTGCAAGTTTAAAATGACAAGTTGTGCATGTTTGACAAGTTATGCATGATTAAGGTAATATGCAAGTTCACTATGCTAAGTTATGCAAGTTTAACATGTTATGCATGTTTATGGTAATATGCAAGTTCACTATGCTAAGTTGTGCAAGTCTAACATGTTATGCATGATTGTTGTGCAAGTTTATCATGTATGTTGTGCCAAGTTCCCTCTTCCTATCCTTTATGCATTACTACGAATATGTAAGCGATAGAATGACGTTGGGAGTTCTGGGTAAACTTAAAATACATGAAAATATAAGATTGGGAATTTACCTATTAAGTTAGGTCTACCCCTTGGGAATTTACCTATTAAGTAAGGTCTACCCAAGTAATTGTTTGACTTGTGATTATGTTTTGAAATGAAGTGGACATGACACTTAGAAAACATAAGTGTGGCCAACTCGAGGTTGGGTTGAGTTTGTAGCGTAATTCTACCCGGAACCGACCGGCTTAACTAGTGGCTACAAACAATAGGACCCAATGTGGGAAGTTGGTCATGTGGTGCCAAAAAAAAAAAACCCGAGGTTAGACTAAGTTGTGGTGTAAACCTACCCGGACCCGCCCGGCTTAACTAGTAACCGCAACAAAGTCTAATGTGAGAGGTTAAGGTGCCTTAAATTAATTAATGCCTCATGATTAGGGTTAAGTCAGGGTCCACTAATACTTAACCAATTTGGGGATTCGAGGGATTAGAATGTGGTTAAGTTGTGAACCATTGGTTACACTTAACTAGTTTAATCCATTTGGGAGTTCAAGGGATTAGAATGGGGTTAAGCCACACTTAACCAGTTTAATCCAGGATTAGTGAAGGGTTAAATCACACTTAACCCTCTTGGGGAAACCCTAGCAACGTGGTCTGTTCTAACAGTAATCCCAGTTTGGTATCATTCACAACCCTAGAGGCTAGGCTAGGGCGGGGCACGATTACTGGAGGATGTAAGCGACCAAAGGGCGATGGCCGAGTGGTACAGCGGTGCGGTTCCGGCAGGCTACGGACGTGCGCGTAGTCCGATGTTGGACAAACTCGAGGCACGGGTACCAGTAGGTTAGGGCTGTGCATTATTGCTTAAGTGTCCGGGGTTGACACCCGAGGGCTTGATACACCCAAAGGTGGACCCAGCACAGACTAACTACAACCATACGTGGGCCATATGGACACCAGCACTTGACGTGTTAGGTTTATAGGGAGCCGATCGATTAGACCGTTGGGCTGGACCTTGTATTAAGGTCACCTCATGTTATTGGGCCAAAGCTTGGGCCAAGGGATCAATATCTGTTATGTTGGGTTACTAGTACACAGTGGTGCAAAATTTAACCATGTTTATGCGATGACACCTCTATCTATCTTGTAGTTAATTTACCATGCCAGTATGCTGTTATCTATGATCATCTCAGTTCCCATCATGATGTTAACTTTATTAGTTTATAGACTGATCGTAGCAGGGCTTACTCAGTCTTTTTGACTGAACCGTTTTGTTTCGCCTCTTTTCTTCCGTTTCCCCCCCAAGGTTCTCAGGGAGGGAATACAGGAGCCTAGCTTGGATCTTAGTTGCTTTCTTGGATAGCTCATGTATGCTTTGGACTTGGGCTTGCTATGGTTTCTTCCACTTTGGGAATAGCTACTTTTATGTTTTTCCTTTTCAGTTCAGATGATGTTATTTTATGTACTAGACTTGTTTACTTGGGAAATTGACATTATGATGTAGCAGACTTGTTTTTGAAATAGTTTAAAAGTCTTCCGCTGTTTATTTACTTACTCTGTTTATTAACATAAGTATGACATGTCCTGCCTTGCTATATCATTATGCATGTTTACCAATAATGCCCCTCCAAAGCTAGTGCATTCCTTTGCGAGTGACCCTGGCGGAGGTGGGGTGTTACAGGCCCAATCAATCACCATATAATGTTAATTATATGGATTCCATACAACACATGTATATAATAGCATTGAAAAATAATCAACCATCAACCAAAGTGCACTACATTGTATAAGCATCAAATATAGATATCTAACGCTTATAACAGCCTGTCAATCAATCGATCGACATAATTAATTAATCAGGATGAGTGAACTTCAAATTTCATCCCAACACTCGTGTGGGGTTTCAAATCAACAAACACTGAATATTATTTGTGCAGTTGGGCGATGTGTAAAATTTATCGACCCAATCAATGTCCTTCAAATAGGTGTACATAAACAAACCGTCCGGTTTGTAAATGAATATTTTATTTTATTCACTTCCACGTTAAAAATTATATTTTTAACAATAAAACATTTTATTTCATCACGTGAATTTCTATTCAGTTCATTTACACAATAAAAATGATATTTTTATTTTTCTAACATACTTTAGGAAATTTCGGCGGCATAACGGCACGATACTAGAAACGGGACTAGGTCTAGCCTTATCCCCGGTCTAGTGAAGGCCCACGCCATTCACACATCAATCAAATCCATTCATTTCACCAAATAATTCAATTCAAACCAAACAAACTAACCAACTACTCAACCAAACAATTTAACAAACAAGCCATCCATGGTCTGTGGATGACGGGTGTCGCGTGGTACTAAACACCGTCTACATCCTAGTATATATATATAACTAGAAAAAGAGAATTTAGAGTGAGAAGTTCTCACCTATAGCTATCCAACTTCCACGACACTTCATTTAGGGAAATCATCGCCATTCTCGCCTTTTGTCGCTTTCGTTGTCCGTATTCACTACATATATAAAAATCACATTTTTACTTCGCTATTCAATATATAAAAATCGTATTTTTACTTCGCTATTCAATATATAAAAATAGAATTTTTACTTTGCTATTCAATATATAAAAATCGAATTTTTACTTTGCTATTCAATATATAAAAATTGAATTTTTACTTTGCTATTCAATATATAAAAATCGAATTTTTGCTTCAAATCCATATGGATAAAAATCGCATTTCTATACCGCTACTATATAGATAAAAATTCTATTTTTACAACGCTATTCTCTATATAAAGATTTCGCCTTTTCAAATTTAAAAATCTAATCTTTTCATTTATAAAAATCTCGTCTTTTCAAATAAAGGTTTCATCACTATAAAAATCACGTTTTTATTTTGCTACATATATAAAGATGATATTTCTAATATTCCTATCATGCAAAAGTTATATTTTTTATTCTCTACATAAACAAAATCATATTTTTACATCTTCTATGTAGTAAAGATTATATTTTTTATACTTTAAAAATATAAAAATCATATTTTTAATTCTTTAAAAATATAAAAATCATATTTTTAATTCACCACTATATCAAAATCCGATCTTTCCACCTTTAAAAATATCGTCTTTCATTCATTAAAAATCCGCCCTTTTAAGGTTAAAAATATCGCCTTTTCTATATGAAAAATTCTAACTTTCTATTTAAAAATCCTATACAAAAACTGATTTTTTTATGTTTGCTAATCATATATAAAAGAAATAAATAAATAAAATTAAAACAAATTAAAAAAAACTAATTTTCAATCGGGGGGGGGGGGGGGTCCACTGCGCCTGAGGTGGTCGGAGGTGCTGGCGAGGCCAGGGAGGCGCCTGAGGCGGCGGACTGTGGGCCAGGGGGGTGCGGTTTGCTGTCGACGCGGGGAGGACGTGGGTTGATTTGGGGGGGGGGGGGGGGCTGCGTCGGTAAGCAGTCGAAGAGGAGGAGGAGGGAGAGAAGAGGATGGAGGGAGGTGCGGTGAAGGTGGAGAGGGAGGCGGTGGCTCACGCCACCAGCGGCGGTGGCAGCAGTGCCGCTGCGGCGGCGGTTTGGGGTCTCGCGCCCCCTTTTTCTTTTTCTCTTTTTTCTTTTTTTATCATTCGATTGAATCGAATATGAAGGGGGGGGGGGGCAACCAGAAGAAGATAAGGGGAGGAGGGAGATTTAATTAAATTTTTTTCTTTTTTTTTATTTTCAAAAAGTTGACTTTTACATACGACCTCTAAACGAGACCCACCGCCTGCCGTCCATAGCTAATTACCCCCATTCCGAACACAATGGGATATGTATCGTAGGCTGATTCGACAGTTTCGATCAGTTTTCGTCAAAATCAACATATAACTCTATATATTGAATTCGAACGCGCATTTCAATTTACCGGGGTCACATATGAACTCTAAAAATTCTCGAAAAATATTTTCCAGCTTCGTATTGACGATACGGCCCTAACAAAACTAGTTTCGTCGAATTCTGAGACCGTTGGAAAAAATGGCCATTTTCCAGTCGATTAAAATCAACTGAAACTGGTCAAACGCGTTTTCCTTTGCCACGCTCACATATTGATTCTAAAAATTATGAAATTTGGAATCTAGCAATAATTTGACATCACGGACCCAACAAAAGTGGTTTCGTCGAAATCCGAGGTCATTTGCAAAATTCCCATTTTAAGGGCCTGAATT
Source organism: Allium sativum (assembly GCA_030737875.1). Taxonomy (NCBI): domain Eukaryota; kingdom Viridiplantae; phylum Streptophyta; class Magnoliopsida; order Asparagales; family Amaryllidaceae; genus Allium; species Allium sativum. The sequence goes on along the minus strand of CM060923.1, from coordinate 554,422,503 downwards.
TCATAGCGACTATTCAGAATTTTCATCTGGACATATCTTTTGATTCCCTCTATGAAATCTCGATTTTTCGGATTCGTTGGAAAGATATTCTCAAATAGATCCTAATTTTGTTGGTTTCACTAAAATCCGAATTGTTTTGCACCCGGTACATTCAATTGAAGTTTGAAATCGAATTATCGAACTACCGCGCCATTTTCAATTCCTTTTATAATTATATATAATTATTTATATTCTAACGACGACGTATATAATATATACGTTCTAATTCTATTCAAAACGAATTTCTCATTGATATTATTTAAAATAATCTATTTTAAATGTTCAAATTCGCTAAAATTGCCAAAATAAAATTTTTAAACTGGCCCAGATTTTCGGGTTGTTACAATCTCCCCCACTTAAAACTTTTCGTCCCCGAAAAGGAACAAAGTCGAAAGTGGTTTGATTAATCAACTCTACGTTCGATCTGGCTTCCATTCTCCAACTTTTCAGTTTCTGAGAATTTTCAAATTCTTCAAAAATTTGGCTAACACCCGGAATTTTCGAAAAATTTCGCCATAACCTCCCCTGAACCAGGAGCCACGGGAAAATCCCGAAATTGCCATACAGGCCTTCTGATCTCAAAAAGAAAAAGAAAAGGCCAAGCGGCTAGCCAATAGGCTCATAAAATCATCATCACCCAAACAAAACAGTAAATTATGTAGTAAACATGTACCTATTTGTCGGGCAAACAAATTTTATTCTCTGCTCTAGCCTCCTTGCTATGACCTGTTCAATGTAAGTACATGTATATGCAAGCAAATGCGACTAATTTTCAATACAATTCAATATTAGGTTCAATTAGGCTAAATGGTTCAAAATTATCAAACAAATAAACAAACAACACAAACATCAATCAATTAGTGGATTAACGTTTCAAATTCATAATTTTGATATATATACAAAAAATCATGTTTTTGGTTCCAATTCACAACAATGTAGTCTAGCTATATTAGTTTTGGTTCTCACACCAGTGTAATGGAAATATATAGATATCACACCTTCGAAACACGAATATAAATACTGATGATGTGGCCACATCACCAGAATTATCCCCGGGTGTCTAGAATGTGACTCTATATCTATCCAGTATATTAAAACTTCGACTATACGTTCATGACGCGTATACGCGAAATCTTTATATATTGGATTGTCCATATTCAAAATAAATAAATATTCAAATACGTTTAAAGCGATTTAAATTTTCAAAACAAAATTGTTTACTTTTGCAAAATATACTCTTCACACTCGTTCTAGGATACTACTGATCCTATCTCTAACGAGTCATTCTAATTGTATATTGCTAATCCAATATCTGATGAATTCTTTCGTATGGTTCTAATGTGTCTTGTTCTCGAGCTCTGTAAACCAAAGCTCTGATACCAAACTGAGACAACCCGAACTTCCCCGTGAAGGAAAGCACGGATAGAATTGAGGACAAGACAAAACAGAATGCATACGGAAGAACATTTCATTGTTATTACAACAATTCCATCAGATACAAGAATATACAGAGTATAAATGAATAAATTACATTCGACAAATATCAGAGATTACAATAAATTACATAGCAGCGGAAAATAATACAAAATCACAACTAGAAGTAATGCACGGATACAGAGCTTTCCAAGCATCGTTCCAGCTGTAAATCAGGACCCTGTGAATATAAATCTGCAAAACCAAAACTACTAGCTGCCCGTGTGGAAAATAGGGGCACCCAGAGTTTAGGTTAAAACAATAAACTCCAGGTCAGTCATGGGACTGGTGTGAGAACTAAAACAGTTATTCAAAACTTTACTTTAAAGATAGTAATTCAAGGGACCACGCCGTATAACACGGAACAGGTTTCCTCCCAAGAATAGTAGTGCATATAACAAAACAGCGCAATGCTCTTTGGAAAAATGAAGCTATTATAAGACCCAGGTCCCATCACACAATGCAATGCAAGACGGAGGATAGGGTTTTCCCTTATAATAGCCAAACATGCTTGGTACGTCTAAAACACATTATTTGATACTATTATAAGTGTATAGTGTCAAAAAATTTCAATCATAAATATCAATCATAGGCGGCATGGGTACCATCTATCATGTCGCCATACTAGTTCTACAATTAAAACCGCAATATCACATATTGGAAATTGGATTCCGTCATGAGCCGAGGCAAGGGGCAAGCTCCTCTCCGATTCGAGACACTCTAGCAAATGTCTCAGGACCCCACTATGATCCTTGGATCTTCAGGGCCGGTCCTCTCTTACTTTTGAGGATTAATTATTCCTGAACACACGTTTCCCGGTCCTTACAGACCTATATCCGAGGCGCCTCGTATCCAACAACCACACAGGTGAAAAGTATATAAATGTCAGGGCTGGTAGGTCACTGACACCACCCTAGCTAGAAAGAAACGTCGTGCTCTCCCTGTAGTCACTATCCCGTTTTTGACTCATACTGAGGTGTGAGGCTCGCGAATTCACGCTATACACAAAGCTACGCCACACAGGCCGTGCTTTGATCATCTACCACAAGACTTTGCTTTTCAACAGAAGCCTTGATCAATTGCCACTTACGCGTTCCACACGGGCAATTCACTCCATGCGACTGATGTCCATCAATATACAACCTCTGAGCTCGTACGTCTCAGAGAAGGGCGTTAAGCAAGAGAATAAATTCTCCGCCGCCAAACAGATGTATATTTAATAGAGATCAATCTACACAGAATAAAATCCAATGTCAGACACACAATCCATTTACAAGTTCGTTATGGGTCTGAATGAAACCGGAGGCACTTTCCTCGCATATCCATCCATCTCCAAGTACGTCTGGACGATCACCAACTGATTCCCTCATCTTGGGTGTACAGCCCAATCAAGATCATCAGTAATCACCCAAACAATGTGAAGACTTCCGGTCTTCAACCACCGTCTTCATCTTCGATATGTCGTCGAATCGGTTATTCAGAATGGGTAGAAACCCGGCCTTTCTGAATAACCCACGTAAATAATAAACGAATGTTACACAAACACAACAAACGCCTCATTCCAATTCAGAATATTCTTTTATTCACAAAATCACATTCTTATGAAAATGTTCCCATTAATTTTATCCAAGATAAATTCTTCTAAATTTATCCTATAATCTTCCTTTGGATATCATTTCAAACCATTTTATGGTTTTCCAAACTAGTCGGAATTAGCGAACCACACCGAAGTAATTATTTATTTTATTTCCCAATCCCAACCTATATATCCCATGGAGCAAAACTGGTGATACTCCATTCCTAACACCACGGTGTTATCGGTAAAATTAATTACCATTTCACGTTCAGATCTAATTAAAGATTTAACTATCGCTTTGGAGCAAAACTGGTGATACTCCACTCTCGATCACTTTTCAGATTTGATAATTTAAATTATCAATTCACATTTTAATCTAATTAAAGATTCATTAATACTCCACTTAGTTTTAATCTTCTCAAAAATCAATATTCTGTCTTTAACTAGGTTAAAGAACCAATGTCTTCTAAAACACGATTCACGACAAACCCAAATCACATTCGATATTAAATACAAGGCTCTGAATAGAAAATATACCGGATTATATTCAATATCAAATTCTGAAACCAACAAATATCATATTGGAAATAACGATATAAAATATATCTTTCAAATTCCCATAACAATATCTGTATAGTCACGAAATCCAACATCGAAATATTCCAAAGATAATTTCGATTCAACTCCAGTCCAATCCACGTATTGGGAATATTGATTATTTTTAAAATCACTTTCAAATTCAATTTATTTATTTCAAAAATAAATTGATTTTAATTCTAGTTCAAAACTAGTTCATTTCGATAAAAATCTATTTTTATCGTTTCAAATGTGGAGTTTTTCATCCCAGTTCTTTCCAATTCACATATTATGATTTTACACAAATTATTAATATATTTAATAATTTTATCAAGGCCCGTACCGTCGATTTCCAACAACGGCCATCGAACTGCATTTACAACGACCTTTTTTGAATTTGATTTGGACATAACTCCAAATCCAACCGTTAGATTTCAAATTTCTAATATTCATTGGAAAGCTCTTTTCGATACGAACCCAACGGTTCCGGTTTTAGGAGAATCCGACGATCAGATCTTCCGTAATGTCCGTTTGAAATAAATGGTCTAAATTCGCGAACTGCCGCGGCGCGGCGCGACGCATTCTATTCAGGCCATTATATTATATATATAATATATATTTCGTCGATTTCCTTTTTAAAACGTATTTTATAAATCGTTTTAAATTCGTTTTCAAAACCATTTCAACACTATATTCAATTTCAAATCGATTTGATTTCAATTCAATTCGAATTCATTTCAATTTTATTAAATTCGAATTCAAATTCGTTTCAATTCAAATTCTAACTCGTTTTCTATTCAATTGGAGTCGAATTCATTTTCTATTCAATTCGAATCGAATTCATTTTCTATTCAATTCGAATCGAATTCATTTTCAAATTGATTCAATAAAATTCCAATGTGAATTTTAATCTAATTTAAATTGAATTTCATTTCAAAATATTAAAATTTGAAATCACTTTTCAATATTCATTGTAAAACGAATAAAATCGATATAAATATCGTTCGCGCCAAAATAACGCAACTCTAATCAACACGGATTTATATAGTTCAAAAACTTCTTTATTTTATTCAACAAATGAATATTTATTCCATTCAACACCTGAATCTATATTTCTTTCAGCACACGACTATTTTTGTTATGTAAAATATTTTATAAAACTATGGTATCTATCATTTGATTTTAATTAGACTCCACCGTAAAGTAGTTCTAATTTTAAATATGATAAAGATGTAAATTTTATTGTATAAAATATTTTACTCAACACACGAATATTTTCAACACATGAATATTTTTATATTCAACACATGAATTTTCTTTTATAATATTCATTATTTTCCCGATTGGAATGAGGCCCAATCAATCACCATATAATGTTAATTATATGGATTCCATACAACACAAGTATATAATAGCATTGAAAAATAATCAACCATCAACCAAAGTGCACTACATTGTATAAGCATCAAATATAGATATTTAATGCTTATAACAGCCTGTCAATCAATCGATCGACATATTTAATCAATCAGGATGAGTGAACTTCAAATTTCATCCCAACACCCGTGTAGGGTTTCAAATCAACAAACAATGAATCTTATTTGTGCAGTTGAGCGATGTGTAAAATTTATCGACCCAATCAATGTCCTTCAAATAGGTGTACTTAAACAAACCGTCCGGTTTGTAAATGAATATTTTATTTTATTCACTTCCACGTTAAAAATTATATTTTTAACGATAAAACATTTTATTTCATCACGTGAATTTCTATTCAGTTCATTTACACAATAAAAATGATATTTTTATTTTTCTAACATACTTTAGGAAATTTCGGCGGCATAACGGCACGATACTAGAAATGGGACGAGGCCTAGCCTTATCCCCGGTCTAGTGAAGGCCCACGCCATTCACACATCAATCAAATCCATTCATTTCACCAAACAATTCAATTCAAACCAAATAAACTAACCAACTACTCAACCAAACAATTTAACAAACAAGCCATCCATGGTCTGTGGATGACGGGTGTCGGGTGCTACTAAACACCGTCTACATCCTAGTATATATATATATATAACTAGAAAAAGAGAATTTAGAGTGAGAAGTTCTCACCTATAGCTATCCAACTTCCACGACACTTCATTTAGGGAAATCATCGCCGTTCTCGCCTTTTGTCGCTTTCGTTGCCCGTATTCACTACATATATAAAAATCACATTTTTACTTCGCTATTCAATATATAAAAATCGTATTTTTACTTCGCTATTCAATATATAAAAATCGAATTTTTACTTTGCTATTCAATATATAAAAATCGAATTTTTACTTTGCTATTCAATATATAAAAATCGAATTTTTACTTTGCTATTCAGTATATAAAAATCTAATTTTTACTTCAAATCCATATGGATAAAAATCGCATTTCTATACCGCTACTATATAGATAAAAATTCTATTTTTATAACGCTATTCTCTATATAAAGATTTCGCCTTTTCAAATTTAAAAATATAATCTTTTCATTTATAAAAATCTCGTCTTTTCAAATAAAGGTTTCATCACTATAAAAATCACGTTTTTATTTTGCTACATATATAAAGATGATATTTCTAATATTCCTATCATGCAAAAGTTATATTTTTTATTCTCTACATAAACAAAATCATATTTTTACATCTTCTATGTAGTAAAGATTATATTTTTAATACTTTAAAAATATAAAAATCATATTTTTAATTCTTTAAAAATATAAAAATCATATTTTTAATTCACCACTATATCAAAATCCGATCTTTCCACCTTTAAAAATATCGTCTTTCATTCATTAAAAATCCGCCCTTTTAAAGTTAAAAATATCGCCTTTTCTATATGAAAAATTCTAACTTTCTATTTAAAAATCCTATACAAAAACTGATTTTTTTCTGTTTGCTAATCATATATAAAAGAAATAAATAAAATTAAAACAAATTAAAAAAAACTTACTTTTCAATCGGGGGGGGGGGGGGTCCACTGCGCCTGAGGTGGTCGGAGGTGCTGGCGAGGCCAGGGAGGCGCCTGAGGCGGCGGATTGTGGGCCAGGGGGTGCGGTTTGTTGTCGACGCGGGGAGGACGTGGGTTGATTTTGGGGGGGGGGGGGGCTGCGTCGGTTAGCAGTCGAAGAGGAGGAGGAGGGAGAGAAGAGGATGGAGGGAGGTGCGGTGAAGGTGGAGAGGGAGGCGGTGGCTCACGCCACCAGCGGCGGTGGCAGTAGTGCCGCTGCGGCGGTGGTTTGGGGTCTCGAGCCCCCTTTTTTTTATCATTCGATTGAATCGAATATGAAGGGGGGGCCAACCTGAAGAAGATAAGGGGAGGAGGGAGATTCAATTAATTTTTTTTTTTCTTTCAAAAAGTTGACTTTTACATACGACCTCTAAACGAGACCCACCGCCTGCCGTCCATAGCTAATTACCCCCATTCCGAACACAATAGGATATGTATCGTAGGCTGATTCGACCGTTTCAATCAGTTTTCGTCAAAATCAACATATATCTCTATATATTGAATTCGAACGCGCATTTCAATTTACCGGGGTCACATATGAACTCTAAAAATTCTCGAAAAATATTTTCTAGCTTCGTATTGATGATACGGCCCTAACAAAACTAGTTTCGTCGAATTCTGAGACCGTTGGAAAAAATGGCCATTTTCCAGTCGATTAAAATCAACTGAAACTGGTCAAACGCGTTTTCCTTTGCCACGCTCACATATTGATTCGAAAAATTATGAAATTTGGAATCTAGCAATAATTTGACATCACGGACCCAACAAAAGTGGTTTCATCGAAATCCGAGGTCATTTGCAAAATTCCCATTTTAAGGGCCTGAATTCCATAGCGACTATTCAGAATTTTCATATGGACATATCTTTTGATTCCCGCTATGAAATCTCGATTTTTCGGATTCGTTGGAAAGATATTCTCAAATAGATCCTAATGTTTTTGGTTTTACTAAAATCCGGATTGTTTTGCACCCGGTACATTCAATTGAAGTTTGAAATCGAATTATCGAACTACCGCGCCATTTTCAATTCCTTTTATAATTATATATAATTATTTATATTCTAACGACGACGTATATAATATATACGTTCTAATTCTATTCAAAATGAATTTCTCATCGATATTATTTAAAATAATCTAGTTTAAATGTTCAAAATTCGCTAAAATTGCCAAAATAAAAATTTTAAACTGGCCCAGATTTTCGGGTTGTTACAGTCAGTGACCTACCAGCCCTGACATTTATATACTTTTCACCTGTGTGGTTGTTGCTGTTGCGAGGCGCCTCGGTTATATCGGTTTCGGCCGACGCATTCTGGTCGGTAGACGGACCAGACTTACGCCCCAAAGGGCGGGGAAACGCAGTGTTCAGGATTTAAGTTTAATCCACATCGGTGGACCGGCCCTGTCGCTCCAAGGTCACTCGAGCTCTGACCTGAGACTCGGGCTAGACAGTCTCGAATCGGTTAAGGACTATCTTTTGCCTCGGTTCATAGATGGAAATCCAATTTCCAAATACGTGCCATTTGCGGTTTTATTTGTAAACCTATATATGGCGACATAGTGGCATGGGACGCTCATGTCGCCTATGATTGATACTTATGATTTGAAGTTGTTTTATACACTATGCACTTATAATAGTATCAAATGATTTGTTTTCAATGTATCAAGCATTCTTGGCTATTATAAGGTAAAAACCCTATCCTCCGGCTTGCGTTGCATTGTGTGATGGGAACTGGGTCTTATAATAGCTTCATTTTTCTTTATTTAGCATTGCGTTGTTTGTTTTATGCACTGGTATTCTTGGGAGGAAACTCGTTCCGTGTTATACGGCGTGGTCCCTTGATTTACCGAACTTTAAAATAAAGATCAATAACTGTTTTAGTTCTCACACCAGTCCCATGACTGACTTGGAGTTTATTGTTTTAACCTAAACTCTGGGTGCCCCTATTTTGACACGGGCAGCTAGTAGTTTTGGTTTTGTAGATTTATATTCACAGGATCCTGGTTTACAGCTGGAATGATATCCGGAAAGCTTTGTATCCGTATATCTCTTCTAGTTGTGTATTGTATTATTTTCCGCTGCGATGTATTTAAATGTAATTTAAATCTCTGATATTTCTGTGTAATATTCATTTGTACTCTGTATATTCTTGTAATCTGATGCATTGTTGTAATATACAATGAAATGTTCTTTCGTCTGCGTTCTGATGTGGCTTGTTCTCGAACTATCCGCACTTTCCTCACCGGGGAAGTTATGGGTTTTTATAGCCACTTAAGGTGGCAGCTGTCGTCGATACAGGAGGGTTGAGGACAGAAGAGATGTGGCATTGAAATCAGGTTAAGGAGCCGCTCGGGTTAGGTAAGTTTGGTGGCCATCGATTTACAAATTGATGTTGTGTTTTCTGAGCGATGTACTATAGCTGGAAGGGTTCACGATTTTCACTTTTCGTTTGTGATTTTTATTTGTAGTTGCATGGAGTGTTGGTCGATTTACAAAGATGGAGTTCAAATTTGGGTTTTTGAGGCCATTTAGCACTTGCGTGCAAATAAGGATTGAAGTCAGTTTGTGTATTTGGATGGTTGAGATTACTGTCTTGTACATGGCACCGGATGATGAGGTAAAGAAGGGGAAATTATGTCGTGTGTTGAACTGGGATATAGTGTACTGGGAACGATGGTTGTGTATGGAGAAAAAGTGTTAAAAGTCATGTAACCAGGTAACAAGTCAAGCAAGTGGTGATTGCAGGGTCTAGCAATGGCCAAGGTGAAAGTGATAGTGTGTGTAAATGGACGAGAATCAGGATTTTCGAAAAAAAATTAAGGTAATTAAAGTCAGATGATTTTATTTAAATTATGTTAATTGTAATAACCCAGAAATTCGAGCCAATTTAAAATTTTTATTTTGGCAATTTTAGTGAATTTTGAATATTTAAAATGATTTATTTTAAATAATAACGACGAAAAAATTATTTTCGACGAAGTTAAAACGAATAAATTTATTTTAATTATAATTCGAGCCTGAAATGGCGTGGCAGTTTGAAAATTCGATTTTGAATTTCAAATGAATGTACATAATTCAAAATAAATCGAATTTCAGCAAAACAGGAAATATTCGAATCTGTTTAACTATATCTTTCTAACGGATGTAAGAAACTGAGATTTCGTTTTAAAAGTTGAGAATTACGTCCAGTTTAAAATTCAGAAAAGTCGCTGTGGAATTTATAAATATATATATATATATATAAGGCCCTTGAAAATAGCCATTTTGCAAATGACCTTCGTTTTTGACGAAACCACTTTTGTTGGATCCGGGATGCCAAGTTATTGCTAGATTCCAAAATTCATAATTTTTCGAATCAATATGTAAGCGTGGCGAAGTAAAACATGTTTTGATAGCTTCTATCAATTTCGATCGACTAGAAAATGGCCATTTTTCAAACGATCTCAGAATTTAACTAAATTAGCTTTGTTAGGACCGTATCGTTAATACGAAGCTAGAAAATATTTTTCGAGAATTTTTGGGGTCCGTATGTGGCCCCGGTAAATTGAAATGTGCGTTTAAATTAAATATATATTGATTTATATTTTAAATTTAACAAAAAATGATCGTAACAGCCGAATTGGGTTACGATACATATCCCATTGTGTTCGAAATGGGGGTAATTAAAGGGGGACAGTCGTTGGGTTTCGTTTGGAATTCAAATTTAAAGTCAACTTGTTGAAGAATTAAACAAATAAAATAATATAAAAAAAAGTATATAGGCCCCATTTGAAAACCCTAATTTCTCAGTCAAAGGGCCGCCGCTGTTTTGAAACTCACGGCCGATTTCTTCCAAAATCGAACCCCATAATTCTCAAAATCCACGCATTGAATTCAGGTTCCTCCAACGACAACCTTCTTCGTCTTGCCGAGGTATATCTTATGACCGGACATGATTGAAGATGGTGAGCTATGCTGAACGGAATTGGGTCTTAAAGGTGCGATCTTCGGTGGAGTTTTTGGGGAGCATGAGGGGACCGAACTGCGGGTGGTACTGGGCGAAGGGAGCTCCTGCATAGGCACTCCACGTGAAGGAGTTCGATCGAGTTCTGATGCGATGACGGTGGCAAAAATTGAAACCCTAATGTTGTGCTACGGGTTCGATGGTATTGTGAATGGCCTGGAGTGAACACGATTGAAGAAGAAAGGCAGCGCATTAGGTAACGGTTTTCTTTACGCTATGGTTTAGTTTAATTAATTTTAATTTACATAAATGACACTTTAAAATCTGATTTATACATGAATAAAATTGTTTTAAATTGCAGATTTTAAAAAAAATTAACTTTGGTTTTAAAATAAAATTAACTTTGGTTTTATTTTAAAATTAGCTTTGTTTCTAAAATAAAATTTGCGTTGTTTTTAAAATAAAAATAGCAGAATAAAAATATGATTTTTAATATATATATCGTGTGAAACAGAATGCGATGGAACAAACGAGAAACAAATCGAAACCATCCGATAAAGAATGGCGGAGTGGATCCCAAAGGTGAGAATTCTCTCACTATAAATTTTCTGTACAGTTATTTATTTTATAACTGCATATATGAACTGCTCCCCGTCGTCCACAGACCATGGACGACTTGTTTGTTTGATTGTATTGTGACAATTGATTGTGATTTGAAAATTGAAATATATATATATATATATATATATATATACGATGCGAATTAAAATATAGAAGTATATATACGATGTGAATTGAAATATATATACGATGTGAATTGAAATATATATACGACGTGAATTGAAATTCGAATTGAAATTGAAATAGATTTGAAATTCGAATTAAATTGAAATAGAATTGTAAATGAATTTGAAATCCGAATTAAATTGAAATTGAAATTGAAATTCGAATTGGAATTGAAATTGAATTTGAAATTCGAATTGAAATAGAATTGAAATTCGAATTGAAATTGAAATAGAATTGAATTGAATTTATAATTGAAATTGAAATAGAATTGAAATTCGAATAGAAATTGAAATAGAATTGAAATTCAAATTAAATTGAAGTAGAACTGGAAATGAATTTGAAATCCGAATTAAATTGAATTTTAATTTGAAATTCGAATTGAAATTGAAATTGAATTTGAATTTCGAATTGAAATTGAAATAGAATTGAAATTCGAATTGAAATTGAAATAGAATTGAAATTGAAATAGAATAGAAATTCGAATTGAAATTGAAATAGAATTGAAATTCGAATTAAATTGAAATAGAATTGAAATTCGAATTAAATTGAAATAGAATTGGAAATAGATTTGAAATTCGAATTAAATTGAAATAGAATTGGAAATGAATTTGAAATCCGAATTAAATTGGAAATGAATTTGAAATCTAAATTAAATTGAAATTGAATTTGAAATTTGAATTGAAATTGAAATAGAATTGGAAATGAATTTGAAATTCGAATTGAAATTGAAATAGAACTGAAATTCGAATTGAAATAGAAATAGAATTGAAATTCGAATTGAAATAGAACTGAAATTCGAATTGAAATTGAAATAGAATTGAAATTCGAATTAAATTGAAATAGAATTGGAAATGAATTTGAAATTCAAATTAAATTGAAATGAATTTGAAATTCGAATTAAATGGAAATGAATTTGAAATTCGAATAGAACTGAAATGAATTTGGAAATCGAATTGAATTGAATTTAGAACGATTTATAAAATTCGTTTTAAAGGGAAATCAACGAAATATATATAATATATAATATATATATATATATATATATATATATATATAATGGCCTGAATAGAACGCGCTGCGCTGCGGCAGTTTGCGAATTTCGACCACTGACTTCGAATGGATATTACGGGAGATCCGACCGTCGGATTCTCCTAAAACTAGAACCGTTGGGTTTGTATCGAAAAGAGCTTTCTAATGAATATTAGAGATTTTAAATCTAACAGATGGATTTGGAATTATGTCTAAACCAAATTTGGAAAAGGTCGCTGTAAGTGTAGTTCGATGGCCATTTATGGAAATCGACTGTACTAGCCTTGATAAAGTTATTAAAAGTATTAATAATTTGTGTAAAATCAAAAGAAATGATTTGAAAAGAATTGGGATGAAAAATTCCATATTTGAAAAGATAAAAATAAATTTTTATCGACATGAACTAGTTATTAACTCGAATTATAATCCGATTATTTTTAAATAAATAAATTGGATTGAGAAATGGTTTTAAATAACCAGAATTTTCCAACGAATAAATTGGAATGGAAATAATCTTCGGAATATTTCGATATTGGATTCCGTGATTATATGGATATTGTGATGGGAATTTGGAAGATATCGATATCATTATTCCCGATATGATATCTGTTGGTTTCAGAATTTGATGTTGAATATAAGTCGATACTATATTTATTTAGAGCCTTATATTTAATATCGAATTGGAGTTTGGGTTTGTCGTGAACTGTGTTTAAATGACATTGGTTCTTTAACCCAGTTAAAGCAGGATTAATGTCCAGAAAGTTGAACAATCAATAAGAAATGATTTTACAGATCGAAACTAATTGGAGTTGAATAAATCTTTAATTAGATTGTGAATGTATATATGGTAATTAAATTACCAAAATATGAAATGTGATTAAACCAAATACACTTGGTTGTTGATATTGATTGGGATTGATTGATTGTTTGGATTGTGCTCGACCAATTTATGAGCAAGATATGCTTTCCCATTTAGCATTGGGTTGGGTAGAAATACTGGTATGCTAACATCTTGTGAAACACTTCACGATTTGACTATGAGATGTGTAGCACTATGGTACTGTTCATTTCAAATTTAATGAATGATTTTGAAATGATATTTTTCTTAAGTGAAAAGTATAGTATTCCCGATTTTGGATAGGAAGTGTTTTACAAAAATGTTTTTATAAAACAGAAAGGATTTCGAGGGCTAAAACCCGATGATTTCGAAACAATTTGGAAATATATTATGGTTTTACATTGTAGCTCATAACATACTCAATTAGTTGCTATTAATGATGTATTTGTTTGGTGGCAGAGAATTTATTCTCTTGCTTAACACCCTTCTTTGAGATGTACGAGCTCAAAGGTTATGTGATTAATAGTGACTGATCATATGTGTGAATTGCTAATGGGAAGTACTATAGTTTGAAAGTACTTGTGATTATTATGTTGTGAAATGATTTTCCCTACTTCGGGATATGAAATGATTTGGTACGTGGCTAAAGATTTGGTAACCCAGTCTAATAAAAGTATGGGTGGGATCTAGTGCCTTAGGGTGAGTGGTCAGTGTGTAGCCTGCTCCATGTGTGGGAGGTGCATATACATATATTTATATATATATATATATATATCGAGTTGCTTAGGTATGTACCCTTTGCCTTGTTTGAGGGGAGCCAGATATTTGATTGCATACTTGTTTGTATGCATTGTTATGTTTTGGAATTCATATTTCCAAATGAATTGATTTGAGATCCCGAAGTGAAATCTACTTTGATATAAAAGCTAGATATGTATTTCAAATGATTTGAAATAGAAATCATGAAATAAAGTCCAAAGGAATAATTTCTGTAAATTAAATTGGATTTGGAAAATCTAAGTGTGGCGATTAATCTAAATGGGTAGATTGGGATATGGCATGTTGATTGATGCATAGTAGATGCACATATCTATATTGATTGTTGTTTATACACTGGCATTCATTGGGGTAAACCCATTCCGCGTTAGCGGCGCGGTCCCGTGATTTGCCTTATCATTTTGATAAGTTAATTTTAACTATAGAGTTTCTCACACCAGTCCCATGACTGACCTGTAGTTTGTTTTTCCCTTGCAAACTCGGGTGCCCCTATTTTCCACATGGGCAGTCGAGTAGTATATTTTGCAGATATATAAGCAGGATTCTGGATTGAAGCTTAAAGCTATGCCCAAAGCATTGTTAGTCTTCCGCTGTGTAGTTTATATTTCCGTTGTGCATTGTATTACATTTATTGTAAAATTATATTCCGCTGTATTATTATATTTATTCGTACTTTGATATTTTTGTACTCTGATGTAAAATTATTATGATGTTTATAAAAGTCTTCTGTTATTTGTTCTGATGTGTTGTATGCCCAGAGTTAGAGTATGCGGTATTCGAACGGTCTTGGTCGATTTAGCGATCGACTAGGGTCGAGCGAAATCCGTATTGTCACATTAATGATTTTATAAATTATATCCAAACTTATATATAAAATAAAATCATTCCAACTATGCCAGATTATGTCAAAACGAACACCGTTGAATTCAGATGGGAGAGTTGTTTTGGGATTTTTGGAATCAAGCAGCCTTGGGTTTTTAATTTAAATCGTATACTATTCGATTTAAGTTAAGATTTCATTGGATCTGAAAATAAAAAAAATCATGGTGAGTAAATCTCACTCCATTTTTATTTAGAAATAACATTATTTGTTAAAAATACTTATTGTTGATTTTTTGGATGCGCTAAATATTTTTATGGCTATTAAGTATATATTAGTTATTTAGGATTGGTGTTTGTGGTTATTATATATATATATATATATATATATATATATATATATATATTGGTGGTTAGATTCCCGCAGTACCATTAGCGGATGCCCGCAGTGTCATTAGTGGATGACCTTATATGCCCCATGCTATGATAGTGGATGACCTTCTATACCACCATATCCTGCCTTGAAGCAGGATGGGTATTTTTCTTGTTGTCTAACGTCTATTGATGCAGGAAAACAGGTTGGAGGAATCTAACTGGTTTCCTCAAAAATATTATTGTTTGTTAGTTTTCATATATATTATCATATATGAAGTGTTAGAAAACCTGTGATTGGTAATTGGGTGTTTTTGAATGTTTAAATATCAATGGGCCAAATTGTTGATTTATAAAAATATCATCGAAAGAGATTTTGATATTTAAACGGGAAATTCTATTTTTCTAAAAATAGAATTTGAAATTCGAATGGACTAGAAATAATAACTTGTTTTGAATAAATGAACAAGTATTGAAATTTATAAACGATGTTTATAAATAAAATAATACAGGAAATCGAAGTATTAAATTGTATAAACGATGTTTATAAATTAAATAACTAGAGAATTGAAGTAAATTTATAAACGGTGTTTATAAATAAAATGGAACGATTTTCATTGGATAATCAGGTAACTGAAGTGAATTTATAAACGATGTTTATAAATGAAGTGAAATGAATTATCATTGGATAATTGAAAAAAATGTAATTACAAGTGTGAATTTAAAAGGGAAATTTATTTTTCCGAGGTAGAATTATAATTTCAAATGGAATTGAATGAGATTTGTTTAAATATATAAAAAGGTAATATAAATAATGTTTATAAAGAAAAGTGAAAATTATCATTTGGATGATTTAAAATATTTAAATTCAAATAAGAATTTAAAATGAATTGGCAATCATGTTAAAAGGGAAATGATGAAACATATTTCAAATGTTCGAAACGTAAGTTGAATTAAAATAAATCCAAACGTATTTATTGTTAGAATTCGACTATATAGAATTTATAAAAATAAATTATATCCAAAAAGGATATTTAAATTTTATTAAATATACATTGAAATTTAATTTGAAAATATATTATACATTATGTATGAAAGTTATAAAAACAAAATATTCCAAAATAAGATTTTGGTTTTAAGTAGATTTCGAAATGGAACTTGTTTAAATATATATAAATAATGAGAAGATTTATATATGGTGTTATAAATATGATGAATTAATTACCAAGAGATAATTTGAAATATTAAATTCAAGTATGAATTAAAAGTATAATTTGAAATCATTTCAAAAAAGGGGATGGTTTTTTTTAGTTCAGAATTCGGAGCATAAAAGGAATTGGGTTTCAAATAGGTATTTGAAAGGAAAGCTTGTTTTATTTTTTTTTTAAAACAAGAAAGTTAATTTATAAACAATGTTTATAAAATTAAGGAAAATAAATTATCGTTAGATAATTTAGGAGTTTATATTTAAAGAATGAATTGAAAAGTGAATTGGAAAATGATTTGAAATAGAACGATAAATTTTATTCTGGGCTTCAGAATATAAATTGAAGTGAGAAAATGCAAAGGATTTATAATCAAAATTTGATTATATTTAATTTTATAAAATAATTTATTTCTAAAGAAATTGGGATCTTAAAATAAATAGAGTTGTAAATAGATTTACGACTGAGTTATGAAAATCGACGATTTAGAAAAATCGAAATTTTTAACTTAGATTTGAAAAGCCGATCTTATATATATTAAAAAATATAAGAATATAGTTGAAATTTATAAATTAAACGAAGTTTAAACGTTTATATTTAAAAATGAGTAAAACGAACTCGCTGCAGCGCGGTAGTTCGAAAATTGGCGCTTCGAACTTCAATTGAGTATATAAGGCTAAAATTAAGTCGGAATTCTTTGAAACAAGAATCGTCGAGACCAATTTGATACTACTTTTTTATGAAAGAGGAGAATCTAGATTTCGTCGTATATATTTTGAGTTATGTCAAAATCAAGTTTTCAGGAAAACAGCGCCATAACCATTATTAAAGCATAATAGTTTATTTAAATAAATAAAAGGATTTTAAGCAAATTAAATCTGAATCTTCATTAGAAATATTCAGATTTGAGTTATAAAATAAATATAAACTCAATTGGAGTTAAGTGAACTAATTTTTGAAACAAAAATCAGATTTTTAATTAATAGATAGAATTAACTAATTTGAATAATAACTAGTTAATTGAAATATGATACAAAATTGGGCTTTGAATAAGTGAAGGTGATTTGAAAATTTATATTCGAAATCAAAAAGGAAACTTGAATTGAAAATGGAATCTAATTTGTTTATAAGCAAGCCAATATTTTATTTGAAACATGTTATATTCAAATAAAAATGTGAAATAAATAAAATAGCTAATTAGAAAATAAATTAGCGAATGGGGTTAAGTCGTATAGATTGAGTTGAAACAAAATGATTAGATATATGTGTAACGACCCAGAAAATCTGAACCAATTTAAAATTTTTAAATTGGCTAAAATAATGGATTTTAAATATTTAAAATAAATATTTTAAATAATAGCGATGAAAACTGAGTTTGAATCGACAATTGAAAGCGAATATAATTAATTATAATTATAAACAAGGCCTGAAATGGCGCTGCAGTTTCAAAAATTGAATTCAAACTTTGTCGGACTGTACCGGGTGCAAAACAATCCGGATTTTAGTGAAACCAAAGACATTAGGATCTAATTGGTAATATCTTTCTAACGAATCTGAAAAATCGAAATTTGATAACGGGAATCAAAAGATATTTCCAGTTGAAAATTCTGAATAGTCGCTATGGAATTCAGGCCCTTAAAAATGGACATTTTGCAAACGACCTCGGATTTTGACGAAACCACTTTTGTTGGATCCGCAGGGTCAAGTTATTGCTAGGTTTCAAATTTCATAATTTTTCGAATCAATATGTGAGCGTGGCAAAAGAAAACGCGTTTGACCAGTTTCAGTTGATTTTAATCGATTGGAAAATGGCAATTTTCCAAACGGTCTCAGAATTCGACGAAACTAGTTTTGTTAGGACCGTATGGTCAATACGAAGCTAGAAAATATTTTTCTGGAATTTTTCTAATTAGTATGTGACCCCGGTAATTTGAAATGTACGTTTAAAATTCAATATAGTGATTTAAATGTAAACTCAACGGAAACTGATCAAAACGTTCGAATCAGCTTACGATACATATCCCATTGTGTTCGAAATGGGGGTAGAACGCTAGGGACGACAGTCGGTGGGTCCCATTTCGACTTCGAATAAAAAAGTCAACTTTTAAATAGAAATTAAATAAAATAAATAATTAAATCCCCCTATATTCTCTCCCTCCCCTTTTCCTTCTTGGTCAACCGACAGTCAAACGAATAAAAGAAAAAAAACCCTAAAACAATCGACGATGGCGCCACCGCCCTGACGACCCACGACCGCCGTGCCCCGCTCCACCCTCCGATCCAGCTCCTCTCCACCTCGACGCACCCGAACCCCCCCCCCCCCCCCCTCGTTCGTCGAACCGCCAGTGACCTCCCCCACCCCCAGAAGCCATCGCGACGCCCAATTCGCGAGCCCCCCCGTTCGAGACAACTGAAGCCACCGCCTGCTCCTCCTCTTGCCGCCGACCCTGACGACCCCCCCCCCCTTCTGCGCAGACACAGTAAGTTGTTTGATTTTATTTTATTTTTATTTTTATTCTGAAAATTCTGAAAGGGTTAAAAACTGATTTTCAAAAAGGTTTAAAACTGATTTTCAAAAAGGTTTAAAACTGATTTTCAAAAAAGGTTTAAAACTGATTTTCAAAAGGGTTAAAAACTGATTTTTAAAAAAAGGTTTAAAACTGATTTTCAAAAAGGTTTAAAACTGATTTTCAAAAGGGTTTAAAACTGATTTTCAAAAGAGTTTAAAACTGATTTTTTAAAAGGTATAAAAACTGATTTTATTTTAAGATATAAAAAGAAAAATACTTTGTTATAGAAAAGGAAAATGTACTTTGTTTCGAAAAAGTTGTTTTTATAATATAAACAACTTTGTTTTAAAAATATAAATGGCTTTGTTTTTAAAATAAATAGCATAGTTGTAAAAATGTAAATGTGTTTTTCGTTTATAGAAAAGCTTGAATTTTTATAAAAAAAGAAAGTTAGGAATTTTTATGTATTCCAATGGCGAAGAAAAACTAAATTTTTATATATTGAATAGCAAAGTAAAAATTCGATTTTTATATATTGAATAGCATAGTAAAAATTCGATTTTTACATATGTAGTGAATACGGGCAACGAAAGCGACAAAAGGCAAGATCGGTGAAGATTTATGCAAAGAAGAGTCGTGGGATTGAATTAGCTATTCGGTGAGAATTTCTCACTCTTCAATTTCATTTTATATATATATATGTGTGTGTGTTGAAATAAAAGTGAATTGCTATATATAAATAAATAAATAAATATATATATATATATACGCCCCCTCGTCCACAAACCATGGACGATATTTATTGATTGAAATTGTTGTGAAAATTGATTGATAGCGAATGGTTGTTTGGGATTGTTTGTGGTTGATATTGATTGATTGTGGTTGAAAAATACCCGTTTGTGATTGAGAAATATTTGGTTGAAACCACATAGGATTAGTTTGTGGAAATGAAATAAATATATACATGCCGCCTGCGTGCGAACTAGATGCATGATTCCCATTGTCAAAAACCGTGAGGTTTTAAGGTAGAGCGAGGAGCCGTACTAGGGACGGTCCCGGTTTTAACTACCCTGCCGTTATGCTGCCGAAATTTTGAATAATATTCGTGTGTTTGAATTATTTTCATCTGCTTAAACTATATTTATTCATTGAATAGAAAACCTTCATGTGTTGAATTGATATTCATTCGTTGATTAAAAATTCATGTGTTGAATGGTATTCGCGTTTTAAATATAAAAATCACCTTTTATCGACTATATGAATTGTGTAAAATAATCTCGTTTTAAAAGAATTTGTTTTATGATAAAAATCCTATTTTTATCACCAATATGAAATATATCAAAATAATAGTGTTTTGAAATGAGTTGTTTTACAATAAAAATCACATTTTTATTGCGTACATGAATCGTTGAAATGTGAAGTGGTAAAAATAGCCACTTGTTCAAAATAAACATATATGAGTTGAAATATTCATTAATTAGCTAATGAAATGATTTGCACCTATGTATGTAACATTAGAATGAATGGTGTTTTTAAACCAAATAGAAATCAAATATGAAGTTGAATAGAAAATGATAAATGACAAGAACTGTATATATATGTACATGCATATTCATTGAACAGGTTATGGCAAAGGGGCTAGAGAAGAGGAATAAAATTTTGTGCCCGACAAATAGGTACACATTTACTGTTTTGTTTGGGTGATGATTTTATGAGCCTGTTGGCTAGCCGCTTGGATTTTTCTTTTTCTTTTTGAGATTAGAAGGACCGGGAAAGCTATTTGCGATTTCCCGATGCTCCCGGTGCAGGGGAGGTTATGGCGAAATTTTCCAAAATTTTAAGGCGTTAGTGAAATATTTGAAGTGAAAACGATATTGAAATCATTGAATGAACTATATTTATATAGATATATAAATATAAATAAAATTAAAACGAAACGAGGCTGTGCAGTTCGTATTTTGAAACCGTGATTTCAAACAACTAGTGCGGGAAATCCGACCAATGGATTTTCCCGAAACCTCAACCGTCGGGTTCGCCTTGGAAATATCTTCCCAATGGCACCAACTTTGTAACGGTTGGATTGTCTGGAATGTTTAATTCAAATCTGAAGAAAAACAGCGCCAAAAGCGATTATATATATATATATATATATATATATATATATGTATAAATATAATTATATATTTAATCGAATAACGATGCTGCAGTTCGTATTTTGAAATCGAAACTTCAAACGATTGTACCGGGAGATCCGACCGTCGGATTTTCCCGAAACTGGAACCGTTGGATTCGTTTTGAAAAGACCTTTCTAATGATGTAAATTTTGTGAAGATCCAACGGTTAGATTTTTAGATATGTGTAAATCAATTCTGAAGAAAAACAGCGCCACGGCCGCGTTATGGCCCGAAGCGTCGTTTTGAATAAATGGGCTACTTTAAAATAAATAAAAATAGCGATAAATCATTATAAAGTACCATAGACAATATGGAGTGGAAATAAACTGAATTTGCTCGATTTATGTTGTATTTGATGGTTGAATGTGTTTGGTGTGAAAATTACATTAAAGAACAATATTGGTGTTGTCGAATAATTTAACCATTGAAATAAATTGATTTGAAATTCTAAATATACGTGAATTATTTGAAAAGGCCGAGTTAATTCTCATTTTGAATAATTGACCGACGATTGAAAGTCGAAGATGAAGACGATGGTCGAAGACCGGAGATCTTCACCTCGTTTGGATGGTAACCGAGGTCCTGATTGGGAGGCATCCCGAAATATGGATAATGAGTGGTAATCGTCCAGGCGTACGTGGTGATCGAAGGGTTTGCGAGGTATTTAGTGCCTTCGGTTTCGTTTAGACCCAGAACGGACTTGTAAATGGACTGTGTGTCTGACATTGGGTTTTATTCTATGTTGATTGATCTCTATTAAATATACATCTGTTTGGCGGCAGAGAATTTATTCTTTCGCTTAACGCCCTTCTCTGAGACGCACGAGCTCAGAGGTTGTATATCGATGGACATCAGTCGCATGGCATGAATTGCCTGTGTGGCATGCTAAGATGCAGTGATCAGGGCTTCTGTTGAAAAGCAAAGTCTTGTGGTGATGATCAAAGCACCGCCTGTGTGGCGTAGCTTTGTGTATAATGTGAATTCGCAAGCCTCACACCCCGGTTTGAACCTAAAACGGGAGAAGGACCTCAGGGAGGGCATGCGTTTCTTCCTAGCTAGGGTGGTGTCAGTGACCTACCAGCCCTGACATTTATATACTTTTCACCTATGTGGTTGTTGCTGTTGCGAGGCACCTCGGTTTGATCGGACGATCCGGGTCCGATGGAGTCATTCATTGGCTCGTTTACGCCCCAAAGGGCGGGGAAACTTATTGTTCAGGTATAATAATCCACATCGGTGGACCGGCCCTGTCGCTCCAAGGGGCAGTTGCGGCTGTTCTTGAGGCTCGGGCTAGGCAGTCTCGAACTCGGTAAGGACTATCTTTTGCCTTGGTTCATGACGGAAATCCAATTTCCAAATACGACATCGTGCGGTTTTGATTGTATACCTATATATGGCGACATAGTGGTATGGGGCATTAATGCCGTCTATGATTGATAGTTATGATTTGAAATTGTTTTCAAAACATATAAACACTAGCAATAATATAAAATGCCTTCATTTTATTCGTATCAAGCATATTTGGCCGTTATAAGGTAAAAACTCTATCCTCCGGTTTGCGTTGCATTGTGTGATGGGAACTGAGTCTTATAACGGCTACATTTTTATAAAAAGCATAGCGATGTTTAAAAGAAAGATTTGTTTTAAAGCACTGGCGATCCAATGGAGTAAACCCGTTCCACGAAAGTGGCGTGGTCCTGTGATTAGCCAAACTATATATGTGTTGAATGGATTTCTCATACCAGTCCCATGACTGACTCGTAGTTTGTTTCACTCTCAAGCTCGGGTGCCCCTTTTTTCTACACGGGCAGCCTTGTATTCAGGTTTAGCTGGTTCTTTCTGGATAGCTGGAGCTGAAGATGGATTCTATCATTTATCTCTTTTTATGCTGTTCTGCTCCTATTGTACATATTTTGTTTATTTCCGCTGTAGACATTTATGTATAGCTGAACTGTATTTGTACTAAGTAAGATCCTGTATACTGTGTAACTCTGATGATTACTTTTATCCAGTATATTCTATTGTTCATTATCTGGTGTATTTATTTAATTTTTGTTCTGCTATTATCTGTTTCTGTGTTATATTCCAAAGATAACCCTGGTCTCCGTCTGAACGGGATTTCGGGTCGTCTCAATATGCAAGGTTCTAAATCTCGGATATCGGTCGCGTTTCGTCTTGGGGATTTTATAGACTCGGTCTCATATCGGGGGAGATCTCAGACGAGATGAGTCTAACTCAATAGTTCGTCACGGATTTTCATCTCAGGTCTGAAAGTTCATATCGGAACAATCTCGGGCTACATGATATGTTAAAAATGATATTTTAACAAAATAATTTTTTATGGGTGCTATCAAAACATATTAACTTAAACATAAAATGCAAAATAATTTAATTATTCTTTATATTGCGAAAGATCATTCATACTTTAAATCATAATATGCTTAAAACGGGAATATTGTTAGACAGGAAACACTAAAAGGATCCAAAAAATTAAAAAAAATCCAGCACAAATTGACCATAAAATACATAATTTCATAAGTAACATGTATGTAAAAGACAAATTTGAAAATCATAAGCATTGTAAAACATATACGAACATACAATATAGTCATTTAACATAAAAAATGTAAAATAACAAAAGATTGATATGGCTAGATTTGAGTTTTTTAAATTATTGTTCTAGTTCAGGCACAAATTTTAATTTTAACCAAAAAAACTAAGATCTTGGATGATATTCCAGTATTTCGTCTCGGTCGATATATCGTTCGATATTGCAATATCTCGAGCGATATATTCGAAAGGACATTTAGAGTGATATATGCTGTTTCGTTTCGGAAGGAGCCCAAAACGAGATCTCGAAGGAGATCTCGGGCGATACTTGCGAGATTTGAAACAGTGGATATATGTTAAGCAGGATTGGAATGAAGTGCATGAAGATTATAATTTAAGTGTTCGACAAAAAGGTACACGTTTAAATTCCATATGAGATTTTATGCACCGAATCGGCAAGCCACTCGGCTTTTTTATTTTCTTTTTGAATGGAAAGGTCCCAAAGAGGCGTTTTGTAGTTGTACCGAGTGTTCCGTACAAAGGAGGTCATAGCGAAATTTTCCGAAAATTTAAGAAGTTATAATATTTTTAAGAAAATTGTATAAGTAGAAAATCAATATATTAATATATATTGAATTCAATAAGGAAATTAATTTAAAATAGAATATTATAAATAAAAAGGAAATTTATAATTAAATCTGGTTAAATTAGAACGAGAAATGTTACAGGTTTAAAATTGAATAATGATTTTTTATGATGTTGGTTATTCGAGGTAAGCGGTCTTGTCTGTTTTGAAGTTAAGGATGGTTTCAGTTAAGGTCTGAGAGGTAGTTATACCCCAACTTGACTGATTCCATTTTGAACCGATAAATAGCAAGTTCAGACTCGAAGATAAATGTTTAAAGAAATTTAGTTGGATGAAATATTTTGTGTTGTGTAACGGTGTTTTATACAACATTTGTTTTAACCTAAGGAAGTGGAATTTTGGAAATAAATAAATATTTCCTGAATTTAGAAATGAACGGGCGTGGAAGAGATAAGTAGTTGGAATATTTTTCCAATTATAAATAGAAGATATTTTCTACGTATAGAAAATAAAAGGAGGCGATATAGGGAAATGTTTTCCAAATAGCGAAAAAAGGCCAAGATGATTGTTGAAAATATTTGGTTAACAAATATTGATAAGGAAATGGAGTAGTGTTTAAATTAATGAAATGCTAATTAAATGCTTTGAATGGATGGTTTGTTTGTCTTCAATAGTTAAATAACCGACTATCGAAGTGTTTGCCAATATCGTTACCAATATGGAGAGACCAGTTGGATTATTATCCGAGAACCACTCTATATTGGCAGTAGTGTTGCGAATCAGATTATTTGAAGATAATCGAAGATAGAGTAAAGTGCAAGGACTTTTTCTATTAATAGAAATTGTGCCTGCGGTTTCGTTCAGTCCCAGAATGAAGTGTATGGATGGATGTCTGACAGAGTATTTCCAATGATCGCATAGGTTTTTTGTATAGATAAATATGGTGGCGGAGAATTTATTCTCTTAGCATAATATCCATAATATATTTGTGCAAATCAATTAATGATTAACGGATCTGACAATGTGGCACTCAAAGTGATTGTGTTATCAATGAAAGACAAGTAATCATAGCCTCAAGCCTCAACAACCCGGACATGCCAAAAATCGGGCAGGCAGCATGGCTATGTGGGTAGCTCCCATTAGGGTGTATTATCACCCATCTAAAGAAATTCATTTAATTCCTTATACTATTTTATGTTGTCCAATTCGGGAAAACGGTTGTTGATCCCAACCGTTGGTGATATACATTCCATACACTTAAACGAAATGAGTGGTCGGGTTACAAGATGTAACACCCCATAATTTTAATATTAATGTTCACAAATTAAAGAATAATTAATCTCAGATGTGATAATTAAGGGAAACAGGTTACGCCATTGCGTTCATCTCGGAATTCTGCTTGAGATAGAGTCCGAGTTCGCATAAAACGGACACCTTATGAAGGAGATATGAACAAACGAAGTTAGGCGGAAAAACCGGAAGAAGAAGAAAAAAATATAAATGCACTGGCGCACTTGGGAAGTGCGCCAGTACAAAAATACATTGGCGCACTTCCCAAGTGCGCCCAGGCCGAGCAGAAAGCTTGCACAGCTTTCTGGTGTGATCTGATCCATATTGTGACTCATTGCTGAGTCATTTTTGACTCCTTGCTGAGTCATTACGGCTGAGGTGTCACCCTATCCTGACTGAATGGTTTTGATTAACCCTAAGATCATCCTACGGCTATAATTAAATTGAAATTCTATATAAACATGTGTAGACTCAAACCCTAAAATCAAATAAAAATTGGAACTATGGTCGTCATGCTATCACCTTGCAACCTAGAGTAGCCGCCACCATTTAGGAGGAAGAAAAGCTAATCAACTCAATTCTATTCAACTCTAATCTAAACAACAACGAATTTGTCTTCTTCAAAGGCGAGCTAAATCAATTTCAGAACTCAGATTCCAGAACTCAAGACCTTCTTTGAGTTGTGAGTTTGATTTCTTTAACAAGATAATTAACAATTTAATTAGGTTGAGTTATGATTTGGGTTATATGGTTATGTTGTGAATCATTGACCATTATGTTATTATCTATGTTGTAAACCTATAATGTTATTATCTATGTTGTAAAGCTGTGATGTTATTATCTATGTTGTAAATCTAAGTTAATTGTTGGCTTATGTACAATCAATTCATAATGATGCTTCATATGCTAGTTTGGTTATGTTTGTGGAACTAATTCATATGTTAAATCATATGTATGTATGCAAGTTTAGATGTTAATTTGGATATGAATCATATGCAAGTTAGTGAGAATCATATACAACCTTACATGTTTCATGAAATCTATTTTATGCATAAATTGGATCTAAAGTTAGGCTGTGACATGTGTGAGTTAGATGCAAGTTTACATCATAGTTTATGTTGCATAAATCACATATGCAAGTATATACATGTTGGAGTATAGATCATGTAATGTAAGTTTGTGACTATTGCCTATGCAAGTTTACACCTTATGATTAGATCTATGACATCCATAGTTTATGCAAGTTTGTGACTTTGGCCTATGCAAGTTTTAGATGAAAAATCTTATTCACAGATGCAAGTTCACCCCTTATGTTTAAATCTAGTTTTTATTCTATGCATGTTGTGATATTTTCTCTTTATTCCGTAAGTTAGACTATTCGAGTCTAACATATATTTGATGTTAAACGAACGAACGTACAACGTGGGGCAAGGGGATAACATTAAAAGATTTGATATTGAGAATTGGCATAAATGCCTTAAATGTTACGTTAATTGGTATAATTTTATATACCATAAATAGATGGACATAATTGAGTCAATTATGGACATAGTTAAATTTGTAATTGATTGACAATTTGAAAAGGGAAATTAATTCAAATCGGGGATAATTAATTATGTGTAATTAATCGCCTAAGACACAAGGTTAGACTCTTTTGTTGAGTAAGACTGGGCAGACCCGCCCAACAAATACAGCTTCCACAAATGCCAGTCTAATGTGAGAGGTCAAAGGCATGAATTAAATGCGTAACAGTTGTAAAGACACGAGGTTAGGCTCGTTTGTGGTGTAAAACTACCCGGACCCGCCCGGCAAATCCAACTGCCACAAATGCCGGTCTAATGTGGGAGGTCTTTACAAGGTTACGGCCTTAATGAATTAAGAAACACTTAATCATATAAACATGTGGTGGGACATGGGCGTTAAGTGGGTGCCTTGGGTGGCTTGTGAAATACGATTAGAAACACTTAGCCATAATTGAAACATGTAAGTGGACATGAATAAGAAGAGGGTTAAGTGGGATGTACTAGAGGGGAACAAGCTTAGGTGGATAGTTTGTGTCAAGTAATGGGGGCCCGTTTCAACCAGTAACCCATAAGTATCTTTGTGGGCTCGACCCAAGTCGAGGACGGGACACGCATACTGGGCTTGACTGTAAGAGGCCAAAACGGATTAGCAGTGTGAACACAAGTCCAATGGGGTCATATGCGTGTGTGGACCCGGACTGGTAGGTAAGACGTTGTTGCATCGTGTGGGTATAAGCCGTGCATCGTTGGTGGTATCGGGTTGCCACTTTGGGGAGTGATACACCCCACTGTGGGGCCAGCACATGTATCTACGAGTTAGGGAGCCGATCGAATGTGGGTAGCGGGTACACCTAGTGGAGATAGGGGCAGACGCCACCTATGGAGGTAGCTAGGGGTACACGAAACTACCATTGGCAGTATTAAGTTCTATCGGCAGGATCAACCTTTAGGGTGACTAGTAGTGGTGCGGTATAGTAATTATCTATAGTGATTAGGGGCGCCTTTAACGTTATCTTTGTTCCTCTTATTTCTTTGTTTGCTCTGCCATACCCATTTGTTCACAGTCATTTCCTTATTTTCCAGCTTATGCCTTAGCCTAGTTATTTTGATAATTATATTGTTAAAGTTATCGCACTCGCCAGACTTTATGTGTGACCCCCTTTTCTTTCCACCTCTTTTCTTCATTCCCCCCCCCCATCAGGTTGACAAGGAGGGAATACTACAGCTTAGTGCCGATTTCTTCTAGTTGCCTGAAAAGTGTAGATGTATCGCTCTGGACTCTCTCATCTTTATGGCTTTGCTTATGCTCAGTGGGGATTTATGCATTTATGTTTAAGTATTTGCTTCTTTATGTACTTTGAAGTTTTTGGAAAAGAATATTGATCCTGTTGTAATGGTTTTGGAGACTACTTTGTAAACTCGCTTTGAGTTATGATGCTATGAAATAAGTTTTTAACTTCCGCTGTGTTGTTTTATTTATTTATTCTTGTAATTTATTTGTTCTATACAACAATAACGCTTCATGGACATTGATGCATTCCCTTTGTGAGTGACATTAATGGACATGGGGTGTTACATGTGGTATCAGAGCTACGATTACAAGAACAGATAAAAAGTTTTGAAAAGTGTTTTCAAAAGTATTATTTTCCTAGAAAGTATTTTCAAAAACTTGTTTAAAGAAGCTATTTTCAAGGAAAGTTTACTTTAAAAGGGCATAATCCCCGCAAGCCATACATCTCTCTTTCGCTTCCCTTGATTTGAAACTCTTTCCTTTTCTTTTCAGCATGTCTGGAGCATCTGAGATACCGGAGAGTGTTCATGTACTCGGTTGGTTTCGTCAATATCTTGAGGCTAGGGCCGCTGTCGCAGGTCCAGCCAACGTTCCTCCTCCTCCTCCCCAAGCTCCAGTCATTCCTCCACGTGGAGATACTTTCTCCAAGATATGTAAAGACTTTCGTTCGATGGGTGGAAAATCTTTTAGTGGGTCTAAAACGTTCATTGAAGCTAGAAATTGGTTGGAAGAAGTGGAGGATCTGTTTGGCATTTTCGATTTGGACGATTGTAAGAAGGTCCAATTGGCTGCTTGGTTGATGAAGGACGAAGCTTCGTTTTTATGGGAGGTCACTAATGGAGAGCGTCCAGGTTATATATGGCCGAATTTCAGACGTAAGTTTGAGGCAAAGTTTCTCTCACGGGCTGATGAGAATCTGTACATGGAAAGGTTTTTGGCATTAAAGCAACGGAATCTGTCAGTAAAAGAATACGTCAACAAGTTCAATCAGTTGGCGAGATTTGGCTTGGACTTGGTGAATACACCCGAAAAGAAGGCCCTGAGATTTGTTAAGGGTTTGAACGAGCCAATACATGGGTTAGCTATGACCCACATCCCTATGGGGGCTACCTTTGAGAGACTAGCTGACACGGCGCTTATGCATGAAGAGGAGAAGGGCGCCAATGCTAATAAGGCAACCGAGAAGAAAGGGAATCAAAAGAAACCGCAGCAACAACAACAAAACAAGAAAGGCGGGAAGAACAATAATGGAAAAGGGAAGAAGAAGCGCTTTAATTGTGGGACACCAGGCCATCTGAGTAAAGACTGTAGGAAAAAGAAGAAGACTGGTTGTTTCCACTGTGGAGAGGCAGTTCATCTAGTTAAGGACTGCCCAAGGAAATAGGGGCAAGGGCAAAGAACTTCTGGAGGGTAGCTTCAGGCTCTCGTGGCACCAGGGCAGGCAAGGGAGCAGGTCCAGGCTCTCGCGGTCCCACCGCTGCAAGAACGAGGTAGAAACATTTTCGTTGAGAGTTTAGTTTTTCTGTTTGATATCCTATCCGTACTTTATTCGATTCTGGTGCATCACATTAGTTTGTCTCTACATCATTAGTTGAAATACCGCACTTAAATACTAGTCTTGTTGTGGATCCCGTTGTAGTCTCGAATCCTATTGGTGAGTCAGCTCATTTATCCATGGTTTGTAGGGATTTGAGATTGTCTATCATAGGCGTTGGTTTTGAATGTAATGCTTTTGTGCTTGGTTTCATGGGCTATGGGTTGATTCTAGGGATGGATTGGCTAGCCAGATATGGTGCCATCCTAGATTGTGAACGAAGTGTAGTAAAATTGTTGACTCGTAATGGAAAGACTCTTGATATTTCTTGTGACCCTAGAGGATCAGTGATGCTTAGTTGTCTTGAGTCACTTGACGCATCCAATGATGATTTACATTCTGTTCGTATAGTCCATGAATATGTTGATGTCTTCGATGAGGTGAGGGGTCTACCCCCAAAACGTGAGATAGAGTTTCGTATTTACCTTGTAGACAATGCAAAACTAGTATCTCTGCCAGTACGCCACATGGCTCCTCGTGAGAGGGGGGAACTCAATAAGCAAGTTGGGGAGTTGCTTGAGAAGGGGTTCATAAGACGTAGTATATTTGAGTGGGGTGCTTCAGTAGTATTTGCCACGAAGGCGGATGGGTCCCTTAGACTTTGTGTGGACTATAGAGAACTTAATAAGCTTACTAATAAGAATAGGCACCCACTGCCGAGGATTGACGATCTCTTCGATCAGTTAGTTGGCGCCTCAGTGTTTTCGCAGTTGGACTTAGCCACTGGTTTCCATCAGTTAAGAGTGGCTGAGGATAGCATAGACAAGACTACCTTTTGGACTCCGGACGGTTTCTGTGAGTGGCTTGTGATGCCCTTCGGTTTGACAAACGCCCCCGCATACTTTGTTCACTTGATGAGTAGGGTGTTTAGGGAGTACCTTAATAAATTCGTGGTGGTCTTTGTGGATGACATCTTGGTCTTTTCTAAGGATGAGGAAGAGAATGCCCTACATCTTAGGGAAGTGTTGGAGACCCTTCGAGCGCATAACCTTAAAGCTAAATTTTCTAAATGTCACTTTTGGAGGAAGGAAGTACGATTCTTAGGGCAAGTGGTTTCCAAAGAAGGGATAGCTGTGGATCCCGCGAAGGTGGTGGCCATCCATGATTGGAAGGTCCCTAAAAATGCTACCGAGGTGAGGAGTTTCTTGGGGTTGGCTGGCTACTATAGGAAGTTTATCAAGGACTTCGCAAAAATATCAGCCCCATTAACGTGCTTGACGAAGAAGAACCTAGTTTTTACGTGGGACGTAGATTGTGATGATGTGTTCCAACGATTAAAGAGAGCTTTGACCACAACCCCAGTCTTAGTGTTTCCAAATGGGAGTAAGCCATTCACCGTTTATACCGATGCTTGTGGGACAGGACTAGGCGCAGTCTTAATGCAGGAGGGAAGGGTAATAGCCTATGGAAGAAGGCGGTTGAGAGTACATGAGAGAAATTACCCTTCGCATGACCTAGAGTTGGCCGCTATTGTTTTCGCGCTTAAGTCTTGGCGCCATTATCTCCTTGGCGAGAAATTCGAATTATTTACTGACCACAAATCGCTAAAATACTTATTCTCTTAGAAGGACTTAAACTTAAGGAAGCAAAGGTGGATGGAATTCTTAGCGTCCTACGATTTCGAGATAGCATATACCCCAGGCAAGGGTAACGTGGTGGCAGACGCCTTAAGTAGGAAAAGGTTGTCCTTGAGTCCATTATTTGTTGAGTGGCGAAGCTTAGAGTTCATCTCTATGTTTGTCTTAGACTTCAGAGGTACATGGGAGGAACATCGTCCGTTGGTGGAGTTCGCATATAATAATAGCTTTCAGTCTAGCATTGGCATGGCACCTTTCGAGACTCTTTATGGACGGCCGTGTCATTCGCCTACATGTTGGTGGGAATCTACGGATAAGATCTTGCATGGGCCCGATATGATTAGAGAGACTTCGGAAAAGATCGATTTGATTCGAAGGAGGATGAAGACGGCGCAAGATAGGCAGAAATCTTATGCGGACAAGAGTAGGACAAATCTTGAGTTTTATATTGGGGACATGGTCTTTATCAAGGTGTCTCCATTATGGAATGGTGTTCGCTTTGGGTCCATTGGGAAGTTAGCACCAAGGTTCGTAGGGTCGTTTCCTATTAAGGAGAGGATTGGACAGATGACGTATAGAGTGGAGTTGCCCCAAAGACTTAGTGGTGTAAACGATGTATTCCATGTATCACATTTGAGGAAGTGCTTGCATGAGACCGCGGAAGTGGTAGAGCCGATCTTGCTTAGAGAGGTGGAGATAGAGCGTGATGCGACGATTCGACGAGCTCCTACGTGCATTCTTGGGTCGGAGATTAAGAAGTTGAGAAATCGAGAGGTCGGGCTAGTAAAAGTGCAATGGGGAGATGATGAGAACGACGCTACTTGGGAGATAGAAGAGAAGATGCATTCATTGTACCCTTTTCTTTTCAAGGGTATGTCTTTTAATTTCTCCTTTATCGCTTAGCTTGTACTTGTTTTATCTTTAGTATGTCCTCCCGCTAGTATCTTAGACCTTTAGATGGGGGTAGTCCTATGGTTGAAACATGTGTTTGAGACATGTTATGTATGATGGATGCATGTGGATGCAAGTGTTTGCTAGTGGTTGATCGTGGATGCATATACACACACTTTAGGCACTAGATTGGCTCAATCACCTTCATGTTGCATATAAATGTGTGTGCATATTTAATCTAATGGATGTATAATGGTTGTGTTATCATATGGATGCTTCATTTTGATGAATGGTTGTGCACACATGTAGAAATAATATGTATCGATGGGATTCTTTCGCATACATAATGGACGCATGGCACTATCATAATTTGCATCAAGGAGGTCAAATGAATCAGTAGACCGCCCGATTTTTCATTAGATAAGGGACATATACACACACTCCTTGCATATGTTCATACAACATTAGAAATTTCGTAAGGACAATGGATGCCTATGTTTTATGGTTAAGTAGATGGATGATTGGATGTTAGGATATGCATTCTCCTTAACTTGGAGATTTCGGGGGCGAAATCCTTTAAGAAGGGGAGAATGTAACACCTCGTAATTTTAATATTAATGTTCACAAATTAAAGAATAATTAATCTCAGATGTGAGAATTAAGGGAAATGGGTTATGCCATTGTGTTCGTCTCGGAATTCTGCTTGAGATAGAGTCCGAGTTCACGTAAAACGGACACCGTATGTAGGAGATATGGACGAACGAAGCTAGGCGGAAAAACCAGAAGAAGAAGAAAAAAATATAAATGCACTGGCGCACGTGGGAAGTGCGCCAGTACAAAAATACACTGGCGCACTTCCCAAGTGTGCCCAGGCCGAGCAGAAAGCCTGCACGACTTTCTGGTGCGATCTGATCCATACTATGACTCATTATTGAGTCCTTTCTGACTCCTTGCTGAGTCATTAGGGCTGAGGTGTCACCCTATCCTGACTGAATAGTTTTGATTAACCCTAAGATCATCCGACGACTATAAATAAACTGAAATTCTATATAAACATGTGTAGACTCAAACCCTAAAATCAAATAAAAAATTGGAACTATGGCCGTCATGCTATCACCTTGCAACTTAGAGTAGCCGCCACCATTTAGGAGGAAGAAAAGCTAATCAACTCAATTCTGTTCAACTCTAATCTAGAGAACAACGAATTTGTCTTCTTCAAAGGCGAGCTAAATCAATTTCAGAACTCAGATTCCAGAACTCAATACCTTCTTTGAGTTGTGAGTTCGATTTCTTTAATAAGATAATTAACAATTCAATTAGGTTGAGTTATGATTTGGGTTATATGGTTATGTTGTGAATCATTGACCATTATGTTATTATCTATGTTGTAAATCTATGATGTTATTATCTATGTTGTAAATCTATGATGTTATTATCTATGTTGTAAAGTTGTGATGTTATTATCTATGTTGTAAATCTAAGTTAATTGTTGGCTTATGTACAATCAATTCATAATGATGCTTCATATGCTAGTTTGGTTATGTTTGTGGAACTAATTCATATGTTAAATCATATGTATTTATGTAAGTTTAGATGTTAATTTAGATATGAATCATATGCAAGTTAGTGAGAATCATATACAACCTTACATGTTTCGTGACATCTATTTTATGTGTAAATTGGATCTAAAGTGAGTTAGATGCAAGTTCACATCATAGTTTATGTTGTATAAATCACATATGCAAGTATATATATGTTGGAGTACGAGTCATGTAATGTAAGTTTGTGACTATTGCCTATGCAAGTTTACACCTTATGATTAGATCTATGACATCCATAGTTTATGCAAGTTTGTGACTTTGGCCTATGCAAATTTTAGATGAAAAACCTAATTCACACATGCAAGTTCACCCCTTATGTTTAGATCTAGTTTTTATTCTATGCATGTTGTGATGTTTTCTCTTTATTCCATAAGTTAGACTACCTGAGTCTAACGTATATTTGACGTTAAACGAACGAACGTACAACATGGGGGCAAGGGGATAACATTAAAAGATTTAATATTTAGAATTGGCATAAATGCCTTAAATGTGATGTTAATTGGTATAATTTTATATACCATAAATAGATGGACATGATTGATTCAATTATGGACATAGTTAAATTTGTAATTGATTGACAATTTGGATAGGGAAATTAATTCAAATTGGGGATAATTAATTATGTGTAATTAATTGCCTAAGACATGAGGTTAGACTCTTTTGTGGTGTAAGACTGCCCGGACCTGCCCAGCAAATCCAGCTGCCACAAATGCCAGTCTAATGTGAGAGGTCAAAGGCATGAATTAAATGCGTAACAGTTGTAAACACACGAGGTTAGGCTCGTTTGTGGTGTAAGACTGCTTGGACCTACACGAAAAATCTAGGTGCTACAAATGCCAGTCTAATGTGGGAGGTCTTTACAAGGTTACAGTCTTAATGAATTAGAAACACTTAACCAGATAAACATGTGGTGGGACATGGGGGGTAAGTGGGTGCCTTGGATGGCTTGTGAAATACGATTAGAAACACTTAACCATAATTGAAACATGTAAGTGGACATGAATAAGAAGAGTGTTAAGTGGGATGTACTAGAGGGGACCAAGCTTAGGTGGATAGCTTGTGTCAAGTAATGGGGGCTCGTTTCAACCAGTAACCCATAAGTATCTTTGTGGGCTCGACCCAAGTCGAGGACGGGACACGCATACTGGGCTTGACTGTAAGAGGCCAAAACGGGTTAACGGTGGCAACACAAGTCCAACGGGGCCATGTGTGTGTGTGGGCCCGGGCTGTAGGTAAGACGTTGTTGCATCGTGTAGGTATAAGCCGTGCATCGTTGGTGGTATCGGGTTGCCACTTTGGGGAGTGATACACCCCACTGTGGGGCTAGCACGGGTATCTACGAGTTAGGGAGCCGATCGAATGGGGGTAGTGGGTACACCTAGTGGAGAAAGGGGCAGACGACACCTATAGAGGTAGCTAGGGGTAAACGAAACTACCATTAGAAGTGTGAACGCAAGTCCAATGGGGTCATATGCGTGTGTGGGCCCGGACTGGTAGGTAAGACGTTGTTGCATCGTGTGGGTATAAGCCGTGCATCGTTGGTGGTATCGGGTTGCCACTTTAGGGAGTGATACACCCCACTATGGGGCCAGCACATATATCTATGAGTTAGGGAGCCGATCGAATGTGGGTAGTGGGTACACCTAGTGGAGATAGGGTCAAGCGCCACATATGGAGGTAGCTAGGGGTACACGAAACTACCATTGGCAATATTATGTTCTATCTGCAGGATCAACCTTTAGGGTGACTAGTAGTGGTGCAGTATAGTAATTATCTTATAGTGATTAGGGGCACCTTTAACGTTATCTTTGTTCGTCTTATTTCTTTGTTTGCTCTGCCATACCCATTTGTTCATAGTCATTACCTTATTTTCCAGCTTATGCCTTAGCCTAGTTATTCTGATAATTATATTGCTAAAGTTATCGCACTCGTCAGACTTTATGTCTGACCCCCTTTTCTTTCCACCTCTTTTCTTCCTCCCCCCCCCCCCCCCCCTCAGGTTTAGAAGGAGGGAATACTACAGCTTAGTGTCGATTTCTTCCAGTTGCTTGAAAAGAGTAGATGTATCGCTCTGGACTCTCTCATCTTTATGGCTTTGCTTATGCTTAGTGGGGATTTACGCATTTATGTTATTTAATATTTGCTTCTTTATGTACTTTGAAGTTTTGGGAAAAGACTATTGATCCTATTGTAATGGTTTGGGAGACTAGTTATGTAAACTCGCTTTGAGTTATGATGCTATGAAATAAGTTTTTAACTTCCGCTGTGTTGTTTTATTTATTTATTCTTGTAATTTATCTGTTCTATATAACAATAACGCTTCATGGACATTGATGCATTCCCTTTGTGAGTGACATTAATGGACATGGGGTGTTACACAAGATTTTCTTGTTGAACCCAGTGTATTCTCCTCTAGAGATACACCATCGGAAGGTGGTTCCATACCTTGTCATAATTGGAAATTCATCACCCAATAAGTGACTGCGGTTTTGACTGTATATTATGTATGTGGAGCGTGAGATGAAAGCGTTCCACTAGATTTCTATTTATTTGATTTACACTAATATAATATCAAAAGAGTTTTGATATAAAGATTATCGTTTTCTTTTTCTTCAAAAGAATTTTGAAAGTTTAATCAAGTGTTTTGGATTCTCATAAGGGAAAAATTCGTTCCGTGTTATACGATGTGGTCTTATGAGATTTCATTTATTTTCTTAAACTGCTTCAAATTGTTTACTCATACCAGTCCCATGACTGACCCAGATTTTATTTTGTTTTGTTTTACCTAAACTCTTGGGTGCCCAAATTTGTACAGGCAGTCAAGTAGTTCAGGATTTTACAGATCTATCTAAAGGAGCCTGGAGCAGATGCTTCAGTGTTAGATATATAGTATTTTTATTTTCGCTGTGTTGTAAGTGTTGTACTCCGATAATTGTATAGTATACAGTTGAAATTTTGTATTTCAAAAATTATGATATATTATATTTTGCTCCGCTGCGATGTGAGATTCTGTGTTGTTATTTCTGTTCTTCTTCTACCTTTTTCCTCTAAAAAAAATGATTCGTAATTATGTGATATTTGGGTTGGACGTGTGATGTATGTAGTCAAATCAGATAGTATGGATTTTCGGTTCATTACTGTAGTATCTGAGCTTAGGTTGAGCGAATACCTAGGCTTTAGTGGAATGTTCTCATTTGAGATATGGTCAGTAGTACCCTAGAATGAGTTGAGTGTATATATATATGAGAGAACATATTTGTTAATTGATTATAACAATTGTTTTATATTGTGTTAGCTAGTCTGTTGAGTGGTTTATTAATTCTGATCGAATCATAAGACGCCACGAAGTCAATAGGAAATTTTAAACACTTGAGCAGAGCAGTTCGACATGGTATTGTTTTAAAAATGGATAAATGAAATAATTTTATCCAAAAGTCTATTCTGATATAGAAGAAATAATTTTCTGAAATTATTATATTATATGGATGTGTTGGATGTTAATATTATAATCAAATGAGATTATAAAATTGGAATGGTTATAAATAACCAAAAATATAATTCGTATATGAATGAAACGTACAATAAGATAACTGGAATTGGATTCAACCCAAAATCTGGAATTTAATCCCAGGAAGTTGGAAAATATTTTCTGAAAGTATATTAAAATAATATGGCTTTGTTTTTGAAGGATTTTTGAAATCATTTTGGATGGATTTTGAAAGTGGTAAAACACTAAACTCACTTCAGTGACTGGAATATAATTTTGATGATGACTGCAGCATCATCAGAGTTCATTTTCGAGTTTCTAAGTGATGGATTGCTACCGTAGAAAAGTTCTTGAAGGAAATTTGTTTGGAAGAAAAAAAGTTGTTTTGGAGAATTCAAATGTTTTGAGTTTGTGATTAGTTATAAATACAGGTACATGTTTATATGATTTCAAAGGAGTTTGGAATAAGAACCTAGGAGTTTGAATTCTAGAATTTAAATTTAACTTAAGCAAGTTAAATGGGTCGAAGTGAAAAAAATTAAGTAGAATCAATTTGGATAAATTGATGTTGAACCAATATGAATAGAATATGAATCGGATGTGAATTTGTTGATTGTGAATCATTTGAAATTAATGAATGTCACTATAGATGATGTGTAATATGAACGAAAACCAAAAGTTTGGGGGTACTGAAATTTGTTGAAATATGAAAAGTTGAGTTTCAACATAAATGTGTTTTGAAAAGTTAATGGGTTTATAGCATTTTTCTACGTTAGTAATTTCGAGGACGAAATTCTTTTAAAGGGGGAAGAATGTAATGACCCAGATTTTTGATCGATTAATTTTAGATATTTAATATGGTTTTAGATATGGAGTTGATAATATAAATGATATTCTATATAGAGTTATCGATTTAATAATCGAAATACGATTTTATTTCAAATATATATATATATATATAATTATCGTAATACGGGAATCTGAACTAATTCATTCGAAATTTATATCTAAGTCCAACTGATTCAAATAATTTATAGAAATTTTATTTAGATATATATAAATGATAACAATAATTTATTATCCAGGAATTTAATTTTCTTGAATTTAACTTATCAGTTTAAATAAATATCTTCTCTAGATGATCGAATGAGGCTTTGAAACTTGTCCTGATGTGTCTGAAATAGTGGTATGACCCTAAAAATGTCAGTTGTTGGGTTCAGTAAGGAGTTCAGAATCAAGGGTTATTTAAAATTTATGGATACCATTTTTTAAAATAAAATAAAAATAAAATTTCCTTCCTCCTTAAGTAATGGAAAGTACATTGTAACATATAATCTAGTTTGTACGTTCCTAGACAAAATCACTTAATCCCCAAGTATTTCTCTTCTAGAAATTCGCACTAGCCTTCTTCTATTCCTTCTTCTGGAAACAAAAATTTAAATGGCATGCTCTCCTCTATTCAAGCAATCCGCGCAGACAAATTATCTCCTTCATCTATATAACGTATTCCCTTGTTTCATTTGCCAAATCATTATTTAAAGGGAAACTAGTCATTCTGAAAAGAAAACCACGAGCATCAAAATCCCCAAATTAGAAATCGAATACTTCAAAAGGCCAAACCCTTTCCCTTATAGCCCACGAATCTCTCCTTCCTTTTTATCTACAAATCGGTAAAGCTTCTGGAAAATAAAAATAGGATATTTCGAAAGCTTCGAACTTTATTCAATTTGATGGTCTCTAGTGCGAGGTGGATGCGGCGCAAGCATCTGATGTTCAAAGTCGAGCAATGCCACTCAAGGTGGTAGCTATCGTCAATACAGGAGGGTGTAGGATAGAAGAGATGTGGCATTGAAATCAGGTTAAGGAGATGCTCGGGTCAAGTAAGTTTGGTGGCCATCGATTTACAAATTGATGTCGTGTTTTCTGAGCGATGTACCGCAGCTAGAAGGGTTCACGATTTTCACTTTTGGTTCGTGATTTTTATTTGTTGTTGCATGGAGTGCTGGTCAATTTGCAAAGATGGAGTTCAAATTTGGGTTTCTAAAGCCATTTATCACTTGTGTGCAAATAAGGATTGAAGTCAGTTTGTGTATTTGGATGGTTGAGGTTATTGTCTTGTACATGGCACTGGATGATGAGGTAAAGAAGGGGAAATGATGTCGTGTGTTGAACTGGGATGTAATGTACTGGGAACGACAGTTGTGTATGGAGAAAAAGTGTTAAAAGTCATGTATCCAGGTAACAAGTTAAGCAAGGGTTGATTGCAGGGTCTAGCAATGGCCAAGGTGAAAGTGACTGTGTGTGTAAATGGATGGGAATCATGATTTTCGGAAGAAATTTAAGATAATTAAAGTTAGTTGATTTTAATTAAATTATGTAAATAATTTTATAAAGTATATCCAATTTTATGTATATAATAAAATCATTCGAACTATGCCAGATTATGTCAAAACGAACACTATTGAATTCAGATAGGAGAGGTGTTTCGGGATTTTTGGAATCAAGTAGCTTTTGATTTTTAATTTTAATCGAATACTATTCGATTTAAGTTAATATTTCATCGGATCTGAAAATAAAAAAATCACAGTGAGTAAATCTCACACCATTTTTATTTAGAAATATTTTTATTTGTTAAAAATACTTGTTGTTGGTTGTTAGGATGCACTAAATATTTTTGTGGCTATTAAGTGTATATTAGTTATTTAGGAGTGGTGTTTGTGGTTATTATATATATATATATGTATATATATATATATATATATATATATATATTGGTTGTTGGATTCCCGCAGTACCATTGGAGGATGCACGCAGTATCATTAGCAGATGACCCTATACGCCCCACGCTATGATAGTGGATGACCTTCTATACCATGATATCCTGCCTTGAAGCTGGATGAGTATTTTTCGTGTTGGCTAACATCTGTTGATGTAGGAAAACAGGTTGGAGGAATCTAACTGGATTCCTCAAAAATATTATTCTTTGTTTGTTTTCATATATATCATCACATATGATGTATTAGAAAACCAGTGATTGGTAATTGGGTGTTTTTGAATGTTTAAATATCACTGGGCCAAATTGTTGATTTATAAAAATATCATGGAAAGAGATTTTGAGATTTAAACAGGAAATTCTATTTATCTAAAAATAGAATTTGAAATTCGAATGGACTAGAAATATTAACTTATTTTGAATAAATAAAACAAGTATTGAAATTTATAACCGATGTTTATAAATAAAATAATACAGGAAATTGAAGTATTGAAACGTATAAACGATGTTTATAAACTAAATAACCAAGGAATTGAAGTAAATTTATAAACGGTGTTTATAAATAAAATGGAATGGTTTTCATTGGATAATCAGGGAACTGAAGTGAATTTATAAACAATGTTTATAAATGAAGTGAAATGAATTATCATTGGATAATTGGAAAAATGTAAATACATGTGTGAACTTAGAAGGGAAATTTATTTTTCCGAGGTAGAATTGTAATTTCA
The DNA here is from genome assembly GCA_030737875.1 of Allium sativum. NCBI lineage: Eukaryota > Viridiplantae > Streptophyta > Magnoliopsida > Asparagales > Amaryllidaceae > Allium > Allium sativum. Next base: position 554,381,460 of record CM060923.1, on the reverse strand, counting down.
AATGGAATTGAATGAGACTTGTTTAAATAAATAAACAGGTAATATAAACGATGTTTATAAAGAAAAGTGAAAATTATCATTTGGATGATTTAAAATATTTAAATTCAAATCAGAATTTAAAATGAATTGGAAATCATGTTAAAAGGGGAACAATGAAATTTATTTCAAATGTTCGAAATGTAAGTTGAATTAAACTAAATCCAAACGGGTTTATAATTAGAATTCGACTATGTAGAATTCATAAAAATAAATTATATCCAGAAAGGATCTTAATTTTATTAAATATAGATTGAAATTTAATATGAAAATATATTATACATTATATATGAAAGTTATAAAAACAAAATATTCCAAAATAAGATTTTGGTTTTAAGTAGATTTCGAAATGGAACTTATTTAAATATATATATATATATATATATAACAAGAAAATATTTATATTGTGTTATAAATATGATGAATTAATTATCAAGAGATAATTTGAAATATTAAATTCAAGTAGGAATTTAAAAGTATAATTTGAAATCATTTCGAAAAAGGGGATGATAATTTTTATTCCAGAATTCAGAATATAAAAGGAATTGGGTTTCAAATAGGTATTTGAAAGGAAAGCTTGTTTTAATTTTTTTTAAACAAGAAAATTAATTTATAAACAATGTTTATAAAAATAAGGAAAATAAATTATCGTTGGATAATTTAGGAGTTTATATTTAAAGTATGAATTGAAAAGTGAATTGGAAAACGATTTGAAATAGAACGATAAATTTTATTCTGGGCTTCACAATATAAATTGAAGTGAGAAAAATGCAAAGGATTTATAATCAGAATTCGATTACATCGAATTTTGTGAAATAATTTATTTCTAAAGAAATCGGGAGCTTAAAATAAATAGATTTGTAAATAGATTTACGACTGAGTTATGAAAATCGACGATTTAGAAAAATCAAAATGTTTAACTTAGATTTGAAAAGCCGGTCTTATATGTATTAAAATATATAAGAATAGAGTTGAAATTTATAAATTAAACGAAGTTTAAATGCTTATATTTAAATATAATTAAAACAAACTGGCTGCAGCACAGCAGTTCGAAAATTGACGTTTCGAACTTCAATTGAGTATATAAGACTCAATTTAAGTTGGAATTCTTTGAAACAAGAATCGTCAGGACCAATTTGATAGTATTTTTCTAACGAAAGAGGAAAATATGGATTTCGTCGTATAGATTTTTAGTTATGTCAGAATCAAATTTTCAGGAAAACAGCGACATAACCATTATTAAACCATAACGGTTTATTTAAATAAATAAAAGGACTTGAAGCAAATAAAATCTGAATCTTCATTAAGAAAATCCAGATTTGAGTTATAAAATACATATAAACTCAAGTGGAGTTAAGTGAACTGATTTTTGAAACAAAAATCAGATTTTTAATTATTATATAGAATTAACTAATTTGAATAATAATTAGCTAATCGAAATTTGATACGAAATTGGGCTTTGAATAAGTGAAGGTGATTTGAGAATTTATATTCAAAATCGAAAAGGAAACCTGAATTGAAAATAGGATCCAATTTGTTTATAAGCAAGCCAATTTTTTATTTGAAACATGTTATGTTCAAATAAAAAGGTGAAATAGGCAAAATAGCTAATTAGAAAATAAATTAGCGAATGGGGTTAAGTCGAGTGGATTGAGTTGAAAAAAATGGTTAGATGTATGTTGAGCAGGATTGGAATGAGGTGTATGAAGATTATAATTTAAGTGCTCTACAAAAAGGTACACGTTTAAATTCCATATGAGATTTTATGCGCCAAATCGGCAAGCCGCTTGGCTTTTTGATTTTCTTTCTGAATGGAAAGGGCCCAAAGAGGCGTTTTTTAGTTGTACCGAGTGACCCGTGCAAAGGAGGTTATAGCGAAATTTTTCAGAAATTTAAGGAGTTAGAATATTTTTAAGAAAATTGGATAAGTAGAAAATCAATATATTAATATATATTGAATTTGATAAGGAAACTAATTTAAAATAGAATACTATAAATAAAAAGGAAATTTATAACTAAATCAGGTTAAATTAGAAAGAGAATGTTACGGGTTTAAAAATGAATAATGGGTTTTTATGATGTTGGTTATTCGAGGTAAGCGGTCTTGTCTGTTTTGAAGTTAAGGATGGTTTCAGTCAAGGTCTAAGAGGTAGTTATACCCCAACTTGATTGATTCCATTTTTAACCAATAAATAGCACGATCAGACTCAAAGATAAATGTTTATAGAAACTTAGTTGGATGAAATATTTTGGGTTGTGTAACGGTGTTTTATTCAACATTTTTTTTAACCCAAGGAAGTGGAATTTTGGAAATAAATAAATATTTCCTGAATGTAGAAATGAACGGGCGTGAAAGAGGTAAGTAGTTGGAATATTTTCCAATTATAAATAGAAGATATTTTCTATGTATAGAAAATAACAGGAGGCGATATATGGAAATGTTTTCCAAATAGCGAAAAAGGCCAAGATGATTGTTGAAAATATTTGGTTAACGAATATGATAAGGAAATGGAGCATTGTTTAAATTAATGAAATATTAATTAAAACGCCCAATGATTTGTTTGAGGCTTTGAATGGATGGTTTGTTTTTCTTCGATAGTTAAATGACCGACTATCCAAGTGTTTGCCAATATCTTTGTCAATATGGAGAGACCGGTTGGATTATTATCCGAAAACCACTCCATATTGGCAGTAGCATTGCGAACCAGATTATATGAAGATAATCGAAGATGGAGTAAAGTGCAAGGACTTTTTCTATTAACAGAAATTGCGCCTTCAATTTCGTTCAGTCCCAGAACGAAGTGTATGGACGAATGTCTGTAACAACCCGGAAATGCGAGCCAGTTTGAAATTTTTATTTTGGCAATTATAGCGAATTTTGAATATTTAAAGTGGATTATTTTAAATAATATCGACGAGAAATTTATTTGAATAGATTAGAACGTATATAGTTATATACATCGTCGATAGAATATAAATAATTATATATAATTATAAAAGGAATTGAAAATGGCGCGGTAGTTCGATAATTCGATTTCAAACTTCAAATGAATGTACCGGGTGCAAAATAAACCGAATTTTAGTGAAACCAAAAATAATAGAATCTAATTGAGAATATCTTTCCGACGAATCCGAAAAATCAAAACTTCATAGCGGGAATCAAAAGATAAGTCCAGTTGAAAATTCTGAATAGTCGCTATGAAATTCAGGCCCTTAAAAATGGAAATTTTGCAAACGACCTCGGATTTGGACGAAACCATTTTTGTTGGATCCGGGATGTAAAGTTATTGCTAGATTCCAAATTTCGTAATTTTCTGAATCAATATGTGAGCGGGGCAAAGGAAAGCGCGTTTGACCAGTTTCAGTTGATTTTAATCGACTAGAAAATGGCCATTTTTCCAATGGTCTCAGAATTCGGTGAAACTAGTTTTGTTAGGACCGTATCGTTAATACGAAGCTAGAAAATATTTTTCTGGAATTTTCCGAGTTAGTATGTGACCCCAGTAAATTGAAATGTGCGTTTAAATTGAATATATAAAGATTTATATTTTAAATCCAAAGGAAACTGATTCAAACAGTCGAATTGACCTACGATACATATCCCATTGAGTTCGGAATATGGGTAAATAGTTAGGGGTGATAGTAGCTGGGTTCGATTCGGGGTTCGGGACAAAGGTCAACTGTAGGGAGAAAATAAAATTAAATTAAATATTAACAACCTTTTTCATATACCCCCCTCTCTATCCTTTTCTTCACCGACACTTCTCAGAAAAAAAAGGGGGGAGGAGCTGCGCTCCTCCCAGCGAGCCGCCAGCCGCCCCATCGGCCTCCAAGGACGCCGCCTCCCTCTCCTCTTCTTCCCCCTCCGCCTTCTCTTCTCCTCCACCTCCTACCTTCCAGCACGAGAATCCCAAATCGATGAACCCCCGTCTCCCCTATCCAACCTCCATCCACGAACGTGTCGCTCACAGGAGGCACCAATCGCCGCACCTTAGATCGCGCCACCCCCTTTGCCTCGCGTCAGCCACCCCCTTCTCCTCTGAAATGAAGACCAATGCAGGACAGCCCCCCCTCCCTTTTTGCTCGATTCAACCTGAGTATTGTAATTCAATTTTTATTTTTAGTTTGTTTATTTATAATAACAGTGTTTGAATCTAATTTTTAATGTACTCGGAGATTTGATTTTTAAAAGCGATAAAGAAATGATTTTGAAAAATATAATTTTTATATTATAGAAAGGTTAAAAATATAATTTTTATAAGGTAGTAATGTTAAAGATATAATTTTTATATGAGTAGAGATATAAAAAAATGATTTTTACATTATAGAAGTGTTAAAGATTTGACCTTTATTTTGTAGAAGGAGCAAAGATCTGATTTTTATATAAGTGGCGATATAAAAATATAATCTTTATTGTATGAACATCGATGTAAAAATAGAATTTTTATCTATATAGTAGCAATGTAAAAATAGAATTTTTATCTATATAGCATCGATGTAAAAATAGAATTTTTATCTATATAGTAGCGGTGTAAAAATAGAATTTTTATCTACATAGTAGCGGTGTAAAAATAGAATTTTTATGTATATAATAGCAATGTAAAAATAGAATTTTTATCCATATGGAGTGATTATAAAAATATGATTTTTACATACATAGCAACAATATAAAAATGTGATTTTTATATATGTAGTGGCTACGGGCAATGAAAGTGACAAAAGGCGAGAACAGCGATGACTTCTACATAAGAAGAGTAGAGGCGTTAGGATTGGCTAGTCGGTGAGAACTTCTCACTTTAAATCTTCTTTTCTAGTTATAAAAACATACTAGGATGCAGACGGTGTTTAGTAGCACCCGACACCATCGTCCACAGACCATGGACTTGTTTGTTTGGTTGTGTAGTTGGTTAGATTATTTGATTTGAATTTGATTGTTTGGTGAAATGGAATGGATTTGATTGATATGTGTGTGGCGTGGGCCATTATTAGACCTGGGATAAGGCTAGGCCTTGTCTCGTTTCTAGTATCGTGCCGTTATGCCGCCGAAATTTTCTAAAATAAGTTAGAAAATAAAGATATCATTTTATTTAATAAATGAACCGAATAGAATATTCATAGGTTGAATAAAATAATTTGGTCGTTAAAAATATAATTTTTAACGTGAACGTGAATAAATAAATATTCATTTACAAACCGGACGGTTTGTAAATGTACACCTATTTGAAGGACATTGATTGGAACGACAAATTTTACATATCGCCCAACTGCACAAATAAAATCTATGTTTGATTGTTTGAAACCCCACACGGGTATTGGGATAAAATACGGCATACACTATTCCCAGTAATTAGTTGTATGTCGATCGATGGATCGACAGGCTGTTATAAGCGTTAGATATCTATATTTGATGCTTATACAGTGTTGTGCACTTTGGATGATGGTTGATTTTTTGTATCGTTGCTATTATATACATGTGTTGTATGGAATCCATATAATTAACTTTATATGGTAATTGGTTGGGCCTCATTCCAATTGGAAAAACAAAGAGCATTATAAAATAAAGGTTCATGTGTTGACAGTACTCATCCGTTGAGATTAGTCATGTGTTGAACGAAATATTTTAACAATAAAATTTACATCTTTATCATTATAAAATAAAGGTTCATGTGTTGACAGTACTCATCCGTTGAGATTAGTCATGTGTTGAACGAAATATTTTAACAATAAAATTTACATTTTAATCATATATAAAATTAGAAACTAACTGGAAAATAGACAAGATGAGTGGTCTCCTGGATATTGATCTGATGTTGGTTTCGGCCTTCGGGGTTAATATTCAGGGAATCGTTCTCTTACTAATTTACGGTTGGAGTTTGATTTGAAATCAAATGATAGATACCATAATTTTTATAAAATATATTAAATAACAAACATAGTCACACGTGGACAGTACTCATTCGTTGAGATTAGTCATGTGTTGGCAAAAATATAGAGTCATGTATTGAAAGAAATATAGATTCATTTGTTGAATAGAATAACGAAGTAATTGAAAAATATAAAGCCGTGTTGATTAGAGATGCGCTATTTTGACGCGAACGATATTTATATCGATTATATTCGTTTTTATAATGAATATTGAAAAGAGATAAAAATCGAATATTTATAACAGGAATTCGAATTGAATTGAAAAGAAAACGAATTCGAATTGAATTGAATTGAAAATAAAACGAATTCGAATTGAATTGAATTGAAAATAAAAGAAATTCGAATTGAATTGAATTGATAATAAAATGAATTCAAATTGAATTGAAAACAAATTGAAATAGAATAAAAATCAATTCGAAATGAATTCAATTTGAATTGAAATTTGAATTGAATTGAAATGAATTTAAAACGAATTTATAAGGAAAAATTCAATTTTGATTTGAATTTGAAATGGAAGTTGAAATTGTTTTTGAAACGAATTTAAAACTATTTATAAAATTTGTTTTAAATAGAAATCGACGAAATATATATTATATATATAATATAATGGCCGGAATAGAATGCGCCGCGCTGCGGTAGTTCCTGAATTTCGACCATTGACTTCGAACGGACATCACGGGAGATCCGACCGTCGAATTCTCCTAAAACCGAAACCGTTGGGTTCGTATCGAAAAGGGCTTTCTAACGAATATTAGAGATTTGAAATCTAACGGTTGGATTTGGAGATACATCCAAATCAAATTCGGAAAAGGTCGCTGTAAGTGCAGTTCGATGGCCGCTGTTGGAAATTGACTGTACGGGCCTTGATAAAATTATTAAAAATATCAATAATTTGTGTAAAATCATAAGAAATGATTTGGGAAAAATTGGGATGAAAAACTCCATATTTGAAAAGATAAAAATAGATATTTATCAAAATGAACTAGTTTTGAACTAAAATTAAAACCCAACTATTTTTAAATAAATAAATTGGAATTGAATTAGAACTGATTTGTGGGTTTATCGTGAACGGTGTTTTAAATAACACTTGTTCTTTAACCCGATAATAAATAGAATGGGATTTGGGTTTATCGTGAACTGTGTTTTAAATGACATTAGTTCTTTAACCCGGTAAAAGGAGTTTTAATGAATCTGCAATTAGATTGAAATGTGAATGGATAATTTAAATTATCAAATTTGGAAAGTGAGCGAGAATGGAGTATCACCAGTTTTGCTCCAAGTGGTAGTTAAGTCTATAATTAGATTTGAACGTGAAATGGTAATTAATTTTACAGATAACACTGTGGTGTTAGATATGGAGTATTACCAGTTTTGCTTCATGGGATGAATAGGTTGGGATTGGGAAATAAAATAAATAATTACTTTGGTGTGGTTCGCTAATCTCGACTAATTTGAAAAACCATAATTTGGTTTGATATGACATCCAATGGAAGATTAAAGAGTAAATTTTAAAGAATTTATCTTTGATAAAATTAATGGGAACCTTTCCCTAAGAATGTGAAATTTAGAAACTAGCTGTAGGTCAGTTAAGAAGAATGGTTTCCTGTGTATTAATCTGATGTTGATTTCGGCCTTCGGGGTTAATATTTGGGAATTGCTCTCTTACTGATTTACAGTTAGTGACTAATGAATTGGAATGAGGCGTATGTTGTGTTTGTGTAACATTTGTTTATAATATACGCGGGTTGTTCGGAAAGGCCGGGTTTATACCCATTCTGAATAACCGATTCGACGATATGTCGAAGATGAAGACGGTGATTGAAGACCAGAAGTCTTCACATCGTTTGGGTGATTACTGATGATCTTGATTGGGCTATACACCCAAGATGAGGGAATCAGTTGGTGATTGTCCAGACGTTCTTGGAGATCGATGGATATGCGAGGAAAGTGCTTCTGGTTTCGTTCAGACCCAGAACGAACTTGTAAATGGACTGTGTGTTTGACATTGGATTTTATTCTGTGTTGATTGATCTCCATTAAATATACATCTGTTTGGCAGCGGAAAATTTATTCTCTTTCTTAACGCCCTTCTCTGAGACGTACGAGCTTAGAGGATGTATATCGATGGACATCAGTCACATGGCATGAATTGCCTGTGTGGCATGCCTAAGTGGCAATTGATTAAGGCTTCTGTTGAAAAGCAAAGTCTTGTGGTTGATGATCAAAGCACGGCCTTTGTGGCATAGGTTTGTGTATAACGTGAATTTGCGAGCCTCACATCTCGGTATGAGTTAAAAACGGGATAAGGACTGCAGGGAGAGCACGACATTTCTTTCTAGCTTTGGTGGTATCAGTGACTTACCAGCCCTGACATTTATATACTTTTCACCTATGTGGTAGTTGGATGAGGCGCCTCGATTTTAGGTCTGTTAGGACCGGGAATCGTGTGTTCAGGAATAATTAATCCTCAAACGTAAGAGAGGACCGGCCCTGAAGCATCCAGGGGTTACCCAGAGTGTGTAGTCCCGAGGCATTTGCTAGAGTGTCTCGAATCGGAGAGGAGTTTGCCCCTTGCCTCGAATCATGACGTAAATCCAATTTCCAATACGTGTATTTCGGTTTTATTTTTGGAGCCTAGTATGGCGACATAGTGGGATGGGGCACTCATGCCGTCTATGATTGATATTTATGATTGAAATTGTTTTGACACTATACACATATTATAGTATCAAATGATTTGTTTTTAAACGTACCAAGCATGTTTGGCTGTTATAAGGTAAAACCCTATCCTCCGGCTTGCGTTGCATTGTGTGATGGGACCTGGGTCTTATAATAGCTTCATTTTTCGAAAAAGCATTGCGTTGTTTATCTATATGCACTGGTATTCTTGGGAGGAAACCCGTTCCGTGTTATACGGCGTGGTCCCTTGATTTACCTTATTTTTAAAGTAAAGTTTTAAATAACTGTTTTAGTTCTCACACCAGTCACATGACTGACCTGGAGTTTATTGTTTTAACCTAAACTTTGGGTGCCCTTATTTTCGACACGGCAACTAGTAGTTTTGGTTTTGCAGATTTATATTCACAGGATCATGATTTACAGCTGGAACCATGCTCGGAAAGCTCTGTATCCGTGTATTACTTTCAGTTGTGTTTTCTATTGTTTTTCCGCTGCTATGTAATTTATTGTAATCTCTGATATTTATCGAATGTATACTATTCATTTATACTCTGTATATTCTTGTATTTGATGGAATTGTTGTAATAGCAATGAAATGTTCTTCTGTCTGCGTTCCAATTTGTCCTATTCTCAAAACGATCAGGGGTTTCGAACGGTCTAGATCGGTTTAACGACTGATTCGGATCGAGTGAAATTCCTTGCCGTAACATTTGGTATCAGAGCTTTGGTTTACAGAGCTCGAGAATAAGATACATTAGAACCATACGAAAGAATTCATCAGATATTGGATTAGTAATATCCAATTAGAATGACTCGTTAGAGATGGAATCAGTAGTATCCTAGAACGAGTATGAAGAGTATATTTTTCAAATGAAAACAAATTTTGTTTTGAAAATTTAAATCGTTTTATACGTATTTGAATATTTATTTATTTTGAATTTGGACAATCCAATATATAAAGATTTTGCATATACGCGTCATGAACGTATATTCGAAGTTTTAATATACTGGATAAATATAGAATCACATTCTAGACACCCGGAGATGGTTCTGATGATTGATCGATCATCATCAGAACTTATGTTCGTGTTTCGAAGGTGTGATATCTATATATTTACATTAGACTGGTGTGAGAACCAAAACTTACATAGATTTATTTGTTGTGATTTGGCATCAAAAACATGATTTTCTTTATATGTAGTAAAATTATGAATTTGAAACGTTAATCCACTAATTGATTGATGTTTGTGTTGTTTGTTTATTTGTATAATAATTTTTAACCATTTAGCCTAATAGAATCAAATATTGAATTATATTGAAAATTGGTCGCATTAGCTTGCATATACATGTACTTACATTGAACAGGTCATAGCAAGGAGGCTAAAGCAGAAGAATAAAATTTGTTTGCCTGACAAATAGGTACATGTTTACTATAATTTACTGTTTTGTTTGGGTGATGATGATTTTATGAGCCGATTGGCTAGCCTCTTGGCTTTTCTTTTTCTTTTTGAGATCAGAGGGCCTATATGGCAATTTCGGGATTTTCCTGATGCTCCCGGTGCAGGGGAGGTTATGGAGAAATTTTTCGAAAATTTAGGGTGTTAGCCAAATTTTTGAAAAATTTGAAAAGTTCTTAGAAACTGAAAAGTTGAAGAACTTAAGCCGTAACGAGAATAATGGAAGTTGAGTTGGTTTGTTAAAAAATTTTCGGCTTCGTTCCTTTTCGGGGACGAAAAGTTTTAAGTGGGGGAGAATGTAACAATCCCGAAATGTGAGCCAGTTTGAAATTTTTATTTTGGCAATTTTAGCAAATTTTTAATATTTAAAGTGGATTATTTTAAATAATATCGATGAGAAATTTATTTGAATAGATTAGAACGTATATAGTTATATATATCGTCGATAGAATATAATTAATTATATATAATTATAAAAGGAATTGAAAATGGCGCGGTAGTTCGATAATTCGATTTCAAACTTCAAATGAATGTACCAGGTGCAAAATAAACCGGATTTTAGTGAAAACAAAAATAATAGAATCTAATTGAGAATATATTTCCAGTGAATCCGAAAAATCAAAACTTCATAGCGGGAATCAAAAGATATGTCCAATTGAAAATTCTGAATAGTCGTTATGAAATTCAGGCCCTTAAAAATGGAAATTTTGCAAACGACCTCGGATTTCGTCGAAACCACTTTTGTTGGATCCGGGATGTAAAGTTATTGCTAGATTCAAAATTTCATAATTTTCTGAATCAATATGTGAGCGGGGCAAAGGAAAACGCGTTTGACCAGTTTCAGTTGATTTTAATCGACTGGAAAATGGCCATTTTTCCAACGGTCTCAGAATTCGACGAAACTAGTTTTGTTAGGACCGTTTCATCAATAAGAAGCTAGAAAATATTTTTTTGGAATTTTTCGAGTTAGTATGTGACCCCGGTAAATTGAAATGTGCGTTTAAATTGAATATATAAAGATATATATTTTAAATCTAATGGAAACTGATTCAAACAGTCGAATTGATCTACGATACATATCCCATTGAGTTCAGAATGGGGGTAAATAGCTAGGGGTGACAGTCATTGGGTTCGATTCAGGGTTCGGGACAAAGGTCAACTGTAGGGAGAAAATAAAATAAAATAAAATAAAATATTAACAACCTTTTTCATATACCCCCCTCTCTATCCTTTTCTTCACCGACACTTCTCAGAAAAAAAGGGGGGAGGAGCTGCGCACCTCCCAGCGAGCCGCGAGCCGCCAGCCGCCCCATCGGCCTCCAAGGACGCCGCCTCCCTCTCCTCTTCTTCCCCCTCCACCTTCTCTTCTCCTCCACCTCCTCCCTTCCAGCACGACAATCCCAAATCGATGAACCCTCGTCGCCCCTATCCAACCCCCATCCACGAACGCGTCGCTCGCCGGAGGCACCCGTCGCCGCGCCTCAAATCGCGCCACCCCCCTTGCCTCGCGTCAACCACCCCCTTCTCCTCTGAAATGAAGACCGATGCAGGACAGCCCCCCCTTTTTGCTCGATTCAACGTGTGTATTATAATTCGATTTTTATTTTCAGTTTGTTTATTTATAATAACGGTGTTTGAATCTGATTTTTAATGTACTAGGAGATTTGATTTTTAAAAGCGATAAAGAAATGATTTTGAAAAATATAATTTTTATATTATAGAAAGGTTAAAAATATAATTTTTATAGGGTAGAAATGTTAAAGATATAATTTTTATATGAGTAGAAATATAAAAATATGATTTTTACATTTTAGAAGTGTTAAAGATTTGACCTTTATTTTGTAAAAGGAGCAAAGATCTGATTTTTATATAAGTGGCGATATAAAAATATAATCTTTATTGTATGAACATCGATATAAAAATAGAATTTTTATCTATATAGTAGCAATGTAAAAATAGAATTTTTATCTATATAGCATTGATGTAAAAATAGAATTTTTATCTATATAGTAGCGGTGTAAAAATAGAATTTTTATCTATATAGTAGCGGTGTAAAAATAGAATTTTTATGTATATAGTAGCAATGTAAAAATAGAATTTTTATCCATATGGAGTGATTATAAAAATATGATTTTTACATACACAGCAACAATATAAAAATGTGATTTTTATATATGTAGTGGCTACGGGCAATGAAAGTGACAAAAGGCGAGAACAGCGATGACTTCTACATAATAAGAGTAGAGGCGTTTGGATTGGCTAGTCGGTGAGAACTTCTCACTTTAAATCTTCTTTTCTAGTTATAAAAATATACTAGGATGCAGACGGTGTTTAGTAGCACCCGACATCATCGTCCACAGACCATGGACTTGTTTGTTTGGTTGTGTAATTGGTTAGATTATTTGATTTGAATTTGATTGTTTGGTGAAATGGAATGGATTTGATTGATATGTGTGTGGCGTGGGCCATTATTAGACCGGGAATAAGGCTAGGCCTTGTCCCGTTTCTAGTATCGTGCCATTATGCCGCCGAAATTTTCTAAAATAAGTTAGAAAAATAAAGATATCATTTTATTTAATAAATGAACCGAATAGAATATTCGTAGGTTGAATAAAATAATTTGGTCGTTAAAAATATAATTTTTAACGTGAACGTGAATAAATAAATATTCATTTACAAATCGGACGGTTTGTTTATGTACACCTATTTGAAGGACATTGATTGGGACGATAAATTTTACACATCGCCCAACTGCACAAATAAAATCTGTGTTTAATTCTTTGAAACCCCACACGGGTATTGGGATAAAATACGGCATACACTAATCCCAGTAATTAGTTGTATGTCGATCGATGGATCGACAGGCTGTTATAAGTGTTGGATATCTATATTTGATGCTTATACAGTGTAGTGCACTTTGGATGATGGTTGATTTTTTGTATCGTTGCTATTATATACGTGTGTTGTATGGAATCCATTTAATTAACTTTATATGGTAATTGATTGGGCCTCATTCCAATTGGAAAAACAAAGAACATTATAAAATAAAGGTTCATGTGTTGACAGTACTCATCCGTTGAGATTAGTCATGTGTTGAACGAAATATTTTAATAATAAAATTTACATCTTTATCATTATAAAATAGAGGTTCATGTGTTGACAGTACTCATCCGTTGAGATTAGTCATGTGTTGAACGAAATATTTTAACAATAAAAATTTACATCTTAATCATATATAAAATTAGAAACTAACTGGAAAATAGATTAGATGAGTGGTCTCCTGGATATTGATCTGATGTTGGTTTCGGCCTTCGGGGTTAATATTCAGGGAATCGTTCTCTTACTAATTTACGGTTGGAGTCTGATTTGAAATCAAACGATAGATACCATAATTTTTATAAAATATATTAAATAACAAACATAGTCACACGTGGACAGTACTCATTCGTTGAGATTAGTCATGTGTTGGCAAAAATATAGAGTCATGTATTGAAAGAAATATAGATTCATTTGTTGAATAGAATAACGAAGTTATTGAAAAATATAAAGCCGTGTTGATTAGAGATGCGCTATTTTGACATGAACGATATTTATATCGATTATATTCGTTTTTATAATGAATATTGAAAAGAGATAAAAATCGAATATTTATAACAGGAATTCGAATTGAATTGAAAAGAAAACGAATTCGAATTGAAAATAAAACGAATTCGAATTGAATTGAATTGAAAATAAAAGAAATTCGAATTGAATTGAATTGAAAATAAAACGAATTCAAACTGAATAGAAAACGAATTGAAATAGAATAAAAATCAATTTGAAATGAATTCAAATTGAATTGAAATTTGAATTGAATTGAAATGAATTTAAAACGAATTTATAAGGAAAAAATCAATTTTGATTTGAAATGGAAGTTGAAATTGTTTTTGAAACGAATTTAAAACTATTTATAAAATTCATTTTAAATAGAAATCGATGAAATATATATTATATATATAATATAATGGCCGGAATAGAACGCGTCGTGCCGCGACAGACGTGAATTTCGACCATTGACTTCGAACGGACATCACGGGAGATCCGACCGTCGGATTCTCCTAAAACTGGAACCGTTGGGTTTGCATCGAAAAGGACTTTCTAACGAATATTAGAGATTTGAAATCTAACGGTTGGATTTGGAGATACGTCCAAATCAAATTCGGAAAAGGTCGCTGTAAGTGCAGTTCGATGGCCGCTGTTGGTAATCGACTGTACGGGCCTTGATAAAATTATTAAAAATATCAATAATTTGTGTAGAATCATAAGAAATGATTTGTGAAAAATTGGGATGAAAAACTCCATATTTAAAAAGATAAAAATAGATTTTTATCAAAATGAACTAGTTTTGAACTAAAATTAAAACCCAACTATTTTTAAATACATAAATTGGAATTGAATTAGAACTAATTTGTGGGTTTATTGTGAACGGTGTTTTAAATAACACTTGTTCTTTAACCCAATAATAAATTGAATGGGATTTGGGTTTATCGTGAACTGTGTTTTAAATGACATTAGTTCTTTAACCCAGTAAAAGGAGTTTTAATGAATCTGCAATTAGATTGAAATGTGAATGGATAATTTAAATTATCAAATTTGGAAAGTGAGCGAGAATGGAGTATCACCAATTTTTCTCCAAGCGGTCGTTGAATCTTTAATTAGATTTGAACGTGAAATGGTAATTAATTTTACTGATAACATTGTGGTGTTAGATATGGAGTATTACCAGTTTTGCTTCATGGGATGAATAGGTTGGGATTGGGAAATAAAATAAATAATTACTTCTGTGTGGTTCGCTAATCTCGACTAGTTTGGAAAACCATAATTTGGTTTGATATGACATCCAATGGAAGATTAAAGAATAAATTTTAAAAAATTTATCTTTGATAAAATTAATGGGAACCTTTCCCTAAGAATGTGAAATTTAGAAACTAGTTGTAGGTTAGTTAAGAAGAATGGTTTCCTGGGTATTAATCTGATATTGGTTTCGGCCTTCGGGGTTAATATTTGGGAATTGCTCTCTTACTGATTTACGGTTAATGACTAATGAATTGGAATGAGGCGTATGTTGTGTTTATGTAACATTTTTTTATAATATACGCGGGTTGTTCGGAAAGGCCGGGTTTATACCCATTCTGAATATCCGATTCGACGATATGTCGAAGATGAAGACGGTGATTGAAAACCGGAAGTCTTCACATCGTTTGGGTGATTACTGATGATCTTGATTGGGCTGTACACCCAAGATGAGGGAATCAGTTGGTGATTGTCCAAACGTACTTGGATATCGATGGATATGCGAGGAAAGTGCCTCCGGTTTTGTTCAGACTTAGAACGAACTTGTAAATGGACTGTGTGTCTGACATTGGATTTTATTCTGTGTTGATTGTTCTCCATTAAACATACATCTGTTTGGCGGCGGAGAATTTATTCTCTTGCTTAACGCCCTTCTCTGAGACGTACTAGTTCAGAGGTTGTATATCGATGGACATCAGTCGCATGGCATGAATTGCCTGTGTGGCACACCTAAGTGGCAATTGATCAAGGCTTCTGTTGAAAAGCAAAATCTTGTGGTTGATGATCAAAGCATGGCCTTTGTGGCGTAGCTTTGTTTATAACGTGAATTCGCGAGCCTCACACCTCGGTATGAGTTAAAAACGGGATAAGGACTGCAGGGAGAGCACGACGTTTCTTTCTAGCTTTGGTGGTGTTAGTGACTTACTAGCCCTGACATTTATATACTTTTCACCTATGTGATGGTTGGATGAGGCGCCTCGATTTTAGGTCTGTTAGGACCGGGAAATGTGTGTTCAGGAATAATTAATCCTCAAACGTAAGAGAGGACCGGCCCTGAAGCATCCAGGGGTTACCCAGAGTGTGTAGTCCCGAGGCATTCGCTAGAGTGTCTTGAATCGAAGAGGTGCATGCCCCTTGCCAAGACTCATGACGGAAATCTAATTTCCAATACGTGTATTTTGGTTTTATTTGTAGAGCTTAGTATGGCGACATAGCGGGATGGGGCACTCATGCCGTCTATGATTGATATTTATGATTGAAATTGTTTTGACACTATACACTTATTATAGTATCAAATGATTTGTTTTTAAACGTACCAAGCATGTTTGGCTGTTATAAGGTAAAACCCTATCCTTCGGCTTGCATTGCATTGTGTGATGGGACCTGGGTCTTATAATAGCTTCATTTATCGAAAAAGCATTGTGTTGTTTATTTATATGCACTGGTATTCTTGGGAGGAAACCCGTTCTGTGTTATACGGCGTGGTCCCTTGATTTACCTTATTTTTAAAGTAAAGTTTTGAATAACTATTTTAGTTCTCACACCAGTCACATGACTGACCTGGAATTTATTGTTTTAACCTAAACTCTGGGTGCCCTTATTTTCGACACGGGCAGCTAATAGTTTTGGTTTTGCAGATTTATATTCACAGGATCCTGATTTACAGCTAGAATGATGCTCGGAAAGCTCTGTATCCGTGTATTACTTTCAGTTGTGTTTTCTATTGTTTTTCCGCTACTATGTAATTTATTGTAATTTCTGATATTTATCGAATGTATAGTATTCATTTATACTCTGTATATTCTTGTATCTGATGGAATTGTTGTAATAGCAATGAAATGTTCTTCTGTCTGCGTTCCAATTTGTCCTGTTCTCAAAACGATCAGGGGTTTCGAACGGTCTAGATCGGTTTAACGACTGATTGGGATCGAGCAAAATTCCTTGCCGTAACAATGTCTGATAGAGTATTTCCAATGATCACATAGGTTGGTTTGTATAGATATATATGGTGGCGGAGAATTTTTTCTCTTAGCATAATATCCGTAATATATTTGTGCAAATAAATTAATGATTAATGTATCTGACAATGTGGCACTCAAATTTATTGTGTTATCAATGAATGATAAGTAACCGTAGCCTCAGGCCTCAACAACCGGGATATGAAAAAAATCGGGCAGGCAACATGGCTATGTGGGTAGCTCCCATTAGGGTGTATTATCACCTATCTAGAGAAATTCATTTAATTCCTTATGCTATTCGATGCTGTCCCATTCGAAAAAATGGTTGTTGATCCCAACCGTTGGTGATATACATTCAATACACTTAAACGAAATGAGTGGTCGGTCATGTGTGGTCGGGTTACAAGATGTTCTTGTTGAACGCAGTGTATTCTCCTCTAGAGATACACTATCGGAAGGTGGTTCCATACCTTGTCATAGTTAGAAATTCATCACCAAATAAGTGCCCGTGATTTTGTTTGTATATTATGTATGTGGAGCGTGAGATGAAAGCGTTCCACTAGATTTCTATTTATTTGATTTAGACACTAATATAATATCAAAAGAGTTTTGATATAAAGATTATTGTTTTATTTTTCTCCAAAAGGATTTTGAAAGTTGAATCAAGTTTTTTGGATTCTCATAAGGGAAAAATCCTTTCTGTGTTATACGGCGTGGTCTTATGAGATATTGTTTATTTTCTCAAACTGTTTCAAATTGTTTACTCATACCAGTCCCATGACTGACCCAGATTTTTTTTTTACCTAAACTCTTTGGGTGCCCAAATTTGTATGGCAGTCAAGTAGTTTAGGATTTTAAAGATCTATCTAAAGGATCCTGGAGCAGGAGGCTTCAGTGTTAGATATATAGTATTTTTATTTCAGCTGTGTTGTAAGTGTTGTACTCTGATAATTGTATATTATACAGTTGAAATTTTGTATTTCAAAAGTTATGATATATTATATTTTGTTTTGTTGCGATGTGAGATTCTGTGTTGTTATTTGTGTTCTTCTTATACTTTTTTCTTCTAAAAAAATGATTCGTATTTCTATGATATTTGGGTTGGACGTGTGATGCATGTAGTCAACTCAAATAGCACAGATTTGCGGTTCATTACAAGCATAGTCTACTCTATTTATTCTGCTTATCCTCTTCATCATGTTTATACTTCTAATATGATCCTATTATCTCTCACCCAGTCTTATATATCTGTCATGATACTTCTATTTCTTTATATGCTAAAAGTTATTGGACTTACCAGAATTTATGTCTGACCCTTTTTGTTTCCTTTCCTCTCTTCCCTTTCCCACCAGGTTCTCAAGGTGGGAACGCTCAGGCGTGATTAGAATTTTCTCTCTCCTATGTTTTCTTCTTGGATCTTGATCTTCTTTGATGTATCGCTTCGACTATTTGTCTACCTTATTACGGATATTCTTGGGGATTATGATTTTGCATTTATGTACTCTGATGGTTTTAGCGCAAGACAGATGCTTTGGTTTAATGTACTTGGTTTCAGTATTTTAGCCTAATGTTGTAACTTGTTTTGAGACAATGATGTTTTTTTGCTAAATATTGAAGTTTTAAATTGTCTTTTGATATTTTGTTTCTGCTTTGAAATGACCCGAACTTCCCCAGTCTCCGAAGAGAAGAGAAAGAACGAATTGTTTTGAGAACACGACAAAATAGAACGCAGACGGGAGAACATTTCATTGTATATTACAACAATGCATCAGAATACAAGAATATACAGAGTATAAATGAATATTATACAGAAATATCAGAGATTTAATTTACATTTAAATACATAGCAGCGGAAAATAATACAATACACAACTAGAAGAGATATACGGATACAAAGCTTTCCGGATATCATTCCAGCTGTAAACCAGGATCCTGTGAATATAAATCTGCAAAACCAAAACTACTAGCTGCCCATGTCAAAATAAGGGCACTCAGAGTTTAGGTTATAACAATAAACTCCAGGTCAGTCATGTGACCTGTGTGAGAACTAAAACAGTTATAAATCTTTATTTTAAAGTCAGGTAAATCAAGGGACCACGCCGCTAACGCAGAACGGGTTTCCTCCCAAGAATACCAGTGCATAAAACAAACAGCGCAATGCTAAATAAAGAAAAATGAAGCTGTTATAAGATCCAGGTCCTATCACACAATGCAACGCAAGCCGGGGGATAGGGTTTTCCCTTATAACAGCCAAAGAATGCTTGATACGTTTAAAACAGATCATTTGATACTATTATAAGTGTACAGTGTATAAAACAACTTCAAATCATAAGTATCAATCATAGGCGGCATAAGCGTCCCATGCCACTATGTCACCATATACAGGTTTACAAATAAAATCGCAAATGTCACGTATTTGGAAGTCGGATTTCCATCTATGAACCGAGGCAAAAGATAGTCCACAACCGATTCGAGACTGTCTAGCCTGAGTCTCAGGATCAGAGCTCGAGTGACCCTTGGATCGTCAGGGCCGGTCCACCGATGTGGATTAAAATTCCTGAACACTGCGTTTCCCCGCCCTTTGGGGCGTAAATGAGCCAACGAATGGCTCCATCGGACCCGGATCGTCCGATCTAACTGAGGCGCCTCGCAACAGCAACAACCACACAGGTGAAAAGTATATAAATGTCAAGGCTGGTAGGTCACTGACACCACCCTAGCTAGAAAGAAACGCATGCCCTCCCTGAGGTCCTCTCCCGTTTTTGGTTCACAACCGGGGTGCGAGGCTCTCGAATTCACGTTACACAAAGCTGTGCCACACAGGCTGTGCTTTGATCATCAACCACAAGTCTTTGCTTTTCAACAGAAGCCTTGATCATTTGCATCTTAGCATGCCACACAGGCAAACCACTCTATGAAACCGATATCAGTCACACAGAATGAAATCCAATGTCAGACACACAGTCCATTTACAAGTCCGTTCTAGGTCTGAACGAAACCGGAGGCACTTTCCTCGCATTTCCATCGATCTCCAAGTACGTCTGGACGACCACCGATTGATTCCCTCATCTTGGGTGTACAGCCCAATCAAGATCATCAGTAATCACCCAAACGATGTGAAGACTACAGGTCTTCAACCACCGTCTTCATCTTTGACTTATCGTTGTATCAGTTATTCAGAATGGGATAAACCCGGTCTTCCCGAATAACTCGCGTATATTTTAAATAAGTGTTACACAAACACAACATACGCCTCATTCCAATTCATCAGTCACTAACCGTAAATTAATCAAGAGAATAATTCCCTAAATGTTAACCCCGAAGGCCGAAACCAACATCAGATCAATATCCAGGAAACCATTCTGCTTAGCTAACCGACAGTTAGTTTCTAAATTTCACATTCATAGGGAAAGGTTCCCATTAATTTTATCCAAGATAAATTCCTTGGATTTATTCTTTAATCTATTTTTGAATATCAATTCAAACTAGTCGGGATTAACGAACTTTACCGAAGTAATCATTTGTTTTAATTTCCCAATCCCAACCTATTCATCCCATGAAGTAAAACGGGTCTTACTTCATATCTAATACCACGGTGTTATCGGTAAATTCAATTACCATTTCACGTTCAAATCTAATTAAAGATTTAACTAACGCCGGGAGCAAAACTGGTGATACTCCATTTCGATTATTTCAATCTAATTAAAGATTCATTAAAACTCCACTTAGTTTTAATCTTTGACTGGGTTAAAGAATCAGTGTCATTTAAAATGCGGTTCACGGTAAACCCAAAATCACCTTCCATTAATTATCGGGTTAAAGAACGAGTGTTATTTAAAACACTGTTCACAATAAACCCAAAAATCAATACTAATTCAATTCCAATTAAATATCATTTAATTGGTACACTTCATTAAATCCAAAGAAAAAGATTTAATCTTTTCTCAACTGGGTTCAAGAACAGTGTTAATGAAGACACCATTCACGACAAACCCAAATCACATTTGATATTAAATACAAGGCTCTGAATAGAAAATATCCCGGCTTATATTCAATATCAAATTCTACGACCAACAAGTATCGTATTGGAAATAACGATATATATATATATATATCTTTCAAATTTCCATAACAACATCTGTATAATCACGAAATCTAACATCGAAATAATCCAAAGACAATTTCGATTCAAATCCATTCCAATATAATTATTGGAAATTATGGTTATATTTCAAATCCACTTTATTTATTTCAAAAATAAACGAATTATAATTCTAGTTCAAAACTAGTTCATTTCGATAAAAATCTATTTTTATATTTTCAAATATGGAGTTTTTCATCCCAATTCTTCACAAATCATTTCTTATGATTTTACACAAATTATTACTATTTTTAATAATTTTATCAAGGCCCGTACAGTCGATTTCCATCAACGGCCATCGAACTTCACTTACAGCAACCTTTTTTTGAAATTGATTTGGACATATCTCCAAATCCAACCGTTAGATTTCTAATTTCTAATATTCGTTAGAAAGCTCTTTTCGATACGAACCCAACGGTTCCAGTTTTAGGAGAATCCGACGGTCGGATCTCCCGTAATGTCCATTCGAAGTTAATGGTCGAAATTCGTGAACTACCGCGGCGCGTTCTGTTCAGGCCATTATATTATATTATATATATATATATATAATATATACTTCGTCGATTTCCTTTTAAAACGTGCTTTATAAATCGTTTTCAATTCATTTTCAAAACGGTTTCAACTTCATATTCAATTTCAAATCAAAATTGAATATTCCAATATAATTTCGTTTTAAATTCATTTCAAATCGATTTCAATTCAATTTCAATTCGAATTCATTTATATTCAATTTCAATTTGAATCCTTTTCTATTCAATTTCAATTTGAATTCATTTATATTCAATTTCAATTTGAATTCATTTATATTCCATTTCAATTCGAGTTCATTTATAATCAATTTCAATACGTTTTAAATTCAATTCAAAACGATTTCAATCTAATTCGAATTTCAATTCTATTCAGTTTAATTCGAATTTCATTTCATTTCAATTTAATTCGAATTTCAATTCTATTCAGTTTAATTCGAATTTCATTTCATTTCAATTTAATTCGAATTTCAATTTAATTCGAATTTTAATTCCTTTCAAAATGTCAAATTTTGAAATCACTTTCGATATTCATTTTAAAATGAATAAAATCGATATAAATATCGTTTACGTCAAAATGGCGTCAATCTAATCGACACGGCTTCATATATTTCTATTTTCAAATATTCTATTTCAAATATTTCTATTTCAAATATTTCTATTCAAATATTTTATTTTAAATATTACTATTCAAATATTTTATTATAAATATTTCTATTTCAAAACTGGAATGAGGCCCAATCAATTACCATATAATGTTAATTATATGGATTTTCTACAACGCATGTATATATCAACAACGATGAATAATCAACCATCATCCAAAGTGCATTCTACACTGTACAAGCATCAAATATAAATATTCAACGCTTATAACAGTCTGTCAATCAATCGATCGACATACAACTAAACAATCGGGATTAGTGTACGTCAAATATCATCCCAATACCCGTGTGGGGTTTCAAACAATCAAACACAGATTTTATTTGTGCAGTTGGGCGATGTGTAAAATTTATCATCCCAATCAATATCAGTCAAATGTGTGTATACAAACAAATCATCCGATTTGTTTATTTTTATTTCACTTCATATACACAATAAAAATTCTGTTTTTAACAATAAAATATTTTCCATTATAAAATAGTTTATTTCATTTCTCATCACATCACACAATCAACTACACATTAAAATTAAACAACCATGCATACAAGCCGTCCATGGTCTGTGGACGACGGGTGTCGGGTGCTACTAAACACCGTCTGCATCCTAGTATATATTTTAACTAGAAAAAAATCAAAAGGTGAGGAGTTCTCAAAGAATTGCTAATCCAACGCCACGGCTCTTCTTAGTTAGAAATCTTCGCCGTTCTTGCCTCTTGCCACTTTTCACTGCCCGTATTCTCTACATATATAAAAATCACATTTTTACTTCGCTATTCAATATATAAAAATCGAATTTTTACTTTGCTATTCAATATATAAAAATCATATTTTTACTTCGCTATTCAATATATAAAAATCGAATTTTTACTTTGCTATTCAATATATAAAAATCATATTTTTACTTCGCTATTCAATATAGAAAAATTGAATTTTTACTTCGCTATTAAATATAGAAAAATTGAATTTTTACTTCGCTATTCAATATAGAAAAATCGAATTTTTACTTCGCTATTCAATATAGAAAAATCGAGTTTTTACTTTGCTATTCAATATAGAAAAATCGAATTTTTACTTCGCTATTCAATATAGAAAAATCGAATTTTTACTTCGCTATTCAATATAGAAAAATCGAATTTTTACTTCGCTATTCAATATAGAAAAATCATATTTTTACTTCGCTATTCAATATAGAAAAATCATATTTTTACTTCGCTATTCATTATAGAAAAATCGAATTTTTACTTCGCTATTCATTATAGAAAAATCATATTTTTACTTCGCTATTCAATATAGAAAAATCGAATTTTTACTTCGCTATTCAATATAGAAAAATCATATTTTTACTTCGCTATTCAATATAGAAAAATCGAATTTTTACTTCGCTATTCAATATAGAAAAATCATATTTTTAATATTTCTACTTATAAAAATTATATTTTTATTCTTCTTATATAAGACTGATTTTTATAAAAGCTTATATATATAAGACTGATTTTATTTTAAAAGAAAATCAGATTTTTAACATAAAAAAAACTTAGATTTAAAATTAAAACTTACAGTTGCTGGGGGGATGGGAATGGAGCGTCTGGATCATCGGGGAGGGGCTTTGATCATCCCAAGCAGAGCGGCGGACTTATGGTGCTTCGATTTGGGTGGAGCATCGGGTTAAGGGGGGGCGTCGCTGACTGGAAGGGGTGGGGGGGAAAGGGGACAGCTGGCGTCACGGCGTTCGAGGAGGGGGAGGATGGGGTCGGCGCGGGGTTAAGGGGGTGGCGGCGCACTGGCTCGCGCGGCGGTGGGTTCTTCGAGGAGGTGACGGGTCTGAACTCGTGGGGGGTGGGGGAGAGGGGATGCGAGAGCAAGGAGGAGGGCTTAGGGGGGGCGCCACCATCCACGGTCGGAGGGGGTGGGATCGCCGCCAAGCGCGGTTGACGGGGGAGGAGCTGGAGCAGGTGTTCGGGTTTTTTTTTGGATCTTAGAAAGTATTGGGGAGAGAGAGTGAGGGGTGAGGATATATATTAATTTATTTAATTTAATTATTTTATCTTTCAAAAAAGTTGACTTTCCTTTTGAACCCCAAACGAGACCCAACGACTGTCGTCCCTAACGTTTTACCCCCATTCCGAACATAATGGGATATGTATCGTAAGCGGACTTGATCGTTTCGATCAGTTTTCATCAAAATCAACATATAACTCTATATATTGAATTTGAACGCACATTTCAATTTACCGGGGTCACATACTAACTCTATAAATCCCATAAAAATATTTTCTAGCTTTGTATTGACGATACGGTCCTAACAAAACTAGTTTCGTCGAATTCTGAGACCATTAGAAAAATGGCCAATTTCCAGTCGATTAAAATCAACTGAAATTGGTCAAACGCGTTTTACTTTGCCACGCTCACATATTGATTCGAAAAATTATGAAATTTGGAATCTAGCAATAAATTTACATCCCGGATCCAACAAAAGTGGTTTCATCGAAATCCGAGGTCGTTTGCAAAATTCCTATTTTTAAGGGCCTGAATTCCATAGCGACTATTCAGAATTTTCAACTGGACATATCTTTTGATTCCCACTATGAAATTTCAATTTTCCGGATTCGTTGGAAAGATAGTCACAATTAGATCCTATTATTTTTGGTTTCACTAAAATCCGGATTATTTTGCACCCGGTACATTCAATTGAAGATTGAAATCGAATTATCGAACTACCGCGCCATTTTCAATTCCTTTTATAATTATATATAAATTTTTATATTCTAACGACGACGTAAATAATATATACGTTCGAATTTTATTCAGAATAAATTTGTCGTCGATATTATTTAAAATAATTCATTTTAAATAATCAAAATTCGCTAAAATTGCCAAAATAAAAATTTTAAACTGGCCCAGATTTTCGGGTTGTTACATGTTTACCTACAAAGCTTCACGGAACTCAATCCATTCGGAAAAAGAATGACGTTAACGGATGTGGTGTGTCACATTTGGTATTAGAGCTGAAGGTTACAAGATCGGATAAAAGTTTTGAAAATTGTTTTCAAAAATAAAGTATTATCAAAGAAAAAGTCTATTTTTCAAAACATATTCCCCCAAATCCATATAAAATATCTTTTCGGTTCTCTGTTTGAACCATCTCCCTTTTCTTTTCAGCATGTCTGGGGAACCGAATCTTCTCAAGGCGTTCAGATATCGGCTTGGTTCCATAGACATCTTGAAGCTATGACGCCTGCCGAAGGCCAAGGTGATGCCCCTCCCCCAGCTATAGCTATTGTTCCTCCACCTCCGCGACTATATAATTTCTTTAAGATATGCAAAGACTTCTGTGCTATGAGAGGAAAACTATTCCCTCGAACTGAAAGATTTGTGGAAGCAAGGAATTAGTTGCAGAGATAGAGAACTTGTTTGGACTTTTTGAGGTCGATGACCATAGGAAGATATAGTTGGCTTCATGACAGCTTAAGGACAAGGCTTCGTTTTAGTGGGAGATGCCGTAAGAAAGGCGTCCAGTTGATACTTGGGTTGATTTCCGATAGAGATTCCAGATGAAGTTTCTTTCTTAGCCAGAAAAGAGTATGCAGATGAGGAGATTCTTGGCACGTAAACAATAAAATATGTCCGTTAAAGAATATGTTAATAAGTTCAATCAGTTGGAGAGATTTGGGCTGGAATTGGTGAATACCCCGCACAAGAAAGCTTTAAGGTTCACGAGAGTATTAAATCAACCTCTCCAAACATTGGCATTGTCCCATATACCGATGCGGGAAACTTTTGAAAGGCTTATTGACATGGCATTGATGCAAGAAGAGGGTAAAGATGAAAAGAAAGAGGTTAAGACCGATGAGACTCAAAACAAGAAAGTGTGGCTCAAGAAAGAAGCACAAAAGAAAGGCGGAGAGAACGACAAGGCTCATAATAAGAAGAAATGTCATGGTCGTAGGAGCTTGGGTCATCTGTTAAAGGACTGCTGAAAAAGGAAGAATGCTTGCTTCAACTGTGGTTGGACACTATACTAGGGAATTCCCGAAGAAGCAAGGACTGGGGCAAAGGGCAAGACCTTCTGGAGGGAAGGTGCAAGCTCTCGAGGCTAATGGACCTGCAGAGGTAGGAAAGTTTATGTTGAAGGTTTGATTTCTCTTTCCGTTATCTACTTAGGACTTTTTTTATTCTGGCGCTTCTCACTCTTTTATATCTGATTCTACGGTTGAGTCACTGCACATTTGTACTAGTATTATTTTTGATCCTGTTATTGTCTAAAACTCCATTGGAGGCATGGCTCATCTGTCTATGATATGTCAGGGTTTGCGGATATCTATGTCGGGCGCCGAGTTTGACTACGATACATATGTGCTTGGTTTTATGGGCTATGGTCTGATTCTAGGGATGGATTAGCTAGCCATGTATGGTGTTATCCTAGACTATGAGAGGAGAGTCGTTAGACTTTTGACTTTCTACGGGAGGACTCTCGAGATTTCCAGTGACCCAAAGGTGTCTGTCATGCTTAGTTTCCTAGAATCACTTGATGCTTCTGTATATGATTTGCAATCTGTACCCATAGTCTATGAGTATCTGAATATTTTTGATGATGTTTGGGGTTTTCCTTTGAGGCATGGGATTGATTTCTTGTAACACCCCACCTCCGCTAGGGTCACTCACAAAGGGATTGCACTAACTTTGGTGGAGCATTATCTAGGTAAACATACACAGAAATATTACAAGACAGAACATATAAAACAACAGAAGAAGAACCAAATTTCATTGCTTTAAATCTAGAAAGGTCTAAATCCTTTTACATCAAAATGCTATTAAATCCATTACATCGAAATCTGTCTTGCAATAGTAAAGAAGCATAAAACCATAATTATAAATCATTCCCCAATAAAGCAGCAAAGCAAGCCATAGCCAAGAGCAATCCAAGCCTTCATGAAATAACCTTGGAGCTCGGTAAGATCCGTACTAAGCTGTGTTCCTACCCTGTGAACCTGGGGGAGGGGGGGGAACGGAAGAAAAAAGGGCGAAACAAACTGGGTCAGTCATAAAGACTAAGTAAGTCCTAGTGACTTTCAGCATAAAAACAGATAAAGATAATATGGCATGAATAAACTGAAAGTAAACATAAGCACGATGACAAGATAAGCTACAGGCACGATAACTAAGAACAACATCATAGGATAATATTGCAAGGTTCCCATTCAGGATTATCTAAGTATGGTTTCGCGAGATTTCTATCAAGCATCGCAAGATTTCTCTGCTTCACCATTAAAATGATATCTATTTGCTCTGATTTCCTAAATTCTCTGCACCAATTGTACTAGTATCCCAACCCGTATCATCCTTTCCATGTATATGTACAGTCCCTTGCCGTATATCGTATGGGTTTCATCACGTATTTCTATACTACTTCAACGTAGTGCCACCATTCCTGAAATCGTTGGGACCGCCACCTTTGTTCTGGCTAGGTTTCCTTATCATGAACTATCGCGTGTTCAACTAGGATTTATGCCACCTAGGACCACTAGGGATTATGCTACCTATTGAACGTTTTCTAGATTCGATTAGGGTTTACGCCACCTAAGACCACTAGGGATTACGCTACCTAACGAATTCCACATAACGATCTATTAATCGATCGGCTCCCTACAAGTCCTAGCTCGTTCATGTATCTGTGTCATACGGCCCAATCACGAAATGTAGTCACTTGTGCCAGGTCCACCATAGGGTGTATCAAACCCTATGGTGCCAACCATCGACACGAATCAAGCACGCACAGATAAACCTACTGATGCCCAATGCCTGCTTTTTCTGCTCCGGAGTGTGTGCACGCCCGCACTCCGTTAGAACCTACACTGGCGCACCCACACAGCCGCCGTTCTGGTCCTTTACAATCAACCCAGTAATTGTGCCCCACCCTGCCTAGTTCCAGGGTACCATGATACATCTAGTGGGTTACTGCTGAAACGGACCCCGTAACTAGGGTTTCCGTCTAGTAGGTTAAGTGTTATCATTTAAATTCGAGAATTAACCCCATCGGTCTAGCATGTCAAGTTGGTTAAGTATATTCAAGCGGTTCATGGCTTAACCCTACCAAATCATCGTGTTAAACTGGTTAAGTATATTCAAGCGGTTCAGGACTTAACCCTATCAAGTCATCGTGTCAAATTGGTTAAGTATATTCAAGCGGTTTAGGACTTAACCCTATCAAGTCATCGTGTCAAATTGGTTAAGTATATTCAAGCGGTTCAGGACTTAACCCTATCAAGTCATCGAGTCAAATAGGTTAAGTATATTCAAGCGGTACATGACTTAACCCTATCATGTCATCGAGTCAAATAGGTTAAGTATATTCAAGCGGTACATGACTTAAATTTAATCATGTGACATTAATTCATTAGTGCACCCCAACCTCTCACATTAGACCTGTTGTTGTGGTTACTGGATATGCCGGGCGGTTCCGGGCAAATTTACACCACAACTCAGTCTGACATCGGGTTTCAAGTGCGATATGACCAACTACCCACATTGGATCCTATTGTTTGCAGTAACTGGATTTGCCGGGCGGTTCCAGGCAGATTTACACTGCAAACTCAACCCAACCTCGAGTTGGCCATTTCATGTTTATTCGAATGTCATGTCCATGTTCAAGTTTCATATCAAGTTCGTGTCAAGTTTTCAAGGCAAGTTTCATATCAAGTCGATGTCAGGTTCGGGTCCATATTCAAGTTATGACAGCGTTCATGTTTCAAGTTTTGCCTTTTATCAGGTTTATAATTCATGTTCATAACCAATTCATGTTTTTGCCTATTCTACCCAAATCGTATTCCCATCGCACGTGAACGTGAATCGATCTATACTACAAATAAATCCAAATCTCGAAATAGGGGGAATAACATCAAAACTATGATAGGAAAAAGGGACTAGCATAAAGCAATAAAAGGGGTTACAAGACTAGCATGGCATAACTTGAGATAGTTAACCACAACATCACTGGCATATAGGATTTCAAATCTAGCAAGCTAAGGTGATAGTCATGGTAAACGCTGATATAAAAGAATAGGCATGCAAAGGCAAACCAAATACAAGAATAATGGATCCAATGGTTTTGGTGTACATAATAGCGAATAAGCTAAGAAAGTCACACCCTTAGTATGAGATCCAACAAACTGCAAATTCGGTATACAACATGGGTTTCAATCAACTATAATAGTTCCAGGTAATTAACCCCAATAGTCATGGTCATAGGTAAAAATCACGTAATTAAGAATCCTAAGCGATTAATCACAATAGTCATGGTTAATTATCCAAAGTAGTTTTAGGCAATAGTCATAGGCAATTAACAGTAATAGTTTCAAAGTCATGGTCATAGATAATGGCCTTATGTTCATAATCATAGATAATAATTCTCATAGTCAAGAGTCATAGTTGATTAGCTATAATTGTCCTTGTCGTAGTCATAGGCAACAGTCTTACGTTCACCGTCATAGGCATAGGCATAGTCTTATTAGTCATAGGCAGTCTTATGTTCACCGTCATAGTCATTGGCATGGTCATATTAGTCATAGGCAGTCTTATGTACACCGTCATAATCATTGGCATGGTCATAGTCCTTGTCCAATAACAATAGTTTCAACGTCATAGGCATGTTAAGGTTATAGACATGAGAGAGTTTGATTTACAACATGAATAGGTCCAAAGCAATATTCACGAAAGTCAAGATCCAAGACGAACAAGAATAGATACGAGTCAATTACCATACATAGATCCAATTCCAATTTACAACTTGGATATTAAATTTACAGCTTCTATCTAAAAGTAACTTGAACTTACAGTGCATGGATCGAGAATTAGAAAGCAGAATTTGACTGTTGAATCTCTATTTGATCGACCGTGTTCTAATTGAAATCCCCCAATTTGCAAATCCCTAAGCATAGTCTTGATGGAGAAGGAGCAGTCCTTTTCTTCCTTTTTATCTTATTATTTTAATTATCTTAGAAGCAACATAAGGACATAAAGAAATAGTGTGGAGAGAATGAGGCTAAGGGGTTGTTTATATAGGGTTAGGCAGGCGAATCTGGCCAGAAAACGAGTCTAAATACATCAGAATGCATCTGGTTCAGAAAAGTGGTTCGGGAGGCAGGTCGACCCCCAGGTCGATACTATGGTCGACCTGGTCCCTGGGAGGTCGACACTATAGTCGACCCCCAGGTCGACCTGGTCCATGGGCGAGAATTTTCCCGCCCAGTCTGATCTGGGTTTCGAATTCGAATTTCGAATTCGAATTTCGAATTCGAATTTAGAGCTGTTTTTGATTCTGAAAATTCCTAAAACTTCGGAGGGTCATATCTCCCTCATACGGACTCCGATTTTCGAAAACTCGGACCCTATTTCATGTAAAATTTCGAGACGAACGCAATGGCGTAACTCGTTTCCCTTGATTCTTGTTTTAAAAATTAATTCTGCCTTGATTTCTAGTTTCAACATATTATTAAAATTTGGGTTGTTACATTCTCCCCTCCTTAAAGGATTTCGTCCCCGAAACCTTCAAGTTAAGAAGAATGTGCCCTACCATCCAATCATCCATCTACTCAATCATTAATCACAGGCATCCATTGTCCTTAAGAGATTTCTAATGCGGTATGGACATATGCAGAAAGTGTGTGTATATGTTCTTTATCTAATGCAAATTATCAGGCTTGATTGATCTTTTTAAATGCAAAATATGTTTAGTGCCGTGAATCCAATATGTATGCAAATAGTCCTAGTCATATAAACACTATATGTGTGCACAAACATCCATCCATATGCAACATCCACATGATAACACATTCAATTCCATCCATAAACAAGTATAAACACTCATGCATATGCAATATGAAAATGTGTCTGAGCCGATCTAGTGCCTAATGTGTGTTATGCAACCACGAGCAACCACTTGCGACCACTTGCAACCACTTGTAACCATCAATCATAACATGTCTCAAACACATGTTTCACCCAATTGTTCCTACCTAAAGATGTAGCTGAATGGTAGAAGCAAGTAAAAACCTTGTGCCCATTAGGCAATGTCAAAGCTGGAAATCTACGTCACATATATACTGAATAGGAGGAGAACTCCCTAAGCACCAGCCCATATCCTATAAAACCCAAAAAGTTTAGTCAACCCAACGGACACCCTCAAGCCTAACATGTATTACAACCAGATGAGTCATACTCCTAATGGGGTTTGCAACCAAAATAAGATTGAGAATAGGACCGAGAGGATATACATAAAAGATAGCATGCAAGTAAGCTCTACAGGAAAAGAGGGATCAAGGATATACTCTTAAAAAGAGATATGATGCGCATGTCTAGTCTTCAATCTTCTAAGTCGTATTTCCTTAAGCTTAACTCCATTGTGCTTTGACCGTCTTTAACTTCACAATTTCGTAGTTCCTTAATTCTTGTTCCCAGAATATGAGTTGGAACTCATTCCACTGTCGCCTCTCGTTCCACTTTCGCTTATTCTCTTTCTAGTATACCCGATTCAGACATAACTGCATACTCATGGTTTCATGCATGCTCTCCAAAATTCACTAGCGAATCTTGGATCTCATTCACTTACTAGAAGGTATTCCACATAAACGGATTATCTCTTGAGAATAAACAAATGCCAACCATGTTGCCAAGTGTACTTACTAAGGTGATTTTCTATAACTCATGCATAAGCGAAATGAACCATCGACCTTAGTGGCGAACACTACTCGGGATCAATAGATGTATCAAGAGATTCTAGGTAACTAAGCATGGAAGAACCCTAAGGGTTACACTTGACTTCGAGGGCATTACCGGGGCAAGTCAAGAACCTAACTACCCTATTTTCATATTCGAGAATGGTATCATTTCTAGATAATCACTCCATCCCTAGAATCAACCCATTGCCCAAAAGCATAAGCATTACTTCTAAATTCAACACTTAGCATAGACATTCTCAAATCCAAACAAGTCATGAATACATAAACCGATTCCCCAACAGGATTTGAGACAAAAATGGGATCCTCTACTACGCTAGTACTAAGGTGCAGAGACTCAACTATCGAGGCAGAAATAAAAAGGATGCGATGTACGAAAACAAAGTTCCCACGGTATGATAGAAAAGAGAAGGTAAACATTTAACAGAAACGTTACCACCTCTCTTAGGTATGCTAGTAGTGAGAGCATACAATTTTGCCCTCTCGACGATCTTGTTCTTTGCCCTTGTCCTTGTCCTATGATACTTAACTACATGTCCCTTTTTACCATACCAACGATGTCCTTTCTTGTCATGGGTTTTATTATCCTTTTACTTTGACCTCTTCCCTTTCACCTTTTCCTCCTTCGTGGATTATGCCTTATCAACAAGTTTCTCATCCTTAGGCTTGTGTTCTTTATCCTCGTTCTTGCTATCCTTGTATAACTTGTTGACAAGTTTCTCGAAAGCTACTTCCATCGCACGACAACCCTACAAAGCTTGAGATAAGATTTGTAACAACCCGCAAATTCTGAACCAATTTAAAAATTTTATTTTAGAAAATTTTAATGAATTTTGAGGTTATAATATAATTTATTATTACTAATAATGGCTAGAATTTATTTTTGTCAAAGTTAGAACGAATAAATTTAATTTTAAATATAAAAGGAGTTAGAAATGGCGCGGTAGTTTTTAAATTTGATTTCAAACTTTAACTGAATGTACAGGATTCAAAATAAATCAGAATTGAGTGAAACCAGAAATATCTAAATCTGTTTAATCATATCTTTCTAACGAATCTGAAAAATTGAAATTTCATAGCGAAAATCAAAAGTTAAGGCCAATTCAATTTTAGAAAGGTCGCTGTAGAATTTATATATATAATATATATGGGCCAAAAGGCTACTTTTCACATATGAAGGAATTTCGACTCGAAACCACTTCCATTGAGTTCAGAATGATGTTTCTGCATTGAAAACAGAAAACACTTATATATTTTGAGTTTCAGAATTTATTTGTTTAAAAATGTATTTTTAATATTAAATATATTGGCCTTTAAAATAGTCATTTTTCAAACGACCTCCGTTTTCGACGAAACCAATTTTGTTGGAATCGGAATGTCAAATTATTGCTAGATTTCAATTTTCAGAATTTTTCAAATTAATATGTGAGCGTGGCGAAGGAAAATGTGTTTGGTCAATTATAGTCAAATTTAATCGACTGAAAAATAGCCATTTTCAAACAGTGTCAGAATTCGACGAAATTAATTTTGTTAGGACCGTATCATCATAACATAGACAAATATATTTTTTCTGGATTTTTCTGAGTCCGTTTGTGGCCTCGGTGAATTTATTTATGCAGACGAATTAAATTAATAAAGGAATTAAATATTAAATTAAATAATACAGGCCACAGACAGCCATTTGGGATGACGGGACCTGTCCCATTGGGTCCGGAATATGGGCTATTAGTTAGGGACAACTTTGTTTGGACTAGAATCAGCACGATTTGAAAGATTTGGATTTATTTGTAAAAATACACAAAAATCAATATAAAAATAGGAAAAACCCTAAATCCAAAACACTATTCATTGTCTCCTTCGTGGACGCCACCCACTTGAATCAATGGACGAATTTGCTCCTCTTTCTTCCCTTAAGTTCTCCCTCTCCTCCAAGAATTAGACCACATATTCTACAACATTTCAAAGCCCTCGATCTCCTCCACGATTCCATACCATCTGATCGCCCTCTGGAGCCACCATCATCGAACCACCCGAACCCAAACCCGCTGCATATAGCCACCGTGGTCCCCCCTTAGCCACGACCGAGCTCGGCCAAACACCCCCCTCCTCATGCACCTCTCCGAGCTCCGCAGCGTGACATCCTCCGATCGGCTGCTCAACGCTTGTAGTGGCCGCAATCGTGAACCCTAGTATTGAACATTAGGAAGAGGTGATGGCCTGTAGTGTCTGATAGGGAAGAAAGGTTATTTACTTTATTAATTTATTAATTTTTTTAATTTTTTTAAAACTTCAATTTATCATATCTAACTCGTTTCAATTCGAAATTCGATGATTTCAGCGGCGTTGTAATCGTGTGACTGAGATCTACGCATCTAAACTGACTGGAGTTGATTCTGAACAGTTTGAATTTTGGGCCAAAAATCTTCAACGACTGTGAGAATTTCTGATTTTAACATTTAATTAATTAAATAAATTGTTTTATTGCTGTTAAACATTTGTTTGTGTGTTATATATGCAGAACTGTGATGTAGTGAATTTTTGTCTATGATTTGATGAATTGTTTTGTACTGTATTTCTTGGATATGTTATTGTATGAATAGATCTGTATTAAATCAACAAATATACTACATATATGATTTGTTGTGTTAGAAGCGACGACAACAAAATCTTCATTTTGTTAAATAGAAAAGTATAAAAACAAAATATTCATTTTGTTAATAGAAAAATATGGGAAACATAAAATATTCTTTATGTTAAAATAAAAAGTTAGAAAAGTGGCCAAACATAAAATATTCTTTATGTTAAAATAAAATGTTAGAAAGGATTTAACATAGGATTGAAAAGAGATTATTTTATTTACATTTTTGGTAAATTGTAAAATTTAAAATGATATTTTTATTTACATTTTATATATGTAAATAAAAACCTGAATTTGGGAAAGGCATTTTTGTTAACATTGTTTTTGTTAAATGAAAGAACAATATCAAACAATACATTTTATTTGTACATTTTACTTTTGAATAAAAGAAACATTCTTTTATTTGTGTTTTTCAACAAAATAATAACATAGAAATTGAACCATTCTTTTATTTGTCCCTCGACACAAATATTAACATTGAAATTAAATTGCTTCTTTTCATTTGTGTATTCAGCACAAATATATCATAGAATTGGAGTCACC
Source organism: Allium sativum (assembly GCA_030737875.1). Classification (NCBI taxonomy): domain Eukaryota; kingdom Viridiplantae; phylum Streptophyta; class Magnoliopsida; order Asparagales; family Amaryllidaceae; genus Allium; species Allium sativum. The sequence continues at coordinate 554,346,330 of CM060923.1, read as the reverse complement.
TTTGTTTGTGTCTTCATCACAAATATGAACATTGAAATAAAGTTATTCTTTTTATTTCTGCTTTCAGCACAAATATTGCATAGTAAGTAAAGCTATTCTTTCTATTGTGTTCTTAACACAAATATATGCACAGCAAATAAAGTCATTCTTTTTATTTGTGTTTCAACACAAATAGATACTTAGAAATAAAATCATTCTTTTTATTTGCATTTACAATGCAAATATTACATAGAAATATAAGTTTTACATTTTTATTGCATTCCACCATGTAAATAAAATGTTGGAAATGAAAGTACATTATTTATTTATTTATTTGCATTCTACAATACAAATAAATATAGAGATTAAAAGTTCACTTTTCATTTGCATCTCACAATGCAAATATTCTTTGAAAATAGAAATTGTTCTTTTATTTGCATTTTCAATGCAAATATACTTTGAAATAAAAACTGTCCTTTTATTTGCATTTTCGAATGTAAATATACATTGAAATTCAAGTTTATTCTTTATTTGCATTTACTAATGTAAACAAACATTAAAAATAAAATTTATTCTTTTGTTTGCATTCCCAAATGCAACATATATTGGAAATAAAGTTTTGTTCTTTTATTTGCATTCGCAAATGTAAACATGTTTTGAAAATAAAGTTTGTTCTTTTATTTACATTCAGCCATGCATATATGTATAGAAAATAGAAATTGTTCTTTTTGCATTTACCAATGCAAAATGTACATTGAAAACAAATTATTCATTTGCATTCACCAATGCAAATACAAACATATATTGAAAATAATGTTTATTTCTTTGTTTGCATTTATCAATATATATGCATTGAAAATTAAGGTTTATTCTTTTATTTGCATTTATCAATGTAAATATTCAATGAAACTATAGTCTATTTTCTTTATCAACATTTTCCAACCCCAATGTACACACTTTTATACATTTAACATAATTTGTTTAAATTATACTTTGAAAATAAATTTTGTCCTCTTATCTACATTCACTAATGTAAATAAAATTTATAAACAAAACTATTCCTTGTTTGGTTTCTGAGACGACCCCAAACCCCGTACTGACGGCGGCAAGGGTAATCCGTGGAATATAACACATAAACAGATAACAGCAGAACAGAAATAAATAAATACACCAGATAATGAACAATAGAATATACAAGATAAGAGTAATCATCAGAGTTACACAGTATACAGGATCATACTTAGTACAAATACAGTTCAGCTATACATAAATGTCTACAGCGGAAACAAACAAAATATGTACAATAGGAGCTGAACAACATAAAAAGAGATAAATAATAGAATCCATCTTCAACTCCAGCTATCCAGAAAGAACCAACTAAACCTGAATACAAGGCTGCCCGTGTAGAAAAAGGGGCACCCGAGTTTGAGAGTGAAACAAACTACGAGTCAATCATGGGACTGGTATGAGAAATCTACTCAACACATATATAATATGGCTAATCACAGGACCACGCCACTTTCGTGGAATGGGTTTACTCCATTGGATTGCCAGTGCTTTAAAACAAATCATTCTTTGAAACAACGCTATGCTTTTTATAAAAATGAAGCCATTATAAGACTCAGTTCCCATCACACAATGCAACGCAAACCGGAGGATAGAGTTTTTACCTTATAATGGCCAAAATATGATTGATACGAAATAAACAAAAGCATTTGATATTATTACTAGTGTTTATATGTTTTCAAAAACAATTTGAATCATAACTATCAATCATAGACGAAATGAGCGTCCCATGCCACTATGTCGCCAAATATATATATACAATCGAAACCGCACAGTCACGTATTTGGCAATTGGATTTCCGTCATGAACCAAGGCAAAAGATAGTCCTTACCGAATTCGTGACTCTCTAGCCCGAGCCACAGGCAAGCGCGCAGGCAAGCCTTTAGATCGTCAGGGCCGGTCCACCGATGTGGATTATTATGACTGAACACTACGTCTCCCCGCCCTTTGGGGCGTTAACGAGCCAATGAATGACTCCATCAGACCCGGATCGTCCGATCAAACCGTGGCGCCTCGCAACAGCAACAACCACACAGGTGAAAAGTATATAAATGTCAGAGCTGGTAGGTCACTGACACCACCCTAGCTAGAAAGAAACGCAGGCCCTCCCTGATGTCCTCTCCCGTTTCTGGCTCATACCGGGGTGTGAGGCTCGCGATTTCACGTTATACACAAAGCTACGCCACACAGGCGGTGCTTTGATCATCACCACAAGACTTTGCTTTTCAACAGAAGCCCTGATCATTTGCCACTTAGGCATGCCACACTAGCAATTCATGCCATGCGACTGATGTCCACCGATATACAACCTCTGAGCTCGTGCGTCTCAGAGAAGGGCGTTAAGCAAAAGAATAAATTCTCCGCCGCCAAACAGATGTTTATTTGACAGAGATCAATCAACACAGAATAAAATCCAATGTCAGACACATAGTCCATTTACGAGTCCGTTCTGGGTCTGAACGAAACCAGAGGCACTAAATACCTCGCAAACCCATCGATCACCACGTACGTCTGGACGATCACCACTCATTATCCATATTTCGGGTTGCCTCCCAATCAGGACCTCGGTTACCATCCAAACGAGGTGAAGATCTCCGGTCTTCGACCACCGTCTTCATCTTCGATTTCTTATCGTCGATTCAGTTATTCAGAATGGGTTAAACCCGGTCTTTCTGAGCAACTCGCGTATATAGTAAACAAGTGCAACACTAAACTACACACGCATGATTTCGATTCATTAGTCACTAACCGTCAATCAGTAAGAGAACGATTTCCCAAATATTAACCCCAAAGGACGAAACCAACATCAGATCAACACCCAGGAAACCATTCGACTTAGCCAACCTTCAGTTAATTTCTAAATCACATCCATATCGTTTATAATATTTTATAACGATTTATCATTATTTTTATTTATTTTAAAATAGCCAATATATTCAAAACGACGCTTCGGAACATAACGCGACCGTGGCGCTGTTTTTCTTCAGATTTGATTTACACATATCTGAAAATCTAACCATTGGATCTTCACACAATTTACATCATTAGAAAGGACTTTTCAAAACGAATCCAACGGTTCCAGTTTCGGGAAAATCCGACGGTCGGATCTCCCGGTACAATCGTTTGAAGTTTCGATTTCAAAATACGAACACCAGCGTCGTTATTCGATTAAATATAATTATATTTATATATATATATATATATATATATATATATAAATATAATCGTTTCTGGCGCTGTTTTTCTTTATATTTGAATTAAACATTCCAGACAATCCAACCGTTGGATTTTTAAAAAGTTGATGCCGTTGGAAAGATTTTTCCAAAGCGAACCCAACGGTTGCGATTTCAGGAAAATCCGATGGTCGGATCTCCTGTACTAATCGTTTGAAATCACGGTTTCAAAACACGAACTGCACGGCCACGTTTCGTTTTAATTTTATTTATATTTATATATTTATATAAATATAGTTCATTCAACAATTTCAATATCGTTTTCACTTCAAATATTTCACTAACGCCTTTAAATTTTGGAAAATTTCGCCATAACCTCCTTTGTACGGGAGGGGCTGGGAAAATTCCCAAATAGCCAAAAGGGCGTTTCATGTCAAAAAGAAAAAGAAAAAGCCAAGCGGCTAGCCAACAGGCTCATAAAATCATCACCCAAACAAAACAGTAAATGTGTACCTATTTGTCGGGCACAAAATTTTATTCCTCTTCTCTAGCCCCTTTGTTATAACCTGTTCAATAAATATGCATGTACATATATACAGTTCTTATCATTTATCATTTTCCATTCAACTTCATATTTGATTGCATTTGACTTAAAAACACCATTCATTCTAATGTTTCATGCATAGGCAAAAATCATATCATTAGCTAATTAATGAATATTTCGACTCATGCATATTTATTTGAACGAGTTGCTATTTTTAACGCTTCACATTTCAACCATTCATGTATATAATAAAAATGTGATTTTTATTGTAAAACAATTCATTTCAAAACACTATTATTTTATATAGTTTAATATAGGTGATAAAAATAGGATTTTTATTGTAAAACAATTTCTTTTCAAAACACTATTATTTTATATAGTTTTATATAGGTGATAAAAATAGTATTTTTATTGTAAAACAATTTCTTTTAAAACGAGTTTATTTTACATAGTTTTATACAGGTGATAAAAATAGGATTTTTGTTATGAAACAATTTATTTCAAAATATGAATAACATTCAACACATGAATTTCAGTTCAACGAATGAATATCAATTCAACACATGAAGGTTTTCTATAGTTTCTATATATAGATAAAAATGTGATTTTTATATTTAAAACACGAATACCATTAAACACATGAATTTCTAATCAACGAATGAATATCGATTCAACACATGAAGCTTTTCTATTCAATGAATAAATATGGTTTCAACAAATGAAAATAATCCAAACACATGAATATTATTCAAAATTCTGACAGCATAACGGCAGGGTAGTTAAAACCGGGACCGTCCCTAGTACGGCTCCTCGCTCTACCTTAAAACCTCGCGGTTTTTGACAATGGGGATCATGCATCTAGTTCGCACGCAGGCGGCATGTATATATTTATTTCATTACCATAAACTAATCCTATGTGGTTTCAACCAAATATTTCTCAACCACAAATGGGTATTTTTCAACCACAATCAATCAATATCAACCACAAACAATCCCAAACAACCATTCGCTATCAATCAATTTTCACACCAATCACAACCAATAAATATCGTCCATGGTTTGTGGACGAGGGGCGTATATATATATATATATATATATATATATATATATATAGCAATTCACTTCTATTTCAGCACATATATAATTTTTACAATGCATATATAACTTATACATCGAACGTACAACTTATACAATGCTTATACATGAGGTGTACAACGCTTATATAACTCATACATCGACTATATAATTTATACATCGTCGTTTTCCGTATTGTTTATAAATTAGAAATCTCACATTGGGTTCCACTCCACCAAAAATAGCAGAAGGCTCAGAAAAATATGCGGTCTCTTCTAAAATGTAGAAGACGTCCACACGGTCACGATGTTTCCTGTTTCATCGAATTTCGTCAAGAAACGAAAAAGATATGATTTTTCGAAGTTTGCAACACTTTAAGACTGTTGAAATCAGTTTACAATAGATTAGCTGTATACCTGTTTTTTTTCTTCGAAACTAGGTTTTCGATTTTTGTCGAATCCATGAATCGTGGTGAAGATCAGAGGGTGTGACGTGGAAGAGGGGGGCGTGGCGCTCCTGGCGATGGTCGGGGCTTCATATCCGATCGCCTCTGGTGATCCCGGCGTCGACTGGAAGTCGACGACTTTGGAGGCGTCGTTCTCGACGCTGGCGAAGGGAGAGAGGGTGGGGGTTGGTCGGATTTGTAGCGAGGGAGGAGGCGGATCGGGTACGGGTGGTGGCGGCGGCTCTGGTGGCCTGTAGCGGCGGCAATGTGGCCTGGAAGGCTCGAACGACGAGAACCGTCGGTCGCTGAAGAGAAAAGGGGTTTTTCGTTTTTTTTATTTTTAAATTAATGAATGGAATTTCGTGATTGGTCGATATATATTTATTCAAAAATTGGGGTTTTCTTAAACGAACTCGAAATCAATCCCAACGACTGTCGCCCCTATTACCCCCATTCCGAACACAACGGGATATGTTTCGTAGGCCCATTCGACTGTTTCAGTCAGTTTACCTTCAAATTAAAACATAAAACATTCAATATTTAATTTGAACGTACATTTCAATTTGCCAGGGCCATAAACTGATTCGAAAATTCCAGAAAAATAAATCTAGCTATGTTTTGACCATATGGTCCCAACAAAACTAGTTTCGTCGAATTCTGAGACTGTTTGCAAAAAGGCCCATTTCTGGTCGATCCAATTTAACTGTAATTGGCCAAAACACGTTTTCCTTTGCCGCGCTCACATATTAGCTTCAAAAATTATGAAATTTGAAACCTAGCAATAACTTCATATCCCGAATCCAACAAAAGTAGTTTCGTCGAATTCCGAGGTCATATGCAAAATGGCCAATTTCACGGGCTATATAAATTCTATAGCGACCTTTCTGAAAATTCATTCGGCCATAACTTTTGCTTTCCGCTATGAAAATTCGATTTTTCGGATTCGTTAGAAAGGTATTCACTAACAGATTTAAATATTTTCAGTGTCGCTAAAATCCATTTTGTTTTTGCACCCGGCACAATCCGACAAAGTTTGAATTCAATTTTTGAAACTGCAGCGCCATTTCAGGCCTTGTTTATAATTATAATTAATTATATTCGTTTTCAATTGTCGATATAACTCACTTTTCATTGCCATTATTTAAAATATTTATTTTAAATGTTTAAAATCCATTATTTTAGCCAATTTAAAAAATTTTAATTGGTTCAGATTTTCTGGGTCGTTACAATCTCCCCCACTTAAAACTTTTCGTCCCCGAAAAGGAACAAAGTCGAAAGTGGTTTGATAAATTTACAATCACACAACACAACAACCAATCCAATTGTTTTCAACCTTTCAAAAATATACTAATCAATTTCTATACTCTTTTTTTTAAATCATTCAGACTATAGAATTTAAAAGTGCACATCCATGGAAAGGAAATAACAACAGAGTAGAGAATTAAAAGGTAATGCAAAGTAGGGTAAATGTACCTTGCACCAGAGTCAATCAGAGATATCCACTCGGCACCTAGGATAAGCTTTCTGAGTGCTCTCCTCAGTTTCCCAAGTACAATCTCGCGGATCTCCACTCCATTGCACTTTGACTAAGTGAACCTTCTTGTTCCTCAGTTCTTTGGTTTCTTTGCCGATGATCTTTAGCGGCTCTCGTCTCACAGCTAATTCTGGAGTAATTTCAATATCCTGTTGAGCTGCTTCTTCCACGATCAAGTCTGGATCATGAACGTGTTTTCGAAGTTGAGATATATGAAATACATCATGAACTCCAGACAACCAATCAGGCAGTTTGACCCTATAAGCGAGAGTTCCGATCCGTTCCAGAATAGGAAACGGACCAATGAATTTGGGCGCCAATTTCCCTGTTACCGAACCGGATTACTCGTCTCATCGGCGATACTTTCAGATATTCATAGTCACCAACAACAAAGGATATATCTCGGCTTTGAGCGGCAAGTAATCACTTCTTAATAAAATCGACTTTATCGACGGCTTCTCGAATCATGTCTGGCCCTAACACAAGTCTATTTCCGGGCTCGACCCAACAAGCAGGAGATCGGCACGGTCTACCATACAATGCTTCGAATGGCGACATTGTCAGACTCGCCTGGTAGCTGTTGTTATATGAGAATTCAGCCAAATGCAGATGGTCTTCCCATGATCCACCGAAATCTATAACACAAGCCCGCAATAGATCTTCTAAGATACGATTCACCCTCTCAGTCTGACCGTCTGTCTGAGGATGATAAGCGGTGCTCAAGTTCAACTTCGTTCCTAGCCCGACTTGAAATGCTTCCCAGAATTTGCTAGTGAATATTGTATCTCTATCACTGACTATACTGAGCGGCACTCCATGCAGTCTAACTATTTCCTTGAAGTATATCTGCGCCAGACTCTGAGCAGTTCTGTTTGATCTGACAGGTATGAAATGGGCGGTCTTCGTGAAGCGATCTACGATCACCCAAATACTGTCACTCCCTTTTCTGGTTCTGGGTAGACCATCAATGAAATCCATAGAAATATGTTCTCACTTCCAACCAGGAACTTCTAGTGGTTGTAACAATCCAACCAATTTCTGTTGATCACTTTTGACTAGCTGGCAAGTAGGGCATCGGCTAACATATATCGAGATGTCTCTTTTTAACGACTTCCACCAGAATGTGCGCTTGATATCGTTATACATTTTACTCACACCCGGATGGATACTGAGCTTAGATTTGTGGCATTCATCAAGCACATCTCTCCTGAGTTCAGGAATTTCTGGAACACATATTCGTCCTTCTAACCTCAGAATCCCTTCGCTGTCGAGCTGGAAATCTGAAGCATTGCCTTCACGAATTCGCTGACTCATTCCTTCGATAAATAGGTCGTCTTTTTGGAGAGCCGATATCTTGTCAATCAAAGACGTCGCAATGATGAAACTGGCGATCATTTCATTCTTTCGGCTTAACGCATCGGCCACGACATTGGCTTTCCCTGGAATGTATAGAATCTCAAAATCATATGCTGTAAGGAACTCTAGCCAACGTTGCTGTCTCAGATTCAGGTCTTTCTGGGTGAACAGATACTTTAACGACTGATGATCTGTAAACAGTTCAAATCTATCACCTAGAAGATAGTGTCTCCAGATTTTCAAGGCGAATACTATAGCCAATAACTAAAGATCATGAGTTACATAGTTTTTCTCGTGCGGCTTCAGTTGACGGCTAGCATAAGCAATCACTTGGCCCCTCTGCATTAACACTGCGCCAAGGCCTTCTCTAGAAGCATCAGTCCAGACTTTCAAATCCTGGTTGCCATCGATGATGGTTAACACTGGAGCAGTCGTTAGTCTTAATTTTAGCTCTTCGAAAGCCTCCTCACTTTCTGGAGTCCATTTGAATTTAGAGTGCTTCTTTGTAAGCTTCGTCAAATGACCAGATATCTTCGAAAAGTTTTTAACGAACTTCCAGTAATAGCTAGCCAATCCGAGAAAACTGCGGACTTCAGTGGGGGTACTGGGCTGTTTCCAATTTTGAATAGCTGTGATTTTGCTTGGATCCACAGCGATTCCTTCTTTCGATACAACGTGGCCTATAAATTTTACTTCATCTTGCAAGAAGATGCATTTGGAAAATTTGGCTTTTAATACATTCCGTCTCAGAATTTCTAGAACTTGTACCAGATGCTTTTCATGTTCGGCCTTTGATTTTAAGAAGATTAGAATATCGTCAATAAAAACCAGAATAAATTTATTCAAAACTCCTCTGAACACTCTATTCATCAGATCGACAAAGCAAGCTGGAGCGTTACATAAGCCGAACGACATTACTAACCACTCGTAGAACAAGTCTGGACCTCTAAATGCCGTCATTGGAACACACTCTTCGGCAATTCGAAGTTGATGGAAACCTGTAGCTAGGTCCATTCATGAAAATACTTGTGCTCCATTTAGACGATCCAACAAATCATCTATTCGCGGCAATGGATATTTGGTCTTTATTGTCTACTTGTTCAAATCACGATAATCCACACATAACCGTAGAGTACCGTCAGATTTTGGGACAAAAACCACTACTGCTCCCCAATCAGAGAAACTAGGTCTGATCAGACCTTTCCATACTAGCTGTAGTGTTTGATTGTCTAATTCCTCTTTCTCTTTCAAGGACATTCTTCGAATAGCGTAAACTACCGGCCTTGCATTCGGAATTAAAGCAATTTTGAAATCTATTTCTCTCTGCGGAGGTAAGCGAACAACTTCTTTGAACACATCCACATAGTTCTTGACGACAGGAATGTCTTTGATGAGGTCAGGAATATTTTCTGTGACTTCTGGGATATTTTCTATTTGGGCTGGAGAAACATTCAAAGCTGCCCAGAAGTCTTTTCTATTTGAAGTCGGGCCTTCACATGGTATGGTTATATAATTCCCTGATTTAATCTTAGCCCTAACAACTCTCTCCGCGCATCTAACCTCTGCTTCATATTTGGTTAGCCAATCCAATTCCAAAATAAGATCGAATTCATTAAATTTCATAACGATGGAGATAGTAGGGAATTTATAGCAGGAAAAAGAGGCAGGTACTGCACAAACCCAACTGAGATCGATAGAACCCCCGACCGGATTCTGGACAGTCATTGGTTCCTTGAGCTTCCTCAAATTCAAATCTAGCTTCTTAGCGGCACTCTTTGCAATAAAGCTTCGTGACGCGCCTGTGTCAAACAGTACTTTAACTGGAATATTTTTGAAATTAAGCGTGCCTTCTAAAACATCAGACCTTCCCTGACTATCTGAGGCTGCTGAGGTTTCTGCTACTTCATTTACTTGAACCGTTTTGGTCCTTTTCAACATCCAGCAGTCCCTCTTTATATGACCAGTCTTATGACAAAGATTGCACTCTCAGGTCACTTGAAACTTATTCTTGGATTTAGATTCATCCCTTTTTGGTTTCTTTAGAGATCGGCAACTTATCGAGAGATGTCCTTGCTTATTGCAGTTAGAGCATACGGTTGTCGTTACTGGTTTCTTCTCAGATTTGGCCCTTTTTCTCTTGGCACTGGGCTTCTTACTGGCCTCAGACATTGTACTTGCCTCAGGACGATCAGTTTCAGACTCAATTTTATTACTAGAGCTGACTTCCTCTTCGTACTGTAACATACCTTTCTTGTCTAGATCTTCGTACTGGTAAGCCATGTATATCATTTCAGAGAAGGGGAGCTTCACATTCCTCATTACATTATTCTGATATTTTCTTTGGAGCCCGTTGATAAATCTCATGTTCCTCCTCTTCGGATTCTCAATTAGATGAGGAGCAAAGTGGGAAAGTTCATTGAATTTCTTAGGATATTCGGGAATGGTCATATCTCCTTGTATCAAATATGAAAATTCATCACATAGTCGTTCAATTGCTTCTGGAGGAGTAAATATTTCCAGGAAAATCACTTTGAATCTGTCCCAGGTGATATCACCTTCTGGATTATTCTCTATAACCGAATCCCACCAGTACAAAGCTTCGTCTTTGAGTGCCCAGGAGGCCAGTAATCTTTTCTGGTCATCCCTCAGCTTTAAACCATCAAAGATCTTTTCAGCCGAACGAATCCAGGCTTGTGTTTTCATAATTGATTCTTCACCCGTGAAGGGTTTTCCCCCCAGATTTCTATATTTCATAAATAGAGCTTCTATATCCGGGTCAGTATTACTTCTTCTGTTTCTGGCACTCATTTTCTAGAGCGTCTGCAATTAGCAGACAAAGTGTCAGGACAACAGAAAAGATATTTCAAAATATAGAGACAGATACTTGCATGTAAATGTGTCTATCTAGGTGTTATTTCATCCGGCTAGTCATACTAGGATATTACTGATCCTATCTGTATTGAGTTTCCCATCCTAGAACACTATTGGTTCTATTTCTGACGAGATCGTTAATATGTTATACTCCAGAACTAAGCTTAACCAAAGCTCTGATACCAAATGAGACGACCCCAAACCCCGTACTGACGGCGGCAAGGGTAATCCGTGGAATATAACACATAAACTAATAACAGCAGAACAACAATAAATAAATACACCAGATAATGAACAATAGAATATACTGGATAAGAGTAATCATCAGAGTTACACAGTATACAAGATCATACTTAGTACAAATACAGTTCAGCTATACATAAATGTCTACAGCGGAAACAAACAAAATATGTACAATAGGAGCTGAACAGCATAAAAAGAGATAAATAATAGAATCCATCTTCAGCTCCAGCTATCCAGAAAGAACCAGCTAAACCTGAATACAAGGCTGCCCGTGTAGAAAAAGGGGCACCCAAGTTTGAGAGTGAAACAAACTACGAGTCAGTCATGGGACTGGTATGAGAAATCTACTCAACACATATATAATATGGCTAATCACAGGACCACGCCACTTTCGTGGAACGGGTTTACTCCATTGGATTGCCAGTGCTTTAAAACAAATCATTCTTTGAAACAACGCTATGCTTTTTATAAAAATGAAGCCACTATAAGACTCAGTTCCAATCACACAATGCAACGCAAACCGGAGGATAGAGTTTTTACCTTATAATGGCCAAAATATGACTGATACGAAACAAACAAAAGCATTTGATATTATTACTAGTGTTTATATGTTTTCAAAAACAATTTGAATCATAAATATCAATCATAGACGAAATGAGCGTCCCATGCCACTATGTCACCAAATATATATATATACAATCGAAACCGCACAGTCATGTATTTGGCAATTGGATTTCCGTCATGAACCAAGGCAAAAGATAGTCCTTACCGAATTCGTGACTCTCTAGCCCGAGCCACAGGCAAGCGCGCAGGCAAGCCTTTAGATCGTCAGGGCCAGTCCACCGATGTGGATTATTAAGCCTGAACACTACGTCTCCCCGCCCTTTGGGGCATAAACGAGCTAATGAATGACTCCATCGGACCCGGATCGTCCGATCAAACCGAGGCGCCTCGCAACAGCAACAACCACACAGGAGAAAAGTATATAAATGTCAGGGCTGGTAGGTCACTGACACCACCCTAGCTAGAAAGAAACGCAGGCCCTCCCTGATGTCCTCTCCCGTTTCTGGCTCATACCGGGGTGTGAGGCTCGCGATTTCATGTTATACACAAAGCTACGCCACATAGGCGGTGCTTTGATCATCACCACAAGACTTTGCTTTTCAACAGAAGCCCTGATCATTTGCCACTTAGGCATGCCACACTAGCAATTCATGCCATGCGACTGATGTCCACCGATATACAACCTCTGAGCTCGTGCGTCTCAGAGAAGGGCGTTAAGCAAAAGAATAAATTCTCCGCCGCCAAACAGATGTATATTTGACAGAGATCAATCAACACAGAATAAAATCCAATGTCAGACACACAGTCCATTTACGAGTCTGTTCTGGGTCTGAACGAAACCAGAGGCACTAAATACCTCGCAAACCCATCGATCACCACGTACGTCTGGACGATCACCACTCATTATCCATATTTCGGGATGACTCCCAATCAGGACCTCGGATACCATCCAAACGAGGTGAAGATCTCCGGTCTTCGACCACCGTCTTCATCTTCGATTTCTTATCGTCGATTCAATTATTCAGAATGGGTTAAACCCGGTCTTTCTGAGCAACTCGCGTATATAGTAAATAAGTGCAACACTAAACTACACACGCATGATTTCAATTCATTAGTCACTAACCGTCAATCAGTAAGAGAACGATTTCCCAAATATTAACCCCAAAGGCCGAAACCAACATCAGATCAACACCCAGGAAACCATTCGACTTAGCCAACCTTCAGTTAATTTCTAAATCACATCCATATCGTTTATAATATTTTATAACGATTTATCATTATTTTTATTTATTTTAAAATAGCCAATATATTCAAAACGACGCTTCGGGCCATAACGCGACCGTGGCGCTGTTTTTCTTCAGATTTGATTTACACATATATAAAAATCTAACCGTTGGATCTTCACACAATTTACATCATTAGAAAGGTCTTTTCAAAACGAATCCAACGGTTCCAGATTCGGGAAAATCCGACGGTCGGTTCTCCCGGTACAATCGTTTGAAGTTTCGATTTCAAAATACGAACTGCAGCGTCGTTATTCGATTAAATATAGTTATATTTATATATATATATATATAAATATAATCGTTTCTGGTGCTGTTTTTTTTTACAAAGTTGGTGCCGTTGGAAAGATTTTTCCAAAGCGAACCCAACGGTTGCGATTTCAGGAAAATCCGATGGTCGGATCTCTCGTACTAATCGTTTGAAATCACGGTTTCAAAACACGAACTGCACGGCCACGTTTCGTTTTAATTTTATTTATATTTATATATTTATATAAATATAGTTCATTCAACAATTTCAATATCGTTTTCACTTCAAATATTTCACTAATGCCTTTAAATTTTGGAAAATTTCGCCATAACCTCCTTTGTACGGGAGGGGCTGGGAAAATTCCCAAATAGCCACACGGGCATCTCATGTCAAAAAGAAAAAGATAAAGCCAAGCGGCTAGCCAACAGGCTCATAAAATCATCACCCAAACAAAACAGTAAATGTGTACCTATTTGTCGGGCACAAAATTTTATTCCTCTTCTCTAGCCCCTTTGCTATAACCTGTTCAATAAATATGCATGTACATATATATAGTTCTTATCATTTATCATTTTCCATTCAACTTCATATTTGATTCCATTTGATTTAAAAACACCATTCATTCTAATGTTGCATGCATAGGCAAAAATCATATCATTAGCTAATTAATGAATATTTCGACTCATGCATATTTATTTGAACGAGTTGCTATTTTTAACGCTTCACATTTCAACCATTCATGTATATAATAAAAATGTGATTTTTACTGTAAAACAATTCATTTCAAAACACTATTATTTTATTTAGTTTTATATAGGTGATAAAAATAGGATTTTTATTGTAAAACAATTTCTTTTCAAAACACTATTATTTTATATAGTTTTATATAGGTGATAAAAATAGGATTTTTATTGTAAAACAATTTCTTTTAAAACGAGATTATTTTACATAGTTTTATACAGGTGATAAAAATAGGGTTTTTATTATGAAGCAATTTATTTCAAAATATGAATACCATTCAACACATGAATTTCAATTCAACGAATGAATATCGATTCAACACATGAAGGTTTTCTATAGTTTCTAAGTATAGATAAAAATGTGATTTTTATATTTAAAACACGAATACCATTCAACACATGAATTTCTAATCAACGAATGAATATCGATTCAACACATGAAGGTTTTCTATTCAATGAATAAATATGGTTTCAGCAAATGAAAATAATCCAAACACATGAATATTATTCAAAATTCCGGCAGCATAACGGCAGGGTAGTTAAAACCGATACCGTCCCTAGTACGGCTCCTCGCTCTACCTTAAAACATCGCGGTTTTTGACAATGGGGATCATGCATCTAGTTCACACGCAGGCGGCATGTATATATTTATTTCATTTCCACAAACTAATCCTATGTGGTTTCAACCAAATATTTCTCAACCATAAATGGGTATTTTTCAACCACAATCAATCAATATCAACCACAAACAATCCCAAACAACCATTCGCTATCAATCAATTTTCACACCAATCACAACCAATAAATATCATCCATGGTTTGTGGACGAGGGGCGTGTGTATATATATATATATTTATGTAGCAATTCAATTCTATTTCAACACATATATAATTTTTACAATGCATATATAACTTATACATCGAACGTACAACTTATACAATGCTTATACATGAGGTGTACAACGCTTATATAACTCATACATCGACTATATAATTTTTACATCGTCGTTTTCCATATTGTTTATAAATTAGAAATCTCACATTGGGTTCCACCCCACCAAAAATAGCAGAAGGCTCAGAAAAATATGCGGTCTCTTCTAAAATGTAGAAGACGTCCACACGGTCACGATGTTTCCTGTTTCATCGAATTTCGTCAAGAAACGAAAAAGATATGATTTTTCGAAGTTTGCAACACTTTAAAACTGTTGAAATCAGTTTAAAATAGATTAGCCGTATACCTGTTTTTTTTTCTTCGAAACTAGGTTTTCGATTTTTGTCGAATCCATGAATCGTGGTGAAGATCAGAGGGTGCGACGTGGAAGAGGGGGGCGTGGCGCTCCTGGCGATGGTCGGGGCTTCAGATCCGATCGCCTCTGGCGATCCCGGCGTCAACTGGAAGTCGACGACTTTGGAGGCGTCGTTCTCGATGCTGGCGAAGGGAGAGAGGGTGGGGGTTGGTCGGATTTGTAGCGGGGGAGGAGGCGGATCCGGTTCGGGTGGTGGCGGCGGCTCTGGTGGCCTGTAGCAGCGGCGATGTGGCCTGGAAGGCTCGAACGACGAGAACCGTCGGTCGCTGAAGAGAAAAGGGTTTTTTTGTTTTTTTTTATATTTTTAAATTAATGAATGGAATTTCGTGATTGGTCGATATATATTTATTCAAAAATTGGGGTTTTCTTAAACGAACTCGAAATCAATCCCAACGACTGTCGCCCCTAGCGTTTTACCCCTATTCCGAACACAATGGGATATGTTTCGTAGGCCCATTCGACTGTTTCAATCAGTTTTCCTTCAAATTAAAATATAAAACATTCAATATTTAATTTGAACGTATATTTCAATTTGCCAGAGCCACAAACTGATTCGAAAAATTCCAGAAAATTAAATCTAGCTATGTTTTGACCATATGGTCCGAATAAAACTAGTTTCGTCGAATTCTGAGACTATTTGCAAAAAGGCCCATTTCTGGTCGATCAAATTTAACTATAATTGGCCAAAACACGTTTTCCTTTGCCACGCACACATATTAGCTACAAAAATTATGAAATTTGAAACCTAGCAATAACTTCACATCCCGGATCCAACAAAAGTGGTTTCGTCGAATTCCGAGGTCGTATGCAAAATGGCCAATTTCACGGGCTATATAAATTCCATAGCGACCTTTCTGAAAATTCATTCGGCCATAACTTTTGCTTTCCGATAAGAAAATTCGATTTTTCAGATTCGTTAGAAAGGTATTCACTAACAGATTTAAATATTTTCGGTTTCGCTAAAATCCGTTTTGTTTTGCACCCGGTACAATCCGACAAAGTTTGAATTCAATTTTTGAAACTACAGCGCCATTTCAGGCCTTGTTTATAATTATAATTAATTATATTCATTTTCAATTGTCGATTTTACTCACTTTTCATTGCCATTATATAAAATATTTATTTTAAGTGTTTAAAATCCATTATTTTAGCCAATTTAAAATTTTTAAATTGGTTCAGATTTTCTGGGTCGTTACATTTTCACAAATGTAAATGCTCATTTAAATAAAATTTGTTTCTTTTATTTACATTCAATAATGTAAATACACTTTGTAAATGAGGTTCTTTTTACATGCACACAAATATACTTTTAAATAAAATAAAAGTCACATTGGTTATCTGCATTCCTTGTTGCAAATAAAACCTTAAAATAAAGTTCATCTTTGTTTGCAGTTCATTAATGCAAACAAATCATCAGATTGGAAATTATATTCTTGATTTATAATGTTGATACGAATAAAGTTTGTTTGAAAATAAAGGATAGAATTTAAAAGTTACATTTTAATAACTAAACATTCACATTTTTATCATCAAAGTAAAATAGACAAAAAACACTCATTTTGTCTAAATTAAAAGAATGAAACAAAATATAGCATTGGCATGTTTATTAGAATTGAAACACAAATTATTCATTTCGGTAAATCTATATTAGTTAAAAACAATTATTCATTTTTGTTAATTTACATTAGTTAAAATAATTATTCATTTTAGTCAATTTATACTATTTAAACCAAACTATGCATTTTGTCAGAAATATTCATTTTTGTCAAAATGAATTAGTTGAAGCAATTTATATATATATATATATATATATATATATATATATATATGTTTGACAAGATATATACATGTCAAGATAGGATAGTTAAAACAATATTTATCAATTTGTCTCATTAGAATTGCCAAAAAAATAACCATTTTTGTTTAGAGTTTAATTAGCAAAATAGAAATTGTCAATAGAGACAAAGTTATTATGCTTATTCATTCATTGCAATAGAGATATTTTCTAGTCATCATTATATGTATTGTGTATTACACTCCCATTCACAAGTTACCCGACTTGTGTATGTGATTGGGACGATAATTTTCACACATCGCCCAAGTGCACAAATTAATTTATCATTTGTTTGTTGGTTGAAACCCCACACGGGTGTTGGGGTGATAATTTATATAAACTAATCCCAATTTTTAATTGTTTGTTGATCGTTAGATTGACAGGCTGTGATGAGCGTTATTATTTAATTTTAACGCTTACACAATGGAATTTACACTTTGGATGTAAATGGATGATTTGATGGTGTGTGTGAAATCCATGTAACCCAAATTAGATGGTAAATGTTTGAGTCGCATTTCGATTCAGGCGTTCTTTTAAATAAGAATATTTTTACATTAGAAATCCTTTTTATATAAAGTATACATATTTTCAAAATATATATTGTTATTCAAGTATATGTTAAAACAAAGAATATTTGTAAAAGATAAAGAATTTGTAATATAAAGAATACTTCTCATTTAGAATCTTTTATATAAAGAATAGTTTTATGATTATTTTAAAATATGTTTTTAAAAGATTACTAGCATTTGCAATTATATTTTGCGATACGAAATCAGTTGAGATGTGAAGTGGATTTATCGTGGACGGTGTTTTTAAACGCCATTTGTCCTTTAATCCAATTTACATTGAAATTATTATTTGGAACTTATGAATCTATTTTATAGATTTAAAAAGGGCATTTTCTAAAAATCAAGTTTTTCCAATTTAATATATTAAATAGGAATTAAGTGGAAATTCGATTTGTAATAATCGAAATGGGCTTCTGTAAAAGAAGACCGATATTATATGTGGAATTTAAGAAGGCTTTGCCGTTATTCCATTTATATTATTAGTCCGGTACAGAAATTTATATCGATTATGTATTGATTTGATTTCTGTGGAATCCCATATTTTGGAAAATGATTTATAGATTTTATTTTCAGAGTTTATCTTTGATAAAATTAATGACAACCTTTTAAAACGAATATCTTAGTAAAAGAATATTCTGAGTTGGAATGTGGCGTAATGTGTGATTTTCCAATATTTGCTTTTTATCCCAAAATACGCGAGTTATTCAGAAAGACCGAGTTTAACCCATTCTGAATAATCATCACGACGATCAAGAGTCGAAGACGAATATGGTGATTGAAGACCGAAGGTTTTCACATCGTTGGATGATGATGACTGGTATCTTGAATTGGAATTGGCCTTCCAAGGCAAGGTATTTAGTAATGATCGTCCAAACGCATTTGGAGATCGACGAACACGTTGTTTCGCTCAGACCCAGAGCGGACCTGTAAATGGATTGCGTGTCTGACATTGTATTCATTTCTACTGTATTTGTTGAATGCTACTGATTATATATTTCTGTTTGGTGGTGAAGAATTTATTCTTTACTTATCACCCTTCTCTAAGACGTATGAGCTTAGAGGTTATATATATTGGTATATGATCAATAATATGGTAGGGTCTGACAATGTGGCATGCTAAGATGCAAATGATCAAGGCTTGGTTGAAAAAAAGGCCTTGTGGTTGATGATCTAAGCACAGTCTCTTTAGACATAGCTTTGTGTATATCGTGACTTCGCGAGCCTCACACCCAGGTATGAGTCAAAAACGGGATATGGACAGTAGGGAGTGCATACGTTTCTTTCTAGCTAGAGTGGTGTTTGGGCTTTAACACGGCCCGACATTTTACTATGTGGATTTTGGATTGAGGTACCTCATTTTTATAGGCCGGAAGTGGTCGCATTATAGGTCCAAAGGGGCCAGGAAACGTATGTTCAGGAATTGTCAATCCACTACCATTAAGTGGTGACCGACCCTACCGTTCCAAGGGTTCACTGCGGGGGATCCTGAGACATTTGATAGAGTGTCTCGAATCGGAAGAGGACGATCCCTAGCCTCGATTTCATGACAGAAAACCAATTTCCAATACGACATTACGATTTTGATTGTAAACTTATATATGGCGACATAGTATATGGTACCTATGCCGTCTAAAATTAATACATTTATGTTGAAATGTTTTAAATATATATATATATACACACTAATAATATTATCGTTTTTACGTATCAAGCATCTTTTGACCATTATAAAGTAAAACCCTATCCCCTGGTGTGCGTTGCATTGTGTGATGGGACCTGGGTCTTATAATGGTTTCATTTTTCTTAAAAGCATTGCGATATTTGACGATTTACTTTATTTATGCACTGGCAATCCAATGGAGTAAACCCGTTCCACGTTAGCAGCGTGGTCCTGTGATTAGCCTACCTATTAGATAAGTTAAGTATAGAATTCTCACACCAGTCCCACGACTGACCTGTAGTTTTTTCCACTTTGCAAACTCGAGTGCCCTCTTTCCACACGGGCAGTTGAGTAGCTTTTTGCAGATATAGTTAAGCAGGATCCTGGATAGAAGTCTGAAGCTGGGTCCAGAATATTGATGGCCTTCCACTGAGATTAGTTCCGCTGCAATGTATTTAATTTATTGTAAATGTATCTTCCGCTGTATTATTTATTGATGTACTCTGATATATTCCGTACTCTGATGTAACATCTATTATTGATGTTATAAAAGTCTGTGTTTTTGTTCTGATGTGTTGTATGCCTAAAGTTAACGTACGCGGGTTTTGAACGGTCTTAATCGATCCTGCGATCGATTGGGGTCGGGTGAAAATCCTGGTCGTTACAGCTGGTATCAGAGCACTGGTTAGCTCAAAACATTGGGGTACAATTCATTAGAACTAAACAGAAGACTCATCAAAGGTTGGATTAGTAATATCCAATAGGAATACTCATTAGAGATAGGATCAGCAGTATCATAGAATGAGAATACTCGTTAGAGATGGGGTTAACAATGCCCTAGAATGAGTCAGAGTGGAAAATTCATAATTAACGTACTTGTTATTATATTTATAATTCGATTTTAGAAAATATGATTTTGAATATATAAAAGTTATATATTTTTGAAAATTTAATCAACTAATTGATTGATGATTGGGTTGTGTGAATATGAGTTCAACTAATAAAATTATTAAACAATTGAAGAATGAAAATTAAATTAGTTAAATAAACAACTTTAGCTTCATTTCCTTTTCGAGGACGAAAAGATTTTAAATGGGGGAGATTGTAACAACCCACAAATTCTGAACCAATTTAAAATTTTTATTTTAGAAAATTTTAATGAATTTGAGGTTATAATATAATTTATTATTAATAATAATGGCTAGAATTTATTTTTGTCGAAGTTAGAACGAATAAATTTAATTTTAAATATAAAAGGAGTTAGAAATGGCGCGGTAGTTTTTAAATTTGATTTCAAACTTTAACTGAATGTACAGGATTCAAAATAAATCAGAATTGAGTGAAACCAGAAATATCTAAATTTGTTTAATCATATCTTTCTAACGAATCTGAAAAATTGAAATTTCATAGCGGAAATCAAAAGCTATGGCCAATTCAATTTTTAGAAAGGTCGCTGTAGAATTTATATATATAATATATATGGCCCAAAAGGCTACTTTTCACATATGAAGGAATTTCGACTCGAAACCACTTCCATTGAGTTCAAAATGACGTTTCTGCATTGAAAAACAGTAAATACTTATATATTTGAGTTTCAGAATTTATTTGTTTAAAAATGTATTTTTAATATTAAATATATGGGCCTTAAAAATATTCATTTTTCAAACGATCTCCGTTTTCGATGAAACCACTTTTGTTGGAACCGGAATGTCAAATTATTGCTAAATTTCAATTTTCAGAATTTTTCGAATTAATATGTGAGCGTGGCGAAGGAAAATGTTTTTGGTCGATTATAGTCAAATTTAATCGACTGAAAAATAGCCATTTTTTAAATAGTGTCAGAATTCGATGAAATTAATTTTGTTAGGACCGTATCGTCATAACATAGACAAATATATTTTTTCTGGATTTTTCTGAGTCCGTTTGTGGCCTCGGTGAGTTTATTTATGCAGACAAATTAAATTAATAAAGGATTTAAATATTAAATTAAATAATACAGGCCACAGACAGCCGTTTGGGCTGACGGGACCTATCCCATTGGGTCCGGAATATGGGCTATTAGCTAGGGTCAACTTTGTTTGGACTGGCTTCAGCACGGTTTGAAAGATTTGGATTTATCTGTAAAAATACACAAAAATCAATATAAAAATAGGAAAATCCCTAAAATCCAAAACACTATTCATTATCTCCTTCGTGGCCGCCGCCCCCTTGAATCAATGGCCGAATTTGCTCCTCTTTCTTCCCTTAAGTTCTCCCTCTCCTCCAAGAATTAGACCACATATTCTACACCATTTCAAAGCCATCAATCTCCTCTACGATTCCATACCATCTGATCGCCCTTTGGAGCCACCATCACCGAACCACCCAAACCTAAACCCGCCGCATATAGCCGCCGTCGGCCCCCCCTAGCCATGACCGAGCTCGACCAAACACCCCCCCTCGTGTGCCTCTCCGAGCTCCCCAGCGTGACATCCTCCGGTCGGCTCCTCAACGCTTGTAGTGGCCGCAATCGTGAACCCTAGTATTGAACAATAGGAAGAGGTGACGGCCTGTAGTGTCTGATAGGGAAGAAAGGTTATTTACTTTATTAATTTATTAATTAATTTATTTAAATTATTTTAAAACTTCAATTTATCATATCTAGCTCGTTTCAATTCGAAATTCGATGATTTCAGCGGCGTTGTAATCGTGTGACTGAGATCTACACATCTAAACTGACTGGAGTTGATTCTGAACAATTTGAATTTTGGGCCAAAAATCTTCAACGACTGTGAGAATTTCTGATTTTAACATTTAATTAACTAAATAAATTGTTTTATTGCTGTTAAACAATTGTTTGTGTGTTATATATGCAGAACTGTGATGTAGTGAATTTTTGTCTGTGATTTGATGAATTGTTTTGTACTGTATTTCTTGGATCTATTATTGTATGAATAGATCTGTATTAAATCAACAAATATACTACATATATGATTTGTTGTGTTAGAAGCAACGACAACAAAATCTTCATTTTGTTAAATAGAAAAGTATAAAAACAAAATATTCATTTTGTTAATAGAAAAATATGGGAAACATAAAATATTCTTTATGTTAAAATAAAAAGTTAGAAAAGTGGCTAAACATAAAATATTCTTTATGTTAAAATAAAATGTTAGAAAGGATTTAACATAGGATTGAAAAGAGATTATTTTATTTACATTTTTGGTAAATTGTAAAATTTAAAATGATATTTTTGTTTACATTTTATATATGTAAATAAAAACTTGAATTTGGGGAAGGCATTTTTGTTAACATTGTTTTTGTTAAATGAAAGAACAAGATCAAACAATACATTTTATTTGTACATTTTACTTTCGAATAAAAGAACCATTCTTTTATTTGTGTTTTTCAACACAAATAATAAAATAGAAATTGAACCATTCTTTTATTTGTCCCTCGAGATAAATATTAACATTGAAATTAAATTGCTTCTTTTCATTTGTGTATTCAACACAAATATATCATAGAATTGGAGTCACCTTTATTTGTGTCTTCATCACAAATATGAACATTGAAATAAAGTTATTCTTTTTATTTGTGTTTTCAACACAAATATTACATAGTAAGTAAAGCTATTCTTTCTATTGTGTTCTTAACACAAATATATGCATAGCAAATAAAGTCATTCTTTTTATTTGTGTTTCAACACAAATATATACTTAGAAATAAAATCATTCTTTTTATTTACATTTACAATGCAAATATTACATAGAAATATAAGTTTTACTTTTTTATTGCATTCCACCATGTAAATAAAATGTTGGAAATGAAAGTACATATTTATTTATTTATTTATTTGCATTCTACAATACAAATAAATATAGAGATTAAAAGTTCACTTTTCATTTGCATCTCACAATGCAAATATTCTTTGAAAATAGAAATTGTTCTTTTATTTGCATTTTCAATGCAAATATACTTTGAAATAAAAACTGTCCTTTTATTTGCATTTTCGAATGTAAATATACATTGAAATTCAAATTTATTCTTTATTTGCATTTACTAATGTAAATAAACATTAAAAATAAAATTTATTCTTTTATTTGCATTCCCAAATGCAACACATATTGGAAATAAAGTTTTGTTCTTTTATTTGCATTCACAAATGTAAACATGTTTTGAAAATAAAGTTTGTTCTTTTATTTACATTCAGCCATACATATATATATAGAAAATAGAAATTGTTCTTTTTGCATTTACCAATGCAAAATGTACATTGAAAACAAATTATTCATTTGCATTCACCAATGCAAATACAAACATATATTGAAAATAATGTTTATTTCTTTGTTTGCATTTATCAATATATATGCATTGAAAATTAAGGTTTATTCTTTTATTTGCATTTATCAATGTAAATATTCAATGAAACTATAGTCTATTTTCTTTATCTACATTTTCCAACCCCAATGTACACACTATTATACATTTAACAGAATTTTTTTAAATTATACTTTGAAAATAAATTTTGTTCTCTTATCTACATTCACTAATGTAAATAAAATTTATGAACAAAACTATTCCTTGTTTGCTTTCACAAATGTAAATGCTTATTTAAATAAAATTTGTTTCTTTTATTTACTTTCAATAATGTAAATACACTTTGTAAATGAGGTTCTTTTTACATGCACACAAATATACTTTTAAATAAAATAAAAGTCACATTGGTTATCTGTATTCCTTGTTGCAAATAAAACCTTAAAATAAAGTTCATCTTTGTTTGCAATTCATTAATGCAAACAAATCATCAGATTGAAAATTATATTCTTGATTTATAATGTTGATATGAATAAAGATTGTTTGAAAATAAAGGATAGAATTTAAAAGTTACATTTTAATAACTAAACATTCACATTTTTATCATCAAAGTAAAATAGACAAAAAACACTCATTTTGTCTAAATTAAAAGAATGAAACAAAATATAGCATTGGCATGTTTATTAGAATTGAAACACAAATTATTCATTTCAGTAAATTTATATTAGTTAAAAACAATTATTCATTTTTGTTAATTTACATTAGTTAAAATAATTATTCATTTTAGTTAATTTATACTAGTTAAACCAAATTATACATTTTGTCAGAAATATTCATTTTGTCAAAATGAATTAGTTGAAGCAATATATATATATATATATATATATATATATATATATATATATATATGTTTGACAAGATATATACATGTCAAGATAGGATAGTTAAAACAAATATTTATCATTTTGTCTCATTAGAATTGCCAAAACAAAATAACCGTTTTTGTTTAGAGTTTAATTAGCAAAATAGAAATTGTCAATAGAGACAAAGTTATTATGCTTATTCATTCATTGCAATAGAGATAATTTCTAGTCATCATTATATGTATTGTGTATTACACTCCCATTCACAAGTTACCCAACTTGTGTATGTGATTGGGACGATAATTTTCACACATCGCCCAAGTGCACAAATTAGTTTATCATTTGTTTATTGGTTGAAAACCCACATTGGTGTTGGGATGAAAATTTATATACACTAATCCCAATATTTAATTGTTTGTTGATCGTTAGATTGACAGGCTGTGATGAGCGTTATTATTTAATTTTAACGCTTACACAGTGGAATTTACACTTTGAATGTAAATGGATGATTTGATGATGTGTGTGAAATCCATGCAACCCAAATTAGATGGTAAATGTTTGAGTCGCATTTCGATTCAGGCGTTCTTTTAAAAAAGAATATTTTTACATTAGAAATCCTTTTTATATAAAGTATATATATTTTCAAAATATATATTGTTATTCAAGTATATGTTAAAACAAAGAATATCTGTAAAAGATAAAGAATTTGTAATATAAAGAATACTTCTCATTTAGAATCTTTTATATAAAGTGTAACACCCCACCTCCGCTAGGGTCACTCACAAAGGGAATGCACTAGGTTTGGTGAAGTATTATCGAGGTAAACATACAGAAATATTACAAGACAGAACATATATAAAACAGCGGAAGTAAAACGAATTTCATTACCTTATAAAATAAGGTCTGAAGCCTTTTTACATCAGAATACATGAAAACCTATCTTGCAATAGTAAAGAAGCATAAACCATTTCATAAATTATTCCCCAAGTAAAACAGTAAGGTAGCCCTAGCCAAGAAAAGTCCAAGCCATGCATGATGACCTTCAAGCAGAGGAAGTCCGAACTAAATAACAGTGTTTCCTCCTTGAAAACCTGGGGTGAACGGAAGACAAAGAGGCGAAACAAAACGGGGTCAGTCATAAAGACTGGTAAGTCCTATCTACTTCCAGTATAAAAACAGGTAAAGATAACATGACATGCATAAACTGAAAGTAAACATAAGGATGACGACAAGATAGATAAGCTAAACCAAGATAACTGGATGAACTACTATACCCAGATAAACAAAGGTATCATGATAAACTACGGTGTCAAGATAAATCAAGGTATCACATCGTCAGGTTTCTATCAAGTATACTATCCCAAGGTATCTATCATGTATAACATCCCAAGGTATCTATCATGTATAACCTCCCAAGGTATTTATCATGTATAATTACTCTGCACCTCTCGTACTAGTATCCCAACCCGCGTCATGTGTTAACTATGAATGTCCCTTACCCAATGTCATGCAATGGTCCATGTCAACCTAATATATAGCATATGTAGGTTTTCCCAACTCATATGTTTCTTTCCGTTGTATAAGTTCAGTCCTTTGCCGTAGGCCGTACGGGCTTTCCCATGTAAACCTATACCACCTCAACGTAGTACCATTTTATCCTTGAAGTTGTTTTGGACTACTACCCTTGATCTGGTTACGTTTTCTTACCATGAACTATCGCGTGTTCACTTAGGATTTATGCCACCTAGGACCACTAGGGATTATGCTACCTAATGAACGTTTCTGTGTCTCGGTTTGGGTTCAAGCCACCTAGGGCCACTAGGGATTATGCCACCCGTCAACCATGCCCTTTATCCCACGTATGTATCGTGAATCGTTTTCCATGTCTAGATGCACATGTATCTCAATGTGCCATCCGAGTTCCGTGCTAGGGCAAATCAAGAAATACGGAACTCGGTCGGGAGCTTTAAGTCATCTGTCGATGCAGATATCAAGGTCTGTTATTGTATCCGTGGCTATGGTCCCACGTGACCCCTCCCTCAACTACTGAAAGGCAATCCAAGAAAAATCATGTATGAGAACTACATCCCGGCCCCACTATGCCCCACTTACCTATTGGCCAACCTCACCCATAACTCGATAGCAAGTATATGGTCTGTTGGGAGTTCTTTGCCTTTCCGTACGTACACGATTGACTAAAGATGGTAGGTAGTCGGCGACGTGCTATCAAGGGAAAAATCAAGTATCGTCGACTCCACGCTAATCATCCCAGTCTTTAGGTCGCTCGCATAGCAACCAAGGCATACTCTTGGCTCTTCTATCGCAGACCTTAACCTTTGTGAGGCCGGGTTTCATGGACCACCTGCCACCTCACAGAGGGATACCAAGAGTACCCTCACGTCCCCCGAAGCTACCACTTCGTCACCCTGTTCGTTGGAGCCTTTATCCAAGTCGGATAATTTGCTCCTTCTCGTGTGTTTAAGCGATGACCTACCATATCGGGTTACTCATCCATTCATGAACTAGTCCCATGTCCTTGGCTAAGAATTATTACTTAGTTATACTTAACTAAGGTTTACCACTTAGCTTCTTTTCCCCGTTACCCTTGATTAACCACGATTTCCTACCTAGTTCCTCTAACTAGGGTTTTTGTCTGTTGGGTTAAGTGTTGTTATTCAGGTTCATGACTTAGCCCGCCTACGAATCATGTCAAGATTGGCTAAGTATTTAGGTTCAAAGCTTCGCCCTACAAGGCGGTTAAGTATACCAAGAAGCGCATGACTTAACCCTATCAAGTCAAATTGGTTAAGTATTGGTTTGTCTTGACCCTATCAGATTATCGTGTTAGATTGATTAAGCATAGATTATCTTAATCGCATCAGATCATCGAGTCGGATTGGTTAATTATGGGTTAGCTTAACCTCATCCACTAATCGTACTACATGGGTTAAGTATATTCAAAAGGTCTTGTGGCTTAACCCTACCAAGTCCACTTGTTAGATTGGTTAAGTATAGGTTACTTAACCTCATCAAATCATCATGTATAATTGGTTAATTATAAGTAACTTAACCCCATCATGTTAAGTTGGTTAAGTATTGGTTGCTTAACCTCATTGAATTACCAAGTTTAAATTGGTTAAGTGTTTAACTTAACCCCATCGAATTACCGTGTTTAGATTAGTTAAGTATAGGTTACTTAACCCCATCTAATTACCGTGTTTAGATTAGTTAAGTCTAAATTACTTAACCCCATTTCCTAATTGTCTTGTATGGTTAAGTGCCATCAAGAAATCAAGCCCAGTCCCACTTAACCTACCCATTCGTGTCATATCGGTTAAGTGTCATTAGTCAAATTTACTTAACCTTATCATGTGGCATTAATTTAATTAATGCACTCTCAACCTCTCACATTATACCTTGTTGTGGTTACTAGTTAAGCCGGGCGGGTCCGGGTAGTTTTACACCACAACCTAGTCTAACCTCGGGTTTTAAGCACGACATGACCAACTTCCCACATTAGATCCTATTGTTTGTAGCCACTAGTTAAGCCGGGAAGGTCTAGGTAGATTTATGCTACAAACTCAAACCAACCTCGAGTTGGCCACTTTCATGTTTGGTCTAGTGTCATATTACACTTACAACCCACACGTGTCTAGTTTCAAGTCCCATGTTTACCCCACATGTCATGCCCACATTTAGGTGTATCATAAGTGTCATAGTTTCATGAAACCCCATGTCAAATTATCATGTCATAATCACGCACGTCTAACCTACCCCAACGCGTGTTTCCAACCCAAGTAAAAGCGAGTCAACATAGTAAGGGTACTATGCTACATATTGGCCTCACAACATGCACGATGTCAAAAAGGGATTGGCCACAAACATGCATGGTATCATAAGGGGTTTGGCCTCAAAATATGCATGGCATCATAAGAGAATTTGGCCACTAGCATGCATAGTATCATAAGGGAATATGGCCATAAACATGCATAGTATCATAAGGGAATTTGGCCACAAGCGTGCATGATAACATAAGGGGTTTGGGTTCATTTACATGCATAAGCCCCAAAGTCAAGTCTTTGCCAATGTTTCACAAGTCAAATGGTTCCCAAAGGTTCATGCTAGCATTCCATTGATAAAGATTCAAACTTGCAAGATAAACTAGGTTAATCATAACATGAATAACATGATTTAGTCACTAAGCATAGCCAAAAGTCATAGGTTCAAGCAAAAGAGGCATGACAAGGTTCATATAGGCTAGCATACTTAGTTTAATCTCGTTTTATTCCATGCCATCATTAAAACTACCGTTTAGATCTAGAAGTAGCTAGAACTTACATAGCGTGGCAAGATATTTAGGAGCATGAATCGTCTTGTCCAAGAAAGGTGGCTCCTTTGTTGAAAAATCGTCATGAAACTTGCATAGCAACATTTGTTCCTCCTTGATTTGGTGTAGAAAGCTTGCACCTTCTTCATGGATCTAGCTTTGAATGCTCAAGCCTTTGGAGATGAAGATGGAGGCCATGGTATGAAGGTGGAGGCCATGGTGAGGGAGCATTTTGGCATAACTTCGTTGTAGGAATGAATTAATGAGGGTTTAGGCTAGGTCTAGGGGTCTTTTTATAGAGATTAGGGGTAGTTTAAACTATAGGATTAACCCCAAATCAGATCTGAGCCATCAAATTCCGTCGGAAGCTTCCAGAACAGGACCAGAGACACAAGCAGGCGCACCCAGGTGGCCTGGGCTCGACCACCCAGGTCGACAGGGGTGTCGACTTGCAAGTCAACACCACCTTGGGTGTGTCGACTTGCAAGTCGACACCACCTTGGGTGTGTCGACACCCATGTCGACTTGGGTGCTGGGCGGGAAATTTTCCCGCCCAGTCTTTTCGGCTCCAGATTTGAATTTTGAACTGTTTTTCGGACTTGGAATTTTCTGAAACTTCGTTGGGCCATAACTTGGTCATACGGACTCCGTTTTTCAAAAACTCGGACTCTATTTCGCGTATTTTTCCAAGACGAACGCAATGTCACAGCCTGTTTCCCTTGATTCAGATTTTAAAATTTAATTCTGCCTTGATTCTTGATTATAACACGTTATTAAAATTCGGGTTGTTACATTCTCCCCTCCTTTAAGGATTTCGTCCCCGAAATCTCCAAGTTAAGAAGAACGTATCCTACCATCCATCATCCATCTACTCAAAACATCATCCGCAGGCAACCATTGTCCTTAGACGATTTCTAATGCCATATGAACATATGCAAAACGTGTGTGTACATGCTCCTTAGCTAATGCTAATGATCAGGCCTGAATGATCTTTCTAATGCAAAGTATGTTTAGTGCCATGAATCCAACATGTATGCAAATAATCCTAGTCATATAAGTACTACATGCGTGCACAAACATTCATTCATATGCCACATCCGCATGACAACAAATTAACATTCAAACAGGTATAAATACTCGTGCATATGCAATGCAAAATGTGAGTGCGTCGATCTAGTATCTAACGTGTATTCGCGCATCCACGAGCAACCACTTGCAACCATTTGCAACCATATCAATCATAACATGTTTCAAATACATGTTTACATCCATAGAGTTCTACCTAAGGTTCCCAAGATAAGATCGAGGAGATAAACAAGACAAACTCCTTACGGGGTTTGCAACAGAAACATGACCGAGAGGATATCCACCAAGTGATAGCATGCAAGCTAGCTCTACAGGAGAACCAGGGATCAACGATATACTCTTACAAAGAGACACGATGCACGCGTCTAAGCCGCATTTCCTTGAGCTTAATTCTAGTGTGCCTTGACTGCCTTTGACTTCATGATTTCGTAGCTCCTTGATTCCTAATTCCAAGGTATGAGTCGGAACTCTTTTCACTGTCGCCTCTCGTTTCACTTTCATTTATTCTTTCCCTAGTATACTTGGCTCAACCATATCTACGTACTCATGCAAGCTCTCCAAAATTCACTAGTGAATTCTGGATCTCGTTTACCAATGCCAATCCATGTTACCACGTGCACTTACTAGGGTGATTCCTATAACCCATGCTTAAGCAGAATGGACCATCCGCCTTATTGGCGAACGTTGCTTGATCGGATCAGAGGTTTCCGATAAATACATCAAGTGATTCTAGGTAACTAACCATGACAAAGCCCAAAAGGTTACACGAGGCTTCGAGGGTATTACCAAAGCAAGCCAAAAGTCTGACTACCCTCTTTTCAAAACCGAGAATGGTATCCCTTACTGGATAACCACTTTACCCCTAGAATCCATCCATAGCTCAACAATAGAAGTATTGCTTCTAATCTCAACACTTGACATTTACACTCTCAATTCCAAACAAGTCATGAATAAATGGACCGACTCTCCAACCAGATTTTTGGGCCAAAAGTGGGATCTTCTACCATGCTAGTACTAAGGTGCAGAGACTTAACTATCGAGCAGACTTAATTGATGCGATGATCAAAACAAAGTCTGGACGGGATGATAGAAAAGAAAGGCTAAACCTTTAACAGAAATGGTACCATTTCTCTTAGGTACGCTAGAAACGAGAGCATACAATTGCCCTCTCGCTGATCTTGTCCTTATCTTCCTTCGTGGATCAAGCCATACCAACAAGTTGCTTATTCTTAAGCTCGTGTCCTTTATCCTTGCTCTTATTATCCCTTCTTACAACTTCGGTAACAGGTCTCTCGAGAACTTTCTCCATCGCACGGGGAAAACACTCACGTAGTTAGACAAGGATTAGTCGCAGTTAAAACTACTGTGACTACAGATGGAGAAAAGAAAGGAAAAGAGACTCAATCAAGGAAACAAAGGATAGTGCTAATGGATTTTGGGGAATAGCCTTTAAAAACTTTTCTTGAAAACTGCTTCTTTGTAAACGGTTTTTCAAATAGTTTTCAAAAGGTTTTAAAAACTTTTGCCTAGTCTGGTAACCTTCTGCTCTGATACCAAATGTAACACCCCACCTCCGCTAGGGTCACTCACAAAGGGAATGCACTAGGTTTGGTGAAGTATTATCGAGGTAAACATACAGAAATATTACAAGACAGAACATATATAAAACAGCGGAAGTAAAACGAATTTCATTACCTTATAAAATAAGGTCTGAAGCCTTTTTACATCAGAATACATGAAAACCTATCTTGCAATAGTAAAGAAGCATAAACCATTTCATAAATTATTCCCCAAGTAAAACAGTAAGGTAGCCCTAGCCAAGAAAAGTCCAAGCCATGCATGATGACCTTCAAGCAGAGGAAGTCCGAACTAAATAACAGTGTTTCCTCCTTGAAAACCTGGGGGGGGGGGGAACGGAAGACAAAGAGGCGAAACAAAACGGGGTCAGTCATAAAGACTGGTAAGTCCTATCTACTTCCAGTATAAAAACAGGTAAAGATAACATGACATGCATAAACTGAAAGTAAACATAAGGATGACGACAAGATAGATAAGCTAAACCAAGATAACTGGATGAACTACTATACCCAGATAAACAAAGGTATCATGATAAACTACGGTGTCAAGATAAATCAAGGTATCACATTGTCAGGTTTCTATCAAGTATACTATCCCAAGGTATCTATCATGTATAACATCCCAAGGTATCTATCATGTATAACCTCCCAAGGTATTTATCATGTATAATTACTCTGCACCTCTCGTACTAGTATCCCAACCCGCGTCATGTGTTAACTATGAATGTCCCTTGCCCAATGTCATGCAATGGTCCACGTCAACCTAATATATAGAATATGTAGGTTTTCCCAACTCGTATGTTTCTTTCCGTTGTATAAGTTCAGTCCTTTGCCGTAGGCCGTACGGGGTTTCCCATGTAAACCTATACCACCTCAACGTAGTACCATTTTATCCTTGAAGTTGTTTTGGACTACTACCCTTGATCTGGTTACGTTTTCTTACCATGAACTATCGCGTGTTCACTTAGGATTTATGCCACCTAGGACCACTAGGGATTATGCTACAAAATGAACGTTTCCGTTTTTCGGTTTGGGTTCAAGCCACCTAGGGCCACTAGGGATTATGCCACCCGTCAACCACGCCCTTTATCCCACGTATGTATCGTGAATCGTTTTCCATGTCTAGACGCACATGTATCTCAATGTGCCATCCGAGTTCCGTGCCAGGGCAAATCAAGAAATACGGAACTCGGTCAGGAGCTTTAAGTCATCAGCCGATGCAGATATCAAGGTCTGTTTTTGTATCCGTGGCTATGGTCCCACGTGACCCCTCCCTCAACTACTGAAAGGCAATCCAAGAAAAATCATGTATGAGAACTACATCCCGGCCCCACTATGCCCCACTTACCTATTGGCCAACCTCACCCATAACTCGATAGCAAGTATATGGTCTGTTGGGAGTTCTCTGCCTTTCCGTACGTACACGATTGACTAAAGATGGTAGGTAGTCGGCGACGTGCTATCCAGGGCAAAATCAAATATCGTCGACTCCACGCTAATCCATCCCAGTCTTTAGGTCGCTCGCATAGCAACCAAGGCATACTCTTGGCTCTTCTATCGCAGACCTTAACCTTTGTGAGGCCGGGTTTCATGGACCACCTGCCACCTCAAAGAGGGATACCAAGAGTACGCTCACGTCCCCCGAAGCTACCGCTTCGTCACCCAGTTCGTTGGAGCCTTTATCCAAATCGAATAATTTGCTCCTTCTCGTGTGTTTAAGCGATGACCTACCATATCGGGTTACTCATCCATTCATGAACTAGTCCCATGTCCTTGACTAAGAATTATTACTTAGTTATACTTAACTAAGGTTTACCACTTAGCTTCTTTTCCCCGTTACCCTTGATTAAGCACGATTTC
Organism: Allium sativum; assembly: GCA_030737875.1. NCBI lineage: Eukaryota > Viridiplantae > Streptophyta > Magnoliopsida > Asparagales > Amaryllidaceae > Allium > Allium sativum. The sequence continues at coordinate 554,312,829 of CM060923.1, read as the reverse complement.
CTACCTAGTTCCTCTAACTAGGGTTTTTGTCTATTGGGTTAAGTGTTGTTATTCAGGTTCATGACTTAGCCCGCCTACGAATCATGTCAAGATTGGCTAAGTATTTAGGTTCAAAGCTTCGCCCTACAAAGCGGTTAAGTATACCAAGAAGCGCATGACTTAACCCTATCAAGTCAAATTGGTTAAGTATTGGTTTGTCTTGACCCTATCAGATTATCGTGTTAGATTGATTAAGCATAGATTATCTTAATCGCATCAGATCATCGAGTCAGATTGGTTAAGTATGGATTAGCTTAACCTCATCCACTAATCGTACTACAAGGGTTAAGTATATTCAAAAGGTCTTGTGGCTTAACCCTACCAAGTCCACATGTTAGATTGATTAAGTATAGGTTACTTAACCTCATCAAATCATCATGTATAATTGGTTAATTATAAGTTACTTAACCCCATCATGTTAAGTTGGTTAAGTATTGGTTGCTTAACCTCATTGAATTACCAAGTTTAGATTGGTTAAGTGTTTAACTTAACCCCATCGAATTACCGTGTTTAGATTAGTTAAGTATAGGTTACTTAACCCCATCTAATTACCGTGTTTAGATTAGTTAAGTCTAAATTACTTAACCCCATCTCCTAATTGTCTTGTATGGTTAAGTGTCATCAAGAAATCAAGCCCGGTCCCACTTAACCTACCCATTCGTGTCATATCGGTTAAGTGTCATTAGTCAAATTTACTTAACCTTATCATGTGGCATTAATTTAATTAATGCACTCTCAACCTCTCACATTAGACCTTGTTGTGGTTACTAGTTAAGCTGGGCGGGTCCGGGTAGTTTTATACCACAACCTAGTCTAATCTCGGGTCTTAAGCGCGACAAGACCAACTTCCCACATTGGATCCTATTGTTTGTAGCCACTAGTTAAGTCGGGCGGGTCCGGATAGATTTATGCTACAAACTCAACCCAACCTCGAGTTGGCCACTTTCATGTTTGGTCTAGTGTCATATTACACTTACAACCCACACGTGTCTAGTTTCAAGTCCCATGTTTACCCCACATGTCATGCCCACATTTAGGTGTATCATAAGTGCCATAGTTCCATGAAACCCCATGTCAAATTATCATGTCATAATCACGCACGTCTAACCTACCCCAACGCGTGTTTCCAACTCAAGTAAAAGCGAGTCAACATAGTAAGGGTACTATGCTACATATTGGCCTCACAACATGCACGATGTCAAAAAGGGATTGGCCACAAACATGCATGGTATCATAAGGGGTTTGGCCTCAAAATATACATGGCATCATAAGAGAATTTGGCCACTAGCATGCATAGTATCATAAGGGAATTTGGCCATAAACATGCATAGTATCATAAGGGAATTTGGCCACAAGCGTGCATGATAACATAAGGGGTTTGGGTTCATTTACATGCATAAGCCCCAAAATCAAGTCTTTGCCAATGTTTCACAAGTCAAATGGTTCCCAAAGTTTCATGCTAGCATTCCATAGATAAAGATTCAAACTTCCAAGATAAACTAGGTTAATCATAACATGAATAGCATGATTTAGTCACAAAGCATAGCCAAAAGTCATAGGTTCAAGCAAAAGAGGCATGACAAGGTTCATATAGGCTAGCATACTTAGTTTAATCTCGTTTTATTCCATGCCATCGTTAAAACTACCGTTTATATCTAGAAGTAGCTAGAACTTACATAGCGTGGCAAGAGATTTAGGAGCATGAATCGTCTTGTCCAAGAAAGGTGGCTCCTTTGTTGAAAAATCGTCATGAAACTTGCATAGCAACATTGGTTCCTCCTTGATTTGGTGTAGAAAGCTTGCACCTTCTTCATGGATCTAGCTTTGAATGCTCAAGCCTTTGGAGATGGAGATGGAGGCCATGATATGAAGGTGGAGGCCATGGTGGGGGCTCATTTTGGCATAACTTCGTTGTAGGAATGAATTAATGAGGGTTTAGGCTAGGTCCAGGGGTCTTTTTATAGAGATTAGGGGTAGTTTAAACCATAGGATTAACCCCAAATCAGATCTGAGCCATCAAATTCCGTCGGAAGCTTCCAGAACAGGACCAGAGACACAAGCAGGCGCACCCAGGTGGCCTGGGCTCGACCACCCAGGTCGACAGGGGTGTCGACTTGCAAGTCGACACCACCTTGGGTGTGTCGACTTGCAAGTCGACACCACCTTGGGTGTGTCGACACCCAAGTCGACACCCATGTCGACTTGGGTGCTGGGCGGGAAATTTTCCCGCCCAGTCTTTTCGGCTCCAGATTTGAATTTGGAACTGTTTTTCGGACTTGGAATTTTCTGAAACTTCGTTGGGCCATAACTTGGTCATACGGACTCCGATTTTCAAAAACTCGGACTCTATTTCGCGTATTTTTCCGAGACGAACGCAATAGCACAGCCCGTTTCCCTTGATTCAGAATTTAAAATTTAATTCTGCCTTGATTCTTGATTATAACACGTTATTAAAATTCGGGTTGTTACATAAAGAATAGTTTTATGATTATTTTAAAATATGTTTTTAAAAGATTACTAGCATTTGCAATTATATTTTGTGATACGAAATCAATTGAGATGTGAAGTGGATTTATCGTGGATGGTGTTTTTAAAAGACATTTGTCCTTTAATCCAATTTACATTGAAATTATTATTTGGAACTTATGAATCTATTTTATAGATTTAAAAAGGGCATTTTCTAAAAATAAAGTTTTTCCAATTTAATATATTAAATAGGAATTAAGTGGAAATTCGATTGGTAATAATCGAAATGGGCTTCTGTAAAAGAAGACCGATATTATATGTGGAATTTAAGAAGGCTTTGTCGTTATTCCATTTATATTATTAGTCCGATACAGAAATTTATATCGATTATGTATTGATTTGATTTCTGTGAAATCCCATATTTTGGAAATTGATTTATAGATTTTATTTTCAGAGTTTATCTTTGATAAAATTAATGAGAACCTTTTAAAACGAATATCTTTTTAAAAGAATATTCTGAGTTGGAATGTGGCGTAATGTGTGATTTTCCATTATTTGCTTTTTAATCCCAAAATACGCGAGTTATTCAGAAAGACCGAGTTTAACCCATTCTGAATAATCATCACGACGATCAAGAGTCGAAGATGAAGACGGTGATTGAAGACTGAAGGTTTTCACATCGTTGGGATGATGATGACTAGTATCTTGAATTTGAATTGGCCTTCCAAGGCAAGGTATTTAGTAATGATCATCCAAACGCATTTGGAGATCGACGAACACGTTGTTTCGCTCAGACCTAGAGCGGACTTGTAAATGGATTGCGTGTCTGACATTGTGTTCATTTCTACTGTATTTGTTGAACGCTGCTGATTATATATTTCTGTTTGGTGGTGAAGAATTTATTCTTTACTTATCACCCTTCTCTAAGACGTATGAGCTTAGAGGTTATATATAAATTGGTAGATGATCAATAATATGGTAGGGTTTGACAATGTGGCATGCTAAGATGCAAATGATCAAGGCTTTGTTGAAAAACAGGCCTTGTGGTTGATGATCAAAGCACAGTCTCTTTAGACATAGCTTTGTGTATGTCGTGACTTTGCGAGCCTCACACCCCGGTATGAGTCAAAAACGTGATATGGACCGTAGGGAGTGCATACGTTTCGTTCTAGCTAGAGTGGTGTTTGGGCTTTAACACGGCCCGGCATTTTACTATGTGGATTTTGGATTGAGGTACCTCGTTTTTATAGGCCGGAAGTGGTCACATTATAGGTTCAAAGGGGCCGGGAAGCGAATGTTCAGGAATTGCCAATCCACTACCGTTAGGTGGGGACCGACCCTACCGTTCCAAGGGTTCACTGCGGGGGATCCTGAGACATTTGCTAGAGTGTCTCGAATCGGAAGAGGATGATCCTTAGCCTCGACTTCATGACAGAAAACCAATTTCCAATACAACATTACGATTTTGATTGTAAACTTATATATGGCGACATAGTATATGGTACCTATGTCGTCTAAGATTAATACATTTATGTTGAAATGTTTTAAATATATATATACACACTAATAATAATATCGTTTTTACGTGTAATGACCCGCATTGGAAGAGGTATTATAATTAATTTATTTAATTATATATACAGGGATATAGTGAAATTAATGGTTGTGGAATTAAATAATGATGAATATTTAATTAAAATAATAAATTTAAAATATTATTTAATCCTGAAATAATCAGAATTGGCTGAAATGACGATATGGTTTGAACTGGATCATCTGTGATATTTAATTCAGCTTGGAATTTGAATTTGAATAACGAATATATTATATAAACGACAGTTTGAACATAGAATTATGATATAATTAAAATCGAGCTTGAAATGGCGTTGTAGTTCGTAAATTGGCGATTCGAACTTCAACTGAATATACAGGATTCGTTTTAAGCCTGATTTCTGTGAAACAAGAAACGTGTGGAGCTGGTAGAGTATATCTTTCTAGTGGAAGAGAAAAATCAGGATTTCGTCGTGTAGATTTTGATGTGCGTCCAAATCAAATTTTAGAAAAGTCGCTGTGGAATTCCTTTATATTTTATAAAGGAATTATTTATATTTAAAAAGGAATTTCAATATAAATCGAATATCGGGATGACCCAGATTCCAAATATCAAGTTATAAACCCAACGGGAGCTGTATGGTATTCCACTGTGAATATATACGATGATATTAATTTATTAATATTTAATTTAATTATATTTAAATATATTTATATATTTAAATGGGTCGTCCAGAGCTGTAAAAATAGTCAGTTTTGCAAACGAAGTCGGAATTCGATGAAACTAATTTTGTTGGATCCGCACTGTCAAATAGTTGTTAGATTTCCAGTTTCTTGATTTTTAGAGTCACTGTGTGGCCGTACGGATTTTTAGAGTGAAAAACAGTCAGTATTTCGACGGTTAAAAATACGCTGTGTGAGCAAACGAAGTCGGAATTCGACGAAACCAGTTTTGTTGGGTTCGTAATATCGAACTCTAACTACATGTCTAGTTTGGTGATTTTTAGGTGTCATAGGTGATCATGGGGATTTTTAAAGGACAAACGAAAGTAACGATGGATTATAAACGAATAAAATAATCAAAACAAAAATATCTCCATCCCTTTTCTTTATATATACCCCTTCCCTCTCTTAAGACCTAGCTCAAATCCTTTGTAAATCAAATAAAGTGAGCCGCCACTTCATTTAATCTTCAAGTAAATAAATCAAGAGAAAATCTCAATGGAATTCATTTAGGTTGGATTCATTGAGCTCGTGAGTGGAAGAGCATCACTTGGGTACCATCGAAATGAGGTGCGATGCATTTTTGGGGTGCTCGAAATTTGTCCAGGCGAGGCTAGGGCTACGGGTCGTACTCAATATGGTGGGGTGTCGGCTAAGATAAGGTGGCGGATGGACTTGTAGGGAGGAGGCGCACCGATTAATGTTGGTAGGAGAGTCTCCGGTGGGTTTTCTGGTGGTGCGATGCCTGTACTGCGTCGAGAAGACTGGGTGTCACGACAGCATGAAGGGGATCGAGTTGGGATCGACGGATGCGAAAAGACGGAGCTTGTCACGAGATAGGAAATGGTGATTTCAGATTTTGGAATTGTGAAGTGTAGACGGATCGGTTGGGGTGAGAGGTTGTGTAGATGGTGGTGGAGTTGTGCTTGGAATCGAATTTCACTTCAGACAATTGGGGGAAGAAGGAAATAAACGGAGGCGGTTGGATCTTTTCTGAAGTGGGCTGAAATGAGATGGTAAAGGCCCAATTTAAAATGTATTCAAGTTTAAATTAAATTAAATAGTATAAATGTTGTAAAACCAATAACTATATCATACGTTATCAGAATTGGGCAAAACTAGATCCGCTGTGATCGTATGGACGGGAGCAACACAATGAGACTGACTGGGAGTGAATCCGAGCTCGTTACAATTTATGGCGACATAAATTGTCCGACTGAATCAAATAACGCAAACCGTTATTTAACGGCTAATGCGCAAATGTGAGTAAATCTCACTAGCTCTGAACAGTTATAATTTCATGTTGTATTTTTAGAACTGTTAATTATTGGTTGTTTGACTGTGTGTTGACTGTTTGATTGAACTGCTAGTCAGTTAGTTGAATTTCTATATTTGTTTCTGTTTAATAGAATATATCATATGGAACTGAAAGTGATGTTATCTATATTGTTTAACATATGTGATGCAGGGAAACAGGTTGGAGGAACCCAACTGGGTTCCTCCACATTTATTTTACTGTTATTCATATATTGTGATATATGATGTGATATATAATCTGTTGTCGATTATATGTGTTTGAACGATATTGATCATTGTGATTTGATATGTTAAATATCATAACATACCGGAATGGTGAAAAGGGAATTTTCAAAATGAATATTGAAAATAGATTATTTATAAAATCAAAGGATTTTATAAAAGAGATAATATTTATAACAATCAAAGAAGATTTTATAAAAGGAATTATTTATAAATGGAATATTTATAAACAGAAATTTATTTATAAATGGATTATTTATAAATAGAAAATACTTAGAAATGAAACCCTAAAGAATTTATTTGCAAACCATTTGCAAATAGATTAGAACGAGAAAGGTTTGTAAACCATTTACAAATCAATCAGAAAGGGAAATCATTTGTAAAGTGAAGAACCGTTACTAAAAGTAAATCTTAATAAATGAAAAGTGTTATCGAATATAGTTTATTCGAATAGTAAAAGGGGTTAAACGATGTTAGTTTAATCGAGTTAAAGGGAGTTAATCGATGTTAGTTTATTCGGAAGGAGTTAATCGAATATATAGTTTATTCAAATAGAGTTAAAGGATTATCAAATATAGTTTATCCAAATATAATAAAGGAGTTAATCGAATATATAGTTTATTCGAATAGAGTTAAAGGAGTTATCAAATATAGTTTATTCGAAATAGTCAAAGGAGTTAATCGAATATAGTTTATTCAAATATTTAAAGGAGTTAATCGAATATATAGTTTATTCAAATAGAATTAAAAGAGTTATCGAATATAGTTTATTCGATAGGAGTTAAGTGAATAGAGTTAAAGTTAAATCAAAAGAGTTAAGTGAATAGAATCAAATGACTTAATCGAATATAGTTATTCGAATAGAAGCAAATGAGTTAATCGAATATAGTTTATTCGAAGAAAGTAAAGGAGTTATCGAATATAGTTTATTTGAAAGGAGTTAAGTGAAATGAGTAAATCGATAGCGTTAGTCAAATAGAGTTAATCCAGTAGTGTTATTCCAATAGAGTTAATTGATAATGGTTAATCAAATAGAGTTAAGTGAAAAGAGTCAATTGAATATAGCTATTCGAAGGAGGGTTAAGTAAGGAAGTTAGTAAAAGGAATATAAAGTGAACTTTGCCTATTTCAAAGTTAGAAATATTGTTCAGTTAAGGTCTGAGAGGTAGTTCTACCCCAACTTGATTGGCTTCGTTTTTAACTAAGGAATAGTTAAGGTTCGGCAGTAAAGGAAATGGTTTGAGTTGGCATAGCGATGTTTGTTTAAACATCTGTCTAAGTCCGATGAAGAAGTTTTGGAAATGTTTTCCAAATAAGAAACCAGAAATGTTTTCTAATAAAGAAAACAAGAAATGGAAATGTTTTCCATTGTTAATAACGTATAATTTCCAAACTTAGAAAATAAGAAATATTTAATATAGGGAAACATGAGACAAGTAAATTAATGAAATAAATAGATAAATGTTGAATGATGTTTGATCGATATTAATTCCATTTGGAAATAATATCGTTGTTTGCACATCTGTTTTTCTTCGATAGTTAAATCACAGACTATCGAAGTTTTGACCATTTTAACGTTGTTAATATGGAGAGACCAGTTGGATTATTATCCAAAGAACCACTCTGTATTGGCATAAGCGTTGCGAATCATATACGCCAAAGGAAATTGAAGACGTAGTTATGCAAGGGTTATCCTGTTACAGAATAGTGCCTTCGGTTCATCCTGTTCCTGGATGACTTGTATAGACGGATGTCTGACAGAGTATTTCCAGACGATCACGTTTATTGATTTCTCCAACCGTACCAAGAGTGGAAGCGGAGAAGGAAACTTCTTTTAGCTAACACATAATGTATGGTTGAGGACGCAAATCGGTGATTTGATGGATTTGACGATGTGGCATTCAAAGTGAATCTGGTGTGATGATAAAACGTAGCTTCTAGCCTCACATCCGGTAAATGACAGAAATCGGGCAGGCAGCATGGCTAAGTCGGTCGCACCGAAGTAGGGTGTATAATCACCTGATCTAGAGTTTCATTTACTTCTAAAAATCTATTGTTGATGATGTCCCATTCGGGAAACGGTTGCTGATCCCAACCGCTGGTGATATACATTCGATACACTCAAGCGAAATGAGTGGTCGGTCATGTGTGGCCGGGTTGCAAGATGTTCTTGTTGAACCCAGTGTATTCCTCTCTAGAGGTATACTAGCGAAAGGTGGTTCCATACCTTGTCATAGTTGGAAATCCATTACCCAATACGTGCTTGCGGTTTTGATTGTATACTATATATGTAGAACGTAAGATGAAAGCGTTCTGCTAGATGATTATTATATTGTGTTGATAGACATTTTTATAATATCAAAGGGTTTTTGATATAAAGACATTTTGATTCTCATAAGGGAAAAATCCGTTCCGTTATACGGCGTGGTCTTATGAGATATCGATTACTTGTTTGAACTGTTTTAACTGTTTTACTCACACCAGTCCCATGACTGACCCGGAGTTTAATTTGTTGTTTTCCCTAAACTCTTGGGTGCCTAAATTTGTATGGGCAGTCAAGTAGTTAGGATTTACAGATATACTAGAAGGGCTTGGAGCAGGAGGCTTCAGGATCATATAGCTATCGTTATTTCCGCTATGTTGTAATTGCTGTACCTTGATAATGATATGTATATTCAAGTACAGATTTGTATTTCAAAGTTATGTTATGAAATATATTTATTCATTCCGCTGTGAGATTCGTGTTACTCTGATGTTGTGTTCTTCTTCTTCTATTTTAATTTTCTATCTTATCTTTCCTCACCCTCTAATTTCTTTCACTAATGACTGGTATTTTTCGATGTTTTGGTTATCGACATCGTGTTTATGTCGATAACCAAAGTCGCTCAAAATCCCGGGTCATTACAGTTGGTATCAGAGCTTAAGTTAAGAATTACTTGGCTCTGTTGCGTGACTCGGTAGATATAGGGTTAGTAATACCCTAGATTGAGTTGGAGTGTATTTATACGAGTGATCGTATTTGTTATTGATATAAAAATTGTTTTATATTGTGGGGATTTATCGGTTGAGTTGTTTATGAGTTCTGGTCGATCAGTTTGATCCACTGTATCGGTAGGAGTTTATAAACACTCGAATACGATGGGTCGACACGATATGCTTTGAAAAGAGGGTAAATTAAAATAAGTTTACCCAAAGTATATCTTGATATAGAGAAGATATATATATATATCAAAATTATAATATATCGGATATATTGGTCGATATTATAATCGAGTAAGATTATAAATGAAATGGTTATGTAAATAACCAATCAGAATTCATATAAGTGAAATACGTGAAATCGAAATGAATTAAATCTGAATTTAAACCAGAAATTAAATTAAAATTCTAGAAAATTGGATAAGTGTTTGTAAATGGATTTGGATTAAAAGTAAGGAAAATTTAAGATCCTGGGAGATTTTAAATTGTTTTACAAGCAGTGTGAATTATATTTTGAAATGAATTTCAAAGTGGAAATGTTTAGAAATGGTTTTATAGTATTGAACTCACTTCGATCACTGGAAAATAGATTCCGATGATGACAGCTACATCATCAGTATTCATTTTCGAGTTGTAAGTGACGAATTACTACCAGAGATACTGTTTTGAATTTGTTTTGGGAAAGACAAGTTGTGTTGAATTTCAAAATGGGATTTATAATATAGAATTGAAAATAGAAATTCAAAGGGAGTTTGAATATATGAAATTAAATAGAATTTGAATAAAATTTGAATAGAAATTGAATAGATTTAACTAATTCGAAGAGGAATTAGTTAATCGAGTTTTGATTTTGAAGTTGAACTTTGAAAGGTGAAATAGGTAAACCAGTTAATTAGCCATTAGTAAATGGATCTTGAATTGAAGTTGAACGTTAGATAAGTAAAGGGGGTTAGTAAATTTATATTTAAAATCGAATATGAAACCTGAGTTTGAAAAAAAGGTAGAATTTGATTAGTTTATAAGTAAGTTAAAATATATTAGAACAAGTCATGTTCAAATATAAAAGTGAAATAGACTAAAGAGTTAATTAACAAATAAATTAACGAATTGAGTTAAAAACGATCAGGTATAGTTAAAATAGATTGGGCAGGCATAAATATACATGAGATAGGTATGGATAAGGTATGAAGGTATATAAATAGAATGCTCGATGAAAAGGTATGTATTTAATTCATATATGAGATTTTATGCGCCGTATCGGCTAGCCACTTGGCTTTTTCTTTTTCTTTTGGATTGGTGAGGGCCATGGGAGGCTATTTGAAATATCCCGATGCTCCTAGTACAAAGGAGGTTATGGCGAATTTTTCTGCGAATTTAAGGAGTTAGAATATTTTTAAGGTAATTTGATAGTTAGAAATCAACGTATCGATATATATAGAAGTCGATAAGGAAATGAACTTAGAAATAGAATAGTAAAATCAAAAAGGAAGACTAAGAATAAGTTCTAGTAAGAATAGAAAGAGAAAGTGTATACGTGTTTAAAAGTGAATAAGTAGTTGTATGGTATTGATTATTCGAGTAAGTAGTCTTATCTGTTTTGACGTTATAAATGTTATTCAGTCAAGGTCTGAGAGGTAGTTATACCCCAACTTGATTGATTTCATTATTAACAAATAAATAGTAAGATTTCAGGCTCGAAGATCAATGTTGAATAAAAGTTAGTTGAATATATTATTTGGATTGTCGTAACGATGTTTTACACAACATCCGTTTTAACCCAAATAAGTGTAAGCTTGGAAATATAATAAAGAATATTTCCAAAGTATAGAAATAAATGAGATCGAAAAAGAGATAAATAATTGGAGTATTTTCCAATTTTAAATAGCATATATTTTCTAAAGTTTAGAAAATAAAGGAAGGAGATATTCGGAAATGTTTTCCAAATAACATAAAAGGCCAATATGGTTATTGAAAATATTTGGTTAATAAATATTGATAAAGAAATAGAGAAGTGATTTAACTAATGGAATATTAATTAAGGGCTTAGTGACATGTTCAAAAGGAAAATTTGATTTTTGAAAAGAGTAAACTGTTTAAAAAACCCCCAGGGAAAGACTGTTTGAATTAAAAACAAATTTAACAGAAATTTGTGAAAGCAAAATTGAATTAAAGTAAAGCCAGTAAAGTGGTAACTGAGATTGAATTAGAATGATATCAAGGCAAATTGGATTGTAAGATTCAAATTTGAAGTGTAACGAGATAATCAAGTTAAGAGTTGGGAATCGAGAAGAAACTCGAGTTAAAATGATATTTGGCTCGGATGTAAGCGAATGGTTGTGTCGTGGATAAAAGCAGTTTGGAATTTGATTGGGATGACCCTCGTATCCGTTGAATTGATAACAGGTGGAAATGATATAATGATATGCTGACAAAAGGTACAAGTTTATATTTCTATTGAGTATGAGATTTATGAGTCGTATTGGCAAGCCGCTTGGCTATTTGATTTTCTTTTGGGTTGGAGATGGCCCAGAGAGGCAAGTTGGAGTTTGGCCGATTACCAGTACAAAGGAGGTGCTGGCGAAATTTTTCGAAAAGATAAGGAGTTGGAAAATTTACCGGATTTTTGAAAATTTTCATTGATAAGAATTAATTAATAATTTAATTGAAATTAAATTGGTTCAGTTGAAACTGAAGTTAAGAAGTGAACAAATATGTTCTAACCTGTCGATAGGGTCGTTCTCTACCTTAGCAATTTCGAGGACGAAATTATTTTAAGTGGGGAAGATTGTAATGACCCGCATTGGCAGAGGTATTATAATTAATTTATTTAATTATATATACAGGGATATAGTGAAATTAATGGTTGTGGAATTAAATAATGGTGAATATTTAATTAAAATAATAAATTTAAAATATTATTTAATCCTGAAATAATCAGAATTGGCAGAAATGACGATATGGTTTGAACTGGATCATCTGTGATATTTAATTCAGCTTGGAATTTGAATTTGAATAACGAATATATTATATAAATGACAGTTTGAACATAGAATTATAATATAATTAAAATCGAGCTTGAAATGGTGCTGTAGTTCGTAAATTGGCGATTCGAACTTCAACCGAATATACAGGATTCGTTTTAAGCTGGATTTCTGTGAAACAAGAAACGTGTGGAGCTGGTAGAGTATATTTTTCTAGTGGAAGAGAAAAATCAGGATTTCGTCGTGTAGATTTTGATGTGCGTCCAAATCAAATTTTAGAAAAGTCGTTGTGGAATTCCTTTATATTTTATAAAGGAATTATTTATATTTAAAAAGGTGACCCAGATTTCAAATATCGAGTTATAAACCCAACGGGAGCTGTACGGTATTCCACTGTGAATATGTACGATGATATTAATTAATTAATATTTAATTTAATTATATTTAAATATATTTATATAATTAAATGGGTCATCCAGAGCTGTAAAAATAGTCAGTTTTGCAAACGAAGTCGGAATTCGATGAAACTAATTTAGTTGGATCCGCAATGTCAAATAGTTGTTAGATTTCCAGTTTCGTGATTTTTAGAGTCACTGGGTGGCCGTACGGATTTTTAGAGTGAAAAACAGTCAGTATTTCGATGGTTAAAAATACGCTGTGTGAGCAAACGAAGTCGGAAATCGACGAAACCAGTTTTGTTGGGTTCGCAATATCGAACTCTAACTACATGTCCAGTTTATTGATTTTTAGGTGTCATAGGTGATCATGGGGATTTTTAAAGGACAAACGAAAGTAACAATGGATTATAAACGAATAAAATAATCAAAACAAAAATATCTCCACCCTTTTTCTTTATATATACCCCTTCCCTCTCTTAAGACCTAGCTCAAATCCTCTGTAAATCAAAGAAAGTGAGCCGCAACTTCATTTAATCTTCAAGTAAATAAATCAAGAGAAAATCTCAACGGAATTCATTGGGGTTGGATTCATTGAGCTCGTGAGTGGAAGAGCTTCACTTGGGTACCATCGAAATGAGGTGCGATGCATTTTTGGGGTGCTCGAAATTTGTCCAGGTGAGGCTAGGGCTGCGGGTCGTACTCAATATGGTGGGGTGTCGGCTAAGATAAGGTGGCAGATGGACTTGTAGGGAGGAGGCGCACCGATTGATGTTGGTAGGAGAGTCTCCGGTGGATTTTCTGGTGGTGTGATGCCTGTACTGCGTCGAGAAGACTGGGTGTCGCGACAGTAAGAAGGGGATCGAGTTGAGATCGACGGATGCGAAAAGACGGAGCTTGTCACGAGATAGGAAATGGTGATTTTAGATGTTGGAATCTTGAAGTGTAGATGGATGTTGGGGTGAGAGGTTGTGTAGATGGCGGTGGAGTTGTGCCTGGAATCGAATTTCACTTCAGACAATTGGGGGAAGAAGGAAATAAACGGAGGCGGTTGGATCTTTTCTAAAGCGGGCTGAAATGAGATGGTAAAGGCCCAATTTAAAATGTATTCAAGTTTAAATTAAATTAAATAGTATAAATGCTGTAAAACCAATAACTATATCATACGTTATCAGAATTGGGCAAAACAAGATCCGTTGGGATCGTATGGACGGGTGCAACACAATGAGACTGACCGGGAGTGAATCCGAGCTCTTTACAATTTATGGCGAAATAAATTGTCCGACTGAATCAAATAACGCAAACCGTTATTTAACGGCTAACACGCAAATGTGAGTAAATCTCACTAACTCTGAACAGTTATAATTTCATGTTGTATTTTTAGAACTGTTAAATATTGGTTGTTTGACTGTGTGTTGACTGTTTGATTGAACTGCTAGTCAGTTAGTTGAATTTCTATATTTGTTTCTGTTTAACAGAATATATCATATGGAACTGAAAGTGATGTTATCTAGATTGTTTAACATCTGTGATGCAGGGAAACGGGATGGAGGAACCCAACTGGGTTCCTCAACATTTATTTTACTGTTATTCATATAATGTGATATATGATGTGTTATATAATCTATTGTCGATTATATGTGTTTGAACGATATTGATCATCATGATTTGATATGTTAAATATCATAACATACCGGAATGGTGAAAAGGGAATTTTCAAAATGAATATTGAAAATAGATTATTTATAAAATCAAAGGATTTTATAAAAGAGATAATATTTATAACAATCAAAGAAGATTTTATAAAAGGAATTATTTATAAATGGAATATTTATAAATAGAAATTTATTTATAAATGGATTATTTATAAATAGAAAATACTTAGAAATGAAACCCTAAAGAAATTATTTGCAAACCATTTGCAAATAGATTAGAACGAGAAAGGTTTGTAAACCTTTTACAAATCAATCAGAAAGGGAAATCATTTGTAAAGTGAAGAACCGTTACTAAAAGTAAATCTTTATAAATGAAAAGTGTTATCGAATATAGTTTATTCGAATAGTAAAAGGGGTTAAACGATGTTAGTTTAATCGAGTTAAAGGGAGTTAATCGATGTTAGTTTAATCGAAAGGAGTTAATCAAATATATAGTTTATTCGAATAGAGTTAAAGGAGTTATCAAATATAGTTTATACAAATAGAATAAAGGAGTTAATCGAATATATAGTTTATTCGAATAGAGTTAAAGGAGTTATCAAATATAGTTTATTCGAAATAGTAAAAGGAGTTAATCGAATATAGTTTATTCAAATAGTTAAAGGAGTTAATCGAATATATAGTTTATTCAAATAGAATTAAAAGAGTTATCGATTATAGTTTATTCGATAGGAGTTAAGTGAATAGAGTTAAAGTTAAATCAAAAGAGTTAAGTGAATAGAATCAAATGAGTTAATCGAATATAGTTATTCGAATAGAAGCAAATGAGTTAATCGAATATAGTTTATTCGAAGAAAGTAAAAGGAGTTATCGAATATAACTTATTCGAAAGGAGTTAAGTGAAATGAGTAAATCAATAGCGTTAGTCAAATAGAGTTAATCCAATAGTGTTAGTCCAATAGAGTTAATTGATAAGGGTTAATCAAATAGAGTTAAGTGAAAAGAGTCAATCTAATATAGCTATTCGGAGGAGGGTTAAGTAAGAAAGTTAGTAAAAGGAATATAAAGTGAACTTTGCCTATTTCAAAGTTAGAAATGTTGTTCAGTTAAGGTCTGAGAGGTAGTTCTACCCCAACTTGATTGGCTTCGTTTTTAACTAAGGAATAGTTAAGGTTTGGAAGTAAAGGAAACGGTTTGCGTTGGCATAGCGATGTTTGTTTAAACATCTATCTAAGTCCAATGAAGAAGTTTTGGAAATGTTTTCCAAATAAGAAACCAGAAATGTTTTCTAATAAAGAAAACAAGAAATGGAAATGTTTTCCATTATTAATAACGTATATTTTCCAAACTTAGAAAATAAGAAATATTGAATATAGGGAAACAGGAGATAGGTAAATTAATGAAATAAAGAGATAAATGTTGAATGATGTTCGATCGATATTATTTCCATTTGGAAATAATATCGTTGTTTGCACATCTATTTTTCTACGATAGTTAAATCACAGACTATCGAAGTTTTGACCATTTTAACGTTGTTAATATAGAGAGACCGGTTGGATTATTATCCAAAGAACCACTCTGTATTGGCATAAGCGTTGCGAATCATATACGCCAAAGGAAATTGAAGACGTAGTTATGCAAGGGCTATCCTGTTTACAGAATAGTGCCTTCGGTTCATCCTGTTCCTGGATGACTTGTATGGACGGATGTCTGACAGAGTATTTCCAGACGATCACGTATATTGATTTCTCCAACCGTACCAAGAGTGGAAGCGGAGAAGGAAACTTCTTTTAGCTAACACATAATGTATGGTTGAGGACGCAAATCGATGATTTGATGGATTTGACGATGTGGCATTCAAAGTGAATCTGGTGTGATGATAAAACGTAGCTTCTAGCCTCACCTCCGGTAAATGACAGAAATCGGGCAGGCAGCATGGCTAAGTCGGTCGCACCGAAGTAGGGTGTATAATCACCTGATCTAGAGTTTCATTTACTTCTAAAAATCTATTGTTGATGCTGTCCCATTCGGGAAACGGTTGCTGATCCCAACCATTGGTGATATGCATTCGATACACTCAAGTGAAATGAGTGGTCGGTCATGTGTGGCCGGGTTGCAAGATGTTCTTGTTGAACCTAGTGTATTCCTCTCTAGAGGTACACTAGCGAAAGGTGGTTCCATACCTTGTCATAGTTGGAAATCCATTACCCAATACGTGCTTGCGGTTTTAATTGTATACTATATATGTAGAACGTAAGATGAAAGCGTTCTGCTAGATGATTATTATATTGTGTTGATAGACATTTTTATAATATCAAAGGGTTTTTGATATAAAGACATTTGGATTCTCATAAGGGAAAAATCCGTTCCGTTATACGGTGTGGTCTTATGAGATATCAATTACTTGTTTGAACTGTTTAAACTGTTTTACTCGCACCAGTCCCATGACTGGCCCGGAGTTTATTTTGTTGTTTTCCCTAAACTCTTGGGTGCCTAAATTTGTATGGGCAGTCAAGTAGTCAGGATTTACAGATATACTGGAAGGGCTTGGAGCAGGAGGCTTCACGATCATATAGCTATCGTTATTTCCGCTGTGTTGTAAGTGTTGTACCTTGATAATGATATGTATATTCAAGTACAAATTTGTATTTCAAAGTTATGTTATGAAATATATTTATTCATTCCGCTGTGAGATTCGTGTTACTCTGATGTTGTGTTCTTCTTCTTCTTCTATTCTAATTTTCTATCTTATCTTTCCTCACCCTCTAATTTCTTTCACTAATGACTGGTATTTTTCGATGTTTTGGTTATCGACATCGTGTTTATGTCGATAACCAAAGTCGCTCAAAATCCAGGGTCATTACATTACGTATCAAGCATCTTTTGACCATTATAAGGTAAAACCCTATCCTCTAGTGTGCGTTGTAATGTGTGATGGGACCTGGTTCTTATAGTGGTTTCATTTTTCTTAAAAACATTGCGATATTTGATGATTTACTTTATTTATGCACTGGCAATCCAATGGAGTAAACCCGTTCCGCGTTAGCGGTGTGGTCCTGTGATTAGCCTACCTATTAGATAAGTTAAGTATAGAATTCTCACACCGGTCCCACGACTGACCTATAGTTTGTTTCACTTTGCAAACTCGGGTGCCCTCTTTCCACACGGGCAGTCGAGTAGCTTTTTGCAGATATAGTTAAGCAGGATCCTAGATGTAAGTCTGAAGCTGGGTCCAGAATTTTGATGGCCTTCCACTGAGATTAGTTCCGCTGCAATGTATTTAATTTATTGTAAATGTATCTTCGGCTGTATTATTTATTGATGTACTCTGATATATTCTGTACTATGATGTAACATTTATTATTGATGTTATAAAAGTCTGTGTTTTTGTTCTGATGTGTTGTATGCCCAAAGTTGACGTACGCGGGTTTTGAACGGTCTTAATCGATCTTGTGATCGATTGGGGTCGGGCGAAAATCCTGGTCGTTACAAGATTAGTCGCAAGTAAAACTACTACGGCTACAGATGGAGGTTGAACACTACTTTTCCCTTCGACATGTGTCGCATGCCTACAAACTATGGTGAAAAAGAAAGAGAGAAGAGACTCAAGGAGAGAATCAAAAGATAGTGCATATGGCTTTGGGGAATAGCATTTAATTAAAACAAGATTTTTCTTGAAAAATGCTTCTTTGTAAATGGTTTTGAAAATAATTTCAGAAGGTTTTTAAGAAAATTTTGCCCAGTCTGGTAACCTTCGGCTCTGATACCAAATGTAACACCCCACCTCCGCTAGGGTCACTCACAAAGGGAATGCACTAGCTTTGGTGGAGCATTATCTAGGTAAACATACACAGAAATATTACAAGACAGAACATATAAAACAGTGGAAGAAGAACCAAATTTCATTGCTTTAAAATCTAGAAAGGTCTAAAGCCTTTTACATCAAAATGCTATTAAATCCATTACATCGAAATCTGTCTTGCAATAGTAAAGAAGCATAAAACCATAATTATAAATCATTCCCCAATAAAGCAGCAAAGCAAGCCATAGCCAAGAGCAATCCAAGCCTTCATGAAATAACCTTGGAGCTTGGTAAGATCCGAACTAAGCTGTGTTCCCACCCTGCGAACCTGGGGCGGAAAACGGAAGAAAAAGAGGCGAAACAAACTTGGTCAGTCATAAAGACTGAGTAAAACCTAGTGACTTTCAGCATAAAAACAGGGAAAGATAATATGGCATGAATAAACTGAAAGTAAACGTAAGCATGATGACAAGATAAGCTACAGGCACGATAACTAAGAATAACATTATAGGATAACATTGCAAGGTTCCCATTCAGGATGAACTAAGTATAGTTTCGCAAGATTTCTATCAAGCATCACAAGATTTCTCTACTTCGCCATTAAAATGATATCTATTTGCTCTGATTTCCTAAATTCTCTGCACCAACTGTACTAGTATCCCAACCCGTATCATCCTTTCCATGTATATGTACAGTCCCTTGCCGTATATCGTACGGGTTTCATCACGTATTTCTATACTACTTCAACATTGTGCCACTGTAACACCCCGTAATTTGAACATAAAAATTCACAAATTAAAGTATACTTAATTAAGTGAAATGGGTTGCGCAGAGAAATATATATATTGATATATATATATATATATAATTGAAAATTAAATAAATAAATATGCAAATATGTTCAAAACAGCGAATTGGGAGAGGGAAATAACCGAACCGGCTGATTTTTGTGGTCGACCCAAGCCCGCTGGATCGACTAGGGTTAATCCAGGGTGTTTGGCTGTCAACCCGTGGGCCGATTCGCTCGAATGCAGATTTTGCATTTGAATGGTTCTCATGGTTCAGCTTTAATCTAAAGGCCCTAGATGGTTCCTACACTTGACTTCTTCCCCAAGACATGCTTTGATGGCTTGGATTGAATCTAGGGTTAATCCTATGGCTAATCCTATGGCTAATACTATCCTAATCCTCTATAAAAAGACCCCTAAACCTAGCTTAAATCACCGTTATTCAATCCTACAACTAAACTATGTCAAATTTGTTCCTCTCATGGCCTCCACTCTCATGCTAAAATTCCTAAGCCTATTTCTATGAGAGATTGTGAGTTCATACAAGTGCTTTCAAACTTGTATGAGTGTTCTTAGTTTGCATTCAAGTCAAGTTGCAACATTTCTATTTCAAAGCAAGGATTTTTATTGATTTGGCATTTTGGTGCTTGCATAAGGGCTTCGTCTCAATCTTTATAATAAATATTCATTTGTGTCTTCATAGCGTAGTAAGCCCTTTTCTACTTTCTTTTTATTGAACTCTAAAGTTAAATGAATGATGCAAGTTTGGTTGATCATTATATGCAAGTTTGGTTGATCATTATATGCGAGTTTGGTTGATCATTATATGCAAGTTTGGTTGATCATTATATGCGAGTTTGGTTGATCATTATATGCGAGTTTGGTTGATCATTATGCAAGTTATGTATGACACATGTTATCATGTTATGCACGTTTGGGTTGATCATTATACACATGATATCATGTTATGCAAGTTAAACTTGAGTTTATGGCCTTAAAGCTTCAAGCTTTATGTTAAAGGTTGCATTTTGGCAACATGAAAGTTATCATATCCCTTATGATAACTTGCATGTGAGGTCAAATACGAACTTCTAGCAACTTCTACATGTTATTTATCACCATGTATCACTCATATGCTAAGTTTGGTTTTATGCATGCTTTTGAAGCCTAATAATGCAATATGCAAGTATATGAACATATGTACATTTCATATGCCACCATGTTAAACTTGTGGCTTCAACATCTTTTTGTCATGATTATGCCAAGTTCCCTATTTTATCGTTTATGCGTTGTTGCGATTATGTAAACGATGGGATTATGTTGGGGTTGGGTAACATAATGACATGAACATGATTTTTGTAACATGACGTGATATGTTAACTTGTAATTATGTTTTGGAAACATAATGGACATGACACTTAGAAAATATGAGTGTGGCCAACTCGAGGTTGGGTTGAGTTTGTAGCATAAATCTACCCGGACCCGCCCGGCTTAACTAGTGGCTACAAACAATAGGACCCAATGTGAGAAGTTGGTCATGTTGTGCTCGAACCCGAGGTTAGACCTAGTTGTGGTGTAAAGCTACCCGGACCCACCCGGCTAAACTAGTAACCACAACAAAGTCTAATGTGAGAGGTTAAAGCGCATTAAGTTAATTAATGCCTCCTGATTAGGGTTAAGTCATGGTCCACTTAATACTTAACCAATTTGGGCTTGATGGATTAATCGAGGTTAAGTCAGGAGCCTTGGGTACTCTTAACCGATTTAATCCACGTTTGGATCGGGTTAACCACATTTAACCCGTTAAGAAACCCTAGTTGCGTGGTCCTTTTCAGCAGTAACCTTCTAGGTAGTATCATATGACCCTAGGACTAGGCTAGGGTGGGGCACGATTACTGGGCTGATTGTAAGAGACCAAAAGAGACGGCTGAATGATGCCCCGGTTGTTCAGGCGGACAATGGTCGTGCACATTAAGTCCGGAGTTGAACACGGGCACCGGTAGGTTTGGACTGTGCATCATGGTATGGTGTCAGAGGGTTACACCATAGGGCCTGATACACCCTATGGGGTGGACCCTGCACAGTCAACTACATTACATGACTAAGCCGTATGACACCGACACTTGACGAGTTAGGCTTATAGGGAGCCGATCGACTAGACTGTCTAGTTGGACCTTGATTTAGGTCACCTCATTATATTGGGCCAAGCTTGGGCCAAGGGATCAATTCTTGTTTTTACTTGACATGTTAGAATGCCAGTACACCCGTGGTGCAAAACTTAACCTTGATTATGCGATGACACCTTTATCTATCTTGTTAGTTAATCACCATGCCAGTATGTTGTTATCCTTATGTTCATCTCAACTTCTCATGCCAGTTAACTTTACTAGTTCATAGACAGACAGTAGTAGGGCTTACCAGTCTTTTTGACTGACCCGTTTTCTTTTGCCTCTTTTCTTTCGTCCCCCCCCCCCCCCTCAGGTTCTCAGGGTGGGAACATTGGAGCTTAGCTTGGATCTTTACAGCTTGCTTACTGGATTTGCTCATGTACGGTTTTGGACATTGAGCTAGCTATGGTTTATCACTTCACTTTGGGGATAGTACTTTATGTATTTCAGTTTTTCAGTTTAAGCTTTTATCTAGACTTTGTTTGATGGAAAATAACGATTAAGTACTTTATTGTAACTTAACTATGGTTTTGGAAATGCAAGTTTTATCCGCTTCTTTACTACTCTGTTTTACTTATATGTTCTGTCTTGTGATATCTGCATGCATGTTTACCTTGTTTAACACCCCTCCAAATCTAATGTCCTTGCAAGAGTGGCATTGGCGGAGGTGGGGTGTTACATTTGGTATCAGAGCATAAGGTTTACAAGATTTGAGCAAAAGTGTTTTTAAAACATACCTTTTGAAAAACTATTTTCAAAACCAATCAAGTATTTTCCAAGAAAGGTCTAGTTATTTTTTAAAAAAAAAGGGCTATTCCCCAAAAGCCATAGCACTATCCTTTGTTTCTTCGTTCTGAATCTATCTTTTTCCTTTTTCAGTATGGCCGATAATTTTTCCATCCTGGAGGGCGTACCAGTACCTATTTGGTTTAGAAGGTACATGGAGGCAAGGGCGAACGAAGCCGGCCCCGCGAACATTCCTCCTCCTTTCCCCATCACTAACATTTCTCCCCCTCCCGTAGCTGAGGTTCCTCCTCCCCCTCAGCATCCGCAAGAAGATTTCGCAAAGCTTTGCAAAGATTTTAAAGCGATGGGTTGCAAGAATTTTGTCAGAACGGAGACTCCCGTGGAGGCAAGAAAATGGTTAAAGGAAACTGAAGACCTCTTTGCTATCTTTGATGTGGAAGATCGTAGGAAAGTTCTGTTGGCGGTATGGTTATTGAAAGGGGAAGCTGCTTATTGGTGCGTAGTCACCACCACTACTAGACCCATTGAGACTTGGGCCGACTTTAGGGCGAGATTTGGGCTTAAGTTTCTATCATCAACAGAAGAGAACCTTCAGCTAGTGAGGTTCCTATCACTAAAGCAAGGGGACATGACCATTAGAGAATACGTGGATAAGTTTAATCAACTTGCTCAGTTCGGTCTAGAATGGGTTAACACCGCTCGGAAGAAGGCCCTACGCTTTGCTCTAGGATTAAATGAGCCATTGCGCTGTTTGGCCATATCTCATATACCCCTGGGGGCGACCTTCGAGAGTTTAGTGAATATGACCCTACTTCAAGAAGAAGATAAGAGTGTCAAGAAGGAGGTCAAGGTAAATGAGTCCCAAGGCAAGAAGGAAGATACCGAGAAAAGAGATAAGAACAACAACAATAGCAAGGACAACAAGTCAAGAGAAAGAAGGAAGTGCAACTTCTGTGGGATTACGGGGCACATAGCCAAAGACTGTAGGAAGAAGAAGAGGAAGTTGGGCGAATACTTTCATTGTGGAGAGACTGGACATTTTAGCAAGGATTGTCCCAAGAAGCATGGACAAGGGCAAGGACAAACTCAGCAACTAGGACCCTCTGGAGAGCAATTGCAGGCTCTCCTCGCTCTTCCAGCTTTTGATCGAGGTAGAGTTTTTATAGAAATTCATGTTTACATTTCTGATTTTCCTGTTCGCACCTTATTTGATTCTGGCGCATCGCATAGTTTTATCTCTTCTGATATTGTTGAAAGTTTGCACCTAAGTACTAGCATAGTTGAGGATCCCGTTTGTGTTTCAAATCCAATTGGGGGTTCCGCCCATCTGTTTATGATTTGTGTGGATTTGAAAGTTTCTATCTTGGTCGTAGAATTCACGTGTAGTGCTTATGTTCTCGGGGTCACGGGATATGGGTTGGTCTTGGGCATGGATTGGTTGTCCAGTTATGGAGCCATCCTCGATTGTGAGCATAGGGTGGAGAGGCTCATGACTCGCCTCGGTAATACCCTAGAAATTTCTTGTAACCCTAGAGGTCCCGTCATGTTATGTTATCTTGAATCTCTTGACTCGTCCATCGATGATCTGCAATCTGTAAGGGTGGTCCGAGACTATCCTGATGTCTTTGAAGAAGTAAGGGGGCTACCCCCTAAGCGGGAGATAGATTTCCGCATTTATCTGGTTGATAATGCCGAGCCAGTTACATTGCCCGTTAGGCACATGGCCCCACGAGAAAGGAGAGAGCTTGATAAGTAAATCAAGGAATAGCTTGGGTAAAATTTCATTAGGCGAAGCATTTAAGAATGGGGTGCTCCGGCGGTATTCGCTACTAAGGCGGATAGTCCATTTTACTTAAGCATGGGTTAGAGAAATCACCCTATTAAGTACATTTGGTAACGTGGATTGGCACATGTTTTCAAGAGATAGTTTTCTGCGTGGGATACCACATAGTATGTAAACGAGATCCAAGATTCACTAACGAATCTTGGAAAGCTTGCATGAAACCATGAGTACGCAGTTGGGTGAAAGCCAAGTATTTTAGGCAAAGAATAAGTGGAAGTGGAATGAGAGGCAACGGTGAAAAGAGTTCTAACTCATATTTTGGAAATAAGAATTAAGAACTACGGAATTGTGAAGTTAAAAAACGGTCAAGGCACGATGGGATTAAGCACAAGAAAATGCGGCTTAGGAGACTGAAGACTAGATACGCGCGTTATATCTCTTTCTAGGAGTATATCCTTGATCCCTATTGTTCCGTAGAGCTTACTCGCATGCTATCTTTTAAGTATATCCTCTCGGTCCTATCCTCAATCTTAGTTCTGTTGCAAACCCCATAAGGAGTATGACTCGCCTGTTTGTGAGATATAGTTGGGGTGAAGATGTTCGTCACCAAACTATTTGGGCTTTATGGGATATGGATAATAATTGATAGACTTACAAAGAAAGCCCATTTTATTCCGGTGAAAAGCAAGAGGACTGTATCATGGCTAGCATCTGTTTATCTTCAAAAGATAGTGCGGCTGCATGGAGTTCCTTCTAGCATAGTTAGCGATCATGACCCAATTTACACTAGCCAGTTCTGGAACAGTTTGCAAGAAGCAATGGGTACGCAATTGAATCTGAGTACAGCCTATCACCCCCAGACGGATGGCCAAACCGAAAGGGTGAATAGAGTGCTAGAAGTTCTTTTGAGGTTTTGTGTTCTCGACTTCGGTGGTACTTGGGAAGACCACCTTCCTCTTGTAGAGTTTGCTTATAATAATAACTATCAAGCTAGCATAGGGATGGCACCAT
Organism: Allium sativum; assembly: GCA_030737875.1. Lineage (NCBI taxonomy): Eukaryota > Viridiplantae > Streptophyta > Magnoliopsida > Asparagales > Amaryllidaceae > Allium > Allium sativum. The sequence goes on along the minus strand of CM060923.1, from coordinate 554,288,202 downwards.
TTGAAGCTTCGTATGGGAGGCCGTGCAAGCCACCAACATGTTGGTGGGAAGACGACGGATAAGCTTATAATTGAGCCCGACATGATAAGGGACACATCCGAGAGGGTTGAATTGATTCGAAGACGGATAAAAACGGCCCAAGACAGACAGAAATCCTATGCAGACAAGCGAAGGACATATTTGGAATTTAAAATTGGAGATATGGTCTTTGTGAAAATTTCTCCTTTGCGAAATATGGTTCGCTGACACCAAGGATCGTAGGACCCTTCCCTACTATAGAAAGAGTCGGGAAGATGACTTATAAGGTGGAATTGCCGAGAAGCTGGCCGGAATGTCTTTCATGTCTCGCATCTCCGGAAGTGTTTGCATAGACCCTCCAAAGTGGTTGAACCAAGCATTCTTGAAGACATTGAGGTAGAGAAAGAAGCAACCTTGAGAAGAGCTCCGATTCGTATCTTGGGAACAGAGATCAAGAAGCTAAGGAATCGAGAGGTCAAGTTGGTGAAAGTTCAGTGGGGTGAAGCCGACGAAGATGCAACTTGGGAAACCGAGGAGAAGATGCGTGGGCTTTATCCATTTCTTTTTTAGGGTACATTCTCGATCTCTTTTCCTAATTAGCATATCTTTCTTTTTATCCGCGTTTATCTTGTTTCGTAGATCTTGTCATGAGAACCTTAGGTAGAAACCCTTGGTTGAAACATGTATTTGAAACATGTTATGCTTGATGGTTGCAAGTGGTTGCAAGTGTTTGCACGTGGATACTCGTGGATGCATGATACACATTAGGCACTAAGATCGGCTCACACACTTTCATGTTGCATATGCATGAGTGCTTATACTTATTCATGGATGAAACTTGTTGAGCTATCACGTGGATGTTGCATATGGATGAATATTATGTGCACTCATGTAGAGATTATAAATTATGTTAGGAATTTTCATACATATGGACTCATTTCACTAACATATTTTGCATTAAGGAGGTTTACTGTATCAGTAACCGCCTGATTTTTGCATTAGATAAGTACATATACACACACCTTTGCATATGATCATACAACATTTAGAATCTTTTAAGTACAATGACTGTACGTGGATGATGTTTTGAGTAGATGGTTGATGGATAGTAGGATACGTTCTTCCTAACTTGGAGATTTCGGGGACGAAATCCTTTAAGGAGGGGAGAATGTAACACCCCGTAATTTGAACATAAAAATTCACAAATTAAAGTATACTTAATTAAGTGAAATGGGTTGCGCAGAGAAATATATATATTGATATATATATATATATATATATATATAATTGAAAATTAAATAAATAAATATGCAAAAATGTTCAAAACAGCGAATTGGGAGAGGGAAATAACCGAACCGGCCGATTTTTGAGGTCGACCCGAGCTTACTGGGTCGACTAGGGGTTAATCCAGGGTGTTTGGCTGTCAACCCGTGGGCCGATTCGCTCGAATGCAGATTTTGCATTTGAATGGTTCTCATGGTTCAGCTTTAATCTAAAGGCCCTAGATGGTTCTTGCACTTGACTTCTTCCCCAAGACATGCTTTGATGGCTTGGATTGAATCTAGGGTTAATCCTATGGTTAATACTATCCTAATCCTTTATAAAAAGACCCCTAAACCTAGCCTAAATCACCATTATTCAATCCTACAACTAAACTATGTCAAATTTGTTCCTCTCATGGCCTCCACTCTCATGCTAAAATTCCTAAGCCTATTTCTATGAGAGATTGTGAGTTCACACAAGTGCTTTCAAACTTGTATGAGTGTTCTCAGTTTGCATTCAAGTCAAGTTGCAACATTTCTATTTCAAAGCAAGGATTTTTATTGATTTGGCATTTTGGTGCTTGCATAAGGGCTTTGTCTCGATCTTTATAATAAATATTCATTTGCGTCTTCATAGCGTAGTAAGCCCTTTTCTACTTTCTTTTTATTGAACTCTAAAGTTAAATGAATGATGCAAGTTTGGTTGATCATTATATGCGAGTTTGGTTGATCATTATATGCGAGTTTGGTTGATCATTATATGCAAGTTTGGTTGATCATTATATGCAAGTTTGGTTGATCATTATATGCAAGTTTGGTTGATCATTATATGCAAGTTTGGTTGATCATTATGCAAGTTATGTATGACACATGTTATCATGTTATGCAAGTTTGGGTTGATCATTATACACATGATATCATGTTATGCAAGTTAAACTTGAGTTTATGGCCTTAAAGCTTCAAGCTTTATGTTAAAGGTTGCATTTTGGCAACATGAAAGTTATCATATCCCTTATGATAACTTGCATGTAAGGCCAAATGCGAACTTCTAGCAACTTCTACATGTTATTTATCAACATGTATCACTCATATGCTAAGTTTGGTTTTATGCATGCTTTTGAAGCCTAATAATGCAATATGCAAGTATATGAACATATGTACGTTTCATATGCCACAATGTTAAACTTGTGGCTTCAACACCTTTTTGTCATGATTATGCCAAGTTCCCTATTTTATCGTTTATGCGTTATTGCGATTACGTAAACCATGGGATTACTTTGGGGTTGGGTAACATAATGACATGAACATGATTTTTGTAACATGACGTGATATGTTAACTTGTAATTATGTTTTGGAAACATAATGGACATGACACTTAGAAAATATGAGTGTGGCCAACTCGAGGTTGGGTTGAGTTTGTAGCATAAATCTACCCGGACCCGCCCGGCTTAACTAGTGGCTAAAAACAATAGGACCCAATGTGAGAAGTTGGTCATGTTGTGCTCGAACCCGAGGTTAGACCTAGTTGTGGTGTAAAGCTTCCCGGACCCGCCCGGCTTAACTAGTAACCACAACAAAGTCTAATGTCAGATGTAATGACCCGCATTTTTAGAGATATGTAATTAATTTATTTAATTATATAAGTGGTGATTTAGAGAAGTTAATGATCGTTTAATTAAATAATATTGAATTTTTAATAAATAATTATAATATAATAATATATTATAATGTCGATATTGTCGGAAATAGTGAAATTCACAATATCGTGTGAATTGAATAGCATACGAGATTTGGTGGAGTTTCAATTCGAAATATAAAAACGATTATATTGAATCGACGACAGTGGAACGTATAGTTTATAATATATTTATAAACGAGCTCGAAATGGCGCTGCAGTTCACTATTTGGCGATTTGAACTTCAACTGAATGTACAGGGTTCGTTTTAAACCGGATTTCTGTGAAACAAGAAACGTGTGGAGCTGGTGGAGTATATCTTTCTAGTGGAAGAGAAAAATCGGGATTTCGTCGTGTAGATTTTGATGTACGTCCAAATCAAATTTCAGAAAAGTCGCTGTGAAATTCCTTTAGAATTCGTAACGCTTTATATACGTTATAAAAGGATTTTTCAATGTAAATTGAATATCGAATCAATCTGGACTCGGAATAGCAAGTATATAATTACCCTAGAGCTGTATGGTATTCCTCAGTGAATATAGACGATAATATTTATTTTTAAATATAAAATTAAATTATATTTAAATATATTTATATATTTAAATAGGCTATTTAGAGCGTTAAAAATAGCCACTTTTGCTAACGAAGTCGGAATTCGACGAAACCAGTTTTGTTGGATCCGCAATGTCAAATAGTTGTTAGATTTCTAGTTTCGTGATTTTTAGAGTCACTGTGTGGTCGTACGGATTTTTAGAGTGAAAAACAGTCAGTATTTCGACAGTTAAAAATACGCTGTGTGGGCATACGAAGTCGGAATTCGACGAAACCACTTTCGTTGGGACCGTAATGCCAAACTGTAGGAGCATGCCAATTTTCGTAATTTTTGGGTATCGTATGTGATCGTAGGAATTTTTAAACACGAATTAACAACAGAATATACCGAGAATATTCCTTCTACAAAATATCTAGATATTTGTCTCCACTATAAATATCCCTCCCTTAAAAATTTCTAAACCTAATTTTCTCATTTCTAAGTCAACCCCAAAGGAAAACCGCCGTTGTTTTTCTTTTGTTCTCAGCAAAAGTTTCAAGCAAAACAAAAATCAAAAGAAAAGGGATAAAATCCTATAAATTAAAGGATTTCTATATTTGGAAAGGGGATAGCACGCGCTTCATCGCAGTATGGTTTTCAAGTGGCTCGACATCATTTTTGTGTCTCACTGGGAAACTCATCGGCAGCACTTGAGTTCGAGTTTTGGGGGAAAAGGTAGATCAATGCAATGTTTTGATGAGGTACTTGGATTTCGGGCATTACAAAGTACCAGCGTGGAAACTATGGTGAGATTCGAACACAATTTAGTTCGATACAGTGACTGTCAGCGTGGTTTCAAGTGGAAATCGAAATCCAATTCTTGAGTTCGAGTTGAAATGAGTTGGTACGTGTTGATGGAGATTTAAAGTAGGAGTTGAACGGGGTAAACAGATCGATGTTGCGGTGGTTTCTGGCCTAGCTGTTGTCGACGGGTTTTTCGGTTGCGAGACCGAGTTCGACATGTAGGATATGGGAGCGACGAGATTTTGAAGGGGAATGTCATGGCGGCAACGGTTTGAGGGACGGTGGTGAAACGAAGAAGAAAAGGGAGATCGAAGTCATGGAAAATGGTTGGAAACGTTCGTGGAGCTCACGGTGAATTTGGGGAAGATGAGATGGAGCACGGGTTTTACATTTGAGGATGGGCTTGCTGGGTTATAGGGTGGGGAGTTGGGCCTGTTTACAAGGTAAAGGCCCGAGAAGTAATAATAACTTAGTTTTGTTTAATTAAAATAATATACGAACTTGAAAAATGGATATCTTGCTCGTATATTATCAGAATTGGACGAAACAAGATCTGATGGGATCGTATGGACGAGCACAACGCAATGGAACTGATTGCGAGTGGATTGGAGCTCGTCTGAATTTATGGCGAAATAAACTGTTTGATTCAAATCAAACAACAGTTTATCGTTCTTTAACGATGAACTGCCAAAGTGAGTAAAACTCACCAACTCTGAACAGTTATATTTTTATAATGTATTTCTAGAACTGTTAATCATCTGTTGATTGCTGTGTGTTGGTTGATTGATTGAACTGCTAGTCAGTTAGTTAAATTTCTGTATTGATTCTGTTTAACAGAATATATCATATGAAACTGAAAGTGATGTTATCTATATTGTCTAACATCTGTGATGCAGGGAAACAGGTTGGAGGAATCCGACTGGATTCCTCAATAGTTATTTTATTGTTTTTCATATATTTTAATATATGATGTGAACTATAACCTGTTGTTGATTGTGTGTATATAGACGAGATTAGACATCGTGATTCGATATGATTGAATACCATGACATACCGGAATGTTGATAAAGGAATTATTTCAAAGTGATATTGAAAACAGAATGTTTATAAATTGGAAAATTTATAAATGAGAGATATTTATAAATTTAAATATTTATAAATAAGGAATATTTATAAATTGGGATATTTATAAATAGGATATATTTTAAAAAGGAAAATAAATTCAAAACAATTCTTTTTGAATGGAAAGGCCTGTGTGGTGGGTTTGGGGATTTTCCCGATGCTCCCGTTACAAAGGAGGTTATGGCGAATTTTCCCGGGAATTTAAGGAGTTAGAATATTTCAAGAATAAATTTGAAAAGGGAATATTTGTAAACCATTTACAAATAGAATTGAAAAGGAAACGTTATAAAAGGGAAATCATTTTTAAAGTGTAGAACCGTTATTTAAAAGTAAATCTTTTCAATTGAATAAAACGTTGTTAAAAAGGAAATCTTTATAAAGTGAATAAAGTAAATCGAATATGGTAATCGAAAGGAGTTAATCGATGTTAGTTTCATCGAAAGGAGTTAATCGATGTTAGTTTCATTGAAAGGAGTATCGATGTTAGTTTCAATCGAAGGGAGTTAATCGATTAGAGTTAAATCAAAGGAGTTAATCGAATACAGTTTATTCGAATAGAGTAAAGGAGTTAATCGAATATAGTTTATTCGAATAGAATTAGAGGAGTTATCGAATATAGTTTATTCGACAGGAGTTAAGCAAATAGTTAGGTTAAACTAAGTGAATTAGTTAAGTGAATTGGTTAAGTTAACCAAAGTGAATTAGTCGAGTTAATCAAAGTGATTAGTTCAGTTAATCGAGATAAGTAAATCAAGTTAGGGTAATCGAGTTGAATTAGTCAGTCGAGTAAATAAATTGAGTTAGTCAAACCAAGTAAAACCAGTTAGAGTTAAACAGTTAGAGTTAAAACAAACATAGTTATTCAGGATGAGTCGCCATTTAGCACGACTGCTAGCGTAATTCGCAGGGCTGTAAATAGCCTACGGCGGTCGGATGTTTCCTGAGGGAATCAGGCGTAACCATTGTGATCGCTGCGATCTAGAGTTGAGCGAATGGAGTTAAAGGATATAGAGTTAAGCAAAATTAGAATCTGACTAGAGATTAATAAGTTGAATGGTTTTCTGAGTATCGATCTGATGTTGGTTTCGACCTTCGGGGTTTATGCTTAGGGAGTTGTTCTCTTATTAGTTTATAGTTAGAGTCTGATAGTTGTGGAAGGATAGTGATACGTAAATAAACAATGGAAATGTTTTCCAACGTTGATAACAAATATTTTCTAAATACAGAAAATAAGGAAAACATGTATAGATATACATGATGATTGATCGATTGACATTCCATTTGGAAATAAGATCGTTGTTTGCACACGGACATTTTTATTTGATAGTTAAATCATCGACTATCAATGTTTTGACCATTTTACGTTGTTAATATGGAGAGACCGGTTGGATTATTATCCATAGAACCACTCTGTATTGGCATAAGCGTCACGAATCATATATGCCAAAGATAATTGAAGACGGAGTAAAATGCAAGGGCTATCCTATTTACAGAATAGTGCCTTCGGTTTGTCCAGTCCCAGGACAACTTGTATGGACGAAGGTCTGACAGAGTATATCCAATGGATCGCGTAAGTTGATCTGTTCAAACGTATTCACGTTTGGTGGCAGAGGAATTCGTTTCTCTTAGCTGTATACCCGTGTTATTTTTGGATAAGTCAATTTGTGATTTGGCGGGTATGACGATGTGACATTTCTAAGTGAATGAAGATGGATGTCTGACATAGTATTTCCAGACGGTCACGTACATTGATTTCTTCAACTATACCAAGAGTGGAAGCGGAGATGGAAACTTCTTTTAGCTGACACGTAATGTATGGTTGTAGACGTCAATTAGTGGTTCTGATGGATCTGACAATGTGGCATTCGAAGTGAATCTGATGTGATGATAAAGCGTAGCTTCTAGCCTCATCAACCGGTAAATGACAGAAATCGGGCAAGCAGCATGGCTAAGTCGGTCGCACCGAAGTAGGGTGTATAATCACCTATCTAGTGAATATTCATTTGTTTCTTAAATCTATCAATGCTGTCCCATATATATACGGGAACGGTTGCTGATCCCAACCGTTGGTGATGTACATTCGATACACTCAAGCGAAGTGAGTGGTCGGTCATGTGTGGCTGAGTTACAAGATGTTCTTGTTGAACTCCAGTGTATCGTTCCTAGAGTACACTGATCGGAAGGTGGTTCCATACCTTGTCATAGTTGGAAATCTATTACCCAATACGTGCTTGCGATTTTGATTGTATACTATATATGTAGAACGTGAGATGAAAGCGTTTCTGCTAGTTGATATCTATTTGTACATAGACATTATTATAATATCAAAAGGTTTTTGATATAAAGATACTTTGGATTCTCATAAGGGAAAATCATGTTCCGTTCTGCGGCATGGTCTTATGAGATATCGTTTACTTGTTCATATACCTGTTTAAACTGTTTTACTCATACCAGTCCCATGACTGACCCGGAGTTTACTTTGTTGTTTTCCCTAAACTCTTGGGTGCCTAAATTTGTACGGGCAGTCAAGTAGTCGGGATTTGCAGATACATTGAAGAGCTGGAGCAGGAGGCTTCAGAATCATATAGCTATAGTTTATTTCCGCTGTGTTGTAAGTGCTGTACTCTGATAAGTGTTATTGTATACATATACTGATGTTATTTCAAAGATATGTTATGTTATATTTTATTCGTTCCGCTGTGAGATTCGTGTTACTCTGATGATGATGTTCTTTTTCTTCTTCTATTCTATAAGTTCTATCTTATCTATCCTCACCCTCTGACTTCTTTCTATTAGTTTTCTTGAATTTCTAGTGCGATTTGGGTTGGACTTGTGTTATTTAGTCAGCTCAAATTCCCCCGGATTTTCGGGTCACTACAGTTGGTATCAGAGCTTAAGTTAAGAATTACCTTGGCTCTGTGGCGTGACTCGGTAGAGATAGGGTTAGTAATACCCTAGATTGAGTTGAGTGTATATATACGAGTGCGTATTTGTATTTGATATAAAAAAATGATTTTATATTGTGGAGATTCATTGGCTGAGTTGTTTATGAGTTCTGGTCGATCAGTTTGATCCACTGTATCGGTAGGAGTAAATAAATACTTGAATACGATGGACCGACACAGTATGGATATGTAATATATTATCATATATTAGATATATTGGTTGTAATTGTAATCAGATAAGATTATAAAATGTGAAAGGGTTATATATGACCAATCAGAATTGATATAAGTAAAATATATGAAATTGAAATGAATTAATCTGAATTCAGATCAGAATTGGAATTTAAAATCCCAGAAATGGGAAAAGTGTTTGTAAATGAATCTGGATTAGATATATGTGGATTTTAAAATCCTGGGAGGTTTTAAATTCGTTTACAACATTGTAAAAGGATATTTGGAATTGATTTCAAGTTGGGAATGTTTAAAAATGGGTTTTGAAAGTGCTATAGTATTGAACTCACTTCGGTAGCTGGAAAATAGATTCCGATGTTGATCATCACATCATCGGTGTTCATTTTCGAGTTGTAAGTGACGGATTACTACCAAAGATTTTGTTTTTGAATTGTTTTGAGAAAAACAAGTTGGTTTGAATCCCAAAATGAAAGGTGGATTTTTGAGAAGAAAAACAAAGCTGTTTAAAACTCCCAGAAATAGATGGTTTAATTTAAAACAAATTAAATGTGAATTTGTGAAAGCAAATTGAATTAAAACCCAGTTAAGTGTAAAATTGAATGGGGATAGAATGATATCAAGAAAAAATTGTTCTTGAATAAAATTTGATTGTCGAGATAAGAATCTGAAATGAAAATTGGATTAGGAAGTTAAGAGTTGAAATCGAGAATGGAACTCGAATTTGAAATTTAATTCGACTTAGGTATAAGCGAATGGTTGGGATTTGGTTGAGATAACACCGATATATGTTGGATTGATAACAGGTAAAAATGATAGAGTTGATATACCCGACATAAAGGTACAAGTTTATATTTTATATGAGCTTGGAATTTATGAGCCGAATTGGCAAGCCGTTTGGCGTTTTGATTTTCTTTTGGGTTGAAGAAGGCCCAGAGAGGCGAGTTGGAGTTTGAGATATTGACCAGTACAAAGGAGGTGCTGGCAAAAAATTTTGAAAAGTTAAGGTGTTAGAAAATTTTCAGGACTTTTGAAAATTTTCGATGATAAGAATTAATTAATAATTTAATTGAAATCAAATTGGTTCAGTTGAAACTGAAGTTGAGAAGTGAACAAATATGTTCTAACCAGTCGATAGGGTCGTCCTCTAACTTAGCAATTTCGAGGACGAAATTATTTTAAGTGGGGAAGAATGTAATGACCCGCATTTTTAGAGATATGTAATTAATTTATTTAATTATATAAGTGGTGATTTAGAGAAGTTAATGATCGTTTAATTAAATAATATTGAATATTTAATAAATAATTATAATATAATAATATATTATAATGTCGATATAGTCGGAAATAGTGAAATTCACAATATCGTGTGAATTGAATAGCATACGAGATTTGGTGGAGTTTCAATTCGAAATATAAAAACGATTATATTGAATCGACGACAGTTGAACGTATAGTTTATAATATATTTATAAACGAGCTCGAAATGGCGCTGCAGTTCGCTATTTGAACTTCAACTGAATGTACAGGGTTCGTTTTAAACCGGATTTCTGTGAAACAAGAAACGTGTGGAGCGGGTGGAGTATATCTTTCTAGTGGAAGAGAAAAATCGGGATTTCGTCGTGTAGATTTTGATGTACGTCCAAATCAAATTTCAAAAAAGTCGCTGTGAAATTCCTTTATAATTCGTAACGCTTTATATACGTTATAAAAGGATTTTTCAACGTAAATTGAATATCGAATCAATCGGGACTCGGAATAGCAAGTATATAATTACCCTGGAGCTGTATGGTATTCCTCAGTGAATATAGACGATAATATTTATATTTAAATATTAAATTAAATTATATTTAAATATATTTATATATTTAAATAGGCTATTTAGAGCGTTAAAAATAGCCACTTTTGCAAACGAAGTCGGAATTCGACGAAACCAGTTTTGTTGGATCCGCAATGTCAAATAGTTGTTAGATTTCTAGTTTCGTGATTTTTAGAGTCACTGTGTGGTCGTACGGATTTTTAGAGTGAAAAACAGTCAGTATTTCGACAGTTAAAAATACGCTGTGTGGGCATACGAAGTCGGAATTCGACGAAACCAGTTTCGTTGGGACCGTAATGCCAAACTGTAGGAGCATGCCAATTTTCGTAATTTTTGGGTATCGTATGTGATCGTAGGAATTTTTAAACACGAATTAACAACAGAATAAACCGAGCATATTCCTTCTACAAAATATCTAGATATTTGTCTCCACTATAAATATCCCTCCCTTAAAAATTTCTAAACCTAATTTTCTCATTTCTAAGTCAACCCCAAAGGAAAACCGCCGTTGTTTTTCTTTTGTTCTCACCAAAAGTTTCAAGCAAAACAAAAATCAAAAGAAAAGGGATAAAATCCTATAAATTAAAGGATTTCTATATTTGGAAAGGGGATAGCACGCGCTTCATCGCAGTATGGTTTTCAAGTGGCTCGACATCATTTTTGTGTGTCACTGGGAAACTCATCGGCAGCACTTGAGTTCGAGTTTTGGGGAAAAAGGTAGATCAATGCAATGTTTTGATGAGGTACTTGGATTTCGGGCATTACAAAGTACCAGCGTGGAAACTGTGGTGAGATTCGAACACAATTTAGTTCGATACAGTGACTGTCAGCGTGGTTTCAAGTGGAAATCGAAATCCAATTCTTGAGTTCGAGTTGAAATGAGTTGGTACGTGTTGATGGAGATTTGAAGTAGGAGTTGAACGGGTAAACGGATCGATGTTGCGGTGGTTTCTGGCCTTGCTGTTGTCGACGGGTTTTCGGTTGCGAGACCGAGTTCGACATGTAGGATATGGGAGGGACGAGATTTTGAAGGGGAATGTCATGGTGGCAACGGTTTGAGGGACGGTGGTGAAACGAAGAAGAAAAGGGAGATCGAAGTCATGGAAAATGGTTGGAAACGTTCGTGGAGCTCACGGTGCATTTGGGGAAGATGAGATGGAGCACGGGTTTTACATTTGAGGATGGGCTTGTTGGGTTATAGGGTGGGGAGTTGGGCCTGTTTACAAGGTAAAGGCCCGAGAAGTAATAATAACTTAGTTTTGTTTATTTTAAATAATATACGAACTTGAAAAATGGATATCTTGCTCGTATATTATCAGAATTGGACGAAACAAGATCTGATGGGATCGTATGGACGAGCACAATGCAATGGAACTGATTGCGAGTGGATTGGAGCTCGTCTGAATTTATGGCGAAATAAACTGTTTGATTCAAATCAAACAACAGTTTATCGTTCTTTAACGATGAACTGCCAAAGTGAGTAAAACTCACCAACTCTGAACAGTTATATTTTTATAATGTATTTCTAGAACTGTTAATCATATGTTGATTGCTGTGTGTTGGTTGATTGATTGAACTGCTAGTCAGTTAGTTAAATTTCTATATTGATTCTGTTTAACAGAATATATCATATGGAACTGAAAGTGATGTTATATATATTGTCTAACATCTGTGATGCAGGGAAACAGGTTGGAGGAATCCGACTGGATTCCTCAACAGTTATTTTATTGTTTTTCATATATTTTAATATATGATGTGAAGTATAACCTGTTGTTGATTGTGTGTATATGGACGAGATTAGACATCGTGATTTGATATGATTGAATATCATGACATACCGGAATGTTGATAAAGGAATTATTTCAAAGTGATATTGAAAACAGAATGTTTATAAATTGGAAAATTTATAAATGAGAGATATTTATAAATTTAAATATTTATAAATAAGGAATATTTATAAATTGGGATATTTATAAATAGGAGATATTTTAAAAAGGAAAATAAATTCAAAACATTTCTTTTTGAATGGAAAGGCCTGTGTGGCGGGTTTGGGGATTTTCCCGATGCTCCCGTTACAAAGGAGGTTATGGCGAATTTTCCCGGGAATTTAAGGAGTTAGAATATTTCAAGAATAAATTTGAAAAGGGAATATTTGTAAACCATTTACAAATAGAATTGAAAAGGAAACGTTATAAAAGGGAAATCATTTTTAAAGTGTAGAACCGTTATTTAAAAGTAAATCTTTTCAAATGAATAAAACGTTGTTAAAAAGGAAATCTTTATAAAGTGAATAAAGTAAATCGAATATGGTAATCGAAAGGAGTTAATCGATGTTAGTTTCATCGAAAGGAGTTAATCGATGTTAGTTTCATCGAAAGGAGTATCGATGTTAGTTTCAATCGAAGGGAGTTAATCGATTAGAGTTAAATCAAAGGAGTTAATCGAATATAGTTTATTCGAATAGAGTAAAGGAGTTAATCGAATATAGTTTATTCGAATAGAATTAGAGGAGTTATCGAATATAGTTTATTCGACAGGAGTTAAGTGAATAGTTAGGTTAAACTAAGTGAATTAGTTAAGTGAATTGGTTAAGTTAACCAAAGTGAATTAGTCGAGTTAATCAAAGTGATTAGTTCAGTTAATCGAGATAAGTAAATCAAGTTAGGGTAATCGAGTCGAATTAGCCAGTCGAGTAAATAAATTGAGTTAGTCAAACCAAGTAAAATCAGTTAGAGTTAAACAGTTAGAGTTGAACAGTTAGAGTTAAAACAAACATAGTTATTCAGGATGAGTCGCCATTTAGCACGACTGCTAGCGTAATTCGCAGGGCTGTAAATAGCCTACGGCGGTCGGATGTTTCCTGAGGGAATTAGGCGTAACCATTGTGATCGCTGCGATCTAGAGTTGAGCGAATGGAGTTAAAGGATATAGAGTTAAGCAAAATTAGAATCTGACTAGAGATTAATAAGTTGAATGGTTTTCTGAGTATCGATCTGATGTTGGTTTCGGCCTTCGGGGTTTATGCTTAGGGAGTTGTTCTCTTATTAGTTTATAGTTAGAGTTTGATTGTTGTGGAAGGATAGTGAAACGTAAATAAACAATGGAAATGTTTTCCAACGTTGATAACAAATATTTTCTAAATACAGAAAATAAGGAAAACATGTATAGATATACATGATGATTGATCGATTGACATTCCATTTGGAAATAAGATCGTTGTTTGCACACGGACATTTTTATTTGATAGTTAAATCATCGACTATCAATGTTTTGATCATTTTACGTTGTTAATATGGAGAGACCGGTTGGATTGTTATCCATAGAACCACTCTGTATTGGCATAAGCGTCGCGAATCATATATGCCAAAGATAATTGAAGACGGAGTAAAATGCAAGGGCTATCCTGTTTACAGAATAGTGCCTTCGGTTTGTCCAGTCCCAGGACAACTTGTATGGACGAAGGTCTGACAGAGTATATCCAATGGATCGCGTAAGTTGATCTGTTCAAACGTATTCACGTTTGGTGGCGGAGGAATTCGTTTCTCTTAGCTGTATACCCGTGTTATTTTTGGATAAGTCAATTTGTGATTTGGCGGGTATGACGATGTGACATTTCTAAGTGAATGAAGATGGATGTCTGACATAGTATTTCCAGACGGTCACGTACATTGATTTCTTCAACTATACCAAGAGTGGAAGCGGAGAAGGAAACTTCTTTTAGCTGACACGTAATGTATGGTTGTAGACGTCAATTAGTGGTTCTGATGGATCTGACAATGTGGCATTCGAAGTGAATCTGATGTGATGATAAAGCGTAGCTTCTAGCCTCATCAACCGGTAAATGACAGAAATCGGGCAGGCAGCATGGCTAAGTCGGTCGCACCGAAGTAGGGTGTATAATCACCTATCTAGTGAATATTCATTTGTTTCTTAAATCTATCAATGATGTCCCATATATATACGGGAACGGTTGCTGATCCCAACCGTTGGTGATGTACATTCGATACACTCAAGCGAAATGAGTGGTCGGTCATGTGTGGCTGAGTTACAAGATGTTCTTGTTGAACTCCAGTGTATCGTTCCTAGAGTACACTGATCGGAAGGTGGTTCCATACCTTGTCATAGTTGTAAATCCATTACCCAATACGTGCTTGCGATTTTGATTGTATACTATATATGTAGAACGTGAGATGAAAGCGTTTCTGCTAGTTGATATCTATTTGTACATAGACATTATTATAATATCAAAAGGTTTTTGATATAAAGATACTTTGGATTCTCATAAGGGAAAAACCCGTTCCGTTCTGCGGCGTGGTCTTATGGGATATCGTTTACTTGTTCATATACCTGTTTAAACTGTTTTACTCATACCAGTCCCATGACTGACCCGGAGTTTACTTTGTTGTTTTCCCTAAACTCTTGGGTGCCTAAATTTGTACGGGCAGTCAAGTAGTCGGGATTTGCAGATACATTGAAGAGCTGGAGTAGGAGGCTTCAGAATCATATAGCTATAGTTTATTTCCGCTGTGTTGTAAGTGATGTACTCTGATAAGTGTTATTGTATACATATACTGATGTTATTTCAAAGATATGTTATGTTATATTTTATTCGTTCCGCTGTGAGATTCGTGTTACTCTGATGATGATGTTCTTTTTCTTCTTCTATTCTATAAGTTCTATCTTATCTATCCTCACCCTCTGACTTCTTTCTATTAGTTTTCTTGAATTTCCAGTGCGATTTGGGTTGGACTTGTGTTATTTAGTCAGCTCAAATTCCCCCGGATTTTCGGGTCACTACAGTTGGTATCAGAGCTTAAGTTAAGAATTACCTTGGCTCTGTGGCGTGACTCGGTAGAGATAGGGTTAGTAATACCCTAGATTGAGTTGAGTGTATATATACGAGTGCATATTTGTATTTGATATAAAGAAATGATTTTATATTGTGGAGATTCATTGGCTGAGTTGTTTATGAGTTCTGGTCGATCAGTTTGATCCACTGTATCGGTAGGAGTAAATAAATACTTGAATACGATGGACCGACACAGTATGGATATGTAATATATTATCATATATTAGATATATTGGTTGTAATTGTAATCAGATAAGATTATAAAATGTGAAAGGGTTATATATGACCAATCAGAATTGATATAAGTAAAATATATGAAATTGAAATGAATTAATCTGAATTCAGATCAGAATTGGAATTTAAAATCCCAGAAATGGGAAAAGTGTTTGTAAATGAATCTGGATTAGATATATGTGGATTTTAAAATCCTGGGAGGTTTTAAATTCGTTTACAACATTGTAAAAGGATATTTGGAATTGATTTCAAGTTGGGAATGTTTAAAAATGGGTTTTGAAAGTGCTATAGTATTGAACTCACTTCGGTAGCTGGAAAATAGATTCCGATGTTGATCATCACATCATCGGTGTTCATTTTCGAGTTGTAAGTGACGGATTACTACCAAAGATTTTGTTTTTGAATTGTTTTGAGAAAAACAAGTTGGTTTGAATCCCAAAATGAAAGGTGGATTTTTGAGAAGAAAAACAAAGCTGTTTAAAACTCCCAGAAATAGATGGTTTAATTTAAAACAAATTAAATGTGAATTTGTGAAAGCAAATTGAATTAAAACCCAGTTAAGTGTAAAATTGAATGGGGATAGAATGATATCAAGAAAAAATTGTTCTTGAATAAAATTTGATTGTCGAGATAAGAATCTGAAATGAAAATTGGATTAGGAAGTTAAGAGTTGAAATCGAGAATGGAACTCGAATTTGAAATTTAATTCGACTTAGGTATAAGCGAATGGTTGGGATTTGGTTGAGATAACACCGATATATGTTGGATTGATAACAGGTAAAAATGATAGAGTTGATATACCCGACAAAAAGGTACAAGTTTATATTTTATATGAGCTTGGAATTTATGAGCCGAATTGGCAAGCCGTTTGGCGTTTTGATTTTCTTTTGGGTTGAAGAAGGCCCAGAGAGGCGAGTTGGAGTTTGAGATATTGACCAGTACAAAGGAGGTGCTGGCAAAAAATTTCGAAAAGTTAAGGTGTTAGAAAATTTTCAGGACTTTTGAAAATTTTCGATGATAAGAATTAATTAATAATTTAACTGAAATCAAATTGGTTCAGTTGAAACTGAAGTTGAGAAGTGAACAAATATGTTCTAACCAGTCGATAGGGTCGTCCTCTAACTTAGCAATTTCGAGGACGAAATTATTTTAAGTGGGGAAGAATGTAATGACCCGCATTTTTAGAGATATGTAATTAATTTATTTAATTATATAAGTGGTGATTTAGAGAAGTTAATGATCGTTTAATTAAATAATATTGAATATTTAATAAATAATTATAATATAATAATATATTATAATGTCGATATAGTCGGAAATAGTGAAATTCACAATATCGTGTGAATTGAATAGCATACGAGATTTGGTGGAGTTTCAATTCGAAATATAAAAACGATTATATTGAATTGACGACAGTTGAACGTATAGTTTATAATATATTTATAAACGAGCTCGAAATGGCGCTGCAGTTCGCTATTTGAACTTCAACTGAATGTACAGGGTTCGTTTTAAACCGGATTTCTGTGAAACAAGAAACGTGTGGAGCTGGTGGAGTATATCTTTCTAGTGGAAGAGAAAATTCGGGATTTCGTCGTGTAGATTTTGATGTACGTCCAAATCAAATTTCAGAAAAGTCGCTGTGAAATTCCTTTATAATTCGTAACGCTTTATATACGTTATAAAAGGATTTTTCAACGTAAATTGAATATCGAATCAATCTGGACTCGGAATAGCAAGTATATAATTACCCTGGAGCTGTATGGTATTCCTCAGTGAATATAGACGATAATATTTATATTTAAATATTAAATTAAATTATATTTAAATATATTTATATATTTAAATAGGCTATTTAGAGCGTTAAAAATAGCCACTTTTGCAAACGAAGTCGGAATTCGACGAAACCAGTTTTGTTGGATCCGCAATGTCAAATAGTTGTTAGATTTCTAGTTTCGTGATTTTTAGAGTCACTGTGTGGTCGTACGGATTTTTAGAGTGAAAAAAGTCAGTATTTCGATAGTTAAAAATACGCTGTGTGGGCATACCAAGTCGGATTTCGACGAAACCAGTTTCGTTGGGACCGTAATGCCAAACTGTAGGAGCATGCCAATTTTCGTAATTTTTGGGTATCGTATGTGATCGTAGGAATTTTTAAACACGAATTAACAACAGAATATACCGAGAATATTCCTTCTACAAAATATCTAGATATTTGTCTCCACTATAAATATCCCTCCCTTAAAAATTTCTAAACCTAATTTTCTCATTTCTAAGTCAGCCCCAAAGGAAAACCGCCGTTGATTTTCTTTTGTTCTCCCCAAAAGTTTCAAGCAAAACAAAAATCAAAAGAAAAGGGATAAAATCCTATAAATTAAAGGATTTCTATATTTGGAAAGGGGATAGCACGCGCTTCATCGCAGTATGGTTTTCAAGTGGCTCGACATCATTTTTGTGTGTCACTGGGAAACTCATCGGCAGCACTTGAGTTCGAGTTTTGGGGAAAAAGGTAGATCAATGCAATGTTTTGATGAGGTACTTGGATTTCGGGCATTACAAAGTACCAGCGTGGAAACTGTGGTGAGATTCGAACACAATTTAGTTCGATACAGTGACTGTCAGCGTGGTTTCAAGTGGAAATCGAAATCCAATTCTTGAGTTCGAGTTGAAATGAGTTGGTACGTGTTGATGGAGATTTGAAGTAGGAGTTGAACGGGGTAAACGGATCGATGTTGCGGTGGTTTCTGGCCTAGCTGTTGTCGACGGGTTTTCGGTTGCGAGACCGAGTTCGACATGTAGGATATGGGAGGGACGAGATTTTGAAGGGGAATGTCATGGTGGCAACGGTTTGAGGGACGGTGGTGAAACGAAGAAGAAAAGGGAGATCGAAGTCATGGAAAATGGTTGGAAACGTTCGTGGAGCTCACGGTGAATTTGGGGAAGATGAGATGGAGCACGGGTTTTACATTTGAGGATGGGCTTGTTGGGTTATAGGGTGGGGAGTTGGGCCTGTTTACAAGGTAAAGGCCCGAGAAGTAATAATAACTTAGTTTTGTTTATTTTAAATAATATACGAACTTGAAAAATGGATATCTTGCTCGTATATTATCAGAATTGGACGAAACAAGATCTGATGGGATCGTATGGACGAGCACAACGCAATGGAACTGATTGCGAGTGGATTGGAGCTCGTCTGAATTTATGGCGAAATAAACTGTTTGATTCAAATCAAACAACAGTTTATCGTTCTTTAACGATGAACTGCCAAAGTGAGTAAAACTCACCAACTCTGAACAGTTATATTTTTATAATGTATTTCTAGAACTGTTAATCATCTGTTGATTGTTGTGTGTTGGTTGATTGATTGAACTGCTAGTCAGTTAGTTAAATTTCTATATTGATTCTGTTTAACAGAATATATCATATGGAACTGAAAGTGATGTTATATATATTGTCTAACATCTGTGATGCAGGGAAACAGGTTGGAGGAATCCGACTGGATTTGTGAAGACCCGCAACTTCCCCGTAAAGGAAAGCGTCGGATAGTTCGAGAACAAACCACAACAGAACGCATACAGAAGAACATTTCATTGTATATTACAACAATGCATCAGATTACAAGAATATACAGAGTATAAATGAATATTACACAGAAATATCAGAGATTTAAATTACATTTAAATACATAGCAGCGGAAAATAATACAATACACAACTAGAAGAAGATATACGGATACAAAGCTTTCCGGATATCGTTCCAGCTGTAAACCAGGATCCTGTGAATATAAATCTGCAAAACCAAAACTACTAGCTGCCCGTGTCAAAATAGGGGCACCCAGAGTTTAGGTTAAAACAATAAACTCCAGGTCAGTCATGTGACTGGTGTGAGAACTAAAACAGTTATTAATCTTTATTTTCAAAGTTAGGTAAATCAAGGGACCACGCCGTATAACACGGAACGGGTTTCCTCCCAAGAATACCAGTGCATAAAACAAACAGCGCAATGCTAAATAAAGAAAGATGAAGCTGTTATAAGACCCAGGTCCTATCACACAATGCAACGCAAGCCGGGGGATAGGGTTTTCCCTTATAACAGCCAAAGAATGCTTGATACGTTTAAAACAAATCATTTGATACTATTATAAGTGCATAGTGTATAAACAACTTCAAAGCATAAGTATCAATCATAGGCGGCATGAGCGTCCCATGCCACTATGTCGCCATATATAGGTTTACAAATAAAACCGCAAAGTCACGTATTTGGAAATTGAATTTCCGTCTATGAACCGAGGCTAGGGTCAAGATCCTCAACCGATTCGAGACTGCCTAACCCGAGTCTCAGGCAAGCGCGCAGGCAAGCCTTGGATCGTTAGGGCCGGTCCACACGGAGTGGATTAAAATGCCTGAGCACTACGTTTCGCCGCCCTTTGGGGCGTAAGCGAGCCAACGAATGACTCCATCGGACCCGGATCGTCCGATCTAACCGAGGCGCCTCGCAACAGCAACAACCACATAAGTCAAACTCGTCAGGGCGTGTAAAACCACTGACGCCACTTTTTAGCTAGGAGGAAACGTAGGCCCTCCCTGAGGTCCGTCTCCCGTTTTTGGTTCATACCGGGTGTGAAACACGCGAGGTAAACGTTACACAAAGCTACGCCACAAAGGCCGTGCTTTGATCATCACCACAAGACTTTGCTTTTCAACAGAAGCCTTGATCATTTGCATCTTAGCATGCCACACAGGCAAACCATCCTATGCAACCGATATCAGTCACACAGAATGAAATCCGATGTCAGACACACAGTCCATTTACAAGTCCGTTCTGGGTCTGAACGAAACTGGGAGCACCTAGTACCCCGCATATCCATCGATCTCCAAGCACGTCTGGACGATCACTAACTGTTTCCATCTTCTTGGGTGTACAGCCCAATCAAGATCATCAGTTATCACCCAAACGACGTGAAGACCTCCGGTCTTCGACCATCGTCTTCATCTTCGACTTATCGTCGTATCAGTTATTCAGAATGGGATAAACCCGGTCTTTCCGAATAACTCGCGTATATTTTAAATAAGTGTTACACAAACACAACATACGCCTCATTCCAATCCATCAGTCACTAACCGTAAATTAATCAAGAGAATAATTCCCCAAATATTAATCCCGAAGGCCGAAACCAACATCAGATCAATATCCAGAAAACCATTCTACTTAGCTAACCGACAGTTAGTCTCTAATTTCACATTCATAGGGAAAGGTTCCCATTAATTTTATCAAAGATAAATTCTTGAATTTATTCTTTAATCAACTTTTGAATATCAATTCAAACTAGTCGGGATTAGCGAACCTTACCGAAGTAATCATTTGTTATAATTTCCCAATCCCAACCTATTCATCCCATGAAGTAAAACTGTGAATACTTCATATCTAACACCACAGTGTTATCGGTAAATTCAATTACCATTTCACGTTCAAATCTAATTAAAGATTTAACTATCGCCTGGAGCAAAACTGGTGATACTCCATTTCGATTATTTCAATCTAATTAAAGATTCATTAAAACTCCACTTAGTTTTAATCTTTTGACTGGGTTAAAGAATCAGTGTCATTTAAAAACACGGTTCACGATAAACCCAAAATCACATTCATTAATCGTCGGGTTAAAGAACGAGTGTTATTTAAAACACTGTCCACGATAAACCCAAAAATCAATATCAATTCAATTCCAATTAAATATCATTTAATTGGTACACTTCATTAAATCTAAATAAAAAGATTTAATCTTTTCTCAACTGGGTTCAAGAACAGTGTTAGTGAAGACACCATTCACGACAAACCCAAATCACATTCGATATTCAATACAAGGCTCTGAATAGAAAATATATCGGCTTATATTCAATATCGAATTCTACGACTAACAAATATCGTATTGGAAATAACGATACAAATATATATCTTTCAAATTTCCATAACAACACCTGTAATATCACGAATTCCAACATCGAAATATTCCGAAGACAATTTCGATTCAAATCCACTCCAATGCAATCATTGGAAATTTTGGTTATTTTCAAAACCATTTCAAATTCAATTTATTTATTTAAAAATAAATAGAATTATAATTCTAGTTCAAACTAGTTCATTTCGATAAAAATCTATTTTTATCTTTTCAAATATGGAGTTTTTCATCCCAAATCTTCACAAATCATTTCTTATGATTTTACACAAATTATTACTATTTTTAATAATTTTATCAAGGCCCGTACAGTCGATTTCCATTAACGGCCATCGAACTGCACTTACAGCGACCTTTTTCGAATTTGATTTGGACGTATCTCCAAATCCAACCGTTAGATTTCAAATTTCTAACATTCATTAGAAAGCTCTTTTCGATACGAACCCAACGGTTCCGGTTTTAGGAGAATCCGACGGTCGGATCTCCCGCAATGTCCGTTTGAAATAAATGGTCGAAATTCACGAACTGCCGCGGCGCGGCGCGTTCTATTCAGGCCATTATATTATATATAAAATATATATAATATATATTTCGTCGATTTCTATTTAAAACGAATTATATAAACAGTTTTAAATTCATTTCAAAATCTATTTCAACTTCCATTTCAATTCAAAGCAAAATTGAATTCTTCTTTATAAATTCGTTTCAAAATTCATTTCTGTTCAATTCAAATTTCAATTCAATTTGAATTCATATTCAATTCAATTCATTTCGAAATCGTTTTCAATTCAATTCATTTCGAAATCGTTTTCAATTCAATTCATTTCGAAATCGCTTTCAATTCAATTCATTTCGAATTCGTTTTCAATTCAATTCATTTCGAATTCGTTTTCAATTCAATTCATTTCGAAATCGTTTTCAATTCAATTCATTTCGAATTCGTTTTCAATTCAATTCATTTCGAATTCGTTTTCAATTCAATTCATTTCGAAATCGTTTTCAATTCAATTCATTTCGAATTCGTTTTCAATTCAATTCATTTCGAAATCGTTTTCAATTCAATTCATTTCGAAATCGTTTTCAATTCAATTCGAAATCGATAAAATCGATATAAATATCGTTCACGTCAAAATGGCGTCAATCTAATCAACACGGCTTCATAAAGTTCTATTTTCAAATATTCTATTTCAAATATTTCTTTTTCAAATATTTCTATTTTAAAACTGGAATGAGGCCCAATCAATTACCATATAAAGTTAATTATATGGATTTTCATACAACACATGTATAATAGCCTTGAAAAATAATCAACCATCAACCAAAGTGCACTACACTGTATAAGCATCAAATATAGATATCTAATGCTTATAACAGCCTGTCAATCAATCGATTGACATATTTAATCAATCAGGATGAGTGAACTTCCAATTTCATCCCAACACCCGTGTGGGGTTTCAAACAATCAAACGCATATTTTATTTGTGCAGTTGGGCGATGTGTAAAATTTATCGACTCAATCAATATCAGTCAAATCAGTGTATATACAAACAAATCGGCCGATTTGTTTATAACTATTCATTTATTCACATTCACGTTAAAAATTATATTTTTAACGATAATACATTTTATTCCAACATATGAACTTCTATTCAATTCATTTATTCAATAAAAATGATATTTTTATTTTTCTAACATATTTTAGAAAATTTCGGCGGCATAACGGCACGATACTAGAAACGGGACAAGGCCTAGCCTTATCCCCGGTCTAGTGAAGGCCCACGCCATTCACACATCAATCGAATTCACTCTCGTTATGCAAACCACAAAATTTGGAGTAAGGGCCTAACCTAGCCTTACTCCTTCGCCTTATAACGGCGCACGTCTAATCCTAACCAATTTATCGATTCGATTTTTTTTTCACCACAAACCACATTCAAACCAATATCACAATCAATAACCAAACAGCCAAACAAACAAGTCCATGGTCTGTGGACGATTGTGTCGGGTGCTACTAAGCACCGTCTGCATCCTAGTATATATATATATAACTAGAAATAAAATTGAAAGGTGAGGAGTTCTGACTTATAGCTATCCTAGCTCCCCGGCACTTCATTTGCAGAAGTCTTCGTCGTTTCGCCTTTTTGTCACCTTCGTTGCTGCTTTCACTACATACGTAAAAATCCCATTTTTACTTCGCTATTCAATATATATAATAATCGAATTTTTATTTCAAAGTTCAATATATAAAAATCGAATTTTTAGTTCAAAGTTCAATATATAAAAATCGAATTTTTAGTTCAAAGTTCAATATATAAAAATCGAATTTCTAGTTCAAAGTTCATTATATAAAAATCCAATTTCTAGTTCAAAGTTCATTATATAAAAATCCAATTTTTAGTTCAAAGTTCAATATATAAAAATCGAATTTCTTTCTTAGCTATTCCATATATAAAAATCTGATTTCGCTTTCTTTTTAAATTTCTAATCTCCTTCTATTTTAAATCTTAAAATAAATTAGTTTATAAATCATTTTTAAAAATCAGTTTTTAATACCTTAAAAAAACAGTTTTTTTTTAAAACAAAATAAAATTCGGATTTAAGAAAAAAATAAATAAATCAGTTTTAACTTCATATAATTTCAGTTTTAACTTAATATATAAAAAAACAGTTTTAACTTAATGTATAAAAAAAAAAAAAAAAAAAACAGTTTTAACTTTAAAATAAAAATCAGAAATACTTACAGCCGGGGGGGGGGGGGGGGTCTCGTCTTCGTCGAACTGAGCAGCAGAGGGGGGGGGGGGGGTTTCACCTTCGTCGGAGCAGCTGGGGGGGAAAGTTGATTGCATCGCGCGACGCTCAGGTGGTCTCGGCGGCGGGCTAGGGTTTAGGCGCAGCTCGGTTTGGGCATGGGGGGGTTAGGGCTTCGGGAGGTACTGGCTGGTGGACATCGCGAGGGAGAGGGAAAAGGGGGGGGGGTCGAGGCTATGGGAGCGGTGGTGGCGGGTGGCTGAGAGGGCGGCGGGGGTGGCACGACTTGGAGGCCGACGGGTTTGATTTAGGTCTCTTTTTTTTTTTTTTTCCTTCTGTTTAATGAAAACGAGATAATGGGGGGGGGTATATGAAAAGAATTTTATATATTTAATTTAATTTTACTTTATTTTAGCCCATGAAGTTGACTTTTTATTCCACTTCGAAACGAGGCCCATCGACTGTCGCCCATAGCGTTTCACCCCCATTCCGAACACAATGGGATATGTATCGCAAGCTGATTTGATCGTTACAATCAGTTTCCTTTGAATTTACATTTAAATCATTATATTTAATTTTAAACGTACATTTTAAATTACCGGGGTCACATACTAACTCTAAAAATTCTCGAAAAATATTTTCTAGCTTCGTATTGACGATACGGTCCTAACAAAACTAGTTTCGTCGAATTCTGAGACCGTTGGAAAAATGGCCAATTTCCAGTCGATTAAAATCAACTGAAATGGTCAAAACACGTTTTCCTTTGCCACGCTCACATATTAATTCGAAAAATTATGAAATTTGGAATCTAGCAATAATTCGACATCACGGACCTAACAAAAGTGGTTTCGTAGAAATCCGAGCTCGTTTGCAAAATGTCCATTTTTAAGGGCCTGAATTCCATAGCGACTATTCAGAATTTTCAACTGGACATATCTTTTGATTCCCGCTATGAAATCTGATTATTCGGATTCGTTGGAAAGATATTATCAATTAGATCCCATTATTTTTGGTTTCACTAAAATCCGGATTGTTTTGCACCCGGTACATTCAATTGAAGTTTGAAATCGAATTATCGAACTACCGCGCCATTTTCAATTCTATTTAATATTATATATAATTATTTATATTCTAGCGACGACGTATATAATATATACGTTCGAATTATATTCAAAATAGATTTCTCGTCGATATTATTTAAAATAATCTATTTTAAATATTAAAAATTCGCTAAAATGGCCAAAATAAAAATTTCAAACTGGCTCGCATTTTACGGGTTGTTACAATCTCCCCCACTTAAAACTTTTCGTCCCCGAAAAGGAACAAAGTCGAAAGTGGTTTGATTATCAGCTCTACGATCGATCAGGCTTCCATTCTCCAACTCTTTAGTTTCTGAGAATTCTGAAAACTTCAAAAATTTGGCTAACACCCTAAATTTTTGAAAAAATTTCGCCATAACCTCCCCTGCACCGGGAGCATCGGGGAATTTCAAATAGCTTCCCCGGTCCTTCAGATCTCAAAAAGAAAAAGAAAAAGCCAAGCGGCTAGCCAATAGGCTCACAAAATCATCATCACCCAAACAAAACAGGAAATTATGTAGTAAACATGTACCTATTTGTCGGGCAAACAAATTTTATTCTCTGGCTCTAGCCTCCTTGCTATGACCTGTTCAATATAAGTATATGCATATACAAGCAAATGCGACCAAATTTCAATATAAGTCAATATTTGATTCACTTAGGCTGAATGGTTCAAAATTAGCAAACAAATAAACAAACAACACAAACATCTATCAATTAGTTGATTAACGTTTCAAATTCATAACTTTGATACATATACAAAAATCAGATTCTTGATGCCAAATCACAACCATAGGCCCTATCTAATTTTGGTTCTCACACCAGTCAATAGGAAGTATATAGAAATCACACCTTCGGAGCACGAACATAAATATTGATGATGACATGGTCATTATCAACATCATCTCCGGGCGACTAGGGTGTGATGCTATATCTATCCAATATATTAAAACTTCGAATACACGCTAGCTAGGCGCATACGCAAAAATCTTTATATTTTGGATTGTCCTAATCAATATAAAATAAATAATCGAATACGAACACTTGATTTAAATTTTCAAAACAAAATTTGTTTTCTTTTGAAAAATATACTCTTCACACCCGTTCTAGGATACTACTGATCCTATCTCTAACGAGTCATTCTAATTGGATATTACTAATCCAATATCTGATGAATTCTTTCGTACGGTTCTAATGTGTCTTGTTCTCTAGCTTTGTAAACCAAAGCTCTGATACCACGTGTGAAGACCCGCAACTTCCCCATAAAGGAAAGCGTCGGATAGTTCGAGAACAAACCACAACAGAACGCATACAGAAGAACATTTCATTGTATATTACAACAATGCATCAGATTACAAGAATATACAGAGTATAAATGAATATTACACAGAAATATCAGAGATTTAAATTACATTTAAATACATAGCAGCGGAAAATAATACAATACACAACTAGAAGAAGATATACGGATACAAAGCTTTCCGGATATCGTTCCAGCTGTAAACCAGGATCCTGTGAATATAAATCTGCAAAACCAAAACTACTAGCTGCCCGTGTCAAAATAGGGGCACCCAGAGTTTAGGTTAAAACAATAAACTCCAGGTCAGTCATGTGACTGGTGTGAGAACTAAAACAGTTATTAATCTTTATTTTCAAAGTTAGGTAAATCAAGGGACCACGCCGTATAACACGGAACGGGTTTCCTCCCAAGAATACCAGTGCATAAAACAAACAGCGCAATGCTAAATAAAGAAAGATGAAGCTGTTATAAGACCCAGGTCCTATCACACAATGCAACGCAAGCCGGGGGATAGGGTTTTCCCTTATAACAGCCAAAGAATGCTTGATACGTTTAAAACAAATCATTTGATACTATTATAAGTGCATAGTGTATAAACAACTTCAAAGCATAAGTATCAATCATAGGCGGCATGAGCGTCCCATGCCACTATGTCGCCATATATAGGTTTACAAATAAAACCGCAAAGTCACGTATTTGGAAATTGAATTTCCGTCTATGAACCGAGGCTAGGGTCAAGATCCTCAACCGATTCGAGACTGCCTAACCCGAGTCTCAGGCAAGCGCGCAGGCAAGCCTTGGATCGTCAGGGCCAGTCCACACGGAGTGGATTAAAATGCCTGAGCACTACGTTTCGCCGCCCTTTGGGGCGTAAGCGAGCCAACGAATGACTCCATCGGACCCGGATCGTCCGATCTAACCGAGGCGCCTCGCAACAGCAACAACCACATAAGTCAAACTCGTCAGGGCGTGTAAAACCACTGACGCCACTTTTTAGCTAGGAGGAAACGTAGGCCCTCCCTGAGGTCCGTCTCCCGTTTTTGGTTCATACCGGGTGTGAAACACGCGAGGTAAACGTTACACAAAGCTACGCCACAAAGGCCGTGCTTTGATCATCACCACAAGACTTTGCTTTTCAACAGAAGCCTTGATCATTTGCATCTTAGCATGCCACACAGGCAAACCATCCTATGCAACCGATATCAGTCACACAGAATGAAATCCGATGTCAGACACACAGTCCATTTACAAGTCCGTTCTGGGTCTGAACGAAACCGGGAGCACCTAGTACCCCGCATATCCATCGATCTCCAAGCACGTCTGGACGATCACTAACTGTTTCCATCTTCTTGGGTGTACAGCCCAATCAAGATCATCAGTTATCACCCAAACGACGTGAAGACCTCCGGTCTTCGACCATCGTCTTCATCTTCGACTTATCGTCGTATCAGTTATTCAGAATGGGATAAACCCGGTCTTTCCGAATAACTCGCGTATATTTTAAATAAGTGTTACACAAACACAACATACGCCTCATTCCAATCCATCAGTCACTAACCGTAAATTAATCAAGAGAATAATTCCCCAAATATTAATCCCGAAGGCCGAAACCAACATCAGATCAATATCCAGAAAACCATTCTACTTAGCTAACCGACAGTTAGTCTCTAATTTCACATTCATAGGGAAAGGTTCCCATTAATTTTATCAAAGATAAATTCTTGAATTTATTCTTTAATCAACTTTTGAATATCAATTCAAACTAGTCGGGATTAGCGAACCTTACCGAAGTAATCATTTGTTATAATTTCCCAATCCCAACCTATTCATCCCATGAAGTAAAACTGTGAATACTTCATATCTAACACCACAGTGTTATCGGTAAATTCAATTACCATTTCACGTTCAAATCTAATTAAAGATTTAACTATCGCCTGGAGCAAAACTGGTGATACTCCATTTCGATTATTTCAATCTAATTAAAGATTCATTAAAACTCCACTTAGTTTTAATCTTTTGACTGGGTTAAAGAATCAGTGTCATTTAAAAACACGGTTCACGATAAACCCAAAATCACATTCATTAATCGTCGGGTTAAAGAACGAGTGTTATTTAAAACACTGTCCACGATAAACCCAAAAATCAATATCAATTCAATTCCAATTAAATATCATTTAATTGGTACACTTCATTAAATCTAAATAAAAAGATTTAATCTTTTCTCAACTGGGTTCAAGAACAGTGTTAGTGAAGACACCATTCACGACAAACCCAAATCACATTCGATATTCAATACAAGGCTCTGAATAGAAAATATATCGGCTTATATTCAATATCGAATTCTACGACTAACAAATATCGTATTGGAAATAACGATACAAATATATATCTTTCAAATTTCCATAACAACACCTGTAATATCACGAATTCCAACATCGAAATATTCCGAAGACAATTTCGATTCAAATCCACTCCAATGCAATCATTGGAAATTTTGGTTATTTTCAAAACCATTTCAAATTCAATTTATTTATTTAAAAATAAATAGAATTATAATTCTAGTTCAAACTAGTTCATTTCGATAAAAATCTATTTTTATCTTTTCAAATATGGAGTTTTTCATCCCAAATCTTCACAAATCATTTCTTATGATTTTACACAAATTATTACTATTTTTAATAATTTTATCAAGGCCCGTACAGTCGATTTCCATTAACGGCCATCGAACTGCACTTACAGCGACCTTTTTCGAATTTGATTTGGACGTATCTCCAAATCCAACCGTTAGATTTCAAATTTCTAACATTCATTAGAAAGCTCTTTTCGATACGAACCCAACGGTTCCGGTTTTAGGAGAATCCGACGGTCGGATCTCCCGCAATGTCCGTTTGAAATAAATGGTCGAAATTCACGAACTGCCGCGGCGCGGCGCGTTCTATTCAGGCCATTATATTATATATATAATATATATTTCGTCGATTTCTATTTAAAACGAATTATATAAACAGTTTTAAATTCATTTCAAAATCTATTTCAACTTCCATTTCAATTCAAAGCAAAATTGAATTCTTCTTTATAAATTCGTTTCAAAATTCATTTCTGTTCAATTCAAATTTCAATTCAATTTGAATTCATATTCAATTCAATTCATTTCGAAATCGTTTTCAATTCAATTCATTTCGAAATCGTTTTCAATTCAATTCATTTCGAAATCGCTTTCAATTCAATTCATTTCGAATTCGTTTTCAATTCAATTCATTTCGAATTCGTTTTCAATTCAATTCATTTCGAAATCGTTTTCAATTCAATTCATTTCGAATTCGTTTTCAATTCAATTCATTTCGAATTCGTTTTCAATTCAATTCATTTCGAAATCGTTTTCAATTCAATTCATTTCGAATTCGTTTTCAATTCAATTCATTTCGAAATCGTTTTCAATTCAATTCATTTCGAAATCGTTTTCAATTCAATTCGAAATCGATAAAATCGATATAAATATCGTTCACGTCAAAATGGCGTCAATCTAATCAACACGGCTTCATAAAGTTCTATTTTCAAATATTCTATTTCAAATATTTCTTTTTCAAATATTTCTATTTTAAAACTGGAATGAGGCCCAATCAATTACCATATAAAGTTAATTATATGGATTTTCATACAACACATGTATAATAGCCTTGAAAAATAATCAACCATCAACCAAAGTGCACTACACTGTATAAGCATCAAATATAGATATCTAATGCTTATAACAGCCTGTCAATCAATCGATTGACATATTTAATTAATCAGGATGAGTGAACTTCCAATTTCATCCCAACACCCGTGTGGGGTTTCAAACAATCAAACGCATATTTTATTTGTGCAGTTGGGCGATGTGTAAAATTTATCGACTCAATCAATATCAGTCAAATCAGTGTATATACAAACAAATCGGCCGATTTGTTTATAACTATTCATTTATTCACATTCACGTTAAAAATTATATTTTTAACGATAATACATTTTATTCCAACATATGAACTTCTATTCAATTCATTTATTCAATAAAAATGATATTTTTATTTTTCTAACATATTTTAGAAAATTTCGGCGGCATAACGGCACGATACTAGAAACGGGACAAGGCCTAGCCTTATCCCCGGTCTAGTGAAGGCCCACGCCATTCACACATCAATCGAATTCACTCTCGTTATGCAAACCACAAAATTTGGAGTAAGGGCCTAACCTAGCCTTACTCCTTCGCCTTATAACGGCGCACGTCTAATCCTAACCAATTTATCGATTCGATTTTTTTTTCACCACAAACCACATTCAAACCAATATCACAATCAATAAACAAACAGCCAAACAAACAAGTCCATGGTCTGTGGACGATTGTGTCGGGTGCTACTAAGCACCGTCTGCATCCTAGTATATATATATATAACTAGAAATAAAATTGAAAGGTGAGGAGTTCTCACTTATAGCTATCCTAGCTCCCCGGCACTTCATTTGCAGAAGTCTTCGTCGTTTCGCCTTTTTGTCACCTTCGTTGCTGCTTTCACTACATACGTAAAAATCCCATTTTTACTTCGCTATTCAATATATATAATAATCGAATTTTTATTTCAAAGTTCAATATATAAAAATCGAATTTTTAGTTCAAAGTTCAATATATAAAAATCGAATTTTTAGTTCAAAGTTCAATATATAAAAATCGAATTTCTAGTTCAAAGTTCATTATATAAAAATCCAATTTCTAGTTCAAAGTTCATTATATAAAAATCCAATTTTTAGTTCAAAGTTCAATATATAAAAATCGAATTTCTTTCTTAGCTATTCCATATATAAAAATCTGATTTCGCTTTCTTTTTAAATTTCTAATCTCCTTCTATTTTAAATCTTAAAATAAATTAGTTTATAAATCATTTTTAAAAATCAGTTTTTAATACCTTAAAAAAACAGTTTTTTTTTTAAAACAAAATAAAATTCGGATTTAAGAAAAAAATAAATAAATCAGTTTTAACTTCATATAATTTCAGTTTTAACTTAATATATAAAAAAACAGTTTTAACTTAATGTATAAAATAAAATAAAAAAAAAAACAGTTTTAACTTTAAAATAAAAATCAGAAATACTTACAGCCGGGGGGGGGGGGTCTCGTCTTCGTCGAACTGAGCAGCAGAGGGGGGGGGGTTTTCACCTTCGTCGGAGCAGCTGGGGGGGAAAGTTGATTGCATCGCGCGGCGCTCAGGTGGTCTCGGCGGCGGGCTAGGGTTTAGGCGCAGCTCGGTTTGGGCATGGGGGGGTTAGGGCTTCGGGAGGTACTGGCTGGTGGACATCGCGAGGGAGAGGGAAAAGGGGGGGGGGGTCGAGGCTATGGGAGCGGTGGTGGCGGGTGGCTGAGAGGGCGGCGGGGGTGGCACGACTTGGAGGCCGACGGGTTTGATTTAGGTCTCTTTTTTTTTTTTTTTCCTTCTGTTTAATGAAAACGAGATAAGGGGGGGGGGGGTTATATGAAAAGAATTTTATATATTTAATTTAATTTTACTTTATTTTAGCCCATGAAGTTGACTTTTTATTCCACTTCGAAACGAGGCCCATCGACTGTCGCCCATAGCGTTTCACCCCCATTCCGAACACAATGGGATATGTATCGCAAGCTGATTTGATCGTTACAATCAGTTTCCTTTGAATTTACATTTAAATCATTATATTGAATTTTAAACGTACATTTTAAATTACCGGGGTCACATACTAACTCTAAAAATTCTCGAAAAATATTTTCTAGCTTCGTATTGACGATACGGTCCTAACAAAACTAGTTTCGTCGAATTCTGAGACCGTTGGAAAAATGGCCAATTTCCAGTCGATTAAAATCAACTGAAATGGTCAAAACACGTTTTCCTTTGCCACGCTCACATATTAATTCGAAAAATTATGAAATTTGGAATCTAGCAATAATTCGACATCACGGACCTAACAAAAGTGGTTTCGTAGAAATCCGAGCTCGTTTGCAAAATGTCCATTTTTAAGGGCCTGAATTCCATAGCGACTATTCAGAATTTTCAACTGGACATATCTTTTGATTCCCGCTATGAAATCTGATTATTCGGATTCGTTGGAAAGATATTATCAATTAGATCCCATTATTTTTGGTTTCACTAAAATCCGGATTGTTTTGCACCCGGTACATTCAATTGAAGTTTGAAATCGAATTATCGAACTACCGCGCCATTTTCAATTCTATTTAATATTATATATAATTATTTATATTCTAGCGACGACGTATATAATATATACGTTCGAATTATATTCAAAATAGATTTCTCGTCGATATTATTTAAAATAATCTATTTTAAATATTAAAAATTCGCTAAAATGGCCAAAATAAAAATTTCAAACTGGCTCGCATTTTACGGGTTGTTACAGGATTCCTCAACAGTTATTTTATTGTTTTTCATATATTTTAATATATGATGTGAAGTATAACCTGTTGTTGATTGTGTGTATATGGACGAGATTAGACATCGTGATTTGATATGATTGAATATCATGACATACCGGAATGTTGATAAAGGAATTATTTCAAAGTGATATTGAAAACAGAATGTTTATAAATTGGAAAATTTATAAATGAGAGATATTTATAAATTTAAATATTTATAAATAAGGAATATTTATAAATTGGGATATTTATAAATAGGAGATATTTTAAAAAGGAAAATAAATTCAAAACATTTCTTTTTGAATGGAAAGGCCTGTGTGGCGGGTTTGGGGATTTTCCCGATGCTCCCGTTACAAAGGAGGTTATGGCGAATTTTCCCGGGAATTTAAGGAGTTAGAATATTTCAAGAATAAATTTGAAAAGGGAATATTTGTAAACCATTTACAAATAGAATTGAAAAGGAAACGTTATAAAAGGGAAATCATTTTTAAAGTGTAGAACCGTTATTTAAAAGTAAATCTTTTCAAATGAATAAAACGTTGTTAAAAAGGAAATCTTTATAAAGTGAATAAAGTAAATCGAATATGGTAATCGAAAGGAGTTAATCGATGTTAGTTTCATCGAAAGGAGTTAATCGATGTTAATTTCATCGAAAGGAGTATCGATGTTAGTTTCAATCGAAGGGAGTTAATCGATTAGAGTTAAATCAAAGGAGTTAATCGAATATAGTTTATTCGAATAGAGTAAAGGAGTTAATCGAATATAGTTTATTCGAATAGAATTAGAGGAGTTATCGAATATAGTTTATTCGACAGGAGTTAAGTGAATAGTTAGGTTAAACTAAGTGAATTAGTTAAGTGAATTGGTTAAGTTAACCAAAGTGAATTAGTCGAGTTAATCAAAGTGATTAGTTCAGTTAATCGAGATAAGTAAATCAAGTTAGGGTAATCGAGTCGAATTAGCCAGTCGAGTAAATAAATTGAGTTAGTCAAACCAAGTAAAATCAGTTAGAGTTAAATAGTTAGAGTTGAACAGTTTGAGTTAAAACAAACATAGTTATTCAGGATGAGTCGCCATTTAGCACGACTGCTAGCGTAATTCGCAGGGCTGTAAATAGCCTACGGCGGTCGGATGTTTCCTGAGGGAATTAGGCGTAACCATTGTGATCGCTGCGATCTAGAGTTGAGCGAATGGAGTTAAAGGATATAGAGTTAAGCAAAATTAGAATCTGACTAGAGATTAATAAGTTGAATGGTTTTCTGAGTATCGATCTGATGTTGGTTTCGGCCTTCGGGGTTTATGCTTAGGGAGTTGTTCTCTTATTAGTTTATAGTTAGAGTTTGATTGTTGTGGAAGGATAGTGATACGTAAATAAACAATGGAAATGTTTTCCAACGTTGATAACAAATATTTTCTAAATACAGAAAATAAGGAAAACATGTATAGATATACATGATGATTGATCGATTGACATTCCATTTGGAAATAAGATCGTTGTTTGCACACGGACATTTTTATTTGATAGTTAAATCATCGACTATCAATGTTTTGACCATTTTACGTTGTTAATATGGAGAGACCGGTTGGATTATTATCCATAGAACCACTCTGTATTGGCATAAGCGTCGCGAATCATATATGCCAAAGATAATTGAAGACGGAGTAAAATGCAAGGGCTATCCTGTTTACAGAATAGTGCCTTCGGTTTGTCCAGTCCCAGGACAACTTGTATGGACGAAGGTCTGACAGAGTATATCCAATGGATCGCGTAAGTTGATCTGTTCAAACGTATTCACGTTTGGTGGCGGAGGAATTCGTTTCTCTTAGCTGTATACCCGTGTTATTTTTGGATAAGTCAATTTGTGATTTGGCGGGTATGACGATGTGACATTTCTAAGTGAATGAAGATGGATGTCTGACATAGTATTTCCAGACGGTCACGTACATTGATTTCTTCAACTATACCAAGAGTGGAAGCGGAGAAGGAAACTTCTTTTAGCTGACACGTAATGTATGGTTGTAGACGTCAATTAGTGGTTCTGATGGATCTGACAATGTGGCATTCGAAGTGAATCTGATGTGATGATAAAGCGTAGCATCTAGCCTCATCAACCGGTAAATGACAGAAATCGGGCAGGCAGCATGGCTAAGTCGGTCGCACCGAAGTAGGGTGTATAATCACCTATCTAGTGAATATTCATTTGTTTCTTAAATCTATCAATGTTGTCCCATATATATACGGGAACGGTTGCTGATCCCAACCGTTGGTGATGTACATTCGATACACTCAAGCGAAATGAGTGGTCGGTCATGTGTGGCTGAGTTACAAGATGTTCTTGTTGAACTCCAGTGTATCGTTCCTAGAGTACACTGATCGGAAGGTGGTTCCATACCTTGTCATAGTTGGAAATCCATTACCCAATACGTGCTTGCTATTTTTATTGTATACTATATATGTAGAACGTGAGATGAAAGCGTTTCTGCTAGTTGATATCTATTTGTACATAGACATTATTATAATATCAAAAGGTTTTTGATATAAAGATACTTTGGATTCTCATAAGGGAAAAACCCGTTCCGTTCTGCGGCGTGGTCTTATGAGATATCGTTTACTTGTTCATATACCTGTTTAAACTGTTTTACTCATACCAGTCCCATGACTGACCCGGAGTTTACTTTGTTGTTTTCCCTAAACTCTTGGGTGCCTAAATTTGTACGGGCAGTCAAGTAGTCGGGATTTGCAGATACATTGAAGAGCTGGAGTAGGAGGCTTCAGAATCATATAGCTATAGTTTATTTCCGCTGTGTTGTAAGTGCTGTACTCTGATAAGTGTTATTGTATACATATACTGATGTTATTTCAAAGATATGTTATGTTATATTTTATTCGTTCCGCTGTGAGATTCGTGTTACTCTGATGATGTTCTTCTTCTTCTTCTTCTATTCTATAATTTCTATCTTATCTATCCTCACCCTCTGACTTCTTTCTATTAGTTTTCTTGAATTTCCAGTGCGATTTGGGTTGGACTTGTGTTATTTAGTCAGCTCAAATTCCCCCGGATTTTAGGGTCACTACATCAGAGGTTAAAGCGCATTAAGTTAATTAATGCCTCCTGATTAGGGTTAAGTCATGGTCCACTTAATACTTAACCAATTTGGGCTTGATGGATTAATCGAGGTTAAGTCAGGAGCCTTGGGTACTCTTAACTGATTTAATCCACGTTTGGATCGGGTTAACCACATTTAACCCGTTTAGAAACCCTAGTTGCGTGGTCCTTTTCAGCAGTAACCTTCTAGGTAGTATCATATGACCCTAGGACTAGGCTAAGGTGGGGCACGATTACCGGACTGATTGTAAGAGACCAAAAGAGACGGCTGAATGATGCCCCGGTTGTTCAGGCGGACCATGGTCGTGCACATTAAGTCCGGAGTTGAACACGGGCACCGGTAGGTTTGGACTGTGCATCATGGTATGGTGTCAGAGGGTTACACCATAGGGCCTGATACACCCTATGGGGTGGACCCTGCACAGTCAACTACATTACATGACTAAGCCGTATGACACCGACACTTGACGAGTTAGGCTTATAGGGAGCCGATCGACTAGACTGTCTAGTTGGACCTTGATTTAGGTCACCTCATTATATTGGGCCAAGCTTGTGCCAAGGGATCAATTCTTGTTTTTACTTGACATGTTAGAATGCTAGTACACCCGTGGTGCAAAACTTAACCTTGATTATGCGATGACACCTTTATCTATCTTGTTAGTTAATCACCATGCCAGTATGTTGTTATCCTTATGTTCATCTCAGCTTCTCATGCCAGTTAACTTTACTAGTTCATAGACAGACAATAGTAGGGCTTACCAGTCTTTTTGACTGACCCGTTTTCTTTCGCCTCTTTTCTTCCGTTTCCCCCCCCCCCCCCTCAGGTTCTCAGGGTGGGAACATTGGAGCTTAGCTTGGATCTTTACAGCTTGCTTACTGGATTTGCTCATGTACGGTTTTGGACATTGAGCTAGCTATGGTTTATCACTTCACTTTGGGGATAGTACTTTATGTATTTCAGTTTTTCAGTTTATGCTTTTATCTAGACTTTGTTTGATGGAAAATAATGATTAAGTACTTTATTGTAACTAAACTATGGTTTTGGAAATGCAAGTTTTATCCGCTGCTTTACTACTCTGTTTTACTTATATGTTCTGTCTTGTGATATGTGCATGCATGTTTACATTGTTTAACGCCCCTCCAAAGCTAATTTTCTTGCAAGAGTGGCATTGGCGGAGGTGGGGTGTTACAGCCACCATTCCTGAAATCGTTGGGACCGCCACCCTTGTTCTGGCTAGGTTTCCTTATCATGAACTATCGCGTGTTCAACTAGGATTTATGCCACCTAGGACCACTAGGGATTATGCTACCCATTGAACGTTTTCTAGATTCAATTAGGGTTTACGCCACCTAGGACCACTAGGGATTACGCTACCTAACGAATTCCACGTAACGATCTATTAATCGATCGGCTCCCTACAAATCCTAACTCGTTCATGTGTCTGTGTCATACGGCCCAATAACGAAATGTAGTCACATGTGCTAGGTCCACCATAGGGTGTATCAAGCCCTATGGTGCCAACCATCGACACAAATCAAGCACGCACAGATAAACCTACTGATGCCCAATGCCTACTTTTTCTGCTCCGGAGTGTGTGCACGCCCGCACTCCGTTAGAACCTATACTGGCGCACCCACACAGCCGTCGTTCTGGTCGCTTACAATCAGCCCAGTAATCGTGCCCCACCCTGCCTAGTTCCAGGGTACCATGATACATCTAGTGGGTTACTGCTGAAACGGACCGCGTAACTAGGGTTTCCGTCTAGTAGGTTAAGTATTGTCATTTAAATTCGAGACTTAACCCCATCGGTCTAGCATGTCAAGTTGGTTAAGTATATTCAAGCGGTTCATGGCTTAACCCTACCAAATCATCGTGTTAAACTGGTTAAGTATATTCAAGCGGTTCAGGACTTAACCCTATCAAGTCATCATGTTAAATAGGTTAAGTATATTCAAGCGGTTCAGGACTTAACCCTATCAAGTCATCGTGTCAAATTGGTTAAGTATATTCAAGCGATTCAGGACTTAACCCTATCAAGTCATCGAGTCAAATAGGTTAAGTATATTCAAGCGGTACATGACTTAACCCTGTCATGTCATCGAGTCAAATAGGTTAAGTATATTCAAGCGGTACATGACTTAACCCTATCATGTGGCATTAATTCATTAGTGCACCCCAACCTCTCACATCAGACCTATTGTTGTGGTTACTGGATATGCCGGGTGGTTCCGGGCAGATTTACATCACAACTCAGTTTGACCTCGGGTTTCAAGTGCGATATGACCAATTACCCACATTGGATCCTATTGTTTGCAGTAACTTGATTTGCCGGGCGGTTCCGGGCAGATTTACACTGCAAACTCAACCCAACCTCGAGTTAGCCATTTTCATGTTTATTCTAATGTCATGTCCATGTTCAAGTTTCATATCAAGTTCGTTTCAAGTTTTCAAGGCAAGTTTCATATCAAGTCGATATCAGGTTCGGGTCCATATTCAAGTTATGACAACGTTCATGCTTCAAGTTTTGCCTTTTATCAGGTTCATAATTCATGTTCATAACCAATTCATGTTTTTACCTATTCTACCCAAATTGTATTCCCATCGCACGTGAACGTGAATCGATCTATACTACAAATAAATCCAAATCTCGAAATAGGGGTAATAGCATCAAAACTATGATAGGAAAAAGGGACTAGCATAAAGCAATAAAAGGGGTTACCAGACTAGCATGACATAATTTGAGATAGTTGATCGCAACATCACTGGCATATAAGATTTCATATCTAGTAAGCTAAGGTGATAGTCATGGTAAACGGTGACATAAAAGAATAGGCATGCAAAGGCAAGCCAAATACAAGAATAATGGATCCAATGGTTTTGGTGTACATAGTAGCGAATAAGCTAAGCAAGTCATACCCTTAGTAAGAGATCCAACAAACTGCAAATTCGATATACAATATGGGTTTCAATCAACTATAATAGTCCCAGGTAATTAACCCCAATAGTCATGGTCATAGGTAGAAATCTCGTAATTAAGAATCCTAAGCGATTAATCACAATAGTCATGGTTAATTATCCAAAGTAGTTCTAGGCAATAGTCATAGGCAATTAACAGTAATAGTTTCAAAGTCATGGTCATAGATAATGGCCTTATGTTCATAATCATAGATAATAATTCTCATAGTCAAGAGTCATAGTTGATTAGCCACAATTTTCCTTGTCATAGTCATAGGCAACAGTCTTACGTTCACCGTCATAGGCATAGGCATAGTCTTATTAGTCATAGGCAATCTTATGTTCACCGTCATAGTCATTGGCATGGTCATATTAGTCATAGGCAGTCTTATGTTCACCATCATAATCATTGGCATGGTCATAGTCCTTGTCCATTAACATTAGTTTCAACTTCATGGGCATGTTATGGTTATAGACACGAGAGAGTTTAATTTACAACATGAATAGGTCCAAAGCAATATTCACGAAAGTCAAGATCCAAGACGAACAAGAATAGATACGAATCAATTACCATACATAGATCCAATTCCAATTTACAACATGGATATTAAATTTACAGCTTTTATCTAAAAGTAACTTGAACTTACAGTGCGTGGATCGAGAATTAGAAAGCAAAATTTGACTGTTGAGTCTCTATTTGATCGATCATGTTCTAATTGAAATCCACCAATTTGCAAATCCCTAAGCGTAGTCTTGATGGAGAAGGAGCAGTCCTTTTTCTTCCTTTTTATCTTATTATTTTAATTATCTTAGAAGCAGCATAAGGACAGAAAGAAATAGTGTGGAGAGAATGAGGCTAGGGGGCTGTTTATATAGGGTTAGGCAGGCGAATCTGGCCAGAAAACGAGTCTAAATACATCTGAATGCATCTGGTTCAGAAAAGTGGTTCGGGAGGCAGGTCGACCCCCAGGTCGACACTATGGTCGACCTGGTCCCTGGGTGGTCGACACTATAGTCGACCCCCAGATCGACCTGGTCCATGGGCGGGAATTTTCCCGCCCGGTCTATGGACTCCGATTTCGAGCTGTTTTTTATTCTGAAAATTCCTGAAACTTCGGAGGGTCATATCTCCCTCATACGGACTCCGATTTTCAAAAACTCGGACTCTATTTCATGTAAAATTTCGAGACGAACGCAATGGCGTAATCTGTTTCCCTTGATTCTTGTTTTAAAAATTAATTCTGCCTTGATTTCTAGTTTTTACATGTTATAAAAATTCGGGTTGTTACATTTCTGGATATACTTGGTGGATAATGCGAAGCCTGTCACATTGCCTGTTCGCCACATGGCCCGTAGAGATAGGAGGGAACATAGCAAGCAAGTAGGGGAGCTACTTGAGAAAAGGTTTATTAGGTGAAGTATAGCAGAATGGGGTGCTCCAGTCGTCTTTAAAACTAAGAAGGATGGCTCACTTCATCTATGTATGGATTATAGGGAGTTGAGTAAGCTCACTAAGAAGAATAGATACCCACTCCTGAGGATTGACGATTTATTTGACCAACTTGTCGGTGCATCTATTTTCTCTAGTTAGATCTGGTCATGGGATCTCATCAGTTGAGGGTAGCCGAGGATAGTATAGAAAGGACCACTTTCAAAACTCCAGATGGCTTCTTTGAGTGGTTAGTCATACCGTTTGGGTTGACAAATGCACCCACGTATTTTGTGGATATGATGAGTATGATGTTTAGGGAGTTTCTGGATAAGTTCATGATGGTCTTTGTGGATGATATTTTGGTTTTATCTAAGAGCAAGGAAAAGCATGCCCTACATTTAGGAGAGGTTTTGAGGACTCTTAAAGCACACCAACTTAAGGCGAAATTCTCCAAGTGTGTCACTTTTGGAGAAAGGGTGAGATATCTAGGGAATGTGGTCTCTAAGGATGGGAAAGCGATGGATCCCGCGAAAGTAGTTGCAGTTTAAGATTGGAAGGTTTTCAAGAATGCAACGGAGATGAGGAGTTTTCTTGGTTTGGCGGGCTATTATGGGAAGTTTATCAAAGACTTCGCAAAGATGTTAGCCTCACTCACTAGGCCGACGAAGAAGAATCCGACCTTTTCTTGGAGTATCGACTGTGAATATGCTTTTCAGCGGTTAAAGAGGGCCCTGACAAGAACCCCAGTTTTGACATTGCCTGATGGGAAAAAGGTGTTCATGGTGTACACTAATGCATGTGGTACAAGGCTTGGTTCCATCTTGATGCAAGTGGGAAGGATAATACGCTATGGTAGTAGATAGTTAAGAGTTCATGAAAGGAACTACCCTACCCATGATTTAGAGTTGGCTGTTATAGTGTTCGCACTTAAGACTTGGCAGAATTATCTCCTTGGAGAGAGGTTCAAATTATACACAAACCATAAGTCGCATAAGTATCTGTTCTCGCAGAAGGATCTCAGTCCGAGACAGCAGAGATGGATGGAGTTCCTAGCGTCCTATGATTTTGAGATTGCTTATACCCTTGGCAATGATAATGTAGTGGTGAACGCATTGAGTAGAAAAAGGATGACTTTGAGTCCTCTATTCGTAGAAAAACAGAGTTTGGAGTACATATCGACCTTCGATTTTATTCCATCTACGGATCTTACACCTGGTTTGTTGGCAACCTTAGAGGTGTGACCTACTCTTATGGATCAGATAGGATCTTCGCGGCGAGAGGACCCATAGATAGTGAATATTTTGCATAGACTTAATAAAAGGGGGTTTATAGTCACCTCAATAGATATTCCACAGATGAAAGAGGGTGGCTATGGAGAGATGGGAGGCTTTGTGTTCCCCGAGTTGGGGATTTGTTAAGGACCGTCCTTGAGGAAGCCTATCGTTCTAGGATGACTATCCATCCGGGCGGCGATAAGATGTACATAGACATGAAGAGGATTTTTTTTTGGACCAGGATGAAGAAAGATGTAGCGGAGTTTGTAGCTCGATGTTTAGTTTGCCAATAAATAAAAATCTGAACAAAAGAAGCCTGGCGGTCTTCTTCATCCTTTGGAGGTCCCACAATGGAAGTGGGAGAGCGTCTCTATGGATTTCATCGATGGTTTGCCTAGATCGAGGAAAGGCAACACCAGTATCTGGGTTACAGTAGACAGTCTTATTAAGAGCGCTCATTTCATTTCTGTTAAGATCAAGAGAACATCAGCATGGTTGGCATTAGTTTATCTTCGTGAGATAGTCCATCCACATGGAGTACCTTCTATCATAGTGAGTGATTGCGATCCCACCTTCACTAGTGAGTTTTGGAAGAGCATGCAAGAGGCACTAGGTACATAGTTATGTTTGAGCACCGCATATCTCCCTCAGACCGATGGATAGACTGAGAGGGTGAATAGCACTTTTGAGGATCTTTTGAGGCTGTGTATCCTAGACTTCGGAGGGACTTAGGAAGAGCATCTTCCATTGGTGGAGTTTGCCTACAACAACAGTTATCAGGCTAGTACAAGCATGGCACCCTTCAAGGCACTATACGGACAACCTAGCAGATCACCGACTTATTGGTAGGAGACTATGGATAGGCTTCTACTTGGATCTGAGATGATTAGGGAGACTTCAGAAAAGATTGATCTTATCCGCCGACGTATGAAGACAACTCAGGACAGGCGGAAGTCCTACGTAGATAATAGGAGGAAGGACATTGAGTTTAAGGTAGGAGACACAGTTTTCATCAAAGTATCACCTCTAAGGAATGTGGTTCACTTTGGAGCTGTACGGAAATTGGCGCCAAGGTTTGTAGGGCTATTTCCCATAGTAGAGCGAATAGGCCAAATTGCTTTTAGGGCGAGATCACCAGAGAGATTGATGGGAGTTCATGATTTTTTCCACATTTCCCATTTGCAAAAGTGCCTTCACGATACAACAGAGGTGGTTGAGCTAAGCATGCTTGAGGAAGTAGAAGTAGAAAAGGTGGCAACAGTTAAACGAGTTCCTACCAATATATATGGATCGGAGGTTAAGAAACTACGCAACATGGAGGTTAAGTTGATGAAAGTTCAATGGGGAGAAGACCGTGGGGATGCAACTTGAGAGACTGAAGACAAGATTCATGTTTCGTACCCTTTCCTTTTCAAGGGTATGTTCTTAGAGTCTTTTTCCAAGCTTTTGTTTGTACTTGCTTCCACATTTGAGTATATCCTATCGATCAAATCTTCAACCTTTAGGTATAAAACCAATGGATGTAGACATGTGTTTGTGACATGTTATGTTTGATGGATGCAAGTGGATGCAAGTGTTTGCTAGTGATTGCTCGTGGATGCATATACACACACTAGACACTAGATCGTCTCAAAGCACTCTCTTACTACATATGGATGAGTATGCATTTTATTTTTGTGGGTGAAAGTGGATGTATCATCATATGGATGTTGCATTTGGATGAATGGTTTTGCATGCAAGTAGAGTTTACATGATATACTAGGAATATTTGCATACATTTTGGATTCATGGAACAAACATATATTGCATTAAGGAGGTCAACTGAATCAGTAGACCACCTGGTTTTCGCATTAGCATAGGAACATATACAAGCACATTTGCATATGTTCATATAAGCATTAGAAATTACCAAGGACAAAGGATTCCTGTGGATAATGGATGAGCAAATGATTATAGGTGGATGTTCGGATAGTAACGTTCTCTTGGACTTGGAGATTTCGAGGATGAAATCCTTTAAGTAGGGGAGAATGTAACACCTCGTAATTTTAAAGAACATTAATTAAGTAAAACATACTATACCATTGTGTTCATCTTGAAATTCTGTTCAGGATAGACTCCAAGTTTGTGTAAAAAAAATCGTACGATAAAGATATGAAGCGTAGAAGTTTGTATACATATAAGAGATTTATATGTAAATACAAATTGAACTAGAATTCAAAACATATCGAGATATATAAGCGGGAAACAAAGGTGGTAATAGGCGGGAATTTGACCCGCTGAGGGTCGACCCACGCCTGGTCTGGGTCGACCTATTGATCGACCCAAGTGGGGGTGGGT
Source organism: Allium sativum (assembly GCA_030737875.1). Lineage (NCBI taxonomy): Eukaryota > Viridiplantae > Streptophyta > Magnoliopsida > Asparagales > Amaryllidaceae > Allium > Allium sativum. The sequence goes on along the minus strand of CM060923.1, from coordinate 554,244,140 downwards.
CAACCCATGGGTCGACCCAGGTGGGGGTGGCTCGACCGAACCCTAATCTAGTCAAATACACTTTTCTGTTTTTGGGCGTGTTTGTTAACCAGGTTCATTATTTTCTGAACGGTTGTATTTGAAAACAGAGATCTGCCAGTTAAGGATTGTCTTGTAGACTCTATATAAAGGCATGCATTCCTATTGAATAATTCATACTTCTTCCTTAAACTCATGTTTTGAAAATACAAAAAAGAAGATGGCAAGATGATACTGAAACTTAGATTGAATCAGGACAATTCTTACCTAACGTATTCATGAATCTCTTCTGCAACATCGACATATTATTCTCTGTCTTTAAATCCAATCTCTTTAAGTTCATGTTACTTAAATATTTAACAGTATCCCTGACATGTAAACAAATCTGGATCTAAGCTTATGCCTGTTAGGAAACTGATTCATATCTAAACAATTCTGCTATAATTGCATATACTTTTCCATACACCTATTCTGGTGTTTAATTATTGTTATATGCCTATTTTCGTTATTATTATGCCCATTTCTGTTCTTCTCCCTCTCTTATTCCCTTTTTATTTTATAAGCCTAGGCTACTTCAAGCCTAGGCAGATCACGCAAGAGACATACGTATGAATGAAATTGGGATAATTGTGGAATGTTTGGGAATGAACATAAAAGAGGGAAAATTGGGGAATATCTTGTACTGTGGAATATAACTGAACATTTGGGGGCATATATTATACTGTGGAATATGATTGAAATTTGGGATGTATTAACATGTAAACCTGTAGGCTTAATTCGAGGGTTAAGTGGAACATGTAATGAAACTGTATATAACACATGGAACCCATTTAATCTACTATGGTTATACGAACCAGTTAACCTATTTATTATGTTAGGGTTATGTGAACCCCTTAACCTGTTTAATCTGTTGGGGTTAAGTAAACCTGTTTAGTCTGTTGGTGTAACGACCTGACTTTTTGACCGGTTCTTGCCGGTAATTAAACCAATTTAAACTGTTCATAAAGAAGGATAGTTATGGGTACTTACATATTTGCACAAAAATAACAGAAATTTTCATTTCATTACTATCAATTACATCAGAGTTACAAGGAATACATCAGAGTACAACGATTACACAGTAGAAGAGATACCAATACAGCGGAAAAATAAAAATGCTCTAAGAAATAATAGCTCCAGCTAAAACCAGAATCCTGCTTCAACCAACTCCAAGGCTAAATCTGCGAACCAAATTACTACGCTGCCCATGTCAAAATTATGGGCACCCAGAGTTTAGGTGAGGGAACAATAAACTCCAGATTAGTCGTGGGACTGGTGTAAGAACTCAAAAACAGTTGTTATTTAGGATTCATTTTAAAGTTGGGTAATTCAACGGACCATGCCACTAACGCGGAACGGGTTTACTCCATATGAATTCCCGTGCACAGAAATTCGCTATGACTTTTGAAAAATGAAACTAACATAAGGTCCCGCGGCACACACACAATGCAAATGCACACATGGGCGAGGTTTCTCCTTATGACAGTCAAAAATGCTTGATACGTGAAAATCCTCTGATATTATTATTAGTGCATAGTGTGAAAACAATTTCGCAAATAAATTTATTAATCGTAGCCAGCATAATGCCCCATCCCATTATACTGGAAATCCTGCTAGTAGCAGGCTATACAACTAAAATGGTATAGGTGCATAATGGAAAATTGGATTTCCAACAAATGACCAGGCAAAGAAACTTCCTTATCGAACCGATGGGTACGCCTCTAGAGGGACGCCTCAAGAACCAAATCGGGCTCTCTGCCAACACGAGGCCAAGTTACCCCTTAACTGGGTAACTTAGAGCATGCCTGAGTATATCACTTGTCGGTCGTTACCAACCTTTAAACTGGGCGCCCACAACATCAACATCCATATAAATAGAAGTTATCCACATAGGTTAACACCTGGGCTCCATACCATAGTACGCCTTTTATCTAGAAGGAAGTGATTACCCTTAACCTCGCTGCATCTTTCCTGTTTTAGCCACTTACCAGGTTGTGAGGCTTACCGAGGTCACGATACACAAAGCTACGCTTAAACAAGCCATGCACTGCCCATGTGGAAAATAGGGGCACCCGAGTTTGCAAGGGAAAAGCAAACTATGAGTTAGTCATGGGACTGGTATGAGAATTCAAAACAGTTATTAAATCTTTTTGAAATCATATAATTCACAGGACCACGCCGTATGTCACGGAACAGGTTTACCTCCATGAATACCAGTACATAAACAACAATCAATAATATACATGTGGATCTACAATGCATCAACCAACATGCAATTTTCCAAGCTACTCATTTATGCTTAAACCCAAAGATTGATTTTCCAAATCCAATTATCTGTACAGAAATTATTCCTTTGGACTTTATTCTTGATTTCTTTTTTCAAATCATTTGAAATACATATCTAACTTTATTTCACTTCGGGATCACAAACCAAATCGTTTGGAAATATGAATTCCAAATCATAACAATGCATACAAACAAGTATACAACCAAATATCGTGCCCCCCATCAACAAGGCAAAGAAATGTACCTAAGCAACTTGATATATATATGTGCACCTCCCACTATGGAGCAGGCTACACTGACGATGCACCTCCCATGCATGGAAGCATACACCGCCCAAAGCCATTTAAGGCTATAACACCCAAACTTTTAGTCCTTGGGTTACCCGAATCTTTAGCCACATAAAAAATCATTTCATATCCCGAAGTAGGGAAAATCATTTCACAACATAATAATCACAAGTACTTTCAAACTATAGTACTTCACATCAACAATTCACACATATGTCCAGTCACTATTAATCACATAACCTTTGAGCTTGTACGTCTCAAAGAAGGGTGTTAAGCAAGAGAATAAATTCTCCGCCACCAAACAGATACATCATTAATAGCAACTAATTGAATATGTGATGAACTACAATGTAAAACCATAATACATTTCCAAATCATTTCGTAATCATCGAGCTTATCCCTCGAAATCTTTTCTATTTTATAAAACATTTTTATTAAACGTTCCCGTTCAAAATCAGGAATACATTTCTTTTCACTTAAGAAAAATATCATTTCGAAATCATTCATTAAATTTTGAAATAAACAACATCGCTAAACACCTTATAGTCAAATCGTGAAGTGTTCCACAAGGTGTTAGCACACAGATATTGTAACAACCCTGAAAATCTGAACCGGTTTAAAAATTTTAATTTGGCTATTTCAGTGGACTTTAAATATTTAAAATAAATTATTTTAAATAATAACAACGAAAAGTATGTTTGAATCGATGTTTGAAAATAAATATAATTATTTTAAATTATAAACAAGGCCTAAAATGGCGCAGTAGTTTCAAAATTTGAATTCAAACTTTGACTGACTGTACCGGGTGCAAAATAAAATGGATTCTAGTGAAACCAAAAATATTTAAATTTGTTTATGAATATCTTTCTAAAGAATCTGAAAAATCGAAGTTTCATAGCGAGAATCAAAAGTTATGGCCAAATGAATTTTTAGAAAGGTCGCTATAGAGAATATATAGCCCTTGAAAACAGACATTTTGCAAACGACCTCAGAGTTCGACGAAACCACTTTTGTTGGATCCGGGATGTCAAATTATTGCTAGGTTTCAAATTCCATAATTTTTGAAGTCAATATGTGAGCGTGGCGAAGGAAAATATGTTTGGTTGATTTCAATTAAATTGGATCGACCAGAAAATGACCATTTTTCAAACGGTCTCAGAATTCGACGAAACTAGTTTTGTTGGGACCGTATCGTCAAAACATAACTAGATTCATTTTTCTGAAATTTTTGGGATCAGTATGTGGCCCCGGCAAATTGTAATGTACGTTCAAATCAAATATTGAATGTTTTATATTTTAATTTGAAGAAAAACTGGCTGAAACAGTCAAATGGGCCTACGAAACATATCCCATTGTGTTCGGAATGGGGGCATTTAGCTAGGGGTGATAGTCGTTGGGTTTGAATTGGAGTTTAGAGAGTAAACGAATTATTTTCGAATAATTTTTTTTTATAAAATATATATATATATATAAATTAAACAAGCCCCAACCCTAGCCCACTATCATCGTGCCGCCACTGTTCAAAATCAAAGGCGGAAAGAGCTTAAATTTTCTTCCTCAATTCTTGCGAAATCCATGAGAAATTAGACCCTAGTTCTGAAGCAAATTCGGTAGAGAACTTCGCCATCTCCAAATCCATATCGATCTCACTCCTCATCGTCGCGAGTATCGCGAGAATCGCGCCTCCAAAGCATCGCAGTTTGCGCCAGAAATACTCCCTCCAGCCTCACTCGAGTTCAACGCCTTTAGCACCCCAGGTGCGCCGCATGTAGCTCCTCGACGAGGTGAGGTCTGATCGTCCTCAAGTGCCACGGTTGGAGAGATAAATCTAAACCTAGTTTTGAACAGCTAGGGGTTTCGACGGCCATTGTATACAGAGGAAGGTGATGGTTAATTTTAATTAATTCCTTCGTTAATTAATTTTTAAAATGTCATAACACAAATAAAATCGTATCTTTATCATACGATAACGAAATTCGATGAAACAGGAAACATCGGACTCGTGTGGACGTCTTCTACATTTTAGAAGAGACCAGATATTTTTCTGAGCCTTCTACAATTTTTGGAGGAGTGGAACTCAATGTGAGATTTCTAAATTATAAACGATATTGAAACAACGATGTATAAATTACAAAGTCGATGTATGAGTTATATAAGCGTTGTACACCTCATGTATAAATGTTGTATAAGTTGTATGTTCGATGTATAAGTTATATATGCGTTGTAAAAATGATATATGCGTTGAAATGAATTGAAATGATATTGAAATGAAATCGAAATATAGTTATATATATATATATACACTCCCCTCGTCCGCAGACCATGGACGATATATATTGGTTGTGATATTGTTTGGATTATTGGTTGATGTGAAATTTGATGAATATCATGAATGGTTGATTTGAAATGATTGATTGTGGTTGAAATCCCAATAGGATTAGTATATGGGAAAATTCGTTTGCGTACGAACTAGATATTGATATTCCCCATTGTCAAAAGCTGTGAGGCTTTAAGGTAGAGCGAGGAGCCGTACTCGGGACGGCGCCGGTTTTAACTACCCTGTCGTTATGCTGCCGAAATTTTCAATAATATTCATGTGTTAGAATTATTTTCATGTGTTGAAACCATATTCATGTGTTGAATAGAAATTCATGTGTTGAATAAATTCATTGAAAGATAAAAATAACATTTTATCACATATATAGACTATATAAATTATTCATGTTTTAAATAAATTGTTTTAACAATAAAAATCACATTTGTATTATATATATAAACTATAGAATTATTTTCATGCGTTGAATAGAAATTCATGTGTTGAATAAATTCTTTGAAAGATAAAATTAACATTTTATCACATATATAGACTATATAAGTTATTCATGTTTTAAATAAATTGTTTTAACAATAAAAAACACATTTTTATTATATATATATAAACTATAGAATTATTTTCATGTGTTGAAACCATATTCATGTGTAGAATAGAAATTCATGTTTTGAATAAATTCTTTGAAAGATAAAAATAACATTTTTACCTTATGTATGAACTATATAAAATAATCGTGTTTTCAAATAAATTATTTTACAATAAAAATCACATTTTTATTAGATATATAAATTGTTAAAAATAGTGATGTGTTGAAATAAATACCTACTGGATAAAAATATCATTTTTATCAAATATATGAAGTGAATATGGTTTTGAAATCGAAGATTGAATTATATTTATATATATATATATATATATATATAAATATATATATACATATATAATTAAAATAAATCAAATTACGAAGCTGTAGTTCGTATTTTGAAACCGTGATTTCAAACGATTAGTGCGGGAGATCCGACAATCGGATTTTCCCGAAACTGAAACCGTTGGGTTCGCTTCGGAAATATCTTTCCAACGACACCAACTTTGTAAAGATCCAACGGTTGGATTGTCTGGAATGTTTAATTCAAATCTGAAGAAAAACAGCACCAAAATCGATTATATATATATATATAAAATTAAAATAAATCGAATAACGACGCTATAGTTCGTATTTTGAAATCGTTACTTCAAATGATTGTACTGGGAGATCCGACCGTCAGATTTTCCCAAAACTGAAACCATTGGATTCGTTTTGAAAACATCTTTCTAATGATATAAAATTTGTGAAGATCCAACGGTTAGATTTTCATATATGTGTAAATCAAATCTGAACAAAAATAGCGCCACGACTGCGTTATGGCCTGAAGGGTTGTTTGAATGAATTGGCTATTTTTAAATAAATAAAAATAGCGATAAATCATGATAAAATATTATAAACGATATGGAATGGAAATAAACTGAATTTGCTCAGTTTATTTGATATTTGATGGCTGAGGGTGTTTGGCGTGAAAATTACATTAAAGGATAGAATTATTAATGTCGAATAATTTAACCATTGAAATGAATTGATTTGAAATTCTAAATATACGTGAATTATTTGAAAAGGCCAAGTTAATTCTCATTTCAAATAATTTATCGACGGTTAGAAGTCGAAGATATGAAGACGGTGCAAGACCAACGATCTTCACGTCGAATAGAGGGGTGCTACTGATGATCATGATAGGAGTAGCTACCTTGAAGGGGCTGAAGTGGTAGCCGTGCGGACGTACTTGTTGATTGTGCGGATAGGCGAGGTAGAAGGTGCCTCCGGTTTCGTTCAGACCCAGAACGAACTTGTAAATGGACTGTGTGTCTGACATTGGATTTTGTTCCGTGCTGATCGATCTCTATTAAATATATATCTGTTTGGCAGTGGAGAATTTATTCTCTTGCTTAACGCCCTTCTCTGAGACGTACGAGCTCAGAGGTTATATATCGATAGAAATCAGTCGCATGGAGTGGATTACTTGTGTGGCATGCCTAAGTGGCAGATGATCAAGGCTTCTGTTGAAAAGCAAAGTCATATGGTTGATGATCAAAGTGCGGCTTGTGTGACACAGCTTTGTGTATAACGTTAATTCGCGAGCCTCACACCCCGGTATGAACCAAAAACGGGAGAGGACATCAGGGAGGGCATGTGTTTCCTTCTAGCTAGAGTGGTGTCAGTGTAATGACCTGGGATATTGACGACTTTGGTTATCGCCATAAACTCAATGATGACTAACCAAACATCGAAAAATACCGGTCATTAGTGAAAGAAATTAGAGGGTGAGGATAGATAAGATAGAAACTTAGAATAGAAGAAGAAGAACACAACATCAGAGTAACACAAATCTCACAGCGGAACGAATAAATATATTTCATAACATAACTTTGAAATACAAATCTGTACTTGAATATACATATCATTATCAAAGTACAACACTTATAACACAGCGGAAATAACTATAGCTATATAATCCTGAAGCCTCCTGCTCCAAGCTCTTCCAGTATATCTGTAAATCCTGAGTACTTGACTGCCCGTACAAAATTGGGCACCCAAGAGTTTAGGGAAACAAAACAAATAAACTCCGGGTCAGTCATGGGACTGGTATGAGTAAAACAGTTTTAAAACAGGTTGAACAAGTAATCGATATCTCATAAGACCACGTCGTATAACGGAACGGGTTTTTTCCTTATGAGAATCCAAATATCTTTATATCAAAACCTTTTGATATTATAATAATGTCTATCAACACAATATAATAATCATCTAGCAGAAACGCTTTCTTCTCACGTTCTACATACATAGTATACAATCAAAACCGCAAGCACGTATTGGGTAATGGATTTCCAACTATGAAAAGGTATGGAACCACCTTTCGCTAGTGTACATCTAGAGAGGAATACACTGGGTTCAACAAGAACATCTTGCAACCCAGCCACACATGACCGACCACTCATTTCGCTTGAGTGTATCGAATGTATATCACCAACGGTTGGGATCAGCAACCGTTTCCCGAATGGGACAGCATCAACAATAGATTTTTAGAAGTAAATGAAACTCTAGATCAGGTGATTATACACCCTACTTCGGTGCGACCGACTTAGCCATGCTGCCTGCCCGATTTCTGTCATTTACCGGATGTGAGGCTAGAAGCTACGCTTTATCATCATACCAGATTCCGTTTGAATGCGACATTTTCAAATCCATCAAATCACCGATTGATGTCCTCAACTATACATTTTGTGTTAGCTAAAAGAAGTTTCCTTCTCCACTTCCACTCTTGGTACGGTTGGAGAAATCAATATACGTGATCGTCTGGAAATACTATGTCAGACATCCGTCCATACAAGTCACCCAGGAACAGGATGAACCGAAGGCACTATTCTGTAAACAGGATAGCCCTTGCATAACTCCGTCTTCAATTCCCTTTGGCATATATGATTCGCAACGATTATGCCAATACAGAGTGGTTCTTTGGATAATAAACCAACCGGTCTCTCCATACTAACAACGTTAAAATGTTCAAAACTTCGATAGTCTGTGATTTAACTATCGAAGAAAAACAGGTGTGCAAACAATGATATTATTTCCAAATGGAAATTTATATCGATCAAACATCATTCAACATTTATCTCTTTATTTCATTAATTTACTTATCTCTTGTTTCCCTATATTCAATATTTGTTATTTTCTAAATTTGGAAAATATACGTTATTAACAATGGAAAACATTTCCATTTCTTGTTTTCTTTATTAGAAAACATTTCTAGTTTCTTCTTTGGAAAACATTTCCAAAGCTTCTTCATTGGACTTAGACAGATGTTTTAAACAAATCATCGCGATGCCAACTCAAACCATTTCCTTTACTGCCGAACCTTAACTATTCCTTAGTTAAAAACGAAGCCAATCAAGTTGGGGTAGAACTACCTCTCAGACCTTAACTGAACAACATTTCTAACATTGAAATAGGCAAAGTTCACTTTATATTTCTTTAACTAACTTCTTTACTTAACTCTCGTTCGAATAAATCTCTATTCGATTTATTCTATTTGATTTACTCTATTTGATTTACACTATTCACTTAACCTCTTTCGAATAAACTATATTCGATAACTCCTCTAACTTTATTCGAATAAACTATATTCTATTAACTCCTTTATTCTATTCGAATAAACTATATTAGATTAACTCCTTTATTCTATTTGAATAAACTATACTCTATTAACTCCTCTAACACCATTCGAATAAACTATATTCGATAACTACTTTTAATTAACAAGATTTGATAACTCCTTTCGAATAACTAGATTCGATAACTCCTTCTCTTTAACTCTATTCGAATAAACTATATTCGATTACTCTATTTAAATAACTCTAGTTCGATTTAACTCTATTCAATAAATTCTAGTTCGATATAACACTATCGATTTACTTTAACTGATTAACACTAACTGTTTAACTCTAATGGTTTTACCCTAACTGGTTTAACCTAATTCGAATAACTAATATTCGATTAACTCTATTCAACTAACTTGACTCGACTAACCCCTTTCGAATAACTAATTCGATTTACTAACTTTTGAATACCATATTCGTTTTAACTCCTTTAACTCTATTTGAATAAACTATATATGATAAACTCCTTTATTCTATTCGAATAACTAATTCGATTAACTCCTTTTCGAATAAACTATTCCTTTATAAAGATTTACTTTTAGTAATGGTTCTTCACTTTACAAATGATTTCCTTTTATTCTACTTATCCTTTGATTTTTATAAATATTTCTTTTATAAAAATCCTTTTCCTTTTCTATATAAAATCCATCGTTTTTATATAAATAATTCATTTTCAAAATACACTTTGAAAATCCTCTTTCCCATATCCAGTATTTCTTATGGTATTTAACATACCATATAACAACGATAAATATCGTCCAAACACACACAATCAACAACAGATTATATATCACATCATATATCACAATATATGAATCACAATAAAATAAATGTTGAGGAATCTAGTTGGATTCCTCCAACCTGTCTCCCTGCATCCACAAATGTTAAACAATATAATATAACATCACTTTCATTTCAATATGATATATTCTGTTAAACAGAATCAATATAGAAATTCAACTAACTGACTAGCAGTTCAATCAAACAGTCAACACACAGTCAATCAGCCAATATTTAACAGTTCTAAAAGTACAACATGAATTTATAAACTGTTTAGACTTAGTGAGATTTACTCACATTGGACTATCATCGTTAATTAACGATAATTTTCGTTGATTCAGATCGGACAATTTATTTCGCCATAAATTGTAACGAGCTCCGATGGACTTCCAGTCAGTTCCATGGTGTAGTGTCCGTCCGTACGATCCCAACGGATCCAACCATTCGTAATTCTGATAACCGATGATCGAGATATTACTTATACAAGTTTAACACTTTTATTTAATTAAATAAAAACTTATATTATCTCCTTGTTTTTCATTTGGGCCTTTTACCTTTGAATCTTTTCCCGGCCCAACAAATCAAACCCGTATGACCCCTCCTTCCCAAACTCTAAAAACCGCATCCTCCAGTATTTTTGTAATGACCCGCATTGGCAGAGGTAATATGATTAATTTATTTAATTATATCAATGGTGGTATAGTGAATTTAATGGTCGTGGAATTTAATTATGATGAATATTTAATTAAAATAATAAATTAAATAAGATATTTAATTATGAATGGTCGAAATGACGATATGGTGTGAACCGGACCATCCGTGATATTTAATTCAGTTTGGAATTTGAATTTGAATAACGAATATATTCAATCGTCGACATTTGAACGTGTAGTTTATAATATAATTATAAACGAGCTCGAAATGGCGCTGCAGTTCGTAAATTGGCGATTCTAACTTCAACTGAATGTACAGGATTCGTTTTAAACCGGATTTCTGTGAAACAAGAAACGTATGGAGCTGGTGGAGTATATCTTTCTAGTGGAAGAGAAAAATCAGGATTTCGTCATGTAAATTTTGATTCACGTCCAAATCAAATTTTGAAATAGTCATTATAGAATCATTTATCGACCGTATCGGTTTATTCGATATAACTAGAGATCAGGTTTGAATTTCGACAAGGTTCTTTTGGGACATAACGATAATTTAATTTTTAGAATTTTACTGTAATTTTTAATTAATTAAATAAGCAACTTTTATTTTGGAGTATATTGCACCCTTAATCAGCGATTGTGGGGTTTCACAAAATGAGTTAATCTACCAGTATTATTATATTTTTGGGATCGTAACCCCTTGCTTGTCACGATCATGTATTTATTTTTGTCCATAGTAGTCGATAAATAAATGAAGTTCTTCGTAACTGGTACTACATAAATGTTAAATATATGTACACGTAGAACTAAATTAAACAGTGCTCACCCAATTTAAAAGCTTTAGTCTGATCCCCATTTTTCTCGTGCTAGTCTTTCTTTAGCAAAAGTTTTGATTCATACACAAAGGTACTAGAATTAGGCTAGAGTTCAACCCTAAAGGTTAATAAAGAAGTAGGTGTTGCGAGATTTGATGGAGCAAAAGCAAACGTGGAGAACACCCAACCCCTTCATTTGCTTGGCTACAGAAGACCTAACGTGGAACGATAACACCCTAAATAAATATTTAAAATCTCCCACTATAAAAGAGAATTAACTCCTCTCGTCTAAACCTAATTTCTCATTTCCATTTGCCAAAGAAAGGAGCCGCCACTTAAAATTCTTCCATCAATTAAGAACTCAGAAAATACTCCACGAGATCGAGCAAGTTTGGATCCGTTGAGCTCGTAAGAGTGTAAACTTCATGCTGGTACACTTCAAGAAGGGTGCGCACGTTATTATTGGAACTTGTAGGAGGAGGAGTAAGCATCAAAGGATGGAGAGCCGACCCTGGAGATGTGTGTTGATCGACGAAGGAGGGTGACTGGTGCTGACTGATGGATGCGGATTACAGGGGAGCTGCGGTGGTGCGTTCGTGCACGGATTTCTCTACTGGACTGCGTGTTGTACGAAAGTGGAGTCTGTGTTTACTAGTGAGGAAGTGGGAATAGCAAAGTCTGTGTTTGTTTGGGTTTTAATGAAGGAAGGAGTGAGTCGAGCTGTGTATTTATGGGACGAGGTAATGAAGAAGGTGCGGTGAAGTTTGGAGTTCTAAAATGGCGTGGGTTTTGTGTCTGTAGAACGATGGAAGGACTGTAGCAGATTTTGAAGTGGGCGGATCCAAGAAATAGTGGGCCTTATTAAAATGGGTAGGAGATGTATGTGGGGGAGATGATGTTGCGGATCTGGTTATAACATGGTGATGGGATCGGTTATATAAGGGAGCATCTATTTGTACTTGGTTCTGTTAGAGGTGGACCATTTAATCTTAACGTTGGGAAGTTCATTGTAACGACCCGCAAATCCGAGCTATCTGAGTTGACTAAAACACCACACGTCCAACCCAAATAACACAGAAATACGAACCATTAATAGAAAGAAGTTAGAAGATGAGAAATAGAAAGAAAGAAATATTAGAATTGAAGAAGAACGAAGATCACAACTCACAGCGGAACGAATAAAATATATTATATAACATAACTTTTGAAATACAAATCAGTAACTTTATATACATACCATCATCAGAGCACAACAGTCATTTCTGGAACAGTTATAAACACCTGTTTCCAGATACAAACAAGGTCCACAGCGGAATATATGATAGCCTATAGCTAACCGGTGAAGCCTCCTGCTTCCAGCTCCTTCAAATGAATCTGTGAAATCCCGACTACTTGACTGCCCGTACAAATTTGGGCACCCAAGAGTTTAGGGAAAACAAAACAAAATAAACTCTGGGTCAGTCATGGGACTGGTGTGAGTAAACTTCAACCACTTGTTTAACTTTAAAAATCCTTTCAAAAGAAAAGATAATAGTAAGACCAGTCCACACATAAACATGGACGGTTTTTTACCTTACTATAACCCAAAACACTTTGATATCAAATACAGTGATATTATAATAATGTCTACATCATGTAAATAACCAAATAGCAGAACGCTTGCATCTCACGCTCCACATATATATTATAAAATCAAAAACCGCATGGCGCTTATTGGAGATTGGATTTCCAACATGACAAGGTATGGAACCACCTTCCGACTGTGTATCTCTAGAGAGGAATACACTGGGTTCAACAAGAACATCTTGTAACCCGGCCCACACATGACCGACCACTCATTTCGCTTGAGTGTATCGAATGTATATCACCAACGGTTGGACTCAAACCACCGTTTCCCGAATGGGCAGAATCGATAGATTTAGAAACAAAAGGAATTTCTCTAGATAGGTGATTATACACCCTAATGGGTGCGACCCACATAGCCATGCTGCCTGCCCGATTTTTGTCCTTTCCCGGTTGTTGAGGCCTGAGGCTACGATTACTTACCATTCATTGATAACACAATCACTTTGAATGCCACATTGTCAGATCCGTTAATCACTAGTTGAGTTTGCACAAATATTCTGGATATTATGCTAAGGGATAAATCCGTTGCAACCATATATATTCATACAGACCAACCCATTTGATCATTGGAAATACTTTGTCAGACATTCGTCCATATACGTTCGTTCTGGGATTGAACGAAACCGAAGGCACCATTTCTATAAATAGAAAAGCCCTTGCACTTTACTCCGTCTTCAATATATTCAGCATACTTGGTTCGCAACGCTTATGCCGATACGGAGTGGTTCTTCGGATAATAATCCAACCGGTCTCTCCATATTGACAACGATGGTCAAAAACTTCGATAGTCTGTGATTTAACTATCGAATAAAAACAAGTGTTCATCCAACATATCAAACAAATCACTGGGCACTTTAATTAATATTTCATTAATTAAACCACTTCTCTATTTTCTCTATCAATATTTGTTAACCAAATATTTTCAATAATCAACCTTGGCCCTTTACGCTATTTTTGATTTCGTTTCCTTATCGAATTCTATATATATCGATATATAGATTTCTAATTGTCAAATTTCTTAAAAATATTCTAACTCCTTAAATTCCCGGAAAAATTCGCCATAACCTCCCCTGTATCGGGAGCATCGGGAAATTTCAAATAGCTTCCTGGTATCTTCTCATTTCAAAAAGAAAAAGAAAAAGCCAAGCGGCTTGCCGATACGGCGCATAAATCTCATATATGAATTAAACATGTACCTTTTTGTCGAGCACATAAATTTAAATCTTCGTATACTTCATATCAAACCTGCTTACACCTGTTCATCTGTTTTCAATTCAATTCAATACCATTCAATCGTTTGAATTCAGTTTCGCCATTTATCCTTTAATTAGTCATTTTGCCTATTTCACTTCTTTGTTGAACATAACATGTTCAAACAAAATATTTAATTAGCTTGCTCATAACCAAATTGAATTTCAAAATTTCAATTCCAGTTCTCTTTTCTATTTCGAATATAAATTTTCAAATCGAATTTACGTATTCAAACCCCAATATCCATTCGAAATCGCCTTAACTAATTTCTATTCAATTTAGTTAATTCCATTCAATAAATCAAAAATCTGGTTTCTGTTTCAAAAATCATATTCATTTACACAACTTGAATTCGCATATATTTTGCAACTCACCCTGAAATTTTCTAAATAGAACTTCGGATTTTATTTGCTTAAAATCCTTTTATAACCTGATTAAACCGTTATGGGTTTTAACTAGTTCTGGCGCTGTTTTTCTGAAAATTTGATTTTGACATAACTCAAAATCTATACGACGAAATCCAGATTTTTCCCCGTCATTAGAAAACTATTATCAAACCGGTCCTGACGTTTCTTGTTTCAAAGGATTCCGACTTCAATTGAGTTCTGTATACTCAATTGAAGTTCGAATCGCCAATTTACGAACTGCATCGCTGCGGCGAGTTCGTTTTAATTATATTTATATATAAACTTTTAAACTTCGTTTGAATGAAATTCAATTCCATTCTGATTTTAATATATTCAAATCCATAGTTTCAATTCCATTTGAATTCCATATTCAAATCCCATAGTTAATTCTATTTCGAGTTCTATTTGAAATTCTATTTTCAAAGTTTTAATTCAAGTTCTACTTTGAAATTCTACATTTGAATTTCCTTATTCAAATCCCATTTCCAATCTCCATTTAAATTTCTATACTCAAATCTATTTTCATTCTATTAGAATTTCAAATCTCATATTAAACTTCACTTTGAATTCAAATGCCATATTTAAATTTCTCTTGAATTCAAATTCTAGATTTATATCCCTTGGATTCAAATTCTAGATTTATATCTCTTGAATTCCAATTCTGGATTTAAACTCCATTCTCAAATTTTGTTTGAAATTCCTATATTTAAAGTCTATTTGAATTCTCGAATATCCCAACTCCATTTGAAATTCAAATATTCAAACTCCATTTAAATTCTATTTGAAATTCTAAATGTTTCAAATTCCATTTTCTCTTATTTGAAATTCCCAATATTTCAAATTACATTTTTCCTTTATTTGAAATTCCATTTTTGAATTTCCTTTATTTCAATCCCATTTGAATTCCTTTGAATTCAATTTCTATTTCAAAACTATTTGGATTTCCTATTTTGAAATCCTATTTCAATCCTACTTTGAAATCCTACTTTCAAAGTTTATTTCAAATTCTATTTTTAAATTTCATATTCAAATTTCTACTTGAATTTCTATATTCAATCCCATGTTCAAGTTCAACACTTGAATTTCTATTTCAAATCTCAATTCAAATTTCATATTTGAATTCCATTTCAAATCTCTATTCAAATTTCATATTTCAATTCTTCTTTGAAATACTATATTTCAAATTCTATTTTGAAATTTTACATTGAAATCTCTATTTGAATTTCTTTATTCGAATTCCTTTGAATTCAAATTTTATTTTAATTTCTTGAATTCAAATTCTATTTTTCATTCAAATTTCGTCTATTTAAATTCTATTTGAACTTCTATTTGAATTTCTAATATTCAATCTCCTCTTAAAATTCAAATATTTAAACTCCTTTTAAAATTCAAATGTTATACTCAAATTTTATTTACATATTTAAAAATCCCATTTCAAATCTTATTTAAATTTTCTTCTGAATTTCAAATATTCCAACTCCTTTCTAATATTTAAATTCTATTTAAATTTCTACTTAAAAATTCTATTTCAAGTTCTATTTTGAAATTTCATTTCAAAATTCTATTTTGAAATTTTTATTTCAATATTCCATTTGAAATTCTATATTTTCAAATTCTACTTGAATTTCAAATTCTATTTGGGAAAAATAGAATTTTCTTTAAACCTCAAATATCTTTCTCATGATATTTTAATAAATTAACACTTGGCCCAGTGATATTTAAACCAATCAAATCACCCAATTTTCAATCATTTGATTTTTAACACATCATATATGAAGAAATATATGAAACCAAACAAACAACAAACAAACAGATAATATATTTTTGAGGAATCCAGTTGGATTCCTCCAACCTGTTTTCCTGCATCCACAGATGTTAGCACATAAATAATACCCATTCTGCTTCGTGGCAGAATATCGTGGTATAGAAGGTCATCCACTATCATAGCGTGGGGCGTATAGGGTAATCATCCGCTATAAAACTGCGGGCATCCGCTAATGAGACTGCGGGAATCCAACCAATCAATCAACCCAATATATATATATATATATAATAGCCTAGATAACTAATATATATAAAACAAGCAGAAACATTCAAACAAGCAACAAACAATTATTTTTAATGAATTAAAAATAATTCTAAAGGTGAGTGAGATTTACTCACCGAGATTTTCGTTTTGCCGAATATCCATAAATTTCCATATCGTCTTAGCTACATGTCACCTCGAATCGTTGCGAATAAATTGTTTCTGTACCTAAGATGATTTAAAAATTTATTTATCGATTAAACATCTTATAAATTTCTAACAATGAATAAATAATTTAGTCCATGTATTTTAAAATTTTGTTAAAAAGAATATACCTTACTTTATGCTATAAAACAGTTCTTGCCGAACAATCCAATCGAATCGCCACTTCATCGCTTCCCATTACCTAGCACCACCATATCAACAGCGTTTTGCATCCAAACCTGACTTACACATTTCATCAAACACCTACTGAGCATCAGCATGAGCTCCGCTTTCATCTCCCCTTCTCCTTTCCACTGTACAAAACTGAAGCAAACATCACTCCTCTATCTCGCTACCTCGCCCTCCTATCCCCTGCTTCAATAGCCCGCAACTGAGATAATCCTATACCCTTACCATCGCTAAACGAGTGCCACATCTCATTGCAACCCTTTCAATCCTCACCGCTAGTCCAGAAAAGCCACAAACTCCATCGCGATCTAAAATCGACCCCCTTCCAGTGATGATCGGACCCAAAATCGAGCATGCCATGGTGACGCTCTCCCTTACCCAATTCGCGAGCAGATCCAGAACGATGTCGAGAGTTTCAGAGGTTCGCAGTTTCAATTTTTCACTCTCCGATCTCACCGTCGACCATATCTCCCCTTCGACACCCTCCTTCACTCGCACCCCCTTCCAAACACTATCGCAACCCCTTATGAGCGATGCCCTAAGATTTCAGCGCCCTCGAATCGTACACCATCAACCATGCGCGCTTGCTCATGAATCAGATGAGAATTTGATTCGATTTGTGGAAGAATTAAAAGGAGCGGTTTTTTTTTATTTCGGTTTTTTTTTCTGAGGAAAATGGAAATGGCCAAAGAAAAGTCGCGATATATATAATAGTGGGAAGGAGACAATTCGTACTCGGCATTAAAATTGTGCTTTACTTTGCAACGAAGCTGGGAGCAGAATTTGTGGCTCGAGAAAAACATTATAGGTCTGCGCTGGGAAAGTGGAGGTCTGCGTGAAGGAAAGGGATAGGTCGGCTGAGGAACATTTGATTTAAACTTTGAAATGATTTTTTTTTTTATAAAATATAATACTCTAAAATATCTCTTGGTCCATACTTAACATTTTGAACCGCTTTTTAATCGTATCGAACGGCATTCTCAGCGTTATTCGTTACCCTGAACTCAACGGGACGAGTTCTGAAATTAAGTTTGTCTGTATAGAAGAGAACAATTTTAAATTAACATTTTAATTTTAAATTCGATTTAAAATATAAATAGATTTCAACATTTAATTTCATCGATAATAAATTATTATTATCGTTTCAAATTCAAAAATAGAATTTATATTAATTGACCGAAGTGTCTCGATACAGTTTTAAATTCTGAATTCAATTATATTACGTTTTCGTATAACAACTATTCAATATATTCGAATTAGATTGTATATCGATTATTTAATCGATAACCAAATATAAAAATCATTTATATTATTAAATCAATATTTAAAATAAATATTAAATATTCAAAATAAACTGTTCAAATATCCGGGTCGTTACATTCCTTCCCCCTTAAAATAATTTCGTCCTCGAAATTGCTAAGGTAGGAAAAGTGCTACTAACCCATTTACTTTTCAAAAACCCCTTTAAGTTGAAACTCACCTCTTCACGTTTCAATAAACTAGCTCCAACCAAAACCTTTGGCTTTCACATATTTAATCTAAATGATTTACACCCAATTCAAATTCCATTCAATCTTATTCAAATTGAATTCCATGAATTTATTTGTCTCGATCCATTTAACTTGCTTAAGTTAAATTTTAAATTTCAGAATTCAAATCCCTGGGTTTTTTTTTTTCAAATTCTTTTGAAATCCCATAAATATATACATGTATATTTATTTCCATTTCAAATTCAAACATTTGAATATTCAAACCAATTTGTTTTCTTTCAAACAAATTTCCATCAAAAACTTTTTCTAAGGTAGCAATTCATCACTTAGAAACTCGGAAATGAACACTGATGATGTTGCAATCATCATCAAAATTATTTCCCAGCCACTGAAGTGAGTTCAGTGCTTTATTATTTCAAAATCCATGATTTTCTTTCAAATCCTTTAAAACAAAGCTATATTGTTCTAATATACTTCCAAAAATATTTCAAACTTCCCAGGATTAAATTTTCAAATTCTGATTTGAATTAAATTCTAATTCATCTCATTTGTATATGTTATATACAAGTTTTATTTTGGTTATATATAACCATTCCAATTTTTATAATCAAATTTGATTATAACGATAACAATCAACACATCCAATAATTTCAGAAAATTATTAGTTATATATCAAAATAGAATTTTGGGTAAAATTATTTCATTCACCCACTTTAAAACAATACTGTGTTCAATTTCTCTGTTCAAGTGTTTAGAAATTCCTATCGACTTTGTGGCGTCCCACTATCCGACCAGAATTCATAAACCACTCAACAGACTAGCCAACACAATATAAAACAATTTTTATATCAAATTTACAAATACGCTCTCTCGTATATATATACGCTCAACTCATTCTAGGGTACTACTGACCCTATCTCTAATGAGTACATACCACACAAGCCTAGGTGTTCGCTCAACCTAAGCTCTGATACCAACTGTAACGACCCGCAAATCCGAGCTATCTGAGTTGACTAAAACACCACACGTCCAACCCAAATAACACAGAAATACGAACCATTAATAGAAAGAAGTTAGAAGATGAGAAATAGAAAGAAAGAAATATTAGAATAGAAGAAGAACGAAGATCACAACTCACAGCGGAACGAATAAAATATATTATATAACATAACTTTTGAAATACAAATCAGTAACTTTATATACATACCATCATCAGAGCACAACAGTCATTTCTGGAACAGTTATAAACACCTGTTTCCAGATACAAACAAGGTCCACAGCGGAATATATGATAGCCTATAGCTAACCGGTGAAGCCTCCTGCTTCCAGCTCCTTCAAATGAATCTGTGAAATCCCGACTACTTGACTGCCCGTACAAATTTGGGCACCCAAGAGTTTAGGGAAATCAAAACAAAATAAACTCTGGGTCAGTCATGGGACTGGTGTGAGTAAACTCCAACCACTTGTTTAACTTTAAAAATCCTTTCAAAAGAAAAGATAATAGTAAGACCAGTCCACACATAAACATGGACGGTTTTTTCCTTACTATAACCCAAAACACTTTGATATCAAATACAGTGATATTATAATAATGTCTACATCACGTAAATAACCAAATAGCAGAACGCTTGCATCTCACGCTCCACATATATATTATAAAATCAAAAACCGCATGGCGCTTATTGGAGATTGGATTTCCAACATGACAAGGTATGGAACCACCTTCCGACTGTGTATCTCTAGAGAGGAATACACTGGGTTCAACAAGAACATCTTGTAACCCGGCCCACACATGACCGACCACTCATTTCGCTTGAGTGTATCGAATGTATATCACCAACGGTTGGACTCAAACCACCGTTTCCCGAATGGGCAGAATCGATAGATTTAGAAACAAAAGGAATTTCTCTAGATAGGTGATTATACACCCTAATGGGTGCGACCCACATAGCCATGCTGCCTGCCCGATTTTTGTCCTTTCCCGGTTGTTGAGGCCTGAGGCTACGATTACTTACCATTCATTGATAACACAATCACTTTGAATGCCACATTGTCAGATCCGTTAATCACTAGTTGAGTTTGCACAAATATTCTGGATATTATGCTAAGGGATAAATCCGTTGCAACCATATATATTCATACAGACCAACCCATTTGATCATTGGAAATACTTTGTCAGACATTCGTCCATATACGTTCGTTCTGGGATTGAACGAAACCGAAGGCACCATTTCTATAAATAGAAAAGCCCTTGCACTTTACTCCGTCTTCAATATATTCAGCATACTTGGTTCGCAACGCTTATGCCGATACGGAGTGGTTCTTCGGATAATAATCCAACCGGTCTCTCCATATTGACAACGATGGTCAAAAACTTCGATAGTCTGTGATTTAACTATCGAATAAAAACAAGTGTTCATCCAACATATCAAACAAATCACTGGGCTCTTTAATTAATATTTCATTAATTAAACCACTTCTCTATTTTCTCTATCAATATTTGTTAACCAAATATTTTCAATAATCAACCTTGGCCCTTTACGCTATTTTTGATTTCGTTTCCTTATCGAATTCTATATATATCGATATATAGATTTCTAATTGTCAAATTTCTTAAAAATATTCTAACTCCTTAAATTCCCGGAAAAATTCGCCATAACCTCCCCTGTATCGGGAGCATCGGGAAATTTCAAATAGCTTCCCGGTATCTTCTCATTTCAAAAAGAAAAAGAAAAAGCCAAGCGGCTTGCCGATACGGCGCATAAATCTCATATATGAATTAAACATGTACCTTTTTGTCGAGCACATAAATTTAAATCTTCATATACTTCATATCAAACCTGCTTACACATGTTCATCTGTTTTCAATTCAATTCAATACCATTCAATCGTTTGAATTCAGTTTCGCCATTTATCCTTTAATTAGTCATTTTGCCTATTTCACTTCTTTGTTGAACATAACATGTTCAAACAAAATATTTAATTAGCTTGCTCATAACCAAATTGAATTTCAAAATTTCAATTCCGGTTCTCTTTTCTATTTCGAATATAAATTTTCAAATCGAATTTACTTATTCAAACCCCAATATCCATTCGAAATCGCCTTAACTAATTTCTATTCAATTTAGTTAATTCCATTCAATAAATCAAAAATCTAGTTTCTGTTTCAAAAATCATATTCATTTACACAACTTGAATTCGCATATATTTTGCAACTCACCCTGAAATTTTCTAAATAGAACTTCGGATTTTATTTGCTTAAAATCCTTTTATAACCTGATTAAACCGTTATGGGTTTTAACTAGTTCTGGCGCTGTTTTTCTGAAAATTTGATTTTGACATAACTCAAAATCTATACGACGAAATCCAGATTTTTCCCCTTCATTAGAAAACTATTATCAAACCGGTCCTGACGTTTCTTGTTTCAAAGGATTCCGACTTCAATTGAGTTCTGTATACTCAATTGAAGTTCGAATCGCCAATTTACGAACTGCATCGCTGCGGCGAGTTCGTTTTAATTATATTTATATATATAAACTTTTAAACTTCGTTTGAATGAAATTCAATTCCATTCTGATTTTAATATATTCAAATCCATAGTTTCAATTCCATTTGAATTCCATATTCAAATCCCATAGTTAATTCTATTTCGAGTTCTATTTGAAATTCTATTTTCAAAGTTTTAATTCAAGTTCTACTTTGAAATTCTACATTTGAATTTCCTTATTCAAATCCCATTTCCAATCTCCATTTAAATTTCTATACTCAAATCTATTTTCATTCTATTAGAATTTCAAATCTCATATTAAACTTCACTTTGAATTCAAATGCCATATTTAAATTTCTCTTGAATTCAAATTCTATATTTATATCCCTTGGATTCAAATTCTAGATTTATATCTCTTGAATTCCAATTCTGGATTTAAACTCCATTCTCAAATTTTGTTTGAAATTCCTATATTTAAAGTCTATTTGAATTCTCGAATATCCCAACTCCATTTAAATTCTATTTGAAATTCTAAATGTTTCAAATTCCATTTTCTCTTATTTGAAATTCCCAATATTTCAAATTACATTTTTCCTTTATTTGAAATTCCATTTTTGAATTTCCTTTATTTCAATCCCATTTGAATTCCTTTGAATTCAATTTCTATTTCAAAACTATTTGGATTTCCTATTTTGAAATCCTATTTCAATCCTACTTTGAAATCCTACTTTCAAAGTTTATTTCAAATTCTATTTTTAAATTTCATATTCAAATTTCTACTTGAATTTCTATATTCAATCCCATGTTCAAGTTCAACACTTGAATTTCTATTTCAAATCTCAATTCAAATTTCATATTTGAATTACATTTCAAATCTCTATTCAAATTTCATATTTCAATTCTTCTTTGAAATACTATATTTCAAATTCTATTTTGAAATTTTACATTGAAATCTCTATTTGAATTTCTTTATTCGAATTCCTTTGAATTCAAATTTTATTTTAATTTCTTGAATTCAAATTCTATTTTTCATTCAAATTTCGTCTATTCAAATTCTATTTGAACTTCTATTTGAATTTCTAATATTCAATCTCCTCTTAAAATTCATATATTTAAACTCCTTTTAAAATTCAAATGTTATACTCAAATTTTATTTACATATTTAAAAATCCCATTTCAAATCTTATTTAAATTTTCTTCTGAATTTCAAATATTCCAACTCCTTTCTAATATTTAAATTCTATTTAAATTTCTACTTAAAAATTCTATTTCAAGTTCTATTTTGAAATTTCATTTCAAAATTCTATTTTGAAATTTTTATTTCAATATTCCATTTGAAATTCTATATTTTCAAATTCTACTTGAATTTCAAATTCTATTTGGGAAAAATAGAATTTTCTTTAAACCTCAAATATCTTTCTCATGATATTTTAATAAATTAACACTTGGCCCAGTGATATTTAAACCAATCAAATCACCCAATTTTCAATCATTTGATTTTTAACACATCATATATGAAAAAATATATGAAACCAAACAAACAACAAACAAACAGATAATATATTTTTGAGGAATCCAGTTGGATTCCTCCAACCTGTTTTCCTGCATCCACAGATGTTAGCACATAAATAATACCCATTCTGCTTCATGGCAGAATATCATGGTATAGAAGGTCATCCACTATCATAGCGTGGGGCGTATAGGGTAACCATCCGCTATAAAACTGCGGGCATCCGCTAATGAGACTGCGGGAATCCAACCAATCAATCAACCCAATATATATATATATATATAGTAGCCTAGATAACTAATATATATAAAACAAGCAGAAACATTCAAACAAGCAACAAACAATTATTTTTAATGAATTAAAAATAATTCTAAAGGTGAGTGAGATTTACTCACCGAGATTTTCGTTTTGCCGAATATCCATAAATTTCCATATCGTCTTAGCTACATGTCACCTCGAATCGTTGCAAATAAATTGTTTCTGTACCTAAGATGATTTAAAAAATTATTTATCGATTAAACATCTTATAAATTTCTAACAATGAATAAATAATTTAGTCCATGTATTTTAAAATTTTGTTAAAAAGAATATACCTTACTTTATGCTATAAAACAGTTCTTGCCGAACAATCCAATCGAATCGCCACTTCATCGCTTCCCATTACCTAGCACCACCATATCAACAGCGTTTTGCATCCAAACCTGACTTACACATTTCATCAAACACCTACTGAGCATCAGCATGAGCTCCGCTTTCATCTCCCCTTCTCCTTTCCACTGTACAAAACTGAAGCAAACATCACTCCTCTATCTCGCTACCTCGCCCTCCTATCCCCTGCTTCAATAGCCCGCAACTGAGATGATCCTATACCCTTACCATCGCTAAACGAGTGCCACATCTCATTGCAACCCTTTCAATCCTCACCGCTAGTCCAGAAAAGCCACAAACTCCATCGCGATCTAAAATCGACCCCCTTCCAGTGATGATCGGACCCAAAATCGAGCACGCCATGGTGACGCTCTCCCTTACCCAATTCGCGAGCAGATCCAGAATGATGTCGAGAGTTTCAGAGGTTCGCAGTTTCAATTTTTCACTCTCCGATCTCACCGTCGACCATATCTCCCCTTCGACACCCTCCTTCACTCGCACCCCCTTCCAAACACTATCGCAACCCCTTATGAGCGATGCCCTAAGATTTCAGCGCCCTCGAATCGTACACCATCAACCATGCGCGCTTGCTCATGAATCAGATGAGAATTTGATTCGATTTGTGGAAGAATTAAAAGGAGCGGTTTTTTTTTATTTCGGTTTTTTTTCTGAGGAAAATGGAAATGGCCAAAGCAAAGTCGCGATATATATAATAGTGGGAAGGAGACAATTCGTACTCGGCATTAAAATTGTGCTTTACTTTGCAACGAAGCTGGGAGCAGAATTTGTGGCTCGAGAAAAACATTATAGGTCTGCGCTGGGAAAGTGGAGGTCTGCGTGAAGGAAAGGGATAGGTCGGCTGAGGAACATTTGATTTAAACTTTGAAATGATTTTTTTTTTTATAAAATATAATACTCTAAAATATCTCTTGGTCCATACTTAACATTTTGAACCGCTTTTTAATCGTATCGAACGGCATTCTCAGCGTTATTCGTTACCCTGAACTCAACGGGACGAGTTCTGAAATTAAGTTTGTCTGTATAGAAGAGAACAATTTTAAATTAACATTTTAATTTTAAATTCGATTTAAAATATAAATAGATTTCAACATTTAATTTCATCGATAATAAATTATTATTATCGTTTCAAATTCAAAAATAGAATTTATATTAATTGACCGAAGTGTCTCGATACAGTTTTAAATTTTGAATTCAATTATATTACGTTTTCGTATAACAACTATTCAATATATTCGAATTAGATTGTATATCGATTATTTAATCGATAACCAAATATAAAAATCATTTATATTATTAAATCAATATTTAAAATAAATATTAAATATTCAAAATAAACTGTTCAAATATCTGGGTCGTTACATTCATGGTTGATGCAAAGCTGTAGCAGGTTTTAAAAAGGGAGTGGGTATGTGGTATTTAGTGGTGAAGTTTGTGGAAGGATTAATGAAGAGGAAATGGAAGGTCGACGTTGAAATGGCCATCGTTACAGACTTATAGTGGAGTTCGAACGGGCATTTATAGAAGAAGATGGGAGCTTGTTGGAAATTATGAAGAGATAATACGTCTGTCTGAATCAACGATAATTTTTCGTTATTTAACGATAAATTACAATGTGAGTAAAACTCACCAACTCTGAATATTTCTATTTTTACAGTGTATTCTTAGAACTGTTAAAAATTGTTTGTTTGATTGTGTGTAGACCGTTTGATTGAACCGCTAGTCAGTTAGTAGAAATTATATATATATATGTGTGTGTGTGTGTGTGTGTGTATATATATATATATAAACCGTTAAACATCGAGGTGAAATCGATGATAATCGTATTATCTAACATCTGTGATGCAGGGAAATAGGTTGGAGGAATCCGACTGGATTCCTCAACATTTATTTTACTGTTTTCATATATTGTGATATATGATGTGTTATATAATCTGTTATGGATTATGTGTGTTGGAATGATGTTGATCATTGTTATTCGATATTGTAAATATCATAAAAGACCCTGGGATGTAAAAAGAAGAATTTCAATGTATATTGAAATAAAGGAATTTTATAAAATCACAGGATTTTATAAAAGGAATTATTTATAAAACGAACACGGTTTTATAAAAGGGATATTTATTTAGAAAATAAATAGAAATAGAAAAGGAAATATTTGTAACGGTAAATAGAAGTTATAAATAGGATATATTTGTAACGGTAAGTAAACGTTATAAATAGGAAATATTTGTAACGGTAAATAGAAGTTATAAATAGGATATATTTGTAACGGTAAGTAAACGTTATAAATAGGAAATATTTGTAACGGTAAATAGAAGTTATAAATAGGATATATTTGTAACGGTAAGTAAACGTTATAAAAAAAGAAATAGTTGTAACGGAAAACGTAGTTTATTAAAAGAAGTTAATCGATGTTAGTTTAATCGATTAGTGTTAAAGTAAAAGGAGATAATCGATGTTAGATAATCGATGTTAGTTAATCGAATATAGTTTATTCGAATAGAAAGTAAAAGGAGTTAATCGAATATAGTTATTCGAATAGAATGAAATAGGTAAATCAAATATATAATATCCAAATAGAATTAAAAGAGCTATCGAATAAAGTTTATTCGATAGGAGCTAAGTGAATAGAGTAAATCAAATAGAGTAAATCAAATAGAATAAATCGAATAGAGATTTATTCGAACGAGAGTTAAGTAAGGAAGTTAGTTAAAGGAATATAAAGTGAACTTTGTCTATTTCAAAGTCAGAAATGTTGTTCAGTTAAGGTCTGAGAGGTAGTTCTACCCCAACTTGATTGGCTTCGTTTTTAACTAAGGAATAGTTAAATGTTCGGCAGTAAAGGAAATGGTTTGAGTTGGCATCGCGATGGTTTGTTTAAACATATGTCTAAGTCCAAGGAAGAAGCTTTGGAAATGTTTTCCAAATAAGAAACCAGAAATGTTTCTAATAAAGGAAACAGGAAATGGAAATGTTTTCCATTTGTTAATAACGTATATTTTCCCAATTTAGAAAATAAGGAATATGGAACGTAGGGAAACATGAGATAAGTAAATTAATGAACTAAAAAGATGAATGTTGAATGATGTTTGATCGATATAATTTCCATTTGGAAATAATATCATTGTTTGCACACCTATTTTTATTCGATAGTTAAATCACAGACTATCGAAGTTTTGACCATTTTAACGTTGTTAATATGGAGAGACCGGTTGGATTATTATCCAAAGAACCACTCTGTATTGGCATAAGCGTTGCGAATCATATATGCCAAAGATAATTGAAGACGGAGTTATGCAAGGGCTATCCTATTTACAGAATAGTGCCTTCGGTTCATCCTGTTCCTGGATGACTTGTATGGATGGATGTCTGACAGAGTATGTCCAGACGATCACGTATATTGATTTCTCCAACCGTACCAAGAGTGGAAGCGGAGAAGGAAACTTCTTTTAGCTAACACATAACGTATTGTTGAGGACGTCAATCGGTGATCAAATGGATTTGACGATGTGGCATTCAAAGTGAATCTGATATGATGATAAAGCGTAGCTTCTAGCCTCATCATCCGGTAAATGACAGAAATCGGGCAGGCAGCATGGCTAAGTCGGTCGCACCGAAGTATGGTGTATAATCACCTGATCTAGAGTTTCATTTACTCCTAAAAATCTATTGTTGATGCTGTCCCATTCGGGAAACGGTTGCTGATCCCAACTGTTGGTGATATACATTCGATACACTCAAGCGAAATGAGTGGTCGGTCATGTGTGGCCGGGTTGCAAGATGTTCTTGTTGAACCCAGTGTATTCCTCTCTAGAGGTACACGAGCGAAAGGTGATTCCATACCTTGTCATAGTTGGAAATCCATTACCCAATACGTGCTTGCGGTTTTGATTGTATACTATATATGTAGAACGTGAGATGAAAGCGTTTCTGCTAGATGATTATATATATACTGTGGTTGATAGACATTATTATAATATCAAAAGGTTTTTGATATAAAGATATTTTGGATTCTCATAAGGGAAAAACCCGTTCCGTTATGCGGCGTGGTCTTATGAGATATCATTTACTTGTTCAACTGTTTTTAAACTGTTTTACTCATACCAGTCCCATGACTGACCCGGAGTTTACTTTATTGTTTTCCCTAAACTCTTGGGTGCCTAAAT
Organism: Allium sativum; assembly: GCA_030737875.1. Classification (NCBI taxonomy): domain Eukaryota; kingdom Viridiplantae; phylum Streptophyta; class Magnoliopsida; order Asparagales; family Amaryllidaceae; genus Allium; species Allium sativum. Next base: position 554,215,663 of record CM060923.1, on the reverse strand, counting down.
TTGTACGGGCAGTCAAGTAGTCGGGATTTTACAGATACACTTGAAGAGCTGGAGCAGGAGGCTTCAGGATCATATAGCTATAGTTATTTCCGCTGTGTTGTAAGTGCTGTACTTTGATAATGATATGTATATGCAAGTACAGATTTGTATTTCAAAGTTATGTTATGAAATATATTTATTTGTTCCGCTGTGAGATTCGTGTTACTCTGATATGGTGTTCTTCTTCTTCTATTCTAAGTTTCTATCTTATCTTTCCTCACCCTCTATTTTCTTTCACTAATTACCAGGATTTTTCGATGTTTTGGTTATTGACATCGTGTTTATGTCGATAACCAAAGTCGCCGAAAGTCCGGGTCGTTACAGTTGGTATCAGAGCTTAAGTTAAGAATTACTTGGCTCTTTGGCGTGACTCGGTAGAGATAGGGTTAGTAATACCCTAGACTGATATTGAGTGTATATATACGAGTGAACGTATTTGTTATTGATATAAAATTTTGTTTTATATTGGGGAGATTCATTGGTTGAGTTGTTTATGAGTTCTGGTCGATCAGTTTGATCCACTGTATCGGTAGGAGTTGGTAAAAACTTGAATACGATGAACCATCATGGTATGTTTTGAAAAGAGGGTAAATGAAAATAGTTTACCCAACGTATATTTTGATATATATTGGATATATTGGTTGTTATTATAATCGAGTAAGATTATAAATTAAATGGTTATGTAAATAATCAATCAGAATTCATATAAGTGAAATCAGATGAGTTAAATCTGAAATTTAAACCAGAAATTGAATTAAACCTCTGGAGAATGGGATAAGTGTTTGTAAATGGATTTGGATTAAAAATAAGGAAAATTTAAGATCCTGGGAGATTTTAAATTGTTTTACAAGCAGTGTGAATTATATTTTTAAATGAATTTCAAAGTGGAAATGTTTAAAAATGGTTTTATAGTATTGAACTCACTTCGATCGCTGGAAAATAGATTCTGATGATGACAGCTGCATCATCAGTATTCATTTTCGAGTTGTAAGTGACGAATTACTACCAGAGATACTGTTTTGAGATTGTTTTGGGAAAGACAAGGTGTTTTGAATTTCAAAAATGGGATTTGAAATATAGAATTTGAATTTTGAAATAGATTTGAAATATTAACTTGTTTTAAAAGAAATAAAACGAGAAGTTCCTTTATAAACGAAGTTTATAAATAGTTCTTTTATAAACAAAGTTTATAAAATGAAGTGAAAAGAATTATAATTGGATAATTCAGAAATAAAATACAAGTGTGAAATTGAAAGGGAAATCTATCTTCCAAGGGTAGAAATATCGATTTCAAAAGGAATTGAAATCGAGACTTATGTAAAGAATGAATAAAGAAAGTTTGAAAAGAAATTTGAATAAAGGAAGTTCAAACATAGAATTTGAATATAGAAAATTCAAAGGGGATTTGAATATAGAAATTCAAATGAGATTTGAATAAAGAAGATTTAAATAATGGAAAATTGAATATAGAGTAATAATGAAATTTGAATATTGGATTCAGATAAAATTGAAATGAAATTTGAATAAAGCAGATTCAAATAGAATTGAATTTGAAATTTGAATATAGAAGATTCAAAGGAATTGAAATGAAATAAAGAGAATCCAAATAGGTTGAATATATGAAATTCAATGGAATTGAAATAGAGTTTGAATGTAGAAATTCAAATGAAATTCAAATATGGAATTTGAATAAGAAAATTGAAACGAAATTCAAGAATAGAATTTGAATAAGAGATTTGAAATGAAATTCAAATATGGAATTTGAATAAGAGAATCGAAATGGAATTTGAATATAGGAAATTCAAATAAAATTGTAATGGAAATCAATTAGTTGATAAACAAGTTAAACTTATATTTGAGCATGTATATTCAAATAAAAAGGGTGAAATAGTTAAACCAGTTAATTAGCCATTAGTAAATGGATCTTGAATTGAAGTTGAACTTTAGATAAGTAAAGGGTACTGGTAAATTTATATTTGAAATCGAATATGAAACCTAAGTTTGAAAAGGTGGGATTTGATTAGTTTATAAGTAAGTTAAAAATATATTTGAACATGTTATACTCAAATATGAAGGTGAAATGGGAAAACCAGTAATTTGAAAATCACTTAACGAACTAAGTTCAAACGATTGGATTAAGCTGGAATGAATTAGAAATGTATGGATATATATGAGATAGGTATGGATAAGGTATGAAAGTATATAAATAGATTGCTCGACGAAAAGGTATGTGTTTAATTCATATATGAGATTTTATGCGCCGTATCGGCTAGCCGCTTGGCTTTTCTTTTTCTTTTTGATTGGAGAAGGCCTGTGTGGTAGTTTGGGGATTTTCCCGATGCTCCCAGTACAAAGGAGGTTATGGCGAATTTTTCCGGGAATTTAAGGAGTTAGAATATTTTTTTAAGATAATTCGATAGTTAGAAATCAACGTATCGATATATATAGAAGTCGATAAGGAAACGAACTTAGAAATAGAATAGCAAAAATCAAAAAGGAAGTCTAGAATAAAATCTAGTAAGAATAGAAAGAGAAAGTGTATGCGTGTTTAAAAGTGAATAAGTAGTTGTATGGTATTGATTATTCGAGTAAGTGGTCTTGTCTGTTTTGACGTTAAATGTTATTCGGTCAAGGTATGAGAGGTAATTATACCCCAACTTGGTTGATTTCATGATATACCGATAAATAGTAAGATTCCAGGCTCGAAGATCAATGTTGAATAAGAGTTAGTTGAATATAGTATTTGGGTTGTCGTAACGATGTTGTACACAACATCCGTTTTAAACCAAATAAGTGTAAGCTTGGAAATATAATAAAGAATATTTCCTAAGTATAGAAATAAACGAGATCGGAACAGTGATAAGTAATTGGAATATTTTCCAATGATAAATAGCATATATTTTCTAAAGTTTAGAAAATAAAGGATGGCGATATTCGGAAATGTTTTCCCAATAACATAAAAGGGCCAATATGGTTATTGAAAATATTTGGTTAACAAATATTGATAAAGAAATAGAGAAGTGATTTAACTAATGGAATATTGATTATATGCTCAGTTAATTTCAAAAAGGAAATTTTGATTTTTGAGAAGAGTAAACTGTTTGAAAACTCCCAGGGAAAGACTGTTGAATTAAAACCAAATGAAATAGGAATTTGTAAAAGCAAATTTGAGTTAAAGTAAAGCCAGTAAAGTGGTAACTGAGGTTGAATCAGAATGATATCAAGACAAATTGGATTGTGAGATTCAAATTTGGAGTGTAATGTGATAATCAAGTTAAGAGTTGGGAATCGAGAAGAAACTCGAGTTAAAAAGATATTTGGCTCGGATATGAGCGAAATGTTGTGTTGTGGATAAATGCAGATTGGAATTTGATTGAGGTGACCCTTGTATCCGCTGAATTGATAACAGGTGGAAAGAATATAATGATATGCCGACAAAGAGGTACAAGTTTATATTTCATATGGTATGAGATTTCGATAAGCCGAATAGGCAAGCCGCTTGGTTGTTTGATTTTCTTTTGGGTTGGAGATGGCCCAGAGAGGCGAGTTGGAGTTGTACCGATTGACCAGTACAAAGGAAGTGCTGGCGAAATTTTTCAAAAAGATAAGGCGTTAGAAAATTTTCAGGATTTTGAAAATTTTCGTTGATAAGAATTAATTAATAATTTAATTGAAATTAAATTGGTCCAGTTGAAACTGAAGTTAAGAAGTGAACAAATATGTTCTAACCAGTCGGTAGGGTCGTCCTCTACCTTTTGGCAATTTCGAGGACGAAATTATTTTAAGTGGGGAAGATTGTAATGACCCGCATTGGCAGAGGTAATATGATTAATTTATTTAATTATATCAATGGTGGTATAGTGAATTTAATGGTCGTGGAATTTAATTATGATGAATATTTAATTAAAATAATAAATTAAATAAGATATTTAATTATGAATGGTCGAAATGACGATATGGTGTGAACCGGATCATCCGTGATATTTAATTCAGTTTGGAATTTGAATTTGAATAACGAATATATTCAATCGTCAACATTTGAACGTGTAGTTTATAATATAATTATAAACGAGCTCGAAATGGCGCTGCAGTTCGTAAATTGGCGATTCGAACTTCAACTGAATGTACAGGATTCGTTTTAAACCGGATTTCTGTGAAACAAGAAACGTATGGAGCTGGTGGAGTATATCTTTCTAGTGGAGGAGAAAAATCAGGATTTCGTCATGTAAATTTTGATTCACGTCCAAATCAAATTTTGAAATAGTCGTTATAGAATCGTTTATCGACCGTATCGGTTTATTCGATATAACTAGAGATCAGGTTTGAATTTCGACAAGGTTCTTTTGGGACATAACGATAATTTAATTTTTAGAATTTTACTGTAATTTTTAATTAATTAAATAAGCAACTTTTATTTTGGAGTATATTGCACCCTTAATCAGCGATTGTGGGGTTTCACAAAATGAGTTAATCTACCGGTATTATTATATTTTTGGGATCGTAACCCCTTGCTTGTCACGATCATGTATTTATTTTTGTCCATAGTAGTCGATAAATAAATGAAGTTCTTCGTAACTGGTACTACATAAATGTTAAATATATGTACACGTAGAACTAAATTAAACAGTGCTCACCCAATTTAAAAGCTTTAGTCTGATCCCCATTTTTCTCGTGCTAGTCTTTCTTTAGCAAAAGTTTTGATTCATACACAAAGGTACTAGAATTAGGCTAGAGTTCAACCCTAAAGGTTAATAAAGAAGTAGGTGTTGCGAGATTTGATGGAGCAAAAGCAAACGTGGAGAACACCCAACCCCTTCATTTGCTTGGCTACAGAAGACCTAACGTGGAACGATAACACCCTAAATAAATATTTAAAATCTCCCACTATAAAAGAGAATCAACTCCTCTCGTCTAAACCTAATTTCTCATTTCCATTTGCCAAAGAAAGGAGCCGCCACTTAAAATTCTTCCATCAATTAAGAACTCAGAAAATACTCCACGAGATCGAGCAAGTTTGGATCCGTTGAGCTCGTAAGAGTGTAAAATTCATGCTGGTACACTTCAAGAAGGGTGCGCACGTTATTATTGGAACTTGTAGGAGGAGGAGTAAGCATCAAAGGATGGAGAGCCGACCCTGGAGATGTGTGTTGATCGACGAAGGAGGGTGACTGGTGCTGACTGATGGATGCGGATTACAGGGGAGCTGCGGTGGTGCGTTCGTGCACGGATTTCTCTACTGGACTGCGTGTTGTACGAAAGTGGAGTCTGTGTTTACTAGTGAGGAAGTGGGAATAGCAAAGTCTGTGTTTGTTTGGGTTTTAATGAAGGAAGGAGTGAGTCGAGCTGTGTATTTATGGGACGAGGTAATGAAGAAGGTGCGGTGAAGTTTGGAGTTCTAAAATGGCGTGGGTTTTGTGTCTGTAGAACGATGGAAGGACTGTAGCAGATTTTGAAGTGGGCGGATCCAAGAAATAGTGGGCTTTATTAAAATGGGTAGGAGATGTATGTGGGGGAGATGATGTTGCGGATCTGGTTATAACATGGTGATGGGCTCGGTTATATAAGGGAGCATCTATTTGTACTTGGTTCTGTTAGAGGTGGACCATTTAATCTTAACGTTGGGAAGTTCATGGTTGATGCAAAGCTGTAGCAGGTTTTAAAAAGGGAGTGGTTATGTGGTATTTAGTGGTGAAGTTTGTGGAAGGATTAATGAAAAGGAAATGGAAGGTCGACGTTGAAATGGCCATCGTTACAGACTTATAGTGGAGTTCGAACGGGCATTTATAGAAGAAGATGGGAGCTTGTTGGAAATTATGAAGAGATAATACGTCTGTCTGAATCAACGATAATTTTTCGTTATTTAACGATAAATTACAATGTGAGTAAAACTCACCAACTCTGAATATTTCTATTTTTACAGTGTATTCTTAGAACTGTTAAAAATTGTTTGTTTGATTGTGTGTAGACCATTTGATTGAACCGCTAGTCAGTTAGTAGAAATTATATATATATATATGTGTGTGTGTGTGTGTGTGTGTGTGTGTATATATATATATAAACCGTTAAACATTTATATGTCGATTCTGTTTATCAGAATATTTCACATCGAGGTGAAATCGATGATAATCGTATTGTCTAACATCTGTGATGCAGGGAAACAGGTTGGAGGAATCCGACTGGATTCCTCAACATTTATTTTACTGTTTTCATATATTGTGATATATGATGTGTTATATAATCTGTTATGGATTATGTGTGTTGGAATGATGTTGATCATTGTTATTCGATATTGTAAATATCATAAAAGACCCTGGGATGTAAAAAGAAGAATTTCAATGTATATTGAAATAAAGGAATTTTATAAAATCACAGGATTTTATAAAAGGAATTATTTATAAAACGAACACGGTTTTATAAAAGGGATATTTATTTAGAAAATAAATAGAAATAGAAAAGGAAATATTTGTAACGGTAAATAGAAGTTATAAATAGGATATATTTGTAACGGTAAGTAAACGTTATAAATAGGAAATATTTGTAACGGTAAATAGAAGTTATAAATAGGATATATTTGTAACGGTAAGTAAACGTTATAAATAGGAAATATTTGTAACGGTAAATAGAAGTTATAAATAGGATATATTTGTAACGGTAAGTAAACGTTATAAAAAAAGAAATAGTTGTAACGGAAAACGTAGTTTATTAAAAGAAGTTAATCGATGTTAGTTTAATCGATTAGTGTTAAAGTAAAAGGAGATAATCGATGTTAGATAATCGATGTTAGTTAATCGATTAGAGTTAAAGAAAATGAGTTAATCGAATATAGTTTATTCGAACAGAAAGTAAAAGGAGTTAATCGAATATAGTTATTCGAATAGAATGAAATGGGTAAATCAAATATAAAATATCCAAATATAATTAAAAGAGCTATCGAATATAGTTTATTCGATAGGAGCTAAGTGAATAGAGTAAATCAAATAGAGTAAATCAAATAGAATAAATCGAATAGAGATTTATTCGAACGAGAGTTAAGTAAGGAAGTTAGTTAAAGGAATATAAAGTGAACTTTGTCTATTTCAAAGTCAGAAATGTTGTTCAGTTAAGGTCTGAGAGGTAGTTCTACCCCAACTTGATTGGCTTCGTTTTTAACTAAGGAATAGTTAAATGTTCGGCAGTAAAGGAAATGGTTTGAGTTGGCATCGCGATGGTTTGTTTAAACATATGTCTAAGTCCAAGGAAGAAGCTTTGGAAATGTTTTCCAAATAAGAAACCAAAAATGTTTCTAATAAAGGAAACAGGAAATGGAAATGTTTTCCATTTGTTAATAACGTATATTTTCCCAATTTCGAAAATAAGGAATATGGAACGTAGGGAAACATGAGATAAGTAAATTAATGAACTAAAGAGATGAATGTTGAATGATGTTTGATCGATATAATTTCCATTTGGAAATAATATCATTGTTTGCACACCTATTTTTATTCGATAGTTAAATCACAGACTATCGAAGTTTTGACCATTTTAACGTTGTTAATATGGAGAGACCGGTTGGATTATTATCCAAAGAACCACTCTGTATTGGCATAAGCGTTGCGAATCATATATGCCAAAGATAATTGAAGACGGAGTTATGCAAGGGCTATCCTATTTTTAGAATAGTGCCTTCGGTTCATCCTGTTCCTGGATGACTTGTATGGACGGATGTCTGACAGAGTATGTCCAGACGATCACGTATATTGATTTCTCCAACCGTACCAAGAGTGGAAGCGGAGAAGGAAACTTCTTTTAGCTAACACATAACGTATTGTTGAGGACGTCAATCGGTGATCAAATGGATTTGACGATGTGGCATTCAAAGTGAATCTGATATGATGATAAAGCGTAGCTTCTAGCCTCATCATCCGGTAAATGACAGAAATCGGGCAGGCAGCATGGCTAAGTCGGTCGCACCGAAGTAGGGTGTATAATCACCTGATCTAGAGTTTCATTTATTCCTAAAAATCTATTGTTGATGCTGTCCCATTCGGGAAACGGTTGCTGATCCCAACTGTTGGTGATATACATTCGATACACTCAAGCGAAATGAGTGGTCGGTCATGTGTGGCCGGGTTGCAAGATGTTCTTGTTGAACCCAGTGTATTCCTCTCTAGAGGTACACGAGCGAAAGGTGATTCCATACCTTGTCATAGTTGGAAATCCATTACCCAATACGTGCTTGCGGTTTTGATTGTATACTATATATGTAGAACGTGAGATGAAAGCGTTTCTGCTAGATGATTATATATATACTGTGGTTGATAGACATTATTATAATATCAAAAGGTTTTTGATATAAAGATATTTTGGATTCTCATAAGGGAAAAACCCGTTCCGTTATGCGGCGTGGTCTTATGAGATATCATTTACTTGTTCAACTGTTTTTAAACTGTTTTACTCATACCAGTCCCATGACTGACCCGGAGTTTACTTTATTGTTTTCCCTAAACTCTTGGGTGCCTAAATTTGTACGGGCAGTCAAGTAGTTGGGATTTTACAGATACACTTGAAGAGCTGGAGCAGGAGGCTTCAGGATCATATAGCTATAGTTATTTCCGCTGTGTTGTAAGTGCTGTACTTTGATAATGATATGTATATGCAAGTATAGATTTGTATTTATATTTATTTGTTCCGCTGTGAGATTCGTGTTACTCTGATATGGTGTTCTTCTTCTTCTTCTATTCTAAGTTTCTATCTTATCTTTCCTCACCCTCTATTTTCTTTCACTAATTACCAGGATTTTTCGATGTTTTGGTTATTGACATCGTGTTTATGTCGATAACCAAAGTCGCCGAAAGTCCGGGTCGTTACGATTTTGCTCCAACATTTCCATGACTTCCAATCCTCCCTTTCTCTCTTGATAATCCACGACTTCAAAACAGAATTCACATGTCAACTTCTAACCACCATCTCCATCTCGCGGGTATCACTGTCTGACGCTCGAGCCCCTCTAACCGACCCCGACTTCCAGCGACATACCCACGATACACGGTTCAGACCTCGACATCTATCCTCACCAAAATCACCCATACTTTGCAATTAGATGGTATTCTACATCCTAAACCCAAATCTAACCCTTAAAACATGAATCAGAGCTCGCGTTTCCCAAATACTGGAACCCTAGGTTCACTGTTGACAACCGACGAGCGCCACAAGTTGATCGCACCACTTCAGAAGGACTCTAGATCGATGAGCATCACTCCTTGGATCCATGTATAAACGTATTAGGATTTATTGGATTTTATTGTGTTTGGTTTGGATTTTTCTTTTGATATTCTTCCTTGCGGTTTTTGTGAGGAGAATGAATACAAAGTGGCGGCTGAGAGTTTTGATTTTATAAGGGACGGGATTTCTTTTGTGTGGCTGAGACTATGAATGGGTGCCTTGTTTAGATCCACACAATTTGTTTAGATATTTTCTTTAATTATTTTATTCTTGTTCTTCCTTTCTAAAAATTCGTGTGGCCACACATGATACCTAAAAGTCACGAAACTGAACATACACCTTCAGTTCGACAATACGGCCCCAACGAAACTGGTTTCGTCGAATTCCAACTCCGTTTGTAAAAGTGGCTATTTTTAAAGCTCTGGATGACCCATTTAAATATATAAATATATTTAAAATATAATTAAATTAAATATTTATAAATAAATATTATCGTATATATTCACATACGATGTCGTACGACTCCAGAATATCCTATCAGAATTTATAACTTGATTTTCCAGAATTCCAGAATAAATCGATATTCAATTCATATCGAAAATCCATTTACAACGTAATTAAAGCATCGCAAATTATAAAGGAATTACACAGCAACTTTCTGAAATTTGATTTGGATGTACATCAAAATCTACACAACGAAATCCAGATTTTTCTCTTCCACTAGAAAGATATACTCCACCAGCTCCATACGTTTCTTGTTTCACAGAAATCCGATTTAAAACGAATCCTATACATTCAGTTGAAGTTCAAATCGCTAATTTACGAACTGCAGCGCCATTTTGAGCTCGATTTTAAATTATAATATAATTATACATTCAAACTGTCGTTTATATAATATATTCGTTATTCAAATTCAATTCCAAGCTGAATTAAATATCACAGATGATCCAGTTCACACCATATCGCCATTTCAGCCAATTCTGATTATTTCATAATTAAATATATTATTTAATTTATTATTTTAATTAAATATTCATCATTATTTAATTCCACGACCATTTAAATTCACTATATCACCATTTCAATAATTAAATAAATTAATTATAATACCTCTGCCACTGCGGGTCATTACAGTCAGTGACCTACCAACCCTGATATTTATATTATTTTCACCTGTGTGGTTGTTGGATTGCGAGGCGCCTCAGATATATCGGTGACTATGTGGAGCCGATGGATTCATTTGGCTCATTGACGCCCTAAAGGGCGGGGAAACGCAGTGCTCAGGCATTTTAATCCAGATCGGTGGACTGGCCCTGACGATCCAAGTGTCACTCGAGCTTTGATCCTGAGACACGGGCTAGAGCGTCTCGAATTCGGTAAGGACTATCTTTTTCCTTGGTTCATGACGGAAATCCAATTTCCTACGACATCATGCAGTTTTGATTGTATACCTATATATGGCGACATAGTGGTATGGGGCATTAATGTTGTTTATGATTGATACTTATGATTGAAATTGTTTTTGAAACATATAAACACTAGCAATAATATCAAATTATTTGTTCTACTCGTATCAAGCATATTTTGGCCATTATAAGGTAAAACTCTATCCTCCGGTTTGTGTTGCATTGTGTGATGGGAACTGAGTCTTATAGTGGCTTCATTTTTATAAAAAGCATTGCGATGTTTAAAAGATTTACTTGTTTTAAAGCACGTGCAATCCAATGGAGTAAACCCGTTCCTTCGTTAGCGGCGTGGTCCTGTGATTGGCCATATTGTAAAATAAGTTAAAATAAACTTCTCATGCCAGTCCCATGACTGACTCGTAGTTTGTTTCACTTGCAAACTTGGGTGCCCTATTTTCTACACGGGCAGCCTTGTATTCAGGTTTTAGCAGGCTCTTTCTGGATAGCTGGAGCTGAAGATGGATTCTATCATTTATCTCTTTTTATGTTGTTCAGCTCCTATTGTACATGTTATGTTTTGTTTTCCGGTGTAGACATTTATGTATAGCTGAACTGTTTTTGTTCAAAGTATGATCCTGAACATGGTGTAACTCTGATGTTTATGTTTATCCAGTGTATTCTATTGTACATTATCTGTATTTATTTATTTCTGTTCTGCTGTTATCTGTTTATGTGTTATATTCCAAAGATTACCCTTGCCACCGAGGAACGGGGTTTGGGGTCATCACAGATATTTTTACCCAACCCAATGCTAAATGTAAAAGCATATTTTGCTCATAAACTGTTCGAGCACAATCCAAACAATCAATCAATGACAATCAATATCAGCAACCAAGTGTATTTGGTTCAATCACATTTCATGTTTTGGTAATTTAATTATCATCTATACATTCACAGTCTAATTAAAGATTTATTCAAAGTCCAATTGGTTTCAATCTCTAAAATCATTTCTTATTAATTGTTCAACTTTTTGGAAATTAATCCTACTTTAACTGGGTTAAAGAACCAATGTCATTTAAACACAGTCATGACAAACCCAAAATACAATTTGATATTAAATATAAGACCCTGAATAGAAATTATATCGGCTTATATTCAATATCAAATTCTGAAATAAACGGATATCGTAGTGGAATAACGATAAAAATATCTTCTAAATTCCCACAACAATATACGTATAATCACGGAATCCAATATCGAAATATTCCAAAGATTATTTCTACTCAAATCCATTCTAATTTATATATTGGAAATTTCCGGTTTTATTAAAACCCTTTTCAAATCCAATTTATTTAATTATGGATTATTAATCTAGTTAGTAACTAGTTCAATTTGATAAAAATATATCTTTATCTTCACAAATGTGGAATATTTCATCCAGATTCTTTACAAATCATTTAATATGATTTTACACAAATTATTAATATTTTTAATAATTTTATTAAGGCCCTTTCAGTCGATATCCATAAACGGTCATCGAACAGCACTTACAGCGACCTTTTCCAAATTTGATTTGGACATATTTCCTAATATAATCGTTTGATTTCAAATCTCTTATATTAGTTGGAAAGCTCTTTTCGATACGAACGCAACGGTTCCGGTTTTAGGAGAATCCGACGGTCGGATCTCCCGTACCATCAATTCGAAGTCAATGGTCAAAATTCGCGAACGGCTGCAGTATAGCGCGTTCAATTCAGGCTATTAAATATATATATTATATATTTCATCGATTTCCATTTAAAACGTATTTTATAAATTGTTTACAAATTCGTTTTAAAAACGATTCCAACTTTCATTTCAAATTTTTATCAAAATTGAATATTCCATTACATGAAAATTTTATACATCTCATATATATGTTAAAAACAATATTTTTAGCCAACCAATATTTATTTCATTCACACTTCATATATATATTATTCACATTTCATATATATATTATTCACATTTCATATATATATATATATACATTATTTTCATTTCTTATATATATTATTTACATTTCATATACATATATAATTTTCGCATTTCATATATATATATATATTTCACATTTCATATATATATATATATATTATTTTCATTTCAATATACATAATTTTCACATTTCATATATATATTTCAAATTTCATATATATATTATTTACATTTCATATATATATATAATTTTCACATTTCATATATATATATATATATATATATATAATTTTCATATTTCATATATATATATATATATATATATATATATTTACATTTCATATATATATTATTTTGATCGCATATACATATTATTTTCATCGCATATACATATTATTTTCATCGCGTATACATATTATTTTCATCGTATATACATATTATTTTCAACATATATACATAATATTTTCATCGCATAGATATAATTTTCGTCGTATATATGTATTATTTTCATCGTATATACATATTATTTTCATTGTGTATATATATATATTTTTCATCATATATACGTATAATTTTCATTGTATATATATATATAATTTTCATCGTATATGTATATAATTTATTCACATCACAATCACAACCCAATACAGTCAATTATGGTTTGGTCAAAAATAGCGTCAGGTGCTATTTGGGGTAGAAATTCCTCCAATTTGTTCAACTAAAACTAATCATTGCCATACCATTTCGAAGACATGGAGAAGCCCTCGATTTTTCACGTTGGAAGATCGTAATGATATTAAGTGGATTGGGGAAGATTAACGAATAAATTTCGGAGATTTTTGGCCCTTAATCACCTTAGTGGCGACACGTTTTCTGAATGGAGAGGTAGACTAGGGTTTGGGAAAAAATGATTGTATTTATATTATTTTTAACTATTATTTTAATCCATAAATCCTTATGTATCAATTCGAACTCCAAATCAGACCCAATGACTGTCGCCTCTAGCTAAATACCCCCATTTCGGACACAATGGGATATGTCCAGTAAGCCAATCCGACTGTTTCATTTAGTTTTCATTAAAATATAAATGAATACAATGTTCAAAATTGATTTCAATGCACACTTTAATTTACCTAGGCCACATACTGACACCAAAAGTTACCAAAAATTAAATTTAGCTACGTTTTGACGATATGGTCCTAAGAAAACTAATTTCGTCGAATTTGGAGACTGTTTGGAAAAGGGTCATTTTCCAGTCGATTAAATTCAAACTTAATTGACCAAACATGTTCAAATTCACTATGCTCACATATTGATTCCAAAAATTATGAATTTTGGAATCTAGCAATAATTTGATATTCCAAATCCAAAAAAGTTGTTTCGTTGAAAACGGAGGTCATTTGTAAAATGGCTATTTTTAAGGGCCATATATATATATATTAAAATATATATAAATTCCATAGCGACTTTTTTAATTTTTAAACTAAACATAACTTTTTATTCTTGATATGAAATCTTGATTTTTCACATTCGTTAGAAAGATATAATTAACCGAATTCAAATATTTCTGGTTTTACTGAAATCCGATTTATTTTAAATCTATATATTCATTTGAAATTTGAAATCAAATTTTCAAACTAACGCGCCATTTTAGGCCCATTTTATAATTAAAATAAATTTATTCGTTCTAACTTCGAATTAAATAAATTTTAAATTGTTATTATTTAAAATAAATCATTTTAAATATTCAAAATCCATAAAAATAGCTAAAATAAAAAATTTAAATTGGTTCTGAAAATCCGGGTTGTTATAAATGGAGCTGAAAGTTGTTTAACTAACCAACTCAACTTTCATTTTTGGCCTTCATTCTTCAACTTTTCAATTTCTAAGAATTCTAAAATTTCAAAAATTTGGCTAGCACCCTAAATTTTTGAAAAAATTCGCCATAACCTCCTTCGTACGGGGAGACCTTTAAAACCACAACTAGCCTCACAGGGCCCTTAATAATCCAAAAGAAAAAGAAAAAACCAAGCGTCTAGCCAATCGGCTCATAAAATCATCAAAACCCAATAAATACAAAAACATGTACCTATTTGTCGGGCATACAATTTTATTCCTCTTCTTAGCTTCCATGTTATGACCTATTCACACACATATATGTACATGTATGCAATTTCAATCAATTTTCAATTCAGTTCAATATTTGATTCGATTTGGATAAATTTGCTTACGTTCTCTTATTGGTTTTATCGTTCCAACATTTTAATTAGTTAAACTAATTATCACACAACACAACCAGCAATCAATTAGTTGATTAAATTTTCAAATGCATAACTTTTATATATATACCCAAAAATCTATTTTTGATGCCAAATCACAACAATATATTCTAACTATATTTTGGTTCTCACACCAGTCAATTGGAAATATATAACTATGTCACTTTTGAAACTCGAACACAAATACTGATGATGTGTACACTATCATCAGAATCATCTCCGGGCGACTAGTCTTTATCCATCCAGTATATTTGAGGCTTCGTAAACACATGGATCAGACGTATATTCAAAATCCCCATATACTCGATTGTCCAAATCAATTTAAAATAAATTACTCAAATACGTATAATAAGATTTAAATTCCAAAATAAAATTTGTTTTCATTTTTATTTTTAAAAACAACACCCTTTACACTCATTCTAGGATACTACTGATCCCATCTCTAACGAGTCATTCTCATTGGATATTACTAATTCAATTTCTAATGAATTATTTCATTCGGTTCTAATGTGTCGTGTTATCGAGCTCTGTAAACCAAAGCTCTGATACCAAACTGAAACGACCCAAACTCTCCCTTACTGGAAAGCCCGAATTGAGTTGAGAACATGACAAATTCGAACCCAAATAGAAGAACATTTCATTGCTTATTACAACAATTACATCATAGTACAAGAATATAGCAGAGTATGAATAAATAATATACATCCGAAAAATATCAGAGATTAAAATTACATAGCAGCGAAAAAATAATACACAACGCAACTAAAAGAGATACACAGATACAGAGCTTTCCGTATATAGCTCCAGTTGTAAACTTAGGATACTGTGAATATAATATCTACAAAACCAAAACTACTAGCCGCCCGTGTGGAAAATAGGGGCACCCAGAGTTTAGGTTAAAACAATAAACTCTAGGTCGGTCATGGGACTGGTGTGAGAACTAAAATAGTTATTAAATCTTTACTTTAAAAATAAAGTAAATCAAGGGGCCACACCGTATAACACGGAACGGGTTTTCTCCCAAGAATACTGGTGCATAAAACAGTTTATAAACAGCGCAATGCTTTTCGAAAAAATGAAGCTATTATAAGACTCAGGTCCCATCACACAATGCAATGCAAGCCGGAGAATAGAGTTTTCCCTTGTAATAGCCAAACATGCTTGGTACATTTAAAACAAATCATTTGATACTATTATAAGTGCATAGTGTATAAAACAACTACAAGTATAAATGTATCAACCATAGATGGCATGGGTACCATATACCATTTCACCATACTAGGCTCTACAATCAAAACCGAAATGTCACATATTGGAAATAGGATTTCCGACATGAGTCGAGGCAAGGGATGTACTACTCGCTGGCTTCGAGACACTCTAGCAAATGCCTCAGGGTTCCCCGCGGTGAACCCTTGGATCTTCCAAGGCTGGTCCACACTTATGTTAGTGAATTACTATTCCTGAACACACGTTTCCTGGTCCTACAGGACCTATCCATCAGCTCCGTAGTAACCGATATATTTGAGGCTCCTCGCAATCCATCATCCACATAGGTAAAAATAAATAAATGTCTGGGCTTGATACCATGACACCACCCATAGCTGGAAAGAAACGTCGTGCACTCCTTAGGTCCCTTATCCCGTTTTTGACTCATACCGAGGTGTAAGGCTCGCGAATAAACGCTATACACAAAGCTATGCTATTTAAAGTTGTGCTTTGATCATCAATCACAAGACTTTGATTTTCAACAGAAGCCTTGATCTTTTACATCTTAGCATGCCACACTGATAATTCATGTCACGCAACTGATGTCTATCGATATATAACCTCTAAGTTCGTACGTCTCAGAGAAGGGTGTTAAGCAAGAGAATAAATTCTCCACCACCAAACAAATACATGTTTAATAGAAATCAATCAATACAGAATAAAATCCAATGTCAAACACACACATCCATTTAATAGTTCATTCTAGGTCTGAACGAAACCGGAGTTACCTTATTCCACGTACTATATGTCCAATACAGGACAGAGGTCCTCGCATATCCGGTCGATCTCCAAGTACGTCTGGACGATCACCATTTATTACCTCGTCTTGGGTGTATAGCCCAATCAAGATATCAGTAATCATCCAAACGATGTGAAGACGTCCGGTCTTTAACCACCGTCTTCATCGTCGACTTGTCGTCGAATCAATTATTCAGAATGGGTATAAACTCGGCCTTTCCGAATAACTCACGTATATTATAAACAAGTGCTACACAAACACAACATATTCCTCGTTCTAATTCAGAATATTCTTTTATTCAAATATTCACATCATTGGGGAAAGATTCCCATTAATTTTATCAAAGATAAATTCTTTAAATTCATTCTTTAATCTTCCTTTGGATAACAATTCTAAACCACATTAAGGTTTATCAACTAGCCAGGATTAGCGAACCTTACCGAAGTAATCATTTGTTTAATTTTCCAATCCCAACATATTCATCCCATGGAGAAAAACTGGTAAGACTCCATATCTAACACCACCGTGTTATCAATAGTTTTAATTATCATTTCATGTTCAAATCTAATTAAAGATTTAACTATCGCCTCGAGTAAAACTGGTGGTACTCCATTCTCGATCATTTCACAAATTTGATAATTTAAATTATCACATTCTCATTTCAATCTAGTTAAAGATTCATTAAAACTCCACTTAGCTTTAATCTTCCCAAAAATCAATATTAATGATTATTTAACTTTGGGAATCAAACATGTCACATCGACAATCTACACCGTACCATTGATTTCTGCCGATATATAACCTCTAAGCTCGTACGTCTTAGGGAATGGTGTTAAGCAATTGAATAAATTCTCCACCACCAAATCGATATATATAGCAGAGATCAACAGTACAGTTCGAAATACAATGTTAGACATGTAATCCTATCTTTAACTGGGTTAAAGAACCAATGTAATTTAAAACACAGCTCACGATAAACCCAAAATCACATTCCATTAATTATGGAATCTTCACGGAAAACAGATCAATATATAATCGATATCAATTTCTGTATCTGACTAATAATATAAATGGAATAACGACAAAGCCTTTTAAATTCTATATATAGTAACATTCTTCCTCCACAGAAGATCACCTCGATTATTACTAAATCGAATTCCATTCCAATTTATTTTATTAAATTGGAAAAACTTTACTTTGGAAAATTTCCATTAAATCTTAATAAAAAGATTTATAAATTCCAAATCACATTTCACTGTTAATCGGGTTAAAGAACAAATGTCGTTAAAACATAGTTCACAATAAACCCAATTCACATTCCATTTTATCCCAGTTACTAAATACATTTGGAAACTTTAATAATCTTAATTAAAAGATTTATTCTTTTCACACGGGGTTTAAGAACAGCGTTATTTAAAACAACATTCACGTCAAACCCAAAATCCAGTTCTTTTATTCAATTCCAATTAAATATTAATTAATTGGTAAACTTCTCTAAATCTTAATTAAAAGATTTATTCTTTTCTCAACTGGGTTTAAGAACAGTGTTACTGAAGACATTATTCACCACAAACCTAAAATTCTGTAACGACCCGGATTTTGAGCGGCTTTGGTTATCGACGTAAGCTCGACGTCGATAACCAAAACATCGAAAAATCCCGGTAATTAATGAAAGAAATTAGTAGGTGAGAACAGATAAGATAGAACTTAGAATAGAAGAAGAAGAAGAACACAACATCAGAGTAACACGAACCTCACAGCGGAACGAATAACATATAATAGATAACATAACTTTGAAATATAATAGTTATGTATACAATAGTACTTATCAGAGTACAACACTTACAACACAGCGGAAATAAACTATAGCTATATGATTCTGAAGCCTCCTGCTCCAGCTCTTCAATGTATCTGCAAATCCCGACTACTGGACTGCACGTACAAATTTAGGCACCCAAGAGTTTAGGGAAAACAACAAAGTAAACTCCGGGTCAGTCATGGGACTGGTGTGAGTAAAACTGTTTAAACAGGTATATGAACAAGTAAACGATATCTCATAAGACCACGCCGTAGAGCGGAATGGGTTTTTCCCTTATGAGAATCCAAAATATCTTTATATCAAAAACCTTTTGATATTATAATAATGTCTATGTACAAATAGATATCAATCTAGCAGAAACGTTTTCATCTCACGTTCTACATATTAGAATACAATCAAAATCGCAAGCACATATTGGATAATGGATTTCCAACAATGACAAGGTATAGAACCACCTTCCGATCAGTGTACTCTAGGAACGATACACTGGAGTTCAACAAGAACAACTTGTGACTCAGCCACACATGACCGACCACTCATTTCGCTTGAGTGTATCGAATGTACATCACCAACGGTTGGGATCAGCAACTGTTCCCGTATATATATGGGATAGCATTGATAGATTTAAGAAACAAATGAATATTCACTAGATAGGTGATTATACACCCTACTTTGGTGCGACCGGCTTAGCCATGCTGCCTGCCCGATTTCTGTCATTAACTGGTTGATGAGGCTAGAAGCTACGCTTTATCATCACATCAGATTCACTTCGAATGCCACATTGTCAGATCCATCAGAATCACTAATTGACGTCTACAACCATACATTACGTGTCAGCTAAAATAAGTTTCCTTCTCCGCTTCCACTCTTGGTACGGTTGGAGAAATCAATGTACGTGACCTTTCTGGAAATACTCTGTCAGACATTCATTCATACAACTCATCCTCATTCACTTAGAATGTCACATCGTCATACCCGCCAAATCACAAATTGACTTATCCAAAAATAACACGGGTATACAGCTAAGAGTGTAACGACCCAGATTTTTGAACAGTTTATTTTAAATATTTAGTATGGTTTTAAATATTGAATTCATAATATAAATGAATTTTATATTGGATTTGTCAATTTAATTATCGATATATGATTTAATATCGAATATATTTAATTATCGTAATAGTAACAATTGAATTCCCCGTGTAACACTAAATCAGAACAATTCAGTCGACCAATAAAAAAAAATTTTATTGAATTAAACGATAATAATTATTTATTATCAATAAATTTAATTGTTGGAAATCGATAATATTTTAAATTGAATTAAATTTAAATGGTAAATTTTAAATTGTTATTTCCTCTATACAGTCGAATTAGAATTTAGGATCGACTCCATTGAGTCCAGAACAACGCTATAATCTGGTAATGTCGGTCGTTAGGTTTAATATAGTGGTTCGGGGACCGCGAGATATTTCAGTTGTTTAAATTTAAAACAAAATAAAAATCAAAATAAATAAAATAAAAAGAAGGCCGACCTATGCATGTACTAACGCGGACCTATGGGTGGACATCGCGACATCTATATTTTCCTCGAGCTCAAACTTTTGTCTCCCTTCTTCAAAAATCAAAGAAACATCTTATTAATGGCCTTTGTACCCGATTGTCTGCTATCGCATCTATATATTGAACTTTGTTGAATCTCTACCATTCACAATTTCACGAAAACCATTTCCCTCTTTAGTTTTCCTCCTAGTCAAAATTGAATCCTCCGCAATTAAGGAAAAAAAAAAATTGGAAAATAGGAAATCGCGAGTAACAGGTCTTCTGAAACTCAATATCATTCTAAGCACTCCTGCGATTTGGGAAACGAGGTTGTCGTAGGGTTTGTTGTTCGGAGGAGCGACCAGAGTTCGATCAAACTCATATCTACTTGCGATTTTGGGATGCGCGCTGTTGAGCTGCGAGTTTGGGATTTCACGATGGTTGTTGGAGTTCGAATTGTGATGTCGAGTTCGTTGAGGGGTTATCTGAATTGGTAGTAGAGGGCTGGGGTTCGAACTGGTGTTCAGTGAAGGAGTTCGATCCCTCTAGTGACAAACTGGGAGTGGGCCAGTGTGGTGATAGCAGTTTCTATCTGCGTTCTGTTTAGGGGTAGTAATTGAAGTTCGAATGATTTGGGAAGCAACCATATAAAGCGCAGGTTGTTGTTGCTTGCAGAAGTCCAAGGAGAAGTTTAAGGTTGATAGTAGGATTAGTGGAAGCTTGGTCTGCGTTATTTGAGTACGTTTGGTGTTCGAACGAGAAGAATGGGGTGCTAGTTGTTTTGGTTTTCATGAAGTAAGGAGATGATGGTGGTGAGTAGGACTTGGTGATGGTGAAAAAAAGGCACAGGGAGGTTCGAATAGGAATCGAGGAAGAAGACTGTACACTGTCTTTAAGGTATATGTTTCATGTAATTTAAAATGCATAAAATAAATTGTTTATTTTAATAGTTAGTTTAAAATTTTGTTTAATCGATAATTTAAACTAAATAATTAAGGTACTAGATACGACTCGAGTAAATTGGTAGCCGAGCCAATATGGAAATCAAAAAGGATATTCAGCAATGGAAATCACGGTGAGTAAATCTCACTCACCTTTAGAATTATTTTTATTTCATTAAAAATAATTGTTTGTTGCTTGTGTGAATGTTTTCTGGTTGTTTATATATATATATTAGTTATTTAGGCTATTATATATATATATATTGGGTTGATTGATTGGTTGGATTCCCGCAGTCTCATTAGCGGATGCCCGCAGTTTCATAGCGGATGATTACCCTATACGCCCCACGCTATGATTAGTGGATGACCTTCTATACCGCGATATTCTGCCACGAAGCAGAATGGGTATTATTTATGTGCTAACATCTGTGGATGCAGGAAAACAGGTTGGAGGAATCCAACTGGATTCCTCAAAAATATATTATTTGTTTGTTTGTTGTTTGTTTGATTTCATATATATTCATATATGATGTGTAAAAAAATAAAATGATTGAAAATTGGGTGATTTGATTGTTTTAAATATCACTGGGCTAAGTGTTAATTTATTTAAAATATCGTGGAAGGATATTTGAGATGTTAAAAGGGAAAATTCTATTTTTAAATAGAATTTGAATTTTTAAATGGAATAAAAATATAAAACTTGGTTTTGAAAAATATAACAAGTAGTTCCTTTATAAACGAAGTTTATAAATAGTTCTTTTATAACGAAGTTATAAAATGAAGAGAAAGGAATTATCATTTGATAATTCAGAAATAGAAATACAAGTGTGAAATTGGAATGAGACATCTATCTTCAAAAGAAAATAGAAATATCGATTTCAAAGGGAATTGAAGTCGAGACTTGTTTAAAGAAGTTGGATATAAGAGTTCAAATAGAAAACAGACTTTGAAATATAGAATTTCAAAGAAGAATTGAATAGAATTTGAAATATAGAATTTCAAAGAAGAATTCAAATATGAAATTTGAATAGAGATTTGAAATGGAATTCAAATATGAAATTTGAATAGAGATTTGAAATAGAAATTCAAGTATTGAATTTGAACATGAAATTGAACATAGGAATTCAAGTAGAAATTTGAATATGGAATTTCAAAATAGAATTTGAAATAAACTTTGAAAGTAGGATTTCAAAGTAGGATTGAAATAGGATTTCAAAATAGGAAATCCAAATAGTATTGAAATAGAATTTGAATTCAAAGGAATTCAAATGGGATTGGAATAAAGGAAATTCAAAAATGGAATTTCAAATAAAAGAAAAATGTAATTTGAAATATTGGGAATTTCAAATAAGAGAAAATGGAATTTGAAACATTTAGAATTTCAAATAGAATTTAAATGGAGTTTGAATATTTGAATTTCAAATGGAGTTGGGATATTCGAGAATTCAAATAGACTTTAAATATAGGAATTTCAAACAAAATTTGAGAATGGAGTTTAAATCCAGAATTGGAATTCAAGAGATATAAATCTAGAATTTGAATCCAAGGGATATAAATATAGAATTTGAATTCAAGAGAAATTTAAATATGGTATTTGAATTCAAAGTGAAGTTTAATATGAGATTTGAAATTCTAATAGATTGAAAATAGATTTGAGTAAATGGAGATTGGAAATGGGATTTGAATAAGGAAATTCAAATGTAGAATTTCAAAGTAGAACTTGAATTAAAACTTTGAAAATAGAATTTCAAATAGAACTCGAAATAGAATTAACTATGGGATTTGAATATGGAATTCAAATGGAATTGAAACTATGGATTTGAATATATTAAAATCAGAATGGAATTGAATTTCATTCAAACGAAGTTTAAAAGTTTATATATATAAATATAATTAAAACGAACTCGCCGCAGCGCTGCAGTTCATAAATTGGCGACTCGAACTTCAATTGAGTATACAGAACTCAATTGGGGTCGGAATTCTTCGAAACAAGAAACGTCAAGACCGATTTGATAATAGTTTTCTGATGAAGGAGAAAAATCTGGATTTCGTCGTATATATTGTGAGTTATATCAAAATCAAATTTTCAGAAAAGCAGCGCCAGAATCGTTTTAAAACCATAATGGTTTATTTAATGTTATAAAAGGATTTTAAGCGAAAAAATCCGAATTGACTATTTAGAAAATTTCAGAGTTGAGTTGTAAAATATATGCAAATTCAAATGTGTAAATGAATAGGATTTTTGAAAACAGAAACCAGATTTTGATTTATTGAATAGCATTAACTAATTTTGAATAGAAATTAGTTAAGGAGGATTCGAATGGATATTGGGGTTTGAATAAGTAAATTCGATTTGATAATTTATATTCGACATCAAAAAGGAAACTAGAATTGAAATTGAAATTCAAATTGGTTGTGAGCAAGTTAAACATTTTATTTGAACGTGTTATGTTCAAACAAAGAAGTGAAATAGGCAAAAGGGCTAATTAAAGAAAAATTGAGCGAAACTGAATTCAAACGATTCAAAATTGAATTCAAACGAATGGATTGAGTTGAATTGAATTGGAAATAGGTGAACAGGTGTTAAACAGATATGGGATGGAGTATATGAAGATTTAAATTTATGTGCTCGACAAAAAGGTACATGTTTAATTCATATATGAGATTTTATGCGCCGTATCGGCAAGCCGCTTGGCTTTTCCTTTTTCTTTTCGATTGGAGAAGATACCGGGAAGCTATTTGAAATTTCCCGATGCTCCCGATACAGGGGAGGTTATGGCGAATTTTTCCGGGAATTTAAGGAGTTAGAATATTTTTAAGAAATTTGACAATTAGAAATCTATATATCGATATATATAGAATTCGATAAGGAGATGAAATCAAAATAACGTAAAGGGCCAATATGGTTATTGAAATATTTGGTTAACAAATATTGATAAGAGAATATAGAAGAGATTTAATTAATGAAATATTAATTAAAGAGCCTAGTGATTTGTTTGATATGTTTGGATGAACACTTGTTTTACTCGATAGTTAAAACACAAACTATCGAAGTTTTTGACCATCGTTTTCAATATGGAGAGACCGGTTGGATTATTATCCGAAAAACCACTCCGTATCGGCATAAGCGTTGCGAACCAAGTATGCTGATTATATTGAAGACGGAGTAAAGTGCAAGGACTTTTCTAGTAATAGAAATAGTGCCTTCGGTTTCGTTCAATCCCAGAACGAACGTAAATGGACGAATGTCTGACAGAGTATTTCCAATGATCAAATGGGTTGGTCTGTATAAATATATATGGTTGCAACGGATTTATCCCTTAGCATAATATCCAGAATATTTGTGCAAACTCAACTAGTGATTAACGGATCTGACAATGTGGCATTCAAAGTGATTGTGTTATCAATGAATGGTAAGTAATCGTAGCCTCAGGCCTCAACAACCGGGAAAGGACAAAAATCGGGCAGGCAGCATGGCTATGTGGGTCGCACCCATTAGGGTGTATAATCACCTATCTAGAGAAATTCCTTTTGTTTCTAAATCTATCGATTCTGCCCATTCGGGAACGGTGGTTTGAGTCCAACCGTTGGTGATATACATTCGATACACTCAAGCGAAATGAGTGGTCGGTCATGTGTGGGCCGGGTTGCAAGACGTTCTTGTTGAACCCAGTGTATTCCTCTCTAGAGATACACTAGCGGAAGGTGGTTCCATACCTTGTCATGTTGGAAATCCAATCTCCAATAAGCGCCATGCGGTTTTTGATCTTATAATATATATGTAGAGCGTGAGATGCAAGCGTTCTGCTATTTGGTTATTTACTTGATGTAGACATTATTATAATATCATTGGATTTGATATCAAAATGTTTTGGGTTATAGTAAGGTAAAAACCGTCCGTGTTTATGTGTGGGCTGGTCTTACTATTACCTTTTCTTTTGAAAGGATTTTTAAAGTTAAACAAGTGGTTGGAGTTAACTCACACCAGTCCCATGACTGACCCAGAGTTTATTTTGTTTTGTTTTCCCTAAACTCATGGGTGCCCAAATTTGTACGGGCAGTCAAGTGTTTCAGGCTTTTACAGATATACTTGGAGGAGCTTGAAGCAGGAGGCTTCAACGTTAGTTATTTAGAGTTACTTCCGCTGAATCAAATATTATGTGTACTCTGATGATGGTATGTCTATATGTACCAAACAGATTTGTATTTCAAAGCTTATGTTATATAATATATTTTATTCGTTCCGCTGTGAGGTTCATGTTTACCCTGATGTTGTGTATTCTTTTTCTTCTATTCTAATATTTCTTTCTTTCTATTTGTCATCCTCTATCTTCTTTCTATTAATGGTTCGTATTTCTGTGTTATTTGGGTTGGACGTGTGTTGTATTTAGTCAACTCAGATAGCTCGGATTTGCGGGTCATTACAGTTGGTATCAGAGCTTAGGTTGAGCAAATACTTAGGCTTGTGTGGCATGTGCTCATTAGAGATAGGTCAGCAGTGCCCTAGAATGAGTTGAGTGTATATATATACGAGAGAGCGTATTTGTTATTTGATATAGAAACCGTTTTATATTGTGTTGGCTTGTCTGTTGGGTAGTTTATGAATTCTGGTCGAATCGTGGGACGCCACGACGTCGATAGGAGTTTCTAAACGCTTAAACAGAGAAATACGACACAGTATTGTTTTAAAGAGGGTAAATGAAATAATTTTACCCAAATTTCTATTTTGATATAGAAGGAATAATTTTCTGAACTTATTATATTATATGGATGTGTTGATTGTTAGGATTATAATCCAATGAGATTATAAAATTGGAATGGGTAATTAGAACCAAATAGAATTTGTATATAAATTAAATATACAAATGAGATGAATTAAAGTTAAATTCAAACCAGAATTTGAAATTTAAAATCCTGGGAAGTTTGAAATATTTTTGGAAGTATATTTGAACAATATAGCTTTGTTTAAAAAGGATTTTAAATGGATTTTGAAATTGTTAAGCACTGAACCCACCTCAGTGGCTTGGAAATAATTCTGATGATGATTGCAACATCATCAGTGTTCATTTCCGAGTTTCTATGTGATGGATTGCTACCTTAGAAATTTTTGATGGGAATTTGTTTGAAAGAAAACAAGTTTAATTGAAAAATTCAAATATTTTGAATTTGAAAGATTTATAAATATATGTACATGTTTAAGTGATTTCAAAAGGATTTGAAATGAAAACCCTGGGATTTGGATTCTGGAATTAAAATTTAATTTAAGCAAGATAAATGGTTCAGGGTGAATCAAATTGACTAGAATCGATTTGAATAGATTTAATGGCATATAGATTGGATATAAATGGATTGATCGTAGATCATTCGAATCAAATGAAGGAAGACCAAAAATTTTGGTTGAAATTAAAGTCATAGAAATATGAGGAGTTGAGTTTCAACATAAGTGAGATGTGGAAAAGAAATGGATTTGTACCCTTTTTCCTACCTTAGCAATTTCGAGGACGAAATTATTTTAAGGGGGGAAGAATGTAACGACCCAGATTTTTGAACAGTTTATTTTAAATATTTAGTATGGTTTTAAATATTGAATTCATAATATAAATGAATTTTATATTGGATTTTTCAATTTAATTATCGATATATGATTTAATATCGAATATATTTAATTATCGTAATAGTAACAATTGAATTCCCAGTGTAACACTAAATCAGAACAATTCAGTCGACCAATAAAAAAAAAATTTATTGAATTAGAACGATAATAATTATTTATTATCAATAAATTTAATTGTTGGAAATCGATAATATTTTAAATTGAATTAAATTTAAATGGTAAATTTTAAATTGTTATTTCCTCTATACAGTCGAATTAGAATTTAGGATCGACTCCATTGAGTCCAGAACAACGCTATAATCTGGTAATGTCAGTCGTTAGGTTTAATATAGTGGTTCGGGGACCGCGAGATATTTCAGTTGTTTAAATTTAAAACAAAATAAAATTCAAAATAAATAAAATAAAAAGAAGGCCAACCTATGCATGTACTAACGCGGACCTATGGGTGGACATCGCGACATCTATATTTTCCTCGAGCTCAAACTTTTGTCTCCCTTCTTCAAAAATCAAAGAAACATCTTATTAATGGCCTTTGTACCCGATTGTCTGCTATCGCATCTATATATTGAACTTTGTTGAATCTCTACCATTCACAATTTCACGAAAACCATTTCCCTCTTTAGTTTTCCTCCCAGTCAAAATTGAATCCTCCGCAATTAAGGAAAAAAAAATTGGAAAATAGGAAATCGCGAGTAACAGGTCTTCTGAAACTCAACATCATTCTAAGCACTCCTGCGATTTGGGAAACGAGGTTGTCGTAGGGTTTGTTGTTCGGAGGAGCGACCAGAGTTCGATCGAACTCATATCTACTTGCGATTTTGGGATGCGCGCTGTTGAGCTGCGAGTTTGGGATTTCACGATGGTTGTTGGAGTTCGAATTGTGATGTCGAGTTCGTTGAGGGGTTATCTGAATTGGTAGTAGAGGGTTGGGGTTCGAACTGGTGTTCAGTGAAGGAGTTCGATCCCTCTAGTGACAAACTGGGAGTGGGCCAGTGTGGTGATAGCAGTTTCTATCTGCGTTTTGTTTAGGGGTAGTAATTGAAGTTCGAATGATTTGGGAAGCAACCATATAAAGCGTAGGTTGTTGTTGCTTGCAGAAGTCCAAGGAGAAGTTTAAGGTTGATAGTAGGATTAGTGGAAGCTTGGTCTGCGTTATTTGAGTACGTTTGGTGTTCGAACGAGAAGAATGGGGTGCTAGTTGTTTTGGTTTTCATGAAGTAAGGAGATGATGGTGGTGAGTAGGACTTGGTGATGGTGAAAAAAAGGCACAGGGAGGTTCGAATAGGAATCGAGGAAGAAGACTGTACACTGTCTTTAAGGTATATGTTTCATGTAATTTAAAATGCATAAAATAAATTGTTTATTTTAATAGTTAGTTTAAAATTTTGTTTAATCGATAATTTAAACTAAATAATTAAGGTACTAGATACGACTCGAGTAAATTGGTAGCCGAGCCAACATGGAAATCAAAAAGGATATTCAGCAATGGAAATCACGGTGAGTAAATCTCACTCACCGTTAGAATTATTTTTATTTCATTAAAAATAATTGTTTGTTGCTTGTGTGAATGTTTTCTAGTTGTTTATATATATATTAGTTATTTAGGCTATTATATATATATATTGGGTTGATTGATTGGTTGGATTCCCGCAGTCTCATTAGCGGATGCCCGCAGTTTCATAGCGGATGATTACCCTATACGCCCCACGCTATGATTAGTGGATGACCTTCTATACGGTGATATTCTGCCACGAAGCAGAATGGGTATTATTTATGTGCTAACATCTGTGGATGCAGGAAAACAGGTTTGAGGAATCCAACTGGATTCCTCAAAAATATATTATTTGTTTGTTTGTTGTTTGTTTGATTTCATATATATTCATATATGATGTGTAAAAAAATAAAATGATTGAAAATTGGGTGATTTGATTGTTTTAAATATCACTGGGCTAAGTGTTAATTTATTTAAAATATCGTGGAAGGATATTTGAGATGTTAAAAGGGAAAATTCTATTTTTAAATAGAATTTGAATTTTTAAATGGAATAAAAATATAAAACTTGGTTTTGAAAAATATAACAAGTAGTTCCTTTATAAACGAAGTTTATAAATAGTTCTTTTATAACGAAGTTATAAAATGAAGAGAAAGGAATTATCATTTGATAATTCAGAAATAGAAATACAAGTGTGAAATTGGAATGAGACATCTATCTTCAAAAGAAAATAGAAATATCGATTTCAAAGGGAATTGAAGTCGAGACTTGTTTAAAGAAGTTGGATATAAGAGTTCAAATAGAAAACAGACTTTGAAATATAGAATTTCAAAGAAGAATTGAATAGAATTTGAAATATAGAATTTCAAAGAAGAATTCAAATATGAAATTTGAATAGAGATTTGAAATGGAATTCAAATATGAAATTTGAATAGAGATTTGAAATAGAAATTCAAGTATTGAATTTGAACATGAAATTGAACATAGGAATTCAAGTAGAAATTTGAATATGGAATTTCAAAATAGAATTTGAAATAAACTTTGAAAGTAGGATTTCAAAGTAGGATTGAAATAGGATTTCAAAATAGAAAATCCAAATAGTATTGAAATAGAATTTGAATTCAAAGGAATTCAAATGGGATTGGAATAAAGGAAATTCAAAAATGGAATTTCAAATAAAAGAAAAATGTAATTTGAAATATTGGGAATTTCAAATAAGAGAAAATGGAATTTGAAACGTTTAGAATTTCAAATAGAATTTAAATGGAGTTTGAATATTTGAATTTCAAATGGAGTTGGGATATTCGAGAATTCAAATAGACTTTAAATATAGGAATTTCAAACAAAATTTGAGAATGGAGTTTAAATCCAGAATTGGAATTCAAGAGATATAAATCTAGAATTTGAATCCAAGGGATATAAATATAGAATTTGAATTCAAGAGAAATTTAAATATGGTATTTGAATTCAAAGTGAAGTTTAATATGAGATTTGAAATTCTAATAGAATGAAAATAGATTTGAGTATAGAAATTTAAATGGAGATTGGAAATGGGATTTGAATAAGGAAATTCAAATGTAGAATTTCAAAGTAGAACTTGAATTAAAACTTTGAAAATAGAATTTCAAATAGAACTCGAAATAGAATTAACTATGGGATTTGAATATGGAATTCAAATGGAATTGAAACTATGGATTTGAATATATTAAAATCAGAATGGAATTGAATTTCATTCAAACGAAGTTTAAAAGTTTATATATATAAATATAATTAAAACGAACTCGCCGCAGCGCTGCAGTTCGTAAATTGGCGACTCGAACTTCAATTGAGTATACAGAACTCAATTGGGGTCGGAATTCTTCGAAACAAGAAACGTCAGGACCGATTTGATAATAGTTTTCTAATGAAGGAGAAAAATCTGGATTTCGTCGTATATATTGTGAGTTATATCAAAATCAAATTTTCAGAAAAGCAGCGCCAGAATCGTTTTAAAACCATAATGGTTTATTTAATGTTATAAAAGGATTTTAAGCGAAAAAATCCGAATTGACTATTTAGAAAATTTCAGAGTTGAGTTGTAAAATATATGCAAATTCAAATGTGTAAATGAATAGGATTTTTGAAAACAGAAACCAGATTTTGATTTATTGAATAGCATTAACTAATTTTGAATAGAAATTAGTTAAGGAGGTTTCGAATGGATATTGGGGTTTGAATAAGTAAATTCGATTTGATAATTTATATTCGACATCAAAAAGGAAACTAGAATTGAAATTGAAATTCAAATTGGTTGTGAGCAAGTTAAACATTTTATCTGAACGTGTTATGTTCAAACAAAGAAGTGAAATAGGCAAAAGGGCTAATTAAAGAAAAATTGAGCGAAACTGAATTCAAACGATTCAAAATTGAATTCAAACGAATGGATTGAGTTGAATTGAATTGGAAACAGGTGAACAGGTGTTAAACAGATATGGGATGGAGTATATGAAGATTTAAATTTATGTGCTCGACAAAAAGGTACATGTTTAATTCATATATGAGATTTTATGCGCCGTATCGGCAAGCCGCTTGGCTTTTCCTTTTTCTTTTCGATTGGAGAAGATACCGGGAAGCTATTTGAAATTTCCCGATGCTCCCGATACAGGGGAGGTTATGGCGAATTTTTCCGGGAATTTAAGGAGTTAGAATATTTTTAAGAAATTTGACAATTAGAAATCTATATATCGATATATATAGAATTCGATAAGGAAACGAAATCAAAAATAGCGTAAAGGGCCAAGGTTGATTATTGAAAATATTTGGTTAACAAATATTGATAGAGAAAATAGAGAAGTGGTTTAATTAATGAAATATTAATTAAAGAGCCCAGCGATTTGTTTGATATGTTGGATGAACACTTGTTTTACTCGATAGTTAAAACACAGACTATCGAAGTTTTTGACCATCGTTGTCAATATGGAGAGACCGGTTGGATTATTATCCGAAAAACCACTCCGTATCGGCATAAGCGTTGCGAACCAAGTATGCTGATTATATTGAAGACGGAGTAAAGTGCAAGGACTTTTCTAGTAATAGAAATAGTGCCTTCGGTTTCGTTCAATCCCAGAACGAACGTAAATGGACGAATGTCTGACAGAGTATTTCCAATGATCAAATGGGTTGGTCTGTATAAATATATATGGTTGCAACGGATTTATCCCTTAGCATAATATCCAGAATATTTGTGCAAACTCAACTAGTGATTAACGGATCTGACAATGTGGCATTCAAAGTGATTGTGTTATCAATGAATGGTAAGTAATCGTAGCCTCAGGCCTCAACAACCGGGAAAGGACAAAAATCGGGTAGGCAACATGGCTATGTGGGTCGCACCCATTAGGGTGTATAATCACCTATCTAGAGAAATTCCTTTTGTTTCCAAATCTATCGATTCTGCCCATTCGGGAACGGTGGTTTGAGTCCAACCGTTGGTGATATACATTCGATACACTCAAGCGAAATGAGTGGTCGGTCATGTGTGGGCCGGGTTGCAAGACGTTCTTGTTGAACCCAGTGTATTCCTCTCTAGAGATACAC
This sequence comes from Allium sativum, assembly GCA_030737875.1. Classification (NCBI taxonomy): domain Eukaryota; kingdom Viridiplantae; phylum Streptophyta; class Magnoliopsida; order Asparagales; family Amaryllidaceae; genus Allium; species Allium sativum. Next base: position 554,183,775 of record CM060923.1, on the reverse strand, counting down.
TAGCGGAAGGTGGTTCCATACCTTGTCATGTTGGAAATCCAATCTCCAATAAGCGCCATGCGGTTTTTGATCTTATAATATATATGTAGAGCGTGAGATGCAAGCGTTCTGCTATTTGGTTATTTACTTGATGTAGACATTATTATAATATCATTGGATTTGATATCAAAATGTTTTGGGTTATAGTAAGGTAAAAACCGTCCGTGTTTATGTGTGGGCTGGTCTTACTATTACCTTTTCTTTTGAAAGGATTTTTAAAGTTAAACAAGTGGTTGGAGTTTACTCACACCAGTCCCATGACTGACCCAGAGTTTATTTTGTTTTGTTTTCCCTAAACTCTTGGGTGCCCAAATTTGTACGGGCAGTCAAGTGTTTCAGGCTTTTACAGATATACTTGGAGGAGCTTGAAGCAGGAGGCTTCAACGTTAGTTATTTAGAGTTACTTCCGCTGAATCAAATATTATGTGTACTCTGATGATGGTATGTCTATATGTACCAAACAGATTTGTATTTCAAAGCTTATGTTATATAATATATTTTATTCGTTCCGCTGTGAGGTTCATGTTTACCCTAATGTTGTGTATTCTTTTTCTTCTATTCTAATATTTCTTTCTTTCTATTTCTCATCCTCTATCTTCTTTCTATTAATGGTTCGTATTTCTGTGTTATTTGGGTTGGACGTGTGTTGTATTTAGTCAACTCAGATAGCTCGGATTTGCGGGTCGTTACAAAGAGAAACGAATTCCTTTGCCACCAATCATGAATACGTTTGAACAGATCAACTTACGCGATCCATTGGATATACTCTGTCAGACCTTCATCCATACAAGTTGCCCTGGGACTGGACAAACCGAAGGCACTATTCCGTATATCCATCTTAGTCACTGTTATCTAAGACTTATACAACAGCCCTTGCATTTTACTTCGTCTTCAATTATCTTTGGCATATATGATTCGCGACGCTTATGCCAATACAGAGTGGTTCTATGGATAATAATCCAACCGGTCTCTCCATATTAACAACGTTAAAATGGTCAAAACTTCGATAGTCGGTGAGTTAACTATCAAAGAAAAACAAGTATGCAAACAATGATATTATTTCCAGATGGAAATTATATCGATCAAACATCATTTAACATTAATCTCTTTAATTCATTTATTTACTTATCTCCTGTTTCCCTATATTCTAAATTCTTATTTTCTTTTATCAGAAAACATTTCTGATTCTCGTTTGGAAAACATTTCCAAAACTCCTTTACGATCAAACCTTACCATTTCTTAGTTAAGAAGGAAGTCACTCAAGTTGGGGTATAATTACCTCTCAGACCTTAACTGAACAACGTTATAACTTCAAAATGGTCAAAGTTTATCTTTTAATCTTTAACAACTTCTTTACGCCTTTCTCGGATTAAATTTTACTAATCCACTTCTATATTTAAAACATTGGTTATAACGATAACGTTATAATCCCTACTTTCAAATTATCTAACTTTAATTATAACTTCTATTCTTATTAGTGAATAATTAACCTAACACTTATTTATTTATAAATAAATAAATCTCTATTTAAACACTGGAAAGTATAAGTACTTTCCCGAATTCGATATAATCGAATTTGCCGATTAACTCTCTTCGAGAAATCTCTATTTGATTAACTCTTCTTCGAATAACCTATATTCGATTAACTTCTTCTCGAATAAACGATATTCGATAATCTCTCTTCGAATAACTAATATTCGATAACTCTTCCTTTTCAAATATCTCATATTTGAAAATCTCACTTCGATTAAACTATAATCGATAACTCCCTTCGATGAAACTAACATCGATAACTCCTTTCGATGAAACTAACATCGATAACTCCTTTCGATGAAACTAACATCAATAATTCCTTTCGATGAAACTAATATCAATAACTCCTTTCGATGATACTAACATAGATAAACTAACATCAATAACTCCTTTTGATGAAACTAACATCGATTTATTTAACTCGACGAACTTAACTCGACTAACTTAACTTGACTCGACTAACTCGACTTACTTGGTTCGACCAATTCGATTCAATTAACTAGGCTCGACTAATTCGACTAACTTAACTCGACTTACTTGGTTCGACCAATTCGATTCGATTAACTAGGCTCGACTAACTTCGTCGAACCACCCGATCAACTCAACTTATTTAACTTAACTGGTTTTACTTGGTTTGACTAACTCAATTTATTAACTCGACTGACTAATTCAACTCGATTAACCTAACTTGATTTACTTATCTCGATTAACTGAACAAATCTCTTTGATTAACTCGACTAATTCACTTTGGTTAACTTAACCAATTCACTTAACTAATTCACTTAGTTTAGTTTAACTAATTCACTTAACTCCTGTCGAATAAACTATATTCAATAACTCCTCTAACTCTATTCGAATAAACTATATTCGATTAACTCCTTTACTCTATTCAAATAAACTATATTCGATTAACTCCTTTACTCTATTCGAATAAACTATATTCGATTAACTCTTTTTCTTTATTCGAATAAACTATATTCGATTAACTCTTTTGATTTAACTCTAATCGATTAACTCCATTTAACTCTATTCGATTAACTAACTTCGAATACCATATTCGATTAACTAACTTCGAATACCATATTCGATTAACTAACTTCGAATACCATATTCGATTTCTCCTTTCAAATGTCTATATTCGATTAACTAACTTCGAATACCATATTCGATTTCTCCTTTCGAATACCATATTCGATTAACTTACTTCGAATACCATATTTGATTTCTCCTTTCGAATACCATATTCGATTAACTTACTTCGAATACCATATTCAATTTCTCCTTTTGAATACCATATTCGATTAACTTACTTCGAATACCATATTCGATTAACTTTATTCACTTTATAAAGATTTCCTTTTTAACAACGTTTTATTCATTTGAAAAGACTTACTTTTAAATAACGGTTCTACACTTTAAAAATGATTTCCTTTTTATAACGTTCCCTTTTCAATTCTATTTGTAAATGGTTTACAAATATTTCCTTTTCAAATTTATTCTTGAAATATTCTAACTCCTTGAATTCCCGGGAAAATTCGCCATAACCTCCTTTGTATCGGGAGCATCGGGAAAATCCCCAAACCCGCCACACAGGCCTTTCCATTCAAAAAGAAATGTTTTGAATTTATTTTCCTTTTCAAATATCTTCTATTTGATAAATATTTCAATTTATAAATATCACTTTGAAAATCCCCTTATCAACATTTCGGTATGTTATGGTACTCAATCACATCAAATCACGATGTTCAATATCGTCCATACATACACAATCAACAACAGGTTAAAATTCACATCATATATCAAAATATATGAAAAACAATAAAATAACTGTTGAGGAATCCAGTCGGATTCCTCCAACCTGTTTCCCTGCATCCACAGATGTTACACAACATGATTGTCATCACTTTCAGTTCAATATAAATTATTCTGATAGCAGAATCAATATATAACTATCTAACTGTTTATATTATATATATATATATATATATATATATATATAATATTTTCATTTACTGACTAGCAGTTCAATCAAACAGTCAACACACAATCAAACAGACAAACAGTTCTAAAAATACAACATGAAATTATAAACTGTTCAGAGTTGGTGAGATTTACTCACATTGACGCGTTAACTGTTATATAATCGGTTTGCGCTCTTTGATTTCGACGGACAATTTATTTCTCCATAAATTGTAACGAGCTCGGATCCACTTCCAGTCAGCTTCATTGTGAAGCTCTCGCCCATACGGTCCCAACGCAACTTACGGTTCGAAATTCTGACATTGTACGAGGAAGTTATTGAATTTACAATTATATAGGCTATTTAAAATTAGCGTAAACTTAAACTAAATAAAGTTGGGCCTCACCCCTTCAATACTATCGGCCCATCCCTTTTACATTCAGCCCATCACCCTTATAAACCCGTACCCTCAAAACTCCATCTTCCCCAAATCAAAACCAGCGAACTCGATGTCTGCTACCCAAAACCGCTGGCCATTCCCACGCCTCGTTCTCCTCACTCGTAGCACCGTTCACAAAACCGAGGTCACTCTCTCCTCTCACTTCGCCGTCTCTACAACTTCATTCCCTAGAAGACCAGCTCGAGCCTCCGTCGAACAGCAGGTTACTGGGAAAACCACTGAACTAATTCGCAACCGAAACCCACAAATAAACCCATACGGGTGCGCCTCCAACCGTATATCCCGATGCCAGCCTCCATTTCAACAATCGATTCCTCAAATCACAAATACCGTGAACCCTAGTTTCACTGTACTTGTTTCCATCGAACGAAAAGGTTGTTCGAACTCAACACAGAGCATACCACAATGAAGAGAATACAATGGTGATTAGTAACATAATAGAATTGAGATTTTTAGAATTTATTTCTGATTTTATATGAATTTAGAAGAGATCGAACTTGATTTTATTTTTCCTGGAAGACTTCGGCGGAAAAATCTATTGACCAAAATAGAGATTAGGTTTTAGAGAAGAATAGGGGTACTTATAATGTGGGTTTTGGCTTGTTGGAGGATCCTTAGCCACCCATTTTTATTTTTTTATTTTTTTATTACTTGTAATTTCCTTCTTAAAATCCCTGCGACTACATACGATATTCAAAAATCACCAAACTGGACACGTAGCAACAGTTCGACATTACGGTCCCAACGAAACTGGTTTCGTCGAATTCCGACTTCGTATGTTCACACAGCGTATTTTCAACCGTCAAAATACTGACTGTTTTACACTCTGAAAATCCGTACGGCCACACAGTGACTCTAAAAATCACGAAACTGGAAATCTAACAATTATTTGATATGCGGATCCAACAAAACTGGTTTCGTCGAATTCCGACTTCGTTTGCAAAAGTGGCTATTTTTAAAGCTCTGGACGACCCTTTTAAATATATGAATATATTTAAATATTATTGAATTAAATATAAATAAATTTATATTATCGTATATCTTCACATATGATATCGTACAGCTCCAGAATATCATATCAGAATTTACAGTTTGATATTTAAGATTTCAGATTATCTCGATATTCAGTTTTATATCGAAAATCCTTTTATAACGTAAATAAAGCGTTGCAAATTATAAAGGAATTCCATAGCGACTTTTCTAAAATTTGATTTGGACGTAAATCAAAATCTACACGACGAAATCCCGATTTTTCTCTTCCACTAGAAAGATATACTCCACCAGCTCCACACATTTCTTGTTTCACAGAAATCCGTCTTAAAACGAATCCTGTACATTCAGTTGAAGTTCAAATCGCCAATTTACGAAATGCAGCGCCATTTCGAGCTCGTTTATAAATATATTATAAACTATACATTCAACTGTCGTCGATTCAATATAATCGTTATTATATTTCTAATCGAAACTCCACCAAATCTCGTATGCTATTCAATTCACACGATATTGTGAATTTCACTATTTCCGACTATTTTGACATTATAATATATTATTATATTATAATTATTTTTTAAATATTCAATATTATTTAATTAAACGATCATTAACTTCTTGTAATAACCCGGAAAATGCGAGCCAGTTTGAAATTTTTATTTTGGCAATTATAGCGAATTTTGAATATTTAAAATAGATTATTTTAAATAATATCGACGAGAATTTATTTTGAATGGAATTAGAACGTATATATTATACGCGTCGTCGTTAGAATATAAATATTTATATATAATTATAAATAGAATTGAAAATGGCGCGGTAGTTCGATAATTCGATTTCAAACTTCAATTGAATGTACCGGGTGCAAAACAATCCGGATTTTAGTGAAACCAAAAACATTATGATCTAATTGGTAATATCTTTCCAACGAATCCGAAAAATCAAGATTTCATATCGGGAATCAAAAGATATGTCCAGTTGAAAATTCTGAATAGTCGCTATGGAATTCAGGCCCTTAAAAATGGACATTTTGCAAACGACCTCGGATTTCGACGAAACCAGTTTTGTTGGGTCCGTGATGTTAAATTATTGCTAGGTTTCAAATTTCATAATTTATCGAATCAATATGTGAGCGTGGCAAAGGAAAACGCGTTTGACCAGTTTCAGTTGATTTTAATCGACTGGAAATTGGCCCTTTTTCAAACGGTCTCAGAATTCGACGAAACTAGTTTTATTAGGACTGTATCGTCAATACGAAGCTAGAAAATATTTTTATGGAATTTTTCTAGTTAGTATGTGACCCCGGTAATTTGAAATGTACATTTAAAATTCAATGTAGTGATTTAAATGTAAATTCAACGGAAACTGATCAAAGCGATCGAATCAGCTTGCGATACATATCCCATTGTGTTCGGAATGGGGGTAATACGCTATGGACGGCAGGCGGTGGGCCTCGTTTTGAGGTCGTATGAAAAGTCAACTTAGGAGAGAGAAATTAAATTAATTTAAAAATATATATATATATATATATATGTTTCCCCTTAACTACCAGGCCCCCCCCCCCCCGATCATTAAACAGAAACAAAAAAAAAGAGAAACACGGATCGAAGCCCCCCCAATCACCGATCCGCCGCCCATCGTGGCAGCGCCACCCCCCCCCCCCCCCCCCCCACGAGCCCTGCTCCACGCAAACGCCTCTCCTCCCCTCCCTCTCCTCTCCACCGAGCTCTGTTCAAGGAACCCCCGAAGCCCCCTCGTTCGCGACCTCGTCCGCCGCCATCGCCATCAGCGAAGCCCCCACCACCGCAACCACCTGCCGCCGAAGTCGATGCCCCCTTTCTTCGTTACAGTAAGTTTTTTTACTTTAATTTATTTTTATTTTAATCTAAAAACTAATTTCGATTTAAAAAGATTTTAAAACTGATTTAAAAAGATTTTAAAACTGATTTGAAAATGATATTAAAAACTGGGTTTTTATTTATGTTGTAAAGCTAGGAGGTTAAAAATAAAATTTGAACTCTTTTGAAAATAAAATTTGAACTCTTTTGAAAATAAAATTTGAACTCTTTTGAAAATAAAATTTGAACTCTTTTGAAAATAAAATTTGAACTCTTTTGAAAATAAAATTAGAATTGGTTTTTAAATTTATATATAGCATTGATAAAGGAATATATAAATTTGTTAAAGAAAAATATAAACTTTGCTAAGAAAGAAATATATAAATTTGTTAAAGAAAAATATAAACTTTGCTAAGAAAGAAATATATAAACTTTGCTAAGAAAAATATATATACCTTGTTTAGAAATATAAAAATGTACATTGTTTTAAAATTAAATTTAGCATTGGGTTTTTATAATGAAGTAGAAATAAAAATTCGATTTTTATATATTGAACTTTGAACTAAAAATTCGATTTTTATATATTGAACTTTGAACTAAAAATTCGATTTTTATATATTGAACTTTGAACTAAAAATTCGATTTTTATATATTGAACTTTGAACTAAAAATTCGATTTTTATATATTGAACTTTGAACTAAAAATTCGATTTTTATATATTGAACTTTGAACTAAAAATTCGATTTTTATATATTGAACTTTGAACTAAAAATTCGATTTTTATATATTGAACTTTGAACTAAAAATTCGATTTTTATATATTGAACTTTGAACTAAAAATTCGATTTTTATATATTGAACTTTGAAATAAAAATATGATTTTTATATATTGAATAGAGAAATAAAAATGTGATTTTTATATATATAGTGACTACGGGCAACGAAGATGACGAAGATGCGATAGCGATGAAGATTTCTATCAATGAAGTGCCGTGGAGCTAGGATAGCTATATGTGAGAACTTCTCACCTTTCAATTTAATTTTTCTAGTTATATATATACTAGGATGCAGACGGTGCTTAGTAGCACCCGACACAATCGTCCACAGACCATGGACTTGTTTGTTTGACTGTTTGGTGATTGATTGCGATATTGGTTTGAATGTGGTTTGTGGTGTGAAAAAAAAATCGAATCGATAAATTGGTTAGGATTAGACGCGCGCCGTTATAAGGCGAAGGAGTAAGGCTAGGTTAGATCCTTACTCCAAATTTTGTGGTTTGCAAAATGAAATTGATTTGATTGATGAGTGAATGGCGTGGGCCTTCACTAGACCGGGGATAAGGCTAGGCCTCGTCCCGTTTCTAGTATCGTGCCGTTATGCCGCCGAAATTTTCTAAAATAAGTAGGAAAAATAAAAATACCATTTTATTGAATAAATGAATTGAATAAAAATTCATAGGTTGGAATAAAATGTTTTATCGTTAAAAATATAATTTTTAACGTGAAGTGAATAAAATAAAATATTCATTTATAAACCGAACGGTTTGTTTATGTACACCTATTTGAATGACATTGATTGGGACGATAAATTTTACACATCGCCCAACTGCACAAATAAAATCTGTGTTTGATTGTTTGAAACCCCACACGGGTGTTGGGATGAAATTTGAAGTTCACTCATCCTGATTGATTAAATATGTCGATCGATTGATTGACAGGCTGTTATAAGCGTTAGATATCTATATTTGATGCTTATACAGTGTAGTGCACTTTGGTTGATGGTTGATTATTTTTCAATGCTATTATACATGTGTTGTATGAAAATCCATATAATTAACTTTATATGGTAATTGATTGGGCCTCATTCCAGTTTTAAAATAGAAATATTTGAAATAGAAATATTCGAAATGGAATATTTGAAAATATCAATATATGAAGCCGTGTTGATTAGATTGACGCCATTTTGACGTGAACGATATTTATATCGATTTTATTCATTTTAAAATGAATATTAAAAAGTAATTGTGAAATCGAAGATTTCGAAATGAATTGAATTGAAAACGATTTCGAAATGAATTGAATTGAAAACGATTTCGAAATGAATTGAATTGAAAACGATTTCGAAATGAATTGAATTGAAAACGATTTCGAAATGAATTGAATTGAAAACGATTTCGAAATGAATTGAAAACGAATTCAAATTGAATTGAAAGCGAATTGAAATGAATTCAAATTGAATTGAAATTTGAATTGAATAGAAATGAATTTTAAAACGAATTTATAAAGATGAATTCAATTTTGATTTGAATTGAAATGGAAGTTGAAATTGCTTTTGAAACGAATTTAAAACTGTTTATATAATTCGTTTTAAATAGAAATCGACGATATATATAATATATATTATATATATAATATAATGGCCTGAATAGAACGCGCCGCGCCGCGGCAGTTCGCGAATTTCGACCATTTATTTCAAACGGGCATTACGGGAGATCCGACCGTCGGATTCTCCTAAAACCGGAACCGTTGGGTTCGTATCGAAAAGAGCTTTCTAACGGATATTAGAAATTAGAAATCTAACGGTTGGATTTGGAATTATGTCCAAATCAAATTCGAAAAAGGTCGCTGTAAGTGCAGTTCGATGGCCGTTGATGGAAATCGACTGTACGGGCCTTGATAAATTTATTAAAAATAGTAATAATTTGTGTAAAATCATAAGAAATGATTTGTGAAGATTTGGGATGAAAAACTCCATATTTGAAAAGATAAAAATAGACTTTTATCGAATTGAACTAGTTTTGAACTAGAAATATAATTCTATTTATTTTTAAATGAATAAATTGAATTTGAAAAGGGTTTTGAAAATAACCAGAATATCCAATGATTGCATTGGAGTGGATTTGAATCGAAATTGTCTTCGGAATATTTCGATGTTGGAATTCATGATTATACTGGTGTTGTTATGGAAATTTGAAAGATATATATTTATATTGTTATTTCCAATACGACATTTGTTAGTCGTAGAATTTGATATTGAATATAAGCCGATATATTTTCTATTCAGAGTCTTGTATTGAATATCGAATGTGATTTGGGTTTGTAGTGAATGGTGTCTTCACTAACACTGTTCTTGAACCCAGTTGAGAAAGGATTAAATCTTTTTATTTAGATTTAATGAAGTGTACCAATTAAATAATATTTAATTGGAATTGAATTGATATTGATTTTTGGGGTTTATCGTGAACAGTGTTTTAAATAACACTCGTTCTTTAACCCGATAATTAATGGGATGTGACTTTGGGTTTATCGTGAACCGTGTTTTAAATGACACGGATTCTTTAACCCAGTTAACGATTAAAACTAAGTGGAGTTTTAATGAATCTTTAAAAAGATTGAAATAATCGAAATGGAGTATCACCAGTTTTACTCCAGGCGATAGTTAAATCTTTAATTAGATTTGAACGTGAAATGGTAATTGAATTTACCGATAACACTGTGGTGTTAGATATGAAGTATTACCAGTTTTACTTCATGGGATTAATAGGTTGGGATTGGGAAATTAAAACAAATGATTACTTCGGTAAGTTTCGTTAATCCCGACTAGTTTGAATTGAGATTCAAAAATAGAATAAAGAATAAATTCAAGGAATTTATCTTGGATAAAATTAATGGGAACCTTTCCCTATGAATGTGACATTTAGAAACTAACTGTCGGTTAGCCAAGCAGAAGGGTTTTCTGGATATTGATCTGATGTTGGTTTCGGCCTTCGGGGTTAATATTTGGGGAATTATTCTCTTGATTAATTTACGGTTAGTGACTGATGAATTGGAATGAGGCGTATGTTGTGTTTGTGTAACACTTATTTAAAATATACGCGAGTTATTCGGAAAGACCGGGTTTATCCCATTCTGAATAACTGATACGACGATAAGTCGAAGATGAAGACGGTGGTCGAAGACCGGAGGTCTTCACGTCGTTTGGGTGATAACTGATGATCTTGATTGGGCTGTACACCCAAGAAGATGGAAACAGTTAGTGATCGTCCAGACGTGCTTGGAGATCGATGGATATGCGGGGTACTAGGTGCCTCCGGTTTCGTTCAGACCCAGAACGGACTTGTAAATGGACTGTGTGTCTGACATCGGATTTCATTCTGTGTGACTGATATCGGTTGCATAGGATGGTTTGCCTGTGTGGCATGCTAAGATGCAAATGATCAAGGCTTCTGTTGAAAAGCAAAGTCTTGTGGTTGATGATCAAAGCACGGCCTTTGTGGCGTAGCTTTGTGTAACGTTTACCTCGCGTGTTTCACACCCGGTATGAACCAAAAACGGGAGACGGACCTCAGGGAGGGCCTGCGTTTCCTCCTAGCTAGAAGTGGCGTCAGTGGTTTTACACGCCCTGACGAGTTTGACTTATGTGGTTGTTGCTGTTGCGAGGCGCCTCGGTTAGATCGGACGATCTGGGTCCGATGGAGTCATTCGTTGGCTCGCTTACGCCCCAAAGGGCGGCGAAACGCAGTGTCCAGGGTTTAAGTTTAATCCACATCGGTGGACCGGCCCTGACGATCCAAGGGTCGATGCGTTCTGATCCTGAGACTCGGGCTAGGCAGTCTCGAATCGGTTGAGGACTATCTTTTGCCTCGGTTCATAGACGGAAATCCAATTTCCAAATACGTGACCTTTGCGGTTTTATTTGTAAACCTATATATGGCGACATGATATATGGTACCCATGCCGCCTATGATTGATACTTATGATTTGAAGATGTTTTATACACTATGCACTTATTATAGTATCAAATGATTTGTTTTAACCGTATCAAGCATTCTTTGGCTGTTATAAGGGAAAACCCTATCCTCGGCTGCGTTGCATTGTGTGATGGGACCTGGGTCTTATAACAGCTTCATTTTTCTTTATTTAGCATTGCGCTGTTTGTTTTATGCACTGGTATTCTTGGGAGGAAACTCGTTCCGTGTTATACGGCGTGGTCCCTTGATTTACCTAATGATTTAAAATAAAGATTAATAACTGTTTTAGTTCTCACACCAGTCCCATGACTGACCTGGAGTTTATTGTTTTGACCTAAACTCTGGGTGCCCCTATTTTGACACGGGCAGCTAGTAGTTTTGGTTTTGCAGATTTATATTCACAGGATCCTAGTTTACAGCTGGAACGATATCCGGAAAGCTTTGTATCCGTATATCTCTTCTAGTTGTGTATTGTATTATTTTCCGCTGCTATGTATTTAAATGTAATTTAAATCTCTGATATTTCTGTGTAATATTCATTTATACTCTGTATATTCTTGTAATCTGATGCATTGTTGTAATATACAATGAAACGTTCTTTTATATGCATTCTGATTTGTCCTGTTCTCAAACGATAGGGCGTTTCGAATGGCCTAGATCGGTTTAGCGACTGGTTCGGACCGAGCGAAATTCCTTACCGTTACAGTTGGTATCAGAGCTTTGGTTTACAAAGCTTAGAGAACAAGGCACATTAGAACCATACGAAAGAATTCATCAGAAACTGGGTTAGTAATATCCAACGGGAATGACTCGTTAGAGATGGGATCAGTAGTATCCTAGAACGAGTGTGAAGAGTATATTTTTCAAATGAAAACAAATTTTGTTTTGAAAATTTAAAATCAATTATTCGTATTTGATTATCTATTTATATTGATGTGGACAATCCAGTATATACAGATTTTGCGTATACGTCTGATCCGCGTGTATTCGAATTTTTAATATACTGGATAGATATAGAATTACACTCTAGTCGCCCGGGGGTGGTTCTGATGATTGATCGATCATCATCCGAATTTATGTTCGAGTGACGAAAGTGGACTTTCTATATATTTCCTATTGATTGGTGTGAGAACCAAAATTAGATAGGGCCTATTGTTGTGATCTGGCATCAAAAATCTGATTTTTTAGACTATGTATCAAAGTTATGAATTTGAAAAGCTAATCAACTAATTGATTGATGTTTGTGTTGTTTGTTTATTTGTTTGCTAATTTTTATCCATTTAGCCTAATTGAATCGAATATTGAATTGTATTGAAAATTGGTCGCATTTGCTTGCATATACATATACTTATATTGAACAGGTCATAGCAAGGAGGCTAGAGCCAGAGAATAAAATTTGTTTGCCCGACAAATAGGTACATGTTTACCATAATTTCCTGTTTTGTTTGGGTGATGATGATTTTATGAGCCTATTGGCTAGCCGCTTGGCTTTTTCTTTTTCTTTTTGAGATCTGAAGGACCGGGGAAGCTATTTGAAATTCCCCGATGCTCCCATTGCAGGGGAGGTTATGGCGAAATTTTTCGAAAATTTAGGGAGTTAGCCAAATTTTTGAAACTTTGAAAATTCTCAAAAACTGAAAAGTTGGAGAATGGAAGCCCGACCGAACGTAGAGTTGATTAATCAAACCACTTTCGACTTTGTTCCTTTTCGGGGACGAAAAGTTTTAAGTGGGGGAGATTGTAATAACCCGGAAAATGCGAGCCAGTTTGAAATTTTTATTTTGGCAATTATAGCGAATTTTGAATATTTAAAATAGATTATTTTAAATAATATCGACGAGAATTTATTTTGAATGGAATTAGAACGTATATATATACGCGTCGTCGTTAGAATATAAATATTTATATATAATTATAAATAGAATTGAAAATGGCGCGGTAGTTCGATAATTCGATTTCAAACTTCAATTGAATGTACCGGGTGCAAAACAATCCGGATTTTAGTGAAACCAAAAACATTATGATCTAATTGGTAATATCTTTCCAACGAATCCGAAAAATCAAGATTTCATATCGGGAATCAAAAGATATGTCCAGTTGAAAATTCTGAATAGTCGCTATGGAATTCAGGCCCTTAAAAATGGACATTTTGCAAACGACCTCGGATTTCGACGAAACCAGTTTTGTTGGGTCCGTGATGTTAAATTATTGCTAGGTTTCAAATTTCATAATTTATCGAATCAATATGTGAGCGTGGCAAAGGAAAACGCGTTTGACCAGTTTCAGTTGATTTTAATCGACTGGAAATTGGCCCTTTTTCAAACGGTCTCAGAATTCGACGAAACTAGTTTTATTAGGACCGTATCGTCAATACGAAGCTAGAAAATATTTTTATGGAATTTTTCTAGTTAGTATGTGACCCCGGTAATTTGAAATGTACATTTAAAATTCAATGTAGTGATTTAAATGTAAATTCAACGGAAACTGATCAAAGCGATCGAATCAGCTTGCGATACATATCCCATTGTGTTCGGAATGGGGGTAGTACGCTATGGACGGCAGGCGGTGGGCCTTGTTTTGAGGTCGTATGAAAATTCAACTTAGGAGAGAGAAATTAAATTAATTTAAATATATATATATATCTCTTTCCCCTTAACTACCAGGCCCCCCCCCCCGATTTCATTAAACAGAAACAAAAAAAAAGAAAAAAAAAAGAGAAACACGGGTCGAAGCCCCCCCCCCCAATCACCGATCCGCCGCCCATCGTGGCAGCGCCACCCCCCCCCCCCCCACGAGCCCTGCTCCACGCTAACGCCTCTCCTCCCCTCCCTCTCCTCTCCACCGAGCTCTGTTCAAGGAACCCCCGAAGCCCCCTCGTTCGCGACCTCGTCCGCCGCCATCGCCATCAGCGAAGCCCCCACCACCGCAACCACCTGCCGCCGAAGTCGATGCCCCCTTTCTTCGTTACAGTAAGTTTTTTTACTTTAATTTATTTTTATTTTAATCTAAAAACTAATTTCGATTTAAAAAGATTTTAAAACTGATTTAAAAAGATTTTAAAACTGATTTAAAAAGATTTTAAAACTGATTCGAAAATGATATTAAAAACTGGGTTTTTATTTATGTTGTAAAGCTAGGAGGTTAAAAATAAAATTTGAACTCTTTTGAAAATAAAATTTGAACTCTTTTGAAAATAAAATTTGAACTCTTTTGAAAATAAAATTAGAATTGGTTTTTAAATTTATATATAGCATTGATAAAGGAATATATAAATTTGTTAAAGAAAAATATAAACTTTGTTAAGAAAGAAATATATAAATTTGTTAAAGAAAAATATAAACTTTGCTAAGAAAGAAATATATAAACTTTGCTAAGAAAAATATATATACCTTGTTTAGAAATATAAAAATGTACATTGTTTTAAAATTAAATTTAGCATTGGGTTTTTATAATGAAGTAGAAATAAAAATTCGATTTTTATATATTGAACTTTGAACTAAAAATTCGATTTTTATATATTGAACTTTGAACTAAAAATTCGATTTTTATATATTGAACTTTGAACTAAAAATTCGATTTTTATATATTGAACTTTGAACTAAAAATTCGATTTTTATATATTGAACTTTGAACTAAAAATTCGATTTTTATATATTGAACTTTGAACTAAAAATTCGATTTTTATATATTGAACTTTGAACTAAAAATTCGATTTTTATATATTGAACTTTGAACTAAAAATTCGATTTTTATATATTGAACTTTGAAATAAAAATATGATTTTTATATATTGAATAGAGAAATAAAAATGTGATTTTTATATATATAGTGACTACGGGCAACGAAGATGACGAAGATGCGATAGCGATGAAGATTTCTATCAATGAAGTGTCGTGGAGCTGGGATAGCTATATGTGAGAACTTCTCACCTTTCAATTTAATTTTTCTAGTTATATATATACTAGGATGCAGACGGTGCTTAGTAGCACCCGACACAATCGTCCACAGACCATGGACTTGTTTGTTTGACTGTTTGGTGATTGATTGCGATATTGGTTTGAATGTGGTTTGTGGTGTGAAAAAAAAATCGAATCGATAAATTGGTTAGGATTAGACGCGCGCCGTTATAAGGCGAAGGAGTAAGGCTAGGTTAGATCCTTACTCCAAATTTTGTGGTTTGCAAAATGAAATTGATTTGATTGATGAGTGAATGGCGTGGGCCTTCACTAGACCGGGGATAAGGCTAGGCCTCGTCCCGTTTCTAGTATCGTGCCGTTATGCCGCCGAAATTTTCTAAAATAAGTAGGAAAAATAAAAATACCATTTTATTGAATAAATGAATTGAATAAAAATTCATAGGTTGGAATAAAATGTTTTATCGTTAAAAATATAATTTTTAACGTGAAGTGAATAAAATAAAATACTCATTTATAAACCGAACGGTTTGTTTATGTACACCTATTTGAATGACATTGATTGGGACGATAAATTTTACACATCGCCCAACTGCACAAATAAAATCTGTGTTTGATTGTTTGAAACCCCACACGGGTGTTGGGATGAAATTTGAAGTTCACTCATCCTGATTGATTAAATATGTCGATCGATTGATTGACAGGCTGTTATAAGCGTTAGATATCTATATTTGATGCTTATACAGTGTAGTGCACTTTGGTTGATGGTTGATTATTTTTCAATGCTATTATACATGTGTTGTATGAAAATCCATATAATTAACTTTATATGGTAATTGATTGGGCCTCATTCCAGTTTTAAAATAGAAATATTTGAAATAGAAATATTCGAAATGGAATATTTGAAAATATCAATATATGAAGCCGTGTTGATTAGATTGACGCCATTTTGACGTGAACGATATTTATATCTATTTTATTCATTTTAAAATGAATATTAAAAAGTAATTGTGAAATCGAAGATTTCGAAATGAATTGAATTGAAAACGATTTCGAAATGAATTGAATTGAAAACGATTTCGAAATGAATTGAATTGAAAACGATTTCGAAATGAATTGAATTGAAAACGATTTCGAAATGAATTGAATTGAAAACGATTTCGAAATGAATTGAATTGAAAACGATTTCGAAATGAATTGAAAACGAATTCAAATTGAATTGAAAGCGAATTGAAATGAATTCAAATTGAATTGAAATTTGAATTGAATAGAAATGAATTTTAAAACGAATTTATAAAGATGAATTCAATTTTGATTTGAATTGAAATGGAAGTTGAAATTGCTTTTGAAACGAATTTAAAACTGTTTATATAATTCGTTTTAAATAGAAATCGACGATATATATAATATATATAATATAATGGCCTGAATAGAACGCGCCGCGCCGCGGCAGTTCGCGAATTTCGACCATTTATTTCAAACGGGCATTACGGGAGATCCGACCGTCGGATTCTCCTAAAACCGGAACCGTTGGGTTCGTATCGAAAAGAGCTTTCTAACGGATATTAGAAATTAGAAATCTAACGGTTGGATTTGGAATTATGTCCAAATCAAATTCGAAAAAGGTCGCTGTAAGTGCAGTTCGATGGCCGTTGATGGAAATCGACTGTACGGGCCTTGATAAAATTATTAAAAATAGTAATAATTTGTGTAAAATCATAAGAAATGATTTGTGAAGATTTGGGATGAAAAACTCCATATTTGAAAAGATAAAAATAGACTTTTATCGAATTGAACTAGTTTTGAACTAGAAATATAATTCTATTTATTTTTAAATGAATAAATTGAATTTGAAAAGGGTTTTGAAAATAACCAGAATATCCAATGATTGCATTGGAGTGGATTTGAATCGAAATTGTCTTCGGAATATTTCGATGTTGGAATTCATGATTATACAGGTGTTGTTATGGAAATTTGAAAGATATATATTTATATTGTTATTTCCAATACGACATTTGTTAGTCGTAGAATTTGATATTGAATATAAGCCGATATATTTTCTATTCAGAGTCTTGTATTGAATATCGAATGTGATTTGGGTTTGTAGTGAATGGTGTCTTCACTAACACTGTTCTTGAACCCAGTTGAGAAAGGATTAAATCTTTTTATTTAGATTTAATGAAGTGTACCAATTAAATAATATTTAATTGGAATTGAATTGATATTGATTTTTGGGGTTTATCGTGAACAGTGTTTTAAATAACACTCGTTCTTTAACCCGATAATTAATGGGATGTGACTTTGGGTTTATCGTGAACCGTGTTTTAAATGACACGGATTCTTTAACCCAGTTAACGATTAAAACTAAGTGGAGTTTTAATGAATCTTTAAAAAGATTGAAATAATCGAAATGGAGTATCACCAGTTTTACTCCAGGCGATAGTTAAATCTTTAATTAGATTTGAACGTGAAATGGTAATTGAATTTACCGATAACACTGTGGTGTTAGATATGAAGTATTACCAGTTTTACTTCATGGGATTAATAGGTTGGGATTGGGAAATTAAAACAAATGATTACTTCGGTAAGTTTCGTTAATCCCGACTAGTTTGAATTGAGATTCAAAAATAGAATAAAGAATAAATTCAAGGAATTTATCTTGGATAAAATTAATGGGAACCTTTCCCTATGAATGTGACATTTAGAAACTAACTGTCGGTTAGCCAAGCAGAAGGGTTTTCTGGATATTGATCTGATGTTGGTTTCGGCCTTCGGGGTTAATATTTGGGGAATTATTCTCTTGATTAATTTACGGTTAGTGACTGATGAATTGGAATGAGGCGTATGTTGTGTTTGTGTAACACTTATTTAAAATATACGCGAGTTATTCGGAAAGACCGGGTTTATCCCATTCTGAATAACTGATACGACGATAAGTCGAAGATGAAGACGGTGGTCGAAGACCGGAGGTCTTCACGTCGTTTGGGTGATAACTGATGATCTTGATTGGGCTGTACACCCAAGAAGATGGAAACAGTTAGTGATCGTCCAGACGTGCTTGGAGATCGATGGATATGCGGGGTACTAGGTGCCTCCGGTTTCGTTCAGACCCAGAACGGACTTGTAAATGGACTGTGTGTCTGACATCGGATTTCATTCTGTGTGACTGATATCGGTTGCATAGGATGGTTTGCCTGTGTGGCATGCTAAGATGCAAATGATCAAGGCTTCTGTTGAAAAGCAAAGTCTTGTGGTTGATGATCAAAGCACGGCCTTTGTGCGTAGCTTTGTGTAACGTTTACCTCGCGTGTTTCACACCCGGTATGAACCAAAAACGGGAGACGGACCTCAGGGAGGGCCTGCGTTTCCTCCTAGCTAGAAGTGGCGTCAGTGGTTTTACACGCCCTGACGAGTTTGACTTATGTGGTTGTTGCTGTTGCGAGGCGCCTCGGTTAGATCGGACGATCTGGGTCCGATGGAGTCATTCGTTGGCTCGCTTACGCCCCAAAGGGCGGCGAAACGCAGTGTCCAGGGTTTAAGTTTAATCCACATCGGTGGACCGGCCCTTACGATCCAAGGGTCGATGCGTTCTGATCCTGAGACTCGGGCTAGGCAGTCTCGAATCGGTTGAGGACTATCTTTTGCCTCGGTTCATAGACGGAAATCCAATTTCCAAATACGTGACCTTTGCGGTTTTATTTGTAAACCTATATATGGCGACATGATATATGGTACCCTTGCCGCCTATGATTGATACTTATGATTTGAAGATGTTTTATACACTATGCACTTATTATAGTATCAAACGATTTGTTTTAACCGTATCAAGCATTCTTTGGCTGTTATAAGGGAAAACCCTATCCTCGGCTGCGTTGCATTGTGTGATGGGACCTGGGTCTTATAACAGCTTCATTTTTCTTTATTTAGCATTGCGCTGTTTGTTTTATGCACTGGTATTCTTGGGAGGAAACTCGTTCCGTGTTATACGGCGTGGTCCCTTGATTTACCTAATGATTTAAAATAAAGATTAATAACTGTTTTAGTTCTCACACCAGTCCCATGACTGACCTGGAGTTTATTGTTTTGACCTAAACTCTGGGTGCCCCTATTTTGACACGGGCAGCTAGTAGTTTTGGTTTTGCAGATTTATATTCACAGGATCCTAGTTTACAGCTGGAACGATATCCGGAAAGCTTTGTATCCGTATATCTCTTCTAGTTGTGTATTGTATTATTTTCCGCTGCTATGTATTTAAATGTAATTTAAATCTCTGATATTTCTGTGTAATATTCATTTATACTCTGTATATTCTTGTAATCTGATGCATTGTTGTAATATACAATGAAACGTTCTTTTATATGCGTTCTGATTTGTCCTGTTCTCAAACGATAGGGCGTTTCGAATGGCCTGGATCGGTTTAGCGACTGGTTCGGACCGAGCGAAATTCCTTGCCGTTACACTTCTCTAAATCACCAATTATATAATTAAATAAATTAATTATATATCTCTAAAAATGCGGGTCATTACATTCTTCCCCACTTAAAATAATTTCGTCCTCGAAATTGCTAAGTTAGAGGACGAACCTATCGACTGTTTAAAACATATTTGTTCTCTTCTTAACTTCAGTTCCAACTGAACCAATTTAATTTCATTTAAATTATTAATTAATTCTTATCAACGAAAATTTTCAAAAATCTTGAAAATTTTCTAGCGCCTTAACTTTTCTAAAAATTTCGCCAGCACCTCCTTTGTACTGGTCAATATCTCAAACTCCAACTCGCCTCTCTGGGCCATCTCCATCCCAAAAGAAAATCAAACAGCCAAGCGGCTTGCCAATTCGGCTCATAAATCTTATATCCAATATATAATATAAACTGGTACCTTTTTGTCGGGCATATCGTTATATCCCTTCCATCTGTTATCATCCCAATCAAACTCAATCACTTTTATATCGTCAAACCAAATCATTCGCTTATTCTCAAGTCGAATCCCATTATCAATCTCAAGTTTCATTCTTGATTTTCAAATTCTAAGTCCAGCAAAATTTCAAGTTCTTAACTCATCAACTTAATCCCATTTCCAGATTATCCATTAATCAATTCCATTTTCATTTAACTTAGTCAAGGTTAAATTCTAATTTATTATTCACTTTCACCCTTTAAATCCATTTAACTTCATGAGTTAAATTTAAATTTCAAATTTCAAATTCCTGGGTTCATTTCAAATTAATTTGAAATCACAATACCAATTCAAAACATTTGAATTTCTAAACACCTTGTTTTCTCAAAACAATTCAAATCAAAATCTCTGGTAGTAATCCACCACTTAGAACTCGAAAATTACACCGATGATACTGCGCAGTCATCATCGGAATTATTTTCCAGCGACCCAAGTGATTTCAATACTATATCATTTCAAAACCCTTACTAAATACATCCATTTTGAAAACATCTCAAAATCTCCCAGGAACTTAAAATTTCCTTATTTTAATTCCAAATCTGATTTAAATTCATATTTAATTCATCTTATTTCATATACTTTACTTATATGATTCTGATTGGTTATTATATAACCATTTCACATGTTATAATCTTATCTAATTAAAATCATTACCAACACATCCTATATATGATAATATATCACATATCCATACTGTGTCGGTCCATTGTATTCAAGTGTTTATTTACTCCTACCGATACAGTGGATCAAACTGATCGACCAGAACTCATAAACAACTCAACCAATGAATCTCCACAATATAAAACCATTTTTATATCAAATACAAATATGCACTCGTATATATACACTCAAACTCAATCTAGGGTATTACTAACCCTATCTCTACCGAGTCACGCTACACAGCCAAGTAATTCTTAACTTAAGCTCTAATATCAACTGTAACGACCCGGATTTTGAGCGGCTTTGGTTATCAACGTAAGCTCGACGTCGATAACCAAAACATCAAAAAATCCTGGTATTTAATGAAAGAAATTAGAAGGTGAGAACAGATAAGATAGAACTTAGAATAGAAGAAGAAGAAGAACACAACATCAGAGTAACACGAACCTCACAGCGGAACGAATAACATATAATAGATAACATAACTTTGAAATATAACAGTTATGTATACAATAGCACTTATCAGAGTACAGCACTTACAACACAGCGGAAATAAACTATAGCTATATGATTCTGAAGCCTCCTGCTCCAGCTCTTCAATGTATCTGCAAATCCCGACTACTTGACTGTCCGTACAAATTTAGGCACCCAAGAGTTTAGGGAAAACAACAAAGTAAACTCCGGGTCAGTCATGGGACTGGTGTGAGTAAAACTGTTTAAACATGCATATGAACAAGTAAACGGTATCTCATAAGACCACGCCGCAGAGCGGAACGGGTTTTTCCCTTATGAGAATCCAAAATATCTTTATATCAAAAACCTTTTGATATTATAATAATGTCTATGTACAAATATATATCAATCTAGTAGAAACGCTTTCATCTCACGTTCTACATATTAGTATACAATCAAAATCGCAAGCACGTATTGGATAATGGATTTCCAACTATGACAAGGTATGGAACCACCTTCCGATCAGTGTACTCTAGGAACGATACACTGGAGTTCAACAAGAACCTCTTGTGACTCAGCCACACATGACCGACCACTCATTTCGCTTGAGTGTATCGAATGTACATCACCAACGGTTGGGATCAACAACCGTTCCCGTATATATATGGGACAGCATTGATAGATTTAAGAAACAAATGAATATTCACTAGATAGGTGATTATACACACTACTTCGGTGCGACCGACTTACCCATGCTGCTTTCCCGATTTCTGTCATTTACTGGTTGATGAGGCTAGAAGCTACGCTTTATCATCATATCAGATTCACTTCGAATGCCACATTATCAGATCCATCAGAATCACTAATTGACGTCTACAACCATACATTACATGTCAGCTAAAAGAAGTTTCCTTCTCCGCTTCCACTCTTGGTACGGTTGGAGAAATCAATGTACGTGACCTTTCTGGAAATACTCTGTCAGACATTCATTCATGCAACTCATCCTCATTCACTTAGAATGTCACATCGTCATACCCGCCAAATCACAAATTGACTTATCCAAAAATAACACGGGTATACAGCTAAGAGAAACGAATTCCTCCACCACCAAACGTGAATACGTTTGAACAGATCAACTTACGCGATCCATTGGATATACTCTGTCAGACCTTCGTCTATACAAGTTGTCCTGGGACTGGACAAACCGAAGGCACTATTCCGTATATCCATCTTAGTCACTGTTATCTAAGACTTACACAACAGCCCTTGCATTTTACTTCGTCTTCAATTATCTTTGGCATATATGATTCGCGACGCTTATGCCAATACAGAGTGGTTCTATGGATAATAATCCAACCGGTCTCTCCATATTAACAACGTTAAAATGGTAAAAACTTCGATAGTCGGTGAGTTAACTATCAAAGAAAAACAAGTGTGCAAACAATGATATTATTTCCAGATGGAAATTATATCGATCAAACATCATTTAACATTAATCTCTTTAATTCATTTATTTACTTATCTCCTGTTTCCCTATATTCTAAATTCTTATTTTCTTTTATCCGAAAACATTTCTGATTCTCGTTTGGAAAACATTTCCAAAACTCCTTTACGATCAAACCTTACCATTTCTTAGTTAAGAAGGAAGTCACTCAAGTTGGGGTATAATTACCTCTCAGACCTTAACTGAACAACGTTATAACTTCAAAATGGTCAAAGTTTATCTTTTAATCTTTAACAACTTCTTTACGCCTTTCTCGGATTCAATTTTACTAATCCACTTCTATATTTAAAACATTGGTTATAACGATAACGTTATAATCCCTACTTTCGAATTATCTAACTTTAATTATAACTTCTATTCTTATTTGTGAATAATTAACCTAACACTTATTTATTTATAAATAAATAAATCTTTATTTAAACACTGGAAAGTATAGGTACTTTCCTGAATTCGATATAATCGAATTTGCCGATTAACTCTCTTCGAGAAATCTCTATTTGATTAACTCTTCTTCGAATAACCTATATTCGATTAACTTCTTCTTGAATAAACGATATTCGATAATCTCTCTTCGAATAACTAATATTCAATAACTCTTCCTTTTCAAATATCTCATATTTGAAAATCTCACTTCGATTAAACTATAATCGATAACTCCCTTCGATGAAACTAACATCGATAACTCCTTTCGATGAAACTAACATCGATAACTCCTTTCGATGAAACTAACATCAATAACTCCTTTCGATGAAACTAATATCAATAACTCCTTTCGATGAAACTAACATCGATAAACTAACATCAATAACTCCTTTCGATGAAACTAACATCGATTTATTTAACTCAACGAACTTAACTCGACTAACTTAACTTGACCCGACTAACTCGACTTACTTGGTTCGACCAATTCGATTCGATTAACTAGGCTCGACTAACTTGACTAACTTAACTCGACTTACTTGGTTCGACCAATTCGATTCGATTAACTAGGCTCGACTAACTTGGTCGAACCACCCGATCAACTCAACTTATTTAACTTAACTGGTTTTACTTGGTTTTACTAACTCAATTTATTAACTCGACTGACTAATTCAACTCGATTAACCTAACTTGATTTACTTATCTCGATTAACTAAACAAATCACTTTGATTAACTCGACTAATTCACTTTGGTTAACTTAACCAATTCACTTAACTAATTCACTTAGTTTAGCTTAACTAATTCACTTAACTCCTGTCGAATAAACTATATTCGATAACTCCTCTAACTCTATTCGAATAAACTATATTCGATTAACTCCTTCACTCTATTCGAATAAACTATATTCAATTAACTCCTTTACTCTATTCAATAAACTATATTCGATTAACTCTTTTTCTTTATTTGAATAAACTATATTCGATTAACTCTTTTGATTTAACTCTAATCGATTAACTCCATTTCACTCTATTCGAATAACTAATTCGATTAACTAACTTCGAATACCATATTCAATTAACTAACTTCGAATACCATATTCGATTAACTAACTTCGAATACCATATTCGATTTCTCCTTTCGAATGTCTATATTCGATTAACTAACTTCGAATACCATATTCGATTTCTCCTTTCGAATACCATATTCGATTAACTTACTTCGAATACCATATTCTATTTCTCCTTTCGAATACCATATTCGATTAACTTACTTCGAATACCATATTCGATTTCTCCTTTCGAATACCATATTCGATTAACTTACTTCGAATACCATATTCGATTAACTTTATTCACTTTATAAAGATTTCCTTTTTAACAACGTTTTATTCATTTGAAAAGATTTACTTTTAAATAACGGTTCTACACTTTAAAAATGATTTCCTTTTTATAACGTTCCCTTTTCAATTCTATTTGTAAATGGTTTACAAATATTTCCTTTTCAAATTTATTCTTGAAATATTCTAACTCCTTAAATTCCCGGGAAAATTCGCCATAACCTCCTTTGTATCGGGAGCATCGGGAAAATCCCCAAACCCGCCACATAGGCCTTTCCATTCAAAAAGAAATGTTTTGAATTTATTTTCCTTTTCAAATATCTCCTATTTGATAAATATTCCAGTTTATAAATATCACTTTGAAAATCCCCTTATCAACATTTCGGTATGTTATGGTATTCAATCACATCAAATCACGATGTTCAATATTGTCCATACATACACAATCAACAACAGGTTAAAATTCACATCATATATCAAAATATATTAAAAACAATAAAATAACTGTTGAGGAATCCAGTCGGATTCCTCCAACCTGTTTCCCTGCATCCATAGATGTTACACAACATGATTGTCATCACTTTCAGTTCAATATAAATTATTCTGATAGCAGAATCAATATATAACTATCTAACTATTTATATTATATATATATATATATATATATATTTATATATATGTAATATTTTCATTTACTGACTAGCAGTTCAATCAAACAGTCAACACACAATCAAACAGACAATTTCTAACAGTTCTAAAAATACAACATGAAATTATAAACTGTTCAGAGTTGGTGAGATTTACTCACATTGACGCGTTAACCGTTATATAATCGGTTTGCGCACTTTGATTTCGACGGACAATTTATTTCTCCATAAATTGTAACGAGCTCGGATCCACTTCCAGTTAGCTTCATTGTGAAGCTCTCGTCCATACGGTCCCAACGCAACTTACGGTTCGAAATTCTGACATTGAACGAGGAAGTTATTGAATTTACAATTATATAGGCTATTTAAAATTAGCTTAAACTTAAACTAAATAAAGTTGGGCCTCACCCCTTCAATACTATCGGCCCATCCCTTTTACATTCAGCCCATCACCCTTATAAACCCGTACCCTCAAAACTCCATCTCCCCCAAATCAAAACCAGCGAACTCGATGTCTGCTACCCAAAACCGCTGGCCATTCCCACGCCTCGTTCTCCTCACTCGTACCACCGTTCACAAAACCGAGGTCACCCTCTCCTCTCACTTCGCCGTCTCTAAAACTTCATTCCCTAGAAGACCAACTCGAGCCTCCGTCGAACAGCAGGTTACTGGGAAAACCACCGAACTAATTCACAACCGAAACCCACAAATAAACCCATACGGGTGCGCCTCCAACCGTATATCACGATGCCAGCCTCCATTTCAATAATCGATTCCTCAAATCACAAATACCGTGAACCCTAGTTTCACTGTACTTGTTTCCATCAAACGAAAAGGTTGTTCGAACTCAACACAGAGCATACCACAATGAAGAGAATACAACGGTGATTAGTAACATAATAGAATTGAGATTTTTAGAATTTATTTCTGATTTTATATGAATTTAGAAGAGATCGAACTTGATTTTATTTTTCCTAGAAGACTTCGGCGGAAAAATCTATTGACCAAAATAGAGATTAGGTTTTAGAGAAGAATAGGGGTACTTATAATGTGGGTTTTGGCTTGTTGGAGGATCCTTGGCAACCCATTTTTATTTATTTGTTTTTTATTACTTGTAATTGCCTTCTAAAAATCCCTGCGACTACATACGATATTCAAAAATCACCAAACTAGACACGTAGCAACAGTTCGACATTACAGTCCCAACGAAACTGGTTTCGTCGAATTCCGACTTCGTATGTTCACACAGCGTATTTTTAACCATCAAAATACTGACTTTTTTACACTCTAAAAATCCGTACGGCCACACAGTGACTCTAAAAATCACGAAACTGGAAATCTAACAACTATTTGATATTGCGGATCCACCAAAACTGGGTTCGTCGAATTCCGACTTCGTTTGCAAAAGTGGCTATTTTTAAAGCTCTGGACGACCCTTTTAAATATATGAATATATTTAAATATCATTAAATTAAATATAAATAAATTTATATTATCGTATATCTTCACATATGATATCGTACAGCTCCAGAATATCATATCAGAATTTACAGTTTGATATTTAAGATTTCAGATTATCCCGATATTCAGTTTTATATCGAAAATCCTTTTATAACGTAAATAAAGCGTTGCAAATTATAAAGGAATTCCATAGCGACTTTTCTGAAATTTGATTTGGACGTAAATCAAAATCTACACGACGAAATCCCGATTTTTCTCTTCCACTAGAAAGATATACTCCACCAGCTCCACACGTTTCTTGTTTCACAGAAACCCGGCTTAAAACGAATCCTGTACATTCAGTTGAAGTTCAAATCGCAAATTTACGAACTGCAGCGCCATTTCGAGCTCGTTTATAAATATATTATAAACTATACGTTCAACTGTCGTCGATTCAATATAATCATTATTATATTTCGAATCGAAACTCCACCAAATCTCGTATGCTATTCAATTCACACAATATTGTGAATTTCACTATTTCCGACTATTTCGACATTATAATATATTATTAAATTATAATTATTTATTAAATATTCAATATTATTTAATTAAACGATCATTAACTTCTCTAAATCACCAATTATATAATTAAATAAATTAATTATATATCTCTAAAAATGCGGGTCATTACAAATTCCATTTGATATTAAATACAAGGTTTTGAATAGAAATTATATCGGCTTATATTCAATATCAAATTCTGAAACCAACAAATATCGTATTAAAAATAATGATTTTAGTATATCTTCCAAATTTCCATAACAATATCTGTATAATCATGGAATCCAATATCGAAATATTCTGAAGATTATTTCTATTCCAAATCCATTCCAATTTGTTCGTTGGAAATTTTTGGTTATATTAAAACCATTTCAAATCCAATTTATTTCATTAAAAATATTGGATTATTATTCTAGTTAATAACCAGTTCATTTGGATAAAAATATATTTTTATCTTTATAAAGGTGCAATTTTTCATCCAAATTGTTTCCAATCATTTGTTATGATTTTACACAAATTATTAATATTTTAATAACTTTATCAAGGCCCTTTAAGTCGATTTCCATAAACCATCATCGAACTGCATTTACAACGACCTTTTCCAAATTTGATTTGGATATATTTCCTAATCTAACCGTTAGATTTCAAATCTCTTATATTCGTTGGAAAGCTCTCTTCGATACGAACAAATGGTTCCAGTTTAGGAGAATCCGACAATCGTATCTTCCGTAATGTCATTTCGAAGTCAATGGTCGAAATTCGCGAATGGTCACGACACGGCGCGTTCTGTTCAGGCCATTAAATATATATATATATATAATATATATATATATTATATTTCATCGATTTCCATTTAAAACGTATTTTATAAATCATTTATAAATTCGTTTTAAAACGATTCTAGCTTCATTTTCAATTTTAAATCAAAATTGAATATTTCTTATCATTATAATATTTAAATGACAATTTTTTCAAAATATCAGATTTTGAAATCATTTCATTTTCGAGGTTCATTATAAAAATGAATAAAATCAATATAAATACTGTTCGTGTTAAAATGGCGCAAATCTAATCAACACGGCTTCATATATTTCAATATTTTCGTGTCCATCCAAAATCGAGCATCAAATTCACATTTTGATTCTTTACTGAATATTATTTTAAAATATTTTCTTATTTTAAAATATTCGTTCCTTTCTGAACTGGAATCTGACACAGTCATACCGTATAATGTTATTCATATGGATTCCATATGCATATGTACACAACAATAATTATACACAGTCAACCATAATGCAAAGTGCATTACACAACTGCATAAGCATTAAATATAATAATTAACGCTTACAACAGTCTGTCAACCAATCAATTGACATACATCTGAATAATTGGGATTAGTGTACGTCAAATATCATCCTAATACCCGTGTGGGGTTTCAATCAACAGACACAGATTTTATTTGTTCAGATGGGCGATATGTAAAATTTATCGTCCCAATCGATGTTAGATAAATGGGTGTACATAAACAAATCGTCCGATTTGTAAATGAATATATATTTCATTTCAGGAGAATTTTATGCCGTTCATTTATACGTTAAAAATTATATTTTTAATTTGTTTCAACACATGAATATTTTATGCAGTTCATATATTCAATAAAAATGATATTTTTATTGTTCAAACATTTTATTCAGCAGATATATATTTTATACAGTTCATATATTTAATACAAATGATATTTTCAATGTTAAAACATTTTATTCAACACATGTATATTTTACACAGTTCATATATTCAATAAAAATGATATTTTTAACTAACACATTTTATTTCATAAAATTTCGACATTATAATGGCACGAAATTAAAACTGGAGTAATGTCTAGCATTACCCCTCTCCGATACTGGCTCGCGCCATACACAATAATCAATCAAACCACAAATACCACAATACAATTCATGTAACATCCCAGATTTTCGGTCATTTAAAATTTGAATATTTAAATCTGTTTTATATATTACATTGGAGATATAACTGGATTTTATATCAAATTTATAGAGTTTGAACGTTTAAATTTGTAGTTAATATTAAACGAGCTCGAAACACAGGGATAGTTCGTAATTTTCGATCCGAACTTTAATTGAATATATTGGATCCGATATAAGTTGGATTTTTGTGAAATAAGAAACGCTTGAATCAATTTGATTATATTTTTCTAATGAAAGAGAAAATTAGAGATTTCATATTATAGATTTCAAGATATGTCCAATTCAATTTTTAAAATAGTCGCTATGGAAATCGTTTGGAGCCAAACGGAGTTGTTTTGTCGGTAGATGAAATTTAGAGGTGAAGCGACAGATTTAAAATACCGTCGTTGTGCAAATATGGTCTGTTTTCGATGAAATCAATTTTGTTGGGACCGGAACAGTGAGATGTAGCGGTATAATTATTTTTAGGGAATTTGAAGTTGGTATTTGACGGTGTGAATTTTACGGACCAAGTTAGATATCGATGACCATATAATATAGTAAGTTACCCTAAAACAGGAACCTATCCTATACTAGCACGTCCCATAGCCTTGTCTTCCCGTTTCATAACACCGTACCAGCACATGTCCACATGAAAGAAAATATTGAACATCTAAATAGCCTATCCTATTTTAATTTTCTATATGTTTTGTCTGAATCCAAATGTGACCGACTTACCCTCACGCCTACCTTAACCTAAAGAAAATGCACAGCTAATACAAAGAGTACTACCTATTATATGAATTTTCTTGTCCGCATATGGAGCTGTGCCGACCAAGTCTTTGTAACAACCCGCAAATTCTGAACCAATTTAAAAATTTTATTTTAGAAAATTTTAATGAATTTTGAAAATATAAAGTAATTTATATAAATAATAATGGCTAGAATTTATTTTAACCAAAGTTAGAACGAATAAATTTAATTTAAATATAAAAGGGAATTTGAAATAATGCAGTAGTTTGAAAAGTCAAACTTGAACTTTGACTGACCGTATAGGATGCAAAATTTAACGGATTTTAGTGAAACCAAAAATATTAGAAACTATTTAAAAATATCTTTCTAACGAATCTGAAAAATTGAAATTTCATAGCGGAAATCAAAAGTTATGGCCGATTCAATATTTAGAATGGTCGCTGTAGAATTTTTATATATAATATATATGGCCCAAAAGGCTACTTTTCACATATGAAGGAATTTGGACTCGAAACCACTTCCATTGAGTCCGGAATGTTGTTTCTGCATTGGAAAACAGTAAACACTTATATATTTTGAGTTTCGGAAATTATTTGTTTAAAAATGTATTTTTACTATTAAATATATTGGCCTTGAAAATAGTCAATTTTCAAACGACCTCCGTTTTCGACGAAACCACTTTTGTTAGAACCGGAATGTCAAATTATAGCTAGGTTTCAATTTTCAGAATTTTTCGAATTAATATGTGAGCGTGGCAAAAGAAAATGTGTTTTGACTATTTTAGTTAAATTTAAACGACTTGAAAATAGCCATTTTTCAAACAGTCTCAGAATTCGATAAAAATAATTTTGTTAGATTCGTATCGTCATAAGAAAGCTAAAAATAATTTTTTTGGAATTTTCTGAGGTCATATGTGGCCCTGGCATATTTATATGTACGGTCAATATTTAATTAATTAATTTTTAATGCAATTTTAAATAAAAATCGTACAGATTTCGGAATTGGGCCACGGGACCTATCCCATTGCGTTCAGAAGGTGTCAAAACCTTAAGAACAACAGTAAGCAGGCCCAAATCAGAGAAAGTCCGAAAATCCACCTTTTAAGCACGATTTTCGAGATCTAATATTAAAATATTATTAAAATATTCAGGCCGAAACCCTAACCCTAATTTCAGCTGCCACCTAAACCGAAGGCCAGAATTTCTCCAATTTCAAATGCTCATAACTTTTGATCCGCTCAACGAAAATCGACAAACTTGGTACCAAATCGAAGCTCTCGGGGAGATCTTTTAATCCATACGGTCAAGATCGGGTTTTGGTTCACGGATTTCGCGAATTCTGATGAGGAAGGGTCGGCGGTCGGGGGCAAATTTCAGGTGATGGGGCCCACTGAGCGTGACGCGGTTCTGGGCGGTGGTGGCTTGCGGGCGGAGCTACGACGTGGCGGAGTCTGATCGACGGTCGGTGGCTCGGAGGGGCGCGCGCAGGAGGGTTGCGCAATGGAAAATGGGTTCATGCGTGTGCGTGTTACTGAGTAACGACGTAAGGAGGGAGAGGGTATTATTTTATTATTATTTTATTTATTTAATATTTAAATTATCCAATCTTTAAAAATTGATATCTCTTTCATACGAGGGCCGTTTGACGAACCGTAAGTTGCGTTGGACTCGTCTTTCCGAGAGCTTCGCGATGGCGCTGACCAGAACTGATTCTGAGACAGTCAAATTTTCAGCAAAAATCTAGGTGAGAATTCTGAATTTATTATTTAATTAACTATAAATTATTTTTCTTACGTTAAAAATAATTGTATAATGATGTAAATTCAGATCTGAAATGTTATGTGATTGATGAATGGTTGATTGTTGTTGGTGGTTTGTTTTGTTGTTCATCATAGGTTGGATCTTCATTGAGTTGAATATATTGTTGAATGTATTTGTGGTTAGAGAATTTGATCTAAATTTAGATCAAAATCATATTGTATTCAGATTTAAATCATAATATAGTTGCTCTAATTTATTTAAAGTATTAAATTATTTATTCTATCATTTTAATGAACAATGAAATGTGAACGACAAATAAAAATTTATTTTTATCTGTTGATGTTACAATGAAATTTGAACGACAAATAAAACTGTAATAACCCGAAAATCTGGGCCAGTTTAAAATTTTTATTTTGGCAATTTTGACGAATTTTGTACATTTAAAATAGATAATTTTAAATAAAATCGACGAGAAATTTATTTTGAATAGAATTCGACGTATATATTATACACGTCGTCGTTAGAATATAAATATTTATATATAATTATAAATAGGAACTGAAAATGGCGCGGTAGTTCGATAATTCGATTTCAAATTTCAATTGAATGTACCAGGTGCAAAACAATCCGGATTTTAGTGAAACTAAAAGCATTAGGATCTAATTGATGATATCTTTCCAACGAATCTGAACAATCGAAATTTCATGGCGGGAATAAAAAGATATGTCCAGTTGAAAATTCTGAATAGTCGCTATGGAATTCAGGCCCTTAAAAATGGACATTTTGCAAACGACCTCGGATTTCGACGAAACCAGTTTTGTTGGGTCCGCAGTGTCAAATTATTTCTAGATTCCAAATTTCATAATTTTTCGAATCAATATGTGAGCGTGACAAAGGAAAACGCGTTTGACGAGTTTAAGTTGATTTTAATCGACTGGAAATTGGCCATTTTTCATACGGTCTCAGAATTCGACGAAACTAGTTTTGTTAGGACCGTATCGTCAATACGAAGCTAGAAAATATTTTTTGGGAATTTTTATAGTTAGTATGTGACCCCGACAAATTAAAATGTACGTTCAAAACTGAAATTAAAATGTTTTATACTTTAATTTGCAGAATAACTGACTGTAACAGTCGAAATGGTTAATGAAACATATTCCATTGTGTTCGTAATGGGGGTATTGGGCTAGGGGCGACAGTCGTTAGGTTTGATTTGGAGTTCGAAACGATAGATGATTAATTGGAGAATTAAATAATATAAATTATATAGTATATACATCCCTTGTTAGTGAAAACCCTAAATCCCGTTCACATTAAAAATCCGCCGCTAGATGGAAACCAACGAACGAAATTCTTCGAAACTTCCTCCATCGATTCCTCCACATCCATGCAGTAATCGAAGAATTTAAAAGATGAAAAAACCTTCCACTCTTCGAGCTCCTCATTATCAACCCACATGATCTGTTTTTGTTCGTGATGGTGGTGGAATTTCGACCGTAAAGTCAGGGGGTTCGCAGCCGATTCTAAGGCACAAGGGAGCTTCGATCTCCACGCAATTTGAGGAGGGCGAAGGCGGCGCTGTGGCGATTGGAGCGGGGCTTTCTGATGGGGTTCCGGCGCAACGATGGGATGGCCGTGGGTGAACTTTTGTGGCGAGCGTGATGGGTTTCTTTTGGGGCCAGACCAGTAACGAAGAAGAAACAATTAGCAGGATTTTCGCATCCCAGGAAATTAACAGTAAGGCTTATTTTTATTTTATTTATTTTAAGTAATTTGTTTAACTAATTACCAACTAAACAGTAATTAAATTTGTAAAAGGTAAAAATGAAATTGTTTTCAAAGTAGAAATAGAATTGTTTTTTTTAAATAAAATATTATTGTTTTTCAAATAAAATTTGCAGTGATTTTTCAAATAAAAATACCGTTGTTTTTCAAATAAAAATAGGCATAGTTTTGAAAATATAAAAACATAGTATAATATAAAATTAGTACTGTTTAGAAAATAAATAAATATTGTTTTAAAAAAATATGGTTTTTAAGATGAAAAAGATTTGAAAAATAAGGTTTATAAATTAAGAAAGTTAAGATCTTAAATTACAAAAATATCGTACTTTTGGTTATGTAAAGGAATGATTTTTAATCATGAAAAGGCGAGATTTTTAATCGAATAAAAATATGATTTTTATATATTGAACTTCGAAATAAAAATATGATTTTTATATATTGAACTTCGAAATAAAAATATGATTTTATATATATTGAATAGCATAGTAAAAATTCGATTTTTACATATGTAGTGAATACGGGCAACGAAAGCGAAAAAAGGCGAGAACAGTGAAGATTTCCTGCCTTAGAAGTGCCGTGGAGTTAGGATAGCTATTGGTGAGAACTCCTCACTCTAAATTTTCTTTTTCTAGTTATATATAGATATACTAGGATGTAGACGATGTTTAGTAGCACCCGACACCCGTCATCCACAGACCATGGATGGCTTGTTTGTTTGATTGATGTGATGTGAAAATTGTTTGTGATGTTAATGTGAAATTGAAAGTGAAGATATTATATATAGTGAAAGTGAAAATATTATATATAGTGAAAGTGAAAATATCGAATATATTGAAAGTGAAAATATCGAATATATTGAAAGTGAAAATATCGAATATATTGAAAGTGAAAATATCGAATATATTGAAAGTGAAAATATCGAATATATTGAAAGTGAAAATATCGAATATATTGGAAGTGAAAATATCGAATATATTGGAAGTGAAAATATCGAATATATTGAAAGTGAAAATATTATATATAGTGAAACTGAAAATATCGAATATATTGAAAGTGAAAATATCGAATATATTGAAAGTGAAAATATCGAATATATTAAAAGTGAAAATATCGTATATAAGAAAAGTGAAAATATCGTATATATGAAAAGTGAAAACGATATATATATGAATTGTGAAAACGATGTGTGTGTGTGTGTGTATATATATATATATATATATATATGAAACGTGAAAATGATTTGATTGACAAAAATATAATTTTTAACATATATATATACACTGTATAAAATTGTCATGTATATGAAATATTCGATTTTGATAGAAAATAGAAAATGAATTCGAATTGAATAGAATAGAAAAGGAATTCGAATTGAATAAAATAGAAAATGAATTCGAATTGAATAAAATAGAAAATGAATTCGAATTGAATAGAATAGAAAATGAATTCGAATTGAATTGAAACTGAATAGAAAATGAATTCGAATTGAACTGAATAGAAAATGAATTCGAATTGAATTGAATAGAAAACCAATTTGAATTGAATTGAATTGAAAACGAATTCGAATTGAATAGAAACCGAATTGAAATGAATTCAAATTGAATTGAAATTTGAATTGAATAGAAATGAATTTTAAAACGAATTTATAAGGAAGAATTCAATTTTGATTTGAATTGAAATGGAAGTTGAAATTGTTTTTGAAACGAATTTAAAACTATTTATAAACTTCGTTTTAAATAGAAATCGACAAAATATATATTATATATATTATATATATAATATAATGGCCTGAATAGAACGCGCCGCGCCGCGGCAGTTCGTGAATTTCGACCATTTACTTCGAACGGACATTGCGGGAGATCCGACCGTCGGATTCTCCTGAAACCGGAACCGTTGGGTTCGTATCGCAAAGAGCTTTCTAACGAATATTAGAAATTAGAAATCTAACGGTTGGATTTGGAGATACGTCCAAATCAAATTCGAAAAAGGTCGCTGTAAGTGCAGTTCGATGGCCGTTGATGGAAATCGACTGTACGGGCCTTGATAAAATTATTAAAAATAGTAATAATTTGTGTAAAATCATAAGAAATGATTTGGGAAAAATTGGGATGAAAAACTCCATATTTGAAAAGATAAAAATATATTTTTATCGAAATGAACTAGTTATTAACTAGAAAAATAATCCAATGGTTATAAATAAATAAATTGGATTAGATTTGAATTGAAATTATCTTTGAATATTTTCGATATTGGATTCCGTGATTATACAGATATCGTGATGGGAATTTGGAAGATATCGATATCGTTATTCCCGATATGATATCTGTTGGTTTCAGGATTTGATGTTGAATATAAGTCAATACTATCTCTATTCAAAACCTTATATTTAATGTCAAATTTGATTGATTGATTGTATGGATTGTGCTCGACCAGTTTATGAGCAGAGTATGCTTTTACATTTAGCATTGGGTTGGGTTGAAAATATCTATGTGCTAACTCCTTGTGAAACACTTCACGATTTGACGATAAGGTGTTTAGCGATGTTGTGTCCATTTCAAATTTAATGAATGATTGTGAAATGATATTTTTCTTAAGTGAAAAGAAATGTATTCCCGATTTTGGACAGGGAATGTTTTATAAAAATGTTTTATAAAACAGAAAGGATTTCGAGGCCCAAAACCCGATGATTTCTAAAGTGATTTAGAAAATGTATTATATGTTACATTGTGGTTCATCGCATATTCGATTAGTTGCTATTGATGATGTATCTGTTTGGTGGCGGAGAATTTATTCTCTTGCTTAACACCCTTCTTTGAGACGTACGAGCTCAAAGGTTATGTGATTAATAGTGACTGATCATATGCGTGAATTACTGATGTGAAGTACTATATTTTGAAAGTACTTGTGATTATTATGTTGTGAAATGATTTTCCCTACTTCGGGATATGAAATGATTTAGTATGTGGCTAAAGATGCGGGTAACCCTGAGACTAAAAGTATGGGTGAGAGGGCGGTGTATGCTCTCCATGTGTGGGAGGTGTATTGTCGGTGTAGCCTACTCCTATGTGGGGTAGGTGCACATATATATATCGAGTTGCGAGGTGCGTACCCTTTGCGTTGTCGATGGGGAGCACGATATTTGGTTGCATACTTGTTTGTATGCATTGTTATGTTTTGGAATTCACATTTCAAAATGATTTGATTTGAGATCCCGAAGTGAAATCTACTTTGATATAGAAAGTTAGATATGTATTTCAAATGATTTGAAATAAGAAATCGGGAATAAAATCCAAAGGAATAATTTCTGTAAATTAAATTGGATTTAGAAAATCTAAGTGTAGTGATTAATCTAACTGGGTAGATTGGGATATTGCATGTTGATTCATGCATAGTAGATCCATATATCGATATTGATTATTGTTTATACACTGGTATTCATGGGGGTAAACCCGTTCCGCGTTAGCGGCGTGGTCCCGTGATATGCCATTTTAGTAAATAAGTTAATTATAACTGTTAGAGTTTCTCACACCAGTCCCATGACTGACCTGTAGTTTGCTTTTCCCTTGCGAACTCGGGTGCCCCTATTTTCCACACGGGCAGCCGAGTAGTTTTATTTTGCAGATGTATTGGGCAGTATTCTGGATTGAAGCTTTAAGCTGTGTCCAGGCATTTACAGTCTTCCGCTGTGTAGTTTATATTTCCGCTGTGCACTGTTTTACATTTATGTAAATTTATCTTCCGCTGTGTATTATATTTCGATATACTCTGATATTCTGTACTCTGATGTAACATTATTATGATGTCTATTGAAGTCTTCTGTTATTTGTTCTGATGTGTTGTATACCCAAAGTTAGCGTATGCGGGCTTCGAACGGTCTTGGTCGATTTAGCGATCGATTAGGTCCGGGCGAAACCCGTGTCGTTACACGTGGTATCAGAGCTTTGGTTAAACTCAAATCTTTGGGGTACAACTCATTAGAACTGAACAAAAGACTCATCAGAGGTAGGATTAGTAGTGTCCTATAAAAGAATCCTCATTAGAGATAGAATCAGTAGCATTCTAGAATGAGTGACTCATTAGAGATGGAGTTAGAAATGCCCCAGAATGAGTCGAGAGTTATTTGTTTATAAATAACGTATTTGTGATTATATATATAATCTGATTTTAGAAAATATGATTTTTAATATATAAAATTATATATTCGAAAATATAATCAATTAATTGATTGATGTTTGTGTTGTTGGTTTACTTGTTTGATAATTTTTAACCATTTAGCCAATTGAACCAAATAGTAAACTGTATTGAAAATTGGTCGCATTTGCTTGCATATACATATACTTACATTGAACAGGTCATAGCAAGGAGGCTAGAGCAGAGAATAAAATTTGTTTGCCCGACAAATAGGTACATGTTTACTACATAATTTACTGTTTTGTTTGGGTGATGATGATTTTATGAGCCTATTGGCTAGCCGCTTGGATTTTTCTTTTTCTTTTTGAGATTAGAAGGACCGGGGAAGCTATTTGAAATTCCCCGATGCTCCCGGTGCAGGGGAGGTTATGGCGAAATTTTTCGAAAATTTAGGGTGTTAGCCAAATTTTTGAAATTTGGAAAATTCTCAGAAACTAAAGAGTTGGAGAATGGAAGCCAGATCGAACGTAGAATTGATTGATCAAACCACTTTCGACTTTGTTCCTTTTCGGGGACGAAAAGTTTTAAGTGGGGGAGATTGTAATAACCCGAAAATCTGGGCCAGTTTAAAATTTTTATTTTGGCAATTTTGACGAATTTTGTACATTTAAAATAGATAATTTTAAATAAAATCGACGAGAAATTTATTTTGAATAGAATTCGACGTATATATTATACACGTCGTCGTTAGAATATAAATATTTATATATAATTATAAATAGGAATTGAAAATGGCGCGGTAGTTCGATAATTCGATTTCAAACTTCAATTGAATGTACCGGGTGCAAAACAATCCGGATTTTAGTGAAACTGAAAGCATTAGGATCTAATTGATGATATCTTTCCAACGAATCTGACCAATCGAAATTTCATGGCGGGAATAAAAAGATATGTCCAGTTGAAAATTCTGAATAGTCGCTATGGAATTCAGGCCCTTAAAAATGGACATTTTGCAAACGACCTCGGATTTCGACGAAACCAGTTTTGTTGGGTCCGCAGTGTCAAATTATTGCTAGATTCCAAATTTCATAATTTTTCGAATCAATATGTGAGCGTGACAAAGGAAAACGCATTTGACCAGTTTCAGCTGATTTTAATCGACTGGAAATTGGCCATTTTTCATATGGTCTCAGAATTCGACGAAACTAGTTTTGTTAGGACCGTATCGTCAATACGAAGCTAGAAAATATTTTTTGGGAATTTTTATAGTTAGTATGTGACCCCGACAAATTAAAATGTACGTTCAAAACTGAAATTAAAATGTTTTATACTTTAATTTGCAGAATAACTGACTGTAACAGTCGAAATGGCTAATGAAACATATTCCATTGTGTTCGGAATGGGGGTATTGGGCTAGGGGCGACAGTCGTTAGGTTTGATTTGGAGTTTGAAACGATAGATGATTAATTGGAGAATTAAATAATATAAATTATATAGTATATACATCCCTTGTTAGTGAAAACCCTAAATCCCGTTCACATTAAAAATCCGCCGCCAGATGGAAACCAACAAACGAAATTCTTCGAAACTTCCTCCATCGATTCCTCCACATCCATGCAGTAATCGAAGAATTTAAAAGATGAAAAAACCTTCCACTCTTCGAGCTCCTCATTATCAACCCACATGATCTGTTTTTGTTCGTGATGGTGGTGGAATTTCGACCGTAAAGTCAGGGGGTTCGCAGCCGATTCTAAGGCACAAGGGAGCTTCGATCTCCACGCAATTTGAGGAGGGCGAAGGTGGCGCTGTGGCGATTGAAGCGGGGCTTTCTGATGGGGTTCCGGCGCAACGATGGGATGGCCGTGGGTGAACTTTTGTGGCGAGCGTGATGGGTTTCTTTTGGGGCCAGACCAGTAATGAAGAAGAAACAATTAGCAGGATTTTCGCATCCCAGGAAATTAACAGTAAGGCTTATTTTTATTTTATTTATTTTAAGTAATTTGTTTAACTAATTACCAACTAAACAGTAATTAAATTTGTAAAAGGTAAAAATGAAATTGTTTTCAAAGTAGAAATAGAATTGTTTTTTTTAAATAAAATATTATTGTTTTTCAAATAAAATTTGCAGTGATTTTTCAAATAAAAATACCGTTGTTTTTCAAATAAAAATAGGCATAGTTTTGAAAATATAAAAACATAGTATAATATAAAATTAGTACTGTTTAGAAAATAAATAAATATTGTTTTAAAAAAATATGATTTTTAAGATGAAAAAGATTAGAAAAATAAGGTTTATAAATTAAGAAAGTTAAGATCTTAAATTACAAAAATATCGTACTTTTGGTTATGTAAAGGAATGATTTTTAATCATGAAAAGGCGAGATTTTTAATCGAATAAAAATATGATTTTTATATATTGAACTTCGAAATAAAAATATGATTTTTATATATTGAACTTCGAAATAAAAATATGATTTTATATATATTGAATAGCATAGTAAAAATTCGATTTTTACATATGTAGTGAATACGGGCAACGAAAGCGAAAAAAGGCGAGAACAGTGAAGATTTCCTGCCTTAGAAGTGCCGTGGAGTTAGGATAGCTATTGGTGAGAACTCCTCACTCTAAATTTTCTTTTTCTAGTTATATATAGATATACTAGGATGTAGACGGTGTTTAGTAGCACCCGACACCCGTCATCCACAGACCATGGATGGCTTGTTTGTTTTATTGATGTGATGTGAAAATTGTTTGTGATGTTAATGTGAAATTGAAAGTGAAAATATTATATATAGTGAAAGTGAAAATATTATATATAGTGAAAGTGAAAATATCGAATATATTGAAAGTGAAAATATCGAATATATTGAAAGTGAAAATATCGAATATATTGAAAGTGAAAATATCGAATATATTGAAAGTGAAAATATCGAATATATTGGAAGTGAAAATATCGAATATATTGGAAGTGAAAATATCGAATATATTGAAAGTGAAAATATCGAATATATTGAAAGTGAAAATATTATATATAGTGAAACTGAAAATATCGAATATATTGAAAGTGAAAATATCGAATATATTGAAAGTGAAAATATCGAATATATTGAAAGTGAAAATATCGTATATAAGAAAAGTGAAAATATCGTATATATGAAAAGTGAAAACGATATATATATGAATTGTGAAAACGATGTGTGTGTGTATATATATATATATGAAACGTGAAAATGATTTGATTGTTAAAAATATAATTTTTAACTTATATATATACACTGTATAAAATTGTCATGTATATGAAATATTCGATTTTGATAGAAGATAGAAAATGAATTCGAATTGAATAGAATAGAAAAGGAATTCGAATTGAATAAAATAGAAAATGAATTCGAATTGAATAAAATAGAAAATGAATTCGAATTGAATTGAAACTGAATAGAAAATGAATTCGAATTGAACTGAATAGAAAATGAATTCGAATTGAATTGAATAGAAAACCAATTTGAATTGAATTGAATTGAAAACGAATTCGAATTGAATTGAAACCGAATTGAAATGAATTCAAATTGAATTGAAATTTGAATTGAATAGAAATGAATTTTAAAACGAATTTATAAGGAAGAATTCAATTTTGATTTGAATTGAAATGGAAGTTGAAATTGTTTTTGAAACGAATTTAAAACTATTTATAAACTTCGTTTTAAATAGAAATCGATGAAATATATATTATATATATTATATATATAATATAATGGCCTGAATAGAACGCGCCGCACCGCGGCAGTTCGTGAATTTCGACCATTTACTTCGAACGGACATTGCGGGAGATCCGACCGTCGGATTCTCCTGAAACCGGAACCGTTGGGTTCGTATCGAAAAGAGCTTTCTAACGAATATTAGAAATTAGAAATCTAACGGTTGGATTTGGAGATACGTCCAAATCAAATTCGAAAAAGGTCGCTGTAAGTGCAGTTCGATGGCCGTTGATGGAAATCGACTATACGGGCCTTGATATAATTATTAAAAATAGTAATAATTTGTTTAAAATCATAAGAAATGATTTGGGAAAAATTGGGATGAAAAACTCCATATTTGAAAAGATAAAAATATATTTTTATCGAAATGAACTAGTTATTAACTAGAAAAATAATCCAATGGTTATAAATAAATAAATTGGATTAGATTTGAATTGAAATTATCTTTGGATATTTTCGATATTGGATTCCGTGATTATACAGATATCGTGATGGGAATTTGGAAGATATCGATATCGTTATTCCCGATATGATATCTGTTGGTTTCAGGATTTGATGTTGAATATAAGTCAATACTATCTCTATTCAAAACCTTATATTTAATGTCAAATTTGATTGATTGATTGTATGGATTGTGCTCGACCAGTTTATGAGCAGAGTATGCTTTTACATTTAGCATTGGGTTGGGTTGAAAATATCTATGTGCTAACTCCTTGTGAAACACTTCACGATTTGACGATAAGGTGTTTAGCGATGTTGTGTCCATTTCAAATTTAATGAATGATTGTGAAATGATATTTTTCTTAAGTGAAAAGAAATGTATTCCCGATTTTGGACAGGGAATGTTTTATAAAAATGTTTTATAAAACAGAAAGGATTTCGAGGCCCAAAACCCGATGATTTCTAAAGTGATTTAGAAAATGTATTATATGTTACATTGTGGTTCATCGCATATTCGATTAGTTGCTATTGATGATGTATCTGTTTGGTGGCGGAGAATTTATTCTCTTGCTTAACACCCTTCTTTGAGACGTACGAGCTCAAAGGTTATGTGATTAATAGTGACTGATCATATGCGTGAATTACTGATGTGAAGTACTATATTTTGAAAGTACTTGTGATTATTATGTTTTGAAATGATTTTCCCTACTTCGGGATATGAAATGATTTAGTATGTGGCTAAAGATGCGGGTAACCCTGAGACTAAAAGTATGGGTGAGAGGGCGGTGTATGCTCTCCATGTGTGGGAGGTGCATCGTCGGTGTAGCCTACTCCTATGTGGGGTAGGTGCACATATATATATCGAGTTGCGAGGTGCGTACCCTTTGCCTTGTCGATGGGGAGCACGATATTTGGTTGCATACTTGTTTGTATGCATTGTTATGTTTTGGAATTCACATTTCAAAATGATTTGATTTGAGATCCCGAAGTGAAATCTACTTTGATATAGAAAGTTAGATATGTATTTCAAATGATTTGAAATAAGAAATCGGGAATAAAATCCAAAGGAATAATTTCTGTAAATTAAATTGGATTTAGAAAATCTAAGTGTAGTGATTAATCTAAGTGGGTAGATTGGGATATTGCATGTTGATTCATGCATAGTAGATCCATATATCGATATTGATTATTGTTTATACACTGGTATTCATGGGGGTAAACCCGTTCCGCGTTAGCGGCGTGGTCCCGTGATATGCCATTTTAGTAAATAAGTTAATTATAACTGTTAGAGTTTCTCACACCAGTCCCATGACTGACCTGTAGTTTGCTTTTCCCTTGCGAACTCGGGTGCCCCTATTTTCCACACGGGCAGCCGAGTAGTTTTATTTTGCAGATGTATTGGGCAGGATTCTGGATTGAAGCTTTAAGCTGTGTCCAGGCATTTACAGTCTTCCGCTGTGTAGTTTATATTTCCGCTGTGCACTGTTTTACATTTATGTAAATTTATCTTCCGCTGTGTATTATATTTCGATATACTCTGATATTCTGTACTCTGATGTAACATTATTATGATGTCTATTGAAGTCTTCTGTTATTTGTTCTGATGTGTTGTATACCCAAAGTTAGCGTATGCGGGCTTCGAACGGTCTTGGTCGATTTAGCGATCGATTAGGTCCGGGCGAAACCCGTGTCGTTACAAAAACCTTATTTTTATTTGTTTACTTTGCAATAAGATTTGAATGACAAATAATATATTATTTTTATTTGTTTAGAATATGAACAACGAATAGAATATATTTTCATTTATTTCATTTGTTTCATTACAACAGAATTTTGGTTAACAAATAAAATCTTACTTTTATTTGTTTACATTAAGAACAGATTTGTGAATTACAGTAAAAAAAAAAAAAACTTTTTACTGTCGCCTTAAACATAGGATGTTATAGAGTTAGAATCATTATAAAATATTAAAATTCATTGTTGATATTAAAAACATGTTTTTAAAACAAAACTTTATTTACATTGTATTTGTAAATTAAAAGTAATATTTGGAGAAAAACACATAAGTGTTCACATTTTATTTGAGAAAAAGAAACCATTCTTTTATTTGTGTTTTTCGTCACAAATAATAACATAGAAAAAGAACCATTCTTTTATTTGTGTTTTTCAACATAAATATATACATAGAAATAAATTATTATTTTTATTTGTGGTTTTCAACACAAATATAACTCGGTAAAAGAATCAT
The DNA here is from genome assembly GCA_030737875.1 of Allium sativum. Lineage (NCBI taxonomy): Eukaryota > Viridiplantae > Streptophyta > Magnoliopsida > Asparagales > Amaryllidaceae > Allium > Allium sativum. Next base: position 554,139,465 of record CM060923.1, on the reverse strand, counting down.
CTTTTTATTTGTGTTTACCAACACAAATAAAACTTAGAATATGAATTATTTATTTATTTGCATTTTACAATGCAAATATTACATAGAAAATAAGCTCACAAAAATGAATCATCTTTTCATTTGTATTCTTAACACAAGCCTAAACATAAGAGAAATAACTGTCTTTATATTTGTGTTCTTAACACAAATGCACATAGAATAATGAATATCTTTTTAATTTTTGTCCATTAACACAAATATTAACATAGAAATTTAATTGTTCTTTTTATTTGTGTTCTCAACACAAATATACACTTAGCAAATGAAGTATCTTTTTATTTGTGTCTTTCAACACAAATATAACTTAGAAAATGAATTTTCTTTTTATTTGCATTTTTCAGTACAAATGTAACATAGAAATAAAGTTCATCTTTTTATTTGCATTTTTCAATACATTTTTATTTGCATTTTTCAATACAAATGTAACATAGAAATAAAGTTCATCTTTTTATTTGTATTTTTCAATACAAATATAACATAGAAATAAAGTTCATCTTTTTATTTGTATTTTCCAATACAAATATAACATGGAAATAAAGTTCATCTTTTTAAGTTCATCTTTTTATTGTATTTTTCCATACAAATATGACATAGAAATAAAGTCCATCTTTTTATATTCATGCTACAACACAAATATGTACTTAGAATTTGTTGCACAAATAAAATTCACTTTTTATTTGTCATTTGAAACTTAGAATTTATTATACGGATAAAATCTACTTTTTATTTTTCATTTAAGAATTAGTATTTATTATACAAATAAAATTCACTTTTATTTGACATTAGAATACACAGAAAAATGTTTACATATAAAATATTCTTTTGTATGTTAGTAGAATGTATAGAAAAGTATAAACAAATAAAAGGATTCTTTTATTTGTTATTAGAACACATAGAAAAGTGTAAAACATTGAAATACCCTTTTTATGTTATCCTAGAACTGAAATTTTGAGTTCAATCTTTTATTTGCATTCACTAATGCAAACATACATTGAAATAAAATTTATCCTTTTATTTGCATCCATCAATACAAATATATGTTGAAACTAAGATTTATTCTTCTATTTACAATCACTAATGCAAATATAACATGAAAAATAAGTTAACTTTTTATTTGTATTTTTCAATGCAAATATACATTGAAGATAAAGTTTATTCTTTTATTTGCATTCTCTAATGCGAATATACATTAAAATATAAATTGTTCTTTTATCTGCATCCCCTAATGCAAATATATTTTGAAAATAGAGTTTGCACTTTTATTTGCATTCACAAATGCAAATATATTCTGAAAATAAAATTTGTTCTTTTGCATTCTTCAATGCAAATATACATTGGAAATAAAGTTATTTCTTTTATTTGCATTCACAAATGTAAATGTATATTGAAAATAAAATTTGCTATTTTTACATTCACAAATGTAAATATATTTTGAAAATCAAGTTTGTTCTTTTATTTGCATTCCACAATGCAATATAACATCAAAAATAAAAGTTACATTTTATTTGCAAACATCAACATGAAATAAACATTTTTGTCAAACTTGATTTAGTTAAAAAGAAATAAACATTTTGCCAAACTTGACTAGTTAAAATAAAATAATTACTTTTGTAAATTTATACTAGTTGAAATAAAATAATCACTTTTATCAATTTATACTAGTTGAAATGAAATAAACACTTTTGTCGATTTATACTGGTTAATAACAAAATATTCACTTTTATCAATTTACATTTGTTGAAAATAATTATTTATTTTAGTCAATTTATATTAGTTAAACCAAATAGACATTTTGTCAAAAATATTCATTTTTGTCAAAATGAATTTGTTAAGCAATTTATATATATAGATATATATATATATATATATCTCATATGTGGGCAAGATATATACTTGTCAAGATAGGTTAGTTAAATCAAAATATTTATCATTCTTGTCTCATTAGAATTGTCAAAACAAAATAACCATCTTGTTTGAGTTTAAACTAGAAAAATAGAAATTGTTAATAGAAACGAAGTATTATTCTTGTTCATTCATTGCAATAGAGATATTTTCTTGTCATCATTATATGTATTGTGTATTACACTTTCATTCACAAGTTACCCGACTTGTTTATGTGATTGGGACGATAATTTTCACACATCGCCCAAGTGCACAAATTAGTTTATTATTTGTTTGATGGTTGAAACCCCACACGGGTGTTGGGATGAAAATTTACATACACTAATCCCAATTTTCAGTTGTATGTTGATCGTTAGATCGACAGGCTGTGATGAGCGTTATTGTTTCATTTTAACGCTTAAGCAGTGGAAATTACACTCAGGATGTAGTTGGATGATTTGATGATTATATTGATGTGTGTGAAATCCATATAATCTAAATTATATGGTAAATGTTTGAGTCGCATTTTGATCCAAGTGTTCTTTTAAATAAGAATATTTTTACATTAGAAATCCTTTTTATATAAAGTATATATATATTTTCATAAAATATATATTGTTAATCAAGTATATGTTAAAACAAAGAATATTTGTAAAAGATAAATAACTTGTAATATAACGAATACTTCTCATTTAGAATCTTTTATATAAAGAATATTTTATCATTATTTTAAAATTTGTTCTTAAAAGATTACTAGCATTTGCAATTATATATTTTGTGATATGAAATAAATTGAGATGTGAAGTGGATTTATCGTGGGCGATGTTTTAATTGACATTTGTCCTTTAATCCAATTTACATTGATATTATTATTTGGAATTTATAAATCTATTTTATAGATTTGAAATAAACGATCTTGTTGTAATGACCCGGGATTTCGACCAACTAATTTTAAATATTTAGAATGGATTTAAATATTTAGTTGATAAAATAAATGAATTTTTATAGTTATGTTATCGATTTAAATATCGATTTCGATTTAATATCATATATATTAAATTATCAAAATAAGGAATCAGCGAATAACTGAATTCGAAGTTAAAACTGATTTGAAAACAGTTCAAATGATCAATACAAACTTCTGTTTGAAGTGGAATAATAATATTAATTTATTTTTGCAGAATTTATTGTTTTCAAATTCGATTTATATCAATTTAAATAAATATCTTCCACAGACGATCGAACTGGACTTCGTGACTTATCCCAGTGTGTTCAGAATAAGGGTATTACCCTAGAATTTGTCAGTTATTGGGTTCAGAAAGGAGTTCAGAATCTGGGTGTATTTAATTTAAAGGATACAGGTTTTAAATTAATTAAAATAAAATATAATATACCTTTGTTTTTGTGGACTTAAACCAAGAACGTTGAGTTCTCTATCTCCACAAAATAGGGCCTTGCTGTTCATTTTAAATACCACACCTTTGTCTATAAAAAATCGAAGTCTTCCTCAATTAAAAATCAAAGTCCTCAAATTCATTTAGTACTAAATCAAAATCCGAACTCCTCTTCAAATTAAAAACCATTTCCTTCTCGTTCAAATCATTCGATCGATTTAAAGAAAAGCCGAGACCTTGAAGTTCGACTTGATTTGGTGGCCCTCGCGATTTAGAACCAGGGGGAGAATACAAATCGCGATTAGGACCCCGAAGAGGCTCGACGCCAGTAAGGGAGCTCGACGACGTGGTTTGTTCTGAGGGTTCGATTTAGCATTTTGGGGCTCGATGTAGGGAGAACAGTCGCGGTTTTCTGGAGGAGGTTGTGAAGGGAATTCCGATTCTGTAAGGGGTTCGATGTTCGGAAGCGATGTCTGAGGATGAATGAGAGTGGAGCTGTGGATGTCGCGATATGAAAATAGGGTATCACGCTCACATATTTTGGTGGAAGGAGGATTACATGGTTGTAGCAGTATCTTGTGCTATGTGGATGAACAAACCGTGAAGATTGGGGAGTTCTGGAATTCAACAGTACTGTTAGAGGAGTTCGGGGAGTTCGAGTTCGCTGCCATGAAGTGGAGCAGTTGTTTTCGTTCTCAACTAAGGATTGGGTGTTCGGAATATGAGAAAAAGTAGCAAGGTAAAATATATTTATACTCGGATTTTGATTAAAAATTTATATAGAAATTTGTTTTCTTTAGATTTAGAATTTGTTAGATTAATTTAGAAGTAATGGATAACGAAAATAATAAATTTACCTGGTTGTTCAAGGTATAATTCAATTACTTAATTCAAGTGATTTAGGTATGAAATTTAGTTCAAAATAGGAAAGGAAAATATAAGTATAGTATATTTTTGACATAAGATTTCGTTTAGAAAATGTATTAGCTTATTTATAAAATTCAAATTTCCCTTGTACTAGGATAAATCGAGTGGAATCATATATGGAGTCAGGAGACTCAATAAATCAATGAAAGGAAATGGAAATTGGTACAAGTACGGATTAAAAATTCCGGTGAGTAAAATCTCACTTTTATTGAATTATTTTTATATATAGTTAAAAATATTTGTCTATGCTTGTTTGAATGTTGTTTGATTGTTTTAAAAATATATATTAGTTATTTAGGATATATATATATATTGGGTTGATGATTGGTTGGATTCCCGCAGTCTCATTAGCGGATGCCCGCAGTTTCATAGCGGATGATTACCCTATACGCCCCACGCTATGATTAGTGGATGACCTTCATACCGCGATATCCTGCCTCGAAGCAGGATAGGTATTATTTATGTGCTAACATCTGTGGATGCAGGAAAACAGGTTGGAGGAATCCAACTGGATTCCTCAAAAATATATATATTCTGTTTGTTTGTTTGATTTCATATATATTCATATATGATGTGTTAAAAATCAAATGAATGAAAATTGGTTGATTTGATTGTTTAAAATATCCCTGGGGCTTGAATATTGATTTATAAAAATATCAAAAAGGGTATTTGAAATTTAAAAGGAACTTTGTTTATAAATGAAAGATGGGATTTGAATCGAATTTATAAACTTTGTTTACAAATGGAAATATGGGACAAGTAATTGAATTTATAAACGTTGTTTATAAATGAAATATGGGATTTGAATTGAATTTATAAACGTTGTTTATAAATGGAAAGGTGGGATTTGAATTGAAGTTATAAACATTGTTTATAAATAATGCAGAGAATTCAAATGGACTTTAGAACTATAGAATTTGAATAGAGAAATTCAAATGGACTTTAACTATAGAATTTGAATAGAGAAATTCAAATGGACTTTAAACTATAGAATTTGAAAATAGAATTCAAATGAAGTTTTAAATAAAGAGAATTCAAATAGAATTGAATTGGAATTTGAATAGAGTAGTCGATAAGGAAACGAGAGTATGAGTATAATTAGAATTTGTTAATATGCAGTTAAAATATATTTGAACATGTCGTGTTCAAATATGAAGGTGAAATAGACTGAAAAGTTAAGTAACAGATTAAATTAACAAATTGAGTTAAAACGATTGGTATAGTTAAAATAGATTGGACAGGTATAGACATACAGGAGACAGGTATGGAATAAAGTATAGAAGTAAAATAAATAGAATGCCCGACAAAAAGGTACGTATTTAATTTCCATATGAGATTTTATGCGCCGTATCGGCAAGCCGCTTGGCTTTTTCTTTTTCTTTTTGAGATGAGAAGGACCGGGAAAGCTATTTGAAATTTCCCGATGCTCCCGGTACAAAGGAGGTTATGGCGAATTTTTCCGTGAATTTAAGGAGATAGAATATTTTTAAGATAATTTGATAGTTAGAAATCAACGTATCGAAATATATAGAAGTCGATAAGTAGACGAACTTAGAAATAGAATTGTAACGACCCGCATTGTAACGACCCGTGTTTTTGCCCATCGAATATTTTATTTAATTTATTTATTTTAAATATTTTATTGTGAATATTAATGGAATTTAATATTTAATTCATTATTAAAAATGAAGTTGAACGTTATAATTTATATATAATATAAAATCGAGCTCGAAAATGGCGTGCAGTTCGTAATATTTGGTTTTGAACTTCAACTGAGAATACAGGATTCGATATAAGTCGGATTTCTGTGGAACAAGACACGTTGGAACCGTATTGACAATAGTTTTCGTATGAAAGAGAAAGATCCAGATTTCGTGTTATAGTTTGATAGTTATGGCCAAATCAAAATTTGAAATAGTCGCTATGGAAAATCGTCATTAAATTATAGGCCTTTAAAATAGCCATTTTGCAAACGGACTCAGATTTCGATGAAATCAGTTTCATTAGAACCGTATCGCTAAATTATTGTACGGTGGTGAATTGCGTGGAAAACCGATATCGTATGTGGTCATGGTAGCCGTAAACGCCCGTTCAATTTCTATAACGCGCAATTAAATAAATAAAAGGATATTTGGCACAACTTGAGCAGACGATCGAATTAGGCCACGAAACTAGTTCCATTGAGTTCGTATCGTCGATTAGAGTCAGGATAGGTATATAGTTTGTTATTTTTAGAGATCGAGAAATTTGGCGTTAAAAAGGGTAGGGCGGTTCGGGGTAAAAACAGCCTACCGGGGCAACAGTCTCAGAATGCGACGAAATTAGTGTCGTTGGGTTCGTATCGAAAAGTTATTGTCGATGTTCGCAGTTTCAAGTTGATTCGATTTATCTGGTGATCGTAGAAAAATTAAATGTGTGTTCATTTCTGGTTTCATAAAGGGAAAATTTTCATACGACCTCGGATTTCGACGAAACTTGTCCCATTGGGTCCGGAATATCTTTTTACATCAAGAATAGCTTTTTTATCAGTAGACGGAAGTCGTTTGTTGTGTTTTCGGTGTGTTACTTTGCAACAAAGTTTCGTTATAATATATGTGAATATTTTAATGAACCCTATGCTATAAATACCATAATATCCCTTATCCTTTGCGTTAAACAACTGCACCTACGTATTTTCTTCATCCCTGAACAGCGCACATGCTGTGTACAATCAGACAGCTACCAAGACAATACAATTCATGCTTGCGCAGGCCTATCTACAAATGTAAGTAGCAGCTTGACATAAAAATAAAATCAATCCGTACCAGACATGCCAACCAAGTCACCATGCAGTGCCGACCAAGCTTTTTATTGGAATTCCCACGCACATGCTGCTTAGCCGACCTAAACATATATAAATAAATACAAAAAAAAAAAAAAAATCAGACCGTGGCCATCACGTTTCTCTCCTCTTATAAATACAGGACTTCTATCTTCTTCTTAGCTTCAAATCCAAGGGCATGGACGCCCTTCTCCTCAAATATTTCTATCGGAAGCATTTCTTTTTAGAAAAAAAAAAAGAGAGAGAAAGAGTTGTTGTCCCATAAACGAAGAAGAGGAGGGGGAGCCCAAAGAGGATGGTGCGCATGCATATATGGGGGAAGAGAAATGCATGCTGGTGCGTGAGAGGAGTATTTGTGTGAAGTAGGGTACATTGAATACACAGTGGGTTCAAGAGAGAGAAAAAAAAAAAAAAAAAAAGAAGGGGGAAGGACGTGCGAAGAAAAGGAAGGACTGAGGACTGGCGCTAACATGGAGGATGGTGGCACGGTCTAAGTGATGACCTTGATGACCGGTGCCAGGCTTTTGCGAGAAGGTTGAGTGGAAACCGTTGTCTTCATTTGCAGTTGGGTGAGTAATGGGAACCGTTGTCTTCAAACCATAATTAGTTTCAAACCATAATCTGTTCATACTCAAATATGCTCAAGTGTATGCATCCATTCTGGTTCACATTTAAGTTCGAACTTTAATCCTAAGACCTGTGTCCATGTTTGAAATTTAGAGTTGTTCTGCATTATATATGATATGCGTATAAGGGGACATACTCGAATAGCACTTTAAAACCGATTTGAATTTATTCCTCTAGCAAAATGTAGCCGATCCTATTGCCATGCTCATATCCACACTGATTTGTATTCAACCATCCAAATTAACGTTTTGGAAAGTAACGAATTATGGACATGGAAGCAGGTTGTTTTGAGTGGACCGGTTAAGTTCAAAAGCCGAATCAGTATGATGGTCACGGAAGTAAACTTGAGATGGGAAGTTTTGGATCGAGCTGATACTGTCTTAAGCAACGTAATCATGCAATTATCAAAATGGGACGTAACAAAACGCATTGGAGTAGTCATGACAAACACTACATTATGGGAACAGTTGGGACGGTGTTAGAAGCTGCTGAAATTTCTAGTTATATTAAACACCGTTTAATTTAACAGAACTGAACCGCTTTAGCGACGAAGGCATCAAGGTGAGTTAATCTCACTCAGTTACCCTTTTTATATTTTATATAAATTGGGTATTTTTATTTTGTGTGCTCTGCTTGCCAATGGTTGACTATTTTGCTAGTTATACATTGATCTGTTGATTTAACGGATGAAATTAAACTGTGTTTAATTTCAGTGAAATACCAAATCGTTATTTTTAACGATTGGTCCCAATAAAGGTAATTCACCTTGGTTGGTCACGTTTATTTATAAACGTGTTTAAACGGTTGAATTGTTTGAATTGCTTGTGGTTGATGTTGAATGGTTGCTATTTAGTGTTATCAGTTAGACAAAGCTGAATGGTTTGATTTGAGATAACCATTTGAATACAGGGAAGAACAAGTTGGAGGGATCCAACCGGATTCCTCAAATGTATTATTTATTTTCATATGATCATATATGAACTGATCTGTTTGTGTGATTGATTTGATGGTTGAGTATTGACTGAATATTCAACATCTGTTTGGTTTAAACCAATGGGCAATATTGGTTAAGTGTTTGGCAGAGTATGGCCTTTAAAAATCAATCGGTTTATAGATATGGATTCACCGTTAGGTGAGTCGATAAAAGTGAAGTTATAAAGTTTATTTTATAACTGGACTCAGATCTTGAAATATATTATTTGAATAAAGTATAAGAGGGAATTAAATAAACATTTTAGTTATTTAAGACCTTGATTTATGGTTTGTTTATTTTATAAAGTATATGCTGATGTTAATCAGATTTTCAAGTATGAAGATAAGGAATGAATTGAAAGGGTTAAACTTTGATCATTGTTTTGTAAAGAAAACAAATAATTAGAATCTATTTAAATTAATCATATTTTTGATTAATTTAAAGCGAGGATTGTTGAAATCGGTTAATGGGATAATCAAGTTTTTGAGTTAATTAAATCGACCGTTTGGAATTAGAATTGTTTATCAAGTTAATGTGTTTTGACTAAAATATTTAAATGAATATTGTTTGAATTTAAATAAGGATTAAAAGGGGATTTAATATTTAATTTAGTTAATAAAGGGATTAACTACTAAAGTAGTTAATGGTTGAAATAAGTTATGATTTTAATTAATGCTGAATTTAGGAATATATTTTTAAAAGGGAATTCATTTAAAAAGCTACCGAATGTGAGATGCAAGCCAATTGAATGGTGAAAGGAAATAAACGTACTCAACTATATGAATTAAGGGAAAGGAGATTATGATAAAAGGGTTTATTATAAACCAGAATTATAAATGGAATTTTGGCATTGATTATAACTGATATTTATCTGAGGATAAGACCGTTGTTTGATCAAGGTCTGAGAGGTAATTAAAATACCCCAACTTGAACAACGTCGGGATTATCTGAAGATAATGTTAGTTGGTAATCGTAAGAGACGTTAGTGAATATGTTTTGAAATCTAAACAGCGATTTTAGCGCTGTTGTTATAATATATGTTGTGTAAATCTAATATAGCGATTGTAGCACTTTTGCTATAGTAAATGGATTGTAAACCTAAACAGCGATTATAGCGCTGTTGTTTTGTAAATCTAAATAGTAATTATAACGCTATTGTTATAACATATGTGTTATAAATTTCTTTGTTAAAACTAATGGATTTCCGAATTTAAAAGATGATTTGAAAGAAGATTTAAGTGGGTAATCGAATATAGTCATTCGAGCTAGAGTTAGTCAAACATAGTATTCAAGGTAAGTTGCCATTGCGTACGACTGCTAGCGTAATTCGCAGGGCTGCAGATAGCCTACGGCGGTCGGATGTTTCCTGAGGGAATCAGGCGTAACCATTGTGATCGCTGTGATCTAGAGTCAAGCGAATGGAGTTAAGACGAATGTTAATTAATCAATTAGAGTTATTCAAATATCGTATTTTTGAATATTTGAAAGAGTTAGAAGTTTTAATTTAACAAAAGTAAATCAGTTTGTTAAAGGCCAGGTGATACTGAATACTTAACCAGTGAACTCAGTGGAGTGTCATGTTTGAAACACTGATTATTTTGATAGTTAAAACACCGACTATCAAACCCTCCCAATACGATTGTTGGTATGGAAAGACCGGGATCGAATTTATATTCGAAAACCATTCCGTCCAACAAATACGTGAAGATCTCAGAAGATGATCGAGATGGAACATTGAAGACCGTGGATCTTCATAAACGGAAGAACCACTAATATTCTCTGCCTGGCAAGCCGAGATAAGCTGTGATTCTGTCGTAGTTGGAATCTACGGGTTGCAAGGACTACTCGCTACTGATCCATGGGGTGATTCCTATATTGGATGCGGTAGGAGAGTGCCTTCGGTTCATCCTGTTCCTGGATGACGTATATGGACGAATGTCTGACAGAGTATTTCCAAAGGGTCACGTACGTTGATTTCTTCAAACGTACGATAGTTGTTGGCGGGGAATTGCCATTCTCTAGCTTTCAGCTAGAGTATTTTTGTGGACGTCAATTAGTGATATCTGACGGATCTGACGATGTGGCATTCGAAGTGAATGGCGACCAGATGTCAAGAGTTAATTCTGGCCTCAAGCCTCATCAACCGGGAAATGACAAAAATCGGGCAGGCAGCATGGCTATGTGGGTCGCTCCCATTAGGGTGTAGAATCACCTATCTAGAGGAAATCCTATTTGTTTCTTAATCTATGTTTCGATGCTGTCCCTTGTCGGGAGACGGTTGCTGATCCCAACCGTCGGTGATATACATTCGATACTCTCAAGCGAAATGAGGGGTCGGTCATGTGAGGGTCGGGTTGCAAGAAGTTCTTGTTGAACCCAGTGTATTCGTCTCTAGAGATACACTGTCGGAAGGTGGACCCATACCTTGTCAAGTTGGAATCCAATCTCCAATAAGCGCCTGCGGGTTTTGATTGTATACTATATATGTGGAGCGTGAGATGCAAGCGTTCCACTAGATTCTATTTCCTTGTATTTAGACATTATTATAATATCAGGAAAGATATTGTTTTCAAACTGTTTTGGATTATCGTAAGGTAAAAACCGTCCGTGTTTATGTGTGGATTTGGTCTTACGATTATCCTTTTCTTTTGAAAAGGTTTTGAACTTTAAAATCATGATTGGATGGTTCACCCTTAATACTGTGCGAGTTTATCTCACTCTGGTTCACCAGACTGACCCGGTGTTTTGTAAATGCTCGGGTTAGACCGGGTTGTACAGGTTCAGGTTATCGACTGCTATGAAGAGACGAGCTGGAAGAGTCCAGACGTATGATATTACTATTCCGCTGTGTGTTATATGAGGACAGATTAGTATCACTGTCCAGATGGTGTACTCTGATATTGTAAGTATTTTAAAGCTTTCAATAAAGATTATTTCTGTATTATATTTTGTTCCGCTGCGGTGTGAGACTCTGTGTGGTGTTCTTCTTCTTCTTCTATTCTAATATTTCTTTCTTTCTTATCTCACCCTCTAACTTCTTTCTATTAATGATCTGGAATGTTCGATGTCTGAATGGTCAACATGATAGTCGATGTTGATTTTCGGAGTCGAAAATCCCGGTTCGTTACAGTGGTATCAGAGCTATTGGTTAAGTAATTACCTTGGCTCTGTGGCGTGACTCAGTAGAGATGGGGTTAGCAATACCCTAGATTGAGTTTGAGTGTATATATACGAGTGAACGTATTTGTAGATTTTATAAAAACTGTTTATATTGTGTTGATTGGTTTGTCGAGTAGTTTATGAATTCTGGTCGATACAGTAATGCAAACTGTGTCGATAAGTGTTTCTAAACTCTTGAACAGAATAATTCGACACAGTATGTTTTTGAAAGAGGGTAAATGGAATAATTTTACCCAAATTATATTTTGATATAAAGAAAATATATATTTTTGGAAATATTATGGCATATTAGATGTGTTGGTTGATTATAATTGAAATGGTTATATAAATAACCAATTAGAGCTCGTATAATATAAAAGCAGATTATTAAATCTGAATTAGATCAGAATTTAAATTAAAACCTTGGGAAATTGAATAAGTGTTTAAACTGGATTTGGGTCAAATATATGAGAATTTTAAAATCCTGGGAGATTTTAAATTGTTTACAAGCATCGTGAATTTTATTTTGAAATGGATTTCAAAATGAAAGTGTTTAGAAATGGTTTTGAAAGTGATATAGTATTGAACTCACTTAAATAGCTGGAAAATAGATTCCGATGATGATCCGGACATCATCGGTGTTCATTTTCAAGTGGTAAGTGACGAATTACTACCAAAAATCTTGTTTGAATTGTTTGAGAAAAACAAGTTGTTTTGGATCCTGAAAGGAATATTTGACTTTGGAAAGAGATGAACTGTTTAAAAACTCCCAGGGAGATTGTTTGAACAAAAGTAAGATTAAATAGAAATTTGTGAAAGCAAATATGAATTAAATTGGAACCAATTAACTGCAAATTGAATCGAGATATATTATATCGAGCAGAAACAGGTTTTGAATTGCGAGACAGGAATCCGAAATGGTGTTGGACTAGTAAGTTAAGAGTTGGAATTGATGATGGATGGAAATTGAGTTAAGAATGAGATTTGACTGGGACGCGTCAAGGATTTGGTTCTGAGGATAAAGTCGGAATTTTGGGAATGCATTTGTATAAGCTGACAGGTAGCAGATGGAAGGGATATAATGATATGCCCGACAAAAAGGTACATGTTTATTTTCATATGGGTTTGGTGATTTGTGAGCCTATTTGGCAAGCCGCTTGGCTGTTTCATTTTCTTTTGGATTGGAGAAGGCCTAGAAAGGCGAGTTGGAGTTGTACCGATTGAGCCGTACAGAGAAGGTGCTGGCGAAATTTTTCGAAAATTTAAAGTGTTAGAAAATTTTCGATATTTTTGAAAATATTTATTTACAGTATTGAATTGGTTTCTAATTTAATATAAAATTGGATTTGAAATTTAATGAGTTTATAACGTTTTTCTTACCTTAGCAATTTCGAGGACGAAATTATTTTAAGGGGGGAAGAATGTAACGACCCGTGTTTTTGCCCATCGAATATTTTATTTAATTTATTTATTTTAAATATTTTATTGTGAATATTAATGGAATTTAATATTTAATTCATTATTAAAAATGAAGTTGAACGTTATAATTTATATATAATATAAAATCGAGCTCGAAAATGGCGTGCAGTTCGTAATATTTGGTTTTGAACTTCAACTGAGAATACAGGATTCGATATAAGTCGGATTTCTGTGGAACAAGACACGTTGGAACCGTATTGACAATAGTTTTCGTATGAAAGAGAAAGATCCAGATTTCGTGTTATAGTTTGATAGTTATGGCCAAATCAAAATTTGAAATAGTCGCTATGGAAAATCGTCATTAAATTATAGGCCTTTAAAATAGCCATTTTGCAAACGGACTCAGATTTCGATGAAATCAGTTTCATTAGAACCGTATCGCTAAATTATTGTACGGTGGTGAATTGCGTGGAAAACCGATATCGTATGTGGTCATGGTAGCCGTAAACGCCCGTTCAATTTCTATAACGCGCAATTAAATAAATAAAAGGATATTTGGCACAACTTGAGCAGACGATCGAATTAGGCCACGAAACTAGTTCCATTGAGTTCGTATCGTCGATTAGAGTCAGGATAGGTATATAGTTTGTTATTTTTAGAGATCGAGAAATTTGGCGTTAAAAAGGGTAGGGCGGTTCGGGGTAAAAACAGCCTACCGGGGCAACAGTCTCAGAATGCAACGAAATTAGTGTCGTTGGGTTCGTATCGAAAAGTTATTGTCGATGTTCGCAGTTTCAAGTTGATTCGATTTATCTGGTGATCGTAGAAAAATTAAATGTGTGTTCATTTCTGGTTTCATAAAGGGAAAATTTTCATACGACCTCGGATTTCGACGAAACTTGTCCCATTGGGTCCGGAATATCTTTTTACATCAAGAATAGCTTTTTTATCAGTAGACGGAAGTCGTTTGTTGTGTTTTCGGTGTGTTACTTTGCAACAAAGTTTCTTTATAATATATGTGAATATTTTAATGAACCCTATGCTATAAATACCATAATATCCCTTATCCTTTGCGTTAAACAACCGCACCTACGTATTTTCTTCATCCCTGAACAGCGCACATGCTGTGTACAATCAGACAGCTACCAAGACAATACAATTCATGCTTGCGCAGGCCTATCTACAAATGTAAGTAGCAGCTTGACATAAAAATAAAATCAATCCGTACCAGACATGCCAACCAAGTCACCATGCAGTGCCGACCAAGCTTTTTATTGGAATTCCCACGCACATGCTGCTTAGCCGACCTAAACATATATAAATAAATACAAAAAAAAAAAAAAAATCAGACCGTGGCCATCACGTTTCTCTCCTCTTATAAATACAGGACTTCTATCTTCTTCTTAGCTTCAAATCCAAGGGCACGGACGCCCTTCTCCTCAAATATTTCTATCGGAAGCATTTCTTTTTAGAAAAAAAAAAAGAGAGAGAGAAAGAGTTGTTGTCCCATAAACGAAGAAGAGGAGGGGGAGCCCAAAGAGGATGGTGCGCATGCATATATGGGGGAAGAGAAATGCATGCTGGTGCGTGAGAGGAGTATTTGTGTGAAGTAGGGTACATTGAATACACAGTGGGTTCAAGAGAGAGAAAAAAAAAAAGAAGGGGGAAGGACGTGCGAAGAAAAGGAAGGACTGAGGACTGGCGCTAACATGGAGGATGGTGGCACGGTCTAAGTGATGACCTTGATGACCGGTGCCAGGCTTTTGCGAGAAGGTTGAGTGGAAACCGTTGTCTTCATTTGCAGTTGGGTGAGTAATGGGAACCGTTGTCTTCAAACCATAATTAGTTTCAAACCATAATCTGTTCATACTCAAATATGCTCAAGTGTATGCATCCATTCTGGTTCACATTTAAGTTCGAACTTTAATCCTAAGACCTGTGTCCATGTTTGAAATTTAGAGTTGTTCTGCATTATATATGATATGCGTATAAGGGGACATACTCGAATAGCACTTTAAAACCGATTTGAATTTATTCCTCTAGCAAAATGTAGCCGATCCTATTGCCATGCTCATATCCACACTGATTTGTATTCAACCATCCAAATTAACGTTTTGGAAAGTAACGAATTATGGACATGGAAGCAGGTTGTTTTGAGTGGACCGGTTAAGTTCAAAAGCCGAATCAGTATGATGGTCACGGAAGTAAACTTGAGATGGGAAGTTTTGGATCGAGCTGATACTGTCTTAAGCAACGTAATCATGCAATTATCAAAATGGGACGTAACAAAACGCATTGGAGTAGTCATGACAAACACTACATTATGGGAACAGTTGGGACGGTGTTAGAAGCTGCTGAAATTTCTAGTTATATTAAACACCGTTTAATTTAACAGAACTGAACCGCTTTAGCGACGAAGGCATCAAGGTGAGTTAATCTCACTCAGTTACCCTTTTTATATTTTATATAAATTGGGTATTTTTATTTTGTGTGCTCTGCTTGCCAATGGTTGACTATTTTGCTAGTTATACATTGATCTGTTGATTTAACGGATGAAATTAAACTGTGTTTAATTTCAGTGAAATACCAAATCGTTATTTTTAACGATTGGTCCCAATAAAGGTAATTCACCTTGGTTGGTCACGTTTATTTATAAACGTGTTTAAACGGTTGAATTGTTTGAATTGCTTGTGGTTGATGTTGAATGGTTGCTATTTAGTGTTATCAGTTAGACAAAGCTGAATGGTTTGATTTGAGATAACCATTTGAATACAGGGAAGAACAAGTTGGAGGGATCCAACCGGATTCCTCAAATGTATTATTTATTTTCATATGATCATATATGAACTGATCTGTTTGTGTGATTGATTTGATGGTTGAGTATTGACTGAATATTCAACATCTGTTTGGTTTAAACCAATGGGCAATATTGGTTAAGTGTTTGGCAGAGTATGGCCTTTAAAAATCAATCGGTTTATAGATATGGATTCACCGTTAGGTGAGTCGATAAAAGTGAAGTTATAAAGTTTATTTTATAACTGGACTCAGATCTTGAAATATATTATTTGAATAAAGTATAAGAGGGAATTAAATAAACATTTTAGTTATTTAAGACCTTGATTTATGGTTTGTTTATTTTATAAAGTATATGCTGATGTTAATCAGATTTTCAAGTATGAAGATAAGGAATGAATTGAAAGGGTTAAACTTTGATCATTGTTTTGTAAAGAAAACAAATAATTAGAATCTATTTAAATTAATCATATTTTTGATTAATTTAAAGCGAGGATTGTTGAAATCGGTTAATGGGATAATCAAGTTTTTGAGTTAATTAAATCGACCGTTTGGAATTAGAATTGTTTATCAAGTTAATGTGTTTTGACTAAAATATTTAAATGAATATTGTTTGAATTTAAATAAGGATTAAAAGGGGATTTAATATTTAATTTAGTTAATAAAGGGATTAACTACTAAAGTAGTTAATGGTTGAAATAAGTTATGATTTTAATTAATGCTGAATTTAGGAATATATTTTTAAAAGGGAATTCATTTAAAAAGCTACCGAATGTGAGATGCAAGCCAATTGAATGGTGAAAGGAAATAAACGTACTCAACTATATGAATTAAGGGAAAGGAGATTATGATAAAAGGGTTTATTATAAACCAGAATTATAAATGGAATTTTGGCATTGATTATAACTGATATTTATCTGAGGATAAGACCGTTGTTTGATCAAGGTCTGAGAGGTAATTAAAATACCCCAACTTGAACAACGTCGGGATTATCTGAAGATAATGTTAGTTGGTAATCGTAAGAGACGTTAGTGAATATGTTTTGAAATCTAAACAGCGATTTTAGCGCTGTTGTTATAATATATGTTGTGTAAATCTAATATAGCGATTGTAGCACTTTTGCTATAGTAAATGGATTGTAAACCTAAACAGCGATTATAGCGCTGTTGTTTTGTAAATCTAAATAGTAATTATAACGCTATTGTTATAACATATGTGTTATAAATTTCTTTGTTAAAACTAATGGATTTCCGAATTTAAAAGATGATTTGAAAGAAGATTTAAGTGGGTAATCGAATATAGTCATTCGAGCTAGAGTTAGTCAAACATAGTATTCAAGGTAAGTTGCCATTGCGTACAACTGCTAGCGTAATTCGCAGGGCTGCAGATAGCCTACGGCGGTCGGATGTTTCCTGAGGGAATCAGGCGTAACCATTGTGATCGCTGTGATCTAGAGTCAAGCGAATGGAGTTAAGACGAATGTTAATTAATCAATTAGAGTTATTCAAATATCGTATTTTTGAATATTTGAAAGAGTTAGAAGTTTTAATTTAACAAAAGTAAATCAGTTTGTTAAAGGCCAGGTGATACTGAATACTTAACCAGTGAACTCAGTGGAGTGTCATGTTTGAAACACTGATTATTTTGATAGTTAAAACACCGACTATCAAACCCTCCCAATACGATTGTTGGTATGGAAAGACCGGGATCGAATTTATATTCGAAAATCATTCCGTCCAACAAATACGTGAAGATCTCAGAAGATGATCGAGATGGAACATTGAAGACCGTGGATCTTCATAAACGGAAGAACCACTAATATTCTCTGCCTGGCAAGCCGAGATAAGCTGTGATTCTGTCGTAGTTGGAATCTACGGGTTGCAAGGACTACTCGCTACTGATCCATGGGGTGATTCCTATATTGGATGCGGTAGGAGAGTGCCTTCGGTTCATCCTGTTCCTGGATGACGTATATGGACGAATGTCTGACAGAGTATTTCCAAAGGGTCACGTACGTTGATTTCTTCAAACGTACGATAGTTGTTGGCGGGGAATTGCCATTCTCTAGCTTTCAGCTAGAGTATTTTTGTGGACGTCAATTAGTGATATCTGACGGATCTGACGATGTGGCATTCGAAGTGAATGGCGACCAGATGTCAAGAGTTAATTCTGGCCTCAAGCCTCATCAACCGGGAAATGACAAAAATCGGGCAGGCAGCATGGCTATGTGGGTCGCTCCCATTAGGGTGTAGAATCACCTATCTAGAGGAAATCCTATTTGTTTCTTAATCTATGTTTCGATGCTGTCCCTTGTCGGGAGACGGTTGCTGATCCCAACCGTCGGTGATATACATTCGATACTCTCAAGCGAAATGAGGGGTCGGTCATGTGAGGGTCGGGTTGCAAGAAGTTCTTGTTGAACCCAGTGTATTCGTCTCTAGAGATACACTGTCGGAAGGTGGACCCATACCTTGTCAAGTTGGAATCCAATCTCCAATAAGCGCCTGCGGGTTTTGATTGTATACTATATATGTGGAGCGTGAGATGCAAGCGTTCCACTAGATTCTATTTCCTTGTATTTAGACATTATTATAATATCAGGAAAGATATTGTTTTCAAACTGTTTTGGATTATCGTAAGGTAAAAACCGTCCGTGTTTATGTGTGGATTTGGTCTTACGATTATCCTTTTCTTTTGAAAAGGTTTTGAACTTTAAAATCATGATTGGATGGTTCACCCTTAATACTGTGCGAGTTTATCTCACTCTGGTTCACCAAACTGACCCGGTGTTTTGTAAATGCTCGGGTTAGACCGGGTTGTACAGGTTCAGGTTATCGACTGCTATGAAGAGACGAGCTGGAAGAGTCCAGACGTATGATATTACTATTCCGCTGTGTGTTATATGAGGACAGATTAGTATCACTGTCCAGATGGTGTACTCTGATATTGTAAGTATTTTAAAGCTTTCAATAAAGATTATTTCTGTATTATATTTTGTTCCGTTGCGGTGTGAGACTCTGTGTGGTGTTCTTCTTCTTCTTCTATTCTAATATTTCTTTCTTTCTTATCTCACCCTCTAACTTCTTTCTATTAATGATCTGGAATGTTCGATGTCTGAATGGTCAACATGATAGTCGATGTTGATTTTCGGAGTCGAAAATCCCGGTTCGTTACACGCATTCTACGCATCATAGGATCGTAGAATATTTATTTCTTTTACATACGAAGTCGTATGGTCATGTAACTTTGGGGGACGACTATTGGGGTCATTTCCCATGTTCATGATTTTTCCCTATTTTTAAATGACCATTTTACCCCTAGTTGGCACTGTTTTGGCCATAACTTTTGACTGGAAATGAATTTTGACCTGAAACCACTTCCATTGGCTCCGGATGATGGTTTCTCTTTCCGTATAGTGGTCACATTAGCCAAACGGACTCACCGTTTGGGAGATATGGCTGAAACAAGTTTCAGATGGTTAAAAACAGCTTAATTGGGCTTAACCGGGTGATTAGCAGCTAGGCCCAAGGGGAATTTCGGGTTTAGGGGTATATGGAGGCTGATTAGGGTTAGAAAACATTTCTTTAGACATTTTCCAGCTGCCACTTTCATTTCTCTTGACCTAGCCATGGCCTCCACTCTCTAAATCTCTCTAAAACACCCAAAAATCACTTTCTAACTGGAGATTAGGCATAGCAAACATCGAATCAAGGAGTATTAGCACAAGAACCGAGGTGGAGCTGCTGTGTAAGATTGGGAACAGCGCCAAATCAGAGAATATTTCAGTTTTGGGGTTCTAGTTGTGGCAAAGGTGAGTGATTTGCATAGTTTTTGCACTAATTACGGTGATTAGGGTAATTAGTGAAGATTAGCGAATTTATACGTAAATAAATTCTGGAAAAATTCTTAAAATTATAAAATAATGTTTTAAGGCTCTGTTAGAAATTTGGGTTAATTTCGATGTGTTTTGCTAATCGTATGCTTAAACATGATTAAGAGGGATTATAGGAAAATGTGAGGTTTTGGCCACTTTTGATCCATTTTGATTCATTTAAATTGTTGTTTGTTGCTTGTGGTTGCTGTTATATGTTGCTATGACTCTTTGGTATGCTTTGTGATTGATTCCAATAGTTAGATTGGTCGAAAACGCCGTCGAGAGGCGTGTAAACAGTTGCTGGAAAGTTGCAGAAAACTGCAGGGTATTTGACCGGATCGGATCGGATAAGGGAGACCCGAACCGAACCGATGTAAGGACTCCGACCCGATCCGCTGAAAGATGGTGAGCACGAGATGATGACCAAAGGAGATCTTGAATCGTAGCACCACGCCCCGATCCGACCCGCTTGCACGATCCGAATCCCTCGTGACCAGATAGTGCGACCCGAACCAGTGATGGCGATGCGACTTGGAGACTCCGACCCGACCCGTGTAGTCACTTTCGAACCGAACCGAGCACCACGAGACGACCCGAACCGGAGTTATGCACTGGAGGGGGGCCGCCACGACCTGAGGACCACGATCCGATGGAGATGGGGAACTTGAACCGACCCGACCTGGGGAAGCTCAACACGACCGATCCGAACCAGGAAGGCTTCCACGATCCGACCCGAACGTGAAGGATGATCCGAACCGATCCGAGGTTGATGGCTACGAGCTGGTGACTGCGAACCAAACCAGGAAGTTACAAACAGAATGAAGACTGATCCGGAGGGTGATGACTGAGAACCCGAGATCCAAAGGTAGTCCAAAGGGAAGTTAGAGCTCAGGATCCAGATGGGAACCAACGAGTTCACTTCATGAGTTGGGCTTTGCTGCGGGACGCGTGCCAAGGAGTTATCGACGTCTATAGCTTTGGACCACTATGGTAGGAGGTACGAAGGCGGATTCAGGGCCATTATGGAATCGGTAGAACCAAGGGCTACGACCAATGAAGTGGGTCATTGAAATGTTTGGTCATGACTCCAAGTGTTTGGCTTGGTCATAGCAGTGTTTCTACAAGTCGGGATTCGTCGTTGCCTCAGTTTTGTCTAGTGTTTCAAAGTGGTAGATGTCGTATGCTTTACGCACTGAGTGAGATATGTGAGGATGGTTGCTATGGATGATTTGTTTGCTATCATTGTGACATGCACACCCCACCCCCGTATTCCTACACTATTTATTATGGCACCTTAGAGCATTGTACGGTATGTGGTACTAACTCTTTGGTTGCAGGTCCAGGTTCAGGTATGGTTTAGTATACCTGTTATTGTTCTGTTTAGATGCTTATCGCTCATACCAGGCTTTATGTCTGACCCAGAGTTTTATGTCTCCTCTTATTACTATGGGTGCTCACACGAGCAGACTAGAGACAGGTTAGCTGGTGATGCACGGGTAGATGATCCGGAGACGAGCAGGAGGCTTCCACGTAAAATATATACATAATATTCTCCCTGTATTGTTGAAGATCACTGCTTGGGCATTGGTGGTGTATCTTCTACTTTAGCTTTCTTTTGTTTGGAGACAGTAAATTTGGAAAGTTGTAATAAGCTGTATTTGAATTTCCGCTGCTCTGAGATTGATGTTGATTTTAGTTATCAGCTTATGCACTGTCTCACCTGTTTTATGTCAAGTATGTTATTATTATATTTTATTCCATGCGCTGTGAGACATTCTACAGGTCCCTTGATTAGTTCATTCTCTTCTTTCTTTTCTTCTGGCGACCGTTCTGTGCTAGCTGGGCATGTGTACAGCGCACTTTTGGAGGAAATGCAGGCTGGTGCGGGGCGGGCCGTCACACTTGGTATCAGAGCCAGGTTGCGTAGTTAACCTGGGGAAGTTATCAGGGAGGGATAATATACGTATATGAGAGAGCGTATTTGTGATTACTTTGGTTTTTAAAAGCTATATATATATACTATTAGTAGTATAAGGATGAAGTCGTACTGCACTAGCACCACTATGGAGTCGTTAATCATTTCCTTTTTCAGATTGACGATGAGCCGATATGTTAGAGGTACCGGTAGGGGAGCCAATAATGGGAATGCTGCTGACATGAGGACGATGTTTACTGACCTCATGAGAGAGATGCTTAGAGATGTACAGAGGGCAGCTCCCAATGGTGGAAATGGTGGTGGTCCCATAGTGCAGGCGCCAAGAGTCGACTTCGCCAAGCTGAATAAGGATTATACTAGCCTTGGTGGGAAGCCGTTCCACGGAACGGAGTCGGCCACGGATGTTCAAGATTGGTTGGATAGTTGCGAACGTATCTTCGAGGATTTGGGTATCGAAGATGCGATGAAGAGAAAGCTAGCGTCCCGTCGGCTGCAAGGGCGGGCAATGAATTGGTGGAATGCTATAAAGGCAGCTACTCCCGAAGATCAGATTACTTGGGAGCAGTTTAAGGCTCGCTTTAGTGAGAAGTTCATTCCAGCTGCTCAGAAGTCAGTGTTGTTTAAGAAATTCTTGGAGCTCAAGCAGAATGGCAGAGCTGTCTCGGAGTACATTGCTGAATTCGACACTTTGTCAAAGTATGGGTTATCTCTTATTGACACTGCCGAGAAAAAGAATGAGAAATTCATAACTGGGTTAGATCAGTACTTAGGGGAAAGGCTTATTAACCACATCGACGAGACGTTTGAGTCGATTGTGGGGAAAGCATTAAGATCAGAGAGTCTCTACCCTAAGCTGAAGACTGAGGTTGCATCCGCAGATGAGCCAAAGCCACAAGTAAGTGGTGGAGGCAAGGGTGGTTCCCAGAATAAAAGAAAGCAGAACCAGACTAAGGATGGCCAGAAGAAAAAGAATAAGCAAGATGTGGAGTGCTTCAGCTGTGGTAAGAAGGGCCATTATGCTAGTAATTGTCGGGCCAAGCCAGCGGATAGGAAGTGCTTCAACTGTGGCCAAATGGGACATCACAAGGACAAGTGTCCACAGCCCCCTAAAGAAAAGCAAATGGTGAAAGCATACGCTCTTAATGCTATTCCTTCTTCGTCGAATGCCCCAACAGCGGCGGAGAAGGGAAAGAATGTTGTCATTCAAGGTATGCTTTCTGTTTATGATGTTCCTGTTAGAGTTTTGTTTGATACCGGAGCTTCCAGTTCTTTCATATCTAGTGACCTGGTAGATAGGTTGGGATTGGAGCCCGAGATTGTCGATAGACCTTTAGTAGTGACGAACCCGATTGGTGGTTCGACTAGCCTTAGCATGATTTGTCGTAATGTGGTCTTATCGAGTCATGGATGCATGTTTGTTTGTGATTGCTTTGTTTTGGGCTTTACTGGGTTTGGCATTATTTTTGGAGTAGATTGGCTCCAAAGATACGGGGTGGTGGTAGACTGTGAGGGCTTGTTGGTGACAGCTAGAGCGGATGGTGGGCGGAGGATAGTGTTTGGTGGTCTACCCAGTAAGGGGGTATTGGCTAGTTTTCTAAACTCCCTCGACATTCCGCATAGTGAGTTGTCAGGTTTGCCCGTGGTTGGCCAGTATCCGGATGTTTTCGAAGAAGTGACCGGACTTCCACCACACCGAGAGATTGAGTTTCATATTGATTTAGTAAAAGATGCCAGACCTATAGTGATGCCACTTCGTCGTATGGCACCAAGGGAGCAGCGAGAGCTCGAGGTGCAAGTCAGTGATCTTTTGAAGAAGGGATTTATCAGAAGGAGTGTTTCTGAATGGGGAGCACCAGTTGTGTTTGCTACCAAGGCGGATGGTTCCCTTCGTTTGTGTGTAGACTACCGCGAGTTGAATAAAGTGACGAGGAAGAATAAGTATCCTCTACCGCGGATAGATGATTTGTTCGATCAGTTGAGTGGCGTGAGAATATTTTCTCAGTTGGATCTCGCGACAGGTTTTCATCAGCTTAGAGTGGAAGCTGAGAGTATAGCTAAAACGGCATTTCGGACGCCGTCTGGGTTTTATGAGTGGTTGGTCATGCCATTCGGGCTGACCAATGCCCCAGCATATTTTGTGGATCTTATGAATAGGGTATTCAGAGATCAGTTGAATAAGTTTGTCCTTGTGTTCGTTGATGATATTTTGGTCTATTCGAGGACAGAGGAAGAACACAAGGAACATTTAAGAGTAGCGATGGAGGTGTTGAGAAAACACCAATTGAAAGCAAAGTTTTCTAAGTGTCACTTCTGGAAGAGGGAAGTGAGGTTCTTGGGCCATGTCGTATCAGAGAATGGTATTGCCGTGGACCCAGCAAAGGTGGCTACGGTACAGGATTGGCCCACGCCCAAGAATGCAACAGATGTAAGAAGTTTCTTGGGATTAGCTGGATATTATCGTAAGTTTATCCAAGGTTTCTCCAAGATAGCAGCACCATTGACCCAGTTGACCAAGAAGAATCAAGCTTTTGTCTGGGATGAAAGGTGCGGGAATGCATTCAAAAGTCTAAAGGACAAGTTGACAAGCGCACCAGTGTTAGTCATTCCTAAGGGTGATGAAGAGATGACGGTATACACGGACGCCTGTGGTACCGGACTGGGTGCTTTATTGATGCAAGGCGGTAGGGTTGTAGCTTACGCAAGTCGGCAATTGAAACCGCACGAGAAAAGATACCCTACCCATGATTTAGAATTGGCAGCGATCGTGTTCGCGTTAAAGATGTGGAGACACTATCTCTTGGGAGAAAGATTTGAGCTATTTACAGATCATAAGTCGTTAAAGTATCTATTCTCCCAGAAGGATTTAAATCTCCGTCAGCAGAGATGGTTAGAGTTCTTAGCTTCCTATGATTTTGACATCGCATACACACCAGGAAAGGCCAATGCGGTGGCTGATGCATTGAGCAGAAGATATGCCAGCCTAGGGGCTATGTTCCTTGAATGGAAGCAACTGGAGTTTATCGCGGGGTTTGATTTCAGACCAAAGTGCGAATTGGACCCAGAAATGTTAGCAAGTTTGACGATCAGACCCACTTTGATTGAACGGATTGGCTCTAGTCAGAGGGACGATCCTAACCTATTGGAAATCATCTCCAAGTTAGAGATGGGTATCGATGAGGAGGTGAACAAGTATAGGCTTGATCGAGATAGATGGCTTAGAAAGAATGGAAAGCTTGTTGTACCCAATGTCAATGGATTAAGGGATGAAGTGCTTAGAGAATGTCATCACTCAAAGCTGACTATACACCCCGGTGGTAATAAGATGTATCGAGATATGAAGCAGACCTACTACTGGGAAGGGATGAAAAGAGACGCTGGGAAGTTTATATCCAAATGCATGAATTGCCAGTTAGTTAAAGCCGAGCAAAAGAAACCTAGTGGCTTGTTACAGCCATTAGAAATTCCCGAATGGAAATGGGAGCAAGTCTCGATGGATTTCATCGATGGTTTACCAAGGACAAGATCGGGATATGACAGCATTTGGGTAATTGTAGATCGACTGACTAAAAGTGCAAGGTTTATACCAGTCAAATCGACCAGAAAGGCGGCTAAGTTAGTAGAATTGTATATGAAGTGGGTAGTGAGATTTCATGGAGTACCTAAAAGCATTGTGAGCGACCGAGACCCGTTGTTCACTAGTGGGTTTTGGAGGAGCTTACAAGAGGCTCTAGGGTCGGAGTTACATCTCAGTACCGCATATCATCCTCAGACCGACGGTCAGATGGAGAGGGTGAACCGTATTTTGGAAGATCTCTTGAGAGCATGTATATTGGATTTTGGAGGATCATGGGATGACCATTTGCATCTAGTAGAGTTTGCATATAATAATAGCTACCAATCCAGTATCGGTATGGCTCCGTTTGAAGCTTTGTACGGAAGGCCGTGTAACTCACCATCATGTTGGATAGAGACTGGCGAGAAGTTTATGCTTGGACTAGATGTGGTGAGGGAAACCTCAGATAAGATCAAGATCATTCAACAACGAATGAAGGCAGCCCAAGATAGGCAGAAAAGTTATGCTGATAAGAGAAGAAGAGACTTAAAATTCTCCGTTGGCGACTTGGTGCTTGTCAAGATTTCTCCGTTGAAGAGCGTAATACGATTTGGCAGGAGAGGCAAGTTGGCACCAAGATTTGTTGGCCCATTCCCTGTTCTTGAACTAGTCGGGAATTTGGCATATAGAATTGACTTACCAGAGAAGATGGCGGGAGTTCATAACGTATTTCATGTTTCCCAACTAAGGAAGTTCATTCACGACTCAGATATGACTATTTCACCTGATCAGTTAGAGGACTTCGAAGTAGAACCCGAGGCGGTTGGGAACCGCAAGCAGGCCCATATTGTCGAGTACGACATGAAGCAACTTCGAAGGAAGGCGGTGAAGCTAGTCAAGGTACAGTGGAGCGAGGACGAGAGTGATTGTACTTGGGAAACAGAGGAGGACATAAGGAAGAAGTATCCAGAACTCTTTGTCTGGTAAGATTTTGACTTCGATTTAGTTTTCCGCATGCTAGGATAGGCTTGTTTGCTTGTTTTGCATATTTGATTGTTGTATATGGTTGTTAGGCATGCGGGATCCCTTGTATGTTTTGGGTTAAGGAATTTCGGGGGCGAAATTTCTTAAGGGGGGGAGAGTGTAACGACCCGCATTCTACGCATCATAGGATCGTAGAATATTTATTTCTTTCACATACGAAGTCGTATGGTCATGTAACTTTGGGGGACGACTATTGGGGTCATTTCCCATGTTCATGATTTTTCCCTATTTTTAAATGACCATTTTACCCCTAGTTGGCACTGTTTTGGCCATAACTTTTGACTGGAAATGAATTTTGACCTGAAACCACTTCCATTGGCTCCGGATGATGGTTTCTCTTTCCGTACAGTGGTCACATTATCCAAACGGACTCACCGTTTGGGAGATATGGCTGAAACAAGTTTCATATGGTTAAAAACAGCTTAATTGGGCTTAACCGGGTGATTAGCAGCTAGGCCCAAGGGGAATTTCGGGTTTAGGGGTATATGGAGGCTGATTAGGGTTAGAAAACATTTCTTTAGACATTTTCCAGCCGCCACTTTCATTTCTCTTGACCTAGCCATGGCCTCCACTCTCTAAATCTCTCTAAAACACCCAAAAATCACTTTCTAACTGGAGATTAGGCATAGCAAACATCGAATCAAGGAGTATTAGCACAAGAACCGAGGTGGAGCTGCTGTGTAAGATTGGGAACAACGCCAAATCAGATAATATTTCAGTTTTGGGGTTCTAGTTGTGGCAAAGGTGAGTGATTTGCATAGTTTTTGCACTAATTACGGTGATTAAGGGTAATTAGTGAAGATTAGAGAATTTATACGTAAATAAATTCTGGAAAAATTCTTAAAATTATAAAATAATGTTTTAAGGCTCTGTTAGAAATTTGGGTTAATTTCGATGTGTTTTGCTAATCGTATGCTTAAACATGATTAAGAGGGATTATAGGAAAATGTGAGGTTTTGGCCACTTTTGATCCATTTTGATTCATTTAAATTGTTGTTTGTTGCTTGTGGTTGCTGTTATATGTTGCTATGACTCTTTGGTATGCTTTGTGATTGATTCCAATAGTTAGATTGGTCGAAAACGCCGTCGAGAGGCGTGTAAACAGTTGTTGGAAAGTTGCAGAAAACTGCAGGGTATTTGACCGGATCGGATCGGATAAGGGAGACCCGAACCGAACCGATGTAAGGACTCCGACCCGATCCGCTGAAAGATGGTGAGCACGAGATGATGACCAAAGGAGATCTTGAATTGTAGCACCACGCCCCGATCCGACCCGCTTGCACGATCCGAATCCCTCGTGACCAGATAGTGCGACCCGAACCAGTGATGGCGATGCGACTTGGAGACTTCGACCCGACCCGTGTAGTCACTTTCGAACCGAACCGAGCACCACGAGACGACCCGAACCGGAGTTATGCACTGGAGGGGGGCCGCCACGACCTGAGGACCACGATCAGATGGAGATGGGGAACTTGAACCGACCCGACCTGGGGAAGCTCAACACGACCGATCCGAACCAGGAAGGCTTCCACGATCCGACCCGAACGTGAAGGATGATCCGAACCGATCCGAGGTTGATGGCTACGAGCTGGTGACTGCGAACCAAACCAGGAAGTTACAAACAGAATGAAGACTGATCCGGGGTGTGATGACTGAGAACCCGAGATGCAAAGGTAGTCCAAAGGGAAGTTAGAGCTCAGGATCCAGATGGGAACCAACGAGTTCACTTCATGAGTTGGGCTTTGCTGCGGGACGCGTGCCAAGGAGTTATCGACGTCTATAGCTTTGGACCACTATGGTAGGAGGTACGAAGGCGGATTCAGGGCCATTATGGCATCGGTAGAACCAAGGGCTACGACCAATGAAGTGGGTCATTGAAATGTTTGGTCATGACTCCAAGTGTTTGGCTTGGTCATAGCAGTGTTTCTACAAGTCGGGATTCGTCGTTGCCTCAGTTTTGTCTAGTGTTTCAAAGTGGTAGATGTCGTATGCTTTACGCACTGAGTGAGATATGTGAGGATGGTTGCTATGGATGATTTGTTTGCTATCATTGTGACATGCACACCCCACCCCCGTATTCCTACACTATTTATTATGGCACCTTAGAGCATTGTACGGTATGTGGTACTAACTCTTTGGTTGCAGGTCCAGGTTCAGGTATGGTTTAGTATACCTGTTATTGTTCTGTTTAGATGCTTATCGCTCATACCAGGCTTTATGTCTGACCCAGAGTTTTATGTCTCCTCTTATTACTCTGGGTGCTCACACGAGCAGACTAGAGACAGGTTAGCTGGTGATGCACGGGTAGATGATCCGGAGACGAGCAGGAGGCTTCCACGTAAAATATATACATAATATTCTCCCTGTATTGTTGAAGATCACTGCTTGGGCATTGGTGGTGTATCTTCTACTTTAGCTTTCTTTTGTTTGGAGACAGTAAATTTGGAAAGTTGTAATAAGCTGTATTTGAATTTCCGCTGCTCTGAGATTGATGTTGATTTTAGTTATCAGCTTATGCACTGTCTCACCTGTTTTATGTCAAGTATGTTATTATTATATTTTATTCCATGCGCTGTGAGACATTCTACAGGTCCCTTGATTAGTTCATTCTCTTCTTTCTTTTCTTCTGGCGACCGTTCTGTGCTAGCTGGGCATGTGTACAGCGCACTTTTGGAGGAAATGCAGGCTGGTGCGGGGCGGGCCGTCACAAGAATAGTATAATCAAAAATGAAGTATAAGAATAAAATCTAGTAAGAATAGAAAGAGGAAGAATATACGTGTTTAAAGGTGAATCAGTAGTTGTATGGTATTGATTATTCGAGTAAGTAGTCTTGTCTGTTTTGACGTTAAATGTTATTCAGTCAAGGTCTGAGAGGTAATTATACCCCAACTTGGTTGATTTCATGATATACCGATAAGTAGCAAGATTCAGGCTCGAAGATCAATGTGGAATAAGAATTAGTTAAATACTGTATTTGGGTTGTCGTAACGATGTTTTACACAACATCTGTTTTAACCCAAATGAAATGTAAGCTTGGAAATAGAATATAGATTATTTTCTAAGTATAGAAATAAACGAGATTGGAAAAGAGATAAGTAATTGGAATATTTTCCAATTATAAATAACATATATTGTAAGGACCCGTAACTTCCCCGTGAAGGAAAGCACGAATACTTTGAGAACAACACACAAAATAGAACGCAGACGGAAGAACATTTCATTGCTATTACAACAATTCCATCAGATACAAGAATATACAGAGTATAAATGAATAAATTACATTCGATAAATATCAGAGATTTAAATTACATTTAAATACATCGCAGCGGAAAATAATACAAAAGCACAACTAGAAGTAATGCACGGATACAGAGCTTTCCGAGCATCGTTCCAGCTGTAAATCAGGATCCTGTGAATATAAATCTGCAAAACCAAAACTACTAGCTGCCCGTGCAGAAAATAGGGGCACCCAGAGTTTAGGTTAAAACAATAAACTTCAGGTCAGTCATGGGACTGGTGTGAGAACTAAAACAGTTATTAATCTTTATTTTTAAAGTTAGGTAAATCAAGGGACCACGCCGTATAACACGGAACGGGTTTCCTCCCAAGAATACCAGTGCATAAAACAAACAGCGCAATGCTAAATAAAGAAAAATGAAGCTGTTATAAGATCCAGGTCCCATCACACAATGCAACGCAAGCCGGAGGATAGGGTTTTTACCTTATAACAGCCAAAGCATGTTTGATACGTTTAAAACACATTATTTGATACTATTAAAAGTGTATAGTGTCAAAACAATTTCAATCATAAATATCAATCATAGGCGGCATGAATGACCCATACCACTATGTCGCCATACTAGGTTCTACAAATAAAACCGCAATATCACGTATTGGAAATTGGATTTCGTCATGAGCCGAGGCAAGGGGCAAGCTCCTCTCCGCGTTCGAGACACTCTAGCAATGCCTCAGGACCCCACTCTGATCCTTTGGAACCTCCAAGGCCGGTCCTCTCTTACTTTTGAGGATTAATTATTCCTGAACACACGTTTCCCAGTCCTTACAGACCTATATCCGAGGCGCCTCGTATCCAACAACCACACAGGTGAAAAGTATATAAATGTCAGGGCTGGTAGGTCACTGACACCACCCTAGCTAGAAAGAAACGTCGTGCACTCCTTGGGTCCGTATCCCGTTTTTGACTCATACCGAGGTGTGAGGCTCGCGAATTCACGTTATACACAAAGCTACGCCACACAGGCTGTGCTTTGATCATCAACCACAAGACTTTGCTTTTCAACAGAAGCCTTGATCAACTGCCACTTACGCATGCCACACTGGCAATTCACTCCATGCGACTGATGTCCATCGATATACAACCTCTGAGCTCGTACGTCTCAGAGAAGGGCGTTAAGCAAGAGAATAAATTCTCTGCCGCCAAACAGATGTATATTTAATAGAGATCAATCAACACAGAATAAAATCCAATGTCAGACACACAATCCATTTACAAGTTCGTTTTGGGTCTGAACGAAACCGGAGGCACTTTCCTCGCATATCCATCGATCTCCAAATACGTCTGGACGATCACCAACTGTTTCCCTCATCTTGGGTGTACAGCCCAATCAAGATCATCAGTAATCACCCAAACGATGTGAAGACTTCCGGTCTTCAACCACCGTCTTCATCTTCGACATCTCGTCGAATCGGTTATTCAGAATGGGTATAAACCCGGCCTTTCTGAATAACCCACGTATATGATAAACAAATGTTACACAAACACAACAAACGCCTCATTCCAATTCAGAATATTCTTTTATTCACAAAATCACATTTTTAAGGAAAGGTTCCCATTAATTTTATCCAAGATAAATTCTTCTAAATTTATTCTTTAATCTTCCTTTGGATATCATTTCAAACCATTTTATGGTTTTCCAAACTAGTCGGGATTAGCGAACCACACCGAAGTAATTATTTATTTTATTTCCCAATCCCAACCTATTTATCCCATGGAGCAAAACTGGTAATACTCCATATCTAACACCACGGTGTTATCGGTAAAATTAATTACCATTTCACGTTCAAATCTAATTAAAGATTTAACTATCGCTTTGGAGCAAAACTGGTGATACTCCACTCTCGATCACTTTTCAGATTTGATAATTTAAATTATCAATTCACATTTCAATCTAATTAAAGATTCATTAAAACTCCACTTAGTTTTAATCTTTCAAAAATCAACATCCTGCCTTTAACTGGGTTAAAGAACCAATGGCATCTAAAACACGATTCACGATAAACCCAAATCACATTTGATATTAAATACAAGGCTCTGAATAGAAAATATACCGGCTTATATTCAATATCAAATTCTGAAACCAACAAATATCGTATTGGAAATAACGATATAAAATATATCTTTCAAATTCCCATAACAATATCTGTATAGTCACGAATTCCAACATCAAAATATTCCGAAGATAATTTCGATTCAACTCCAGTCCAATCCACGTATTGGGAATATTGATTATTTTTAAAATCACTTTCAAATTCAATTTATTTATTTCAAAAATAAATTGATTTTAATTCTAGTTCAAAACTAGTTCATTTCGATAAAAATCTATTTTTATCCTTTCAAATGTGGAATTCTTCAGCCCAATTTTTCCCAAATCATTTCTTACGATTTCACACAAATTATAGATATTTTTAATAATTTTATCAAGGCCCGTACAGTCGATTTCCATCAATGGCCATCGAACTGCACTTACCGCGACCTTTTCCACATTTGATTTGGACATAATTCCAAATCCAACTGTTAGATTTCAAATTTTTAGTATTCATTGGAAAGCTCTTTTTGATACGAACCCAACGGTTCCGGTTTTAGGAGAATCCGACGGTCGGATCTCCCGCAACGTCAATTCGAAGTCAATGGTCGAAATTCACGAACTGCCGCGGAGCGGCGCATTCTATTCAGGCCATTATATATATATATTATATATATTTCGTCAATTTCCTTTTAAAACGTATTTTATAAATCGTTTTAACTTTGTTTCAAAACCATTTCAACACTATTTCAATTTCTAATCAAAACTGAATATTTTATATCATTACTATACAAATGATAATATTTTCAAAACGTTATATTTTGAAATCACTTCTTTTCTATATTCAGTATAAAAACGAATATAATCGATATAAATATCGTTCACGTCAAAATGGCGCAACTCTAATCAACACGGCTTTATATATTTCAATAATTTGTTATTCTATTCAACAAATGAATATTTATTCTATTCAACACATAAATCTATATTTCTTCCAACACACGACTAATCTCAACACATGAGTACTGTCAACACATCACTATTTTTGTTATGTAAAATATTTTATAAAACTATGGTATCTATCGTTTGATTTTCAATTAGACTTCCACCGTAAAGTAGTTCTAATTTTAAATATGATAAAGATGTAAATTTCATTGTATAAAATATTTCACTCAACACATGAACATCGTCAACACATGACTATTTTTATATTCAACACATGAATTTTCTTTTATAATATTCCTTATTCTCTCGATTGGAATGAGGCCCAATCAATCACCATATAACGTTAATTATATGGATTCCATACAACACATGTATATAATAGCATTGATAACCAATCAACCATCATCCAAAGTGCACCAAACAACTGCATAAGCATCAAATATAAATAATCGACGCTTACACAGTCTGTCGACCAATCGATCGACAATAATTAAATAATTGGGATTAGTGTACGCCAAATATCATCCCAACACCCGTGTGGGGTTTCAAATCAACAAACACATATTTTTGTTTGTGCAGTTGGGCGATGTGTAAAATTTATCGACCCAATCAATATCAGTCAAATCAGTGTATATAAACAAATCGGTCGATTTGTTTATAAATATTTATTTATTCACATTCACGTTAAAAATTATATTTTTAACGATAAAATATTTAATTTCAACACATGAATTCCTATTCAGTTCATTTACACAATAAAAATGTTATTTTCATTTTTATAACATATTTTAGAAAATTTCGGCGGCATAACGGCATGATACTAGAAACGGGACGAGGCCTAGCCTTATCCCCGGTCTAGTGAAGGCCCACGCCATTCACACATCAATCATATCCATTCATTTCACCAAACAATTCAATTCAAACCAAATAATCTAACCAACTACACAACCAAACAATTTTACAAGCAAGCCATCCATGGTCTGTGGATGATGGGTGTCGGGTGCTACTAAGCACCGTCTACATCCTAGTATATATATATATATATATATATATATATATATATATATATATATATATATATATATATATATATATATATAACTAGAAAAAGAGAATTTAGAGTGAGAAGTTCTCACCGACTAGCTAAACCAAACGCTACGACTCTTCTTATGTAGAAATCTTCGTCGTTCTCGCCTTTTGTCACTTTCACCGCCCGTAGTCACTACATATATAAAAATCACATTTTTATATCGTTGCTATGTATATAAAAATCACATTTTTATATTGTTGCTATGTATATAAAAATCACATTTTTATACTACTACTATATAGATAAAAATTCTATTTTTACAACGGTGTTCATATAATAAAGATTATATTTTTATATCGCCACTTATATAAAAATCACATCTTTGCTCCTTTTACATAATAAAGATCAAATCTTTAATCCTTCTATAATGTAAAAATCATATTTTTATCATCTCTATAACATAAAAATCATATTTTTATTAACTTCATATGTCAAAAATCATAGAAGCTTTAAAGCGGAGAAAACTCACTTTTTTTTCTAACGCCTTTTCTGAACTGCTGAATTGTTGTTCGAGCTCCAGACTTCGTATACAAACTCAAATCTTCAATCCATCTTTTTTTCTAGCACAAGCACGCCATTCTGAACAACTTTTGCCTAGTGGTCTTTTCGCCGAAAATGTGCCATTTCGCCGGAAATCGAG
Source organism: Allium sativum (assembly GCA_030737875.1). Lineage (NCBI taxonomy): Eukaryota > Viridiplantae > Streptophyta > Magnoliopsida > Asparagales > Amaryllidaceae > Allium > Allium sativum. The sequence continues at coordinate 554,105,025 of CM060923.1, read as the reverse complement.
AAAAGACAGCATTTTGACAGTGTTTGATCAGCAGACTTCGGACGCGTTTTCCCGACAACTCCGCAATGAAAAATAGGACTTATCATATACCAAATCGAAGAAAATTTCGTGCTCTACAACTTTGGTTTTGAGGAACTTTGGCTATAAACGCACGGTTTGGGAGTTATTCGCGAAATACGGTCAGGGACTTATTTGCAAAACGGGTAATTTTGGTGAAAATGGGTTTTTGGGTGTAGCGGGGCCCACGGCCGGAATTGAGGGGGCTGGAGGGGGGCGCGGGCCTGATGGACGTGGGGGAGGGTGTGGGTGGTGGTGGTGGGGCCCGTGGTGGCCGCGGTGGTGGTGTTTGGGTGTAGGGTTGCAAATTAGAAGAGGGAAAGAGGAGGAGAGAGAGAGGAGGAGGAAGAGGAGGTGGCGCCGGAGGGAGGAGGTGGCGGCCAGAGGTAGTGGTGGCTGTGGAGGAGGGGCGGCAGCCCTCTTGGAGGAGGAGGCCATTTTTTCTTTTTTGAAGAGGAAGAGAGAAGTGAAATTATGAAGAGAGAAATGGAGTAAAAGTGATTATATGCTAGTTTCTCACGTATCGCCCGAACGCTAACGATCTCCAATCGCCGCGGATTTTGGATACGACATAGTAGACGTGAAGACGAGTCCAACGAAACAAGTTTCGTCGAATTCCGAGTTCGTTTGACCGTCCGTTAAAAATCACAAAAATGCTCAGATAAGCTCTAAAAATGCGATTTTGGCGCACCTTTTCTTCTCGCACGCTCACATGCTAACTCAAAAAATCAAGCCCTCTTGGATTTAACCATTATTAGATGATACAAATCTAGAAAAAAAAGTAGAATTGAATTCCGAGGTCGTATAAATAATGTTCCTTTGTAAAATGACTGCTCGCTTTGCCCTGAACTGTTTCAGCTCGCACGGCCACATACTAACTCCGTTCGACGCGCCCTTTGGAACATAACAATAATTTGTCATTATGAATCCATAAAAATTTATCACGTCGAATTCTGAGCTCGTATGCAAAATTTCACTTTTTAAGGGCTATGTTTTGTTAACCGAACAACTCTAGCCCATAGCCACTATTCCAGATATTGGAATATATCGAAGCTTATACTTTTCGGAGTTCTAAACGACATTTTGAACTCAATGGAAGTGGTTTCGAGTCCAAATTCATCCGTATGCAAAATATGACTTTTTGGCGCCGCATATAATTTACATAGCGACTATTCTGAATTTTCAACTGGGCATAACTTTTGATTCCCGCTATGAAATTTCGATTTTTCGGATTCGTTGGAAAGATATTATCAATTAGATCCTATTATTTTTGGTTTCGCTAAAATCCGGTTTATTTTGCACCCCGTACATTCAATTGAAGTTTGAAATCGAATTATCGAACTACCGCGCCATTTTCAATTCTATTTATAATTATATATAATTATTTATATTCTAACGACGGTTTATATAAATATACACGTTCTAATTCTATATCCAAAATAAATTTTCGTCGTTATTATTTAAAATAGTTCATTTTAAATATTCAAAATTCATTAAAATTGCAAAAATAAAAATTTTAAACTGGCCCGGATTTTCCGGGTTATTACATATATTTTCTAAAGTTTAGAAAATAAAAAGAAGGCGATATATGGAAATGTTTTCCAAATAACGTATAAGGCCAATATGGTTATTGAAAATAGTTGGTTAACAAATATTGATCAGAAATAGAGAAGAGATTTAATTAATGGAATATTAATTAAAGGTTCAGTGATTGTTGGATGTTTGGATGAACACTTGTTTTATTCGATAGTTAAATCATCGACTATCGAAACACTTGTTTTATTCGATAGTTAAATCATCGACTATCGAAACACTTGTTTTTATTCGATAGTTAAATCACAGACTATCGAAGTTTTGACCATCGTTGTCAATGTGGAGAGACCGGTTGGATTATTATCCGAAGAACCACTCCATATCGGCAGTAGCGTGCGAATCAGATTATATAAAGATAATCGAAGACGGAGTAGAGTGCAAGGACTTTTTCTATAAATAGAAATAGTGCTTTCAGTTCATCCTGTTCCTGGGTGACTTGTATGGATGAATGTCTGACAGAGTATTTCCAGAAAGGTCACGTACATTGATTTCTTCAACTGTACCAAGAGTGGAAGCGGAGAAGGAAACTTCTTTTAGCCGACACGTAATGTACTGTTGTAGACGTCAATTAGTGATTTTCGATGGATCTGACGATGTGACATTCGAAGTGAATCTTGTGTGATGATAAAGCGTAGCTTCTAGCCTCATCAACCGGTAAATGACAGAAATCGGGCAGGCAACATGGCTATGTAGGTCGCACCTATTAGGATGTATAATCACCTGATCTAGAGTTTCATTTACTTCTAAAAATCTATTGTCGATGCTGACTGTAATAATCCGAAAATGCGAGCCAGTTTGAAATTTTTATTTTGGCAATTTTAGCGAATTTTAATTATATAAAATAGATTATTTTAAATAATATCGACGAGAAATTTATTTTGAATAGAATTCGACGTATATATTATACGCGTCGTCGTTAGAATATAAATAATTATATATAATTATAAATAGAATTGAAAATGGCGCGGTAGTTCGATAATTCGATTTCAAACTTCAATTGAATGTACCGGGTGCAAAACAATCCGGAATTTAGTGAAACCAAAAACATTAGGATCTATTTGTGAATATCTTTCCAACGAATCCGAAAAATCAAAATTTCGTTGCGAGAATCAAAAGATATGTCCAGTTGAAAATTCTGAATAGTCGCTATGGAATTCAGGCCCTTAAAAATAGACATTTTGCAAATGACCTCGGATTTCGACGAAACCACTTTTGTTGGGTCCGTGATGTCAAATTATTGCTAGGTTTCAAATTTCATAATTTTTCGAATCAATATGTGAGCGTGGCAAAGGAAAACGCGTTTGACCAGTTTTAGTTGATTTTAATCGACTGGAAAATGGCCATTTTTCTAACGGTCTCAGAATTCGACGAAACTAGTTTTGTTAGGACCGTATCGTCAATACGAAGCTAGAAAATATTTTTCTGGAATTTTTCTAGTTAGTATGTGACCCCGGTAATTTGAAATGTACGTTTAAAATTCAATATAGTGATTTAAATGTAAATTTAACGGAAACTGATTGTAACAGTCGAATCAGCTGACGATACATATCCCATTGTGTTCGGAATGGGGGTAGAACGCTATGGACGACAGGCGGTGGACCTCGTTTCGAGGCCATATGTAAAAGTCAACTATTTGCAAATAAAATAATTAAATAATTAAAAAAATAATAATAATAATAAAAACCCCCTTTCCTTTATCAGCCGTGCCCCCCCCCCCCCTTATAATTTCAGAAATCAAAAAAAAAAAAAAAGGAAAATCGCAACCACCGACGCCCCTCAGCGGATCGCTGCTCCGCCCCCGCCCTAGCCGCCGTATGTCGCACCACCTCCGATCTCCACCATCGTTCTCCGCCTCGCTCCCTCCCTCCTATGCTCGCACGCGCCCCTGGAACCCGAGCCTCCCCCTAATCGAAACCCTGGACCACCGCGAAGCCCCGACGCCATCGTGGGTCCCCTGGCCACCTCCTCCGCCTGCTGCGTCGTGGCAGCGCCCTCCCCGACCCCCACTCCGACCATCGACGACCATCCACCGCCTCCACCGCTGTTCAAAAGCACACGACAACCCCCTCCTTCAACCAAGAACTGTAAGCCTTGTTTTTATGTATTATTTATTTATTTAAATAGGTTTAAACTCAGATTTTTATAGGTTAAAAACTCAGATCTTTTATATTTATAATGTTAAGATTTTTATATGTAGGAAAGATCATATTTTTAAATAAGGAAAGGCGAAATTTTTATAATATAGAGAAGGTAAAAATATAATTTTTATATAGAAAGTAGCGATATAAAAATATAATCTTTACTATATAGAAATATTAAAAATATGATTTTTATATTTTTAAAGTATTAAAAATATAATCTTTATAGGATAGAGAATATAAAAATATCATCTTTGTGTATGTAACGAAATAAAAATCTGATTTTTATTTTATATACGTTGAGATAAAGTGGTAATTTTTATAAAGGCGAAAACTTTATTTTTGAAAGGAGAAAACTTTATTTTTATAAAGGCGAAAACTTTATTTTTATAAAGGCGAAAACTTTATTTTTGAAAGGAGAAAACTTTATTTTTATAAAGGCGAAAACTTTATTTTTATAAAGGCGAAAACTTTATTTTTGAAAGGCGAAAACTTTATTTTTATAAAGGCGAAAACTTTATTTTTATAAAGGCGAAAACTTTATTTTTGAAATGGAATTTTTATCTATATGACACCAAAGTAAAAATTCGATTTTTATATATTGAATAGCATAGTAAAAATTCGATTTTTAAATATATGAAGTAATTATAAAAATATGACTTTTAAATTGAAAGTGAATAAATAAAAATGTGATTTTTATTTTAAAGACATCGAAATATAAAAATGTGTGATTTTTATATATATAGTGACTACGGGCAACGAAGATGACGAAGATGGGATAAGGAAGAAGATTTCTATAAAGGAAGTGCCATGAAGTTGGATAGCTAAAAGTGAGAATTTCTCACCTTTCAATTTCATTTCTATTTATATATATATACTAGGATGCAGACGGTGCTTAGTAGCACCCGACACAATCGTCCACAGACCATGGACTTGTTTGTTTGGTTGCATAGCTTAGTTATATGATTTGATTTGAATTTGGTTGTTTGGTGAATTTGATTGATGTGTGAATGGCGTGGGCCTTCACTAGACCGGGGATAAGGCTAGGCCTCGTCCCGTTTCTAGTATCGTGCCGTTATGCCGCCGAAATTTTCTAAAATATGTTAGAAAAATAAAAATATCATTTTATTGATTGTTTTATCGTTAAAAAAATATAATTTTTAACGTGAAAGCGGATAAATGAATATTTATAAACAAATCGGCCGATTTGTTTATATACACTGATTTGACTGATATTGATTGGGTCGATAAATTTTACACATCGCCCAACTGCACAAATAAAATCTGTGGTTGATTGTTTGAAACCCCACACGGGTGTTGGGATGAAATTTGAAGTTCACTCATCCTGATTGATTAAATATGTCGATCGATTGATTGACAGGCTGTTATAAGCATTGGACATCTATATTTGATGCTTATACAGTGTAGTGCACTTTGGTTGATAGTTGATTATTTTTCAATGCTATTATATACATGTGTTGTATGGAATCCATATAATTAACGTTATATAGTGATTGATTGGGCCTCATTCCAATCGGGAAAATAATGAATATTATAAAAGAAAATTCATGTGTTGAATATAAAAATAGTCATGTGTTGACGAGGTTCATGTGTTGAGTGAAATATTTTAAATAATAAAAATTACATCTTTATCATATTTACGATTAGAATCTACTTTACGGTGGAGTCTAATTAAAATCAAACGATAGATACCATAGTTTTATAAAATATTTTACATAACAAAAATAGTGAGGTGTTGACAGTACTCATGTGTGGAGATTAGTCGTGTGTTGAAAGAAATATAGATTCATGTGTTGAATAGAACAAATATTCATTTGTTGAATAGAATAACGAATTATTGAAATATAAAGCCGTGTTGATTAGTGATGCGTTATTTTGACGCGAACGATGTTTATATCGATTTTATTCGTTTTATAATGAATATTGAAAAGTCATTTCAAAATTTAACATTTTGAAAGGAATCAAATTGAATTAGATTAAAATTCAAATGGAAATTTTATTGAATCAATTTGAAATGAATTCGAATCGAATAGAAAATGAATTCGATTCGAAGTGAATAGAAAGTGAATTTGAATTGAATAGAAATGAATTGAATTGAAAACGATTTCGAAATGAATTGAAAACTAATTCAAATTGATTTGAAAGCGAATTGAAATGAATTCAAATTGAATTGAAATTTGAATTGAATAGAAATGAATTTTAAAACGAATTTATAAAGAAGAATTCAATTTTGATTTGAATTGAAAAGGAAGTTGAAATTGTTTTGAAACGAATTTAAAACGATTTATAAAATACGTTTTAAAAGGAAATCGATGAAATATATAATATATATATTATATATATATAATGGCCTGAATAGAACGCGCCGCGCCGCGGCAGTTCGTGAATTTCGACCATTTATTTCAAACGGACATTGCGGGAGATCCGACCGTCGGATTCTCCTCAAACCGGAACCGTTGGGTTCGTATCGAAAAGAGCTTTCCAATGAATATTAGAAATTTGAAATCTAACGGTTGGATTTGGAATTATGTCCAAATCAAATTCGAAAAAGGTCGCTGTAAGTGCAGTTCGATGGCCGTTGATGGAAATCGACTGTACGGGCCTTGATAAAATTATTAAAAATATCTATAATTTGTGTAAAATTATAATATGTGAATTGGAAAGAATTGGGCTGGAAAATTCCACATTTGAATAGGTAAAAATAGATTTCTATCGAAATGAACTAGTTTTGAACTAGAATTAAAACCAATTTATTTTTGAAATAAATAAATTGAATTTGAAAGTGATTTTAAAAATAATCAATATTCCCAATAAGTGGATTGGACTGGAGTTGAATCGAAAATATCTTCGGGATATTTCGATGTTGGATTTCGTGACTATACAGATATTGTTATGGAAATTTGAAAGATATATTTTATATCGTTATTTCCAATACGATATTTGTTGGTTTCAGAATTTGATATTGAATATAAGCCGATATATTTTCTATTCAGAGCCTTGTATTTAATATCAAATGTGATTTGGTTTGTCGTGAATCGTGTTTTTGATGACATTGGTTCTTTAACCCAGTTAAAGGCAGAATATTGATTTTTGAGAAGATTAAAACTAAGTGGAGTTTTAATGAATCTTTAATTAGATTAAAAATGTGAATTGATAATTTAAATTATCAAATCTGAAAAGTGATCGAGAGTGGAGCATCACCAGTTTTGCTCCAAAGCGATAGTTAAATCTTTAATTAGATTTGAACGTGAAATGGTAATTAATTTTACCGATAACACCGTGGTGTTAGATATGGAGTATCGCCAGTTTTGCTCCATGGGATATATAGGTTGGGATTGGGAAATAAACTAAATAATTACTTCGGTGTGGTTCGTTAATCCCGACTAGTTTGAGATGATATCCAAAGGAAGATTAAAGAATAAATTTAGAAGAATTTATCTTTGATAAAATTAATGGGAACCTTTCCCTAAGAATGTGATTTTGTGAATAAAATAATATTCTGAATTGGAATGAGGCGTTTGTGGTGTTTGTGTAACATTCGTTTATTATATACGTGGGTTATTCAGAAAGGCCGGGTTTATACCCATTCTGAATAACCGATTCGACGAGATGTCGAAGATGAAGACGGTGGTTGAAGACCGGAAGTCTTCACATCGTTTGGGTGATTACTGATGATCTTGATTGGGCTGTACACCCAGGATGAGGGAATCAGTTGGTGATCGTCCAGACGTACTTGGAGATGGATGGATATGCGAGGAAAGTGCCTCCGGTTTCGTTCAGACCCAGAACGAACTTGTAAATGGATTGTGTGTCTGACATTGGATTTTATTCTGTGTTGATTGATCTCTATTAAATATACATCTGTTTGGCGGCGGAGAATTTATTCTCTTGCTTAACGCCCTTCTCTGAGACATACGAGCTCAGAGGTTGTATATCGATGGACATCAGTCGCATGGAGTGAATTGCCAATGTGGCATGCGTAAGTGGCAATTGATCAAGGCTTCTGTTGAAAAGCAAAGTCTTGTGGTTGATGATCAAAGCACGGCCTGTGTGGCATAGCTTTGTGTATAACATGAATTCGCGAGCCTCACACCTCGGTATGAGTCAAAAACGGGATACGGACCCAAGGAGTGCACGACGTTTCTTTCTAACTAGGGTGGTGTCAGTGACCTACCAGCCCTGACATTTATATACTTTTCACCTGTGTGGTTGTTGGATATGAGGCGCCTCGGATATAGGTCTGTAAGGACCGGGAAACGTGTGTTCAGGAATAACTAATCCTCAAAAGTAAGAGAGGACCGGCCTTGGAGGTTCCAAAGGATCAGAGTGGGGTCCTGAGGCATTGCTAGAGTGTCTCGAACGCGGAGAGGAGCTTGCCCCTTGCCTCGGCTCATGACGGAATCCAATTTCCAATACGTGTATTGCGGTTTTAATTGTAGAACTAGTATGGTGACATGATAGATGGTACCCATGCCGCCTATGATTGATATTTATGATTTGAATTGTTTTGACACTATACACTTATTGTAGTATCAAATAATGTGTTTTAAACGTATCAAGCATGCTTTGGCTATTATAAGGGAAAACCCTATCCTCCGGCTTGCGTTGCATTGTGTGATGGGACCTGGGTCTTATAACAGCTTCATTTTTCTTTATTTAGCATTGCGCTATTTGTTTTATGCACTGGTATTCTTGGGAGGAAACCCGTTCCGTGTTATACGGCGTGGTCCCTTGATTTACCTAACTTTAAAAATAAAGATTAATAACTGTTTTAGTTCTCACACCAGTCACATGACTGACTTGGAGTTTATTGTTTTAACCTAAACTCTGGGCGCCCCTATTTTCCGCACGGGCAGCTAGTAGTTTTGGTTTTGCAGATTTATATTCACAGGGCCCTGATTTACAGCTGGAACGATGCTCGGAAAGCTCTGTATCCGTGTATCACTTCTAGTTGTGTTTGTATATTTTTCCGCTGCTATGTAATTTATTGTAATCTCTGATATTTGTCGAATGTAATTTAATCATTTATACTCTGTATATTCTTGTATCTGATGGAATTGTTGTAATAACAATGAAATGTTCTTTCGTATGCGTCCTTTTGTGTGTTGTTCTCAAAAGTATTCGTGCTTTCCTTTACGGGGAAGTTTGGGTCGCTTCATTTGGTATCAGAGCTTTGGTTTACAGAGCTCGAGAACAAGACACATTAGAACCATACGAAAGAATTCATCAGATATTGGATTAGTAATATCCAATTAGAATGGCTCGTTAGAGATAGGATCAGTAGTATCCTAGAACGAGTGTGAAGAGTATATTTTTTCAAATGAAAACAATTTTGTTTTGAAAATTTAAATCGTCTTACACGTATTTGAATATTTATTTATTTTGAATATGGACAATCGAGTATATAAAGATTTCGCGTATACGCGTCATGAACGTATATTCGAAGTTTTAATATACTGGGTAGATATAGAATCACATTCTAGACATCCGGGGATGATTCTGATGATGGTGCATCATCATCAGTATTCATATTCGAATTTCGAAGGTGTGATTTTCTATATATTTCCATTAGACTGGTGTGAGAACCAAAACTTATATAGTTAGAACACTTTGTTGTGAATTGGCATCAAAACATGATTTTTTGTATATATATCAAATTTATGAATTTGAAACTCTAATTCACTAATTGATTGATGTTTGTGTTGGTTGTTTATTTGTTTGCTAATTTTTAACCATTTATGCGTAATTGAATCGAATATTGAATTGTATTGAAAATTGGTTGCGTTTGCTTGCATATACATATATATCATTGAACAGGTCATAGCAAGGAGGCTAGAGAAGAGAATAAAATTTGTTTGCCCGACAAATAGGTACATGTTTACTACATAATTTCCTGTTTTGTTTGGGTGATGATGATTTTGTGAGCCTATTGGCTAGCCGCTTGGCTTTTTCTTTTTCTTTTTGAGATCTGAAGGACCGGGGAAGCTATTTGAAATTCCCCGATGCTCCCGGTGCAGGGGAGGTTATGGCGAAATTTTTCGAAAATTTAGGGTGTTAGCCAAATTTTTGTAATTTTTGAAAATTCTCAGAAACTGAAAAGTTGGAGAATGGAAGCCAGACCGAATGTAGAGCTTATTGATCAAACCACTTTCGACTTTATTCCTTTTCGGGGACGAAAAGTTTAAAGTGGGGGAGATTGTAATAACCCGAAAATGCGAGCCAGTTTGAAATTTTTATTTTGGCAATTTTAGCGAATTTTAATTATATAAAATAGATTATTTTAAATAATATCGACAAGAAATTTATTTTGAATAGAATTCGACGTATATATTATACGCGTCGTCGTTAGAATATAAATAATTATATATAATTATAAATAGAATTGAAAATGGCGCGGTAGTTCGATAATTCGATTTCAAACTTCAATTGAATGTACCGGGTGCAAAACAATCCGGAATTTAGTGAAACCAAAAACATTAGGATCTATTTGTGAATATCTTTCCAACGAATCCGAAAAATCAAAATTTCGTAGCGAGAATCAAAAGATATGTCCAGTTGAAAATTCTGAATAGTCGCTATGGAATTCAGGCCCTTAAAAATAGACATTTTGCAAATGACCTCGGATTTCGACGAAACCACTTTTGTTGGGTCCGTGATGTCAAATTATTGCTAGGTTTCAAATTTCATAATTTTTCGAATCAATATGTGAGCGTGGCAAAGGAAAACGCGTTTGACCAGTTTTAGTTGATTTTAATCGACTGGAAAATGGCCATTTTTCTAACGGTCTCAGAATTCAACGAAACTAGTTTTGTTAGGACCGTATCGTCAATACGAAGCTAGAAAATATTTTTCTGGAATTTTTCTAGTTAGTATGTGACCCCGGTAATTTGAAATGTACGTTTAAAATTCAATATAGTGATTTAAATGTAAATTTAACGGAAACTGATTGTAACAGCCGAATCAGCTGACGATACATATCCCATTGTGTTCGGAATGGGGGTAGAACGCTATGGACGACAGGCGGTGGACCTCGTTTCGAGGTCATATGTAAAAGTCAACTATTTGCAAATAAAATAATTAAATAATTAAAAATAAAAAATAAAAAAAATAATAATAACCCCCTTTCCTTTATCAGCCGCGCCCCCCCTTATAATTTCAGAAATCAAAAAAAAAAAAAAAGGAAAATCGCAACCACCGACGCCCCTCAGCGGATCGCTGCTCCGCCCCCGCCCTAGCCGCCGTATGTCGCACCACCTCCGATCTCCACCATCGTTCTCCGCCTCGCTCCCTCCCTCCTATGCTCGCACGCGCCCCTGGAACCCGAGCCTCCCCCTAATCGAAACCCTGGACCACCGCGAAGCCCCGACGCCATCGTGGGTCCCCTGGCCACCTCCTCCGCCTGCTGCGTCGTGGCAGCGCCCTCCCCGACCCCCACTCCGACCATCGACGACCATCCACCGCCTCCACCGCTGTTCAAAAGCACACGACAACCCCCTCCTTCAACCAAGAACTGTAAGCCTTGTTTTTATGTATTATTTATTTATTTAAATAGGTTTAAACTCAGATTTTTATAGGTTAAAAACTCAGATCTTTTATATTTATAATGTTAAGATTTTTATATGTAGGAAAGATCATATTTTTAAATAAGGAAAGGCGAAATTTTTATAATATAGAGAAGGTAAAAATATAATTTTTATATAGAAAGTAGCGATATAAAAATATAATCTTTACTATATAGAAATATTAAAAATATGATTTTTATATTTTTAAAGTATTAAAAATATAATCTTTATAGGATAGAGAATATAAAAATATCATCTTTGTGTATGTAACGAAATAAAAATCTGATTTTTATTTTATATACGTTGAGATAAAGTGGTAATTTTTATAAAGGCGAAAACTTTATTTTTGAAAGGAGAAAACTTTATTTTTATAAAGGCGAAAACTTTATTTTTATAAAGGCGAAAACTTTATTTTTGAAAGGAGAAAACTTTATTTTTATAAAGGCGAAAACTTTATTTTTATAAAGGCGAAAACTTTATTTTTGAAAGGAGAAAACTTTATTTTTATAAAGGCGAAAACTTTATTTTTATAAAGGCGAAAACTTTATTTTTATAAAGGCGAAAACTTTATTTTTGAAATGGAATTTTTATCTATATGACACCAAAGTAAAAATTCGATTTTTATATATTGAATAGCATAGTAAAAATTCGATTTTTAAATATATGAAGTAATTATAAAAATATGACTTTTAAATTGAAAGTGAATAAATAAAAATGTGATTTTTATTTTAAAGACATCGAAATATAAAAATGTGTGATTTTTATATATATAGTGACTACGGGCAACGAAGATGACGAAGATGGGATAAGGAAGAAGATTTCTATAAAGGAAGTGCCGTGAAGTTGGATAGCTAAAAGTGAGAATTTCTCACCTTTCAATTTCATTTCTATTTATATATATATATACTAGGATGCAGACGGTGCTTAGTAGCACCCGACACAATCGTCCACAGACCATGGACTTGTTTGTTTGGTTGCATAGCTTAGTTATATGATTTGATTTGAATTTGGTTGTTTGGTGAATTTGATTGATGTGTGAATGGCGTGGTCCTTCACTAGACCGGGGATAAGGCTAGGCCTCGTCCCGTTTCTAGTATCGTGCCGTTATGCCGCCGAAATTTTCTAAAATATGTTAGAAAAATAAAAATATCATTTTATTGATTGTTTTATCGTTAAAAAAATATAATTTTTAACGTGAAAGTGGATAAATGAATATTTATAAACAAATCGGCCGATTTGTTTATATACACTGATTTGACTGATATTGATTGGGTCGATAAATTTTACACATCGCCCAACTGCACAAATAAAATCTGTGGTTGATTGTTTGAAACCCCACACGGGTGTTGGGATGAAATTTGAAGTTCACTCATCCTGATTGATTAAATATGTCGATCGATTGATTGACAGGCTGTTATAAGCATTGGACATCTATATTTGATGCTTATACAGTGTAGTGCACTTTGGTTGATAGTTGATTATTTTTCAATGCTATTATATACATGTGTTGTATGGAATCCATATAATTAACGTTATATGGTGATTGATTGGGCCTCATTCCAATCGGGAAAATAATGAATATTATAAAAGAAAATTCATGTGTTGAATATAAAAATAGTCATGTGTTGACGAGGTTCATGTGTTGAGTGAAATATTTTAAATAATAAAAATTACATCTTTATCATATTTACGATTAGAATCTACTTTACGGTGGAGTCTAATTAAAATCAAACGATAGATACCATAGTTTTATAAAATATTTTACATAACAAAAATAGTGAGGTGTTGACAGTACTCATGTGTGGAGATTAGTCGTGTGTTGAAAGAAATATAGATTCATGTGTTGAATAGAACAAATATTCATTTGTTGAATAGAATAACGAATTATTGAAATATAAAGCCGTGTTGATTAGTGATGCGTTATTTTGACGCGAACGATGTTTATATCGATTTTATTCGTTTTATAATGAATATTGAAAAGTCATTTCAAAATTTAACATTTTGAAAGGAATCAAATTGAATTAGATTAAAATTCAAATGGAAATTTTATTGAATCAATTTGAAATGAATTCGAATCGAATAGAAAATGAATTCGATTCGAAGTGAATAGAAAGTGAATTTGAATTGAATTGAAAACGATTTCGAAATGAATTGAATTGAAAACGAATTCAAATTGATTTGAAAGCGAATTGAAATGAATTCAAATTGAATTGAAATTTGAATTGAATAGAAATGAATTTTAAAACAAATTTATAAAGAAGAATTCAATTTTGATTTGAATTGAAAAGGAAGTTGAAATTGTTTTGAAACGAATTTAAAACGATTTATAAAATACGTTTTAAAAGGAAATCGACGAAATATATAATATATATATTATATATATATATAATGGCCTGAATAGAACGCGCCGCGCCGCGGCAGTTCGTGAATTTCGACCATTTATTTCAAACGGACATTGCGGGAGATCCGACCGTCGGATTCTCCTCAAACCGGAACCGTTGGGTTCGTATCGAAAAGAGCTTTCCAATGAATATTAGAAATTTGAAATCTAACGGTTGGATTTGGAATTATGTCCAAATCAAATTCGAAAAAGGTCGCTGTAAGTGCAGTTCGATGGCCGTTGATGGAAATCGACTGTACGGGCCTTGATAAAATTATTAAAAATATCTATAATTTGTGTAAAATTATAATATGTGAATTGGAAAGAATTGGGCTGGAAAATTCCACATTTGAATAGGTAAAAATAGATTTCTATCGAAATGAACTAGTTTTGAACTAGAATTAAAACCAATTTATTTTTGAAATAAATAAATTGAATTTGAAAGTGATTTTAAAAATAATCAATATTCCCAATAAGTGGATTGGACTGGAGTTGAATCGAAAATATCTTCGGGATATTTCGATGTTGGATTTCGTGACTATACAGATATTGTTATGGGAATTTGAAAGATATATTTTATATCGTTATTTCCAATACGATATTTGTTGATTTCAGAATTTGATATTGAATATAAGCCGATATATTTTCTATTCAGAGCCTTGTATTTAATATCAAATGTGATTTGGTTTGTCGTGAATCGTGTTTTTGATGACATTGGTTCTTTAACCCAGTTAAAGGCAGAATATTGATTTTTGAGAAGATTAAAACTAAGTGGAGTTTTAATGAATCTTTAATTAGATTAAAAATGTGAATTGATAATTTAAATTATCAAATCTGAAAAGTGATCGAGAGTGGAGTATCACCAGTTTTGCTCCAAAGCGATAGTTAAATCTTTAACTAGATTTGAACGTGAAATGGTAATTAATTTTACCGATAACACCATGGTGTTAGATATGGAGTATCGCCAGTTTTGCTCCATGGGATATATAGGTTGGGATTGGGAAATAAACTAAATAATTACTTCGGTGTGGTTCGTTAATCCCGACTAGTTTGAGATGATATCCAAAGGAAGATTAAAGAATAAATTTAGAAGAATTTATCTTTGATAAAATTAATGGGAACCTTTCCCTAAGAATGTGATTTCGTGAATAAAAGAATATTCTGAATTGGAATGAGGCGTTTGTGGTGTTTGTGTAACATTCGTTTATTATATACGTGGGTTATTCAGAAAGGCCGGGTTTATACCCATTCTGAATAACCGATTCGACGAGATGTCGAAGATGAAGACGGTGGTTGAAGACCGGAAGTCTTCACATCGTTTGGGTGATTACTGATGATCTTGATTGGGCTGTACACCCAGGATGAGGGAATCAGTTGGTGATCGTCCAGACGTACTTGGAGATGGATGGATATGCGAGGAAAGTGCCTCCGGTTTCGTTCAGACCCAGAACGAACTTGTAAATGGATTGTGTGTCTGACATTGGATTTTATTCTGTGTTGATTGATCTCTATTAAATATACATCTGTTTGGCGGCGGAGAATTTATTCTCTTGCTTAACGCCCTTCTCTGAGACATACGAGCTCAGAGGTTGTATATCGATGGACATCAGTCGCATGGAGTGAATTGCCAATGTGGCATGCGTAAGTGGCAATTGATCAAGGCTTCTGTTGAAAAGCAAAGTCTTGTGGTTGATGATCAAAGCACGGCCTGTGTGGCATAGCTTTGTGTATAACGTGAATTCGCGAGCCTCACACCTCGGTATGAGTCAAAAACGGGATACGGACCCAAGGAGTGCACGACGTTTCTTTCTAGCTAGGGTGGTGTCAGTGACCTACCAGCCCTGACATTTATATACTTTTCACCTGTGTGGTTGTTGGATATGAGGCGCCTCAGATATAGGTCTGTAAGGACCGGGAAACGTGTGTTCAGGAATAACTAATCCTCAAAAGTAAGAGAGGACCGGCCTTGGAGGTTCCAAAGGATCAGAGTGGGGTCCTGAGGCATTGCTAGAGTGTCTCGAACGCGGAGAGGAGCTTGCCCCTTGCCTCGGCTCATGACGGAATCCAATTTCCAATACGTGTATTGCGGTTTTAATTGTAGAACTAGTATGGCGACATGATAGATGGTACCCATGCCGCCTATGATTGATATTTATGATTTGAATTGTTTTGACACTATACACTTATTGTAGTATCAAATAACGTGTTTTAAACGTATCAAGCATGCTTTGGCTGTTATAAGGGAAAACCCTATCCTCCGGCTTGCGTTGCATTGTGTGATGGGACCTGGGTCTTATAACAGCTTAATTTTTCTTTATTTAGCATTGCGCTGTTTGTTTTATGCACTGGTATTCTTGGGAGGAAACCCGTTCCGTGTTATACGGCGTGGTCCCTTGATTTACCTAACTTTAAAAATAAAGATTAATAACTGTTTTAGTTCTCACACCAGTCACATGACTGACCTGGAGTTTATTGTTTTAACCTAAACTCTGGGTGCCCCTATTTTCCGCACGGGCAGCTAGTAGTTTTGGTTTTGCAGATTTATATTCACAGGGTCCTGATTTACAGCTGGAACGATGCTCGGAAAGCTCTGTATCCGTGTATCACTTCTAGTTGTGTTTGTATATTTTTCCGCTGCTATGTAATTTATTGTAATCTCTGATATTTGTCGAATGTAATTTAATCATTTATACTCTGTATATTCTTGTATCTGATGGAATTGTTGTAATAACAATGAAATGTTCTTTCGTATGCGTCCTTTTGTGTGTTGTTCTCAAAAGTATTCGTGCTTTCCTTTACGGGGAAGTTCGGGTCGCTTCACTGACCCATTCGAGAAACGGTTGCTGATCCCAATCGTTGGTGATATACATTCGATACACTCAAGCGAAATGAGTGGTCGGTCATGTGTGGTTGAGTTGCAAGATGTTCTTATTGAACTCGGTGTATTCTCCTCTAGAGATATACCAGCGGAAGGTGATTCCATACCTTGTCATAGTTGGAAATCCATTACCCAATACGTGCTTGCGGTTTTGATTGTATATATATGTGGGACGTGAGATGCAAACGTTCCACTAGATTGTTATCTACTTGATTTAGACATTATTATAATATCAAAAGAGTTTTGATATAAAGATAAATCATGTGTTTGGATTCTCATAAGGGAAAAACCCGTTCCGTGTTATACAGCGTGGTCTTATGAGACATCATTTAGTTTTCTGAAACTGTTTTAAACTGTTTACTCATACCAGTCCCATGACTGACCCGGAGTTTACTTTATTGTTTTCCCTAAACTCTTGGGTGCCTAAATTTGTACGGGCAGTCAAGTAGTCGGGAATTTACAGATACTGGAAGAGCTTGGAGCAGGAGGCTTCAGGATCATATAGCTATAGTTATTTCTGCTGTGTTGTAAGTGATGTACTTTGATATTGATGTATATTCAAGTACAGATGTATATTTCAAGTTATGTTATATATATTATATGTTATTCGTTCCGCTGTGAGATTCGTGTTACTCTGATGTTGTGTTCTTCTTCTTCTTCTATTCTAAGTTTCTATCTTATCTATCCTTACCCTCTAACTTCTTTCTATTAATGGTTCGAATTTCCGTGATATTTGGGGTTGGACTTGTGTTTTTGGTCAGCTCAAATTCTACCGGATTTTCGGGTCATTACACTTGTAATAATGATTTTTGATATCAAAGCAAAAGTGGAGTTTTAATAAATCTTTTAAAAAGATTTAATATTTTATTTTCAGAGTTTATCTTTGATAAAATTAATGAGAATCTTTTAAAACGAATATCTTATTAAAAGAATATTCTGAGTTGGAATGTGGCGAATGTGTAATTTTCCAATATTTGCTTTTTAATCACAACATACGCGAGTTATTCAGAAAGACCGGGTTTAACCCATTCTGAATAATCATCACGACGATCAAGAGTCGAAGATGAAGATGGTGGTTGAAGACCAAAGGTTTTCACATTGTTGGAATGATGATGACTGGTATCTTGAATTGGGATTGACCTTCCAAGGCAAGGTATTTAGTAGTGATCGTCCAAACGCATTTGGAGATCGACGGACACGTTGTTTCGCTCAGACCCAGAGCGGACTTGTAAATGGATTGCGTGTCTGACATTGTATTCATTTCTACTGTATGTGTTGAACGCTACTGATTATATATTTATGTTTGGTGGTGAAGAATTTATTCTTTACTTATCACCCTTCTCTAAGACGTATGAGCTTAGAGGTTATATATATATTGGTAGCTGATCAATGATACGATAGGGTCTGACAATGTGACATGCTAAGATGCAAATGATAAAGGCTTTGTTGAAAAGCAGGCCTTGAGGTTGATGATCAATGCACAGTCTATTTAGGCTTAGCTTTGTGTATATCGTGACTTCGCGAGCCTCACACACCGGTTGAGTCTAAAACGGGAGAAGGGAACGCAGGGAGTGCACACGTTTCTTTTTAGCTAGAAGTGGTGTTGGGCTTTAACACGGCCCGGCATTTGCTTATGTGGTTGACGGAATTTTTGCGAGGCCTCGGTTTATTCTTATCGGTCGCCCTCGGCTGATTTGTAGATCCAGTAGGATCGGGGAGCGTGTGTTCAGGCATAACTAATCCACTAAAGTATTTGTGGACCGGCCCTGCTGTATCCAAGGGTTCGCCAGCGTCCAAATCCTGAGGCATTGCTAGAGTGTCTCCAATCGGTCAGGAGCTCCTCTGTAACGTCCCACATTTTGTCGGTTCATATTCGAATATTTAAAACAGTTTAAATATTGAATTCAGAATATAAATGGATTTATATATTAATTAAAAAGAAGTTGAACGTATATAAATATATATTAATTAAAATCGAGCTCAGAACGACCCTGCAATTCGTAATTTAACGTTTTGAACTTCAATTGAGTATACCGGACTCGTTTTGAATCGGATTTCTTCGAAACGAGAAACATTGGAATCTGTTAAACCGTATCTTTCTAACAGAAGTGAAAAACCAAGATTTCGTTGCGTAGATTGCAAGATATGTCCAAATCAAATATTCAGAAAGTCGTTGTAAAATCGTATATCGACCGAATCAGTTATTTGAATATAACTTGATATCGGGTGCAAAATCGGGACAGGGTTCTTTTGAGGTGCAACGATAATTTAATTTTTAGAATTTTATTGTAATTTTTAATTAATTAAATACACAAATTTTTTATTTGGAGTATTGTGCACCCTATATCGGTATTTCGGGATTTCAAAATACGAGTCAATCTACCGGTATTATTATATTTTTGGGACCGTGACACCTCGTGAGCACGACTGTACTCTTACTTTTGTCCGTGCGTGAACAGAATTTTATAACTAAAATAAAACATATAAACAATGCTCAATCACAAAATCAAATAAACAAAGGCGGTAAAATAAAATAATACATATAATTGTTATCTTCATCTTTAAGGAATTGTACAGTCTATTTTCCTCTTTTTACGCAAGTTATGGATCCTCTAACCCTATATGCACATGTGAACTAAAGAAAATACAGTACCAGCCTAGTAATAATCTACAGACCCTATTACTTAAACATGAAGGCCTATACATACAACAATGCCGCTATTACCTATTGCTTAATACTATAGACATAGCCAACCAAATGAAAAATATATATGATATCATCCTATAACACCCTTGGAAATAGGAGCACATGCCTCCCCTTGATGTAAGCTGACCTCCTGAGTCTACAACTATCTTACATGCTTCATTTGCTAAGTATTTGCACGTTACACAGTACAAGCATTAAAAAGATAATCGTGGAGACCATACCTGGTAACGCAAGACCCTAACCTACCTCTCTAGCCATAACTCTACACCGTGATGGCCAAGCTGCCTCAACACTTAAATACGCGATGCCTGTGTCTTTGTTTTCACATCTTCTTTTCAGTAAGATCTCAAACTAAAAACAAAAAGAATGGAAGTTTCGATGATGGAGTTCTACTGTCTTGAAGTGTAGAAGGAGTAGTATGTGAGAATAGGGTCTGTGCATGCATGAAAGAGGAGACAAAAAGATCGCATGCAACATTGGATCCGGAAGACGGTGTGGAGATGAAGCTTCCATAAAACTCGATGGGTTTGTTTTCATTGATATAGGCGTGGGGTTTGAGAAGGAACACAGTAAGAAGAGAAGCGGACGTGAAGAGCTGGAACGGTGACCGAAGTATTTGCTGAAGCGCGTTTTCTTGTTATGGAGAGGAAGATAGAAATGCGTGGGTTTCCTGGATCATTTGCGACGCGATTTGATGAAGCCGGCTGAGCTTTAAGGCATGGCAACGGACTTGAGAGAGAGAAAGAGGACGAAACATTGTTGAAGTCGAAACGGTTAACTGTTGATCATGGAAAAAGAAATTGGCGTGAGCAGTAACCGTGAAGATGGGAGGCATTTTGGCATCAGGAAGATGTGCGAGGCGAACATGGAAGGTACCAGGAAGGAAGATGTCGGTTGGCAAAGATATTTGTGGAGGAGGCTTTTGCGTCAAAAACAATTGGCAGTAGTGAAAATGTGGTAAACAGACAGCATGGTGTCAGACTTACGGTTTTGGAAGGAAGAACTGAAGTAAAAGAAAGGAAGGACTAGGCGTGTATGCATTTTTGGTAAGGAAGCAAAAGCTGGCGGTTGGTCTGGGAACCGCACCAGAGACGGTCAGTTCGAGTTGAACATGGCGAGAGCATTGGGTGATTCCATGAAGAACGTGGCCAGGGAATGGTGGAAGGTCACCATAATAACATGATGAAAGGGAATGTTAAAAAGAGGAAACGGTTTATAAAGGGTGGCAAAAATAACGAAGCAATATACCGGGATGGTTCGAATGTTATACGGAAGGAGAAAGACACTGTTCAAAATAGAGCGGATCTGAAGTTATGTGACGGACCGAGCGTAGATCTGAAACCGTGAAGGGATAAGGGCAACCGAGTATATTGGGACTGGTTCGTAACCACTAGGAGCTCGTTGGAAATTATAACTTCTGATCCGGTGTACCGACGCAAATCGTTATTTAACGGTTAACGCGCAAATGTGAGTAAATTCACTAACTCTGATTTATTTAAATATTTTAATATATTTTGAATGCTGTGTGATGATCGATTAGGTAGATTACAAGTAATTTGGTTGAATATTATATGCCGTTACATATGTACACACCATCGGTTGGACACTGATTCAATCGATTTGAATATCCCCTAGTATAGAGTTAGTGTAAATTGTGTTGACTGACATCTGTGGATGTGGAAACCGGTTGGAGGAATCCGACCGGATTCCTCAATAATTATATGTACTGATTGTTTGTATGCACTGTTTGAACCCGAATTTCATTTAAAACCCGGTGTGAATATTGATGTTAAACGGAAATTCGACATTTGTTTAGATTAAATAAATAAATGGTATCGATTAAGAAGGTGACATCAGTCGACCGTAAAACCGTCGTTTTGTTAAGAAGTTGATTGATCGTCAGGCAAATCAACGAAGTTAATTATAAAAATTATATTTTTATAATTAAAGTGAAGTTTTAAATTTATAATAGAAGTTCTATTATAATCTAGTATTTTAGAGTTCGTTTTTATAAAATAAATAAAAACGATTATTGACATTTAAATAAGTTTATAAAGCAGAAATTATCCGATGATCAAATATTTGGATAATTATAAATATTATTAGATTAATTATATTACTCTAATGTTGAGAAAATTAAAATCAGTTAACGAATTTACTGATGGATTGTAGTTGATTTAATCAACTGTAATTTGGAGAAGATTACTAGATTAATCCAATGAAAACAGTTTGGAAATAAATTGATGATATTTAATTACCTTTTTTATTTTAAGAAGTTATAAGTAGAACTGTGGAGTGGAGAGAGTGAAGAGTTAAGGTTTAATACAAATAATCAAACACCAAAGATTTTGAAGTAAGGATACGGTGTTATAAAACCATAGTTAAAAATAAACAAGAAAATATGATCTGATAGAGATTATAAGTAATAAAGGATTAGAGTACAGGCTTATATCTATCTAAGGTAAGAACGTTGTCGATCAAGGTCTGAGAGGTAAATAAAATACCCCAACTTGAATGGCTTCACTATTATCAAGGAACGATAACAGTTGTAACGAAAGGAGATGTCAAGATGTGTATAAAAGGAATACGGCAACGTATTGCCAGTCTTAGAATTATAGCGATAAAATAACGCTGTTGATAAGATAAGTGTGACTGTAATTAGTTATAAGGAGAATATTACAGCGTATGACAAGTTTAGAACTATAGCAATAAAATAACGCTGTTGATAAGGTAAGTGTGACTATAATTAGTTATAAGGAAAATATTACAGCGTATGACAAGTTTAGAACTATAGCGGCAAATTAACTGCTGTTGATTTGACTTAAGCATGACTTTTATATATAGCAGCACTTCCTAGGAAATGTAACAGTTTGGTTTGAAATCCACTTATTCTAGAGTAATAAGTAACGACGTTTGTTCAAAGAAATATAAGAAAGAGTTTAGAAAAAGAATTGGGGAATCGTATTATAAACCGATGACAACATTTCGATGTTCGAAATGTGATTAGAAGTAAACCATTAGGATTTGGAATTTTAATTCCACGATATCGAATGTATTTAAAGTAAATCATTTTTAGGAATTATAAACCGATAGGATAATTAACATTTAGTTTTAAACAAATGAATGTTAATAGGATAGGATTCAGTATTTAGTTATAAACTCGATATTTATTTGATAAGAAATCGACTTAGAAACAGAGTTTACAAAGTGGATTGGAAATATAAAGTGGGAAAGAAATTTCGGTAAATGAGGTAATGATACTGATTTTCTAAATAAAGAAGTTATTTGATGAAGGTGTTTAGATTTCTATAATAAGGGATGGTATTCACATTTCAAAGTGAACAATGTTTTAAATGTGAATGTAGGGACGATTAAAGGGTTAGAATGAAATTGGAAATAATTTCCAATGTAAATAGGTAGTTTATCCAAGTATAGAAATAAAGATTGTGAAAAATGGATCGAACGTTGATAACGTATATTTTCTGGAACGTGAGAAAATCAGAACTGGAAATGTTTTCCAAGAAGTGTAAAAAGGCTAAAATGGGATTTAAGGAATATCTGGTAAGGTATGGGAACTCGAATAATAAAACGAATGTTAAATAAAAGTGTCCGTGGTTGTGTGATGTTAGTTATACATTATAGTGGATGTTGTTTTAACTCCGATAGTTAAATAACCGACTATCGAAGTGTTTTGACCATCGTTGTCAATACGGAGAGATCGGTTGGGTTATTACCCAAAAACCACTTCGTATAGGCATAATCGTTGCGAATTAGATATGCTGAAGATAATTGAAGACGGAGTTAAATGCAAGGATCGTCCAGTTATAGAATGGTGTGTTTTTGTTTGTCCAATCCCAGGACAACTTGTATGGACGAGTGTCTAACAGCGTATTTCCAACGGTCATGCCGTTGATTTTACAAATATACCAAGTTGGTGGGGAGAAGGTAACTTCTCTTTATTCTACACCCAGTGTGCATTTGTGTAATCAATACGTGATTACGGATCTGACGATGTGGCATTCAAAGTGAATGGTGATCAGATGTTCTGAATATAGACGTAGCCTCTAGCCTCACAACCAGGAAGTGACAGAAGTTGGGCTAGGCAGCATGGCTAGTTGGGTCATCCCCAAGCAGGGTGTATTGTCACCGATCTAGAGAAAATTCATATTTATACTTCTTTTCGATTCTGTATCTTCGGATGATGGTTGGATGGCCTACAACCGTGGTGGCAATATATTCGATACACTCAAGCTAAATGAGTGGTCGGTCATCTGTGGCCGGGTTGCAAGACGTTCTTGTTGAACCCTGAGTGTATCCCCTCTAGAGTACACTATTCAGAAGGTGCTCCCATACCTTGTCTGTTGGAATCCATTCTCTAATAAGCACCCTGCGGTTTATGATTTTATAACATATATATGTGGAACGTGAGATGCAAGCATTCTGCTACTTGGATATTTATGTGCTTAGACATTATCATAATATCACTGGTTTTGACATCAAAGTATTTTGGATTATAGTAAGATAAAAACCGTCCATGTTTATGTGTGGGCTGGTCTTACTATTATCTTCTTGTTTGAAAAGAATTTTCAAAGTTAAACAGTATGGTTGGAATTTACTCACACCAGTCCCATGACTGACCCAAAGTTTATTTGTTTGTGTTTTCCCTAAACTCTTGGGTGCCCAAATTTGTACGGGCAGTCAAGTGTTTCAGGATTTTGCAGATTCACTTGGAGGAGCTAAAAGCAGGATGCTCCACTATTAGTTATTGAGAGATTATTTCCGCTGTGATGTATACCATGTATTATACTCTGATATGGTATGTATATATACAAACTCAGATTTGTATTTCAAACTTGTTATATAATAAAGATTATTGTTCCGCTGTGAGATTTGTGTTTTCACTGATTCTGTTCAGTTGTGATCTTCTTCTTCTATTCTATTAGTTCTATCTTTTATTTCTCACCCTCTCAATTCTTTCAATAATGACATGGTTTTCAAAGTATCGAAAATCGCGCCATTACATTCTCCCCAGCCTTGACGCCTGATGGAAACCTAATTTCCAATACGCCCTTGCGGTTTTGATTGTATATCTAGTATGGCGACATAGTAGATGGTATATATGCCATCTAGGATTGATATTATATTTGAAATGTTTTAAATATATATGTATATATATATATATATACATACACACACTAATAATATCGTATTTTACGTATCAAGCATCTTTTGACTATTATAAGGTACAACCCTATCCTCTGGTGTGCGTTGCATTGTGTGATGGGACCTGGGTCTTATAATGGTTTCATTTTTGTAAAAAGCATTGCGTTATTTGACGATTTACTTTAATTATGCACTGGGAATCCAATGGAGTAAACCCGTTCCGCGTTAGCGGCGTGGTCCTGTGATTAGCCTACTTATTAGATAAGTTAAGTATAGAATTCTCACACCAGTCCTTGTTGCTGGCTATGGAGCTGGTTACAGATGATAGGGGGTTCTCGCCATGGTGTTTGGTGGCGAGCAGTGGACTCTTACCCCTCCATGTCCCTTATTTATTAGGGTTGGTTAGGCGTTAGCCTGGAGGCTCGAAAGGGTCGCCGTAAAACAAGGTGTATTGGGGTACCTCTGTAAGCCACGGTGGGAGTTTAGCCCACTGCCTCATGGTGGGTCGTTATAGCTGGTATCAGAGCCAGGTTAGCTCAAATCTTTGGGGTATAATTCATTAGAACTGAACAGAAGACTCATCATAGGTTGGGTTAGTAATATCCAATAAGAATACTCATTAGAGATAGGATCGGCAGTATCCTAGAATGAGAATACTCATTAGAGATGGGGTTAGCAATGCCCTAGAATGAGTCAGAGTGGAAAATTTATAATTAACGTACTTGTTATTATATATAATTTGATTTTATAAAATATGATTTTGAATATATAAAAATTATATATTTTTGGAAATTTAATCAACTAATTGAGTGATGATTGTGTTGTGTGAATACAAACTCAACTAATTAAAATTATTGAACAATTAAAGAATAAGAATGAGAAATTAAATTAGTTAAATAAATAACTTTAGCTTCATTTCCTTTTTGAGGACGAAAAGATTTTAAGTGGGGGAGATTGTAACAACCCGCAAATTCTGAACCAATTTAAAAAATTTATTTTAGAAAATTTTAATGAATTTTGAAAATATAAAGTAATTTATATAAATAATAATGGCTAGAATTTATTTTAATCGAAGTTAGAACGAATAAATTTAATTTAAATATAAAAGGGAATTTGAAATAACGCAGTAGTTTGAAAAGTCAAACTTGAACTTTGACTGATCGTACAGGATGCAAAATTTAACGGATTTTAGTGAAACCAAAAATATTAGAATCTATTTAAAAATATCTTTCTAACGAATCTGAAAAATTGAAATGTCATAGCGGAAATCAAAAGTTATGGCCAATTCAATATTTAGAAAGGTCGCTGTAGAATTTTTATATATAATATATATGGCCCAAAAGGCTACTTTTCACATATGAAGGAATTTGGACTCGAAACCACTTCCATTGAGTCCGGAATGATGTTTCTGCATTGAAAAACAGTAAACATTTATATATTTTGAGTTTTGGAAATTATTTGTTTAAAAATGTATTTTTAATATTAAATATATTGGCCTTGAAAATAGTCAATTTTCAAACGACCTCCGTTTTCGAGGAAACCACTTTTGTTGGAACCGGAATGTCAAATTATAGCTAGGTTTCAATTTTCAGAATTTTTCGAATTAATATGTGAGCGTGGCAAAAGAAAATGTGTTTTGACTATTTTAGTTAAATTTAAACGACTTGAAAATAGCCATTTTTTAAACAGTCTCAAAATTCGACGAAAATAATTTTGTTGGATTCGTATCGTCATAAAAAAGCTAAAAATAATTTTTCTGGAATTTTCTGAGGTCATATGTGGCCCCGGCATATTTATATGTACAGTCAATATTTAATTAATTAATTTTTCATGCAATTTTAAATAAAAATCGTACAGATTTCGGAATTAGGCCACGGGGCCTATCCCATTACATTCAGAAGGTGTCAAAACCTTAAGAACGACAGTAAGTAGGCCCAAATCAGAGAAAGTCCGAAAATCCACCTTTTAAGCACGATTTTCGAGATTTAATATTAAAATATTATTAAAATATTTAGGCCGAAACCCTAACCCTAATTTCAGCCGCCACCTAAACCGAAGGCCAGAATTTCTCCAATTTCAAATGCTCATAGCTTTTGATCCGCTCTACGAAAATCGACAAACTTGGTACCAAATCGAAGCTCTCGGGGAGATCTTTCAATCCATACGGTTAGGATCGGGTTTTGGTTCACGGATTTCGCGAATTCTGGCGAGGAAGGATCGTCGGTCGGGGGCAAATTTCAGGGGATGGGGCCCACCGAGCGTGACACAGTTCTGGGCGGTGGTGGCTTGCGGGCGGAGCTACGACGTGGCGGAGTCTGATCGGCGGTCGGTGGCTCGGAGGGGCGCGCGCGGGGGGGTTTGCGCGATGGAAAATGGGTTCGTACATGTGCGTGTTACTGAGTAACGACGTAAGGAGGGAGAGGGTATTATTTTATTATTATTATTTTATTTATTTAATATTTAAATTATCCAATCTTTAAAAATCGATATCTTTTTCATACGAGGGTCGTTTGACGAACCGTAAGTTGCGTTGGACTCGTCTTTCCGAGAGCTTCGCGATGGCGCAGACCAGAACTGATTCTGAGACAGTCAAATTTTCAGCAAAAATCTAGGTGAGAATTCTGAATTTATTATTTAATTAATTATAAAAAAAATTTCTTGCGTTAAAAATAATTGTATAATGATGTAAATTCAGATCTGAAATGTTCTGTGATTGATGAATGGTTGATTGTTGTTGGTGGTTTGTTTTGTTGTTCATGATAGGTTGGATCTTCATTGAGTTAAATATATTGTTGAATGTATTTGTGGTTAGAGAATTTGATCTAAATCATATTGTATTCAGATTTAAATCATAATATAGTTGCTCTAATTTATTTAAAGTATTAAATTATTTATTCTATCATTTTAATGAACAATGAAATGTGAACGACAAATAAAAATTTATTTTTATTTGTTGATGTTACAATGAAATTTGAACGACAAATAAAACCTAATTTTTATTTGTTTACTTTGCAATAAGATTTGAACGACAAATAATATATTATTTTTATTTGTTTAGAATATGAATAATGAATAGAATATATTTTCATTTGTTTCATTACAACAGAATTTTGGTTAACAAATAAAATCTTACATTTATTTGTTTACATTAAGAACAGATTTGTGAATTACAGTAAAAAAAAAAAACTTTTTACTGTCACCTTAAACATAGGATGTTATAGAGTTAGAATCGTTATAAAACATTAAAATTCATTGTTGATATTAAAAACATGTTTTTAAAACAAAACTTTATTTACATTGTATTTGTAAATTAAAAGTAATATTTGGAGAAAAACACATAAGTGTTCACATTTTATTTGAGAAAAAGAAACCATTCTTTTATTTGTGTTTTTCGTCACAAATAATAACATAGAAAAAGAACCATTCTTTTATTTGTGTTTTTCAACATAAATATATACATAGAAATGAATTATTATTTTTATTTGTGTTTTTCAACACAAATATAACTCGGTAAAAGAATCATCTTTTTATTTGTGTTTACCAACACAAATAAAACTTAGAATATGAATTATTTATTTATTTGCATTTTACAATGCAAATATTACATAGAAAATAAGCTCACAAAAATGAATCATCTTTTCATTTGTATTCTTAACACAAGCCTAAACATAAGAGAAATAAATGTCTTTATATTTGTGTTCTTAACACAAATGCACATAGAATAATGAATATCTTTTTAATTTTTGTCCATTAACACAAATATTAACATATAAATTGAATTGTTCTTTTTATTTGTGTTCTCAACACAAATATACACTTAGCAAATGAAGTATCTTTTTATTTGTGTCTTCAACACAAATATAACTTAGAAAATGAATTATCTTTTTATTTGCATTTTTCAATACAAATGTAACATCGAAATAAAGTTCATCTTTTTATTTGCATTTTTCAATACAAATGTAACATAGAAATAAAGTTCATCTTTTTATTTGTATTTTTCAATACAGATATAACATAGAAATAAAGTTCATCTTTTTATTTTTATTTTCCAATACAAATATAACATGGAAATAAAGTTCATCTTTTAAAGTTCATCTTTTTATTGTATTTTTCCATACAAATATGACATAGAAATAAAGTCCATCTTTTTATATTCATGCTACAACACAAATATGTACTTAGAATTTGTTGCGGAAATAAAATTCACTTTTTATTTGTCATTTGAAACTTAAAATTTATTAGACGGATAAAATCTACTTTTTATTTGTCATTTAAGAATTAGTATTTATTATACAACTAAAATTCACTTTTATTTGACATTATAATACATAGAAAAATGTTTACATATAAAATATTCTCTTGTATGTTAGTACAATGTATAGAAAAGTATAAACAAATAAAAGGATTCTTTTATTTGTTATTAGAATACATAGAAAAGTGTAAAATAATGAAATACCCTTTTTTATGTTATCCTAGAAATGAAATTTTGAGTTCAATCTTTTATTTGCATCCACTAATGCAAACATACATTGAAATAAAATTTACCCTTTTATTTGCGTCCATCAATACAAATATATGTTGAAACTAAGATTTATTCTTCTATTTACAATCACTAATGCAAATATAACATGAAAAATAAGTTAACTTTTTATTTGTATTTTTCAATGCAAATATACATTGAAGATAAAGTTTTTTCTTTTATTTGCATTCTCTAATGCGAATATACATTAAAATATAAATTGTTCTTTTATCTGCATCCCCTAATGCAAATATATTTTGAAAATAGAGTTTGCACTTTTATTTGCATTCACAAATGCAAATATATTCTGAAAATAAAATTTGTTCTTTTATTTGCATTCTTCAATGCAAATATACATTGGAAATAAAGTTATTTCTTTTATTTGCATTCACAAATGTAAATGTATATTGAAAATAAAATTTGCTCTTTTTACATTCACAAATGTAAATATATTTTGAAAATCAAGTTTGTTCTTTTATTTGCATTCCACAATGCAATATAACATCAAAAATAAAAGTTACATTTTATTTGCAAACATCAACATGAAATAAACATTTTTGTCAAACTTGATTTAGTTAAAAAGAAATAAACATTTTGCCAAACTTGACTAGTTAAAATAAAATAATTACTTTTGTAAATTTATACTAGTTGAAATAAAATAATCACTTTTATCAATTTATACTAGTTGAAATGAAATAAACACTTTTGTCAATTTATACTAGTTAATAACAAAATATTCACTTTTATCAATTTACATTTGTTGAAAATAATTATTTATTTTAGTCAATTTATATTAGTTAAACCAAATAGACATTTTGTCAAAAATATTCATTTTTGTCAAAATGAATTAGTTAAGCAATTTATATATATAGATATATATATATATATCTCGTATGTGGGCAAGATATATACTTGTCAAGATAGGTTAGTTAAATCAAAATATTTATCATTCTTGTCTCATTAGAATTGTCAAAACAAAATAACCATCTTGTTTGAGTTTAACTAGAAAAATAGAAATTGTTAATAGAAACGAAGTATTATTCTTATTCATTCATTGCAATAGAGATATTTTCTTGTCATCATTATATGTATTGTGTATTACACTTCCATTCACAAATTACCCGACTTGTTTATGTGATTGGGATGATAATTTTCACACATCGCCCAAGTGCACAAATTAGTTTATTATTTGTTTGATGGTTGAAACCCCACATGGGTGTTGGGATGAAAATTTACATACACTAATCCCAATTTTCAGTTGTATGTTGATCGTTAGATCGACAGGCTGTGATGAGCGTTATTGTTTCATTTTAACGCTTACGCAGTGGAAATTACACTCAGGATGTAGATGGATGATTTGATGATTATATTGATGTGTGTGAAATCCATATAATCTAAATTATATGGTAAATGTTTGAGTCGCATTTTGATCCAGGTGTTGTTTTAAATAAGAATATTTTTACATTAGCCTTTTTATATAAAGTATATATATATTTTCATAAAATATATATTGTTAATCAAGTATATGTTAAAACAAAGAATATTTGTAAAAGATAAATAACTTGTAATATAACGAATACTTCTCATTTAGAATCTTTTATATAAAGAATATTTTATGATTATTTTAAAATATGTCCTTAAAAGATTACTAGCATTTGCAATTATATATTTTGTGATATGAAATAAATTGAGATGTGAAGTGGATTTATCATGGACGATGTTTTAAATGACATTTGTCCTTTAATCCAATTTACATTGATATTATTATTTGGAATTTATAAATCTATTTTATAGATTTGAAATAAACGATCTTGTAATAATGATTTTTGATATCAAAGCAAAACTGGAGTTTTAATAAATCTATTAAAAAGATTTAAGATTTTATTTTCAGAGTTTATCTTTGATAAAATTAATGAGAATCTTTTAAAACGAATATCTTATTAAAAGAATATTCTGAGTTGGAATGTGGCGAATGTGTGATTTTCCAATATTTGCTTTTTAATCACAACATACGCGAGTTATTCAAAAAGACCAGGTTTAACCCATTATGAATAATCATCACGACGATCAAGAGTCGAAGATGAAGACGGTGGTTGAAGACCGAAGGTTTTCACATCATTGGGATGATGATGACTGGTATCTTGAATTGGGATTGGCCTTCCAAGGCAAGGTATTTAGTAGTGATCGTCCAAACGCATTTGGAGATCGACGGACATGTTGTTTCGCTCAGACCCAGAGCGGACTTGTAAATGGATTGCGTGTTTGACATTGTATTCATTTCTACTGTATGTATTGAACGTGACTGATTATATATTTCTGTTTGGTGGTGAAGAATTTATTCTTTACTTATCACCCTTCTCTAAGACGTATGAGCTTAGAGGTTATATATATATTGGTAGATGATCAATGATACAGTATGGTCTGACAATGTGACATGCTAAGATGCAAATGATCAAGGCTTTGTTGAAAAGAAGTCCTTGTGGTTGATGATCAAAGCACAGTCTATTTAGGCATAGCTTTGTGTATATCGTGACTTCGCGAGCATCACACACCGGTTGAGTCTAAAACGGGAGAAGGGAACGCAGGGAGTGCACACGCTTCTTTCTGCTTAGAAGTGGTGTTGGGCTTTAACACGGCCTGACATTTGCTTATGTGGTTGATGGAATTTTTGCGAGGCCTCGGTTTATTCTTATCGGTCGCCCTCGGCTGATTTGTAGATCCAATAGGATCGGGAAGCGTGTGTTCAGGCATAACTAATCCACTAAAGTTTTTGTGGACCGGCCCTGCTGTATCCAAGGGTTCGCCAGCATCCGAATCCTGAGGCATTGCTAGAGTGTCTCGAATCGGTCAGGAGCTCCTCCCTAGCCTTGACTCCTGATGGAAACCCAATTTCCAATACGCCCTTGCGGTTTTGATTGTATAACTAGTATGGCGACATAGTAGATGGTATCTATGCCATCTAGGATTGATATTATATTTGAAATGTTTTAAATATATATATATATACACACTAATAATATCGTATTTTACGTATCAAGCATCTTTTGACTATTATAAGGTAAAACCCTATCCTATGGTGTGCGTTGCATTGTGTGATGGGACCTGGGTCTTATAATGGTTTCATTTTTCTAAAAAGCATTGCGTTATTTGACGATTTACTTTAATTATGCACTGGCAATCCAATGGAGTAAACCCGTTCCGCGTTAGCGGTGTGGTCCTGTGATTAGCCTACTTATTAGATAAGTTAAGTATAGAATTCTCACACCAGTCCCACGACTGACCTGTAGTTTGTTTCACTTTGCAAACTCGGGTGCCCTCTTTCCACACGGGCAGTCGAGTAGCTTTTTGCAGATATAGTTAAGAAGGATCCTGGATTGAAGCCTGAAGCTGGGTCCAGAATATTGATGGCCTTCCGCTGAGATTAGTTCCGCTGCAATGTATTTAATTTATTGTAAATGTATCTTCCGCTGTATTATTTATCGATGTACTCTGATATATTCTGTACTCTGATGTAACATTTATTATTGATGTTATAAAAGTCTGTGTTGTTGTTCTGATGTGTTGTATGCCCAAAGTTAACGTACGCGGGTTTTGAACGGTCTTAATCGATCTTGCGATCGATTGGGGTCAGGAGAAATCCGGGTCGTTACAGTCTTCAAGAGAACAGCTACCTAAAACACTAGCGTCGACCTAAAAATATGTATAATATAAAATTATACCGTGGTGACCATGGTTTCCCACTTATAAATACAACACAGTTCATCTTCTTTTTCCACAAACCAAATGCACGAAAGCCTTCCTCATGTCTTCCTCTTTCAGTGCTTAGACCACGCCTCTAAAATATAAAAAAAATCTCAACAATAGCCAATTGATTAGAGGTTCGCTCCACTAGCTTCTTGTTCGAACTGAAGCTTTCGTGCTTCAGATATTTGGTCTCTCGAGAAGAACTGACGCTGGTTGCTTTACGGTGCATTGGTGCAGCCAAGCTTCAATGCTGGCAAGTGTATAGGAGCGGATGTTGTATTCCGAGGTCAGTTTGGCGTCCAGTGGATGTGCAGGTTCTCTAACATGAGAGTAGCAGCGAGAGGGGGAGTTTGTGGTCTACCGGCTTTGCAATTTTCGATGGTAGCATGGTACGTGGTGGTTTGAAGGGTAGTGGCGGTTCAGATGGACTGAAGTGTGAGTGAACTGGGGAAGTGGCAACACTAATGAGCCGAAGTTGCGGGTTTTTGTCAAAACATGGGACTTGCGTGATGCTTGGAAGAAACGTTTGCATTGGGGAGTAATGTTCCGAGAAGATGACACACGAGTTTGAGAACAGGAAGTGAGACAAACTGGAAGATGGAGAAATATTGTTTGAATACAGTGGCAACATAAACTGTTGCCATAGTTTGGTAGATGGGGTTGGTCTGTGGAGACGGTTTGCATGCCGTTGGTTCATGTATCAGGAAAATACGCCGAGAAAGGTGATGGTTTTTTATAAGGAGCTTCGAGTGAACCGTACGTGACAATGTTGGAAAGCAGTTTCAAAGAAGCAGAGGATGAGGTAAAAATACATGAACAGTACTTGTTTTAAAGTATGCCAAATAGGGATATAAATACATAACGCTGAGTACGGTTTTAGGTTAATTAATATATATATATTAAGTGTTTATATAAAAAACATGACCTGTAATAAATTTTCCAAGATTAATAGTACCTAAGTAAACCCAATACAGTTTAGATATGCTGGGTGACATTACAGGAGCTTTCTACGAAATTTATATATGCCTAAGCCCCTATTATTTTAGTTTAACGGTGCCTAGAAATTGGCTATACCAAGCCCGAGTATTTATGTCCCTAACCCTTTTTAAAATATGCCCAATCCAGTTTCTTCCGTGACAAAGCCTAGTTGTCTAATCATTTAACGTGTCCAAAAATATATTCATAAACAATATAAATTAATAAATAAAGTTTTAGTTAAGTTTTAATAGTCTAAATTATAAACCATAATCGTATAAAATTTATGGTATTCTCATGCGTTGTCAGAATTTGGGAAGACCGAAGATGTTGAAATCGCATCGATGAGCATAACCGGTTGAGGACAAATGAAAATCCAGGTGAGTCTAACTCACTTAGTTTATCCCATTTATATTTTATATAAGCTGGATTGTTATTTTGTGTGCAATGTTTGTTAATGGTCGATAATTGAGTGACTGTTTGTTTGTGTGTTGAATATTATTTAATATTCACTGGTTAAATTAAACAGCTATTTAATCTAATCAAATTAAATCGTTATTTTAACGATTAGATTCCCAGCGAGGTAACTTACCTTGTTGGGTACGTTTATAATAATATAAGCATATTAAACAAATTATTAA
Source organism: Allium sativum (assembly GCA_030737875.1). Lineage (NCBI taxonomy): Eukaryota > Viridiplantae > Streptophyta > Magnoliopsida > Asparagales > Amaryllidaceae > Allium > Allium sativum. Next base: position 554,070,647 of record CM060923.1, on the reverse strand, counting down.
ATCCTTGATTGATTGTTATAAATTGTTTGTTAACCTATATTAGCTGAACTGTTTATTTCTGGTTATCGTAATAAATAAATATATTGTTGTATTGAATGTGAGGTAACCCATTGTGATGCCCCGAAGGACAGGTTGGAGGGATCCAACCGGAGTCCTCAAATATGTTGTTATTTCCGTATTTTATGAACTGTTTAATCAATACGATTGATTGTTGAACCCAAACCCAACACTTGTTTGATGACCAATAATGATACTGGTTGAGAAAATTATCGGCAGATGGCCCAAAATGAATCATTTTATAAAGATGAATTTACCGTCAGGTAATTCAATAAAAAGGGAAGTTATAAAATTTGTTTTTACAACTAAAAATGGATTTTTGAATCTATTTTACATAGATTGTTTTTAAACAAATGTTTATTAAAGAAAGTGAATAATTAATTTATCTAATTATTATAAAATGTATATATAAATCGAGATTCGTATGTTAAAAAGTTTTTATAAGCAAATTAACCAAAAGGTTAAGAGTTAAATTAATTGTTTTTAGAAGACAATTAAATGATATTATTTAATTTAATTAGATTATTTATGAAATCAAATCATTTAAATGAATTTTATTTATTAATTTAAAAGAAATAACTAGGCGGAGATGGTTAACAAAGTAACCATGTTTTGAGATGACCGAGTCAACTACTTGAACGCAATTTGATTATTAAAAACTACTATTGGATTTGTTAATTATTATTGAAATTAAATATCATTCTAGAATAACCTTTTAAGATAAATTATTTTATTTATAGATGATAGGGAAGTAAACTATGTAATGTAAAGGATATTAGACAAATTACGAAGAGTTGATCGGTAAATGAGATTTTTAAGGTATAGTATGAATATGAATTCATAAAGTGACTCGATAAACAAGGTTTGAATATATAATAGCATTTTCAAATGAAACTAAGTTGTGTTGATATATCAAGTTGAGATTTCTATAAAAGAATCATGTTAACTTTTAAAGTGGACAACGTTTGAAAAGAACTGGATTGAAATGGAAATGGTAACAAAGGGAAATAGTCGGGAAAGACCTTGTTTATAATCAAAAAATTACTTTTAATTAGTACTCATACTTATATGAGTTAAAATTTTGATTTATTCCCTCGAAGGAATTTTATAAAAAGGGAAGTTTTAAAACAAGTTTTAATATGAGGTGGAATCAAACGGAAGCTTAAGTGCAAAAAAACCTAATTATAAAAGAAAAGATATAATGATAGGATTGGGGAAATAGATATTTAACTATGAAATGGAGTTCAATTGAACAAAACGAAGATAGGTAGTTATGAAAAGAAATTCTATAGTTAATGGAACCTTGGGTTAGTGGCTGGGATATGGGATTTGTTTATAAACTTCTATCTATTACGAAGATAAGAATGTTGTCGACTCAAGGTCTAAGAGGTAAAAAAAATACCCCAACTTGAATGACTTCTTTATTATCCAAGGATGATATTAGTTTATAAACGAGGGTAGTTAAAGGAATATTTTTGTAAAGGATATTATAAACTATGATTCAAAGAATTATAAGTTAGGTAAATTTGGAAATGAGAATTTAAAAAGTGGTGTTCCAAATGTTGAAAAATTTAGAAGAAATTGTATTCTGAAGTTCGGAATGTTTTTTTTTTTTTGAGTAAGTTTTATTCCAAAGTTCGGAATATGAAATTCCAAAGTTCGGAATGATTAATCGAAGATAAGGTTTATTTTGATGATTCGAAATATTAAATGAAGAAGCTAAATAAGAAGTTAATGACATTAGAATATTTCAATATAAATGATAAGTCGGTCTGATATAGCTAAGGAAATAGAATATAGTTATAACGAACTGATGTACTTAATTTGAGACAACAAATTATATTGCAGCTAATGGTTTTACAAATGGAATTGGTAAATAAAGTAAGAGTTTTGAAATTAGAATTTGTAACAATTGTTACAGATGTCAAGTAAACTATCTTGGTCAATAAAAATTAATACCAATTATTGTAATGATATGGAAATATAACCATAAAGAGTAACAACTGTTTAACTTAAGAGGCCAAGTGATGCTGAGTACTATAATAAGGAATTCAATTTATTTTTATGGATGATGGTTGTTTATTTTGATAGTTAAATCACCTACTATAAAAATTTAGCCAAATCGATTGTTAGTACAAAAGACCGGGATCGAATTTATATTCGAAAACCAATCCGACCAGCAAATATGTAAATGTTGAAGTTGTTCAGAAGCTGATCGAGATGGACAAATTGAAGTCCATGGATCTTCACAAGCGGAAGGATTACTTGTTGAATATTCTATGGGATTGCAACCAGGGGTATTTTGACGTGATTCGGTCGTGGTTGAGGTTTTGCGGATTGCAAGGACTTCTCGCTACTGATCCTTTGGATGCGGTAGGAGGGTGCCTTCGGTTCATCCCGCTCCTGGATGACTTGTATGGACGATGCGAACGGAGGCCAGATGTTCCAAAAGTCTATTATAACCTCAAGCCTCATCAACCGGGAAATGACAAAAATCGGGCAGGCAGCATGGCTATGTAGGTCACACCCATTATGGTGTATAATCACCTATCTAGAGAAAATCCTTTTTATTCTTTAATCTATCGATGCTGTCCCTTTTCGGGAAATGGTTGCTAATCCCAACCGTTGGTGATATACATTTGATCGACGCTAATCTATGAATTAGAAAAGCGCGACATTTGTAATAAATTCTGCAAGCATACAGGTGTGTAGCATACAGGTCGAACACAGGGAGGAAAGTTAAATTTTATTATTTATATGTTTCGTGGGCGTGTTAGACGAACTTTGGAGGTTGATTTTGCAAAACAAAACAAAATTAAAACTGTAATTTGATTCAGAACAGATCTAACTGAACCGACGATCAAATCACAATTTCAATGGAAAGCAAATGAAACTATGAATTAGATTTGAATCTAATCAAACCCAATTTGACCTAAGAAAATAATAAAAAACAGAAATTGAATTGCAGAAATTGAAATAACAAACAAGAATTAAAATTAGGATTTCCGCTGAATCTAATCAGACGGTAAATCACTAATGCAAACAAGTGCAAAATACAAATAGTGTTCTACCGAATCTAATCGTATAGACAACACTAGTTGCTAAAAAAATGCAGAAAATAAAAGAGAAAGAAGAACTTTTATTAGAACAATGGAATAAGAGATGAGATAGGATGGTGGCTACAAGGTTATTACAAGGGTATATATAGGGTAGATAGCCAAACCCTAACCCTAACCCTAATGGTAAATGGGCCTGGTCATTACATCACCAATTATTTTACAATGAGAACATAAATGGGCCTTAGATAAATAGAGAAAATTTGGGCCTTTTCTCTTTTCCTCTTGTTTTCTTAACACTTCCTCATTGATTTGTGATGTGCAGAGCCTTTTTATCAATCCTTTTCTTGTCCAACAGCAACTAGACGTGATATCTTCATCTACAATTCTTCAAAATGCAAATACACATCAAATTGAACTCTATTTCTCTACATTTCTGGTTGCATGCGGCCTGGGTTGGACTATCTGTAAAAATAACAAAACAATACCCAAGTAATATTTATTTATATACAAAAGATAAGAAATAAGAGCATAAAATAAACATATTTCTATGTCAATCAAATACCCCCACACTTATCTTTTACTCGTCCTCGAGTAAAACAAGAAAATGAAAAACTAACTAGATAGGTCACACTTTCGTAGGAAACACGATTGCATTGAGCGTATGCAACAAGCCGTTAAACCTCTAGGTGTCCCTAGTAGGACGAGTGGTGTCTCGTGAGGGTTTTCAGCAGATACTACCCACAAAATCCAAACGCTGTATGCTATGATTCTAATAAAGCTACATGAATGCAATGGACATATGCAAAAAATAAAAGTGAAAAATGACAACACGACTTATTTCAGGAAAGTGGTACAACAAGTTAAGTTAATAATTTCTAACCAGTTGATTTTATTTTAGATACCTCGACTTGTCACAAATTTTCAATATAAATCAAGTTTTCAAATGTTAAATTCCAGTTTGGCCAGTTAGTTCGGTCGATAACATAGTGCAGCCATGAAATAAATTCTTAGTTTGCTTGGCACAGTTTGTAAAGTGGTATTCTAATTTTCTCATGTATGGCTAGTCAAATCAATAAGGTCAAGAAATGTTTGAGTATCATCGCTTATTCTTTATTCTATAAAATTTAAAGATTTATGATTAAGTACATACACCTAACTAAAAAGACCAAGGTTTACCACCCATGCACTGCCTCGCGGACTAACGGAGAGTAGGTAAAGAGCTTGGCGGATTGTGCAGGCCGACTTTGACTTTGTCAACAACGTGTCGGTAATCCTTAGGTGTCCAATCTCATAGAATGAGACCAAGATATTCCAACTTTGACTTTGTCAACAACGTGTCGGATAGAGCTTGGCGGGTTTGCACACCAACGCTCGATATACAAGCAATGTTGGATACCCTTGGAATACTATTATTATTATTATCGAAAATATAAGCACAAAAGAGAGTAACGCGAATTCAACTTAACACAACTTAGTTTTAAAGATTTGAAAAGCCAATATAAGTATTTTAAGTCCTCCACTTATTTAAACAAAGTCTACAATATAGAATAGATTTCATGGCCATCACCTAAGAATCTCCCTATGTACCGGTTACACTATTATCCCTCAAAATTAAACTTTTCATTATATTTCCTATTCGATCTAAGTTGAGAGAGAAAAATACTATCAACTGGCTAAAAATTGTAAACTTATTTTGTTGTATCAATTGAAAATGAGTCGTATTTTAAAAAAATTATGGTATTTACGCACGATCTAGAATGCATGGTGGTCCTATCTAAATGCATGAAAAATGAAAAGGAAAAATTCAAGAAGAATAAAAAGTGAATGCAATGCAGACTCCCCCCACACTAGAATTAAACAGTGTCCACACTGTGAACGTTTCCTAAATTTGAAAGATCGCACCCAAAGGTGAATGTGATGCAAAATTATTTGAAGAATGAAATGGAGTTTAGCCACTATATGCGAATGCAAATCATATGTACAATGATATATGTGTTTACGATGCATGCGATGCAAAGAATTCCACCAATTTTTCCCCCCACACTTGGTTCTAGGCCGATGAATACCATTCCCACTGTGTCTAGACATGTTTTCTAACAAGCAAGAGTTTTTGAAAACCATATCATCTTTAAACCTCGACTTGTAGTCCAGGAGATAAATATCTAGGGTCGTCCTAACCTGAAGTTTTTCAACCAAGCCAGCATTCCGAAAGTAATTCATGTATTCAACAAATTTGTCAGTGTAATTTTTCAAAAACTTGTGACCGTGTATAAATTCAGTGAAATTTAAAATCTGAGTGAGATCACATTTCTCATCGTTAACTGACAACGTATTTTCGACACTGACAATTTCAAATTCGTTTGAAATTCTTTCAAAGTTAAAATTTTCGAACTCATGATGTGAATCCACTTCTTCCTTATTTGGCAATTCGTCCTCATACAAATCAAGAAATTCATGTTCATTAAAATCCATTTCCACTTTTGAGTTTTCGAAAAATTCAACATTTTCATTTTGTTCCATTTCAAAAATTTCAAGTTTCTTGTAGTCTGGAAGAGGAAGATCAAAAGTTGAGTTTAATTCTTTTTCCTGAAAACAATCGAAGTCCAAATCATTTGTTGAATTTTTAACAACTTCATCTAGATCGTTATTCTCAATTTCGAAAGTTGTTATTTGAAAATTTTCATTACCAGTAAAGAATGGATTATCTTCAGGTTCCTCGCTTGTTTGAATTTGATTTTGTTGCTCTTGTTGTTCTTTCAAAGTTGTCAATAAACAAAGAAGTTCATCAAGTTTTCTATCTTTCTTTTCTATCCTCTCTCTAAGAATGTTGAGATGATATTCTTCAGAATCGTCGATTAGAGAGCTCTCGTGTTGGATTTCTTGATTCTCAAAATTATAATCCATATCAATTTCACAATCAAAATCATTTCCAATGTGGTGGCTGTTTGAATTTTCATTTTGATATTGGAAATCATTTTGATCATAAAAATTATGTTCGTAACCAAAACTGTTAAAATCCGAGTGAAAATTGCAATTTTGGTTATTTTCAAAATGTTGATATGGGCTATTATTTTGAAAATTTTGGTTTATAGCCCCATACTGATGTTGATCAAAGCCATATTGGGGTTCAAAGCTGTTTTGATGGGTATGTGGCCCATAATCGAAATTATTGAAGTCAAAATTGAAGTCGCAATTTCGATCATAACTTTGAAAATGTTGGTCATTTTGAAAATTTTGAAAATTGTTGACATTTGTTTCACCAAATTTTGGGAAATCATGCTTCATGAGTTGTATTTCATATTCATACTCTTCAAGAGGACGTCTACTCCGACTATTATCCCACATTTCTCTCAAGGATTTTTTTGAATTAGACATTGGAATGAAGTCAGGGTAAGACATAAATTATTTCAAAATAATATAAAAGAATGAGTTGCGCTCTATTAATTAACTGACTCAATTAGAAGGGGGAAGAGGGTCTTATGGCCGTTCACGTATAGTATAAAACTAAGGGATACGACCAATGTTTTACGGGTAGTATGCAACCTCTTTTGCTAATAGTTCAATAAATTGAACTACTATATATCCGCGATCCAATTTATACAAGACAGTCAACTTCACAAAGTACCACTTTTCAATTATATTATTTTGAAAATCAAAATTTATTGTTGAAAAACGATGAGAGTGATGGCTGTAATTATGGAAATTCGTTTCTCACCAAATATATTCAGAAAATTCAGTCACAGATCAGTCACAGTCACAGAAATATAAATTGCAGAATTAAAATTTACATTCAAGCCGCTGCCCCTGCAGAAGATTTTTACAACAATTGTCTATATTTTTGCAGCAGAGCACCTGTAGAGTTAAAAGAAATTTACAGTGGGATATGGCTGTCCATCCAGAAAAATGAGTAGCGTCAATGATTGAAATCTCACTATTTGCAATTTCTTCTGATTTCTGAATTCTTGATTCGTTGCTTGAACTCCAGTCACTTTGTCCTTGGTTTGAAACTCTTTTTTTTTTTATTTTTGGGTTTTTTTTAATGAAGTAAATAACAAAAAAAAGCACAAGAAAATATGAGGCTGTGGTGGGTTAAAAAAAATTTGGAATTTTTTTTGAGAGAATGCTTGTGGATGGGGTTGGTTTGTGCGTTGTGGCAGAAGTGTTGTGGGAAGGAGGGATTGAAGAAGATGGTGCTGAAGTGTAGATTGAAAAAAAAAATGTGGTGAAATGAGATTGTGTGAGAGAGAGGGGTATTTGATCAGAGGGGAAAAAATGAAGTAGGGAAGAATAATGGAAAAAAATTATGTCCTTGCCTTTTTTTTTATTATTAGTGTTGAAAAGCGGACAAATAGGAAAGAAACAAATGAAAAAAAAAATGGGAAGAGAGATTTCAGAAAAGAAAGAGAATTGTAAAGGAAGAAAGAAAAGTAATTGTAAAAGATTTGGAAAAGAAATTGAGAAGGGAAAGCAATAGAAGAGAAGACAAAAACAGAAAGAATTTTTTCTTTTGTTTGTTGTTGTAAAATTTGAAGAGAGAGAAAAAAAATGAGAAAGGAAAAACTTGAAAAGGGAAAGAAATAAATGGAGAAAGAAAGAAAATCAATTACAAGGCAGAGAAGAGAAATTTATAAAAGGATTTTTTTTTTCTTCAGCAAATTGTAAAAGAAGAAAGGATGTGAGATATTAGTAAGAGGAGAAACAAATGAAAGGAAGGAGAAAGAAGTTGAAAATAGGGAAGAATTAAAAGAAAAATGGCAAGATTTTTTTTTTTTGAACTTGTAAAAGAAGAATGAGGAGTAATTATATAGAAAATTGGAAAGGAGGAATAAAGAGGAAAGAAATCAAAAGACGATTTTTTTTTTTTGAAAAGAAAGGAAATTTGTAAGAGAAGAAAAGAAATCAATGTATTGAGAACAAGAAAGACAAAAGAAGAAAGGAAAAAAAATTGCAAAAGAGGAATCGTTTTTTTTTTTTTTTTTTGAAATTTGCAAAAAGAAAAAGAATGTAGACAATTGGAAAGAAAGTGGAAAGATGGAAAGAATAAAGGAAAATTGATAGTTGTTTTTTTTTTAATGAAGGAGAGAGCAGGAAAGAGATAAATGAAAAAATGGAAAAAGAGATTGTAAAAGGTTAATGAGAAATGCAATTGGAAAGAAATTAAAAAAATGCAAGTTTTTTTTTTTATGAAAATTTGAACAAGAAGAAAGGGAAAGAAATGAATGGGAAAAAGCAAAACAAAAATGGAAAAAAATAATAAAAGAGGAAGGAAATAGGAGAAAAAACAAGGTTTTTTTGAGTAGAGAGGAAGGGTAGAATAAATTGAGGAAAGAAATAAAAGCAGACAAAAACAAGAAAGAAATCAAAGTTGGCAGAGAAGAAATTGCAATTTTTTTTTTTTAGAAAGTTGTAGACAAAAGATGGAAACAAATAAAAAGAAAAGGAAAGAGAAAAGAAAAATGTGAAAATCAGCAAGGTGGTAGAAAGATGGAAAGAAATTGAAGAAAAATTAGCAACTTTTTTTTTTTATATATATATATTTTTTCTTATTGAAGGAATTAGATTGGAAGAAATGCAAAATTAAAAAAGGAAAGAAATAAATGAAAAAAAGAAGGAAAATTAAAAGAAAAAAGGCAAGTTTTTTTTTTTTTTTTGAAAGATTGTAAAAGAAGAAATGAATATAAAAGTAGGAAGGAGGATTGAAAAATGAAATGAATATAAAAGTTGGAAGGAGGATTGAAAAATGGAAAGGAATAATTGAAAATAGGAAAAGAAATTGAAAGAAAATAAAGGCAAGAAATTATTTTTTTCTCTTGCTTAGTTCATGACAGTATCAATGTAATTAATACGCCACATCACTAATTGAGATTTTTTCCATATGTACAAGAAACAAAAATATATACAAAATAAAATAAAAACTAACACGAATCGAAAATTAAATAAACAATAAAATTCAATCGTTACCTCCCCGGCAACGGCGCCAAAAACTTGATCGACGCTAATCTATGAATTAGAAAAGCGCGACATTTGTAATAAATTCTGCAAGCATACAGGTGTGTAGCATACAGGTCGAACACAGGGAGGAAAGTTAAATTTTATTATTTATATGTTTCGTGGGCGTGTTAGACGAACTTTGGAGGTTGATTTTGCAAAACAAAACAAAATTAAAACTGTAATTTGATTCAGAACAGATCTAACTGAACCGACGATCAAATCACAATTTCAATGGAAAGCAAATGAAACTATGAATTAGATTTGAATCTAATCAAACCCAATTTGACCTAAGAAAATAATAAAAAACAGAAATTGAATTGCAGAAATTGAAATAACAAACAAGAATTAAAATTAGGATTTCCGCTGAATCTAATCAGACGGTAAATCACTAATGCAAACAAGTGCAAAATACAAATAGTGTTCTACCGAATCTAATCGTATAGACAACACTAGTTGCTAAAAAAATGCAGAAAATAAAAGAGAAAGAAGAACTTTTATTAGAACAATGGAATAAGAGATGAGATAGGATGGTGGCTACAAGGTTATTACAAGGGTATATATAGGGTAGATAGCCAAACCCTAACCCTAACCCTAATGGTAAATGGGCCTGGTCATTACATCACCAATTATTTTACAATGAGAACATAAATGGGCCTTAGATAAATAGAGCAAATTTGGGCCTTTTCTCTTTTCCTCTTGTTTTCTTAACACTTCCTCATTGATTTGTGATGTGCAGAGCCTTTTTATCAATCCTTTTCTTGTCCAACAGCAACTAGACGTGATATCTTCATCTACAATTCTTCAAAATGCAAATACACAGCAAATTGAACTCTATTTCTCTACATTTCTGGTTGCATGCGGCCTGGGTTGGACTATCTGTAAAAATAACAAAACAATACCCAAGTAATATTTATTTATATACAAAAGATAAGAAATAAGAGCATAAAATAAACATATTTCTATGTCAATCAACATTCGATACACTCAAGCGAAATGAGTGGTCGGTCATGTGTGACCGGGTTGCAAGACGTTCTTGTTGATCCTAGTGTATTCACCTCTAGAGATACACTATCGGCAAGTGGTTCCATACCTTGTCATAGTTGGAATCCAATCTCATATAAGTGCCCGCAATTTTGATTGTATACTATATATGTGGAGCGTGAGATGAAAGCGTTCTACTAGATTGATATTTATTTGTATTTAGGCACTATTATAATATCAGACTAATATATGATTTCAAAAATGTTTCGGGTTATAGTAAGGTAAAAACTATCCATATTTATGTGTGGTTTGGTCTTACTATTATCCCTTTCTTTTAAAAAGATTTTTTTGAATTTAAAATCAATATGGATGTTACTTAAACTGTGCGAGTTTTTTCTCACTTTTGTTCACCAGACTGACCCGGTATTTGTAAATGCTTGGGTTAGACCGGGTTGTATAGGTTCTGGTTATTGGGCACTACAAAGTTCAGAAGACGTGCTGGATGAGTTCAGACGTATGATGCTATACAGTTATTATTCCGCTGTGTGTTGAATATAAGGACAGGTTATTATAACTGTCCAGATGTATTGATGTACTCTGATGACTTGTAAGTATTTTACAAGCTCTCAATAAAAGTTATTTCTATATTGTTTTGTTCCGCTGCGATGTGAGACTCTGTGTCGTGTTGTTTCTTATTCTTCTATTCCAATATTTATTTCTTTCTTACGTCACCCTCTAATATCTTTTTATTGACAGCTGGATTTCCAGTACCATTTGGGTTGGATTGCGGTTGTTTGATCAGCTCAAAAGGTATCGGAAATTTTGGTCGTCACAATTCATTTCACAACCGATCCAATTTACAACACCAATTCAATCCATACAACCAAACACTCATGGTTCATACAATAAAATAGTGTCGGGGGCTACTAAGCCCCGTCTGCATCCTAAAATATATTTAACTGAAAATTAATTAGAGTGAGAAAGAGTTCTCACATTGAGATCCACTCCACTGTGCTTTTCTAACGTTTTGATTCGCTGTTCTGGTTCCATAATTTGCAAACGAGCTTTAATCTTCATTCCATATTTTTAACTAGCGTAAGCGCGCCATTCTGGATGACTTTCGCCTAATGGACTTTTCTCCGAAAATGCTCCATTTTGCCGGAATTCGCGAAAGTACACGATTTGGAAAGCAGACTTTACGCGCGTTTTTCGGGCGGCTACGCAATCCAAATTCTAACTTCCGTATACTCAAATCGAAGAGGAGAGCGTGCTCTTCGACTTTGGTAGTGTGGAGTTTTAGCCAGAAGCTTACGGTTTGGGAGATATGGGCTAAAACAGGTTGGAGTGTTAATTGCACACACTGAAAATATAAAAAAATTGACTTTTAATAGGAGGAGCGATCCATTGTCGGAGGTGGTTGGCCAAAGGGGCGGCGCTGGACTGTGGGTAGCGGTAGGGGGTTGGGCAGGTGGTGGTGGGGCCGGAGATGGACATGGCGACTGATTTGGGGGCGGTTTAGGGTCATTTGAATTAGAGAGAGGGAGGAGGAGCAAGAGGAGGCCAGAGGAGGAGGGGAAGGGGGCGACAACGTCGGCGGCCCCCCGGGTGGCGACGTGGTGGCTGAAGTGGAGGTTGTGATGAAAACTTCCGTAGTACGAAAGCAAGGATAATCATAGGAGCATAATATAATTACAACAATAGCAGAACTTAGATAACATTATAACACATAAATCATTGCAGCGGAAATAGAAATGTCATCACATCATAGCATCAAAGACATCAGAGTACGCGGTTACAGGATACACTTAGCAAATAGAAGTCTCAACAAAAAGAGAAATAAGTCTCAACTCCATCAAATACATCATAGATCAATAATGTCTACATGTCTCAAAGTAGCAATAAAAAGATAAAAAGAAAATGTCCATCTTCTTAAGCAAGCTCCAATCCAAAATGTATCCATAACTAAACCTGTCACTTGGCTGCCCATGTGAAAAGAGGGCACCCGAGTTTGCAAAGTGAAACAAACTACGAGTCAGTCATGGGACTAGTATGAGAAATCTTTCCTAACTTATCTAACAATATCGCGAATCACAGGACCACGCCGCTAACGCGGAACGGGTTTACTCCATTGGATTGTCAATGCATAAGTTTATAAATTTTATTCAAAAACAATGCAATACTTTTTAGAAAATGAAATCATTAAAAGTCTCAAGTCCCATCACACAATGCGATGCAAACTAGAGGATAGAGTTTTATCTTATAATGATCAAACATGCTTGATACTTAGAAAATAATATTTTAATATTATTATTAGTGTCTAATCAGTTTTAAAATACTTCAAAGTAAATGTATCAATCCTAGACGGCATAGTACCCCATCCTAATATGTTGCCATACATAGGTTTACAATCAAAACCGTAATGTCGTATTGGAAATTGGGTTTCCATCATGAGTCAAGGCTACGAACAGTTTCCTTACCGATTCGAGACACTCTAGCAATGTCTTAGGATCCCCGGTAGTGAACCCTTGGATCCTGTAGGGTCGGTCCATAAATATACATTAGCGGATTGGCAATTCCTGAACACATGTTTCCCGGTCCTATTGAACCTATAATTTGGTCACTATCGACCAATAAATCTGAGGCGCCCCATAATCCATCAACCACATAAGTAAAATGCCAGGGCTTGCAAAACCCTGATACCACTTCTAGCTAGAAAGCATGTGCACTTCCTGCGTTCCCTTGTCCCGTTCTTGACTCTTACCGGGGTGTGAGGCTCACAAGGTAACGTTATACACAAAGCTATGCCGAAATAGGCTATGCTTTGATCATCATCCACAAGGGTCTGCTTTTCAACAAAAGCCTCGATCAATTGCATCTTAGCATGTCACATTGACAATTCATGCCATGCGATCGATAACTACCAATATATAACCTTTGAGCTCATGCGTCTCAGATAAGGGTGTTAAGCAAGAGAATAAATTCTCCGCCACCAACAGATATATATTAAATAGAAATCAATTTACATGGAATGAAATCTAATGCCGGACACACACATCCATTTACATGTCCGTTCTGGGTCTGAATGAAACCGTAGACACCTTATTCCTCGTCTCGTATGTCCAATACGAAAGAGTGGTGCTCGCTTATCCGGACAATCAACAAGTACGTCCGGATAACTACCACTTTAACCCTTTACTGGGAGTTAACCAATGTCGGGCATCAGTAGTTATCCACACGATGTGAAGATCGCTGGTCTTCAATCGTCGTCTTCAATATCTTCGATTTAAATCGTCGTATAATCATTTGAAATGAGATTGAACTTGGTCTTTTCAAATGATTCTCGCATATATATAGTTTAAAACCATTTCATATCATTAATATTATTTAATAATGATTTATTGCTATTTTTATCTATATAAAAATAGCTAAATTAATTTAACGACGCTTCGGGTCAATAGGCGGCCCAGGAGCTGTTTTTATCAAAATTTGATTTACACTTATCTCGAAATCTAACCGTTGGATTTTAACAAAATTTATATCGTTGGAAAGATCTTCCCAAAGCAGTCCTAATGGTTCCAGTTTTGGGAAAATCCGAAGGTTGGATCCTTCGGTATAATCGTTTTAAAGTTACGATTCCGAAACGCGAACTACCACGCACAATTCGTTCAATTTTAATTTATATTAAATATAAACCATTCGACGATTCCACTAACGTGTTTAACATGCCAAATAAAAGAAAGTTTTTATTGGCATATCATATCTACTTATTCATAATGTCAAACAATATATTTCATTTACATGAAAATTGAACCAATGACAAATAAAAAGCTATTTTTTATTTGTATTTGTATTTGTATAAAGTTTTCAGTGTATGTTTTTACAGTAAAATTAATTCATACAGATTCAAATGTATGTATTGTCAATAAAATGATATTTTAAATATGCATACAAATTCTAATATACGCATTGTAAATAAAAGTGTCATTTTAACTATGCATATAAATTCTATTATATATATTATAGAAAAAAGTGTCATTTTAACTATGCATATAAATTCTGTTATATACATCATAGATAAAAGTGTCATTTTAACTATGCATATAAATTCTAATATATGCATTACAAATAAAAATGTAAATTTAACATGCATATAAATTCTAATATATGCATTGCAAATAAAAATGTAAATTTAAGTATGCATATAAAAATGTAAATTTAACTATGCATATAAATTCTAATATATGCATTGCAAATAAAAATGTAAATTTAACTATGCATATATAAATCTAAATTTAACTATGCATATAAATTCTAATATATGCATTGCAAATAAAAATGTAATTTTAACTATGCATATTTTGATGTTTTCAATTTGTTAACAATTCTATTTTAAACAAAATGTATGAAAATGATGTTTTCATTTTCCTTCTTCCTAGCATGTTAAAAATAATGTTTTAACCTACAAATATTCTCTAACATGTGTTTTTTTACCGAATCACTTTTACATTAGAAATGGAATTTTTTATGTTTCAACATTTTTATTCAAACCATCAATTTTTCCGATGAATAAAACTTTACATTAAAAATATGATTTTAATGTTTCAAAACTTTTACTCAAATATGAACAATTTTCATATGAATCATTCCTTTATAAAAACGATACTTTTTAATGTTAACATGCCTTTGTGTTAAAATGAACATTTTTCCTAGTTGCTTACATTACATCAAAATGTGAAATTTTAATGTTAACATGTTTTTATTTTAAAACATGTACATTCTTCTAATTTCAAATATTACATTAAAAATGAATTTTTCCTTATAACATGTTTTCATTTTAAAACATGCATATTTGTCTAGTTCCAATTATTACATTAAAAAGTAAATTTTTAATGTAAACATGTTTTCATTTGTAAAACATGAATATTTGTCTAATTCGTATCATTACATTAAAAAGTAAATTTTTAATGTAATCATGTTTTCATTTGGAAAACATGAATATTTTTCTAATTCCTATCATTACATTAAAAAGTAAATTTTTAATGTAAACATGTTTTCATTTGTAAAACATGAATATTTTTCTATATTTTATTCTAGACATTAAAAATGTGAATTTCTAATGTAATCATGTTTTTATTTAAAACATGAACATGTTCTTAATTCCTACTTCAAATTCACCAAATTGTACAAAAGTTGATATTTCATTTTTGGTGACACTTCTTGTTCAACAAAATGATAAATTTGATATCTCGTTTTTGTTGAAAAATCTAGTTCGACAAAATGACAAAACTGTATATTTTATTTTTGTTGAAAACTCCAATTCAACAAATAGACAAAAATTGGTGTTTTCTATTTGTTGAAAATTATAATTCAACAAATAGACAAAAATCGGTGTTTCCTATTTGTTGAAAATTCTAATTCAACAAATAGACAAAAATTGGTGTTTCCTATTTGTTGAAAATTCTAATTCAACAAATAGACAAAAATTGGTGTTGCATATTTGATGGAAATTCTAATTCAACACATAGACAAAAATTGATATTTCATAATTTTCTTTTATAACAATTTAATTTAAACAAAAATGTTCATTTTTGTTTTAATCAATTTTATTTAAACAAAAATGACAATTCCAGTGCAACTATTCTAATTTTGACAAAAATGATAATTTTTGCCAAATAGTTCCAATTTGACAAAAATGATAAGTTTTTTCCAATTATTCCAAATAACAAAGTGATATAATCCAACTATTATAATAAACCCAAAAAGGATAATTCTTGATTCCACTATTTTAACTAACAAAATGATAAATTTTGTCCAATGATTCTAATTTGATCATTTTATCTAAACAAAAATTACGTAGTTTTGTTTCACTCAATTTATTACAACAAAATGATTTATATGTTTTTAGCTATTTCATCACAACACAATATCACCAAATAAACATATCTACACACTGCATCCATCACAGATCAACTCTTGCATCATAATAAATAGGAATTAACTATAGATTGGTGATAATAAAACCAGAATTATATCAAATTATTTAAAAATAAGAAATAAATAGATTTCTTACAGTCGTTTAAATATGAATGATCCCGATCTGAAATTTGACCAAAATTCGATCTGCTCAGAATTGGTTCTAATCAGTCCTGGAGTGTAGATCTCGGACTCACGATCGTATCGGATCTGAAATGATTCAATTTTGAATTCATATGAATTAGACACAATTTAATTTAGATCGACAACATTTTTGAATTTAATAAATAAATAAATTAGTTAAGTAAAACACTTTCTTTCTCAATTAACAGAACTCGGCCGATGTTGTTCAAAATTGTTTAGAACTAGGGCAATAGTTTTCGTTCCACCCATGCCACGTGCCGACGATCGGATTTCACCATGCTGGAGGGCTTTAAGAGGCGCGCCTGGAGGGATGGACGGCGGTGAACTCGAACTGCACAAGGGGGCAAGGCGGCGATTGTAACACCCCACGTTCGTTAATGTCACTCACAAAGGGAATGCATTAAGTTTCGTGGAGTATTATAAGTAAACAGAACGGTATATTACAAGACAGAGAAAGTAGAACTTGAAATTTTTTATAACTTTATTGCAGCGGAGACAGAAATAAGTTTGATTACATTCCCAAATACCAAAACCAAGTATATAATATTAGTCTTGTACAAAACCTTTAGAGTACTTAATATTAAAACTGTAATCCCCAACAGAAAATGCCATAGATAAGCTAAATCAAAGCCAAGCAATTCATTTTTCAACTTCAAGCTGGAAGAAGGGATATCTGAACTAAGCTTGAGTATTTCCTCCCAAAAAACCTGGGGAGGGGGGGGGGGGGGGGGACAGAAGAAAAGAGGCAAAAACAAACTAGGTCAGACATAAGTCTGGTGAGTACAATGACTTTAACAATATAATCATTAAAGTAATAGGATAAGAACCTAAACTGGAAAGTAAGAAATGACTATACATAAATAAGCATGACAAGGTAAGCAGGATGAATAAGATAAACATTGATCACGATTCTAATCACTAAAGAATAATTACTACACTGTACCAATGCTAATTTCAGCGCACCGTTACTAGTTCCATACTGAAAGTTGATCCTCATCTTGTAATTGGTAGTCCTCAGGAGTAACATCTAGTAAGGGGTATTCACCCCATACAATCCTTACTTGCCCATACTAAATACTAGATGTCCTCATACCACCCCCTTATCGCTTAATCGGTTGGCTCCCTAACTCGCATGTATTTATTACTTGTGTCATTTGGCCCTGCTTGTTTACTTGTGTCATTCGGCCCCGCTTGTTTACTTATGTCATTCGGCACCGCTTGTATGTAGATACCTGTGCTGGACCCACCATAGGGTGTACCAGTTCCTATGATGGCAACCCGACACAATTCAAGATGCACAATGTATACTACTGATGCCCAATGCCTGTTTTTTCCACTCCGGAGCACATGCACGCCCATACTCCGCCGGAACCTACACTGCTGCACCTCCTGCCGCTATTTTGACTGCTTATAACCAACCCAGTAATCGTGCCCCACCCTGCCTAGTTCAGGGTACCGTGATACATCTATGTGGGTTACTACTGAAATAGGTCCCCGTTACTACGGTTTCCTAATGGTTAAGTTTGTGGGCCTATATATGCAAATATTACCCACCTACACGAGATGTACCTAACCCTCCCACTGATTCAAACATGTTTATTTAACGGTTAAGTTTGTGGGCCTATATACACTAATAATACCCACCTTCCCAAGGTTTACTTAACCCTTCTACTTATCAAGTCAATATGTATTATTGGTTAAGCTTGCCTTAACCCTATCCCCTTTGTTCATGTAATATTGGTTAAGTGCTGTCCATTCATGTTAACTCAGCCCACCCATACATCATGTTGTATTGGTTAAGTGTTTCTTATTAACTTAACCCTATTCATTCATCATGTTATATTGGTTAAGTGTTTTAAATTTACTTAACCGCACCCACTTGTCAAATTAACATGTTTTATTGGTTAAGTGCTCTCAATTTACTTAACCCTACCTACATATCTAATTAACATGTTGTATTGGTTAAGTGTTCTCGATTTACTTAACCCTACCCACTTATCTAATTAACATGTTGTATTGGTTAAGTGTTCTCAATTTACTTAACCCCACCCTCTTATCTAATTAACATGTTGTACTGGTTAAGTGTCGCCTATTCATATGTTATTTAACCCTTCCGTTCTAAACATGTCTGTTCATTGGCATTAATTAATTTATTAATGCACCAACCTCTCACATTAGAACTGTTGTTTGCGGTTGCTGGATGTGCCGGGCGGTTCTGGGCAGACTTCTAACGCTAACTCATTCTAACCTCTGGTTTTGGCCTTAAAGCGCTAACCCCTCACATTAGATCTGTGTTGTTGTGGTCGCTAGATGTGCCGGGCGGTTCCGAGCAGTCTTACACCGCAATTCAATCTGACCTCGGGTTAGGCATGTTCATCTTTAACTAATTTACATATTTACCATTTATCTCCAAGTCTAGATTTATATGTAAATTATCCATAAGTGTGGTCAATTCAAGTTATGCCACATTTTCTAGATATGCCCAAAATTAATTATATGATTACAACCCATTTTATTCCAATTATATAATGTTTAATGTTTCCCAACATCAATCGTACGTATGATTCATATAATACGTTAGGCTCACAATTAGCATAACTCATAAGAAAAAGGGAAAGAAAGAGACGTATAACATCCAAACTGGCATAAAACAAATAGATCCAATTATGAACATAACTAGCATATAACAAAGATCCCATTTATGAACTTCCATAACAAAATAGATC
This sequence comes from Allium sativum, assembly GCA_030737875.1. Taxonomy (NCBI): domain Eukaryota; kingdom Viridiplantae; phylum Streptophyta; class Magnoliopsida; order Asparagales; family Amaryllidaceae; genus Allium; species Allium sativum. The sequence continues at coordinate 554,051,716 of CM060923.1, read as the reverse complement.
TAAATTAGCATATGAACTTGCATAACAAGTTAGATCTGAATTAACATATGAACTTGCATAACAAATTAGATCTAAATTAACATATGAACTTGCACAACAAATTAGATCTAAATTAACATATGGACTTGCACAACAAATTAGATCTAAATTAACATATGGACTTGCACAACAAATTAGATCTAAATTAACATATGGACTTACATAACAAATTAGATCTAAATTAACATATGGACTTGCATAAAAAATTTGATCTAAATTAACATATGGACTTGCATAACAAATTAGATCTAAATTAACGTATGGACTTGCATAACAAATTAGATCTAAACTAACACATGAACTTGCATAAATTAGATCTAAATTAACATATGAAAATAGATTAGCATGGATCATAAACTTGCATGATCATAATTTAGATTGACATAAATTTGCATAATCAATGACTTGCATAAGCAATAGACATATAAAATATGAATTTGCATAAACATATAAACTGGCATGGATCTAATCATATAAAAAATGACTTGCATAGATCTAAACATATAAATAGGAACTTGCATGTATGAATATGATTTTCGCATAAACTTGCGTATGATTTGCATATAAACTTGGATATAAACTTGCATATGTAATTAGACATGTAGACTAATATCACATGATTTACATATAAACTTGCATATGGTTTGCATACAAACTTGTATACAACAACATAAAATGAATCTAATCGAGCATACACAATTAGGCACATGAATTAACATCATAAAATGGACTTAATCAAGTATATGTAATTAGTCATATTCATATAGTCCAACTTATAAACCCATCACAATTACGTTCATCAATTATCTTATTAAAGAAGCTGTACTCACTATTACCGGATTAAAGAAGAGAATAGATTCAGCATAGAATCCTTTTTCCACCATCCTAAGTTTTAATTCGTTAAATAAGAGAAGCTTGCTCACTCTATGTTGCAGCAGCATGGCGGCTTGAGAATGCTTTTTGTTTTGATTTAGGGTTTAGGTTAGATGTGATTATATAAGAGTGTAGGATTAATTCTAGCCTTTAGGTCAGTCTAGGAGTAACCAGAGCCATCCAATCCAAAGAGATGTGCCACTCAGCCAATCACACCATGACACATAAGCCCTAATACATCAGAATTCGTCACCAGGCCGATCAGAGAAGGCCACGTTAAAGAAAACAAGCCTTGACCAACAAAAATGCACCACGTGCGCCGCATGATGCGTACACGTCATATATATATATATATATATATATATATATATATATATATATATACACACACGTGTGTGTGTGACACCCCACGTCCATTAATGTCACTTTTAAAGGGAATGCATTAACTTTCATGGAGTATTATTGGTGTATAGAACAGAATATAACAAGACAGATACATATATTGGTACTTGAAAAAAAAAATTAAAACAACTTTTATTGCGGCGGAGAAATAGTTTGGTTACAACAACATCAAAAACCAACAATAAAACCAAGTACACTTAATATCCATCTTGACAAATTGTTTTCTGAGTACATAAAGTAAAAAGCATAACCCCAACATAAGTAGTAATAAAAGAGATGAGCTGAACTTTAATTTCAGCAATCCAAGCACTTCCAAAAGAGAGAGAAAGATCCAAATCAAGCTCCACTAGCACTAGTCTCACCCTGAGAACCTTGGGGGGGAGAGGAAGAAAAGAGGCAAAAACAAAGGGGTCAAACATAAAGTCTGGCGAGTCCAATAACTTTAACAATATAATTATTAAAGTAATTAGGATAAGGTATAGACTGGTAAAACAAGGAATGACTGTGAAACAAGTGGGCAAGAAAAAACAAACAAGAGGAATATTCTGGCGTTAATCTCGCTCCTAATCACTATAGCATAATTACTATACTGCACCAATATTACTAGTCACCCAAAAAGTTGATCCCGCCTACTGAACATAATAATCATAATGGTAGTTTCGTGTACCTCTGGCTGTCTACACAGGTGCAGCCTGCCCCTTTCTCCACTAGTTGTACCCACTACCCCCATGCGATCGGCTCCATGACTCGCAGATATCCGTGCTGGTCCCACCGTGGGGTGTATCACTCCCCAAAGTGGCAACCCGATACTACTAAAGATGCACGGCTTATATCTACACGATGCAATAACGTCTTACCTACCAGCCCGGGCCCACGCACGCACATGACCCCGTTGGACTTGCGTTGCCACCGTTAACCCGTTTTGGCCTCTTACAATAAAACCCAGTAAGCGTGTCCCGTCCTCGATTTTACTCGAGCTCACAAAGATACTTAATGGGTTACTGGTTTGAAAAGGGCCCCCAAACTTGACACAAGCTTTCCACCTATGCTTTGTCCCCACTAAGATTTCCACTTAACCCCTTCTTATTCATGTCTTCTTACATGTTTCAATTTGGTTAAGTGTTTCTAATCGTATTTCACATGTCACCCATGTCACCCACTTTACCCCCTGTCCCACCACATGTTTGTCTTGGTTAAGTGTTACTTAATTCATTATAACCGTAACCTTGTAAAACCTCCCACATTAGACTAACGTTTGCGGTTGCTGGATTTGCCAGGCGGGTCCGGGCAGTCTTATACTGCAAACGAGTCTAACCTCGTGTCTTTACAATTGTTACGCATTTAGTTTATGCCTTCGACCTCTCACATTAGACTACCGTTTGTGGTTGCTGGATTTGTCGGGCGGGTCCGGGCAGTCTTATACCACAAACGAGTCTAACCTCGTGTCTTAGGCGTTTATTATTACAAAATATTTCACCCCAATATGAATTAATTATCCCTATTCAAATTGTCAATAATTTCCAAATTAACTATGTCCATAATTGTCACCTAAATTATGTCCATACTTTTTAGGTATATAAATTATACCAATTAATGTCTCAATTTAATTATATGCCTTTAAAGCCATTTTATGCCAATTCACAATTTGCAAAATTAACATTTTCCCATTGTCCCCACGCTATTCGTACGTTTTAATATGATATATGTTAGACTCGCAAATAGTCTAACTCATAAAAAGAAAAGAAACATCATAACTTGCATAACACATAAAATAGATCTAACTTGCATATAAGAATTATAACATAAGTTTGCATAGCCAATAACTTGCATAGGCAATGGACATATAGAACATAAATTTGCATAAACTACCATGGATCTAAATATAGATCTAAACACGAAATTGTGAACTTGCATATATGAATATGGGTTTCACCTAAACTTGCATATATGGAATATAGTTTTCACCTAAACTTGCACATGAATTCCTACAAACTTGCATATAAATTTAAACGTGTAAAATAATATCACATGTTTAACATATAAACTAGCATATGTATATACTTGATTCACATATAAACATGTGTATAATCTGCATACAGACTTGCATAAGATTCATATACGAACTAGCATATGTAAAAACAGACTTGCATAAGATTCACATACAAACTAGCATATGATTTAACATCCCAAACTTGCTTAAGATTCACATACAAACTAGCATATGATTTAACATCCCAAACTTGCTTAAGATGAACTAGCATATGATTTAACATCCCAAACTTGCATATAAACTGATGTCATAAAATAAATCAAGTTATACGTGATTGGACATATGAAATAGATCTACCAACATAAGATAACAAAACTGTCATATGTTCACCAATAGACGATAAAAAAGTTAAATAACATCACATGATTCAACAGACATGTTCTCATAATCCAAATTATAACTCATCATAATTAATTTATTAATTATTTTGTGAAAGAAATTGTACTCACAAAGACAGGTTAGAGAAGAGAATAATTCGTTCGTCGTTTGTATTAGAATTCTGACTTGCAAACCCCTAAGCTTTAGGAAGAAGAACTATTCTAGCAGTAGCATGGTGGCCAAGAGACTAATTTAGTTTAGGTTTAGGGGTTGAGTCTATGCGTGCTTATATAGAAATTTAAATCAACATAAGCCATTAGATAATCATAGGAGCAATCACAATCGTCCAGACTAAATAGAGTTATCCAGAATTGCCACTTATGCCCTAGTGACTCAGCAACAAGTCAGGATCGTCTCATTCTAGATCTGCCCTGGGGGGTAGGTCGACCCCCTGGTCGACCTGTGTAGGGGAGGTCGACCCCCTAGTCGACCTGGCCTTGGGCGGGAGAAATCCCGCCCAGCCGGCTTCCTCCCTTGAATTTTGAATTTTAATTCTGAACTGTTATTAATTTGTTTAAATTATTGAAACTTCCGAGGGCCATAACTTCCTCATACGAAGTCCGATTTATGAAAACTTGGACTTTATTCCAAGCAGAATTTCGAGACGAACGCAATGGCATAAACCGTTTCCCTTAATTCTCACTTTAACAATTAAGTATTCCTAAATTCGTTCTTTTAATAGTCACAGAAAATGCAGGGTGTTACAATATGTATATGTATATATATTATATATATTTTTATTATTATTTTCTTTTTAATATTGTCAATTAACATAAGTGACAAATTATCATATTCTCTTTAATGTTAATTGACATAAGTGACAAATTAGAAAAAGTATTCATACAAATTAAGATTAATTACATGGTTACCTAAATTATCATCAAATAAACATAAATGACAATCAATCGGACATAAATGACAATTTACTTGTTTTCTAATCAATATCATATTAAACATATCTACAAATCAATGTTTTACTTTCTTTTGTTGCAATCAATTTATTGCATGTATTGATTCCTTCTATACTCACACATTTTTAAATTTGTATCTTTATAACATAATTGCACATATGTACATATATGCATCTATTTATTTAATACTTTTACCGTATGCATTATTGCGTTAAATCTCCTTATTTAACGCACGTACTAATATGTTGATCTTCTTACCTTTAATTTGTCACATGCATTTCTTTACATTAATGCTTTTCTACATTTTCTTACGCACTTTTGAATTTTCTTCCTTAATTAATTAATCCATAAATTAATTATATAAAAATTTGGGTTATTACATTCTCCCCTCCTTAAAGGATTTCATCTCCGAAATCTCCAAGTTAAGAAGAATGTTACCATCCTACCATCCATCATCCATCTACTCATCCATCAATAACAGACATCCATTGCCCTAAAAAGATTTCTAATGCTTTAATGAACATATGCAAAAGTGTGTGTATATGTTCCTACTCTAATGCAAAATCAGGCGGTCTACTGACTCAGTCGACCTCCTTAATGCAATTCATGATAGTGTCATGCGTCCATTATGTATGCAAAAGAATCTTAATGATACACATCATTTTTACATGCATGCACAATCATTCATTCAAATGCAACATCCATATGAAAACACATTCAATATACATCCATCAAATTAATTATGCACACTTATTCATATGCAATATGAAAGTGATTGAGCCGATATAGTGCCTAATGTGTGTGTAAATGCATCCACGAGCAACCACTAGCAAACACTTGCATCCACCAAACATAATATGTCTCAAACACATGTTTGCAACCATAGGATTTTCCTAACTAAAGATCGAAGATGTAACCGAGAGGACATACTGAACGATAGAACAAGTATAAACAAAGGGATAGAAAAAGGAGAAGTTAAGAACATACCCTCCAAAAGGAAAGGGTACAGCGTATGCATCTTGTCTTCCGTCTCCCAATTCGCGTCTCCTTGATCATCTCCCCATTGGACTTTAACCACTTGACCTCTCGGTTGTGTAACTTCTTGACCTCCGATCCAAGGATGCGTGTAAGAGCTCGTCTAATCATGGCATCTTGCTCGACTTCCACTTCCCTAAGCATGCTCGGCTCCACTACTTCCACAGTATCTTGTAAACGCTTCTTCAAGGATTGTCTTCCTCAAGCTCTCGTCTCGTGATATGCAAAGTCTATCACGCGCCTCGGGGGTGAACCCCAAACTTCATCAAAGACGTCATCAAACTCACGTACCACACGAACAAATTTCAAATCAATGATGAACGCGTCAAGAGATTCTGGGTAGCTAAGCATCATTGAACCCCTTAGGGTCACAAGAAATGTCAAGGGTCTTTCCATAACGAGTCAACAGTCTAACTACCCACTTTTCACAGTCTAGGATAGCACCATGCCTGGCTAGCCAATCCATTCCTAGAATCAAGCTATAGCCCATTAAACCAAGAATGAAGGCGTTGCATTCAAGCCCAACGCCCAAGATAGACACTCTCAAATCCCGACAAACCATAGATAAGTGAGCTGAACCACCAATAGGATTTGAGACTACAATGGGATCCATAACTAGATTTGTATTTAGGTGCAGTGTTTCAACTATTGAAGCAGATACAAATGAGTGCGAAGCGCAAAAGTTGAAAAGATTTCTAGGAAGAAATCAAATCTTCAACCAAAACTTCCTATCTCTTTCCGATATACTGACCATGAGAACACAACCTGCCCTTCCGAAGATCCTGTACTTTGTCCTTACCCTTTCCCTCGCCTCTTTGGACAATCCTAATAAGATATCATGTCTCTCCATAATGATAACATGTAACAACCCTGAATTTTGGGGCCAATTTAAAATTTATTTTAAGTAATTTTAAATGAGTTTTGATATTTAGAATAATCTATTTTAAATAATAATGATCACAAATTTGGTTCAAATCGAAGTTAGAATGAATAAATTAATTTTAATTATAAAAAGAGTTAGAAATAGCGCGTTAGTTTGAAAAGTCAAACTTGAACTTTGACTGACCGTACAGGACGCAAAATTTAACGGATTTTAGTGAAACCAAAAATATTAGAATCTATTTAAAAATATATTTCCAAAGAATCCGGAAAATCAAAATTTCATAGCGGAAATCAAAAGTTATGGCCAATTCAATTTTTAGAAAGGTCGCTAGGTAATTTGCATAGGTCAATAATGCTACTTTTTACATATAAATGAATTTCGACTCGAAACCACTTACATTGAGTTCTAAATGATGTTTCTGCATTGAAAACAGTAAACACTTATATATTTCGAGTTTCGAAAATTATTTGTTTAAAAATGTATTTTTAATATTAAATATACTGGCCTGAAAAATAGCCATTTTTCAAAATGTCTCGGAATTCAACGAAATAAATTTTGTTGGATTCGTATCATCAAAAAAAAGCTAAAAATGATTTTTTGGTAATTTTTAGAATTAAAATATAATTATAATTGATTTTTCAGTGTAAACGGGCAAAATTTTGACTTTAAAAATTCATTAAAAATTCATATGGGCTCAGAATTGAACGAAATTAATTTTTATAGGTCCACAGCATCAAAACATAGCTAAATATATTTTTCGAGAATTTTTGAAGTTAATTTGTGACCTCGGTGAATTTTCATGTACGGTATACATTAAAATATTAATAAAATAATATAATTAATCCTAAACTCATAATAAATTTCGGAATTGGGTCCTGTAACATGTTCCATTGCGTTCAGAAGGCCTCAAAACCTTAAGAACGACAGTAAGCAGGCCTGAATCGGAGTTCGGACCAAAACGGGCCTTAACGGGCTAATCAAATTATTAACTAATGATTAGGAAAACCTAAATAATATTATAAAACCCGAAATTTACTGTTCATCGTCCTCTACATCATGTTTTTCAGCCGACATATGCAGGCCAAAGAACCCATCCTGGCCGAATTTTCAAACTTCGATTTCTCTCTCATTTCTCAACGAAATTTAGCGTGTGAGTACTCGTTTCGAAGCTCTTCCCGAGCTCTTTCTTCTCCGACAAGTGTAATAACCCAAAAATCTGGGCCAGTTTAAAATTTTTATTTTGGCAATTTTAGCGAATTTTGAATATTTAAAATAGATTATTTTAAATAATATCGACGAGAAAATTTATTTTGAATAGAATTCGACGTATATATTATACACGTCGTCGTTAGAATATAAATATTTATATATAATTATAATAGAATTGAAAATGGCGCGGTAGTTCGATAATTCGATTTCAAACTTCAATTGAATGTACCGGGTGCAAAACAATCCGGATTTTAGTGAAACCAAAAATAATAGAATCTAATAGTGAATATCTTTCCAACGAATCCGACAAATCGAAATTTCCTAGCGGGAATCAAAAGATATGTCCAGTTGAAAATTCTGAATAGTCGCTATGGAATTCAGGCCCTTAAAAATAGCCATTTTGCAAATGACCTCGGATTTTGACGAAACCAGTTTTGTTGGGTCCGTGATGTCAAGTTATCGCTAGATTTCAAATTTCATAATTTTTCGAATCAATATGTGAGCGTGGCGAAGGAAAACGCGTTTGACCAGTTTTAGTTGATTTTAATCGACTGGAAAATGGCCATTTTTCCAACGGTCTCAGAATTCAACGAAACTAGTTTTGTTAGGACCGTATCGTCAATACGAAGCTAGAAAATATTTTTCTGGAATTTTTAAAGTTCGTATGTGACCCCGGTAATTCGAAATGTACGTTTAAAATTCAATATAATGATTTAAATGTAAATTAAACGGAAACTGACTGTAACGATCGAATCAGCCTGCGATACATATCCCATTGTGTTCGGAATGGGGGTAATACGCTATGGACGACAGGCGGTGGGCCTCGTTTCGAGGTCGTATGTAAAAGTCAACTTTTTGAAAATAAATTAAGTAAATAAAAAAAAATTAAAATTAAATCCCTCTCCTCCCTTTAACCCGCTTTGGCCCCTCCCCCTTACAATCAGAATTGGATCCGTAGAAAGAAAAAAAAAATAACCCTAACACCCGTCGCTCCACCGATCGCGCCTCCATCGCCTCCCATCCCCGTCAATACTTCCCCTCCGCATCAGATCGAAGACCGTCCTCCCCCATAGCTCCTCTCTCCTCGTTCTACCGAACCCCAATCGCCCCTGGCCCGACGCCCCCGTCGACCGCCAGCTTCCCTCAGCCACCCTCCCTCCTCCGCACCAATCTCTCTTCTTCCTCCCCTTATAAATTGAATCGCAGCAACCCTCCGAGCGACGACAGCTCCACTGGCCTGACCATCCACCCCCCCTCTCATTCGAATGCGATGTAAGTTTTCAATTTCGAATTTTATTTATTTCTTTCGACTTAAAAACTGATTGTATAGGTAGAGATTTAAAAGTGTAATTTTTAAATGATAGAATTACGATTTTTAAGTAATCAAAATATATTTTTTAATATTTGTAGAGAGTTCAAAATATAAATTTTATACTAGTGGCGGAATAAAAATATGATTTTCATATGTTGAACTTCGAAATAAAAATATGATTTTCATATGTTGAACTTCGAAATAAAAATATGATTTTTATATGTTGAACTTCGAAATAAAAATATGATTTTCATATGTTGAACTTCGAAATAAAAATATGATTTTTACATATGTTGTAGCGCCGTAAAAAAACGATTTTTGTGTGAGTGGAGAAAAAATAGTAATAAAAATATGACTTTTATATTTTTAAGGTATTAAAAATATAATCTTTACTATATAGAAATATTAAAAATATGATTTTTATATTTTTAAAGTATTAAAAATATAATCTTTATAGGATAGAGAATATAAAAATATCATCTTTGTATATGTAGCGAAATAAATATCTGATTTTTATTTTATATACGTTGAAGTAAAGTGATGATTTTTATAATGATGAAATCTTTATTTTTATAAAGATGAAAACTTTATTTTTATAAAGGCGAAATCTATATTTTTGAAATGGGATTTTTTTTATATTGAATAGCATAGTAAAAATTCGATTTTTAAATATATGAAGTGACTATAAAAATATGATTTTTGAATTGAAAGTAAATAAATAAAAATGTGATTTTTATTTTAAAGACATCGAAATATAAAAATGTGTGATTTTTATATATGTAGTGACTACGGGCAACGAAGATGATAAAAAGGCGTGAAAGATGAAGATTTCTATAAATGAAGAGTCAGGATGATTGGATAGCTTTCGGTGAGAATTTCTCACTCTTCAATTTATTTTCTAGTTGTATATATATACTAGGATGCAGACGGTGTTTAGTAGCACCCGACACAATCGTCCACAGACCATGGACTTGTTTATTTGGCTGTTTGGTGATTGATTGCGATATTGGTTTGAATGTGGTTTGTGGTGTGGAAAATCGAATCGATAAATTGGTTAGGATTAGACGTGCGCCGTTATAACGCGAAGGAGTAAGGTTAGGTTAGACTCTTACTCCAAATTTTGTGGTTTGCATAACGAAAGTGATTTGATTGATATGGGTATGGCGGTGGCCATTATTAGACCGGGGATAAGGCTAGGCCTCGTCCCGTTTCTAGTATCGTGCCGTTATGCCGCCGAAATTTTCTAAAATATGTTAGAAAAATAAAAATATTATTTTATTGAATAAATGAACTGAATAGAAATTCATGTGTTAAAATAAAATGTTTTATCGTTAAAAATATAATTTTTAACGTGAAAGTGAATAAATAAATATTTATAAACAAATCGGCCGATTTGTTTATATACACTGATTTGACAAATATCGATTGGGTCGATAAATTTTACACGTCGCCCAACTGCACAAATAAAATCTGTGTTTGATTGTTTGAAACCCCACACGGGTGTTGGGATGAAATTTGAAGTTCACTCATCCTGATTGATTAAATATGTCGATCGATTGATTGACAGGCTGTTATAAGCGTTAGATATCTATATTTGATGCTTATACAGTGTGGTGCACTTTGGATGATGGTTGATTGTTTATTATTGCTATTATATACATGTGTTGTATGGAATCCGTATAATTAACATTATATGGTGATTGATTGGGCCTCATTCCAATCGGGAAAATAATGAATATTATAAAAGAAAATTCATGTGTTGAATATAAAAATAGTCATGTGTTGACGATGTTCATGTGTTGAGTGAAATATTTTATATAATATAAATTTACATCTTTATCATATTTAAAATTAGAACTACTTCCCAGTAGAAGTCTAATTGAAAATCAAACGATAGATACCATAGTTTTATAAAATATTTTACATAACAAAAATAGTGATGTGTTGACAGTACTCATGTGTTGAGATTAGTCGTGGGTTGAAAAAGATATAGATTCATGTGTTGAATGGGATAAATATTCATTTGTGAATAAAATAAAGAAGTTGTGAAAAATATAAAGCCGTGTTGATTAGTTTTGCGCCATTTTAACGTGAACGATATTTATATCGATTTTATTCGTTGTATAATGAATATTGAAAAGAGATTTCGAAATTAAATATTTTGAAACTGAAATTTCGAAATGAATTGAATTGAAAACGATTTCGAAATGAAATGAATTGAAAACGATTTCGAAATGAATTGAATTGAAAACGATTTCGAAATGAATTGAATTGAAAACGATTTCGAAATGAATTGAATTGAAAACGATTTCGAAATGAATTGAATTGAAAACGATTTCGAAATGAATTGAATTGAAAACGATTTCGAAATGAATTGAATTGAAAACGATTTCGAAATGAATTGAATTGAAAACGATTTCGAAATGAATTGAATATAAAACGATTTCGAAATGAATTGAATTGAGAACGATTTCGAAATGAATTGAATTGAAAACAAATTCAAATTGAATTGAAAGCGAATTGAAATGAATTCTAATTGAATTGAAATTTGAATTGAATAGAAATGAATTTTAAAACGAATTTATAAAGAAGAATTCAATTTTGATTTGAATTGAAATGGAAGTTGAAATTGCTTTTGAAACAAATTTTAAAACTATTTATATAATTCGTTTTAAATAGAAATCGACGAAATATATATTATATATATTATATATATAATATAATGGCCTGAATAGAACGCGCCGCGCCGCGGCAGTTCGTGAATTTCGACCATTTATTTCAAACGGACATTACGGGAGATCCGACCGTCGGATTCTCCTAAGACCGGAACCGTTGGGTTCGTATCGAAAAGAGCTTTCTAACGAATATTAGAAATTTGAAATCTAACGGTTGGATTTGGAATTATGTCCAAATCAAATTCGAAAAAGGTCGCTGTAAGTGCAGTTCGATGGCCATTGATGGAAATCGACTGTACGGACCTTGATAAAATTATTAAAAATATTAATAATTTGTGTAAAATCATAATATGTGAATTGGAAAGAACTGGGGTGAAAAACTCCAAATTTGAAATGATAAAAATAGATTTTTATCGAAATGAACTAGTTTGAACTAGAATTAAAATCAATTTATTTGTGAAATGAATAAATTGAATTTGAAAGTGATTTTAAAAATAATCAATATTCCCAATACGTGGATTGGACTGGAGTTGAATCGAAATTATCTTCGGGATATTTCGATGTTGGATTTCGTGACTATACAGATATTGTTATGGGAATTTGAAAGATATATTTCATATCGTTATTTCCAATACGATATATGTTGGTTTCAGAATTTGATATTGAATATAAGCCGATATATTTTCTATTCAAAGCCTTGTATTAAAATATCAAATGTGATTTGGGTTTGTCGTGAATCGTGTTTTAGAAGACATTGGTTCTTTAACCCAATTAAAGACAGAATATTGATTTTTGAGAAAATTAAAACTAAGTGGAGTTTTAAGAAATCTTTAATTAGATTAAAATGTGAATTGATAATTTAAATTATCAAATTTGAAAGGTGATCGAGAATGGAGTACCACCAGTTTTGCTCCAAAGCGATAGTTAAATCTTTAATTAGATTTGAACGTGAGAAGGTAATTAATTTTACCGATAACACTGTGGTGTTAGATGTGGATTATTACCAGTTTTCTCCATGGGATATATAGGTTGGGATTGGGAAATAAAATAAATAATTACTTTGGTGTGGTTCGTTAATCCCGACTAGTTTGAAATGATATCCATAGGAGGATTAAAGAATAAATTTAGAAGAATTTATCTTTGATAAAATTAATGGGATCCTTTCCCTAAGAATGTGATTTTGTGAATAAAAGAATATTCTGAATTGGAATAAGGCGTTCATTGTGTTTGTGTAACATTCGTTTATTATATACGTGGGTTATTCAGAAAGGCCGGGTTATACCCATTCTGAATAACCGATTCGACGAGATGTCGAAGATGAAGACGGTGGTGGAAGACCGGAAGTCTTCACATCGTTTGGGTGATTACTAATGATCTTGATTGGGCTGTACACCCAAGATGAGGGAAACAGTCGGTGATCCTCCAGACGTACTTGGAGATGGATGGATATGCGAGGAAAGTGCCTCCGGTTTCGTTCAGACCCAGAACGAACTTGTAAATGGATTGTGTGTCTGACATTGGATTTTATTCTGTGTTGATTGATCTCTATTAAATATACATCTGTTTGGCGGCGGAGAATTTATTCTCTTGCTTAACGCCCTTCTCTGAGAAGTACGAGCTCAGAGGTTGTATATCGATGGACATCAGTCGCATGGAGTGAATTGCCAATGTGGCATGCGTAAGTGGCAATTGATCAGGGCTTCTGTTGAAAAGCAAAGTCTTGTGGTTGATGATCAAAGCACGGCCTGTGTGGCGTAGCTTTGTGTATAACGTGAATTCGCGAGCCTCACACCTCGGTATGAGTCAAAAACGGGATAGTGACTGCAGGGAGAGCACGACGTTTCTTTCTAGCTAGGGTGGTGTCAGTGACCTACCAGCCCTGACATTTATATACTTTTCACCTGTGTGGTTGTTGGATATGAGGCGCCTCGGATATAGGTCTGTAAGGACCGGGAAACGTGTGTTCAGGAATAATTAATCCTCAAAAGTAAGAGAGGACCGGCCCTGAAGATCCAAGGATCATAGTGGGGTCCTGGGACATTTGCTAGAGTGTCTCGAACGCGGAGAGGAGCTTGCCCCTTGCCTCGGCTCATGTCGGAAATCCAATTTCCAATACGTGTATTGCGGTTTTAATTGTAGAACTAGTACGGCGACATGATATATGGTACCCATGCCGTCTATGATTGATATTTATGATTGAAATTGTTTTGACACTCTACACTTATTATAGTATCAAATGATTTGTTTTAAACGTATCAAGCATGTTTGGCTATTATAAGGGAAAACCCTATCCTCCGGCTTGCGTTGCATTGTGTGATGGGACCTGGGTCTTATAATAGCTTCATTTTTCGAAAAAGCATTGCGATGTTTATTCTATGCACTGGTATTCTTGGTAGGAAACCCGTTCCGTGTTATACGGCGTGGTCCCTTGAATTACTCTCTTTTAAAGTAAAGTTTTAAATAACTGTTTTAGTTCTCACACCAGTCCCATGACTGACCTGGAGTTTATTATTTTAACCTAAACTCTGGTTGCCCCTATTTTCCGCACGGGCAGCTAGTAGTTTTGATTTTGCAGATTTATATTCACAGGATCCTGATTTACAGCTAGAACGATGCTCGGAAAGCTCTGTATCCGTGTATCACTTCTAGTTGTGTTTTGTATTATTTTCCGCTGCTATGTAATTTATTGTAATCTCTGATATTTATCGAATGTAATTTATTCATTTATACTCTGTATATTCTTGTATCTGATGGAATTGTTGTAATAACAACGAAATGTTCTTCCGTATGCGTCCTTTTGTGTGTTGTTCTCAAAGTATTCGTGCTTTCCTTCACGGGGAAGTTACGGGTCCTTTCAGTTGGTATCAGAGCTTTGGTTTACAGAGCTCGAGAACAAGACACATTAGAATCATACGAAAGAATTCATCAGATATTGGATTAGTAATATCCAATTAGAATGACTCGTTAGGGATAGGATCAGTAGTATCCTAGAACGAGTGTGAAGAGTATATTTTTCAAATGAAAACAATTTTGTTTTAAAATTTAAATCGCTTTATACGTATTTGAATATTTATTTATTTTGAATATGGACAATCGAGTATATATAGATTTCGCGTATACGCGTCATGAACGTATATTCGAAGTTTTAATATACTGGATAGATATAGAATCACATTCTAGACACCCGGGGATAATTCTGGTGATGTGGCCACATCATCAGTATTTATGTTCGTATTTCGAAGGTGTGATTTCTATATATTTCCATTAGACTGGTGTGAGAACCAAAACCAATATAGTTAGAACACATTGTTGTGAATTGGCATCAAAAACATGATTTTTGTATATATATCAAAATTATGAATTTGAAACTCTAATCCACTAATTGATTGATGTTTGTGTTGTTTGTTTATTGGATTGATAATTTTGAACCATTTATGCCTAATTGAACCGAATATTGAATTGTATTGATAATTGGTCGCATTGGCTTGCATATACATATACTTACATTGAACAGGTCATAGCAAGGAGGCTAGAGCAGAGAATAAAATTTGTTTGCCCGACAAATAGGTACATGTTTACTACATAATTTACTGTTTTGTTTGGGTGATGATGATTTTATGAGCCTATTGGCTAGCCGCTTGGCTTTTTCTTTTTCTTTTTGAGATCTGAAGGACCGGGGAAGCTATTTGAAATTCCCCGATGCTCCCGGTGCAGGGGAGGTTATGGTGAAATTTTTCAAAAATTTAGGGTGTTAGCCAAATTTATGAAATTTTTGGAAATTCTCAGAAACTAAAAAGTTGGAGAATGGAAGCCAGATCGAACGTAGAGTTGATTGATCAAACCACTTTCGACTTTGTTCCTTTTCGGGGACGAAAAGTTTTAAGTGGGGGAGATTGTAATAACCCGAAAATCTGGGCCAGTTTAAAATTTTTATTTTGGCAATTTTAGCGAATTTTGAATATTTAAAATAGATTATTTTAAATAATATCGACGAGAAAATTTATTTTGAATAGAATTCGACGTATATATTATACGCGTCGTCGTTAGAATATAAATATTTATATATAATTATAATAGAATTGAAAATGGCGTGGTAGTTCGATAATTCGATTTCAAACTTCAATTGAATGTACCGGGTGCAAAACAATCCGGATTTTAGTGAAACCAAAAATAATAGAATCTAATAGTGAATATCTTTCCAACGAATCCGACAAATCGAAATTTCATAGTGGGAATCAAAAGATATGTCCAGTTGAAAATTCTGAATAGTCGCTATGGAATTCAGGCCCTTAAAAATAGCCATTTTGCAAATGACCTCGGATTTCGACGAAACCAGTTTTGTTGGGTCCGTGATGTCAAGTTATTGCTAGATTTCAAATTTCATAATTTTTCGAATCAATATGTGAGCGTGGCGAAGGAAAACGCGTTTGACCAGTTTCAGTTGATTTTAATCGACTGGAAAATGGCCATTTTTCCAACGGTCTCAGAATTCAACGAAACTAGTTTTGTTAGGACCGTATCGTCAATACGAAGCTAGAAAATATTTTTTTGGAATTTTTAAAGTTCGTATGTGACCCCGGTAATTCGAAATGTACGTTTAAAATTCAATATAATGATTTAAATGTAAATTAAACGGAAACTGATTGTAACGATCGAATCAGCCTGCGATACATATCCCATTGTGTTCGGAATGGGGGTAATACGCTATGGACGACAGGCGGTGGGCCTCGTTTCGAGGTCGTATGTAAAAGTCAACTTTTTGAAAATAAATTAAGTAAATAAAAAAAATTAAAATTAAATCCCTCTCCTCCCTTTAACCCGCTTTGGCCCCCCCCCCTTACAATCAGAATTGGATCCGTAGAAAGAAAAAAAAATAACCCTAACACCCGTCGCTCCACCGATCGCGCCTCCATCGCCTCCCATCCCCGTCAATACTTCCCCTCCGCATCAGATCGAAGACCGTCCTCCCCCACAGCTCCTCTCTCCTCGTTCTACCGAACCCCAATCGCCCCTGGCCCGACGCCCCCGTCGACCGCCAGTTTCCCTCAGCCACCCTCCCTCCTCTGCACCACTCTCTCTTCTTCCTCCCCTTATAAATTGAATCGCAGCAACCCTCCGAGCGACGACAGCTCCACTGGCCTGACCATCCACCCCCCCTCTCATTCGAATGCGATGTAAGTTTTCAATTTCGAATTTTATTTATTTCTTTCGACTTAAAAACTGATTGTATAGGTAGAGATTTAAAAGTGTAATTTTTAAATGATAGAATTACGATTTTTAAGTAATCAAAATATATTTTTTAATATTTGTAGAGAGTTCAAAATATAAATTTTATACTAGTGGCGGAATAAAAATATGATTTTCATATGTTGAACTTCGAAATAAAAATATGATTTTCATATGTTGAACTTCGAAATAAAAATATGATTTTTATATGTTGAACTTCGAAATAAAAATATGATTTTCATATGTTGAACTTCGAAATAAAAATATGATTTTTACATATGTTGTAGCGTCGTAAAAACACGATTTTTGTGTGAGTGGAGAAAAAATAGTAATAAAAATATGACTTTTATATTTTTAAGGTATTAAAAATATAATCTTTACTATATAGAAATATTAAAAATATGATTTTTATATTTTTAAAGTATTAAAAATATAATCTTTATAGGATAGAGAATATAAAAATATCATCTTTGTATATGTAGCGAAATAAAAATCTGATTTTTATTTTATATACGTTGAAGTAAAGTGATGATTTTTATAATGATGAAATCTTTATTTTTATAAAGATGAAAACTTTATTTTTATAAAGGCGAAATCTATATTTTTGAAATGGGATTTTTTTTATATTGAATAGCATAGTAAAAATTCGATTTTTAAATATATGAAGTGACTATAAAAATATGATTTTTGAATTGAAAGTAAATAAATAAAAATGTGATTTTTATTTTAAAGACATCGAAATATAAAAATGTGTGATTTTTATATATGTAGTGACTACGGGCAACAAAGATGATAAAAAGGCGTGAAAGATGAAGATTTCTATAAATGAAGAGTCAGGATGATTGGATAGCTTTCGGTGAGAATTTCTCACTCTTCAATTTATTTTCTAGTTATATATATATATACTAGGATGCAGACGGTGTTTAGTAGCACCCGACACAATCGTCCACAGACCATGGACTTGTTTGTTTGGCTGTTTGGTGATTGATTGCGATATTGGTTTGAATGTGGTTTGTGGTGTGGAAAATCGAATCGATAAATTGGTTAGGATTAGACGTGCGTCGTTATAAGGCGAAGGAGTAAGGCTAGGTTAGACTCTTACTCCAAATTTTGTGGTTTGCATAACGAAAGTGATTTGATTGATATGGGTATGGCGATGGCCATTATTAGACCGGGGATAAGGCTAGGCCTCGTCCCGTTTCTAGTATCGTACCGTTATGCCGGCGAAATTTTCTAAAATATGTTAGAAAAATAAAAATATTATTTTATTGAATAAATGAACTGAATAGAAATTCATGTGTTAAAATAAAATGTTTTATCGTTAAAAATATAATTTTTAACGTGAAAGTGAATAAATAAATATTTATAAACAAATCGGCCGATTTGTTTATATACACTGATTTGACTGATATCGATTGGGTCGATAAATTTTACACGTCGCCCAACTGCACAAATAAAATCTGTGTTTGATTGTTTGAAACCCCACACGGGTGTTGGGATGAAATTTGAAGTTCACTCATCCTGATTGATTAAATATGTCGATCGATTGATTGATAGGCTGTTATAAGCGTTAGATATCTATATTTGATGCTTATACAGTGTGGTGCACTTTGGATGATGGTTGATTGTTTATTATTGCTATTATATACATGTGTTGTATGGAATCCGTATAATTAACATTATATGGTGATTGATTGGGCCTCATTCCAATCGGGAAAATAATGAATATTATAAAAGAAAATTCATGTGTTGAATATAAAAATAGTCATGTGTTGACGATGTTCATGTGTTGAGTGAAATATTTTATATAATATAAATTTACATCTTTATCATATTTAAAATTAGAACTACTTCCCAGTAGAAGTCTAATTGAAAATCAAACGATAGATACCATAGTTTTATAAAATATTTTACATAACAAAAATAGTGATGTGTTGACAGTACTCATGTGTTGAGATTAGTCGTGGGTTGAAAAAGATATAGATTCATGTGTTGAATGGGATAAATATTCATTTGTGAATAAAATAAAGAAGTTGTGAAAAATATAAAGCCGTGTTGATTAGTTTTGCGCCATTTTAACGTGAACGATATTTATATCGATTTTATTCGTTGTATAATGAATATTGAAAAGAGATTTCGAAATTAAATATTTTGAAACTGAAATTTCGAAATGAATTGAATTGAAAACGATTTCGAAATGAATTGAATTGAAAACGATTTCGAAATGAATTGAATTGAAAACGATTTCGAAATGAATTGAATTGAAAACGATTTCGAAATGAATTGAATTGAAAACGATTTCGAAATGAATTGAATTGAAAACGATTTCGAAATGAATTGAATTGAAAACGATTTCGAAATGAATTGAATTGAAAACGATTTCGAAATGAATTGAATTGAAAACGATTTCGAAATGAATTGAATTGAAAACGATTTCGAAATGAATTGAATATAAAACGATTTCGAAATGAATTGAATTGAGAACGATTTCGAAATGAATTGAATTGAAAACAAATTCAAATTGAATTGAAAGCGAATTGAAATGAATTCAAATTGAATTGAAATTTGAATTGAATAGAAATGAATTTTAAAACGAATTTATAAAGAAGAATTCAATTTTGATTTGAATTGAAATGGAAGTTGAAATTGCTTTTGAAACAAATTTTAAAACTATTTATATAATTCGTTTTAAATAGAAATCGACGAAATATATATTATATATATTATATATATAATATAATGGCCTGAATAGAACGCGCCGCGCCGCGGCAGTTCGTGAATTTCGACCATTTATTTCAAACGGACATTACGGGAGATCCGACCGTCGGATTCTCCTAAGACCGGAACCGTTGGGTTCGTATCGAAAAGAGCTTTCTAACGAATATTAGAAATTTGAAATCTAACGGTTGGATTTGGAATTATGTCCAAATCAAATTCGAAAAAGGTCGCTGTAAGTGCAGTTCGATGGCCATTGATGGAAATCGACTGTACGGACCTTAATAAAATTATTAAAAATATTAATAATTTGTGTAAAATCATAATATGTGAATTGGAAAGAACTGGGGTGAAAAACTCCAAATTTGAAATGATAAAAATAGATTTTTATCGAAATGAACTAGTTTGAACTAGAATTAAAATCAATTTATTTGTGAAATGAATAAATTGAATTTGAAAGTGATTTTAAAAATAATCAATATTCCCAATACGTGGATTGGACTGGAGTTGAATCGAAATTATCTTCGGGATATTTCGATGTTGGATTTCGTGACTATACAGATATTGTTATGGGAATTTGAAAGATATATTTCATATCGTTATTTCCAATACGATATATGTTGGTTTCAGAATTTGATATTGAATATAAGCCGATATATTTTCTATTCAAAGCCTTGTATTTAAATATCAAATGTGATTTGGGTTTGTCGTAAATCGTGTTTTAGAAGACATTGGTTCTTTAACCCAGTTAAAGACAGAATATTGATTTTTGAGAAAATTAAAACTAAGTGGAGTTTTAAGAAATCTTTAATTAGATTAAAATGTGAATTGATAATTTAAATTATCAAATTTGAAAGGTGATCGAGAATGGAGTACCACCAGTTTTGCTCCAAAGCGATAGTTAAATCTTTAATTAGATTTGAACGTGAGAAGGTAATTAATTTTACCGATAACACCGTGGTGTTAGATGTGGAGTATTACCAGTTTTCTCCATGGGATATATAGGTTGGGATTGGGAAATAAAATAAATAATTACTTCGGTGTGGTTCGTTAATCCCGACTAGTTTGAAATGATATCCATAGGAGGATTAAAGAATAAATTTAGAAGAATTTATCTTTGATAAAATTAATGGGAACCTTTCCCTAAGAATGTGATTTTGTGAATAAAAGAATATTCTGAATTGGAATGAGGCGTTCATTGTGTTTGTGTAACATTCGTTTATTATATACGTGGGTTATTCAGAAAGGCCGGGTTATACCCATTCTGAATAACTGATTCGACGAGATGTCGAAGATGAAGACGGTGGTGGAAGACCGGAAGTCTTCACATCGTTTGGGTGATTACTGATGATCTTGATTGGGCTGTACACCTAAGATGAGGGAAACAGTCGGTGATCGTCCAGACGTACTTGGAGATGGATGGATATGCGAGGAAAGTGCCTCCGGTTTCGTTCAGACCCAGAACGAACTTGTAAATGGATTGTGTGTCTGACATTGGATTTTATTCTGTGTTGATTGATCTCTATTAAATATACATCTGTTTGGCGGCGGAGAATTTATTCTCTTGCTTAACGCCCTTCTCTGAGACGTACGAGCTCAGAGGTTGTATATCGATGGACATCAGTCGCATGGAGTGAATTGCCAATGTGGCATGCGTAAGTGGCAATTGATCAGGGCTTCTGTTGAAAAGCAAAGTCTTGTGGTTGATGATCAAAGCACGGCCTGTGTGGCATAGCTTTGTGTATAACGTGAATTCGCGAGCCTCACACCTCGGTATGAGTCAAAAACGGGATAGTGACTGCAGGGAGAGCACGACGTTTCTTTCTAGCTAGGGTGGTGTCAGTGACCTACCAGCCCTGACATTTATATACTTTTCACCTGTGTGGTTGTTGGATATGAGGCGCCTCGGATATAGGTCTGTAAGGACCGGGAAACGTGTGTTCAGGAATAATTAATCCTCAAAAGTAAGAGAGGACCGGCCCTGAAGATCCAAGGATCATAGTGGGGTCCTGGGACATTTGCTAGAGTGTCTCGAACGCGGAGAGGAGCTTGCCCCTTGCCTCGGCTCATGTCGGAAATCCAATTTCCAATACGTGTATTGCGGTTTTAATTGTAGAACTAGTACGGCGACATGATATATGGTACCCATGCCGTCTATGATTGATATTTATGATTGAAATTGTTTTGACACTATACATTTATTATAGTATCAAATGATTTGTTTTAAACGTATCAAGCATGTTTGGCTATTATAAGGGAAAACCCTATCCTCCGGCTTGCGTTGCATTGTGTGATGGGACCTGGGTCTTATAATAGCTTCATTTTTCGAAAAAGCATTGCGCTGTTTATTCTATGCACTGGTATTCTTGGGAGGAAACCCGTTCCGTGTTATACGGCGTGGTCCCTTGAATTACTCTCTTTTAAAGTAAAGTTTTAAATAACTGTTTTAGTTCTCACACCAGTCCCATGACTGACCTGGAGTTTATTGTTTTAACCTAAACTCTGGGTGCCCCTATTTTCCGCACGGGCAGCTAGTAGTTTTGGTTTTGCAGATTTATATTCACAGGATCCTGATTTACAGCTGGAACGATGCTCGGAAAGCTCTGTATCCGTGTATCACTTCTAGTTGTGTTTTGTATTATTTTCCGCTGCTATGTAATTTATTGTAATCTCTTATATTTATCGAATGTAATTTATTCATTTATACTCTGTATATTCTTGTATCTGATGGAATTGTTGTAATAACAACGAAATGTTCTTCCGTATGCGTCCTTTTGTGTGTTGTTCTCAAAGTATTCGTGCTTTCCTTCACGGGGAAGTTACGGGTCCTTTCAACAAGAATCACCTCAAACCGTGCCCTGTCGAAGCCACCATACCCCTCCAAAGCCGCGGCCTTTGCGCCCCCACTGCGCCACCCATGTTGAGCCGCACCTCCTCCAATTCCCGGTGAAGATAGCTCTCTCGTAGCCGGTCCTTCTCCAACAAACGGCTCGTCGTTTCGTCAACTACAACTCCAGAAAATCGAATTTGAAGTTTTGAACGTTCTAAGGTAAATTCTATTTCAGATTTCCCCACGCTTTTAAGCGTTACACAGCCAGTTGTAAAAAGCTGATTTTGATTTTTCCTATGAATTTGCATAAGAATTGTCCCAGATCCGCAATTGTTTTGAACTCGAACATCAAATCTGATCGAACCTGAATCTTCTTCTCTGACCAAACACGGTGAGGATTTTATTTTTAAATTTAATTTAATTTAATTTAATTTATTAAATTATTATTTGCATGATTGTTAACCGTAGATCAAATACGTTATGATATTTAGAACATAGATCCGAATTGTTCACCCCGTATGTTGTTAGATCTTAATTGCATGATATTAGATCTGAAAATTTAGGGAAGAAACCTGAATTAATAATTAATTATAATTAATTATGGGTATTTGTTTAATCACGCTACGCTGATTTTACATATGCCAAGTTAAAACATCACCTTATAATTACATTGATGTTAATTATTGGAATTGGATTTGTTGTCATGGTTGGATGTTGCTGTTATGTGATGTGATGAAAATTTACTTTTTATGGGATGCAAATAAAATAGGAATGCGACTTGTGGTGGAATTTACATATTATTATGTGAAATTAAAATAAGATGAAAATTTGACCATGTAAATAAATAAATAAAAGGCGATCTTTTTATACTTAAAATAAAAAGACAAATCTTTTTATATTGAAAACAAAAAGATGAAAATCCGACGATGTAAATAAAAAGACAATCTTTTTGCATTGTATAATAGAAGAGATAATATTTTTACATTATAAAATAGAAAGATTAATATCTTTACGTAAAGTAGAGAAGTTGATATTTTTACATTATCAAAATGAAAAGTTGATATCTTTACATTGTAAACATAAAAGTGAATATTTTTGCATTGTAAGTAAAAGAATGAATTTTGCGATGTAAAGTAAAATAACATTTTTATATGTTATTTAGATAAGAATTTTCACCGCATGAACAAAAACTACATTTTTCTATGTAATTAAAAAGATGAATTTACATCGTATGTCAAATTTAACATTTTTGTTAATGTTAAAAATAAGAATTTACATCGTATGTCAAATTTAACATTTTTGTTAATGTTAAAAATAAGAATTTACATCGTATGTCAAATTTAACATTTTTGTTAATGTTAAAAATAAGAATTTACATCGTATGTCAAAGTTAACATTTTTGTTAATGTTAAAAATAAGAATTTACATCGTATGTCAAATTTAGCATTTTTGTTAATGTTAAAAATAAGAATTTACATCGTATGTCAAATTTAGCATTTTTGTTAATGTTAAACATAAGAATTTACATGGTATGAGAAATTAACATTATTCTTGGTATTAATAATAAGTAATTTACAATGCATGAAAAATTAGCATTTTCAATGTTAATTAAATAGTTATTTCATCGTATGTGTAATTAACATTTTCAATGTTAATATTATGAAAATACACCGTAGGATGTCATTAACCTTTTCAATGTTAATATTATAAATAAAAAGAAATTACATCGTAGGATGAGTAACATTTATTCATAATGTTAATATTTAAAGAATTTGACCGTAGAATAAGTTACATTATTTTATAATGTTAATATTTAAAGAATTTGACCGTAGAATAAGTTACATTATTTTATAATGTTAATATTTAAAGAATTTGACCGTAGAATAAGTTACATTATTTTATAATGTTAATATTTAAAGAATTTGACCGTAGAATAAGTTACATTATTTTATAATGTTAATATTTAAAGAATTTGACCGTAGAATAAGTTACATTATTTTATAATGTTAATATTTAAAGAATTTGACCGTAGAATAAGTTACATTATTTTATAATGTTAATAAAAAAGAAATTCAACTGTATGATAATTTACATTATTTTATGATGTAATAAAAAGAACTACACCATATGATAATTTACATTTATTTTAATGTTAATATAAAGGAAATACACCATAGGATGATTTAACATTATTTTCCTATGAATTTGCATTAGAATGGTCTCAGATCCGCAATTGTTTTGAACTCGAACATCTAATCTGATCGAACCTGAATCTTCTTCTCTGACCAAACACGGTGAGAATTTTATTTTTAAATTTAATTTAATTTAATTTATTAAATTATTATTTGCATGATTGTTAACCGTAGATCAAATATGTTATGATATTTAGAACATAGATCCGAATTGTTCACCCCGTATGTTGTTAGATCTGAATTGCATGATATTAGATCTGAAAATTTAGGGAAGAAACCTGAATTAATAATTAATTATAATTAATTATGGGTGTTTGTTTAATCACGCTACGTTGATTTTATATATGCCAAGTTAAAACATCACCTTATAATTACATTGATGTTAATTATTGGAATTGGATTTGTTGTCATGGTTGGATGTTGCTGTTATGTGATGTGATGAAATTTTACTTTTTATGGGATGCAAATAAAATAGGAATGAGACTTGTGGTGGAATTTACATATTATTATGTGAAATTAAAATAAGATGAAAATTTGACCATGTAAATAAATAAATAAAAAGACGATCTTTTTATACTTAAAATAAAAAGACAAATCTTTTTATATTGAAAACAAAAAGATGAAAATCCGACGATGTAAATAAAAAGACAATCTTTTTGCATTGTATAATAGAAGAGATAATATTTTTACATTGTAAAATAGAAAGATTAATATCTTTACGTTGTAAAGTAGAGAAGTTGATATTTTTACATTATCAAAATGAAAAGTTGATATCTTTACATTGTAAACATAAAAGTGAATATTTTTGCATTGTAAGTAAAAAAATGAATTTTGCGATGTAAAGTAAAATAACATTTTTATATGTTATTTAGATAAGAATTTTCACCGCATGAATAAAAACTACATTTTTCTATGTAATTAAAAAGATGAATTTACATCGTATGTCAAATTTAACATTTTTGTTAATGTTAAAAATAAGAATTTACATCGTATGTCAAATTTAACATTTTTGTTAATGTTAAAAATAAGAATTTACATCGTATGTCAAATTTAACATTTTTTTTAATGTTAAAAATAAGAATTTACATCGTATGTCAAATTTAACATTTTTGTTAATGTTAAAAATAAGAATTTACATCGTATGTCAAATTTAACATTTTTGTTAATGTTACAAATAAGAATTTACATCGTATGTTAAATTTAACATTTTTGTTAATGTTACAAATAAGAATTTACATCGTATGTCAATTTAACATTTTTGTTAATGTTAAAAATAAGAATTTACATCGTATGTCAATTTTAACATTTTTGTTAATGTTAAAAATAAGAATTTACATCGTATGTCAAATTTAACATTTTTGTTAATGTTAAAAATAAGAATTTACATCGTATGTCAAATTTAGCATTTTTGTTAATGTTAAAAATAAGAATTTACATCGTATGTCAAATTTAGCATTTTTGTTAATGTTAAAAATAAGAATTTACATGGTATGAGAAATTAACATTATTCTTGGTGTTAATAATAAGTAATTTACAACGCATGAAAAATTAGCATTTTCAATGTTAATTAAATAGTTATTTCATCGTATGTGTAATTAACATTTTCAATGTTAATATTATGAAAATACACCATAGGATGTCATTAACCTTTTCAATGTTAATATTATAAATAAAAAGAAATTACATCGTAGGATGAGTAACATTTATTCATAATGTTAATATTTAAAGAATTTGACCGTAGAATAAGTTACATTATTTTATAATGTTAATATTTAAAGAATTTGACCGTAGAATAAGTTACATTATTTTATAATGTTAATATTTAAAGAATTTGACCGTAGAATAAGTTACATTATTTTATAATGTTAATATTTAAAGAATTTGACCGTAGAGTAAGTTACATTATTTTATAATGTTAATATTTAAAGAATTTGACCGTAGAATAAGTTACATTATTTTATAATGTTAATATTTAAAGAATTTGACCGTAGAATAAGTTACATTATTTTATAATGTTAATATTTAAAGAATTTGACCGTAGAATAAGTTACATTATTTTATAATGTTAATAAAAAAGAAATTCAACTGTATGATAATTTACATTATTTTATGATGTAATAAAAAGAACTACACCGTATGATAATTTACATTCATTTTAATGTTAATATAAAGGAATTACACCATAGGATGATTTAACATTATTTTCAATGTTAAAATAAAAGGATTTCACGGTAGGATTAAATTAACATTATCTTTAATGTTAATATTAAGAGAATTACGCGGTAGGTTAAAATTACATTATTTTATAATGTAGTATAATGGGATTTCACTATATGTTAATTTGCATTATTTTATAATGTAATTATAAAAAGGATTTATACCATAGAAAATGAACATCATTTTAATGTTAATAAAAAAAGGGTAATTAACACCGTAGGATAAATATACATTATTTTTAATGTATGTAAAAAGAGGAAACACACCATAGGGAAAAGATTGCATTTTTTTTTTGTAATGTATATAAGAATTTACACCGTAGGTGAAATTTACCTTTTATTTAATGTAAGTAAAATAAAAAGGTGGCAAAAATGAAGTTTACATTTTTATTTTATAAAATAAATAAGGATGTATCATGTAAATAAAGATTTCGTTTTTATATGTAATTAGGAAGGAAAACTACATCGTAAAATAAAATTACATTTTAGATGTAATTGAAATTATGAATGCACTCAAAAGAGAATGAATATTTTATATGTAAATAGAATCATAATATAATTGAAAGATGAAAGGAATAAATAGTACGATGAATTATAATTTACATTTTAAGGTAAATTATAGAGATATGAAATAAATTAAAAGGAATGATTCATCGTCTAATTATAAATTACATTTTCATGTAAATGGAGAAATGAAAAGATAAGAGAATGAAAATGTACATAAGAATGAGAACAAACGATTTATTTATATATTTATATATAAATATAATTAAAATTAATCGAATCAAGCGCGGTAGTTCGCGTTTTGAAATCATATCTTTAAACGAATATACCGGAAGATCCGACCGTCGGATTTTCCCAAACTGAAAACGTTAGGACCGTCTCGGAAAATTATTTCTAACGATATAAGATATGTTATGATCCAACGGTTAGATTTTGAGATATGTGAAAATCGAAATTGGTTGAAAACAGCGCCAAAATCGCCATTGATCTGAATCGTAGTTGATTAAAGATTTAATTATTTTTAATTAAATAAAATAGGAAATAATCATTATAAATTAGAAATAACGATAAGGAAAAGTTTTCAATATATATATATATATATACGAAGATTATTTGGAAAGGCCGAGTTAATCTCATTCCAAATAATCAAAACGACGATGAAGATCGAAGTAAGAAGACGACGCATAAAGACCGTAAATCTTCCCTCGAATGGACAACGATCGAGACCCTGAATTGACTTGCTACCAATTCATGGGTCAAGGTCATTGCCCAGACGTACGTGTTGGTTTCACGGATTTGACTTTCGTTCAGACCCAGAGCATAAGTTTAAATGGATGGTGTGTCTGACATCGTACTTCGTTATATATCATATTGTTGATTTTCTGTTAATATATAAATATTGGTGGTGGAGAATTTATTCTCTACTTAACACCCATTTATGTATTGATGGAGAAGCAATGGTATGGTATGGAGTGACAGTGTGGCATACTAAGATGCAATGATCAAGGTTTCTTGTTGAAAAGCAGGCCTTGTGGGATGATCAAAGCATAGCCTGTTTAGGCATAGTGTAACGACCCGTGTTTTTCGACCATTTGAATATGAATATTTAAATTAGTTTTAAATATTATGTTGGGAATATTAATGGAATTTAATATTTAATTCGTTATTAAAAACGAAGTTGAACGTTATAATTTATATATAATATAAATTCAAGCTTGAAAATGGCGTGCAGTTCGTAAATTGGAGTTTTGAACTTCAACTGAGAATACAGGATTCGATATAAGTCGGATTTCTGTGAAACAAGAAACGGTGGAACCATGTTGACGATAATTTTCATATGAAAGAGAAAAATCCAGATTCCGTGTTATAGATTGCGAGTTATGGCTAAATCAAATTTTGAAATAGTCGCTATGAAAAATCGTTATTAAATTATAGGCCTATAAATTAGCCGTTTTGCAAATGGACTCAGATTTCGATGAAACCAGTTTCATTAGAACCGTATCGTTAAATTATTGTCAGAAAATCAAACTGGATGGAAAACCGATGTCGTATATGGCCACGGTAGCCGTAAACGCCCATATAATTTCTATAGCGCGTAATAAATTCAATATAGAGATATTTGGGTGTAACTGGAGCAGACGATCGAATTAAGCTACGAAACCAGTTCCGTTGAATTCGTATCGTCAATTAGAGTCAGGATAGGTATATAGTTTGTTATTTTTAGAGATCGAGAAATTTGGCATTAAAAAGGGTAGGGCGGTTCAGGGTAAAAACAGCCTACCGGGGCAACAGTCTCAGAATGCGACGAAATTAGTATCGTTGGGTTCATATCGAAAAGTTATTTTCAGACTTCGCAGTTTCGAGTTGATTTGATTTATCTGGTGATCATAGAAAAATTAAACGTGTGTTCATTTCTGGTTTCATAAAGAAAATTTTTTCATACGACCTCGGATTTCGACGAAACTTGTCCCATTGGATCCGGAATACCTTTTTACACTAAGATTGACCTTTTTATCAGAAAAACGAAAATCTTTTATGGTGATTTTGGTGTGTTACTTCACGACGAAGTATCATTTAATAATATTTTAACCATTTGCTCCTACCTAAAGCTATCTGAACACAACTCCATTCTAAAAATATTCCGTACTGAATAAATGCGAAATGCACGGTAGCCACCCTACATCCTTACAACCCGATACCCTTTCTTTTCAATGGCAGGTGTATTTCCATTGTCTCCAAATTTCATTTTCGTGCCGACCAAGTTTTTCTTGGCATTGGCGACCAACAGCTGACCTATAAACTTTCTGCAAACCTACTCTAAATTGCCTTGCCACCCACGTATTTATTTTCCTATAAAACCCATCGAACTGCTCCATTCAGCTTCGCTTCAGTAATACAAAAAAGCACCACCCTTCATCAAGTTAACATCCAAACAACTCCATTACACTCTCGAAATTCCTGGAACCAATTCCGTTGCTTCCTCTAGCCAAGAACCTCATATTGGTAAATTTCCGTGGGTTCAGTGGTGCATGCGAAGAGGAGTTTTCTCAAAACCAAGGTCAACATTCTGAAGGCGCTAAATGAGGGACGAGATGAAGAAGATTCGGCCTGTCCTAAAACTAAAGATGGAGACCGTATTGGATACAACCTAGAACAGAAATGAGGGAAATGGATTGGACGTGAAAACAGTCGGTGCATGGTGTGGTGAAATGGGTAGGTGGATGGCTTGAGAAGGGGATGGTTGCGGTACAGTGGTGTCAAAAGCGAAGCAGCATGGGAAGTGGTTTTTATGAGTGACATACTAAAAAACGAAGGGGGGTGGTAGCTTGCGAGTGGGATGGAGATCTCCTATGGGTCTCCAATCAACTGCTGATGCCACGGTAGTGGGTTTTATTTCACGAGCACGGGTTCCTGTAAACTAAAATGAAGATGAGAAATACGAAAGAAGGAAGGGGTTCTGTGTTTGGCAAAGGGTATACGGGACGATGAGGCGGTAGTTAAAAAGGGAAAGGTATTCACGGAAGCAACAAAATGTAGAGAGGAACAGGAACCGAATAAATTCCAGGAAAATGGGGTTGCCAGTTCAAACGTGAAGGATTCAGCAATTCTGAAAAATTGAGGACTCGCAATGGAAATAAAATGGGAACAAAACCAAAGTTTGGGATCATGCTGAAAGAAGAAAAGCGGTAGAGTAATTAGAGCATTGATCATAAGTTATAATTAATTAGTTAAAACATGCATGCTGAAATGAAAATTTGTGCAGGCTATTAGATGGCAAAGGGCAAACGAGGAGGAATCAGTATTTACGCGTGTACAGTGAGGTGTGTGAAGTTAGTATGGTATGTGGAGATGAGTGTATCGAAACAGTAAAGAACGAAAGTCAGTAGCGAAAACAACGGGTAAGAGGAAGTGAAGTTGGGCTTCACTTTTAGATAAGCCTGGAACGAAAATTTGAGGTAGAAGAAATTAAAGTTGGACCTACTAATCACGCTGACAAAGTATATATATATACCAGGTCATATTATATTAAATAAGTATGAATTGGATTAAGAATGTAATAACTTATTTGAAACCGGGATACCGTGAGTTGTAGAAAAAAGGGTCAAGCCGGTCTAAGTTTAAATTATGATTAAGTTAGTAGAGTCATTTAGGATTAATTAGTTTATAATTAAATTAGGTTAATAAACTTGATTAAGAAAGCTATTTACATAAATAAGAGTTAATTTATTAATTAGTTCAGTAATGGTTAAATGTTAATAACTCTTTGTGTATTACCAGAATTGAACAAATCTAGAGGCATGGGGACCGCATCAGCAAATACTGTATTTTGAAATTGTCCTGGACAAAGCTGGAACCGACTGGAGTTTATTGTTAAATTAAACGCTGTTTAATTTAACTAGAACTAAACCGCTCAAGCGACAAAATGAAACCCGGTGAGTTAAACTCACTCAGTTACCCTTTTTATATTTTATATAAATTGGGTGTTTTTATTTTGTGTGCTCTGCTTGCCAATGATTGACTGCTTTGCTAGTTATCTATTTAACTGTTGATTTAACCGATGAAATTAAACTGTGTTTAATTTCAGTCAAATATCAAATCGTTATTTTTAACGATTGGTTCCAATAAAGGTTACTCACCTTGGTTGGTCATGTTTATTTATAAACATGTTTAAAATGGTTGCATTGTTTGAATTGCTTGTGGTTAATGTTGAATGGTTGCTATTTAGTGTTATCAGTTAAACAAAACTGAACCGTCTGATTTGAGATAACCATTTGAATACAGGGAAGAACAGGTTGGAGGGATCCAACCGGATTCCTCAAATGTATTATTTATTTTCATATGCTCATATATGAACTGATCTGTTGTGTGATTGATTTGATGGTCGATTATTGACTGGATATTCAACATCTGTTTTGTTTGAACCAATGAGCGATATTGGTTAAGTGTTTGGCAGAGTATGGCCTTTAAAACCAATCGAGTTATAGATATTGATTCACCGTCAGGTGAATCGATAGAGTTGAGGTTATAAATTTATTTTATAACCAGAGTTAGATTTGAATTATATTATTTGAATAAAAGTTATTTAAGAGAAATAAATAAATAAATATTTTTATTTAAGACTTTGATTTGTTATGAAGTTATTTTGCGAAGATGTTGATCAGATTTACCAGTTGAAGAATAAGAAATGAATTAAATGGTTAAACCTTGAGAATTTGTTTTGTAAGGAAAACAAATAATTAGAATCTATCTAAATTAGTTATATTTTTAATTAATTTAAAGCGAGGATTGTTGAAATCGGTTAATGAGATAATCAAGTTTTTGAGTTAATTAAATCGACTGTTTGGAATTAGAATTGTTTATCAAGTTAATGTGTTTTGACTAAAATAGTTAAATGAATATTGTTTGAATTTAAATAAGGGATTTAGTAGTTAATTTAGATAATAAAGGGATTAACTACTAAAGTAGTTAATGTTTGAAATAAGTTATTATTTTAATTAATGATAAAGTTAGGAATATATTTTTAAATGGGAATTCATTTAAAAGGGTTACCGAATGTGAGATGCAAGCCAATTGAATGGTGGAAGGAAATAAACGTACTCAATTATATGAATTAAGTGAAAGGAGATTACGATAAAAAGGGTTTATTATAATCCAGAGGTTTTAAGTGAGATTCAAGGGGTTAAGACGTTAATTTTACATTAACGTTATTTGAAAACGAGATCAAGTAAAAAGGAGAATTTTAAATGAGATTTCAAAATGGGAAATTGAATATAGTTATTCGAGATAGAATTAGCCAAACATAATTATTCGGCTAAGTTGCCATTTCGTACGACTGCTAGCGTAATTCGCAGGGCTGCAGATAGCCTACGGCGGTCGGATGTTTCCTGAGGGAATCAGGCGTAACCATTGTGATCGCTGCGATCT
This sequence comes from Allium sativum, assembly GCA_030737875.1. Taxonomy (NCBI): domain Eukaryota; kingdom Viridiplantae; phylum Streptophyta; class Magnoliopsida; order Asparagales; family Amaryllidaceae; genus Allium; species Allium sativum. Next base: position 554,018,842 of record CM060923.1, on the reverse strand, counting down.
AGAGTCGAGCGAATGGAGTAAGTCGAATGTTATTTAATTGAAATTAGAGTTATTCAAATATCATATTTTTGAATATTAAAAGAATTGGAAGTTTCAATTTAACAAAAAGGAAATTAGATTGTCAAAGGCCAAATGATGCTAAATACTGAACCAGTGAACTCATTGGAGTGTCATGTTTGAAACACTGTATATTTTGATAGTTAAAACACCGACTATCAAACCTGACCAATACGATTGTTGGTATGGAAAGACCGGGATCGAATTTACATTCGAAAACCATTCCGACCAACAAATACGTGAAGATATTTGAAGACGGTCGAGATGGAGCATTGAAGACCGTGGATCTTCATAAGCGGAGGAACTGCTAAGAATCTCTGGTTTAGCGGCCAGAGATAAACTGTGGTTCGGTCGTGGTTGGAATCCACGAGTGCAAGGACTTCTCGCTACTGATCCATGGGGTGATTCCTATATGGATGTGGTAGGAGAGTGCCTTCGGTTCATCCTGTTCCTGGATGACTTGTATGGACGAATGTCTGACAGAGTATCTCCAAAGGGTCACGTACGTTGATTTCTTCAAACGTACGATAGTTGTTGGCAGGGAATTGCCATTCTCTAGCTTTCAGCTAGAGTATTTTTGTGGACGTCAATTAGTGATATCTGACGGATCTGACGATGTGGCATTCAAAGTAAATGGCGACCAGATGTCAAGAGTTAGTTCTGGCCTCAAGCCTCATCAACCGGGAAATGACAAAAATCGGGCAGGCAGCATGGCTATGTGGGTTGCTCCCATTAGGGTGTATAATCACCTATCTAGAGGAAATCCTATTTGCTTCTTTAATCTATGTTTCGATGCTGTCCCTTGTCGGGAGACGGTTGCTGATCCCAACCGTCGGTGATATACATTCGATACACTCAAGCGAAATGGGTGGTCGGTCATGTGAGGGCCGGGTTGCAAGAAGTTCTTGTTGAACCCAGTGTATTCGTCTCTAGAGATACACAATCGGAAGGTGGACCCATACCTTGTCGAGTTGGAATCCAATCTCCAATAAGCGCCCACGGTTTTCGATTGTATACTATATATGTAGAGCGTGAGATGCAAGCGTTCTACTAGATTCTATTTACTTGTATTTAGACGTTATCATAATATCAGACAAGATATTGATTTCAAAAATGTTTTGGGTTATCGTAAGGTAAAAACCGTCCGTGTTTATGTGTGGATTTGGTCTTACGATTATCTTTTTCTTTTGAAAAGATTTTGAACTTTAAAATCATGATTGGATGATTCACCCTTATTACTGTGCGAGTTTATCTCACTCTGGTTCACCAGACTGACCCGGTGTTTTGTAAATGCTCGGGTTAGACCGGGTTGTACAGGTTCAGGTTATCGACTGTTGTGAAGAGACGAGCTGGAGGTGTTCAGACGTATGATATTATATAGCTGCTATTCCGCTGTGTGTTGTATATGGGAACAGGCTAGTATAACTGTCCCAGTGTATGATGTACTCTGATACTGTAAGTATTTTAAAGCTTTCAATAAAGATTATTTCTGTATTATATTTTGTTCCGCTGCGATGTGAGACTCTGTGTGGTGTTCTTCTTCTTCTTCTATTCTAATATTTCTATCTTATCTATTCTCACCCTCTAACTTCTTTCTATTAATGATCTGGAATGTTCGATGTCTGAATGGTCAACATGGTAGTTTGATGTTGATTTTCGGAGTCGAAAATCCTGGTTCGTTACAGTGGTATCAGAGCTGAAGGTTAAGTAATTACCTTGGCTCTGTGGTGTAACTCAGTAGAGATGGGGTTAGAAATACCCTAGATTGAGTTTGAGTGTATATATATGAGTGCGTATTTGTAAATTGTTATAAAAACTGTCTTATATTGTGTTGGTTGGTTTGTCGAGTAGTTTATGAATTCTGGTCGATACAGTAATGCAAACTGTGTCGATAAGTGTTTCTAAACTCTTGAACAGAATAATTCGACACAGTATGTTTTTAAAAGAGGGTAAATGAAATAATTTTACCCAAATTATATTTTGATATAAAAGAATGATTAATATTTGAAGTATTATAGTATATTGGATGTGTTGGTTGATTATAAAATGTGAAATGGTTATATAACCAATCAGAATTCATATAAGTGAAATATATGAAAATCAGAGGAGTTAAATCTGAATTTAAATCAGAATTGAAATTAAAACTTTGGAAATTTGGACAAGTGGTTGAAAATGGAATTGGACTCAATATGTGAGAATTTTAAAATCCTGGGCAATTTTAATTTTGTTACAAGCATTGAAAGGGATATTTTGAAATGGATTTCAAAATGAAAGTGTTTAGAACTGGTTTTGAAAGTGACATAGTATTGAACTCACTTCGATAGCTGGAAAATAGATTCCGATGATGATCCGGACATCATCGGTGTTCATTTTCGAGTGGTAAGTGACGGATTACTACCAAAGATTTTGTTTTAAATTGCTTTGAGAAAAACAAGTTGTTTTGAATCCTGTAAAAGGAAAAATTTGATTTTTGAAAGAGCTAAACTGTTTAAAAAAAAAAAAAAAAAAAACTCCCAGGGAAAGTGTTTGAACAGGAACAAGATTAAATAGAAATTGGGGAAACAAATATGAATTGAATTGAAACCAATTAACTGGAATTTGAATCGAGATATAATATATCGAGTAGAATCAGATTTTGAATTGTGAGACAGGAATCTGGAATGATGTTGGACTGGTAAGTTAAAGATTGGAATTGATGATGAATGGAAATTGAGTCAAGAATGGAATTTGGCTTGGACACGTGAGGAATTTAGTTCGAAGGATGAAATTGGAATTTTGTTGGAAGTGCATTTGTATATGTTGACAGGGTAGCAGACAGAAAGGATATAAAGCTGTGCCCGACAAAAAGGTACACGTTTATCTTTATATGGATTTGGAGGTTTATGAGCCTATTTGGCAAGCCGCTTGGCTGTTTTATTTTCTTTTGGATTGGAGAAGGCCTAGAAAGGCGAGTTGTAGTTGTACCGATTGAGCCGTACAGAGGAGGTGCTGGCGAAATTTTTCGAAAATTTAAAGTGTTAGAAAATTTTCGATATTTTTGAAAATATTTACTCACAGTATTGAATTGGTTTCTAATTTAATATAAAATTAGATTTGAATGTTAGTGAGTTTATAACGTTCTTTCTTACCTTAGCAATTTCGAGGACGAAATTATTTTAAGGGGGGAAGAATGTAACGACCCGTGTTTTTCGACCATTTGAATATGAATATTTAAATTAGTTTTAAATATTATGTTGGGAATATTAATGGAATTTAATATTTAATTCGTTATTAAAAACGAAGTTGAACGTTATAATTTATATATAATACAAATTCAAGCTTGAAAATGGCGTGCAGTTCGTAAATTGGAGTTTTGAACTTCAACTGAGAATACAGGATTCGATATAAGTCGGATTTCTGTGAAACAAGAAACGGTGGAACCATGTTGACGATAATTTTCATATGAAAGAGAAAAATCCAGATTCCGTGTTATAGATTGCGAGTTATGGCTAAATCAAATTTTGAAATAGTCGCTATGAAAAATCGTTATTAAATTATAGGCCTATAAATTAGCCGTTTTGCAAATGGACTCAGATTTCGATGAAACCAGTTTCATTAGAACCGTATCGTTAAATTATTGTCAGAAAATCAAACTGCATGGAAAACCGATGTCGTATATGGCCACGGTAGCCGTAAACGCCCATATAATTTCTATAGCGCGTAATAAATTCAATATAGAGATATTTGGGTGTAACTGGAGCAGACGATCGAATTAAGCTACGAAACCAGTTCCGTTGAATTCGTATCGTCAATTAGAGTCAGGATAGGTATATAGTTTGTTATTTTTAGAGATCGAGAAATTTGGCATTAAAAAGGGTAGGGCGGTTCAGGGTAAAAACAGCCTACCGGGGCAACAGTCTCAGAATGCGACGAAATTAGTATCGTTGGGTTCATATCGAAAAGTTATTTTCAGACTTCGCAGTTTCGAGTTGATTTGATTTATCTGGTGATCATAGAAAAATTAAACGTGTGTTCATTTCTGGTTTCATAAAGAAAATTTTTTCATACGACCTCGGATTTCGACGAAACTTGTCCCATTGGATCCGGAATACCTTTTTACACTAAGATTGACCTTTTTATCAGAAAAACGAAAATCTTTTATGGTGATTTTGGTGTGTTACTTCACGACGAAGTATCATTTAATAATATTTTAACCATTTGCTCCTACCTAAAGCTATCTGAACACAACTCCATTCTAAAAATATTCCGTACTGAATAAATGCGAAATGCACGGTAGCCACCCTACATCCTTACAACCCGATACCCTTTCTTTTCAATGGCTGGTGTATTTCCATTGTCTCCAAATTTCATTTTCGTGCCGACCAAGTTTTTCTTGGCATTGGCGACCAACAGCTGACCTATAAACTTTCTGCAAACCTACTCTAAATTGCCTTGCCACCCACGTATTTATTTTCCTATAAAACCCATCGAACTGCTCCATTCAGCTTCGCTTCAGTAATACAAAAAAGCACCACCCTTCATCAAGTTAACATCCAAACAACTCCATTACACTCTCGAAATTCCTGGAACCAATTCCGTTGCTTCCTCTAGCCAAGAACCTCATATTGGTAAATTTCCGTGGGTTCAGTGGTGCATGCGAAGAGGAGTTTTCTCAAAACCAAGGTCAACATGCTGAAGGCGCTAAATGAGGGACGAGATGAAGAAGATTCGGCCTGTCCTAAAACTAAAGATGGAGACCGTATTGGATACAACCTAGAACAGAAATGAGGGAAATGGATTGGACGTGAAAACAGTCGGTGCATGGTGTGGTGAAATGGGTAGGTGGATGGCTTGAGAAGGGGATGGTTGCGGTACAGTGGTGTCAAAAGCGAAGCAGCATGGGAAGTGGTTTTTATGAGTGACATACTAAAAAACGAAGGGGGGTGGTAGCTTGCGAGTGGGATGGAGATCTCCTATGGGTCTCCAATCAACTGCTGATGCCACGGTAGTGGGTTTTATTTCACGAGCACGGGTTCCTGTAAACTAAAATGAAGATGAGAAATACGAAAGAAGGAAGGGGTTCTGTGTTTGGCAAAGGGTATACGGGACGATGAGGCGGTAGTTAAAAAGGGAAAGGTATTCACGGAAGCAACAAAATGTAGAGAGGAACAGGAACCGAATAAATTCCAGGAAAATGGGGTTGCCAGTTCAAACGCGAAGGATTCAGCAATTCTGAAAAATTGAGGACTCGCAATGGAAATAAAATGGGAACAAAACCAAAGTTTGGGATCATGCTGAAAGAAGAAAAGCGGTAGAGTAATTAGAGCATTGATCATAAGTTATAATTAATTAGTTAAAACATGCATGCTGAAATGAAAATTTGTGCAGGCTATTAGATGGCAAAGGGCAAACGAGGAGGAATCAGTATTTACGCGTGTACAGTGAGGTGTGTGAAGTTAGTATGGTATGTGGAGATGAGTGTATCGAAACAGCAAAGAACGAAAGTCAGTAGCGAAAACAACGGGTAAGAGGAAGTGAAGTTGGGCTTCACTTTTAGATAAGCCTGGAACGAAAATTTGAGGTAGAAGAAATTAAAGTTGGACCTACTAATCACGCTGACAAAGTATATATATATACCAGGTCATATTATATTAAATAAGTATGAATTGGATTAAGAATGTAATAACTTATTTGAAACCGGGATACCGTGAGTTGTAGAAAAAAGGGTCAAGCCGGTCTAAGTTTAAATTATGATTAAGCTAGTAGAGTCATTTAGGATTAATTAGTTTATAATTAAATTAGGTTAATAAACTTGATTAAGAAAGCTATTTACATAAATAAGAGTTAATTTATTAATTAGTTCAGTAATGGTTAAATGTTAATAACTCTTTGTGTATTACCAGAATTGAACAAATCTAGAGGCATGGGGACCGCATCAGCAAATACTGTATTTTGAAATTGTCCTGGACAAAGCTGGAACCGACTGGAGTTTATTGTTAAATTAAACGCTGTTTAATTTAACTAGAACTAAACCGCTCAAGCGACAAAATGAAACCCGGTGAGTTAAACTCACTCAGTTACCCTTTTTATATTTTATATAAATTGGGTGTTTTTATTTTGTGTGCTCTGCTTGCCAATGATTGACTGCTTTGCTAGTTATCTATTTAACTGTTGATTTAACCGATGAAATTAAACTGTGTTTAATTTCAGTCAAATATCAAATCGTTATTTTTAACGATTGGTTCCAATAAAGGTGACTCACCTTGGTTGGTCATGTTTATTTATAAACATGTTTAAAATGGTTGCATTGTTTGAATTGCTTGTGGTTAATGTTGAATGGTTGCTATTTAGTGTTATCAGTTAAACAAAACTGAACCGTCTGATTTGAGATAACCATTTGAATACAGGGAAGAACAGGTTGGAGGGATCCAACCGGATTCCTCAAATGTATTATTTATTTTCATATGCTCATATATGAACTGATCTGTTGTGTGATTGATTTGATGGTCGATTATTGACTGGATATTCAACATCTGTTTTGTTTGAACCAATGAGCGATATTGGTTAAGTGTTTGGCAGAGTATGGCCTTTAAAACCAATCGAGTTATAGATATTGATTCACCGTCAGGTGAATCGATAGAGTTGAGGTTATAAATTTATTTTATAACCAGAGTTAGATTTGAATTATATTATTTGAATAAAAGTTATTTAAGAGAAATAAATAAATAAATATTTTTATTTAAGACTTTGATTTGTTATGAAGTTATTTTGCGAAGATGTTGATTAGATTTACCAGTTGAAGAATAAGAAATGAATTAAATGGTTAAACCTTGAGAATTTGTTTTGTAAGGAAAACAAATAATTAGAATCTATCTAAATTAGTTATATTTTTAATTAATTTAAAGCGAGGATTGTTGAAATCGGTTAATGAGATAATCAAGTTTTTGAGTTAATTAAATCGACTGTTTGGAATTAGAATTGTTTATCAAGTTAATGTGTTTTGACTAAAATAGTTAAATGAATATTGTTTGAATTTAAATAAGGGATTTAGTAGTTAATTTAGATAATAAAGGGATTAACTACTAAAGTAGTTAATGTTTGAAATAAGTTATTATTTTAATTAATGATAAAGTTAGGAATATATTTTTAAATGGGAATTCATTTAAAAGGGTTACCGAATGTGAGATGCAAGCCAATTGAATGGTGGAAGGAAATAAACGTACTCAATTATATGAATTAAGTGAAAGGAGATTACGATAAAAAGGGTTTATTATAATCCAGAGGTTTTAAGTGAGATTCAAGGGGTTAAGACGTTAATTTTACATTAACGTTATTTGAAAACGAGATCAAGTAAAAAGGAGAATTTTAAATGAGATTTCAAAATGGGAAATTGAATATAGTTATTCGAGATAGAATTAGCCAAACATAATTATTCGGCTAAGTTGCCATTTCGTACGACTGCTAGCGTAATTCGCAGGGCTGCAGATAGCCTACGGCGGTCGGATGTTTCCTGAGGGAATCAGGCGTAACCATTGTGATCGCTGCGATCTAGAGTCGAGCGAATGGAGTAAGTCGAATGTTAGTTAATTGAAATTAGAGTTATTCAAATATCATATTTTTGAATATTAAAAGAATTGGAAGTTTCAATTTAACAAAAAGGAAATTAGATTGTCAAAGGCCAAATGATGCTAAATACTGAACCAGTGAACTCATTGGAGTGTCATGTTTGAAACACTGTATATTTTGATAGTTAAAACACCGACTATCAAACCTGACCAATACGATTGTTGGTATGGAAAGACCGGGATCGAATTTACATTCGAAAACCATTCCGACCAACAAATACGTGAAGATATTTGAAGACGGTCGAGATGGAGCATTGAAGACCGTGGATCTTCATAAGCGGAGGAACTGCTAAGAATCTCTGGTTTAGCGGCCAGAGATAAACTGTGGTTCGGTCGTGGTTGGAATCCACGAGTGCAAGGACTTCTCGCTACTGATCCATGGGGTGATTCCTATATGGATGCGGTAGGAGAGTGCCTTCGGTTCATCCTGTTCCTGGATGACTTGTATGGACGAATGTCTGACAGAGTATCTCCAAAGGGTCACGTACGTTGATTTCTTCAAACGTACGATAGTTGTTGGCAGGGAATTGCCATTCTCTAGCTTTCAGCTAGAGTATTTTTGTGGACGTCAATTAGTGATATCTGACGGATCTGACGATGTGGCATTCAAAGTAAATGGCGACCAGATGTCAAGAGTTAGTTCTGGCCTCAAGCCTCATCAACCGGGAAATGACAAAAATCGGGCAGGCAGCATGGCTATGTGGGTCGCTCCCATTAGGGTGTATTATCACCTATCTAGAGGAAATCCTATTTGCTTCTTTAATCTATGTTTCGATGCTGTCCCTTGTCGGGAGACGGTTGCTGATCCCAACCGTCGGTGATATACATTCGATACACTCAAGCGAAATGGGTGGTCGGTCATGTGAGGGCCGGGTTGCAAGAAGTTCTTGTTGAACCCAGTGTATTCGTCTCTAGAGATACACTATCGGAAGGTGGACCCATACCTTGTCGAGTTGGAATCCAATCTCCAATAAGCGCCCACGGTTTTCGATTGTATACTATATATGTAGAGCGTGAGATGCAAGCGTTCTACTAGATTCTATTTACTTGTATTTAGACGTTATCATAATATCAGACAAGATATTGATTTCAAAAATGTTTTGGGTTATCGTAAGGTAAAAACCGTCCGTGTTTATGTGTGGATTTGGTCTTACGATTATCTTTTTCTTTTGAAAAGATTTTGAGCTTTAAAATCATGATTGGATGATTCACCCTTATTACTGTGCGAGTTTATCTCACTCTGGTTCACCAGACTGACCCGGTGTTTTGTAAATGCTCGGGTTAGACCGGGTTGTACAGGTTCAGGTTATCGACTGTTGTGAAGAGACGAGCTGGAGGTGTTCAGACGTATGATATTATATAGCTGCTATTCCGCTGTGTGTTGTATATGGGAACAGGCTAGTATAACTGTCCCAGTGTATGATGTACTCTGATACTGTAAGTATTTTAAAGCTTTCAATAAAGATTATTTCTGTATTATATTTTGTTCCGCTGCGATGTGAGACTCTGTGTGGTGTTCTTCTTCTTCTTCTATTCTAATATTTCTATCTTATCTATTCTCACCCTCTAACTTCTTTCTATTAATGATCTGGAATGTTCGATGTCTGAATGGTCAACATGGTAGTTTGATGTTGATTTTCGGAGTCGAAAATCCTGGTTCGTTACACATAGCTTTATGTATGACGTGACTTCACGAGCCTCACACACCGGCGGAGTCTAAAACGGGAGAAGGGAACGCAGGGAGTGCACACGTTTCTTTCTAGCTAGAGTGGTGCCAGGGACCTACCAGCGCTGGCATTTATTCATTGTGGTTGTTGGATTGTTCGAGGCCTCGGTTTATGCGGTCGCCACTGGCCGTATTATAGGTCCAAAAGGACCGGGAAGCGTGTGTTCAGGCATAACTAATCCACAAAAGTAAGTGTGGACCGGCCCTGCAGCTATCCAAGGGTTGGACAGAGTACCAATCCTGGGGCATTGCTAGAGTGTCTTGAATCGGTAAGGATCTCCTCCCTAGCCTTGACTCAGATGGAAATCCAAATTCCAAATACGACCCTGCGGTTTTGATTGTATTACTAGTAGAGATATAGTAGGATGGCGTACTATGTTTCCTAGGATTGATACATTTATTTTGAAATGTTTTTATTATACACTAATAATAATATTAAACTCGTATTTGCCGTATTTAGCATGTTTAATCACCATAAGGGAAAACTCTATCCTCTGGTGTGCGTTGCATTGTGTGATGGGACTTGAGTCTTATGGTGATTCCATTTTTCTAAAAAGCATTGCGATGTTGTACGTTCTGACACTTTAAATTATGCACGACAATCCATTGAGTGAACCCGTTCCGCATTAGCGGCGTGGTCTTTGGATTTGTCATATTATTATTACTAAACTAGTTATGAATTCTCATACCAGTCCCACGACTGACCCGTAGTTTGTTTCACCTTTTTGCAAACTCGGGTGCCCTCTTTTCTACACGGGCAGCCAAGTAAACAGGTTCATTCTTTGCTTGGAGTCTTCTTGGAGTTGCTCATTATCTTTGCTTGGATTTGCTTTTGCGGAGAGGTGATGACTTGGAGCTTTGAGGACAGCTATCATTTACTTCTATTGCATTTTTCTATCTTTAAGTTCAGTCATTAGACTTGTTTCTTTCGTATTGCTTATTTTGAGAGTTGGAACTTATTTCCATTTCTGCAAACTTGATGTAGTAATTTGGAATTCTGTGACTGCTGGGATTCTGTGGTTTATGACATTATATTTCCGCTGCTATAATGTTATTATTCTATGGTTTTTCCTCTGCTATGTTGTATCAGTGATGTGTATTGTTATATTTATGTTGTATTCCATATGATTATTCCTTACTTTCACCTAGTGGAGGTTTGGGGTCATCACAGTTGGTATCAGAGCTTTGGTTAAACTTAGCTTTGGAATATAACATATTTATAACAAATTCGTTTACATAGAATCACTATATTCTATGGCGAACATTTCATGTGATACATAATAGCCAGTCACTTTCGTCATCTTTTCATTCATCCTTCGATCTTTTCTATCTCTTAGAACCACCATTACAGTTGTTCTGACTCTTCCCTTGATCATACAGAACTAACTAAAAATGGGTACTCGGGCCACTAGAACTAGTAGAGCTAGAGCAAGGAGGCAAGACGCTACTGGAACTGAGGAGCTTTATTCCTAACAACACGGTTAAGAAGTTAGAAATTAAAACATTCTACGTTCTCTAGGTTAGTTCCTACTCTTCTATTTCTCTTTTCCTTTTCGAGGACGAAAAGTTTTTAAGTGGGGGAGATTGTAACAACCCTGAATTTTGGGGCCAATTTAAAATTAATTTTAAGTAATTTTAAATGAGTTTTGATATTTAGAATAATCTATTTTAAATAATAATGATCACAAATTTGGTTCAAATCGAAGTTAGAATGAATAAATTAATTTTAATTATAAAAAGAGTTAGAAATAGCGCGTTAGTTTGAAAAGTCAAACTTGAACTTTGACTGACCGTACAGGACGCAAAATTTAACGGATTTTAGTGAAACCAAAAATATTAGAATCTATTTAAAAATATCTTTCCAAAGAATCCGGAAAATCGAAATTTCATAGCAGAAATCAAAAGTTATGGCCAATTCAATTTTTAGAAAGGTCGCTAGGTAATTTGCATAGGTCAATAATGCTACTTTTTACATATAAAGGAATTTCGACTCGAAACCACTTCCATTGAGTTCGAAATGATGTTTCTGCATTGAAAAAAAGTAAACACTTATATATTTCGAGTTTCGAAAATTATTTGTTTAAAAATGTATTTTTAATATTAAATATACTGGACTGAAAAATAGCCATTTTTCAAAATGTCTCAGAATTCAACGAAATAAATTTTTTTGGATTCGTATCATTAAAACAAAGGTAAAAATGATTTTTTGGTAATTTTTAGAATTAAAATATAATTATAATTGATTTTTCAGTGTAAACGGGAAAATTTTTGACTTTAAAAATTCATTAAAAATTCATATGGGCTCAGAATTGAACGAAATTAATTTTCATAGGTCCACAGCATCAAAACATAGCTAAATATATTTTTCGAGAATTTTTGAAGTTAATTTGTGACCTCGGTGAATTTTCATGTACGGTATACATTAAAATATTAATAAAATAATATAATTATTCCAAAACTCATAATAAATTTCGGAATTGGGTCCTGTAACATGTTCCATTGCGTTTAGAAGGCCTCAAAACCTTAAGAACGATAATAAGCAGGCCTGAATCGGAGTTCGGACCAAAACGGGCCTTAACGGGCTAATTAAATTATTAACTAATGATTAGGAAAACCTAAATAATATTATAAAACCCGAAATTTACTGTTCATCGTCCTCTACATCGTGTTTTTCAGCCGACATATGCAGGCCAAAGAACCCATCATTGCCGAATTTTCAAACTTCGATTTCTCTCTCATTTCTCAACGAAATTTAGCGTGTGAGTACTCGTTTCAAAGCTCTTCCCGAGCTCTTTCTTCTCCGACAAGAATCACCTCAAACCGTGCCCTGTCGAAGCCACCATACCCCTCCAAAGCCGCGGCCTTTGCGCCCCCACCGCGCCACCCATGTTGAGCCGCACCTCCTCCAATTCCCGGTGAAGATAGCTCTCTCGTAGCCGGTCCTTCTCCAACAAACGGCTCGTCGTTTCGTCAACTACAACTCCAGAAAATCGAATTTGAAGTTTTGAACGTTCTAAGGTAAATTCTATTTCAGATTTCCCCACGCTTTTAAGCGTTACACAGCCAGTTGTAAAAAGCTGATTTTGATTTTTCCTATGAATTTGCATTAGAATTGTCCCAGATCCGCAATTGTTTTGAACTCGAACATCAAATCTGATCGAACCTAAATCTTCTTCTCTGACCAAACACGGTGAGAATTTTATTTTTAAATTTAATTTAATTTAATTTAATTTATTAAATTATTATTTGCATGATTGTTAACCGTAGATCAAATATGTTATGATATTTAGAACATAGATCCGAATTGTTCACCCCGTATGTTGTTAGATCTGAATTGCATGATATTAGATCTGAAAATTTAGGGAAGAAACCTGAATTAATAATTAATTATAATTAATTATGGGTATTTGTTTAATCACGCTACGTTGATTTTACATATGCCAAGTTAAAACATCACCTTATAATTACATTGATGTTAATTATTGGAATTGGATTTGTTGTCATGGTTGGATGTTGCTGTTATGTGATGTGATGAAAATTTACTTTTTATGGGATGCAAATAAAATAGGAATGTGACTTGTGGTGGAATTTACATATTATTATGTGAAATTAAAATAAGATGAAAATTTGACCATGTAAATAAATAAAAAAAAGACGATCTTTTTATACTTAAAATAAAAAGACAAATCTTTTTATATTGAAAACAAAAAGATGAAAATCCGACGATGTAAATAAAAAGACAATCTTTTTGCATTGTATAATAGAAGAGATAATATTTTTACATTGTAAAATAGAAAGATTAATATCTTTACGTTGTAAAGTAGAGAAGTTGATATTTTTACATTATCAAAATGAAAAGTTGATATCTTTACATTGTAAACATAAAAGTGAATATTTTTGCATTGTAAGTAAAAGAATGAATTTTGCGATGTAAAGTAAAATAACATTTTTATATGTTATTTAGATAAGAATTTTCACTACATGAATAAAAACTACATTTTTCTATGTAATTAAAAAGATGAATTTACATCGTATGTCAAATTTAACATTTTTGTTAATGTTAAAAATAAGAATTTACATCGTATGTCAAATTTAACATTTTTGTTAATGTTAAAAATAAGAATTTACATCGTATGTCAAATTTAACATTTTTGTTAATGTTAAAAATAAGAATTTACATCGTATGTCAAATTTAACATTTTTGTTAATGTTAAAAATAAGAATTTACATGGTATGAGAAATTAACATTATTCTTGGTGTTAATAATAAGTAATTTACAATGCATGAAAAATTAGCATTTTCAATGTTAATTAAATAGTTATTTCATCGTATGTGTAATTAACATTTTCAATGTTAATATTATGAAAATACACCGTAGGATGTCATTAACCTTTTCAATGTTAATATTATAAATAAAAAGAAATTAAATCATAGGATGAGTAACATTTATTCATAATGTTAATATTTAAAGAATTTGACCGTAGAATAAGTTACATTATTTTATAATGTTAATATTTAAAGAATTTGACCGTTGAATAAGTTACATTATTTTATAATGTTAATATTTAAAGAATTTGACCGTAGAATAAGTTACATTATTTTATAATGTTAATATTTAAAGAATTTGACCATAGAATAAGTTACATTATTTTATAATGTAAATATTTAAAGAATTTAACCGTAGAATAAGTTACATTATTTTATAATGTTAATATTTAAAGAATTTGACCGTAGAATAAGTTACATTATTTTATAATGTTAATATTTAAAGAATTTGACCGTAGAATAAGTTACATTATTTTATAATGTTAATAAAAAAGAAATTCAACTGTATGATAATTTACATTATTTTATGATGTAATAAAAAGAACTACACCGTATGATAATTTACATTTATTTTAATGTTAATGTAAAGGAATTACACCATAGGATGATTTAACATTATTTTCAATGTTAAAAAAAAGGATTTCACGGTAGGATTAAATTAACATTATCTTTACTGTTAATATTAAGAGAATTACGCGGTAGGTTAAAATTACACTATTTTATAACGAGCGTAACGGCACGCGCTCCGCGCGTGATTGTGGCACGCGCTCTGCGCGTGATCGTGGCACGCGCTCCGCGCGTGGGTTACTAATTCTCAAATATTTTATATTTTTATAGGCAAGTACAAATGTTGCATAATTTATAAACTGTCAATGCAAGAAAAAGAAATAAAAATATTAAATATAAACAAATTCTAAAGTAATGGCTACAAAATATTATTCAATTATTTTATCTTTCAGGAGATATTAAACATTTCTGCTCCTATTTCTGTGTTTTAAATTTCTCTATCTTTTATGATGTTCAAAATTTTGTGTAATCGCTAATATACATGTAAACAAATGACACTTAAGCACCGTTGGGACAATAAATATTTTCCGCTAGCAAACATGGCCTTATTGTATCCCTGTTTCCTTGTAACATTACATGGAAAGATTATATCATCCAGTGTATGCTATGTTCCTTCATTGTCATCGATGGTTGTGTAAACTGTATCATCAGACACATTAACATTTGAATATGCATGGGCCTCATCTGTTTTATCTTCTTGAGTAGGTTCATCAGCATTTAGATACATTGGAATGGCTTGCTTCTTCATCCTGAAGTATATAGAATGAGTTTTGTAGAGATAATGAATATTATAGTAAAATGCATTATTGATAAACATTAAAAATCTAGCAGCATAATTTTTCTAAGAACTTACCAAAGACAAAATTAAGTCCTTACCTAATATCTGCCCTACAAAATTCACTAAACATATCACAGTTAAAAAAAAGTGAAGCAGTAAATAATTAAAACCTACCACCAAACCGGTCGGTCTTCAAAACAGGTGGTGATGAAAGCATGTAGATTTATGGAATATAAAATAGGGTTTTGAAATATTGCAGAATATATATCTTTAAAGTGGAGTTTACCTGAAGCCAAATACTTCTGCAGAGTAGCTGAAAGAGGAAGGAAAAAAGAGAGAGAAGTAGAGAAGTTGATATGTGGGATTGAGGAATAAAAGAAGGTATGTGCATTTATAAATGAAATATTGCGGGATTCTAGCAGATGTATTGACCAAGGAAATATAGTGATTCAATATTCAAGAAGGAAACATATATATCAGCGCATATAATTAAGTAAAGGTGATGTCATCTTTTGTGATAATAAAAAATATAATATATTATTTTCCCGAAATAAGTATAATATAAATTCTAATAGATGCTCATGCGTGAAAATTGCTATGATCGGCTCGGTTTCCATGTTCAAGAAGATCTTTTTATTTGAATTGTTATACCATGCGCCAATGCTAATTTTTTAGATCTAATTTCTTTAGGTTCTAAAAGATTCCTTTTATATATTTGAATTGCCCTTCAATGCGCGAACGGAACTTTTTGTGGATCTATTAAGATATGTTCAAATTGATTAAAAGGTATAATATATTATGATCCATTATTCAAGGAGGAAATATATATATAAACGCAGATAATTAAATAAAGGTGATGACATATTTTGTAATAATAAAAGATATAATGTATTATTTTCCCGAAATAAGTATAATATAAATTCTAATTTCATGTAAATGACGTGGGGACATTTAATAATATAAATATTAATTTCATGTAAATGACGTGACAACATTTAATAATGATAAGATGTATAATATAAAGGGATCCATGGATATTTCCAGCATTCTATATTTGTTCAAATGAAGTCTTGAATGTTTCACAATAACAAAAGAAAATTCTAGTACCTATGTGTAGATGAGCGTGCGTGAAAGTTGCTATGATTTTGGCGTGGTTTCTATGTTTAAGAAGATCTATTTATTTGAATTGTTATACCATGCGCCAATGCTAATATTTTGAATCTAATTTATTTAGGTGCTAAAAGTGTGAAGGCCCGCAAATCCGTGCTATCTGAGTTGACTAAATACAACACACGTCCAACCCAAATAACACAGAAATACGACTCATTATTAGAAAGAAGTTAGAGGGTGAGGATAGATAAGATAGAAAACTTAGAATAGAAGAAAAACGAAGATCACAAACTCACAGCGGAACGAATAAAATATATTATATAACATAAGCTTTGAAATACAATCTGTTTTGTACATATATACATACCATCATCAGAGTACACATAACATTTGATCCAGCGGAAGTAACTCTAAATCACTAACGTTGAAGCCTCCTGCTTCAAGCTCCTCCAAGTGTATCTGTAAAAGCCTGAAACACTTGACTGCCCGTACAAATTTGGGCACCCAAGAGTTTAGGGAAAACAAAACAAAATAAACTCTGGGTCAGTCATGGGACTGGTGTGAGTAAACTCCAACCACTTGTTTAACTTTAAAAATCCTTTCAAAAGAAAAGGTAATAGTAAGACCAGCCCACACATAAACACGGACGGTTTTTACCTTACTATAACCCAAAACACTTTGATACGAAAATCCAGTGATATTATAATAATGTCTACATCAAGTAAATAATCAAATAGCAGAACGCTTGCATCTCACGCTCCACATATATAGTATAAAATCAAAAACCGCATGGCGCTTATTGGAGATTGGATTTCCAACATGACAAGGTATGGGACCACCTTCCGACAGTGCATCTCTAGAGGCGAATACACCTGGGTTCAACAAGAACGTCTTGCAACCCGGCCCACACATGACCGACCACTCATTTCGCTTGAGTGTATCGAATGTATATCATCAACGGTTGGACTCAAACCACCGTTTCCCGAATGGGCAGAATCGATAGATTTAGAAACAAAGGGAATTTCTCTAGATAGGTGATTATACACCCTAATGGGTGCGACCCACATAGCCATGCTGCCTGCCCGATTTTTGTCCTTTCCCGGTTGTTGAGGCCTGAGGCTACGAATCCTTACCATTCATTGATAGCACAAACACTTTGAATGCCACATCGTCAGATCCGTTACTCACTAGTTGAGTTTGCACAAATATTCTGGATGTTATGCTAAGGGATAAATCCGTTGCAACCATATATATTCATACAGACCAACCCATTTGATCATTGGAAATACTCTGTCAGACATTCGTCCATATACGTTCGTTCTGGGATTGAACGAAACCGAAGGCACTATTTCTATAAATAGAAAAGCCCTTGCACTTTACTCCGTCTTCAATATATTCAGCATACTTGGTTCGCAACGCTTATGCCAATACGGAGTGGTTCTTCGGATAATAATCCAACCGGTCTCTCTATATTGACAACGATGGTCAAAAACTTCGATAGTCTGTGATTTAACTATCGAATAAAAACAAGTGTTCATCCAACATATCAAACAAATCACTGGGCCCTTTAATTAATATTTCATTAATTAAATCACTTCTCTATTTTCTCAATCAATATTTGTTAACCAAATATTTTTCAATAATCATTCTTGGCTCTTATGCCATTTGGAAAACGTTTCCAAATATCAACTTCTTTTATTTTCTATATATTAGAAAAATCTCTATTTGCCATTGGAAACAATTCCAATCGCTTATCTCTATCCCCTTTTGTTTACAACATTCGATTTTTTATATTCACTTTACTATCGAATTCAATATGTCGATACAATGATTTCAAATTATCAAAATATCTTAAAAATATTCTAACTCCTTAAATTTCCGGAAAATTTCGCCATAACCTCCCTTGTATCGGGAGCATCGGGAAATTTCAAATAGCTTTCCCGGTATCTTCCTCAATCAAAAAGAAAAAGGAAAAGCCAAGCGGCTTGCAGATACGGCGCATAAAATCTCATATATGAATTAAACATGTACCTTTTTGTTGGGCACATAAATAAAAATCTTCATATACTCCATCCCATATCTGTTTAACACCTGTTCACCTGTTTCCAATTCAATTCAACTCAATCCATTCGTTTGAATTAAATTTTGAATCGTTTGAATTCTGTTTCGCTCAATTATTCTTTAATTAGCTTTTTTTGCCTATTTCACTTCTTTGTTTGAACATAACATGTTCAAATAAATGTTTAACTTGCTCACGACCAAATTGAATTTCAAAATTTCAATTCCAGTTCTCTTTTCTATTTCGAATATAAATTTTCAAATCGAATTTACTTATTTAAACCCCAATATCCATTCGAAATCTCCTTAACTAATTTCTATTCAATTTAGTTAATTCTTTTCAATAAATCAAAAGTCTGATTTCTATTTCAAAAATCATATTCATTTACACAACTTGAATTCGCATATATTTTACAACTCAACTCTGAAATTTTCTAAATAGACAATTCGGATTTTCTCGCTTAAAATCCTTTTATAATATTAAATAAACCATTATGGTTTTAAAACGATTCTGGCGCTGTTTTTCTGAAAATTTGATTTTGACATAACTCAAAATCTATACGACGAAATCCAGATTTTTCTCCTTCATTAGAAAACTATTATCAAACCGGCCCTGACGTTTCTTGTTTCAAAGAATTTCGGCTTCAATCGAGTTCTGTATACTCGACTGAAGTTCGAGTCGCCAATTTACGAACTGCAGCGCTGCGGCGAGTTCGTTTTAATTATATTTATATATATAAACTTTTTAAACTTCGCTTGAATGAAATTCAATTCCATTCTGATTTTAATATATTCAAATCCATAGTTCCAATCCCATTTGAATTCCATATTCAAATCCTATAGTTAATTCTATTTCGAGTTCTATTTGAAATTCTATTTTCAAAGTTTTAATTCAAGTTCTACTTTGAAATTCTTATTCAAATCCCATTCCCAATCTCCATTTAAATTTCTATACTCAAATCTAATTTCATTCTATTAGAATTTCAAATCTCATATTAAACTTCACTTTGAATTCAAATGCCATATTTAAATTTCTTTTGAACTTTCTATATTCCAATTTCTATATTTGAATTCTATTGGAATTCAAATATTCGAACTCCTTTTAAATTCTATATTCAAAATTCCATAGTTTAAAACCCATTTGAATTCAATTTGAATCTCTTACATTCAAATTTCATTTTTCATTTCCGACCCCATTTGAATTTCTAATATTCAAATTCATTTTCAACACCATTTGAATTTCTAATATTCAAATTCATTTTCAGCACCATTTGAATTTCTATTATTCAAATTCATTTGAATTCCCTTGAATTCAAATTCCATTTCAAACTATTTGGATTTCCTATTTTGAAATCCTATTTCAATCCTACTTTGAAATCCTACTTTCAAAGTTTATTTCAAATTCTATTTTGAAATCTCATATTCCAATTTCTACTTGAATTTCTGTATTCAATTCCATGTTCAAATTCAATACTCGAATTTCTATTTCAAACCTCTATTCAAATTTCATATTTAAATTCCATTCAAATCTCTATTCAAATTTCACATTTGAATTCTTCTTTGAAATACTATATTTCAAATTCTATTCAATTCTTCTTTGAAATTCTATATTTCAAATTCTATTTTGAAATTCTACATTCAATCTCTATTTGAATTTCTTTATTCGAATTCCTTTGAATTCAAATTTTACTTTAATTCCTTGAATTCAAATTCTATTTTGCATTCTAATCTCGTCTATTCAAATTCTATTTGAACTTCTATTTGAATTTCTAATATTCAATCTCTTCTTAAAATTCAAATATTTAAACCCCTTTTAAAATTCAAATGTTATACTCAAATTTCATTTGAGTTATATATTTAAAAATTTCATTTCACATCCTATTTTGAAATTTCATTTCAAATTCCGATTTCACGCTTGTATTTCTATTTCTGAATTATCAAATGATAATTCTTTTCACTTCATTTATAACTTTGTTATAAAAGAACTATTTATAACTTCGTTTAAAAAGAAACTACTTGTTTTATTTTTCAAAAACAAGTTTTATATTTTATTCCATTAAAATTCAAATTCTATTTAAAAATAAAATTTTTCCTTTTTAAATCTCAAATATCCTTCCATGATATTTTTATAAATCAATATTCAAGCCCAGTGATATTTAAACACACAAAGCAACGAATTATTTATTTTTCTAACACATCATATATAACAATATATATGCAAACAAATAAACAACAGACAATATATTTTTGAGGAATCCAGTTGGATTCCTCCAACCTGTTTCCCTGCATCCACAGATGTTAGCACATAAATAATACCCATTCTGCTTCGTGGCAGAATATCGCGGTATAGAAGGTCATCCACTAATCATAGCGTGGGGCGTATAGGGTAATCATCCGCTATGAAACTGCGGGCATCCGCTAATGAGACTGCGGGAATCCAACCAATCAATCAACCCAATATATATATATATATATATATATATATATATATATATAATAGCCTAAATAACTAATATATATAAAACAAGCAGAAACATTCATACAAGCAACAAACAATTATTTTTAATGAAATAAAAATAATTCTAAAGGTGAGTGAGATTTACTCACCGTGATTTTCCTTTGCACTTGTACCAGTTTTCAATTTCTTTCATCGATTTCCGAGTCTTCGAACTCCACACGAATGATTTTATTTGATTTTTCCTTGTCTAAGAAAAATCCGAATTTTATAAATTAGCTACTGAATTTCCTTAACAAGGTTGTATATTAAAAATATACAAAAATTAAAATTTCCTTCATGATTCAAAATCCCCGATAACAATGAGTGCTATTTTCTTCACTCCTGATAGTATACCAATTTAACCTTAACTGATATACTCATTAAACCCTTACTGGTATACTGATTTAATTCTAATTGATATGCTAATAAAATCCTAACCGATATAATGATTTAATTCTAACCGATATATGAATTAAATCCTGACTGATAAATTAATTTAATTCATATAAGAAAACATTAACTATATTTTTTACCTGTTTTAGCAAGCTAGCCAACACTATAACTTCTTCTTCACTGTTGTCGGACCGCCAGAAAATCCATCAGCTTCGAACTTACTGATCGTCTTCTCCTCTTCAACTGTCGCCCTCCAGTTATCGCAACTAAACCCCATCGCACTACCCTAAATCGCCATTACACCTCTCCAAAGACCCACCGCAACCTCAGCTTCGAACGCCAATCCCCTTTTGAAACCGTCATACCTCTCATCGATGTCATCTCCGTTCAAATCAGCTAGTTCGAACTCCACTAGGCTGACCTAATTACCCACATCAACTTTCGATACCAGTTCCCCTTCCTCTCCTGAAATCGCGACCGTCCAGACGTAGATCCAAGCTTTGTTTTGCTGAGAACCGAAGAAATGGATTTGCGTTGAGGGGGACAAAAGAACGATACTGTGTAAATCGAACTGGGAAAAGAGATAAAAGAGGAGGACTTGAAATTCACTTCATTGGTTGGGATCGAAAGATATACGAGCTCCACTTGTTTATATAGAATGCGAACGAGAACAGAAGGTACACGCCATTGAATTCGTTGTCTTCCTTGTTGTGAAGCTGGGAGACACTAATTCGTGCTCGAGAAAATATAGGTCTGCGAAATGAAAACTAAGGTCGGCTGATGTAATATAGGGTGGCGCCATTTAAAACTTGTCTTCCTTGATTTAATTAAATAATAAAATATTTCACGGTCCCTTAAATCCAAAACTCTGAACCGCTTTTTCAACCCAACGACCGACGTTATAAGGTTATAACGCTAATTTGAATTCAACGAAATAGATTATACTATTTATTTTGAACGTATATTTAAAGTAGCCATATTAAATCAATTTAAATTCAAAACAAATAAATCTAAAAATAAATTTCAATTATCATTGTTCAAATTTAAATCGTATATATACATTGATCATCTAAACTGTTTCGATTCAATTTTACCTTTGAATTAAATTGTTTAGTTCTCGTATCTCGATAATTATCAAATTAAATCGTATTTCGATTATTTAATCGATAATCAAATAAAATACCATTTATATTATAAATTCAATATTTAAAACTATATTAAATATTTAAAATTAATCGACAAAAAAAATCTGGGTCGTTACAAAAAGATTCCTTTTATATACTTGAATTTCCCTTTAATGCATTGATGGAACTTTTTGTGGATTTATTAAGATCTGTTCAAATTGATTAAAGGGCATTTTTGGTAGTTTGCGTGTACACCAAAAAAGTGTGACACCAAACCTACTCCAACTATTATTAAAGAAGATGTAGTATAATGGGATTTCACTATATGTTAATTTGCATTATTTTATAATGTAATTATAAAAAGGATTTATACCATAGAAAATGAACATCATTTCAATGTTAATAAAAAAAAGGGTAATTTACACCGTAGGATAAATATACATTATTTTTAATGTATGTAAAAAGAGGAAACACACCATAGGGAAAAGATTGCATTTTTTTTTTGTAATGTATATAAGAATTTACACCGTAGGTGAAATTTACCTTTTATTTAATGTAAGTAAAATAAGAAGGTGGCAAAAATGATAGTTTACATTTTTATTTTATAAAATAAATAAGGATGTATCATGTAAATAAAGATTTCGTTTTTATATGTAATTAGGAAGGAAAACTACATCGTAAAATAAAATTACATCGTAAAATAAAATTACATTTTAGATGTAATTGAAATTATGAATGCACTCAAAAGAGAATGAATATTTTATATGTAAATAGAATCATAATATAATTGAAAGATGAAAGGAAATAAATAGTATGATGAATTATAATTTACATTTTAAGGTAAATTATAGAGATATGAAATAAATTAAAAGGAATGATTCATCGTCTAAATATAAATTACATTTTCATGTAAATGGAGAAATGAAAAGATAAGAGAATGAAAATGTACATAAGAATGAGAACAAACGATTTATTTATATATTTATATATAAATATAATTAAAATTAATCGAATTAAGCGCGGTAGTTCGCGTATTGAAATCATATCTTTAAACGAATATACCGGAAGATCCGACCGTCGGATTTTCCCAAACTGAAAACGTTAGGACCGTCTCGGAAAATTCTTTCTAACGATATAAGATATGTTATGATCCAACGGTTAGATTTTGAGATATGTGAAAATCGAAATTGGTTGAAAACAGCGCCAAAATCGCCATTGATCTGAATCGTAGTTGATTAAAGATTTAATTATTTTTAATTAAATAAAATAGGAAATAATCATTATAAATTAGAAATAACGATAAGGAAAAGTTTTCAATATATATATATATATATACGAAGATTATTTGGAAAGGCCGAGTTAATCTCATTCCAAATAATCAAAACGACGATGAAGATCGAAGTAAGAAGACGACGCATGAAGACCGTAAATCTTCCCTCGAATGGACAGCGATCGAGACCCTGAATTGACTTGCTACCAATTCATGGGTCAAGGTCATTGCCCAGACGTACGTGTTGGTTTCACGGATTTGACTTTCGTTCAGACCCAGAGCATAAGTTTAAATGGATGGTGTGTCTGACATCGTACTTCGTTATATATCATATTGTTGATTTTCTGTTAATATATAAATATTGGTGGTGGAGAATTTATTCTCTACTTAACACCCATTTATGTATTGATGGAGAAGCAATGGTATGGTATGGAGTGACAGTGTGGCATACTAAGATGCAATGATCAAGGTTTCTTGTTGAAAAGCAGGCCTTGTGGGATGATCAAAGCATAGCCTGTTTAGGCATAGCTTTATGTATGACGTGACTTCACGAGCCTCACACACCGGCGGAGTCTAAAACGGGAGAAGGGAACGCAGGGAGTGCACACGTTTCTTTCTAGCTAGAGTGGTGCCAGGGACCAACCAGCGCTGGCATTTATTCATTGTGGTTGTTGGATTGTTCGAGGCCTCGGTTTATGCGGTTGCCACTGGCCGTATTATAGGTCCAAAAGGACCGGGAAGCGTGTGATCAGGCATAACTAATCCACAAAAGTAAGTGTGGACCGGCCCTGCAGCTATCCAAGGGTTGGACAGAGTACCAATCCTGGGGCATTGCTAGAGTGTCTCGAATCGGTAAGGATCTCCTCCCTAGCCTTGACTCAGATGGAAATCCAAATTCCAAATACGACCCTGCGGTTTTGATTGTATTACTAGTATGGAGATATAGTAGGATGGGGTACTATGTTTCCTAGGATTGATACATTTATTTTGAAATGTTTTTATTATACACTAATAATAATATTAAACTCGTATTTGCCGTATTTAGCATGTTTAATCACCATAAGGGAAAACTCTATCCTCTGGTGTGCGTTGCATTGTGTGATGGGACTTGAGTCTTATGGTGATTCCATTTTTCTAAAAAGCATTGCGATGTTGTACGTTCTGACACTTTAAATTATGCACGACAATCCATTGAGTGAACTCATTCCGCATTAGCGGCGTAGTCTTTGGATTTGTCATATTATTATTACTAAACTAGTTATGAATTCTCATACCAGTCCCACGACTGACCCGTAGTTTGTTTCACCTTTTTGCAAACTCAGGTGCCCTCTTTTCTACACGGGCAGCCAAGTAAACAGGTTCATTCTTTGCTTGGAGTCTTCTTGGAGTTGCTCATTATCTTTGCTTGGATTTGCTTTTGCGGAGAGGTGATGACTTGGAGCTTTGAGGACAGCTATCATTTAATTCTATTGCATTTTTCTATCTTTAAGTTCAGTCATTAGACTTGTTTCTTTCGTATTGCTTATTTTGAGAGTTGGAACTTATTTCCATTTCTGCAAACTTGATGTAATAATTTGGAATTCTGTGACTGCTGGGATTCTGTGGTTTATGACATTATATTTCCGCTGCTATAATGATATTATTCTATGGTTTTTCCTCTGCTATGTTGTATCAGTGATGTGTATTGTTATATTTATGTTGTATTCCATATGATTATTCCTTACTTTCACCTAGTGGAGGTTTGGGGTCATCACATAACAACTAGTCTTCTTCTTCTTTCTAACGTCTTTCTTTAAGTGGCCAGGTATTTCACAATTGTGGTACTTCCTTTTTCTCTTGGCCCTTGTTATCCTTATCGCCTTTCTTTGGATCCACTTTCATATCCTGTGTCCTATCCATGTCTCCTTTGCATGTTCTCCATTCGTGACCCCCCACCAAAACGAAGCTTCATCCTTCATTAACCAAACAGCTGGTTGAACCTTTCTCCCATCGTCTATCTCAAAGGTACTAACAAGTCCTCCACTTTGTTGAGCCAACTCCTAGCCTCGACAAACGTCTCAGTCCCATGAAGCGGTTTTCCGCACGGAAGTCCTTACACATCTTAGAAAAAGCATCTATACGCGGAGGAAGAGATTCAAAAGGGAAAGAGGAAGGAACTCGAAACAACGAATCAGAAGAAAGATATATGGCTTTTGGGGATTATGTTTTTAAAAATGAACTTTCGTTTTGAAAATACTTCCTTTTAAAATCTTTTTGAAAATAGTTTTCAAAAACTTTTATCTAATCTGGTAACCTTTAGCTCTGATACCAAGTGTAACACCCCACGTCTGTTAATGTCACTGACAAAGGGAATGCATTAAGTTTCGTGGAGTATTATAAGTAAACAGAACGGAATATTATAAGACAAATAAAGTAGTGCTTGAAAATTTTTATAACTTTATTGCAGCGGAGACAGAAATAAGTTTGATTACATTTCCAAATACCAAAACCAAGTACATAATATCAGTCTTGTATAAAACCTTCATAGTACTTAATATTAAAACTGTAATCCCCAACAGAAAATGCCATAGATAAGCTAAATAAAAACCAAGCAATTCATCTTTCAACTTCAAGCTAGAAGAAGGGATATCCGAACTAAGCTTAAGTATTTCCTCCCTAAAAACCTAGGGAAGGGTGGGGGAACGGAAGAAAAGAGGAGAAAACAAACTAGATTAGACATAAGTCTGGTGAGTCCAGTGACTTTAACAATATAATCGTTAAAGTAATAGGATAAGAACATAAACTGGAAAGTAAGAAATGACTATACATAAATATGCATGACAAGGTAAGCAGGATGAATAAGATAAACGTTGATCGCGATTCTAATCACTAAAGGATAATTACTACACTGTACCAATGCTAATTTCACTGCACCGTTACTAGTTCCATACTGAAAGTTGATCCCTATCTTTTAATTGGTAGTCCTCAATCGTAACATCTAGTAAGGAATATTCACCCCATACAATCCTTACTTGCCCATACTAAATACTAGATGTCCCCACACTACCCCCTTATCGCTTAATCGATCGGCTCCCTAACTCGCATGTATTTATTACTTGTGTCATTCGGTCCCGCTAGTTTACTTGTGTCATTCGGCCTCGCTTGTTTACTTGTTTCATTCGGCCCCGCTTGTATGTAGATACCTGTGCCAGACCCACCATAGGGTGTATCAATCCCTATGATGGCAACCCGACACAATTCAAGATGCACAGTGTATACTACTGATGCCCAGTGCCTTCTTTTGCCACTCCAGAGCACGTGCACGTCCATACTGCGCTGGAACCTACACTACCGCACCACCCGTCGCTATTTTGACCGCTTATAATCAACCCAGTAATCGTGCCCTACCCTGCCTAGTTCAGGGTACCATGATACATCTATGTGGGTTACTACTGAAATGGGTCCCCATTGCTAGGGTTTCCTACTAGTTAAGTTTGAGGGCCTATATATGCAAATATTACCCACCTACATGAGATGTACTTAACCCTCCCACTGATTCAAACATGTCAATTTAACAGTTAAGTTTCTGGGCCTATATACACTAATATTACCCACCTTCCCAAGGTTTACTTAACCCTTCTACTTATCAAGTCAATATGTATTATTGGTTAAGCTTGCCTTAACCCTATCCCCTTTGTTCATGTAATATTGGTTAAGTGTTGTCCATTCATGTTAACTTAACCCACCCACACATCATGTTGTATTAGTTAAGTGTTTCTTATTAACTTAACCCTGTTCATTCATCATGTTATATTTGTTAAGTGTTTTAAATTTACTTAACCCCACTCACTTGTCTAATTAATATGTTGTACTGGTTAAGTGTTCCCAATTTACTTAACCTCACCGACTTATCTAATTAACATGTTGTATTGGTTAAGTGTTCTCAATTTACTTAACGCCACCCACTTATCTGATTAACATGTTGTATTGGTTAAGTGTTCTCAATTTACTTAACCCCACCCACTTGTCTAATCAACATGTTGTATTGGTTAAGTGTCATATGTTACTTAACCCTTCCGTTCTAAGTATGTCTGTTCATTGGCATTAATTAATTTATTAATGCACCAACCTCTCACATTAGAAATGTTGTTTGCGGTTGCTGGATGTGCCGGGCGGTTCCGGGCATACTTTTAACGCAAACTCATTCTAACCTCGGGTTTTGGGCTTAATGCGCTAACCTCTCACATTAGATCTGTGTTGTTGCGGTTGCTGGATGTGCCGGGCGGTTCTGGGCAGTTTTACACCGCAACACAATCTAACCTCGGGTTAGGCATGTTCATCTTTTAACTAATTTACATATTTACCATTTATGTCCAAGTTTAGATTTATATGTAAATTATCCATAAGTGTGGTCAATTCAAGTTATGCCACATTTACTACATATGCCCAAAATTAATTATATGATTACAACCCATTTTATGCCAATTACATAATGTCCAATATTTAATGTTTCCCAACGTCAATCGTTTGTATGATTCATATAATACGTTAGGCTCGCAATTAGCCTAACTCATAAGAAAAATGGAAAGAAAGAGACATATAACATCCAAACTAGCATAAAACAATTTAGATCCAATTATCAACATAAATAGCATATAACAAAGATCCCATTTATGAACTTGCATAACAAAATAGATCTAAATTAACATATGAACTTGCGTAACAAGTTAGATCTAAATTAACATATAGACTTCCATAACAAATTAGATCTAAATTAACATATGGACTTGCACAACAAATTAGATCTAAATTAACATATGGACTTGCAGAACAAATTAGATCTAAATTAACATATGGACTTGCATAACAAATTAGATCTAAATAACATACGGACTTGCATAACAAATTAGATCTAAATTAGCATATGAACTTGCATAAATTAGATCTAAATTAACATATGAAAATAGACTAGCATGGATCATAAACTTACATGATCATAATTTACATTGACATAAATTTGCATATTCAATGA
This sequence comes from Allium sativum, assembly GCA_030737875.1. Taxonomy (NCBI): domain Eukaryota; kingdom Viridiplantae; phylum Streptophyta; class Magnoliopsida; order Asparagales; family Amaryllidaceae; genus Allium; species Allium sativum. Next base: position 553,990,321 of record CM060923.1, on the reverse strand, counting down.
CTTGCATAAGAAATAGACATATAAAAAATGAATTTTCATAAACATATAAACTGGCATAGTTCTAATCATATAAAAAATGACTTGCATAGATCTAAACATATAAATGGGAACTTGCATGTATGAATATGATTTTCACATAAACTTGCATATGATTTGCATACAAACTTGCATACAAACTTGCATATAAACTTGCATATAAACTTGCATATAAACTTGCATATGTAATTAGACGTAGACTAATATCACATGATTTACATATAAACTTGCATATGGTTTGCATACAAACTTGTATACAACAACATCATAAAATGAATCTAATCGAGCATACACAATAAGATACATGAATTAACATCATAAAATGGACTTAATCAAGTATATGTAATTAGTCATATTCATATAGTCCAACTTATAAACCCATCACAATTACGTTCAACAATTATCTTGTTAAAGAAGTTGTACTCACTATGAACGGATTAAAGAGGAGAATAGATTAAGCGTAGAATCCTTTTTCCACCATCCTAAGTTTTAATTCGTTGAACAAGAGAAGCTTGCTCGGTCTATGTTGCAGCAGCATGGCGGCTTGAGAATGATTTTTGTTTTGATTTAGAGTTTAGGTTAGATGTGATTATATAAGAGTGTATGATTATTTCTAGCCTTTAGATCAGTCTAGGAGTAACCAGAGCCATCCAAACCAAAGAGATGTGTCACTCAGCCAATCACAACACGACATATAAGCCATAATACCTCAGAATTCATCACTAGGCCAATCAGAGAAGGCCACGTTCAAAATATAACATTCCTTGACCAAAAAAAATGCGCCACATGATGCGTACACGTCATATACATATATATTATATATTATATATCTATATATATTATATATATATTATATATATTATATATGTATATATATATTTATATTGTCAATTAACATAAGTGACAAATTATCATATTCTCTTTAATGTTAATTGTAACAACCCGGAGATTCTGAGCCAATTTAAAATTTTTATTTTAGAGATTTTAATGGATTTTGAATATTGTAAAATTATTTATTTTAAATATTGACGATGAGAAATTTATTTTGAATAGAATAAGAACGTATATATATATATAGATAGACGCTAGAATATAAATATTTATTTTTAACTATAAAAGGAATTGAAAATGGCGCGGTAGTTTGAAGTTTCGATTTCGAATTTAAAATGAATGCGCAGGATTCAAAATAAACCGGATTTTGGCGAAACCAAAAATATTTGAATCTATTTGAAAATATCTTACCAACGAATCTGAAAAATTGAAATTTCATAGCGAGAATAAAAAATTATCCCCAGTTGAAAATTCAGAATAGTCGTTATGGAAATATAGCCCTTAAAAATAGCAATTTTGCAAACAACCTCGGTTTTCGACGAAATTCATTTTGTTAGGACCGTATCGTCAATACGAAGCTAGAAATATTTTTTTGGGAATTTTTAGAGCCAGCATGTGGCCCCGGTAAATTGAAATGTACGTCTGAATTGAATATATATATATATATTTATGTTTTAATTTAAATGGAAACTGATCGTAACAAGCGATTTGGCTTGCGAAACATATCCCATTGTGTTCGGAATGAGGTTATTTTGCTAGAGGCGATGGTCGTTGGGTTTGAATTGGTGTTCGAACGAAAAAGAACTAATGGGGGAATTAAATAATAAAATATATAAATATAAAAGACCCTATCCTCTAGCAACTTTAGTCAAAATTCAAAGCCACGGTCAAACCAAAAATCCGCCGTCGTCTTCCCTCGAAAGAAGGCAGAAATCACCCTAAATAAAATCCCGTTTGATCTCCACATCTACACAATGGTTTCCAAAATTTCCTAAATCAATTTTGAAGATCGTTGTGTGCTCTTCAAACCCCTATGTGTTTGATCGTTCTTGGTTGAGGATAGCGAGAGATTTCTGAGCTCCAAGGTCCGGACTTCGCACGCCCTTTGAGGCTTCCAGGGGCTATCGAGTTCAAAGCGGATCAAGAGGGTGGTGGCGCACGTATAGGTGGTCGGAAGGGAACACTCCGATGAATTTCTGGCGGCTCGTGGAGGCGCAGTTCTTGAACCCTAGTTGAGAGGGCTGGTTCGACGTGCTCCTGATGTAGACAGTGAGTTCTTCTTATGTTTTTATTTATTTTATATATAACAATGTTTTTAGAATTTCAGTTTCTTTATAAAATTTTCATTTCTTTAATAATGAAATTAGCGTTGTTTGTGAAAATAATAAAATGAGCGTTGTTTGTGAAAATAAAAAGATAAGATTTAAAAAAAAACGAACAAAACAAAAGGATTAGATTTTTGAAAATAAAAGGACGTGATTTTTTTAAAGCAAAAATTAGATTCTTATACATGAAGTAGTGATGTAAAGATCGGACTTTTATTATATGTAAAGCTAGATAAAAATTCGATTTTTATAGACATGAAAGCTAGATAAAAATTCGATTTTTATAGACATGAAAGCTAGATAAAAATTCGATTTTTATAGATATGAAAGCTACATAAGAATATGAACATCATTTTAAAGATACGGTTTTTATTCATAAAGTAGTAGTATAAAAATGTGATTTTTACATATAAAGATTTGATTTTTATTTATATGTATAACAAAAAAAGAAGTGATTTTTAATTATATATAGCGATGTTAAAAATGTGATTTGTAATATGAACAACATGAAAAAGATTGCGTTGAAAGTTGGGCAAATCCAGACAGTTCTGAAATTCAGAAATAGAAATGGAGAAGTGGAACCCACGGTGAGAACTTATCACTTTTATTTTATTTTCTAGTTGAAATATATACTAGGATGCAGACAGTGCTTAGTAGCACCCGACACCCGTCGTCCACTGGCCATGGATGACTTGTTTGTTTTAAACAGTCGTCCTTCTGGGGTGTCTGTCCAGAAGGACCTAAACGATGCTTTTACTAGTTATTATAAGCAGATTTTAGGTACTAGGATAAATAGAAGGATTAATGTTAGATGGAATGATATTTATCCGTCATCCTCTAGGATTGATATAACTGACTTAGATAGTCCTTTCACCAAGTGTGAGATATGGAAGGCAATCTGTGATATGCCTAGTGATAAAGCACCAGGACCTGATGGTTTTTCAGTTCTCTTTTATAAACAGTTTTGGAGGTTTTAAAGGCTGATATTATTAATCTTTTTAATGAATTTTATAATGGCAGTCTGCGGTTAGGGAATTTTAATTTTGCCAATGTCATTCTCATACACAAGAGAGTGGGAGCGAAGTCACTTAAGGATTTCAAACCTATCTCATTAATTAATGTATCGGTAAAGATCATTTCAAAAGTTCTTGCTAATAGACTAAGCACTAAGATGAATGACCTAATAGACGTTTCACAAACAGCGTTTATTAAGGGGAGGAATATAGTAGATAGGATAGCGGCAGTACAGGAGTATATTAATGTCTGTGTTAAAAATAATATTACATGTGCCATCTTGAAGTTAGACTTTGAGAAGGAGTTTGATTCTGTCGATTGGGATTTTATATGCGAACTATGTCTTGCTAGGGGGTTTAGTGTTAGATGGACCAACTGGATCATGCTTCTGCTTAAGTCTGGTTGTTCTAGTATAATTGTTAATGGAGTAGTTGGAAAGAAGATTCAGTCTAAGAGAGGTCTTAGACAAGGGGATCCCCTTTCGCTTTTTTTATTTAATTTAGCGGTTGATGTTTTCTCAAGAATAATTAAGAGGGCTGGGAATTTGGGTGTCTTAGGTAGTGTGGGCAATGAGGAGTTTTATAATGAACTATCTATACTCCAATTTGCAGATGATACTCTATTATTTTCGTCTCATTTACCTAAGCATGTTATTTCTCTTAAGTTTATATTATATTGCTTTGAGATGTTGTCGGGTCTTCGAATCAATTTTGATAAGAGTGCCGTCATAGTCCTTAATGATAGCAGTAATGTTGAGTCCTTAGTAGCTAGCACCTTAAATTGTTCTATCATGAAATTTCCGTTTGACTATCTAGGTTTTAAAATTAGACCTTCCAAGCTTAAAAAGGATGACTGGATAATTATTATTGATAAAATCAATAATAGATTATCGAGTTGGAATAATAGATTTCTTTCTAGAGCAGGTAGACTAGTATTAGTAAATTCGGTTCTATCAGCTATCCCCACTTATTGGATGACAGTTCATCGTTTTCCAAAGTGAGTTATTGAGAAAATTGACAGAATTAGAAGGAATTTTCTTTGGAATGGTGGTCCTAATTGTAGTGGTTATAAATGTTTAGTTAATTGGGAATTGTGCTGTAGCCCAAGAGAGACGGGGGTTTAAGGATTATTAACCTTGTTAATTTTAATTCCTCTTTATTAGCCAAATGGTTATGGAAATTCAGAAGTCCTGATATAGTGGCTATTTGGAAGAATTTAGTTTCAAAATTTTATTACTCTGGGAGCGAGTTTCTTGTGGGATCGGGTGTTAGTAAGTCTAATAGATTATCTTATTTCTGGAAGGAAGTATTAAACTGCTTTGACTTTTTTTAGCTAGGTTACAAGATGATAGTTCATTCTGGTAATTCTACCTTTTTTGGCATGATGCTTGGATTTCTAGTATACCTCTTAAAATTGAATTTGTCGAACTTTTTAATAGTTGTGAATTTAAGTAGGGCTGTCAACGGATACTTTCGGATACGGATAGTGCCATATACTTATCCGCATCCGAAACCATTTTCGGATATCGGATATCCGTATCCGCGGATACGGACGGATATCGGATAATTATCCGCTCCGCCAACATTCGATAAATCAATGAACATAAATGAATTTTTTTAGTTTAATATTAAGATTTTTCAACCTAATTGATTACTAAAGTGCTAAAAGTAAATAAATATGATGATAATATATAATTTTGAGTAACAAACATGCGTTTAGTAGACTTTTAATTTTGCAAATGAATAAATTAGTCTATTTAATTATGTTAAAATACACATAAATTAAGCTATAATCGGAAAAAAAAGCGGACGGATAATTTTCGGATGCGGATATGCCTATATCCGCATCCGCATCCGCTTTCCCGGATATCGGATATTTATCCGCTTTTCGGATACGGATGCAGACGGATTTCAGATTTTTCGAGTATCCATTGACAGCCCTAAATTTAAGAACTCCTTAATTGTGGATGTTTATAGAAGGAATTTAGATCCCCCATGGGAGTTTTCATTCGTCAATATTTTAGAGGGGAGATTGTTAAGAAAATTGGCCCTATTGAAAGAGAAATTAACTTTATATCATCTGGATGAGTATAGGGATACCATTAGGTGGGGACTGGATAAGAGTTTAGTTTACTCAGTAAATTCAATGTATAAACCTATTAATTTTTCTGGTATGTCCTTGCTCCCTTTTAAGTTTATTTGGAGTTCAAATTCTCCTCCTAAAGCTAAGTTTCTTATGTGGTTGATTGTCCATAAGAAGCTAAACACAGTGGAGCTTTTAAAGAAGAAGAACGTTTTGTTTGATGTTAAATGTTGTTTTTGTAGTCAATTAGAGGAAGATGTTGATCATTTATTTTTGTCGTGTAATTCTACCTATTATATTTTAACCATGGTATTAAGGATTTTTGTTATGGTTAGTTTGAATACATTCAATAACTGTGAGAAATATTGGAATCATTATAGATTTACTTATAAACCATAATAGAGATATGTAATGGATTCATTAACTATTATCATTAGTTGGTCCATATGGTTGGAAAGGAACCAGAGAATTTTTAATTCTATTTTAGTGTCCCTTGATAAATTAATCAACAAGATAGTTTATTTATGTCTGGACTGGATGACTACTTCAAGTTATAAGTACTTTAGAGATTTGAGATTTGGTGACTTTTTACAAAAAGTTAGATCAAATTTGGGGTTATTTATGAGTATCATTAGATATTTTAGAAGCAATAGTTTTCGTATTTGTGCATAAAATTCTAGTTTGGATAATGATAGCTTATTTCCTTTCAGTATCTTTCCTGTTTTTTGTTACATATATGTATGGATATATATTGGTATATATATAGATATATATTTCTATATACATATATATACAAAATATATCCATATATATATGTGATGGTAACTAACGGTGGGTATTGCAGTTTCTATGCAGGTTTACAGGTGGAAGGAAATATTGGAGAACTATAGGGACAACTTCTATTTTGGGGTTATTTATGAGTATCAATAGCTATTTTAGAAGCAATAGTTTTCATATTTGTGCATAAATTTCTGGCTTTGAAGATGATAGCTTACATCCTTTTAGCATCTTTCCTTCTTATGTTACATATATGCATGGATATATAATGGTATATATATATGTATATATATATATATATATATATATATATATATATATATATATATATATATATATATTATATATGTACAAAATATATCCATACATATATGTGATGGCTACTAATGGTAGGTGTTTTAGTTATAATTCAGGTTTTCAGGTGGAAGGACATATTGGAAAACTATATGGATAGCTGACTGGGTTTGGTGATTAGCCTTTCTGGTGATCAGGTTGATGGATATTAGTGTGGAGCTTTGAAGATTGCTATTTGCTTTGAAGATTTGCATTTCAGTTGTAGCCTTATGGGCTTTTTGTTAGCGAGTTTTTTGATGTAGTACTTCTTTATTTTTGCTATGTACATAGTGAGTATGGGATATTGTATTGGACTATATATACACTTCAATATCGGGTGGTGGCCTTGCCGGAATTCGATATTGGAGTAGATGGGCGGTGGTTTATCCGGAGCTCATCTATCTACGATCTTGTTCATCCCTAGAGTCGTGTTTGGTTTTATTTTGTTCTCTTATGTACTATAGTCGGACTCTGTATCTTTGATTTTATTTTATTATATATATGTGTGCTCTCTTCTATTCAGAAGATCACACATTTTTGTTTTAAAAAAAATCGTTATTTCTAATACGATATTTGTGGGTCGTAGAATTTGATGTTGAATATAAGCCGATATATTTTCTATTCAGAGCCTTGTATTTAATATCAAATGGGATTTGGGTTTGTCGTGAATGGTGTCTTCATTAACACTGTTCTTAAACCCAGTTGAGAAAAAGATTAAATATTTTTATTTAGATTTAATGAAGTATACCAATTAAATGATATTTAATTGGAATTGGAATTGATTTTTGGGTTTATCGTGAACGGTGTTTTAGATAACACTTATTCTTTAACCCGATTATTAATGGAATGTGAATTGGGCTTATCGTGGATTGTGTTTTAGCGACATTCGTTCTTTAACCCGATTTACGGTGAAATGAAATTTGGAATTTATTAATCTTTGTGTTAAGATTTAAAGGAGATTTTCCAAAGTAAACTTTTCCAATTTAACATATTAAATTGGAATTGAATGGAATTCGATTTAGCAATAATCGAAGTAAGCTTCTGTAGAGGAAGACGGTTAATATATATGGAATTTAAAAGGCCTTGCTGTTATTCCATTTATATTATTGGTTGGATATGGAAGTTTATATCGATTATATATATATCGATTTGTTTGCCATGAAGATCCCATTGCTAATGGAATGTGATTTTGGGTTTATAGTGAACCGTGTTTTAAATGACATTGGTTCTTTAACCCAGTTAAAGACACGATATGATTTCCCAAGTTAAACAATCATTAATATTGATTTTTGGGAAGATTAAAACCAAGCGGAGTTTTAATGAATCTTTAATTAGATTGAATTGATCGAGAATGGAGTATCACCAGTTTTACTCTAGACGATAGTTAAGTCTTTAATTAGATTTGAACGTGAAATGGTAATTGAATTTACCGATAACACCGTGGTGTTAGATATGAAGTAGGACCAGTTTTACTTCACGGGATGAATAGGTTAGGGTTGGGAAATTTAACAAGTAATTACTTCGGTAAGGTTCGCTAATCCCGACTAGTTTGGATAAACCATAATTTGGTTTGAATTGATATTCAAAAGAAGATTAAAGAATAAATTTAAAGAATTTATCTTTGATAAAATTAATGGGAACCTTTCCCAAAATATAAGAATATTTGAATAAAAGAATATTCTGAATTGGAATGAGGCGTATGTTGTGTTTGTGTAACACTTGTTTATTATACACGCGAGTTATTCAGAAAGACCGGGTTTATCCCATTCTGAATAACTGATTCGACAATGTATCGAGGATGAAGACGGTGGTCGAAGACCGAAGATCTCCACATCGTTTGAATAATTACTGATGATCTTGATTGGGTTGTACGCCCAAAAGGAGGGAATCAGTTGGTGATCGTCCAGACATACTTGGAGATCGATGGATATGCGAGGTACAAGGTGCCTCCGGTTTCGTTCAGACCCAGAACGAACTTGTAAATGGATTGTGTGTCTGCATTGGATATCATTATGTATGATTGATGGATATAGGTTGCATGGAGTGGTTTGCTTGTGTGGCATTCTAAGATACAAATGATCAAGGCTTCTGTTGAAAAGCAGAGTCTTGTGGTTGATGATCAAAGAACGGCCGTTGTGGCATAGCATTGTGTAGAGTTAATTCGCGAGCCTCACACCCCGGTTATGAACCAGAAACGGGAGAGGACCTCAGGGAGGGCATGTGTTTCTTTCTAGCTAGGGTGGTGTCAGTGACCTACCAGCCCTGTCATTTATATTATTTTCACCTATGTGGTTGTTGGATTGCGAGGCGTCTTGGATATATTGGTGACTATGTGGAGCCGATGGAGTCAATTGGCGCATTTACACCCTAAAGGGTGGGGAAACGCAGTGTTCAGGCATTTAATCCACATTGGTGGACCGGCCCTGACGATCCAAGGGCCCACCTGAGTCTAGGTCCTGAAACATGGTAGGCTAGATTGTCTCGAAGCGGTGAGGACGATCCCTTGCCTCGGTTCACAGATGGAAATCTAACTTCCAATACATGACATTTGCGGTTTTGATTGTAGAGCCTAGTATTGGCGACATGATATATGGTACACATGTCGTCTATGATTGATACATTTATATTTGAAGTTGTTTTATACAATATGCACTTATAATAGTATCAAATGATTTGTTTTTAACGTACCAAGCATGTTTGGCTATTATAAGGGAAAACCCTATCCTCCGGCTTGTGTTGCATTGCGTGATGGGACCTGGGTCTTATAATAGCTTCATTTTTCCAAAAAGCATGGCGCTGTTTTGTTATATGCACTGGTATTCTTGGGAGGAAACCCGTTCCGTGTTATACGGCGTGGTCCCTTGATATATCCGATTTAAAGTAAAGTTTTAAATAACTGTTTTAATTCTCACACCGTCACAAGACTGATCTGGAGTTTATCGTTTTAACCTAAACTCTGGGTGCCCCTATTTTTCACACGGGCAACTACTAGTTTTGGTTTTGCAGATTTATATTCACAGGAACCTGGTTTACAGCTGGAATGATATCCGGAAAGCTCTGTATCCATATATCTCTTTCAGTTGTGTATTGCATTATTTTTCCGTTGCAGTAATGTATTTGAATCTCTGATATTTCTCTGATGTTTAATATTTATTCATACTCTGTATATTCTTGTATTCTGATGGAATTGTTGTAATTAACAATGAAATGTTCTTCTTTTTGTGTTCCAATTTGTCGTGTTCTCAAAACAATCAGGGGTTTTGTAACAACCCGCATTCTACGCATCGGAGGATCGTAGAATATTTATTTCTTTCCCACATGAAGTCGCATGGTCATGTAACTTTGGGAAACATCCATTAGAGTCATTTCCTATGTTCATGATTTTTGTCGAATTTTAAATAACCGTTTTGCCCCTTGCTGATCTTGTTTTGGCCATAACTTTTGACTAGAAAGGAATTTTGACCTAAAACCAGTTCCATTAGATTCGTTTGATGGTTTACCTTTCCGTAGAGTGATCATAATAGACAAACGGACTCACCGTTTGGGAGATATGGCTGAAATAAGGTTTGGAAGGTGAAAGACTGCTTAACTAGGCCATATAAGGTGAGTAGTGAATGGGCCCATAACCCATTTTGGGATTAGGGTTATGGGGAGGCTGAAAAGAGTTAGAGATTCATTCCATTTCAGTTTTCTAGCCTCCACTTACCTCTTAGAAACCCTAAAAAGGGCCTCCAACCTCTAAATCACCTTTTAATCAAGGATTAAGCTTAGCAGCATCAAATCAAGGGAGAACTTCACCAAATCAACATTAGAGCTGCTGTTTAGCATTGGGATTCGCACCAAATCAGAGATTTATTTCAGATCTAAGTCTTATTTGTGGCTAAGGTGAGTGATTTGCATAGTTCCTCACTAATCATGGCTAGTTAAGGGTAATTAGTGTTAATTAGCGAATTTAAACATGATAAAATTCGGGAAAAATATTTATAAAATTCGAAATGATGTTTTAGACCTCTGATATGAATTTGGGTTAATTTGGTTAAGTTTTGCTAATCATATCATTAGTTTCACCTAAACATGCTTAAGGGAAAATATGGGGCTTTGGCTATGTTTGATCCATTTTAATCTATCATATTGTTGTTTTGGTGTTTGTGGTTGATTCTACATGTTGCTATGATTGTATGGTATGCTTTGTGATTGATTAGAATAGTTGGAATGGTCGAAAACGTCGTCGAGTGGCGTAAACTTCTTGCTGGAGAAAGTGCAGGAAGACACCCGAACCGGATCGGATCGGTTAGGAGGACCCGATCCGCTCTCGCACTTCACACTCCGATCCACCTGCACTTCTCGTGGCATGCAGCAGCTCCGACCCGATCCGTTCAAAGATGGTGAGCACGAACCGTTGTACTTGGCCTGGAGGAGAGTACCCCGATCCCAATCGCCAGAAGGACCCCGACCTGATCTGTTTAGCCACCTCCGAACCGATCTGTGGCGATGGAGCTTGGAGACCCGACCCGATGATAGTGATGACGATCCGAACCGTGGCGTGCTGGAGGACCCGATCCGATCCAGTGGAGGTTGTTGAAGGCCGATCCGAACAGCTATGACATGAAGGCGACGATCCGAACCAATCCGGTAATGACCAATAACCCGAGATGCAAAGGTAGCCCAAATGGAAGTTAGAGCTCAGGATCCAGTTCGCTTCATGGTTGGGCTTTGCTGCGAGACGTGTGCTAAGGAGTTATCGACATTCATAACTTCGATTCACCACTGAAAATGAATGATGGGCTACTTATCAGTGTAGTAGAGTCACTATGACTCGAGGGGCAAGGTGATGGTAGCAAGACTACGTTATCAATGCAGTAGAGTCATTATGACTCGAGGGGCAAAGTGATCGTAGTAAGACTATGAGCCAGTGCAGTGGGGTCATTGTGACTCCATGGGGCAGAGTGGACATAGTAAAGGATTAGAAAGGCTATGAGCCAGTGCAGTGGGGTCATTGTGACTCCATGGGGCAAAGTGGACATAGCGAAGGATCAGTGGCTACGTATCAGTGCAGTGAAGCCATTTATGACTTCATGGGGAAAGGTGATCATAGCAAAGTATTGAGGTGATCGAAGTGGTGGATATTGTATGTTTTACGCACTGAGTGAGAGATGTGAACATGGTTGCTAGGTTAGATTGTTTGCCATCACTATGACATGCACACACACCACCCCCGTTATCTTTACACCATTTGAAATGGCACCTTAGAGTGTTGTACTGTATGTAGCGCTAACTCTTTGGTTGCAGGTCCAGGTTCAGGTATGGTTTAGTATACCTGTTATTGTTCTGTTTAGATGCTTATCGCTCATACCAGACTTTTTGTCTGGCCCACAGTTTTATGTCTCTTCTTATTACTCTGGGTGCTCACACGAGCAGACTAGAGACAGGTTGGCTAGTGATGCGCGAGTAGCTGATTCGGAGGCGAGCAGGAGGCTTCCACGTATCATATACAGATATTCTCCCTATGTCGTTGGTGGTCGCAACTTGGGGCATTAGTAGTGTACCCCCCTTATCTTTCTTTTGCTTTTTGAGACAGTTTGAAAAGTCGTAATAATGTTGGCTTTGGATCATAAGCTGTACTTGGATTTTCCGCTGCTATGTTAGTTTGTTTTCAACTTATGCACTGTCTCACCTGTTTTATGTCAAGTATGTTGTTATTATATTTTGTACCATGCGCTGTGAGACATTTTACAGGTTCCTTGTTAGTTCATTTCCTTCTTTCCTTTTCTTTCTTTGGCGACCATCCCGTGCTAACTGGACATGTGTACAGCGCACTTTTGGAGTAAATGTCGGTTGGTGCGGGGCGGGCCGTCACAGGTTTCAAACGGTCTTGGTCGGTTTAGCGATCGATTAGGTCCGAGTGAAATCCCTATCGTTACATTTGGTATCAGAGCTTTGGTTTACAGAGCTCGAGAACAAGACACATTAGAACCAAACAAAAGAATTCATCAGAGATTGGACTAGTAATGTCCAATAAGAATGGCTCGTTAGATATGGGATCAGTAGTATCCTAGAGCGAGTCGAAAGAGTATTATTTTTTAAAATAAAAACGAAAACAAGTTTTGTTTTAAAAATTTAAACCATTTTATACGTATTTGAATACTTTATTTGTATAGATTTGGACAATCAAGTATATAGAGATTTTGCATATACGCGTCATGAATGTATATTCGAAGTTTTAAATATACTGGATAGATATAGTGTAACACCCCACCTCCGCTAGGGTCACTCACAAAGGGAATGCACTAGTTTTGGAGAAGCATTATCGAGGTAAACAATCACAGAATTATTACAAGATAGAACATAAATAAAACAGCGGAAGATTCAAAAGCTAAATTTCATTACTTTCAAAAAGAGTCAAAACCTTTTACATCAAATAGCCAAGGTCATTATTTTCCATTTCAATAAATTCTGCCTTGCATAAATAAAGAAGCATAAACTTGAAACAACAAAAGGAGCTTAATTCCCCAATGGTAGAAGAAATGCAGCCTTAGCATAGCTCAAGATCAAACCGTACATGAGATGAACCGAAAGCAAGTGAAATCCAAGCTATGTGCTAGAGTTTCCTCCCTGAGAACCGGGGGGGGGGGGGGGGGGAGAGGGAGGGGAACGGAAGAAAAAGAGGCAAAAGAAAATGGGTCAGTCATAAAGACAGGTAAGTCCAAGTGACTTTCAGCATAAAACAGATAAAGGTAACATGACATGTATAAACTGAAAGTAAACATAAGGATGCTGTCAAGATGGGCAAGGTAGACTAAGACAACATGATAAATCAAGTATAAATCAAGCTATCATCACATATTCAAGGTTCGCTGCATCAACTGTACTAGAATCCCAAACCCATGTCTTATATAAATCATGAAATAATCCCTTGGCCCAATATCATGAAATGACCCATTTCTAGGTCTAACGAAACGATCCACTAGTCGATCGGCTCCCTACAAGTTCTAGCTCGTCATGTGTCTGTGTCATACGACCCTATCACGAATGTAGTCACCTGTGCTAGGTCCACCATTGGGTGTATCAAGCCCTACGGTGCCAACCACCGACACGAATCAAGCATGCACAGATAAACCTACTAATGCCCAATGCCTGCTTTTTCAACTCCGGACCACGTGCACGACCATAGCCTGCCTGAACCTACACTGGCGCACCAACACAGCCGTCGTTCTGGTCGCTTACAATCAACCCAGTAATCGTGCCCCACCCTGCCTAGTTCCAGGGTACCATGATACATCTAGTGGGTTACTGCTGAAATGGACCGCGTAACTAGGGTTTCGTCCAATAGGTTAAGTGTTGTCATTTAAATTCGTTACTTAACCCTTATCAGTCTAGCATGTCATGTTGGTTAAGTGTTGTCATTCAAGTTCGTGACTTAGCCCGCCTACGAATCATGTATCAAGTTGGTTAAGTGTTGTCTTTCATGTTCAAGATTTAACCCTATCATGTGGCATTAATTCATCAATGCACCCCAACCTCTCACATCAGACCTGTTGTTGTGGTCACTGGATATGCCGGGTGGTTCCGGGCAGAATTGCACCACAACTCAGTCTGACCTCGGGTTTTAAAGTGCGATATGACTAACTACTTACATTGGATCCTATTGTTTGCAGTAACTGGATTTGCCGGGCGGTTCCGGGCAGAACTACACTGCAAACTCAACCCAACCTCAAGTTGGCCATTTTCAGGTTCATTCTAGTGTCATGCCCATGTTCAAGTTTCATGTCATGTTCGTGTCAAGTTTCAAGGCAAGTTCATGCCCACATCCAGATTCAAGTTATAACAATGTTCGTGTCAAGTTTCATGGCGAGTTTCATACCAAGTTTCCTATAATTACCAATTTTTCCCAACGTTACCCCGTCTAAATATTTGGCTAACAATCTTAGCCTAATTTTCTTTCCGCATGATTTTTGGCATAATATTAGGCTAAAAAACTTATCCTAATTTAACGTACACAAAATTTGCATAAAGAAATTCATTAACATGACATAGGTGTAAACTTGGCATTCTTGGCATAGTCAATATGAACACCATAGGTGTGTACTTGCAAAACAATCAACATGAATATCATAGGTGTGAACTTGCAACGTAGACTAAACCAACATACATATATGTGAATTTGCAACATATACTAAATCAACTTTCACATATGTGAACTTGCAAATCAATCACGAACATATGAATAAGTGTGAACTTGAAATATGACATAGGTTTAACATATACACATAAACATGTAGATCTAACATTTGGTCACATATGTGATATGATTTCACAACCTAAAACTTGCATAACATGATAAACTACACAGCTTGTCATCACGGGTTATACTCCAAGTTCATATACATATGAATGGACATATTCATTAATTCCCAATTCAACATGATGATAAAATAGAACCACAGACATAGATCAACATAATAAACATTTCTCTATTATCAATTTATTTCCAAGGCATGACCTAACTGAATAAATTGATTAAAACATCGCAGGCATAACATTATGAACATGAAAAAGGCTTGAATAATAATCTAGATTCAAGAACACGGATAGATCTAACTTGTTGGCTAGCTTTTTGACCAAGCCACCCAGGTTCATTCACAAGAAGAAAGTATGAAACTACATTCCCTAAGTACATGAAGGAACGGATCGCACCATCGACTCGCCCCTCACCGGATCGCACCTCATCGGATCGCACCTCATCGGATCGCCCCATTTCATCAGCGAAACGACACCTCTATACGATCGATCCGTACATACATTACTGCCCAGTATAGACCGCTCCGATCCCCTGATGCACGGCGAAGCCTCTAACCCGTTCAAGCACGAGCTAGTCTTCAGCGATCCGAGACGCACGGATCCAGCGACACGTGTCCCCAATCGTCATTTTGACTGATTCTCCCCATTTGCTCGATCCGATTTTCGAGGGGATCGCGACACTTGTCCACAGCGGCTAATTTGACTATTTCTTCATCGGCTGCGATGCGATCCGATGTTCTCGGGATTCATGCCACGCGTTACCACGATCCGCCTGACAAAATCAGCTATAAATAGCCCGGAGCTTGGCATTTTTTGGGAGCCTTTTGGCAATATTGAGGACTGATTCTGCCATTATTGTCATACTACCATTTCTTATCAGTTTTATTACTAGATTACTGAGAGAAATCACAATTGTAAAAGTGAGCTAGAGAAACATCATTGATTGTACCAACATTCAAAGTATAATCAATATCATATAAAGTGGACGTAGGCTTGTTAACGCCGAACCACTATAAATTCTGTGTGTTTTCTGCTTTGTCTTCATTCTCCAGTCAAAACTCTTTAAAAGTCAGAACGATTTGGGTGTTAGGTCCAAATTTTGATCTAACATTTTGGTGCTTTCACTGAGAAAACAGTCCTAAAGCTTCACTATTCAGTTCTTTGAAGATTCCATCGACTCGGATATCATGGCTGGAAAGAGATCTAAGGAAGTACGAGCTTCACGAACCAATGAAACCGCGAATGAAGCAGTCGAAGAAAGTGTGCACGAGCTAGGCAGTGAGGGAACTTTGGATCGCGGAGCGCCGGGGGCGAACCGATCCGATGAAGACGCCACGCTCCGAGTCGACGAGAACGAGGCGATCCGAACTGCTGAAGGGGTTGTTACTCGATCCCGAGATAACGCCTCTAATCCTCCGCGTACCGTGACCACGAACCGATCCCAGGGGGGCGCTGCGAGCCACCATCCTCGATCCACAGCGATCCGAATTGATGATCGGACTACAACTCGACCTGGAAAGGAGCCTATGGCCCGCTCCTACCGTCATGGCCCCTCCGCTCGACCTAGCTCAAGCTCTTTGCGCATAAGAGAAAGTGATGATGACCAATATGACCCTGCTGCTCCCGTTACTGAGGGGGATCTCTCTCGCTTTTTCGAAATGTGGGAGAGACTGTTTGATGAATTGGCTGCCCAAAGGCAGGAAAGCTCCGTTCTACGACAAAATTTGACCGCTATGGATAGAAGGCTTAATGATCTCGTAAGGCAAAGGACGCCGCCAGCTCGTCCGCTCACTCCAGGATATTCTTCTTCGTCAGAGAAATCGCCGAGACCTCCACGGCGACCATATGAGAGACCCGAAAACATAGAGCAGCTTCGGTTCGGGACCCTGCCGTCACGAGAAGAAGAGGCACTGGGTGCAGGGCCCTCAAACCATAATGTGAACAATCACGCCGCAACTCCCAGAGCTCGAGGTGCGGACAGTCCTGTACAGAACAGACTACCTCAGCCCCGTCGCCGTGTAAATGCTCATGGTAACAGGGGGCAATGTAGCCCAATCCGAGCCCCGGATTTTGTGACTGCTCAAGGAAGAGAGATTAGAGAACCCCGCCGAGCAAGAAGCACTAACCCTGAACCTCCGCTGACCAGTGCAAATGTTGCAGCTATGATCCATCAAATTCTGGCAGATAGCCGCGGACAACGGAATAAAGATTGGGGAATCGACCGCAGTCACACCCCTTTCACTGATGATATTTTGGATGCGACTTTCCCGAGGTGTTTCAACATGCCACAGATGAACCGATACACGGGTAGGTCTGATCCCGTCCAACATCTGATGAGATATTCTTGGTCAATGACCGCTGCCGCAGCTTCTGACACTGTCAAGTGCAAAGCATTTCCCATATTCTTGGAGGATGTAGCATTGTTATGGTTCACTCGTTTACCAGCAAGATCAATTTCCAGCTTCAGGGAGTTGAGTGAAAGGTTCGTGGAACAATTCCGCATCTATGCACAAAAGACAAAGAGTGTGATTGACTTGTTCCTTGTCAAGCAACGACCAGGCGAGAGTTTGAGGGTGTACCTAGACCGTTTCAACTTGGCCGCTACTGAAGTTAAAGATCCTCATAAGCCAACCGTTGTCGCAGCTCTGATTGATGGAGTGGATAAAGACACTGAATTTGGGAGATACCTGGTAGGCAAGCCACCCCATACTAGAGAGTTATTCTATGAAAAAGCTAACGTACATTTACGCCGGGAAGAAGTATATGCTAACCGAAAGGCAAAAACGGCCGATAAGGAGGAAATCCAGAGCAATGTCGCCATTTAGCAGACAGGAGACAGCTCGGGGAAGGTCGAGGTTAATGTCGGAAATCGGAATCAGGGTGGTCGTCAGTCAGGGAACAATGATAATAATAGTAATGGCAACAACCGGAAGAGGAACCGTGGGAACGAATCCCAGAGAAGGACTCGTCCCAGGGCCTTTGATAGTTATACGCCAATAAATGATACTTTGGAAAATATATTCATGGATTCATACAACGTCCTCTAGAATAAGCGGCCACCTCCCAGAGAGTCGACGGAGAAAGAACGTGAAACGGGGAAGTTTTGTCTCTTTCATCAGATTCATGGCCATTCGACGAATGAATGCCGTCACCTAAGAGATGTAGTCGAGAGGCTTCTTCGAGAAGGAAAATTAGATGAATACAGAGTAACGTCCAGAGATAGGGGGCAAGCCGTACAGGCCCCAAATCAGAACCAGAATCAACTTGCTGCCAGGCCAACTGCCCAGCAAAAGGGAAAGGACATCGTTATCAATAACGTAATCGGAGGGCTTTATCTCGCCGGACACAGTTCCAAGGCATTGGATCAATATGTCAATGCAGCCAAGCAACACCTCGAGGTAGGGGAGTGTAGTAACCCCGAGGACAATATCCCGGTAAAGCAACAAAAGATGATGTCCGACGATGTCGTTTTCCACGAACGAGAAAGCATTGGAGTTCATGCTCCAACTGAAGATCCATTTGTAATCACAGTACCTATTGGACCAGCCACTGTTCATAAGGTCTTGGTGGATAACGGGAGTTCTGTCAATATTCTTTTCAAAAGGACATTCGACCAGATGAACCTTGAAATAAAAGACTTGAAGCCCTCTCAGGGATGGATCCGTGGATTTAACGGAGCATCCACCACTCTAATGGGTTATGTAGAGTTACCAGTTACGCTTGGGGAAGGAGAATGCCAGAGAGTGAGAATCCTTTCCTTCGTGGTTTTGGATGTTGAATCACCCTGCAATGCCTTCTTGGGCCGACCGGCCCTCGCAAAGTTTAGAGCCTGTATATCCCCCTGGTGCTTATTATTGAAATTCCTCACAGAAGCTGGCGTTGGTATTGTTAGAGGAGATCAGGTTGCCGCACGAGCATGTTATGTTGCTGAGCTAAAGTTACTTCGCAATGGAGGGGACATAGAAACCAAGGGCGCTTCTCCCCCTACAAGGGCGGAGACCTTATAGCAAATAAAGAGGATAACCGTTAGAGAGTCGCATAGAGAGTTGCCCGAGGATATAGATCCCAGAGAGGATCAAGAACCTGGGGGCAGAATGGCGACTCCCATCGAGACAGCTGTGGATGTACCGATCGATGATAGTGACCTGGAGAAGGTCCTTAAGATTGGATCCCAGTTAAATCCGAATCTCGCTAAAGAACTGACGGATTTCTTAAAAAATAACTTGGATGTATTTGCTTGGACCCACGCAGACATGTGCAGGATATCCCCATCAATAATGAGCCATTCATTAAGCATTAACCCTAAACATCCTTCGGTAAAGCAAAAAAGGCGAATGCTAGGCCCAGAGAGGTCCGCTTCCTTGAAAGAAGAGGTTGAAAAGCTAAAGAGTAATGGATTTATCAGAGACTCGCTCTACCCAGACTGGATTTCAAATCCAGTCCTGGTAAAGAAGGCCAACGGGAAGTGGCGAACGTGTATCGACTTCTCGGATTTGAACAAAGCCTGCCCAAAAGACAGTTTTCCGTTACCCCGGATCGACCAGTTGGTGGAGTCGATGGCGGGTCATGAACTTCTCTCATTTATGGATGCTTACTCAGGATATAACCAGATTCCAATGCATGTTCCAGATCAAGAACACACTAGTTTTATCATGGATCTGGGATTATATTGCTATGTAGTGATGCCCTTTGGTTTGAAGACCGCAGGCGCTACATATCAACGTTTAGTCAACAGAATGTTCTGTAACCAGATCGGGAAAACAATGGAAGTATACGTCGACGACATGTTGGTTAAGTCCAAGCAATCCTCCCATCACACTACGGACTTGGCAGAGATGTTCGGCATTTTTCGAAAGTATGGAATGAAACTCAACCCAACAAAATGTTCATTCGGTGTTGCCTCCGGAAAATTCTTGGGGTTCATCGTCAGTTCCCGTGGGACTGAGATTAATCCAGACCAGATCGCGGCAATCAGAGATATTCAGGAACCTAGGAAAATTAAGGATGTGCAAAGCCTTGCAGGAAAAGTAGCCGCACTAAGCAGATTTATCTCCAGGGCTACAGACAAATGCGTCCCATTCTTCGAACTAATAAAGCGGGGAAAACGCAACTTCAAATGGACGCCTGACTGCGTAGAAGCATTTCAGAATTTACTGAGGCACCTGGAGAAACCTCCAATATTATCTAAGCCGATGGATCACGAGGACTTATTCGTGTACTTGGCAGTGTCATCCCACGCGATCAGCTCAGCGTTGGTAAGAGAAGAAGATAAGGTCCAAAGATCTGTGTATTACGTGAGCAAAAAATTGACGGCAGCAGAGTGTAATTATCCAAGGATAGAAAAGTTGGCGTATAGTTTACTGATCGCCTCTAGAAAGCTTCGACATTATTTTCAGGCGCATCCCATTACCGTATACACCGATCATCCACTCAAGCAAGTTCTACAGAGACCAGAGGCGTCTGGAAGATTACTCAAATGGAACATTGAGTTAAGTCAATTTGATCTGAACTTTCAGCCCCGACGGTCAATTCGGGGGCAAGTAATAGCCGACTTCATAGCAGAGTTTACCGTCCCGGAGGAGGATATAGCAAACGAAGAAGTTGATCCTTCAAAATTACTTTTCGATCCCAATGCCGGGAGATTGTATACTGATGGCGCTAGGAACGACGAAAGATCTGGCGCTGGAATAGTACTTGAAACTCCCGAGAAACACTTGATATCCTATGCTATCCGGATGGAGTTTCACGCCACTAACAACGACTCCGAATATGAAGCCCTGATAGCCGGACTAAGGATCGCAAAGGAGTTAGAAGTCACAAAGCTGAACATCTATAGCGACTCCAAGTTAGTTGTGAACCAGGTTACTGGAAAATTCCAAGCCAAAAGTGCAAGATTGATTCTATATTTGAAGAAAGTGAAGGAGTTGCTGAACAACTTTGATCACTACAACATATCTCACATTCCGCGGTCAGAGAATCAGCAGGCAGATAAGTTAGCAAAGATGGCTAGTTCCGACGATCCTGAAGAGGCCGGGCTAGCCCCTATCGAAGTACTTCGGTCCCCTAGTATAGATCAAATGGAAATCGATCCAATACTAGAGACGGAACCAGAAAGGGATTCGTGGATGACCCCTATAAAGAATTTCTTGATGAATAAAGCGCTTCCGACCAAGAAAAGCGAGAGGCGTAAAGTAATTCGTAAAGCTGCCTGATACGTTCTACAAGGCGGAGTTCTTTATAGATAAGGATTTTCGATGCCCCTTCTTCGGTGTATAGCTCATGATGACATCAAGCGTGTGCTGCAGGAGGTACACGAAGGTGAATGCGGTGATCATACTAGGGGGCAAACATTGGCGAACAAGGTGTTGCGGCATGGTTATTTCTGGCCTACCATAAACAAGGATGCGGCGAGATACGCACGACGGTGTGATGCGTGCCAGAGATTTTCAAAGATACCTAGAGCACCTCCTAATCAGTTGAAAACAATGACGAGCCCATGGCCCTTCGCTATGTGGGGAATTGATATTATCGGAAATCTCCCCATAGCTAGGGGCGGAGCAAAGTTCGCTATTGTAGCCGTAGATTATTTCACTAAGTGGGTCGAGGCTGAACCACTGACTACAATCACAACCAAACGAGTGATCAATTTTATCGTTAGAAACATCATCTGTCGATTTGGGATTCCAAAGATTGTTATAACTGATAACGGAACTCAGTTTGATAGCACAGAATTCAGAAACTTCTGCCAGAAATACCACATTGAGAAATGATACACCTCTGTGGCGCACCCGCAATCGAACGGACAAGTCGAAGCGGCGAATAAAGTGATTAAATCCATTCTGAAAAGAAGACTGAAGCGGGCCAGAGCCATGTGGGCTGATGAATTACCCTTGGCACTATGGGCCTACAGGACAACGTATAAATCGGCAACAGGGCATACCCCCTTCTCCCTTGCTTTTGGAGCAGAAGCAGTCATCCCGGTTGAGATAAAGGTACCTTCTCACCGAGTGGCTTATTACGATCCGATGACTAATAACGAATTGGTCCTTGAGTCCCTGGATATGATCGAAGAAAAGAGGGATGAAGCAGACCTGCGTGCCTTGAGATGCAAACAACAGGTCGCTCGATATTACAACAAAAAGGTTCAAGTCCGAACCTGGAAACCCGGAGACTTGGTTCTGAAACGTGTCTTTCCACCCCCAACTCATATGGGAGCGAAGTGGGAAGGACCGTATTCCATTCTGAGCAAGCTTGATAATGGAACATTCAAGCTGGAAACCGTAGATGGAAAGGAAATCCCCAGAGTGTGGAATGCCCAACATTTACGGCCATACTTAACATAAGAGTTTCAAATCTGTTCTTTTGCTTTGTTAAGAACCATGTACAAGGCACGACTTGCCTAGAATAGTCTGATTTCTTAAAGCAAAAAAATTATAAAGTGGACGTAGGTCATGATTCGACCGAACCACTATAAAAATATTGTGTGTCATTTACCTTTATTGCGCCTTTATTTATCTCCCTTTTTATTTTTATGGAAATTGCTATGAATAATGCAACGATCCCAGAAGCGTATAACCATAAATGCCTTCCATCAGAATGGAATGTAATCACAAGTCATAATTTTGAGGATGCAATAAAGTAAATTATATCGTTGATAGCGCTCTAACTCTCCAGAGCCGAGAGAGAGCATAACGGACATGAAGCCAATGTTCATAAGTCATGGCGGTGTACCATGATCGGAACCGCCTTGACGGAACTCTAACTCTCCAGAGAGAGAGAGAGAGTATAAAAGCGTCTCCGATTGAGCGCTGAGAAAGAGCTCCTTCCCCGCTGAAGGATCGGGGAGCGATTGAATTGCTGAGCTCGAACTCTAACTCTCCAGAGAGAGTGAGAGTATAAAAGCGTCTCCGATTGAGCGCTGAGAAAGAGCTCCTTCCCCGCTGAAGGATCGGGGAGCGATTGAATTGCTGAGCTCGAACTCTAACTCTCCAGAGAGAGAGAGAGAGTATAAAAGCATCTCCGATTGAGCGTTGAGAAAGCTCCTTCCCCGCTGAAGGATCGGGGAGCGATTGAATTGCTGAGCTCGAAATCTAACTCTCCAGAGAGAGAGAGAGAGTATAAAAGCGTCTCCGATTGAGCGCTGAGAAAGAGCTCCTTCCCCGCTGAAGGATCGGGGAGCGATTGAATTTCTGAGCTCGAACTCTAACTCTCCAGAGAGAGAGAGAGAGTATAAAAGCGTCTCCGATTGATCGCTGAGAAAGAGCTCCTTCCCCGCTGAAGGACCGGGGAGCGATTGAATTGCTGAGCTCGAACTCTAACTCTCCAGAGAGAGAGAGAGAGTATAAAAGCGTCTCCGATTGAGCGCTGAGAAAGAGCTCCTTCCCCGCTGAAGGGTCGGGGAGCGATTAAATTGCTGAGCTCGAACTCTAACCTTCCAGAGAGAGGGAGAGCATAAAAGCGTCTCCGAGTAAGCGCTGAGAAAGAACTCCTTCCCTGCTGAAGGAACAAGGACCGACTGGACTATTGAATTTGAACTCTAACCTCGACGACCTCCAGGAGAGTATAAAGGAGTCTATGATTAAGCACTGAGAGAGGTGCCAGAAGATTAGTACCACAAGAATAGTTATCTTATGAAATTTTCTAAGTCCCCCATATTCAGAAATAGGGAGCAACATGCGAATAATGCTAATTAATCTCTAGTAAGCCCTAGTTAAGCACTACATTAAGGGTTGATTGGGGACCATATGCGTATACACATGAACTTTAATACAGCAATGCAGCGCGAAATTTTTTATTTTTTCTTTCTGTTGTTTGACTGATTTGTAGTTATAATTAGATAATTTATGACTAAACATGGAAGGTTTATTTGAATACAGGTACACAATGATGCAAAAAGAGATAAACTTTCCTTTATATACTGCAAGCCTACAAGGTAAAAAACAACCTAGAAAACAAAAGTGAGGGCCAGTCACATAATTACATTTCCTGGCCAGTGGGAAACCTAAAGACAGAATATAAACAAGCGGCAATATCCTATTTACGCTTTGACCTCTTCTCCTGTTTCTGTTTTTCCAGCTTCTCCTTGTCAGCATCGGATTGATGTCCTTTCTTTCTCTTCCTTTTGTCTATGAGAGGAACATCCGACTCTTCAGAAGATTCCTCTTACGCCTCCTTTCTCTTCCTTTTATCAGTAAGGGAAGCTGGGAAATCATCGGGATTCGCGAAATGAAGTTGTCTGCTGATGGATTTGGGCTGGATTTTCAAAATCATCCCAGTTTTGGGATCAAGTTCCGCGATAGGGACTATGTTCAGAGGCTCTTGTCCCACCATCTTCAAAGCCATCTCCTTTTCCTGCCTAGCTTTTCTGCTGACCAAAGTTTCGTCATCATCGTCTTCGGTCTCTTTGGCGCCAATGATATCCTCCTCATCCTCTACATGGCGCCCATCCATGTCTTTCAAGGCCTCAATGGTGTCAGCATCCCTGGGAACATCAGCACTAGGTGCCGGGACGCTTTTCTCTGCTGTTGTGTCCTCAGTCTGCTTCGATATATCAGCACCGGCACCTGGCAAGATGACCTCCTTCTCCGCCTCTTTTCCTTTTTCAACACCCTTGTCGACGGGCTCACCACCTGTATTATGAGGAACACACGTTACTAATTCAATTGGTTGTTCTACCAGACGACGACAATTCACAATTGCTTTGACAAATTGTGGCAAAAAAAGGGAGATCCCTTCCGCAGATCCTCCTTCTTGGGTAGCTGCAGGAGCTCCAACAACCACAGGAGTTAGGCCTAAAGGGATTAGTGGATCATCAGGATGGTATTCTTCAACTTCGGAGGTCTTGGGCTCCACGGCTGAACTCGAACCTTCGTCAGCTTTGCCTTTACCCTTAGCCAGGGCCCTCTCCTTTTCCATTTCCGCTTGGATCAGACGACGACCCTCTGCCAGGTCCTCGGGCTCGTTATCCCTCAAGATGCTCCTCTTCAACTCATCTTCATCAATTTCTTCGACTCCCAATCTCTGCTTCTCACCCTCAACAATGGCATCCCATAAATTGGCTAAAGTAACGTGGTAATCCGGGATCCACGAGATGTTGCGGGTTTTGAGGACTTGGCCAAGGAAGTCAAAAATCATCTCTTCAAACCCCTCGATATCCTTCTCCCTCTCGAGGAGATTGTTGTTAGAAGCAGTAGCCATTTCGATGGCACTTTCAACATTCTTTTCGGCGAGAGCTGCCCGTCTCTCTACATCCGCGACTTGATCATTCAAAATCACCTTTTCTGCTTCAGCCAAAGCTAAACTTTCTTTCAAACTTGCTTTTTCTGCCTCCCAAGCTGCTCTCTCAGCTTCAAAATGGCCTTGTGCTATTTTCAACTCAATGTTGGCCATTTTTAGATCTTCTACTTCCTTCTTTAAAGCCATCCTCTCTTGGCTATTGGAGTCAAGTTCCGAATGAAAGCGCTTCGTAGCATTCTCCAATTCAATCTTATAATTTTCGGCATCTCTCCGCGCTAAGGCGAGTTGGGATTGAGCATCTTCCAAGTCCTTCTCCATCTTTGTTCTGGCCCTTTCGTTGTTATCAATTTTCACTTTGGATCTATGGGCTTCCATTTCGAGTGTTCGAATGACTTCGGAAAGATTAACCGCATGTTTCTTCATCATCTCATACTGTCTGGCTACATGGCGGATGTGCCCGACAACTTCATTATCCCAGTTCTTAGGGACCGGTTCCAAGGCTGGAACAAACGTCATCCTTTCGAAGAAAATGTTTGGGAACTGTTCCCGCAGCTTTTCCATCCTACCTTGAATCTCGGGACCATGGATGTAATACCGTGACCCGGGGGCAGCCAACTCTGGCTGGCTGGAAGGGACGATGTCACTCCTCTCCTTTTCAGACTCTTTGATTGGATCCTTTCCTTTATCCTTAGACTCGTGATGCCTTTTTGACGACCTGCTGTGAGAGGGTGCACTTTTCGGAGGAGTTAACTCTTTAGGAAGTTTCTTTCCCCCTGCAGGAACTACCGGATAACTGGGAAGCTTGGCAGATGTCGATTTCGGTGGAGACCGGGGTTGCGAGGAAGTCGGCTTGTGAGAAGGGCCGCGAGGGCGCTCAGTACCCGGATGAAGACTGGGTGTGCCCTCACGAAGAGAACGATAAGAATAAGATCGCCTGTGGGACATCTTTCCTGCAAAAAAAGAAAAGAGCATATTAAAACTTTGTATACTGACGATATAAGAGTGCGGGGTCAGACAATGTGTGTGATTTGTGCATCCCATATAATTCCCCCTAACAGACCCGGGCCTGAAGACAGGCTCATCTGACTAGTTTCTTGTTCTCTAGTTGGAGCGATGGTCTCTTCAGAAGCAGGGAAGAATGGATCCCCTTCAAAGTCCCTCTCTGTGTATACATCATCGGGCAGAGGAATTTTGCTTAGCTCGTTGAATAACTGTTCTTCTGTCAAGTCATCGGGAGCAGCGGGTTCGATTGGAGTAGAAACTGGGATTTTCTTGGACTTGTCACCACGGGCCTCATCCCCTCTGTATATGTTCAGGTCCTCATCATCTTGGATGACTATTGGGGAAGGACTCTTGCGAAATTTAGTTGTTTATACTGCTTGCGATGTTCCTTCTCCCTCCGTTGGGGGCACGTATCTATAGGGTTTGCCGCCAGCGCCAAGTCCAAATCTTATATCCAGAAGATGATGCTTATGAAGATTCTCATCAGTGATGCACTTTTTGATCCTTAGAAAGTCGGATCTGCTTTGTAGAAGAATAGACAATCGATTATTGTATAACGGACCCTCCGTTTTCGGGAAGACGTGATCTGTTTAAAACAAAGAAAAAGGGGGGAGAATGTTAATGCTTCGGCTTCTTGAACAAGATATTAAGTCAAAAGATTAAAGTTTACTTGATTTAAGCCATCTTCTTGAGCATCCGGCCTGTTTCTTTATATAGAACCAATCAGATTTAGGATCCCCTATATTGCTGTATCCGTCATACAGAACCTTCCTATTCGCCACCGATTCAAAGAAAGAGAAATTTGGGGTTGCCGAGGAGCGATGCTTGAAAAGAAAGAAGAATGTTAAATCTCTAAATGTGAGTTCGGTATGTAGGATCTCCGCGTATGCAATATATAGGGTGTATAGAGATGCATAGGCGTTAGGATGAAGCTGCATCGGAGCGATACCCATTCGTTTTAAAGTCTCGATGACGATTGGAGGAAACAGAGGAATAGCTCCTACCAAGCACATGGTTCGGCTGACTGCCATATACCCTTCCGGAGCTAAGTGGGGTCTATCTCCGCTATCGGGTGTCCTCACATCATCCCAAGGAATCCCATGTCTCAGGCAGATTCTTTTAAGCTTTATATCATCGAGTTTAGATGCTAAAGAATCGGAAAATTTCTCTATCCCGAGCGTGCCAGGAATCTCGTCGGGAGCTCGCCTGTCTATCTCGGACTCTTCACTAGATGAAGTACTTTCAGACGGATCCGATTCCGTTGCCTCGTATTTAGAGCCAGAATCTTCACCTCCTCGGTTAATTGGAGGGACCTCGGGGTTGTATTGCTCAGGAACCTCGGACTCCGTTTCTGTAACGGATCTTGAAGAAGATTGATTATCCGACATTACTGTTAGGCGAGAAAACATGAAAAATGAGATTAAAACTACCCATCCCCCGTGTGTGCAAGTGCCGGTGTGTGTGCTTGTGCACGCATTAAAGAAAAGCGTAAAGGCTGATGAGATCGTCAAAATATTGGTCGTTTTATGCTATTAAGTTATGCATTTGGTCAGTCCAGAATGTTTGTCATGAAGCGTCTAGCCTAACTGTCCATTGGTGTACTGGAATTAAATTGCATTGCTTATTCTACAAGTTCTTAGGAGCATTCACTCTTCGGTTCATGAGAACCCTTTGGGATCGTGGGGTGTGGATCGGATTGTGGCGCGATCACGGGTTCGCGAGGCCAGCCTGGACCAGAAACAGAGGCGCTAACTCCAGGAAGTATTTCGGATCGGATCGCTATAATCTCGTAGCGATCCGTGTCCCCGCCACCTCGTCACGATCCGCTGCTTGCTCTTCTCCCATCCTCACAAGCATCTCCACGATCCGATTCACCACTTCACCATTTCCTCATTCCGATCTGATGCAAGACTTCACACTACTGCTTTCCCCCTGCTCTTCGTATCGCCACAAACCGATGTCTCGCCATCTCCACGATCCACTGCTTTGCTTGCTCCCACGCCAAAGCCTCACGAAGTGAACCGAACTGTCATTTTTCTCTCCTCCTTCTTCTTTCCTCTCCTCCCTTTTCCTTCTCCTCCTCCTCTCCAGCGACTGGAACCCAATGGCCATGGCGTTCACATCGCCTCCAAAACCTCGAAAAACAGTAAATCCGCTCCTTTTCTCCCAATAATCAGCGAGAAACTCAGAGAAAACGAGTGAGGGAGTTGTTAGCAAGTTTACCTTTCTTAAAGTTAGGGGAATACGTGAATTGCTGAAGATTAAAAGGTCTAGGGTTTTTCGGTTTGGAAGACTGGCGGCGGAAGAAGAAAAAGGGAAGAGGGGAGATAGGTTCGACTTATATATACCGGGAGGCGACCGTTGCTCTTCTGTTTTTTGTCTCCTGCGGACCGATGAGGCCGTGGACCACGAGTCAGCCCATCAGAAATAAAGGGCACGGCCCGTTACACTGGGGACCCAGTCAAGTCACGGATCGCGACGAACCTCCATCCCACGATTCATGCCTCGAGCACGCGATCCGAATCGATAAATGACCGACAGATTCAGTGATGAAGACTCTGAAAGATCCCAGAAAAGGAATTGTTCACTGATCTGCGTCTCGTTGTGAAAAGACGATTCTATAGCTTCGAAGCATGTTCCATCATCGATAAAACATACTTCGAGGGGGCAAAATGTTGGCTAGCTTTTTGACCAAGCCACCCAGGTTCGTTCACAAGAAGAAAGTATGAAACTACATTCCCTAAGTACATGAAGGAACGGATCGCACCATCGACTCGCCCCTCACCGGATCGCACCTCATCGGATCGCACCTCATCGGATCGCCCCCATTTCATCAGCGAAACGACACCTCTATGCGATCGATCCGTACATACATTACTGCCCAGTATAGACCGATCCGATCCCCTGATGCACGGCAAAGCCTCTGAGCCGTTCAAGCACGAGCTAGTCTTCAGCGATCCAAGATGCACGGATCCAGCGACACGTGTCCCCAACCGTCATTTTGACTGATTCTCCCCATTTGCTTGATCCGATTTTCGAGGGGATCGCGACACCTGTCCACAACGGCTAATTTGACTATTTCTTCATCGGCTGCGATGCGATCCGATGTTCTCGGGATTCGTGCCATGTGTTACCACGATCCGCCAGACAAAATCAGCTATAAATAGCCCGGAGCTTGGCATTTTTTGGGAGCCTTTTGGCAATATTGAGGACTGATTCCGCCATTATTGTCATACTACCATTTCTTATCAGTTTTATTACTAGATTACTGAGAGAAATCACAATTGTAAAAGTGAGCTAGAGAAACATCATTGATTGTACCAACATTCAAAGTATAATCAATATCATATAAAGTGGACGTAGGCTTGTTAACGCCGAACCACTATAAATTCTGTGTGTTTTCTGCTTTGTCTTCATTCTTCAGTCAAAACTCTTTAAAAGTCAGAACGATTTGGGTGTTAGGTCCAAATTTTGATCTAACATAACTTAAATAGAAAAATCCCCAATATCAAGATAAATAAAGAAAATAGGTCTGAATAGAAAATCAAGCTTAGATCCAATTTCATAGTCATAATCCTAGGCGATAACCTCATAGGTGATTAGCCACAATTGTCCTTGTCATAGTTATAGGCAATAGTCTTATATTCACAGTCATAGGCATAGGCATAGTCTTTGTTCACCGTCATAGTCATAGGCATAGTCTTATGTTCACCGTCATAGTCATAGGCATAGGCATAGTCTTATGTTCACATTTATAGGCATAGTCATGGTCTTATGTTCATAGTCATAGGCGTAGTCATAGTCTTATGTTCACAGTCATAGGCATAGTCATAGTCTTATGTTCACAGTCTTAGGCGTAGTCATAGTCTTATGCCATTAACAATAGTTTCAACGTCGTAGACAATATTCCCAATAGTCAAGATCCAAGAAGAAAACAAGAATATATATGAATCATACATAAATCAATTCCAATTTAACATGCCCATATTAGATTTATAGTTTTTATCTAAAAGTTACTGGAACTTACAGATCGTGGTC
This sequence comes from Allium sativum, assembly GCA_030737875.1. Lineage (NCBI taxonomy): Eukaryota > Viridiplantae > Streptophyta > Magnoliopsida > Asparagales > Amaryllidaceae > Allium > Allium sativum. The sequence goes on along the minus strand of CM060923.1, from coordinate 553,960,349 downwards.
TAAGAAATTTAGATGTAGAAGTCAAGTCTAGAAATTTGTCGTAGAACGTTGCGGTGTCGCTGATCTATTCTCCTGAATTGTCGTAGAAGTGTTGATCTTTGATTTGAATCGAGTTTGAATGCTTAAGCTTTAATTTGGAGGCGGCGGCCATGGTTCAAGGGGTAAATTAGCAGCATAGCAGTGTAAGAATGATTTGTATGAATTAGGCTTGGTCTTAGGATGTATTTATAGGGGTAGCAACTAGTTTAGGCCCTTAGATTAACCTAGAATCAATCTGGACCATCAAAACACGTCTCAGGCTTCAAAAATGGGTTCTGGGTCAAAACAGGCCGACCAAGTCGACCTGTAGGGGGGCAGGTCAACCACATGGTCCACCTGGGGGGTAGGTCGACCCTAAGGTTGACAACATGGTCGACCTGACCCCCAGGTCGACCTGCCTGGTCCTGCGCTACCTGAAATTTGCTGAATCTTCTACAGGCCATAACTTCTTCATCCAGACTCCGATTTTCGAAAACTCGGACTCTATTTCATGCAGAATTCTAAGACGAACGCAATGGCGCAACCTGTTTCCCATAATCCTCATTTTAAAAATTAATTATACCTTTATTTCTTGTTTTAACATGTTATTAAAATTCGGGTTGTTACATTCTCCCCTCCTTAAAGGATTTCGTCCCCGAAATCTTCAAGTTAAGAAGAATGTGTCCTACATCCAATCATCCATCTACTCATTCATCAATCACAGGCATCCATTGTCCTTAAGAGATTTCTAATGCTGTATGAACATATACGGAAAGTGTGTGTATATGTTCCTTATCTAATGCAGATGATCAGGCCTGATTGATCTTCCTAATGTAAAATATGTTTATTGTCATGAATCCAACATGTATGCAAATAGTTCTAGTCACACAAACACTATATGTGTGCACAAACATCCATTCATATGCGACATCCACATGATAACACATTTAATTTCATCCATAAACAAGTATAAACACTCATGCATATGCAATATGAAAATGTGTCTGAGCCGATCTAGTGCCTAATGTGTGTTATGCAATCACGAGCAACCAATTACGACCACTTGCAACCATTTGCAAACATCAACCATAACATGTTTCAATCACATGTTTACATCCAAAAGGGTTCTACCTAAGGTTCTCAAGATAGGATTGAGAAGATAAGCAAGATAAAACAAAGCATCTAGGAGAAGAAGTTAAAGATGTAACCCTAGGAGGTCCTGCTTGCGGGGCTTGCCCTTGCTTCTTAGGGCAGTTCTTGCTGATATGTCCAATATCACCACACTGAAAGCATGCTCCCATCTTCATCTTCTTCGTTCTACAATCCTGGACTATATGCCCCTAAATACCACATAAGTGGCATTTTCTTTTTTCATGTGTCTTGTTATCATAATTGTTGTTGTTGTTCTTGCCTCCCTTCTTGGGGTCTACCATCTTGTTTGGAGACTCATTCGCCTTGACTTCTTCTTGTCATTCTTGTCTTCTTCGTTTAAGAGCGCCATGCCTACTAGCTTTTCATAAGTAGCCTCCATAGGTATGTGGGTCATAGCCAAGCTGTGAAGTGGCTCATTCAATCCTTTGACAAAGTGGAGAGCCTTCTTATGAAAGGTATTCACTAAGTCCAGTCCAAACCGAGCCAGCTTATTAAATTGATTGATGTACTCCTTGACCGTCATACTTCCTTGCTTAAGAGACAAGAATTTTTCCAGATGTAAACTTCGTTCAGCCTGCGAGAGGAATTTCATCTCAAACCTTGTCCAGAAGTCCATCCATGTGTCAACAGGTCTTTCAGCGTTAGTGACTTCCCACCAATAGGAAGCTTCGTCTTTGAGCAACCATACCACCAACTGTACTTTCTGCCTATTGTCCACCTCGAAGATAACGAACAGATCCTCAGTTTCTTTGAGCCAGTTCCTCGCTTCTACTGATGATTCAGTTCCCTTGAAATCCTTTCCACCAATGGCCCAAAAATCTTTACAAATCTTTAAGAAAGAAATTGCATGAGGAGGGGGTGGAGGAGGAGGAATCGCTGAAGCTGAAGGAGGAATATCTGTTGGGCCTGCATCGTTGGCCCTAACCTCTAAGTACCTCCTGAACCAGCCAGGTATTTGCACGCCCTCTGGAAAGTTAAGATTCCCAGACATGCTGAAATGGAAAAGGAGATATTCAAACGAGGAAACAAAGGATAGTGCTAATGGCTTTTTGGGAATAGCCTTTAAATAAAACAAGACTTTTTGAAAAAATGCTTCTTTGTAAACGGTTTTGAAAATAGTTTTAGAAGGTTTTCTAAAAACTTTTGCCCAGTCTGGTAACCTTCTGCTCTGATACCAAATGTAACACCCCACCTCCACTAGGGTCACTCACAAAGGGAATGCACTAGTTTTGGAGGAGCGTTATCGAGGTAAACAATCACAGAATTATTACAAGACAGAACATAAATAAAACAGCGGAAGATTCAAAAGCTAAGTTTCATTACTTTCAAAAAGAGTCGAAACCTTTTACATCAAATAGCCAAGGTCATTATTTTTCATTTCAATAAATTCTGTCTTACATAAATAAAGAAGCATAAACTTGAAACAACAAAAGGAGCTTAATTCCCCAGAGGTATCAGAAATGCAGCCTTAGCATAGCTCAACATCAAACCATACATGAGCTGAACTGAAAGCAATTGAAATCCAAGCTATGTGCTAGAGTTTCCTCCCTGAGAACCTGGGAGGGGGAAAACAGAAGAAAAAGAGGCAAAAGAAAACGGGTCAGTCATAAAGACTGGTAAGTGCAAGTGACTTTCAGCATAAAAACAGATAAAGGTAACATGACATGTATAAACTGAAAGTAAACATAAGGATGCTGTCAAGATGGGCAAGATAGACTAAGATAACATGATAAATCAAGTATAAATCAAGTATAGCATCACATATTCAAGGTTCACTGCATCAACTGTACTAGAATCCAAAACCAATGTCTTATATAAATCATGAAATAATCCTTTGGCACAATATCATGAAATGACCCATTTCTAGGTCCAACGAAACGTTCCACTAGTCGATCGGCTCCCTACAAGTTCTAGCTCGTCATGTGTCTGTGTCCTACGGCCCTATCACGAATGTAGTCACCTGTGCTAGGTCCACCATAGGGTGTGTCAAGCCCTATGGTGCCAACCACCGACACGAATCAAGCATGCACAGATAAACCTACTGATGCCCAATGCCTGCTTTTTCAACTCCGGACCAACTACACGACCATAACCCGCCTGAACCTACACTGGTGCACTAACACAGCCGTCGTGCTGGTCTCTTAAAATCAGCCCAGTAATCGTGCCCCACCCTGCCTAGTTCCAGGGTACCATAATACATCTAGTGGGTTACTGCTGAAATGGACCGCGTAAGTAGGGTTTTCGTTCAATAGGTTAAGTGTTGTCATTTAAATTCGTGACTTAACCCTTATCAGCCTAGCATGTCAAGTTGGTTAAGTGTTTTCATTCAAGTTCGTGACTTAACGCGCCTACGAATCATGTATCAAGTTGGCTAAGTGTTGTCTTTCATGTTCATGACTTAACCCTATCATGTGGCATTAATTCAATAATGCACCCCAGCCTCTCACATCAGACCTGTTGTTGTGGTCACTGGATATGCCGGGCGGTTCCGGGCAGAATTACTGTGACGACCCCAAACCCCGTACTGACGGTGGCAAGGGTTATCTTTGGAATATAACACATAAATAGATAACAGCAGAACATAATTAAATAAATACACCAGATAATGAACAAATAATACACTGGATAAACATAATCATCAGAGTTACACAGTATACAGGATCATACTTAGTACAAATACAGTTCAGCTATACATAAATATCTACAGCGGAAATAAACATAATATATACAATAGGAGCTGAACAACATAAAAAGAGATAAATGATAGAATCCATCTTCAGCTCCAACTATCCGGATAAAGCCAGCTAAAACCTGAATACAAGGCTGCCCGTGTAGAAAAAGGGGCACCCGAGTTTGAAAGTGAAACAAACTACGAGTCAATCATGGGACTGGTATGAGAAATCTACTCAACACATTAAAAATATGGCTAATCACAGGACCACGCCACTTTCGCGGAACGAGTTTACTCCATCGGATTGCCAGTGCTTTAAAACAAACAATTCTTTTAAACATCGCAATGCTTTTTATAAAAATGAAGCCATTATAAGACTCAGTTCCCATCACACAATGCAACGCAAACCAGAGGATAGAGTTTTACCTTATAATGGCCAAAATATGCTTGATACGAATAAAACAAAAGCATTTGATTTTATTACTAGTGTTTATAGGTTTCGAAAACAATTTCAATCATAACTATCAATCATAGATGGCATGGGTACCATATATCATGTCGCCATATATATACAATCAAAACCGCACAGTCACGTATTTGGAAATTGGATTTCCGTCATGAACCAAGGCAAAAGATAGTCCTTACCGACTTCAAAACAATCTAGCCCATGTCTCAGGCACAGCCGCAACCGTACCTTGGATCGTCAGGGCCGGTCCACACAGAGTGGATTATAATGCCTGAACAATGCATTTCTCCGCCCTTTGGGGCGTAAACGAGCCAACGAATGACTCCATCGGTCCCGGATCGACCGATATAACCGTGGCGCCTCGCAATAGTAACAACCACATAAGTCAAACTCGTCAGGGCGTGTAAAACCACTGACGCCACTTCTAGCTAGAAAGAAAACACACGTCTCCCCTGAGGTCCTCTCCAGTTTCTGGTTCATACCGGGGTGTGAGGTTCGCGAATTCACGTTGTACACAAAGCTACGCCACACAGGCGGTGCTTTTATCATTACCACAAGTGTTTGCTTTTCAACAGAAGCCTTGATCACTGCATCTTAGCATGCCACACAGGCAATTCACACCATGCAACTGATGGCTATCAATCACACAGAATAAATTCCAATGTCAGACACACAGTCCATTTACAAGTCCGTCCTGGGTCTGAACAAAACCGGAGGCACTATATACCTCGCAAACCCATCGACCTCCACGTACGTCTGGACGATCACCACTCATTATCCATATTTCGGGATGCCTCCCAATCAAGACATCAGTTACCATCCAAACGAGGTGAAGATATCCGGTCTTCGACCACCGTCTTCATCTTCGATTTCTTATCGTCGATTCAGTTATTCAGAATGGGATAAACCCGGTCTTTCTGAGCAACTCGCGTATATAATAAACATGTGCAACTCAAACACATACATACGCCATATTCCAGTTCATTAGTCACTAACCGTAAACTAGTTAGAGAACGATTTCCCAAATATTACCCCCGAAGGCCGAAACCAACATCAGATTAAAATCCAGGAAACCATTCGACTTAGCTAACCTTCAATTAATTTCTAAATTTTACACCCATATCGTTTATAATATTTTATAAGATTTATCGCCATTTTTACTTATTTTAAAATAGCCAATTTATTCAAACGACGCTTCGGGCCATAACGCGGCCGTGGTGCTGTTTTTCTTCAGATTTGATTTACACATATATGAAAATCTAACTGTTGGATCTTCACAAAATTTACATCATTAGAAAGATCTTTTCAAAACGAATCCAACGGTTCCAGTTTGGGGAAAATCCAACGGTCGGATCGCCCGGTATAATCGTTTGAAGTTTAAATTTCAAAATACGAACTGCAGCGTCGTTATTCGATTTAATATAATTATATATATATATATATATATATATATATATATATATATATATATATAATCGATTCTGGCGTGGTTTTTCTTCAGATTTGAATTAAACATTCCAGACAATCCAACCGTTGGATTTTTACAAAGTTGGTGTCGTTGGAAAGATATTTCCAAAGCAAACCCAACGGTTGCGGTTTCGGGAAAATCCGATGGTCGGATCTCCCGCACTAATCGTTTAAAATCACGGTTTCAAAATACGAACTACAGCTTCGTTATTCGATATATTTCAATTCTATTTATATATATATATATCAATTCTTCGATTTCAAAGCTATATTCTTTTTATACATTTGATAAAAATGATATTTTTATCCAACAAGCATTCACTTTGACACTTCACTATTTTTAACAACTCATGTGTACAGTGGAAATGTGATTTTTATTGTAAAACAATTCATTTCAAAACACGATTCTTTTATATAGTTCATATAGGTAATAAAAATATGATTTTTATTATAAAACAATTTCTTTCGAAACAAGATTATTTTATATAGTTCATGTAGGTGATAAAAATAGGATTTTTATTATAAAACAATTTCTTTCAAAATATGAATACCATTCAACACATGAATTTCAATTCAACGAATGAATTTCAATTCAACACATGGAGGTTTTCTATAGTTTATATATATAGATAAAAATGTGATTTTTATATTTAAAACACGAATACCATTCAACACATAAATTTCTATTCAACGAATGAATTTCAATTCAACACATGAAGGTTTTCTATAATTTATATATATAGATAAAAAGGTGATTTTATATTTAAAACACGAATACCATTCAACACATGAATTTCTATTCAATGAATGAATTTCAATTCAACACATGAAGGTTTTCTATAGTTTATATATATAGATAAAAAGGTGATTTTTATATTTAAAACACGAATACCATTCAACACATGAATTTCTATTCAACGAATGAATTTTTATTCAACACATGAAGGTTTTCTATTCAACACACGAATATAGTTTCAACACAGGAAAATAATTCTAACACATGAATATTATTCAAAATTTCGGCAGCATAACGGTAGGGTAGTTAAAACCGGGACCGTCCCTAGTACGACTCCTCGCTCTACCTTAAAGCCTCGCAGCTTTTGATAATGGGGAATCATGCATCTAGTTCGCACGCAGGTGGCATGTATATTTTTTTCATTTCCAAAAACTAATCCTATGTGGTTTCAAACAAATAATTCTCTACCACAAACGGGTATTTTTCAACCACAATCAATCAATTTCAACCACAAACAATTCTAATCAACCATTCGTAATCAACCAATTTTCACTCCAATCACAACCAATAAATATTGTCCATGGTTTGTGGACGAGGGGCGTATATATATATTTATATATAAGCATTTCACTTCTATTCAACACATATATAATTTTTACAACGCATATATAACTTATATATCGAACGTACAACTTATATAACGCTTATACAAGAGGTGTACAACGCTCATATAACTCATACATCGCCTATATTATTTATACATCGTCGTTTTCCATATCGTTTATAAATTAGAAATCTCATTTTGGGTTCCACTCCACCAAAAATAGCAGAAGGCTCAGAAAAATATGCGGTCTCTTCTAGAATGTAGAAGACGTCCACACGGCCACGATGTTTCCTGTTTCATTGATTTTCGTCAACACATGATAAAGATACGATTTTTCAAAGTTTGCAACGCTTAAAAGTGTAAAAATAGTTCAAAATATACACCGCCGTAACTTTTCAAACCTTTTCAAAACTAGGTTTCAGATTTTCGGCAAATCCGTGCAACGATGTGAGGATCGGGCCGTGTAGCGTCGAAGGGGGAGGAGAGAGCTTCACGCGCGTGGGGGAGTGGGCCAGTTCGATGGCCCTTGGCGTCGCCGGCGGCGGTCCAAACGTCGGCCGTTCTCGAGCTCGATTCGAGCTCCACAGGCCACGAAAAATTCCAAACTCTATATTGATTTGAAGAGGGGAGTGAGACAAACAAAAAACCCAACTGGAGGTGGGGCTAATTCTTCTTGGATCGATCGGAAAATGAGGGGGAATGGAGGAGCGGTTTTCCGCCTTCGATCTGGAGCTTTTGGGCGTGACGACGGAGAGAGAGAGAAAATAGGGTGGACCAATGGGAAAATTCTTATATTTATATATTTTTAAATTTTAAAAATACCCCTTATCTCCAACATACTCTAATCCAAACCCAGCGACTATCGTCCCTTGCTAAATACCCCCATTCCGAACACAATGGGATATGTTTCATAGGCCCATTCGACTGTTTGAGTCAGTTTTTCTTCAAATTAAAATATAAAACATTCAATTTTTAATTTGAACGTACATTTCAATTTGCCAAGGCCACAAATTGATTCGAAAAATTCCTGAAAAATAAATCTAGTTATGTTTTGACGATATGGCCCCAACAAAACAAGTTTCATCGAATTATGAGACCGTTTGTAAAATGGCCCTTTTCTGGTCGATCCAATTTAACTATAATTGACCAAAACACATTTTCCTTTGCCACACTCACATACTAGCTTCAAAAATTATGAAATTTGAAACCTAGCAATAATTTGACATCCCGGATCCAACAAAAGTGGTTTCGTCGAATTCCGAGGTCGTTTGCAAAATGGCCATTTTCACGGGCTATATAAATTACATAGCGACCTTTCTGAAAATTCATTTAGCCATAACTTTTGCTTCCCGCTATGAAACTTCGATTTTTTAGATTCGTTAGAAAGGTATTCACTAACAGATTTAAATATTTTTGGTTTCACTCAAATCCGCTTTGTTTTGCACCCGGTACAGTCAATCGAAGTTTGAATTCAAATTTTGAAACTGCCGCGCCATTTCAGGCCTTGTTTATAATTAGAATTAATTTTATTCGTTTTCAAATGTCGATTCAAACTTACTTTTCATCGTTATTATTTAAAATATTCATTTTAAATATTTAAAATCCACTATTTTAGCCAATTTAAAAAATTTAAATTGGTTCAGATATTCCGGGTCGTTACAATCTCCCCCACTTAAAACTTTTCGTCCCCGAAAAGGAACAAAGTCGAAAGGGGTTTGATTAATCAACTCTACGTTCAATTTGACTTCCATTCTCCAACTTTTCAGTTTCTGAGAATTTTCAAATTCTTCAAAAATTTGGCTAACACCGGGAATTTTCGAAAAATTTCGCCATAACCTCCTTTGTACGGGGAGGGGTTTGGAAATTTATTGGGCCGTATTAGGTACCTAATAAATCCTATAAAGCATACACATATTTATAGTGATATATTCTAGTGTTTACAGGGGAGGTGTATAGATAATACCTCCAGAGAATAAATTCTCGTCACCCTGTCAAAGCCTGAGGGAGTGTGCATTTTAATTGCTACAGAGGATAAATCCTCGTCACCTCGTCCCGTGTGGGAAATAAATAGTCCATGTGCCGTATCTAATGACTAAAGAGACGTGATTATTGTCAACCCCAGACCCGTGTGGGGTTTTTATTAATCTGGCAATTTTATCGTTACAATTTATATGGTCATATCAGTCATCAGTTCAACCTGTAAAATAAAGTCATCGCCATACATGCCTCTCGCTCGTATGGTAAATCTTTCACCTCGTCACACAAGCTCCAAATGCTTATGTGGTATATGATGAAGTATGCCTATCTTCAAGAAGTACGCCATGTAGTGTATTTCAAAATTAATTATTACTATCCTATGGCGATGTTTATTATTACATACAGAACAACCAGCACTCCGCATCCAATGGCATTCACAGGAGTTGATATAGTAATATTTCGCATCCAACTCATTAAGGTTTACCTATTTTTCGGGCACGCAAATAATTTCTTTACTCAACAGTTAATCCATTTACCTGTTCCAACATATGTAATACACATGTATATATTTCTTTCTATTTTTAAATCAGTTCAATGTGTGAGTCAATCGAATAAATCCTACCATTCATTCTCTTATTAATTAAATTAACTATCGTTCTAATAATTTAATTAACCATATCTGCTATCACACAACACAAACATCAATCAATTTATTTTTAGCTTTTCAAAAATATATCCTTTATATATTCAAAAATCATATTTCTAAAACCAGGCTATATATAATCATAAATACGTTATTTAAAAACATATTACCCTCGACTCGTTCTGAGGCACTTCTGACCCCATCTTTAACGAGCTATTCTGATTCTACTATACTCATACTAGGATATTACTGATCCTATCTGTACTGAGTTAACCGTCCTAGAACACTACTGGTTCTATCTCTGACGAGTTCGTTAATATGTTATATTCCAAAACTAAGCTTAACCAAAGCTCTGATACCACGATGTGACGACCCCAAACCCCGTACTGATGGTGGCAAGGGTTATCTTTGGAATATAACACATAAATAGATAACAGTAGAACTGAAATAAATAAATACGCCAGATAATGAACAAATAATACACTGGATAAACATAATAATCAGAGTTACACAGTATACAGGATCATACTTAGTACAAATACAGTTCAGCTATACATAAATGTCTACAGCGGAAATAAACATAATATGTACAATAGGAGCTGAACAGCATAAAAAGAGATAAATGATAGAATCCATCTTCAGCTCCAGCTATCCAGATAAAGCCGGCTAAAACCTGAATACAAGGCTGCTCGTGTAGAAAAAGGGGCACCCGAGTTTGAAAGTGAAACGAACTACGAGTCAGTCATGGGATTGGTATGAGAAATCTACTCAACACATTTAAAACATGGCTAATCACATGACCACGCCACTTTCGCGGAAAGGGTTTACTCCATCGGATTGCCAGTGCTCTGAAACAAACAATTCTTTTAAACATCGCAATGCTTTTTATAAAAATGAAGCCATTATAAGACTCAGTTTCCATCACACAATGCAACGCAAACCGGAGGATAGAGCTTTACCTTATAATTGCCAAAATATGCATGATACGAATAAAAAAAAGCATTGGATACTATTACTAGTGTTTATAGGTTTCGTAAACAATTTTAATCATAACTATCAATCATAGACGGCATGGGTACCATATATCATGTCGCCATATATATATACAATCAAAACCGCACAGTCAAGTATTTGGAAATTGGATTTCCGTCATGAACCAAGGAAAAAGATAGTCCTTACCGACTTCGAGACAATCAAGCCCATGTCTCAGGCATAGCCACAACCGTACCTTGGATCGTCTGGGCCGATCCACACGGAGTGGATTATAATGCCTGAGCAATGCGTTTCTCCGCCCTTTAGGGCGTAAATGAGCCAACGAATGACTCCATCGGTCCCGGATCGACCGATATAACTGAGGCGCCTCGCAACAGTAACAACCACATAAGTCAAACTCGTCAGGGCATGTAAAACCACTGACGCCACTTCTAGCTAGAAAGAAAACGCACGTCCCCCTGGGGTCCTTACCCGTTTCTGGTTCATACCGGGGTTTGAGGTTTGCGAATTCACGTTGTACACAAAGCTACGCCACACAGGCGGTGCTTTGATCATCACCACAAGACTTTGCTTTTCAAAAGAAGCCTTGATCACTGCATCTTAGCATGCCACACAGGCAATTCACACCATGCAACTGATGGCTATCAATCACACAGAATAAATTCCAATGTCAGACACACAGTCCATTTACAAGTCCGTCCTGGGTCTGAATGAAACCGGAGGCACTATATACCTTGCAAACCCATCAACCTCCACGTACGTCTGGACGATCACCACTCATTATCCATATTTCGGGATGCCTCCCAATCAGGACATCAGTTACCATCCAAACGAGGTGAAGATCTCCAGTCTTCGACCACTGTCTTCATCTTCGATTTCTTATCGTCGATTCAGTTATTCAGAATGGGATAAACCCGGCCTTTCTGAGCAACTCGCATATATAATAAACATGTGCAACTCAAACACACACATACGCCATATTCCAGTTCATTAGTCACTAACCGTAAATCAGTAAGAGAACGATTTCTCAAATATTAACCCCGAAAGCCGAAACCAACATCAGATTAAAATCCAGGAAACCATTAGACTTAGCTAACCTTCAGTTAATTTCTAAATTTTACGTCCATATCATTTATAATATTTTATAACGATTTATCGCCATTTTTATTTATTATAAAATAGCCAATTTATTCAAACGACGCTTCGGGCCATAACGCGGCCGTGGCGCTGTTTTTCTTCAGATTTGATTTACACGTATCTGAAAATCTAACCGTTGGATCTTCACAAAATTTACATCATTAGAAAGATCTTTTCAGAACGAATCCAACGGTTCCATTTTCGGGAAAATCCGATGGTCGGATCGCCCGGTATAATCGTTTGAAGTTTCGATTTCAAAATACGAACTGTCGCGTCGTTATTCGATTTAATATAATTATATATATATATATAATCGATTCTGGCACTGTTTTTCTTCAGATTTGAATTAAACATTCCAAACAATCCAACCGTTGGATTTTTACAAAGTTGGTGTCATTGGAAAGATATTTCCAAAGCGAACCCAACGGTTGCGGTTTCGGGAAAATCCGATGGTAGGATCTCCCGCACTAATCGTTTGAAATCACGGTTTCAAAATACGAACTGCACCTTCGTTATACGATATATTTCAATTATATATATATATATCGATTCTTCGATTTCAAATCTATATTCTTTTCATACATTTGATAAAAATGATATTTTTATCCAACAAACATTCACTACGACACTTCACTATTTTTAACAACTCATGTGTACAGTGGAAATGTGATTTTTATTGTAAAACAATTCATTTCCGAACATGACTTTTTTATATAGTTCATATAGGTAATAAAAATATGATTTTTATTATAAAACAATTTCTTTCAAAACAAGATTATTTTATATAGTTCATATAGGTGATAAAAATAGGATTTTTATTATAAAACAATTTCTTTCAAAATATGAATACCATTCAACACATGAATTTCAATTCAACAAATGAATTTCAATTCAACACATAAAGGTTTTCTATAGTTTATATATATAGATAAAAAGGTGATTTTTATATTTAAAACACGAATACCATTCAACACATGAATTTATATTCAACGAATGAATTTCGATTCAACACATGAAGGTTTTCTATAGTTCATATATATAGATAAAAAGGTGATTTTTATATTTAAAACACGAATACCATTCAACACATGATTTTCTATTCAACGAATGAATTTCAAGAAAACACATGAAGGTTTTCTATAGTTTATATATATAGATAAAAAGGTGATTTTTATATTTAAAACACGAATACCATTCAACACATGAATTTCTATTCAACGAATGAATATCAATTCAACACATGAAGGTTTTCTATTCAACACATGAAGGTTTTCTATTCAACACACAAATATAGTTTCAACACAGGAAAATAATTCTAACACATGAATATTATTCAAAATTTCGGCAGCATAACGGCAGGGTAGTTAAAACCGGGACTGTCCCTAGTACGGCTCCTCGCTCTACCTTAAAGCCTCGCAGCTTTTGACAATGGGGAATCATGCATCTAGTTCGCATGCAGGCGGCATGTATATTTTTTTAATTTCCACAAACTAATCCTGTGTGGTTTCAACCAAATAATTCTCAACCACAAACGGGTATTTTTCAACTACAACCAATCAATTTCAACCACAAACAATTCTAATCAACCATTCGTAATCAACCAATTTTCACTCCAATCACAACCAATAAATATCGTCCATGGTTTGTGGACAAGGGGCGTATATATATATATATATATATATATATATATATATAAGCATTTCACTTCTATTCAACACATATATAATTTTTACAATGCATATATAATTTTTACAACGCATATATAACTTATATATCGAATGTACTACTTATATAACACTTATACAAGAGGTGTACAATGCTCATATAACTCATACATCGCCTATATAATTTATACATCATCGTTTTCCATATCGTTTATAAATTAGAAATCTCACTTTGGGTTCCACTCCACCAAAAATAGCAGAAGGCTCAGAAAAATATGCGGTCTCTTCTAGAATGTAGAAGACGTCCACACTGTAACGTCCCGCATTTTTGTCGGTTTGAATTTGAATATTTAACCAGTTTAAATATTGAATTCAGAATATAAGTGGATTTATATTTTAATTAAAACGAAGTTGAACGTATATAAATATATATTAATTATAATCGAGCTCAGAACGACCCTGCAGTTCGTAATTTAACGTTCTGAACTTCAACTGAGTATACCGGACTCGTTTTGAATCGGATTTCTTCGAAACGAGAAACGTTGGAATCTGTTGAACTGTATCTTTCTAACAGAAGTTAAAAACCAAGATTTTGTTGTGTAGATTGCAAGATAAGTCCAAATCAAATATTCAGAAAGTCGCTATGAAATCATATATCGACCGTAACGGTTATTTGAATATAACTTGATATCGGTTGCAAATCGGGACAAGGTTCTTTTGAGGCACAGCGATAATTTAATTTTTAGAATTTTACAGTAATTTTTAATTAATTAAATATGCAACTTTTTATTTGGAGTATTTTGCACCCTGTATCGATATTTCGGGGTTTCAAAATATAAGTCAACCTACCGATATTATTATATTATTGGGATCGTGACACCTCGTTGAGCACGACTGTACTCTTACTTTTGTCCGTATGTGAATGGTATTTTTCGGAGTAAGATATATCTCCATCATGAATTCAAACCTAACATAAATGGGACAAAATCAAACATATGAAAAGGAAGTGTCATTTACTTAACAACTAAGGCATGAAACAGATGGCATGCTCACATCACGCGGGGAAACAGCTACTCTAAAAATCTATCCCATGAGCTACAACATACCCTATTCATGAGTTTTCTAATCAGTGCCTACTCTAAAAATGTATAGACTACACTTCACGCCAAAGATGAAAAAATATCATTATATATATATAAATACGTTTTCGTCATCCCTAAGAAATAAACATACATCATGCCATCCCCATTATAGATACAACCAATGCAGACACTAGACTAGGAGTATGGCTACAGTAGCCGTTGAAAAATATCAGACAAATATACAAATTCATTGGTTAATCCTTAAGCTTCGTACTCCCATACCTTCCTCACGAGAACCATACTCCTAGGCTTCTTCAGGCTACTGTGCTACCTATACAAAGGACATGGTTACGCCTTTTTAGCCTTAACCCTAAAGGTTCAGATACAAGTAAACCCTGACTATAAATACATTGACTCAATGCATTTGCTGAACTCAAAAAAAAACAAAATATAAAGCTTCTCCATTCGTTCGGCTCCTCCTAAAAATCAATACAGTGGACTAGAGTTCACGGGTTTGAAGCATAGAATCTTTTAATTCGAGAGTTATTTCCAAAGCTTGTATAAGCTCTCGCTCCATCTCAGTAGAAGAACAAGGAATGCGATTTGGTGGACTACGGCGAGAGCAGGGAGTTCGGAAAGGTGACTGACGAGTTTAAAGTTGCAGGAGCTTTGCGGTGATGAGAAAATGGATGATGCGAGTGTGATAGACGAAGGTGTGTTGGACAAGAAGAGAAAGTGAACACGCGGAAATGACAGGGGTTGTGTGGCAAGTTCAAGGGGTTTTGTTTCCAGAAAATCAGTAAAGGAAAGGGAGTGCGTGGCAGAACAGCGATCGGGTTCCCGGCATGAAGGTGAGGCTCGAGTTGGTGAATTCTGATGTGTGCATGAGGGGAGTTTAACGTGTGAAATGGGATGAAAGTGTAAAAGCAGGTTTGGCGTGTGGATCGGTGAAGGAAAAATGGAGTGGACATGTTGAAAGTGGAAGAGGGGGAAACACGTGAGCAGTCTGGGTTGGTCAGAGTGGTTTTCGCATGGAGTTTGCGGACTGTTGGACATGCGATGAGAGCAATACCAATTGCTGGAAGATTTTGTTCACGGAAATGGGTAGAAAAATGCAAAGAAGACAGCTCTGGGTTTAGAAGTGAGGGGATGGGCCGAGAGTAATTTTGAGGAGGCCCAGTTTATATAATAAATAAATATAAAAATTTTGATGCTTGCATAAGAACCAGAATCCGTAAGGGGAAAAAACATCTAAACGATGAAGGCAGTACTGACTTGAAAAGTGAACTAAATGAAGTAGTATGCCACGGAAGATGGACAGTTAAATATGAAGTCGCGGTGGACATTTTAGAGGAAAATCGTCTGTCAAAGTATACTATGAAGTTTGGAAATGGCGAGATTAAGAAGTAGCGGTCACAATAGAGTTGTAGCGACAAGAATTGCATTAGGGAACCGACAGAACTGAGAATCTCGGGATAAAATCAAACGCCGGATTAATCGACTGACGCAAATCATTATTAAACGGTTAACGCGCCAAGGTGAGTAAAATCACTAACTCTGATCTATTTTAAGATATTTTAATATTGTTTGAATGTTGTGTGATGGTCGATTAGGTAGGTTACAATTAATTTGGTTGAATATTATGTACCGTTACATATGTACAGATCATCGGTTAGACACTGATCCCATCGATTAGAATATCGCCTAATATAGAGTTAGTGTAAATTGTGTTGACTGACATCTGTGGATGCGGAAACCGGTTGGAAGAATCCGACCGGATTCCTCAATATTTGTATGTACTGTTTGTTTTATAGTATTTATATATACGACCTGAACCTAAATAACATTATTAGGAATTATAATCTGATAGGCTAGTTAATATTTAGTTTTAAACCAACAAATTATAATAGGATATGTAATCAGTATTTAGTTCTAAACTTGATATTGATTTAATAAGAACCTGACATAGAAACAGAGTTTATCAAATGAAATATGAATATGGCTGCGTATTGCAGTAGTTATAAATAAGAATATAGCAGCGTATTGCAGTAGCTATAAAAGAGAATACAACAGCGTATTTCAGTAGTTATAAAAGGGAATATAGCAGTGTATTGCATTAGTTATAAAGGAAAAGATAGCAGCATTAGTTAAAATATAACAGTTTTAAAGTAAGTCGATAAGTTATAATGTTTTAAAAAGATATACTGAGCATGATAAGGAAGGTGATATAGTTTTAAAGAAATTAGAACCCATTGTACGTTGGTTGAGTTGAGTAACTTTCGAGGCGTCAATCTGATGTTGGTTTCGGCCTTCGGGGTTGATACTTAGAAATTTATTCACTTACCGATTTATAACAAGGAACTAATAGGATAGAAATGAAGGGAAGTAAGGAAGAGTTTATAGAAATATGGGAAACTAGAAAGTTAGTATTAAATAAAAGGGCCAGTGTTTGTGAATGGATGTTTGTTTTTACTTCGATAGTTAAATAACCGACTATCGAAGTGTTTTGACCATCGTGTCAATACGGAGAGACCGGTTGGATTTATTATCCGAAAACCACTCCGTAGTATAGGCATAAGCGCTACGAATTATATTTGAGTCAAATTGAAGACGGAGTTAAACGCAAGGGTCGTCCAGTTCCAGAAAAGATGCTATCTGTTTGTCGAGTCCCAGGACAACTTGTATGGACGAGTGTCTGACAGAGTATTTCCAACGGTCACGCCGTTGATTTGTACGAATATACCAAGTTGGTGGGGAGAAGGTAACTTCTCTTTATTCTACACCCAGTGTGCATTTGTGTAATCAATATGTGATTACGGATTTGACGATGTGACATTCAAAGTGAATGGTGATCAGATGTTATGAAGATAGACGTAGCCTCTAGCCTCACAACCAGGAAGCAACAAAAGTTGGGCTAGGTAGCATGGCTTGTTGGGTCATCCCGAAGCAGGGTGTATTGTCACCGATCTAGAGAAAATTCATATTTATACTTCTTTTCGATTCTGTATCTTCAGATGACGGTTGGATGGCCTACAACCGGGGTGGCAATATATTCGCGACACTCAAGCTAAATGAGTGAGCGGTCATGTGTGGCCGGGTTGCAAGACGTTCTTGTTGAACCCTGAGTGTATCTTCTCTAGAGTACACTATTCAGAAGGTGCTCCCATACCTTGTCTGTTGGAATCCATTCTCCAATAAGCGCCCTGTGGTTTTTGATTTTATACTATATAAATGTGGAACGTGAGATGCAAGCGTTCTGCTACTTGATGATTTAATTGAGTAGACATTATTATAATATCACTGAAGCTTGATATAAAAATATGTTGGGTTATAGTAAGGTAAAAACCGTCCATATTTATGTGTGGGCTGGTCTTACTATTACCTTCTTGTTTTGAAAAGGATTTTCAAAGTTAAACAGTATGGTTGGAATTTACTCACACCAGTCCCATGACTGACCCAGAGTTTATTTTGTTTGTTTTCCCTAAACTCTTGGGTGCCCAAATTTGTACGGGCAGTCAAGTGTTTCAGGCTTTGCAGATTCACTTGGAGGAGCTCAAAAGCAGGAAGCTTCACCATTAGTTATGTAGAGTTATTTCCGCTGTGATATGATGTATTGTACTCTGATAATGGTATGTATATACAATACAGTTTTGTATTCAAAGTTATGTTATATAATACATCTTATTTTGTTCCACTGCGAGTTTCGTGTTACTCTGATTCTGTTTCAGTTGTGATCTTCTTCTTCTTCTATTCTATTAGTTCTATCTTTTCTTTCTCACCCTCTAAATTCTTCTATTAATGTCCTGGTGTTTTCGATGCTTGAATAGTCAACAGTGTGTTTTTATGTTGATTTTCTGGGTCGAAAATTCCATCCGTTACAGATGGTATCAGAGCTGAAGGTTAAGTTATTACCTTGGCTCTATGGCATAACTCAATAGAGATGGAGTTAGTAGTACTCTAGATTGAGTTTGAGTGTATATATATGAGTGAACGTATTTGTAAATCAATATGAAAACTGTTTTATATTGTGTTGACTAGTCAGTCGAGTGGTTTATGAATTCTGGTCGAAGCAGTAATGCAAACTACGTCGATAGGTGTTTCTAAACTCTCGAACAGAGTAATTCAACACAGTATGTTTTGAAAAGAGGGTAAATGAAATAATTTTACCCAAAATATATTTTGATATAAAAAGGAGTATATATCTTGAGATTATTATAGAATATTGGATGTGTTGATCGTTATTATGATCAAATAAGATTTATAATTGAGTTGGTTATATAAATAACCAATCAAAATATTATATAGGTATAATATGAAAAATCAGATGGATTGAATCTGAATTTAAAGCCAGAATTGAAATGAAACTCTGGAAACTTGGAAAAGAATTGAAATTGAATTTGAATTAAATATAAGGGAATTTTAAATTCCTGGGAGATTTGAAAATTGTTTTCCAAGTGCTGTGGAATATATTTTGAAGTAAAAACTCAAAATGGAAGTGTTTTAAAATAAAATTTTAAAGTGATATAGTATTGAACTCACTTTGATTCGCTGGGAAATAAATTCCGATGATGAAGTCGACCATTATCGGTGTTCATTTTCGAGTTTCTGAGTGACGGATTTCTACCAAGGATTTTGTTTTGAGGAAATAAGTTGTTTAGAAATTCAAAAGTTTTGAATTGTTTTTGTTAGGTATATATATTTCAAACTGATTTGAAATAAAATCCCAGGAAATTGAATTTCGGAATTTAAATTTTACGTATGAAGTAAATAAATAGAAATTTAACTAAGTCAAATAAAATCGGTTTGAATTAGAGGTAATCGGAATGGAATTGAATTGATGAATTAAGAGTTGGAATTGAGTTTGGAAATCGAGTGGAAACGAAGTGGTATATGCTGATTGGATAGCAAATAGAAGAGATAGAGTGGAATGCCAGACAAAATGGCTGTTTGAATTTCTTTTAGATTTGGAGACGGCCCAGAGAGGCAAGTTATAGGAATACTGAATGAGCCGTGTAGAGGAGAGGCTGGCAAAATTCTTTGAAAATTTAAGCCGTTGGGAAATTTTCAGAATTTATGAAAATATTCGGTAATAAGAAGAAATTAATATTTTTATTGGAATTAACCAGTTCAGTTGAAACTGAAATTATAAAGTAAACCAAAAAGATTTTTACCTGGTTATAACAGAGATGATGGCATCTTCCCTATCTTAGCAATTTCGAGGACAAATTATTTTAAGGGGGAAGGACTGTAACGTCCCGCATTTTTGTCGGTTTGAATTTGAATATTTAACCAGTTTAAATATTGAATTCAGAATATAAGTGGATTTAAATTTTAATTAAAACGAAGTTGAACGTATATAAATATATATTAATTATAATCGAGCTCAGAACGACCCTGTAGTTCGTAATTTAACGTTCTGAACTTCAACTGAGTATACCGGACTCGTTTTGAATCGGATTTCTTCGAAACGAGAAAGGTTGGAATCTGTTGAACTGTATCTTTCTAACAGAAGTGAAAAACCAAGATTTTGTTGTGTAGATTGCAAGATAAGTCCAAATCAAATATTCAGAAAGTCGCTATGAAATCATATATCGACCGTAACGGTTATTTGAATATAACTTGATATCGGTTGCAAATCGGGACAAGGTTCTTTTGAGGCACAGCGATAATTTAATTTTTAGAATTTTACAGTAATTTTTAATTAATTAAATATGCAACTTTTTATTTGGAGTATTTTGCACCCTGTATCGATATTTCGGGGTTTCAAAATATAAGTCAACCTACCGATATTATTATATTTTTGGGATCGTGACACCTCGTTGAGCACGACTGTACTCTTACTTTTGTCCGTATGTGAATGGTATTTTTCGGAGTAAGATATATCTCCATCATGAATTCAAACCTAACATAAATGGGACAAAATCAAACATATGAAAAGGAAGTGTCATTTACTTAACAACTAAGGCATGATACAGATGGCATGCTCACATCACGCGGGGAAACAGCTACTCTAAAAATCTATCCCATGAGCTACAACATACCCTATTCATTAGTTTTCTAATCAGTGCCTACTCTAAAAATGTATAGACTACACTTCACGCCAAAGATGAAAAAATATTATTATATATATATAAATACGTTTTCGTCATCCCTAAGAAATAAACATACATCATGCCATCCCCATTATAGATACAACCAATGCAGACACTAGACTAGGAGTATGGCTACAGTAGCCGTTGAAAAATATCAGACAAATATACAAATTCATTGGTTAATCCTTAAGCTTCGTACTCCCATACCTTCCTCACGAGAACCATACTCCTAGGCTTCTTCAGGCTACTGTGCTACCTATACAAAGGACATGGTTACGCCTTTTTAGCCTTAACCCTAAAGGTTCAGATACAAGTAAACCCTGACTATAAATACATTGACTCAATGCATTTGCTGAACTCAAAAAAAAACAAAATATAAAGCTTCTCCATTCGTTCGGCTCCTCCTAAAAATCAATACAGTGGACTAGAGTTCACGGGTTTGAAGCATAGAATCTTTTGATTCGAGAGTTATTTCCAAAGCTTGTATAAGCTCTCGCTCCATCTCAGTAGAAGAACAAGGAATGCGATTTGGTGGACTACGGCGAGAGCAGGGAGTTCGGAAAGGTGACTGACGAGTTTAAAGTTGCAGGAGCTTTGCGGTGATGAGAAAATGGATGATGCGAGTGTGATAGACGAAGGTGTGTTGGACAAGAAGAGAAAGTGAACACGCGGAAATGACAGGGGTTGTGTGGCAAGTTCAAGGAGTTTGGTTTCCAGAAAATCAGTAAAGGAAAGGGAGTGCGTGGCAGAACAGCGATCGGGTTCCCGGCATGAAGGTGAGGCTCGAGTTGGTGAATTCTGATGTGTGCATGAGGGGAGTTTAACGTGTGAAATGGGATGAAAGTGTAAAAGCAGGTTTGGCGTGTGGATCGGTGAAGGAAAAATGGAGTGGACATGTTGAAAGTGGAAGAGGGGGAAACACGTGAGCAGTCTGGGTTGGTCAGAGTGGTTTTCGCATGGAGTTTGCGGACTGTTGGACATGCGATGAGAGCAATACCAATTGCTGGAAGATTTTTTCACGGAAATGGGTAGAAAAATGCAAAGAAGACAGCTCTTGGTTTAGAAGTGAGGTTATGGGCCGAGAGTAATTTTGAGGAGGCCCAATTTATATAATAAATAAATATAAAATTTTTGATGCTTGCATAAGAACCAGAATCCGTAAGGGGAAAAAACATCTAAACGATGAAGGCAGTACTGACTTGAAAAGTGAACTAAATGAAGTAGTATGCCACGGAAGATGGACAGTTAAATATGAAGTCGCGGTGGACATTTTAGAGGAAAATCGTCTGTCAAAGTATACTATGAAGTTTGGAAATGGCGAGATTAAGAAGTAGCGGTCACAATAGAGTTGTAGCGACAAGAATTGCATTAGGGAACCGACAGAACTGAGAATCTCGGGATAAAATCAAACGCCGGATTAATCGACTGACGCAAATCATTATTAAACGGTTAACGCGCCAAGGTGAGTAAAATCACTAACTCTGATCTATTTTAAGATATTTTAATATTGTTTGAATGTTGTGTGATGGTCGATTAGGTAGGTTACAATTAATTTGGTTGAATATTATGTACCGTTACATATGTACACATCATCGGTTAGACACTGATCCCATCGATTAGAATATCGCCTAGTATAGAGTTAGTGTAAATTGTGTTGACTGACATCTGTGGATGCGGAAACCGGTTGGAAGAATCCGACCAGATTCCTCAATATTTGTATGTACTGTTTGTTTTATAGTATTTATATATACGACCTGAACCTAAATAACATTATTAGGAATTATAATCTGATAGGCTAGTTAATATTTAGTTTTAAACCAACAAATTATAATAGGATATGTAATCAGTATTTAGTTCTAAACTTGATATTGATTTAATAAGAACCTGACATAGAAACAGAGTTTATCAAATGAAATATGAATATGGCTGCGTATTGCAGTAGTTATAAATAAGAATATAGCAGCGTATTGCAGTAGCTATAAAAGAGAATACAACAGCGTATTTCAGTAGTTATAAAAGGGAATATAGCAGTGTATTGCATTAGTTATAAAGGAAAAGATAGCAGCATTAGTTAAAATATAACAGTTTTAAAGTAAGTCGATAAGTTATAATGTTTTAAAAAGATATACTGAGCATGATAAGGAAGGTGATATAGTTTTAAAGAAATTAGAACCCATTGTACGTTGGTTGAGTTGAGTAACTTTCGAGGCGTCAGTCTGATGTTGGTTTCGGCCTTCGGGGTTGATACTTAGAAATTTATTCACTTACCGATTTATAACAAGGAACTAATAGGATAGAAATGAAGGGAAGTAAGGAAGAGTTTATAGAAATATGGGAAACTAGAAAGTTAGTATTAAATAAAAGGGCCAGTGTTTGTGAATGGATGTTTGTTTTTACTTCGATAGTTAAATAACCGACTATCGAAGTGTTTTGACCATCGTGTCAATACGGAGAGACCGGTTGGATTTATTATCCGAAAACCACTCCATAGTATAGGCATAAGCGCTACGAATTATATTTGAGTCAAATTGAAGACGGAGTTAAACGCAAGGGTCGTCCAATTCCAGAAAAGATGCTATCTGTTTGTCCAGTCCCAGGACAACTTGTATGGACGAGTGTCTGACAGAGTATTTCCAACGGTCACGCCGTTGATTTGTACGAATATACCAAGTTGGTGGGGAGAAGGTAACTTCTCTTTATTCTACACCCAGTGTGCATTTGTGTAATCAATATGTGATTACGGATTTGACGATGTGACATTCAAAGTGAATGGTGATCAGATGTTATGAAGATAGACGTAGCCTCTAGCCTCACAACCAGGAAGCAACAAAAGTTGGGCTAGGCAGCATGGCTTGTTGGGTCATCCCCAAGCAGGGTGTATTGTCACCGATCTAGAGAAAATTCATATTTATACTTCTTTTCGATTCTGTATCTTCAGATGACGGTTGGATGGCCTACAACCGGGGTGGCAATATATTCGCGACACTCAAGCTAAATGAGTGAGCGGTCATGTGTGGCCGGGTTGCAAGACGTTCTTGTTGAACCCTGAGTGTATCTTCTCTAGAGTACACTATTCAGAAGGTGCTCCCATACCTTGTCTGTTGGAATCCATTCTCCAATAAGCGCCCTGTGGTTTTTGATTTTATACTATATAAATGTGGAACGTGAGATGCAAGCGTTCTGCTACTTGATGATTTAATTGAGTAGACATTATTATAATATCACTGAAGCTTGATATAAAAATATGTTGGGTTATAGTAAGGTAAAAACCGTCCATGTTTATGTGTGGGCTGGTCTTACTATTACCTTCTTGTTTTGAAAAGGATTTTCAAAGTTAAACAGTATGGTTGGAATTTACTCACACCAGTCCCATGACTGACCCAGAGTTTATTTTGTTTGTTTTCCCTAAACTCTTGGGTGCCCAAATTTGTACGGGCAGTCAAGTGTTTCAGGCTTTGCAGATTCACTTGGAGGAGCTCAAAAGCAGGAAGCTTCACCATTAGTTATGTAGAGTTATTTCCGCTGTGATATGATGTATTGTACTCTGATAATGGTATGTATATACAATACAGTTTTGTATTCAAAGTTATGTTATATAATACATCTTATTTTGTTCCACTGCGAGTTTCGTGTTACTCTGATTCTGTTTCAGTTGTGATCTTCTTCTTCTATTCTATTAGTTCTATCTTTTCTTTCTCACCCTCTAAATTCTTCTATTAATGTCCTGGTGTTTTCGATGCTTGAATAGTCAACAGTGTGTTTTTATGTTGATTTTCTGGGTCGAAAATTCCATCCGTTACACACACGGTCACGATGTTTCCTGTTTCATCGATTTCGTCAACAAATGATAAAGATTTGATTTTTCAAAGTTTGTAACACTTAAAAGTGTAAAAACAGTTCAAAATGTACACAGCCGTAACTTTTCAAACCTGTTCAAAACTAGGTTTCAGATTTTCGGCAAATCCGTGCAATGATGTGAGGATCGGGCGGTGCAGCATCAAAGGGGGAGGAGAGAGCTTCATGCACGTGGAGGAGTGGGCCAGTTCGATGGCCCCTGGCGTCGCCGGCGGCGGTCCAAACGTCGGCCGTTCTCGAGCTCGATTTGAGCTCCACAGGCCACGAAAAATTCCAAACTCTATATTATTTGAAGAGGGGAGTGAGACGAACAAAAAACCCAATTGGAGGTGGGGCTAATTCTTCTTGGATCGATCGGAAAATGAGGGGGAATGGAGGAGCGGTTTTCCGCCTTCGGTCTGGAGCTTTTGGGCGTGACGACGGGGAGAGAGAAAATAGGGTGGACCAATAGGAAAATTCTTATATTTATATATTTTTAAATTTTAAAAATACCCCTTATCTCCAACGGACTCCAATCCAAACCCAACGACTGTCGTCCCTAGCTAAATACCCCCATTCTGAACACAATGGGATATGTTTCGTAGACCCATTCGACTGTTTGAGTCAGTTTTTCTTCAAATTAAAATATAAAACATTCAATATTTAATTTGAACGTACATTTCAATTTGCCAGGGCCACAAATTGATTCGAAAAATTCCCAAAAAATAAATCTTGCTATGTTTTGACGATACGGTCCCAAAAAAACTAGTTTCGTCGAATTCTGAGACCGTTTGTAAAATGGCCCTTTTCTGGTCGATCCAATTTAACTGTAATTGACCAAAACATATTTTCCTTTTCCACGCTAACATATTAGCTTCAAAAATTATGAAATTTGAAACCTAGCAATAATTTGACATCCCTGATCCAACAAAAGTAGTTTCGTCGAATTCCGAGGTCGTTTGCAAAATGACCATTTTCACGGGCTATATAAATTCCATAGCGACCTTTCTGAAAATTCATTTAGCCATAACTTTTGCTTCCCGCTATGAAACTTTGATTTTTCAGAATCATTAGAAAGGTATTCACTAACAGATTTAAATATTTTTGGTTTCACTCAAATCTGCTTTGTTTTGCACCCGGTACAGTCAGTCGAAGTTTGAATTCAAATTTTGAAACTGCCGCGCCATTTCAGGCCTTGTTTATAATTAGAATTAATTATATTCATTTTCAAATGTCGATTCAAACTTACTTTTCATCGTTATTATTTTAAATATTTAAAATCCACTATTTTAGCCAATTTAAAATTTTTAAATTGGTTCAGATTTTCCGGGTCGTTACAATTACACCACAACTCAGTCTGACCTCGGGTTTTCAAGTGCGATATGACCAACTACCCACATTGGATCCTATTGTTTGCAGTAACTGGATTTGTCGGGCGGTTCCTGGCAGAATTACACTGCAAACTCAACCCGACCTCGAGTTGGCCATTTTCAAGTTCATTCTAGTGTCATGCCCATGTTCAAGTTTCATGTCATGTTCGTGTCAAGTTTCAAGGCAAGTTTCATGCCCACATCCATATTCAAGTTATAACAATGTTCATGTCAAGTTTCATGGCGAGTTTCATACCAATTTTCCTTTAATTACCAATTTTTCCCAACATTACCCCGTATAAATGTTAGGCTAACAATCTTAGCCTAATTTTCCATCCGCATGATTTTTTGCGTAATATTAGGCTAAAAACTTAGCCTAATTTAACGTACACAAAATTTGCATAAAGAATTTCATTAACATGACATAGGTGTAAACTTGGCATTCTTGGCATAGTCAATATGAACACCATAGGTGTGTACTTGCAAAACAATTAACATGAATATCATAGGTGTGATCTTGCAACGTAGACTAAACCAACATACATATATGTGAATTTGCAACATAGACTAAATAAACTTACACATATGTGAACTTGCTAATCAATCACGAACATTTGAATAATTGTGAACTTGAAATATGACATAGGTTTAACATATACACATAAACATGTAGATCTAACATTTGGTCACATATGTGATATGATTTCACAACCTAAAACTTGCATCATGATAAACTACACAACTTGTCATCACGGGTTATACTCCAAGTTCATATACATATGAATGGACTTATTCATTAATTCCTAATTCAACATGATGATAAAATAGAACCACAGGCATAGATCAACATAATAAACATTGCTCTATTATCAATTTATTTCCAAGGCATGACCTAACTGAATAAATTGATTAAAACATCGCGGGCATAACATTATGAACATGAAAAAGGTTTGAATAATAATCTAGATTCAAGAACACGGATGGATCTAACTTAAATAGAAAAACCCCCAAAATCAAGACAAATAAAGAAAATAGGTCTGAATAGAAAATCAAGCTTAGATCCAATTTCATGGTCATAATCCTAGGCAATAACCTCATAGGTGATTAGCCACAATTGTCCTTGTCATAGTTATAGGCAATAGTCTTATATTTGCAGTCATAGGCATAGGCATAGTCTTATGTTCACTGTCACAGTCATAGGCATAGTCATATGTTCACCGTCATAGTCATAGGCATAGGCATAGTCTTATGTTCACCGTCATAGTCATAGGCATAGTCTTATGTTCACCGTCATAGTCATAGGCATAGTCTTATGTTCACAGTCATAGGCATAATCATAGTCTTATGTTCACAGTTATAGGCGTAGTCATAGTCTTATGCCATTAACAATAGTTTCAACGTCGTAGAAAATATTCCCAATAGTCAAGATCCAAGAAGAAAACAAGAATAGATATGAATCATACATAAATCAATTCCAATTTAACATGCCCATATTAGATTTATAGTTTTTCTCTAAAAGTAACTGGAACTTACAGATCGTGGTCTAAGAAATTTAAATGCAGAAGTCAAGTCTAGAAATTTGTCATAGAACGTTGCGGTGTCATTGATCTATTCTCTTGAATTGTCGTAGAAGCTTGATCTTTGATTTGAATCGAGTTTGAATGCTTAAGCTTTAATTTGGAGGCGACGGCCATGGTTCAAGGGGTAAATTAGCAGCATAGCAGTGTAAGAATGATTTGTATGAATTAGGCTTGGTCTTAGGATGTATTTATAGGGGTAGCAACTAGTTTAGGCCTTTAGATTAACCCTAGAATCAATCCGGACCATCAAAACACGTCTCAGGCTTCAAAAATGGGTTCTGGGTCAAAACAGGCCGACCAGGTCGACCTGTAGGGGGACGGTCGACCACGTGGTCCACCTGGGGGTATGTCGACCCTAAGGTCGACCACATGGTCGATCTGACCCCCAGGTCGACCCCCAGGTCGACCTGCCTGGTCCGGTGCTGCCTGAAATTTGCTGAATCTTCTACAGGCCATAACTTCTTCATCCGGACTCTGATTTTCGAAAACTCGGACTCTATTTCATGCAGATTTCCGAGACGAACACAATGGCATAACCCGTTTCCAATAATTCTCATTTTAAAAATTAATTATACCTTGATTTCTTGTTTTAACATGTTATTAAAATTCGGGTTGTTACATATAGAATCACACTCTAGTTGCCTGGGGATGATTCTGATAACGCTGCAGCGTTACTAGTATTTATTTTCGTGTATCAAAGGTGGGATATCTATATATTTCCATCGGACTAGTGTGAGAACCAAAACTAGATAGGTTTATTGTTGTGATTTGGCATCAAAAACATGATTTTCTATATATATATATATCAAAATTATGAATTGGAAACATTAATTCACTAATTGATTGATGGTTGTGTTGTTTGATTAATAAATTTTGAATCATTATGCCAAGTTGAACCGAATATTGAACTGTATTGAAAATTGATAACAAAATACATGCATGTACATATATATATATGTGTGAGCAGGTCATAGCAGGGTGGCTAGAGCAGAAGAATAAAATTGTTTGCCAGACAAATAGGTACATATTTACAAATTTATTGGGTTTGGATGATTTTATGAGCCGATTGGCTCGCCGCTTGGCTTTTTCTTTTTATTTTGGATTGACGAGGGCCATGGGAGGCAATTTGAAATATCCCGAAGCTCCCGGTGCAGGGGAGGTTATGGCGAAATTTTTCAAAAATTTAGGGTGTTAGCCAAATTTTTGAAAAATTTGAAAAGTTCTAAGAAACTGAAAAGTTGAAGAACTTAAGCCATATTGAAAATAATGGAAGTTGAGTTGGTTAGTTAAACAACTTTCAGCTTCGTTCATTTTCGAGGACGAAAAGATTTTAAGTGGGGGATAATGTAACAACCCGGAGATTCTGAGCCAATTTAAAATTTTTATTTTGGCGATTTTAATGGATTTTGAATATTGTAAAATTATTTATTTTAAATAATGACGACAAGAAATTTATTTTGAATAGAAATAGAATGTATATATATAGATCGACGTTAGAATATAAATATTTATGTTTAATTATAAAAGGAATTGAAAATGGCGCGGTAGTTTGAAATTTCGATTTCAAATTTAAAATGAATGTACAGGATTCAAAATAAACCGGATTTTGGCAAAACAAAAAATATTTGAATCTATTTGAAAATATCTTTCCAACGAATCTGAAAAATTGAAATTTCATAGCGGGAATAAAAAGTTATGCCCAGTTGAAAATTCAGAATAGTCGCTATGGAAATATAGCCCTTAAAAATAGCAATTTTGAAAACAACCTCGGTTTTTGACGAAATTAGTTTTGTTAGGACCGTATCGTCAATAGGAAGCTAGAAATAAATTTTGGGAATTTTTAGAGTCAGTATGTGGCCCCGGTAAATTGAAATGTACGTTTGAATTGAATATATATAAATTTACATTTTAATTTAAACGAAAACTGATCATAATAAGCGAATTGGCTTGCGAAACCTATCCCATTGTGTTCGGAATGGGGGTATTTGGCTAGAGGCGACAATGGTTGGGTTTGAATTGGTGTTCGAACGAAAAAGAACTAAATGGGGGAATTAAATAATAAAATATATAAATACAAAAGACCCTATCCTCTAGCAACCCTAGTCAAAATTCAAAGCCACGGTCAAACAAAAAATCCGCTGTCATCTTCCCTCGGCAGAAGGTGGAAATCACCCCAAACAAAATCTCATTCGACCTCCACACCTACACAATGGTTTCCAAAATTTCCTGAAGCAATTTTGAAGATCGTTGTGTGCTCTTCAAACCCCTATGGGTTTGATCGTTCTTGGTTGAGGATAGCGAGAGATTTTTGAGATCCAAGGTCCGGACTTCGCACGCCCTTCGAGGCTTCCAGGGGCTATCGAGTTTGAAGTGGATCAAGGGGGTGGTGGCGCACGCATAGGTGGTCGGAGGGGAACAATCTGATGAAGTTCTGGCGGCTTGTGGAGGCGCTGATCTTGAACCCTAGTTGGGAGGGTTGGTTCGACGTGCTCTTGAAGTAGACAGTGAGTTCTTCTTATGTTTTTATTTATTTTATATATAACAATGTTTTTAGAATTTCAGTTTCTTTATAAAATTTGCATTTCTTTAATAATGAAATTTGCGTTGTTAGTGAAAATAATAAAATGAGCATTTTTTGTGAAAATAAAAAGATAAGATTTTTAAAAAAACAAACAAAACAAAATGATTAGATTTTTGAAAATAAAAGGACGTGGTTTTTATTAAAGTAAAAATCAGATTCTTATACATGAAGTAGTGATGTAAAGACTGGAATTTTATTATATGTAAAGCTAGATAAAAATTCGATTTTTATAGACATGAAAGCTAGATAAAAATTCGATTTTTATAGACATGAAAGCTAGATAAAAATTCGATTTTTATAGACATGAAAGCTAGATAAAAATTCAATTTTTATAGACATGAAAGCTAGATAAAAATTCGATTTTTATAGATATGAAAGCTAGATAAGAATGTGAACATTGTTTTAAAGATACGATTTTTATTCATAAAGTAGTAGAATAAAAATGTGATTTTTACATATAAAGATTTGATTTTTATTTATATTTTTAATAGAAAAAGAAGTGATTTTAAATTATATATAGCGATGTTAAAAATATGATTTTTAATATGAATAGCGTGAAAAGATTGCGTTGAAAGTTGGACAAATCCATACAGTTCTGAAATTCAGAAATAGAAATGGAGGAGTGGAACCCACGGTGGGAACTTCTCACTTTTATTTTATTTTCTAGTCGAAATATATACTAGGATGCAGACAGTGCTTAGTAGCACCCGTCACCCGTCGTCCACAGACCATGGATGATTTGTTTGTTTGATTGATGTGAAAATTGATTGTGTGATGCGGAATGGAATAAAATATTTTATAGTTAAAAATATAATTTTTAATATGTATATAAAATAAATATTCATAAACAAATCGGACGGTTTGTTTATGTACACACATTTGACTGATATTGATTGGGACGATAAATTTTATACATCGTCGAACTACACAAATAAAAATCTGTGTTTGTTGATTTGAAACCCCACACGGGTGTTGGGATGATATTTGGCGTACACTAATCCCAAATAATTAGCTGTATGTCGATCAATTGATTGACAGGCTGTTATAAGCGTTGAATATTTATATTTGATGCTTATGCAGTGTAGAATGCATTTTGGATGATGGTTGATGATTTATCGTCGCTATTATATACATGTGTTGTAGGGAATCCATATAATTAACAATATATGGTAATTGATTGGGCCTCAGTCCAAGTTGAAAAGTAAAGAATATTCATGTGTTGAATAAAAGAAAATTCATGTGTTGAATAAAATATATATTCATGTGTTGAATAAAAGAAAATTCATGTGTTGAATAAAAGAATATTCATGTGTTGAATAAAAGAAAATTCGTGTGTTGAAGAAAATATTCATTTGTTGAATAGAATAACGAGGTTATTGAAATATATAAAGATGTGTTGATTAGATATGCTCCATTTTGACGTGAACGATATTTTTATCGATTTTATTCATTTTTAAGATGAATATTGAAAAGGAAATGATTTCAAAATATAGTGTTCTGAAAATATTATCATTTATATATCGATGATATGGAATATTCAATTTTGATTCGAAATTGAATTTGAAGTCGAAATCGTTTTGAAAACGAATTTAAAACGATTTATAAAATACTTTTTAAATGGAAAGCGATGAAATATATATAATATTATATGTATATATATATAATGGCCTGAATAGAACGCGCCCCGTTGCGGCAGTTCGCGAATTTCGACCATTGACTTCGAATGGATATTACGGGAGATCCGACCATCGGATTCTCCTAAAACCGGAACCGTTGGGTTCGTATCGAAAAGTGCTTTCTAAAAAATATTAGAGATTTGAAATCTAATGGTTGGATTTGGAATTATGTACAAATCAAATTTGGAAAAGGTCGCTGTAAGTGCAGTTCGATGGCCGTTGATTGAAATCGACTATACGGACCTTGATAAAATTATAAAAAATAGTAATAATTTGTATAAAATCATAAGAAATGATTTGGAAAGAATTGAGATGAAAAATTCCATATTGAAAGGATAAAAATATATTTTTATCGAAATGAACTAGTTTTGAACTAGAATTATAATCCAATCATTTTTGAAATAAATAAATTGGATTTGAAAGGGTTTTAAAAGTAACCAGAATTTCCAATAATTGAATTGGAATGGATTTGAATCAAAATTGTCTTTGGAATATTTCGATGTTGGATTTCGTGATTATAAAGATATTGTTATGGAAATTTGAAAGATATATTTATATCTTTATTTCCAATACGATATTTGTTGGTCATAGAATTTGATATTGAATATAAGACGATATATTTTCTATTCAGAACCTTGTATTTAATATCAAATCGGATTTGGGTTTGTCGTGAATGGTGTCTTCATTAACACTGTTCTTAAACCCAGTTGAGAAAAAGATTAAATCTTTTTATTTAGATTTAATGAAGTATACCAATTAAATGATTTTTAATTGGAATTGGAATTGATTTTTGGGTTTATCGTGAACGGTGTTTTAGATAACACTTGTTTTTTAACCGGATTATTAATGGAATGTGAATTGGGCTTATCGTGGACTGTGTTTTAGCGACATTCGTTCTTTAACCCGATTTACGATGAAATGAAATTTGGAATTTATAAATCTTTGTGTTAAGATATAAAGGAGATTTTCCAAAGTAAAGTTTTCCAATTTAACATAACTAATTGGAATTGAATGGAATTCGATTTGACAATAATCGATGTAAGCTTCTGAAGAGGAAGACGGTTTATATATATGGAATTTAAAAGGCCTTTCCGTTATTCCATTTATATTATTGGTCGGGTATGGAAGTTTATATCGATTATATATATATCGATTTGTTTTCCATGAAGATTACATTGCTAATGGAATGTGATTTTGGGTTTATAGTGAACCGTGTTTTAAATGACATTGGTTCTTTAACCCAGTTAAAGACAGGATATGATTTCCCAAGTTAAACAATCATTAATATTGATTTTTGGGAAGATTAAAACCAAGTGGAGTTTTAATGAATCTTTAATTAGATTGAATTGATCAAGAATGGAGTATCACCAGTTTTACTCCAGACGATAGTTAAATCTTTAATTAGATTTGAATGTGAAATGGTAATTGAATTTACCGATAACACCGTGGTGTTAGATATGAAGTAGGACCAGTTTTACTTCATGGGATGAATAGGTTGGGGTTGGGAAATTTAACAAGTGATTACTTCGGTAAGGTTCGCTAATCCCGACTAGTTTGGATAAACCATAATTTGGTTTGAATTGATATTCAAAAGAAGATTAAAGAATAAATTTAAAGAATTTGTCTTTGATAAATTAATGGGAACCTTTCCCAAAGTATAAGAATATTTGAATAAAAGAATATTTTGAATTGGAATAAGGCATATGTTGTGGAACATTTGTTTATTATATACGCGAATTATTCAGAAAGACCGGGTTTATCCCATTCTGAAAAACTGATTCGATGATGTTTCAAGGACGAAGACAGTGGTCGAAGACCGGAGATCTTCACATCGTTTGGATAATTACCGATGATCTTGATTGGACTGTACACCCAAGAGGAGGTAATCAGTTGGAGATCGTCCTGATGTACTTGGAGATCGATGGATATGCGAGGTACAAGGTGCCTCCGATTTCGTTTAGACCCAGAACAGACTTGTAAATGGACTGTGTGTCTGACATTGAATATCATTCTGTGTGATTGATGGATATCGGTTGCATGGAGTGGTTTGCCTGTGTGGCATCCTAAGACGCAAATAATCAAGGCTTTTGTTGAAAAGCAGAGTCTTGTTGTTGATGATCAAAGCATGGCCTTTGTGGCATAGCTTTGTGTAGCGTTAATTCGCGAGCCTCACACCCCGGTTGTTAACCAGAAACGGGAGAGGACCTCAGGGAGGGCATGTGTTTCTTTCTAGTTAGGGTGGTGCCGGTGACCTACTAGCCCTGATATTTATATTATTTTCACCTGTGTGGTTGTTGGATTGCGAGGCGACTCGAATATATCGGTGACTATGCGGAGTCGATGGAGTCATTTGGCTCATTTACGCCCGCGGGGAAACGCAGTGTTCAGGCATTTTAATCCACATCGGTGGACCGTCCCTGACGATCCAAGGCCCCACCTGAGTCTAGGTCTTGAGACATGGCAGGCTAGATTGTCTCGAAGCGGTGAGGACGATCCCTTGCCTCGGTTCACAGATGGAAATCCAACTTCCAATACGTGACATTTGCGGTTTTGATTGTGGAGCCTAGTATTGGCGGCATGATATATGGTACCCATGCCATATATGACTGATACATTTATATTTGAAGTTGTTTTATACACTATGAACGTATAATAGTATCAAATGATTTGTTTTTAACGTACCAAGCATGTTTGGCTATTATAAGGGAAAACCCTATCCTCCGGCTTGTGTTGCATTGTGTGATGGGGCTGGGTCTTATAATAGCTTCATTTTTCCAAAAAGCATGGCGCTGTTTTGTTATATGAACTGGTATTCTTGGGAGGAAACCCGTTCCGTGTTATATGGCGTGGTCCCTTGATGTATCCGATTTAAAGTAAAGTTTTAAATAACTGTTTTAGTTCTCGCACCAGTCACATGACTGACCTGGAGTTTATTGTTTTAACCTAAACTCTGAGTGCCCCTATTTTCCGCACGGGCAGCTAGTAATTTTGGTTTTGCAGATTTATATTCACAGGAACCTGGTTTGCAGCTGGAATGATATCCAGAAAGCTCTGTATCCGTATATCTCTTTCAGTTGTGTATTGTATTATTTTTCCGCTGCAGTAATGTATTTAAATCTCTGATATTTCTCTGATGTTTAATATTTATTCATACTCTGTGTATTCTTGTATTCTGATGGAATTATTGTAATTAACAATGAAATGTTCATCTGTTTGTGTTTCGATTTGTCGTGTTCTCAAAACAATCAGGGGTTTCGAATGGTCTTGGTCGGTTTAGCGATCGATTAGGTCCGAGTGAAATCCCTTTCGTTACATTAATTGACATAAGTGACAAATTAGCATAGGTATTCATACAAATTAAGATTAATTACATGGTTACCTAAATTATCATCAAATAAACATAAATGGCAATCAATCAAACACAAATGACAATTTACTTGTTTTCTAATCAATGTCATATTAAACATATCTACAAATCAATGTTTTTCTATCTTTTGATGCAATCAATTGATTGCATGTATTGATTCCGTCTGTATTCACACATTTTTAAATTTGTATCTTTATAATATAATTGCACATATGTACATATATGCATCAATTTATTTAATACTTTTACCGTATGCATTATTGCGTTAAATATCCTTATTTAACGCACATACTAATATGATAATCTTCTTACCTTTAATTTGTCACATGCATTTCTTTACATTGATGCTTTTCTACATTTTCTTGCGCACTTTTGAATTTTATTCCTTAATTAATTAATCCATAAATTAATTATATAACAATTTGGGTTATTACAGCGGTCGCAATGGGTCAGGTTTGGAGGCCTGGAACTCTCGAAATACTCCACTACAGGTACTAATATCCGTATGGATCTGAAGAGGAGGAGTTCTCTTCGATAAAGTCTAAAGGAGTGGATGATTTCGATGTGTGGATCGAAGGGAATTAGTGATGAAAGAAATTGAGCATTCATGGCCATGGATTTCAGGGAGGCGGCGGCTGTGAATAGTGTATTAGGGATTAAGTGTAACTATTTATAATAAAATATTATTTAATTACTTGATTTTGCAAATAAATCTGTTAAGTCTTCGTAGCACCAATTTTAGTCCAATAGAAGTCGTTCCTACCTAATTGCCCCCGTTCCGGAACCAATGGGTCAGATCCCGTCAACCCAAACGATTGTTTTTAGCCTAATTTTTTTAATTTAAAATTTAAATCATTTATTTAATTAATTCGATCGTACATTTAAATTCACCAGAGCCACATACGGACTACGAAAATTCCCGAAAAATAAAACTAGCTATGTTTTGACGATACAGTCCTAACAAAATTAATTTCATCGAATTTGGAGACCGTTTGAAAAATAGCCTTTTTAACGGTCGATTAAATTCAATAGAAATTACCGAACACAGTTTAATTTATCATGCTCATAAATAAATTCCAAAAATTATGGAAAATTAAACTTAGCAATTATTTGAATTCCAGATCCGACAAAAATGGTTTTGTCGAAAACGGAGTTCGTTTGTATAATGGCCATTTATACGGGCTATAAATTATACTATATTCCATAGCGACTATTTTGAATATTCAATTGGCCATAACTTTTTATTCCTACTATGAAATTTTGACTTTTCGGATTCGTTGGAAAGATATTTTAAACAGATTTAGATATTTTTGATTTTACTTAAATCCATTTTATTTTGAATCCTGTTCATTCAGTCAAAGTTTAGATTCAACTTTTCAAACTATCGTGCTATTTTTAATTCCTTTTGAAATTAAA
This sequence comes from Allium sativum, assembly GCA_030737875.1. Classification (NCBI taxonomy): domain Eukaryota; kingdom Viridiplantae; phylum Streptophyta; class Magnoliopsida; order Asparagales; family Amaryllidaceae; genus Allium; species Allium sativum. The sequence continues at coordinate 553,923,823 of CM060923.1, read as the reverse complement.
ATAAATATATTCGCTCTAACTTCGATTTAAATAAATTTTAAATCATTATTATTTAAACTAAATTATTTTAACTATTCAAAATTCATTGAAATATCCAATATAAAATTTTTTAATTGGTTCTGATTTTCCGGGTTATTACAGAGAGGGAGGCGGCAGTTATCGCGATTTGAAGAAAGGGGGCGGCAGCACAAAAAAATGACGGGTTGAGATATAAAGGGGGGCTCGGGTTTCTTATTTTAATTTATATATAAATTTTTATATTATTTAATTCACAAAAAAGAGATTTTTCATTCGAACCCCAAACGAACTCCAACGATTGTCGCCCTTTGTTAATTACACCCATTTAGAACACAATGGGACGTGTTTCGTAAGCCAACTTGACTGTTTCAATAACTTTTCATCAAAATTAAAATATAAATTAATATATATTTAATTTGAACGCACAATTTAATTTACCGGGGCCACATATTGGCTCCAAAAATTCTAGAAAAATAAATCTAACTCTGTTTTGACGATACGATCCTAACAATACTAATTTTGTTGAATTTGAAGATCATTTGAAAAATGGTCATTTTCCAGTCGATTAAATTCAAACTGAAATTACCAAACACATTTAAATTCACCACACTCTCATATTAATTCAAAAAATTATGAAATTTGGAATCTAGCAATAATTTGAGATTCCGGATCCAACAAAAGTGGTTTCGTCGAAAACGGAGGTCGTTTGCAAAACGACTATTTTTAAGGGCCATATATTATATAAAAGTGAAAATTAGGCACACATGCCTAAAAGTAAACTTAATTAGGCTCACATCCCCCCTCTAAGTTTACATGTAAACCCACCCCCTATTTTTCCAGTTTTGCCTTTTTGGCCAAAATTTTTGGCGCTTCAATGTAAAAAAAAAATAAAAAAAAAATTGTAAATTTTGGAAATATTAACAGAAGTTTACAGTAATTAAAAAAAAGTTGCATACATACTTTTGCCAATAGTTGCATGCATGTATGCACCTATTGCATACATTATTTTCTACTGAAAATCTGGAGCTAAACTTGCATACATGTGTGCAACTATTTGGAATACTTGCACACATGTATAAAAGTATCGCTGAAGAAATCTGAACTAAAAGTTTGCCTGTAGATTATTGCACACCTGTATGCAAGAATCTGTATAACTTGCTTACATGTATGAAAAAAAGCAACACATATTCAACGGTGAAATATGTGCATAGACAAATGCAAGAATTTCAAATTTATGCATGGTTTAATGCAAATTACTGCATTTTTCGCTGTTTTCTGTATATTTTTGATTTTGATGCATTTTTTTTATTTTTTTATCAGCTGATTTTTTTTTCGAATACATGTTTAATTCAAATACGAATTTATATGATTTTTTTATATTTTGTTTATAACTTTCTGATGAATTTTCGAAAAATAGGGACTAAATTTATAATAAGTTTATGAGCGGATGTGAGCCTAATTTAAAAACTTAATAGGGGCCTATAAAAAACGCACCCTGTATAAAATACATATAAATTCCATTGAAACTATTTAAAATTTTAAACTAGACATAACTTTTAATTCCCGTGATGAAATCTGGATTTTTCATATTCGTTAGAAAGATACAATTAAACAGATTCAATTATTTCTAGTTTTACTAAAATCCTATTTATTATGAATCCGGTACTTTCATTTGAAATTTGAAATCGAATTTTCAAACTACTGCGCCATTTCAGGCTCGTTATATAATTAAAGTAAATTTATAAGTTTTAATTCCTTTCAAAATAAATTTTTAGTCGTTATTATTTAAAATAATTCATTTTAAATATTCAAAATCCATTAAATTAGCTAAAATAAAAAAAATTAATTTGTTTTGAAAATTCGGGTTGTTACAATTTCTCTCGTCCACAAAAAATAAAAACTAAATATGGTCGAAGCCCTAGAAACAGAAAATGGGGGAAATCCACAAACCAACCATCTTGCGTCAAATTGAGATGGATTCATGAAGGAGAAGGACTCGAGAGGGATGGCGGCAGCAGATCCGAGAGTTAGAGGTCTGAGCAGAGAAAAATCTAGATTTAGGTGAGTGTATTTTTCCATTTCCTCGGCACTATATAGGAAGAATGTTTTATGTTAGTGCTCGACTACACGCTTTATATGATAAATTATACATGTTGAATGTGTGACTCATAGGTTAATGTGGATGATTTGTGTGAATGGACGCAATATAACACATTGTTGATCTAAATAGTATACTGTTATAACATGAATGGACGCATGATTGGTCGATTGCTTGTTATTGGCTATGTATAAAAGTTTGAATAAAAAAGAAGAGGCTGTTATAAGAAAGATAAAAAATCTAACATGCCATATGGTGATACTGATCAATATATATATATACCCAATGTATGTATATGAATGTGATGATAAATATTGAAAGGATTAAGTATACGCTTACACATATCGCTGAACAATTTGTGGATAGGGATGTGATAAATGACCCTTAAATGTATGACCATTTATCTGATTATTATGGGTACATGAATGGGGTAAATATTAAAGCTTTATTTGGGTATCCATATCAGTTTTGTGGTATGAATACAAATAAATAAAGGGGGTTATCTGGGTACAAGAGGAATGTGGGAAAACATGTTGAAATAAGTTTGTATGATATGCTCCCTGTTTTGTTTAAATAATGAATTTATATTATATGCCAGTTTCATCCCTTAACAAATAGGAAGTTAAGGGAATTTAATTCTTGTGCCCCTTTGTGATAGACATTTACATACATGTTTTAATCTCACAATTTGACTGTTGATGATATGTGTGTATTTATGTTTGGATGTATGGTAATGATTGGTGATTCGCTTTTGTTGAAATTAAAAAATGACCACAACACCAAAGGTGTTTTTTCAACACTTCACCAAAAGGTAAGATATAGAAATATGGAGCCACAAACATAAAACACAAGTAAAAACAAGGAGATTTAGAGCGGTTCAGCCTAGAAATGGCCTACGTCCACTATGGAAAAGTTCTCATTAACACTTTGGAGTTTACAAGGTACATGCTTTTTGACATTTCACTCATTTTCTCACTTTTACTAGTATTTCTCTTCATTTCCTCCTTTTTAATATTTGATTCACTTGAACCCACCAAGGAATTAGCTCAATTTCTCTAAGTGTGATGAGTATTGATGTAGATCTTCAATCTCCCAGACACTTGCATGATTTTGGATGATTCAATGAAGGATTTTATGTTGGATCTTAATTTGGAGAAGATTAATGGAGGTTGGAGTAGCTTAAAACGGTAGAGAAATCAATTCAACAACACTTCATGGAAGTAAAATCCAATCCCATTAAAGTGGGAAGCTATGGGGTATTATAGGTGATGGTCAAATGAAATGGTTGGCTGAAACCCATATATGTAGGTTATGAGTCGTTCATGTCATAATTACGAAAATGCCATTATGCCAGCTATCTGATAACTGTCTGACCGACCCTCAAATGCTTGAACCATCATGATGCGCGACCATAGTAGGTGCGACCCATCTTGGTAATTGGTGACTGACCCATGACTGCACAAACCATGGTGCACAACGCACGAGAGGCACGAACCATTCAAGTGTTCGACCCTTAGATGCTCGAACCATATTTGGATCGACCCTTCTAGTGTTTGAACCATAACCTGCTCGACCTTAGGTGCTCGATCCGTAGAGTGCATGACCCATAGGGTGCGCGACCCTTAGGGTGTACGACCCATATACTTTTTTACTAACTGATCCACAAGATCTAATGCTGACCGACCCTTACAGATGCACAATCCTATGATGGTGCTCGATCCATTAAAGAGCTCGACCCATTTTTTTATCATAGATTTAATGTATCATGATGTGCATGATTTTTAATGGATAAACATTTTCTCTCGAAGTTTGTATTTTTTTATTTATAAAAATTACAGACTTCGAAATGAATGAATATAACACTATTCGATAGATTGAAATCTGATTTTTTATAGATCGACAACACTCATTATAGTATGGTTTGGAGCATTTTTCCGTGTATCATGCATACACATTTTATCTGTATGGATCGGGCAGCTGTGCTATCAAGGATCGAGCACAAATGTGGATGAACATTTGGGCCTTACTTATCACCATTGGTCGATCAAGTCAATGGGTCGGTCAAGTCCATTCTCCTTCTCAACTTTGTATTTCCCTTTAGCCTTTATTTCAGCATCTCTTCTTATTGAGGAAAACATTTTATTGGCAGTGGCCCAACTTCTCTGAATAATTCTGCATTTTGTTTTATTCCTCTTCAACTGACATCCTTTAATTTTAGCCAAACTCGCATCGCTAGTCATAAAAAGCCCTAAGCTCATCGTTGAATTCCGTCTTCACCGCAAAGCCTAATCAATCTCAAACCGAATCGATACAATCACCTCAGATATGAAGCGCCTTGCTTGTTACAGGTGATTATCCTATAATTCCATGTTGATTTGGTCAATTTTCTCTGGGGTTGTCTAGGGTTTTAGAGCTTGAACCGAATTGACTATGGGGTTGAGATGGCTTTTGGGTGTATATGATTTGTAACTGCCGATTGGTTTTGATTGAGATGAGTTTTATAAATGATTTCGATGTTTTTCGCCATGGATATGTTGATCCAGTAACTTGTATTTAAAAAAAAGTTTAATCGTGCCTGCAACATATATTCGAGATCTGAATATTTTGATGTCAACTCCTGTATTGAACTTTTCTTTTTAATCCTTTTGCAACTTGTAGAATCTCTAGTAGGAACAAATTTAAAATTGACCTGCATTTATATATTTTAGTTGTCTGGTAATTTGTGTTGCAATCGACTTGGTTGTTATGGAAATGTATGTCTTAATTCGTTGATTAACACATTGATCACTTCGAGTTTGTCGATGTTTCCATAGTGCATGAACCCATTTTCGGAAAGTGTCGTTTGATCGCGTTTGAGTGATAATTGTTGTCAATGCATTGATCTTTGCTGCTTGCATTTTTCTTGTTGAAACGATTTCTAGCGTTTAAACTTTAGTTGTTTGTGTGAATGCTTTTGCCATGTTCAACATTTAGATTCACATTTGTTGTGTAGAAACCTCATTTTTAACTTATCATATCTTGATCACCTGATGGCCTCTAGACTTCAATACAAACCTGTAGAAGTTTCAATACACCTGCTCGACCCATCTTGGGTCGCTCACACTCGACCCATGTTATGGGTCGGTCACGCTCGACCCATTTTATGGGTCGGTCATGCTCGATCCATATCATGGGTCGACCATGCTCGACCCATGAGGGATCGACATGTTTACCTTATTTGAGAATTTTTATTTAGGATCTTTATTGATCGTCAAGTCTTCTTGAAACTTTGAACTTGTAATAGCTAAGTACTCGCATGTTTTTGAGCTACTATTTCACTGTCGACTTTCCCTAGGAAGCGCGCACCTGCAATTCATTTTCAAACACGATTACTTTTGTATAAATGGTAACTCAGCAGCAGTCACGCCAACAAACCGAATAAATAGCTATGTCTAGCCAAGTTGATATTTCGTCCCAGGCTTCAGAAAGTACACCGGCTATTGCCCCAAGGCCAGATTCCAATCAAGATTTTCCTCAACCTCGGCCTCTTACTAAGATACCCTCTGGGGGACACCAGACAACACTTGCCTAACATTCATTTCAACATTTGTATACTCAGTTTGGATTCTCAGAAGATGAGGCTAAATTGCCAGGGGAAGATGACCTTGCTGACCTTCCACCCCTGGTTATGTTTCAGTTAATCATCAAAATATATTGAATGGAGTAGTTCCTCCTTTCAATCCCTTTTAGATTCAATCCTTCGACGCTTAGTTATTACCTCATACTAGTTGCATCCGATTGGATTTGCCATTTTGACATAGCTTTGTATACTTTTTACAAGGATCAAACAACGCGCACCTACTTTTCTGGAGATTTGCTCTTTATTCGCTTCTAAGACTAGGAAAGATCGTCCTTCGATTATCTTTTTTGAAGGTATTCGTCATTCCAAAATTATCACTGGCTTGGTAGAAAGTGTCTAAGGGTTCCCAAATCAGTATTTCAACGTCCGGTGCCTTGAAGGCTTTTACGGCCAGTGGATGGAAGGAGGTGAACATATTTTCCTAAAAGCCTTTTTATTTTATTCTTTTTCTGATTCTTGATTCTTAAATCTTTTTATTCATTTTCCAGAACTTCCCTCTATTGAGCAAGATGCTTCTCGTGATCAAACTCTACTTGAAACTTTAAAAGCCATTAACGAGGGTGAGAAAAATAAGAAGTTCCTAATTACAGAAGAGTTTCTTCGTTTGTATAACTTGCTTCATCCTTCACGATCTTTTCCTTCCGTGGGAACTCCTTCAAACTATAAGTTGTTGCCTAAAAAATTGGGTGCTAAGACCTACGGAAAGGCTACGGGATCAAAGGGATATACCGAGGAGGCTATCTTAAGGAAATGTTCAGATCCTGCTAGCAGTCGTAAGACACCCTCAGAGTCCCAAGTGCATTCAGCCGAAGAGGAACATTTTACACATTGTGAAGGCATGGGTGTTATGAAGGAAATTGAACAAACAGAGGATAGCGAGGCCACTCTGGATGATGATCTAAATATTGAAAAAAAGACTGAAGATCCCACCGTTCCAGATACCGGGAGGAGTGTTCCACGAATATGTTAAATAATTTAAGTGATTTAAGTACTGCTAAAGACCTCTCGAGTGATATTATGTCGCAGCTCGTGCCTAATGTCACAAACACAGGAACTGAGCCAGCAACAAATATATACTCTTCCACTGCAGAAAACATTTTCAGATACTGGTTTGCGATTAGCCTCACCACTGAAACTTGGTTTGTTATTAGATATGCATTAACCCATGTAGCACATGCATTTTCAACTTTCATTGCTCTTCGCATGTACTCTTATTCTTTCCTTTGGTTTTCTTCGAACGTGATATTGAAATTCTATTTTTATTACGGGTCCAGAAATGAATTGCCAATTCATGAAAACCTTTAAGGATCGGACAAAGCATGCAAAACGTTTGCAACAACCTCAACAATCTCACCATTCCCAGCATTCACAACATCCTCATCAGCCCCAACAGTCTCATGGTTATATATTGATTGATGAACAGAGGAGGTGGAGGCACGACTACCAAGATCATGAAGATAGGGAAGAGAGCGATCGAGCCATTCGCGGTGATCGTGATAAGTATGATGACCGTTATGAGCAACGTGGACGGGATGAGGAGGAAGGAAGAAGGGACGAGAGAAGCCGGGATGACCAGGACAGGGATGAATCCTAGAAGCGCTCTTGATCATGCAAACTTCATGTCCCTGCAACTCTAACAATGTCTAATTACCTTCCCCTTGCTGCACCATCCGCCACACCCCCTCCTGTTGAGATCTAGGCAATCATAAATAGGCCCCGTTACACCGTTAAACCGGCACCTCCCAAAATTGTTGGATGATTCCTAAAATGGTGTTTCAAAGGAATGTTTTTCGACGTGGATGTTCATCCATCTGACAAGAAAGATATGCCTAAAGAGATTGATGCGGTGAGGGGCCGTATGATGATGCAAATGGATATTGCTAAAAGTCAACTTGAAACACAGTTAGATGCGATTAAGAGTCCTGTTGAAAAATAATTATTTGCATGGTATATAATGGCTGATGATCTCCAAAGACTCAATAGATGCAATCTTGATAAGATAGCTATGCTTGAGAATGACAAGGTCGAATGGGCTAAAGTTCTCGAGTCTCGCGGTACCGAGATTGCATCTCTCAAGAAGAGGAATGCAGAACTTGAAGGGCTTGATACCGAGAACCGCAAGCTTAAGGAAGAACTTGCTGCCGTGAAGCTAAGAGAGAATGAACTGCTACTGTAAGTTAAGAATGCTTAGATCGCTCGCCAAACTGTTGAGACCCAACTAGCTGAAGAAAAGCAAACTTCTGCAAGTTATCACCAAGGGAATATCAATCTCCAAGAAAGTAACATAGCTCAAAATTTGTTCATTTCTATGTTGACGACTAAGGCTAAGATCCTCGAGCAGGACATAAACAAGACTTTGGCTGGTAAAGCATTTGCGAAGAAAGCATTTACTGATGCCCAAGGTGATGCAAATGCCGCCTTATTTAGGTTCTACGTCTTTAGCTGTATGAATTGATGCATCTTAAGCTATCTAGGACCTGATTTTGCGTTGACTTTAGCTCTGGTATGGCAATCGGTACTTGCCCAGGTTGGAGATACTTATTCCAAAGAATACCTTTTTCAGAATATCTTGGACGATGAATCTTGCAAAGCTTTGGTCAAAGGGAAGAAGAAGCTTGTGAAGGCGCGCAGACTACTAGATGATGAGGCTGAATTCTTTGATAAGGAAACCCAGAATGCACCTGCTACCGATGCCCTAACTGATTCTACACATGCCGAACCTTCAGATTCTAAGACTCCAGCTGTACTAGCCACTGATCCTTCTGTTGCTCATAACGAAAAAGGTGAGGCCATTGAAAGGAATGTTGCCGAGGAGCATATCAGAGATGGTGAAGGAGATGACGATAACTTAAATGTGGACGACTATGAAGTTGAGCACAGAAACCTTCGTGCAGTAGGTAAAACTGAGATTCACCAAACCATGTTAGATTCTGTTTAATAACCTAGAATTTCTGAACCAATTTAAATTTTTTATTTTTAATTGATTTAATGGATTTTAAGATTTGAAATGATTTATTTTGAGAATTAACAATTTAAAATTTATTTAAATCGAAGTTAAAACATATTTATTTATATTAATTATAAAACGAGCCTAAATAGCGCGGTAGTTTGAAAATTTGATTTTTAATTTCAAATGAATGTACAAATTTAATATAAATTGGATTTCAATAAAACAAGAAACATTGGAATATTTAGAACTATAATTTTCTAAAGAATATAAGAAATTGAGATTTCACTTTAGAAATTGAAAGTTATGTCTACTTTAAAATTTAAAATAGTTGCTATGGAATTTATATATATTTTAATATAATATATAGCCCTTAAAAATAGCCATTTTGCAAACAACCTCCATTTTCGACGAAACCACTTTTGTTAGATCTGGAATGATAAATTATTGTCAGGTTTAAAATTTCATAATTTCTGGAATTAATATGTGAGCATGGTAAATATAAACGTGTTTTGTAAATTCAGATTAAATTTAATTGACCGATAAAAAGTCGTTTTTCAAACGGTCTCCAAATTTGATGAAATTAACTTCGTTAGGACCGTATCGTCAAAACATAGCTAGATTTATATAGTCGTAATTTTTGGAGCAGTATGTGGCCCCCGTAAATTAAAACGTACGTTGGAATTCAATATTGAACGTTATATTAATTTATATTTTAATTTTGGTAAAAACTGATGTAAACAGTCGAATTGGCTCATGAAAGATATCCCATTGTGTCTGGAATGGGGGTATTTAGTTAGGAACGACAATCGTTGAGTTTGATTTGGAGTTCGTGATGATTTTGACTTTTAAAACGAATTAAATAATAATAATATATATATATATATTAATTTTCGTTAACCCTAATACATTATAAAAAATCACCGCCAGCATCTTCATCGATCGAAATTGCTCCAGGTTTCATCCTCCAAAACATCTCAATCTACGCAATGAAATTTAAATCTTTCTGAAGAAAAATCAGAGTACTTTTAACGCTCTTCCAATGTATACAAATTGGATCGAACATCATGTAGTATTTTGCGTGAATTTCTGTCACGAACTAGCGTCGCTCGCATGGATTTTCCGGTCGCGATGAGGGTTTGGGTGGCGTGCCAATCGAGGCGCAGGGTGGTGGCGCATAGGCTGACGTCGTGGGAGGTTTGGATTTGGGTCCAGTGGCGTGTAGGAGGCACGACGGCACGATGAATGGTTGGAGCATGAGGTTGAAGATGACGGGCTAGGATTAAGGAAGGGTTTAAATGTAATAAGAGAAGTAATTAATTATTTAATTATTCTATTTTTGTAATCAATGTTTAAAAGACAATATTTATTTCATACGAGGTCGGTATGGAACGATTTGAGTTGCGTTGGATTCGCAGCGACGAACTCTACATTTAAGAACTGACCAGAACAGAAATAGAGCAGAATGGATTTTTAGCTAAATTAAATGCGTGTTTAATTTAGTTGAAAAATACAATCCTCAAATAAAGACTGACGGAGTGGAACCCAACGTTAGAATTTTCTCACTAAAATATTTGTACAGTTATTTATTTTATAACTGAAATTATATGCCAGTAATGATTCTTATCTGTTGTACGAGACATTGCTTGAGTTCAACACATGAACTATTCACGACTCATTTGCACAAGAAGCGTTGTTTGAATATATGACGCTCGTATTTCAAACAATGTGGATACACACTTTGTGGTTGTTGAAATGAGATATAAATATCCATTTATAATTTAAACAGTGAAAATTGGTTAAGTAGACCAAATTTGAATTGGTTAAATTTATTAACCAATGATTTATTTAAATAGACTGTTGTTGTTTGAAAACCCCACAAGGGTATTGGGATGATATTTTACATACAGTGATCCCAATATTTAGTTGTATGTCGATCGATTGATTGACAGACTATTGTAAGCATTTATTTATTTTAATGCTTATACAGTTGTAGAATGCACTCTGGATTATGTTTAAATGTTTACTAATTATTTATCATTACTGTTGAATACATGCGATCTATGAAATCCATATAACTGAAACTATATGGTAAATGATTGAGTTGCATTCCGATTCAGAATATGAACAAATATTTTAAAATAATATTTAGTGAAGAATTAAATTATGATTTTGATGTCCAATTTTGGATGGACACAAAAATAATGAATATGAAGCCGAGTTAAGTTGTTAAACGCCATTTTTACTCAAACAGACCTTTCCCTAAAAATGCAAATATTTGAATAAAAGAATATTCTGAATTGGAATGAGGCATATGATGTGTTTTTACAACACTTGATTATTGATTATATAATATGCGAGTGATTCGGAAAGGCCGGGTTTAACCCATTCTGAATAACTAATATGACGATTAAAAGTCGACAATGAAGACGTTGGTTGAAGACCGGAGATCTTCACATCGTTTGGATGATTACTGTTGTCTTGATTGGGCTGTACACCCAAGAGAAGGTAATAAGTGGTGATCTTCCAAACGTACTTGGAGAACGACCGGATATACGAGGACCTCTCTCTTGTATTGGACATATGGGACGAGGAATAAGGTGCCTCCAGTTTCGTTCAGACCCAAAACGGATTTGTAAATGGATGTGTTTCTGACTTTGGGTTTCATTATGCGTTGATTGATTTCTATTAAATATATATTTGTTTAGTGGTGTAGAATTTATTCTCTTGCTTAACACCCTTCTCTAAGACGTACGATCTTAGAGATTATATATTGATAGACATCAGTTGTATGGCATGAATTATCATAGTGTCATGCTGAGATGCAAATGATCAAGGCTTTTATTGAAAAGCAGAGTCTTGTGGTTGATGATCAAAGCATGGCTTTAAATAGGATAGCTTTGTGTATAGTGTTAATTCGCGAGCCTCGTACCCAGTATGAGTCAAAAACAGGATAGCGACTGCAGAGAGTGCACGATGTTTCTTTCTAACTAGAAGTGGTGTCATGGTATGGAGCCCAGACATTTTTACTTATGTGGATGATGGAATGAGGCGCCATGGATATTGAGTCCCTAGTGGCTCAGGGATAGGTCCGATAAGACCACAAAACGTATTTTTAGGAATAACTAATCCACTAAAGTAAGTATGGACCAGCCCTGAAGATCCAACGGTTCACTACGGGGGATCCTAAGGCATTTGCTAGAGTGTCTCGAATTGGGAGGAGCCATCCCTTGCCTCGACTCATAGATGGAATCCAATTTCCAATACGCGACTTTTCGGTTTTAGTTATAAACCTATATGGAGACATAGTAAGATGGAGGTAATATGTCGTCTATGATTGATACATTTATATTTGAAGTTGATTTCTTCACTTATAGTAATATTAAAAGATAAATTTCGCGTACCAAGAATATTTAGCCATTATAAGGTAAAACTCTATCCTCCGGCTTGCGTTGCATTGTGCGATTGATCGTCGCTAGTCTATGAATTAGAAAAGCACGATATTTAAATTAAATTCTGCAAGCATACAGGTATGTAGCATACAGGTCGAACATAGGGAGGTGTAATTAAAAATTAATATTTATTTATTCTTAGGCGAGTTAGACAGAATTTGGAGTTGTTTTTAATGTTGTTGAAATTACTTTGAATCTGAATCTGAATCTAATCAGTATCAAATTCAACAGTTGAAAAGAAAAGAACAATTACTAGAAAAAGTGAATAACAACTAGAACAATAACAGAAGTTAAAAGTAGGATTCCTGTTGAAACTAATCAAACAGTGAATCGCTAACAAGCAGTAATAAAAGAAAATAACAATATGTGTTCTACCCAAACCTAATTAGGTAGGTAACACAAACTGTTTTGAAATTAAAATAACAATAAAACTAGAAAAGAAAAGACTTTTATTAGAACTAAAAGAGAGTACAGAAGAATGGATTCTTACAATGGTTACAACGTATATTTATAGAGGAGATAGGAAAAATCCTAATTAAGTCTATGAATAAATGGGTCTCTTTTCCCAAGAAGTAATATCATATCTCTTGCCTTCCTTGACTGGGCTTGTTTGGAAATAATTCTTTTAGAAATATTTTATGCATATCTTGGTGAATATCTTCCAAATCCTCCGTATGGCTAGTTGCTTGGTAATTAGATTGCATGCGATTAATTATTCCAAACAAGGATGCTCATCAAACTCCAAAGGCAACAAAGGATGAAATCTTCAAAATTGATCTTTTCTTGGCAATAAATCAATCAGAAATTCTTTTTATTGGAAATTGAAAAATGAATGTTCTGAATTGATTTCCATGACTACTCCTGAAATGTCTATTAGTGAATATCATACATACACATGAATATGTATATATATAATATAACACTAATTAATATATCCTTCATAACAAAGGGGCAGTGTGAACGCGTTCCGTTCTTTGGCAAAAAGTGAGCTCGACTGGGTTCGAACTCAGGTCTCTTAGTACAAATTTCCATGCAATTACCGGTGAGCTACAACGTCTTTTGTAATTGAGATGGCTTTAATACGGGGAAGTATCTTTTTATCTGTAGTTGGCCTTTAAATTGAAACGAAGGAGGCATTTCTTGACATCCTGTAAAAACACACAAAAGTAACCAAAGTATCATTTATTTATTTACAAAAGATAAAAATTAAGAGCATAAAATAAACACATTTCTATGTTAATCAAATGCCCCCACACTTATATTTTACTCGTCCTCGAGTAAAAAGAAATTGATAAACTAACTAGATAGGTCGCACTTTCGTAGGAAACACGGTTGCATTGAGCGTATGCAACAAGCCGTTAAACCTCTAGGTGTCCCTAGTAGGACGAATGGTGTCTCGTGAGGGTTTTCAGCGGATACTACCCACAAAATCCAAATGCAGTATGCTATGATTCTAATGAAACTACATGAATGCACTGGACATATGCAAAATAAAAGCAAAAATGAAAACAAGACTTGTTTCAGGAAAGTGGTACAACAAATTAAATTAACAATTTCTAGTCAGTTGATTGTACTTTATATACCTCAACTTGTCACAAATTTTCAATATAAATCAAGTTTTCAAATGTTAAATTCCAGTTTGGCCAGTTGGTTCAGTCAATAACAAAGTGCAGCCATGAAATAGATTCTTAGTTTACTTGGCAGAGTTTGCAAAGTGGTATTCTAATTTTTCTCTTGTATGGCTAGTCAAATCAATAAGGTCAAGAAGTGTTTGGGCATCATCGCTTATTTTTTATTCTATAAAATTTTAAAATTTATGATGAAGTACATACACCTAACTTAGAAGACCAAGGTTTACCACCCATGCACTGCCTCGCGGACTAACGGAGAGTGGGTAAAGAGCTTGGCGGACTGTGCAGGCCGACTTTGACTTTGTCAACAACATGTCGGTAATCCTTAGGTGTCCAATCTCATAAAATGAGACCAAGATATTCCAACGCTGACTTTGTCAACAACATGTCGGATAGAGCTTGGCGGGTTTGCACACCAACGCTTGATATACAAGCAATGTTGGATACCCTTGGATTACCGTTATTATTATTGAAAATATAAGCACAAAAAGAGAGTTACGCGAATTCAACTTAACACAACTTAGTTTTAAAGGTTTGAAAAGCCATTATAAGTATTTTAAGTCCTCCACTTATTTAAACAAAGTCTACAATATAGAATAGATTTCATGGCCATCACCTAAGAATCTCCCTATGTACCAGTTACACTATTATCCCTCAAAATTACACTTTTCATTATATTTCAAATTCGAACTTAGCTGAGAGAGAAAAATACTATCAACTGGCTAAACATTGTAAACTTATTTTGTTGTATCAATTGAAAATGAGTCGTATTTTCCAAAAAAAAATTTGGTATGTTACTACGATATAAAATGTGTGATGGTCCTACATGAAGAGAAAGAAAGAAAAATTAAAGAAGAATCAAAAGAATGCAATGCAGACTCCCCCCACACTTGATTGAGACAGTGTCCCAAATATCTAAGGCAGAAATAAAATAAAAAATGAAAAAGAAAAATAACAGAAAAAGAACGTGTACCACCTGATTTCATGTTGGATGATCAGGCTCATGTAGATCGATTGGGTCATCTTCGTCATATTGCTCGAATTCCAAAAATGGTTTCAGTCGTTGACCGTTTACTTGAAGACTTTTCCATCCCTAGGATTTTCAATTTCAACCGCTCCATGAGGATATACTGTTTTCACGACATAAGGTCCAGTCCATCGAGATCTGAGTTTTCCTGGAAACAAGTGAAGTCTACAGTCGTATAAAAGAACTTTTGGACCTACGTTGAATTCCTTACGGAGTATGTTTTTGTCGTATTGGGCTTTGGTTCTTTCTTTGTAAATTTTTGCATTTTCATACGCCTCATTTCTTAATTCCTCTAATTCAGAAATTTGTAACTTCCTGTGTGAGCCGGCTTTCTCTAAGTCAAAATTCAAAAATTTTATGGCCCAAAGGTCACGATGCTCCAATTCAAGAGGTAAGTGACAGGCCTTTCCAAAGACTAATCGATATGGTGACATCCCTAGATTGGTTTTATAAGCAGTGCGAAAAGCCCAAAGTGCATCAATCAGTTTTACGGACCAATCTTTTCTATTGGAATTCACGGTTTTCTCAAGAATTTGTTTGATTTGTCTATTGGAAACTTCTACTTGTCCACTAGTTTGTGGATGGTAAGGGGTCGACAACTTGTGTGTGATTGAGTATTTCTTGAGCAAGGACTCAAAAGCCCGATTACAGAAGTGAGTGCCATTATAGCTAATGATAGCTCGAGGTGTGCCAAAGCACGAAAAGATGTTTTCTTTGAGGAATTTGACAACAACCTTGTTGTCGTTGGTTTTGGTCGGAATGGCTTCAACCCATTTTGAGACATAATCTACCGCAAGCAAGATGTAAAGATTCCCAAATGAATTAGGGAATGGTCCCATGAAATCGATGCCCCAAACATCGAATAACTCAATCACTAAAATGGGGTTGAGAGGCATCATGTTTCGCTTAGAGATTCGACCCGTTCTTTGACATCGCTCACATTTAGAGCAAAATTCGAAAGCGTCACAGAAGAGTGTGGGCCAATAAAAACCGCTTTGCAATACTTTTGCAGCAGTTTTTCTTGCTCCAAAGTGACCACCACAAGCATAGTCATGTGAGAAGGAGAGAATACTTTGGTGTTCATGATCGGACACACACCTTCAAATGATTTGGTCTGGACAGTATTTGAAAAGATATGGATCGTCCCAATAGAAGTTTCGAACTTTCGAGAGAAATTTTTGTTTATCTTGTTTCGACCATTCAGCGGGTGTTTGTTATGTGACAAGATAATTCACAATGTCTGCATACCAAGGGGTGTTAGAGATGGAAAGAATTTGTTCGTCAGGAAAATAATCATCGATTTGGGTGTCATCAACATTTTCGTGCACCATTCGAGAGAGATGATCAACTACAACATTTTCGAAACCCTTTTTATCTCGTATTTCTATATCGAATTCTTGAAGAAGAAGGATCCAACGAATCAAGCGAGCCTTGGCATCCTTTCTAGAAAGCAAATATCGTAGGGCATCATGATCAGTTTAAACTATGACTTTGGATCCTATGAGATATGATCTGAATTTCTCAAGAGTGAAGACAACTGCCAAAAATTCCTTTTCAGTAGTTGAGTAATTCAATTGGGCCTCGTTTAAGGTTTTGCTAGCGTAATAAATGACTCGAGGGAGTTTATTGATACACTGACCTAAGATGGCTCCAATTGCAAAGTCAGAAGCGTCGCACATAAGTTCGAAGGGCTGAGTCCAATCAGGAGGTTGAATGATGGGAGCTGTGGTCAAGATTGACTTAAGAGTTTCAAAAGATGTTTTGCAGTCATTAGAGAATTCGAACTTAACGTCTTTGGCAAGTAAATTTGAGAGAGGTTTTGAAATTTTCGAGAAGTCCTTAATGAATCTTCTATAGAATCCTGCATGGCCAAGAAATGAACGAACATCTTTAACAGACTTAGGAGGAGGTAAATTAGCGATCAAATTGATTTTAGATTTATCGACCTCAAGGCCATCTTTGGAGACAACATGACCTAGAACTATCCCCCTTTTTACCATGAAGTGGCATTTTTCCCAATTAAGCACGAGTGATTTTTCCTTACAACGTTTTAGGACAAATTCTAAATGAGTGAGGCATTGGGAAAAAGATGATCCATAGATTGAAAAATCATCCATGAATATTTCCAAGAATTCGTCCACCATATCAGAGAAGATACCCATCATACACCTTTGGTAAGTCGTGGGGGCATTACAAAGACCAAAAGGCATGCGACGATAAGCAAAGGTTCCAAAGGGACAAGTAAAGGTGGTCTTATGTTGATCCTCTAAAGCAGCAGGGATTTGGTTATAGCCAGAGTATCCATCGAGAAAACAATAGTACTCATGACCCGCTAAGTGTTCGAGCATTTGGTCAATAAAAGGTAAGGGAAAATGGTCCTTTCGTGTGGCTGAGTTGAGCTTTCGATAGTTGATACACACACGCCATTTTGTTTTGATTTTTTTTGGGACAAGCTCATTATTTTCATTTTTGATCACTGTGACTCCCGATTTCTTTGGTACGACTTGTACCGGACTCACCCAGGTACTATCAGAGATGGGATAGATGATGTTATTGTCTAGACATTTGATTATCTCCTCCTTGACCACTTCTCTCATGTTTGGGTTTAATCGCCTTTGAGCCTCACGGATGGGTTTAGCCTCATCAACTAAGTGTATGCGATGTTCCACAATTGACGGGCTAATTCCTTTTATATCGCTCAGTTCCCACCCCAAGGCTTCTTTATTTTCCCGCAAAATTTCTAAGAGTTTTTCTTCTTGGTCCTTGGTAAGATCAGAGGCCAAGATTACAGGAAGAGTTTCCGAGGAGTCTAAGTATGTGTACTTAAGGTCTTGTGGCAAGGGTTTGAGATCTAACTTAGGATGTTCTTGAGTGTTAACATTGGTTAACATTCCTTGGTTAGATTCAGAAGACGAAGGATTTAAGTCAAGAAATTCATTCAGTTCAGAAATGTATTCAAGTTCGTCGAAATCGGAGTCGAAATGTTCCAGACACATTTTCAAGGCTTCAGAAGTGTCTTTAGAGGTTTCGTCAACTATGGTTTGAACCTTGTCGATTTCATCGGTCTCAGAATCCCTAGGTTGTTTGTTGAGATTGAAGATGTTTAGCTCAATGGTTAGGTGCCCGAAGGAAAGTCGAAGTTGACCATTCCTACAATTAATGACAGCATTTGAGGTTGCTAAGAAGGGCCGCCCTAAAATCAATGGTATTTGAACTTTGGGATTTGAGACAGGCTCTGTGTCTAAAACTATGAAATCGACAGGGAAGTAAAACTGTTCGATCTGTATCAAGACGTCT
This sequence comes from Allium sativum, assembly GCA_030737875.1. NCBI lineage: Eukaryota > Viridiplantae > Streptophyta > Magnoliopsida > Asparagales > Amaryllidaceae > Allium > Allium sativum. Next base: position 553,905,734 of record CM060923.1, on the reverse strand, counting down.
TCGATAATTCCCAATGGCTTTTTGACAGATCGATCTGCTAACTGAAGAGTGATGTTTGTTGGTTTAATTTCCCCTAACCCAAGTTGACAATAAACAGTATAAGGAAGAAGATTGACACTGGCACCAAGGTCGAGTAGGGCACGAGAGATATGGGTGTTTCCTATTTTGCAATCAATCGTAGGGCAGCCAGGGTCTTTGTACTTGACTGGGGTAAGATTCAAAAGAGCAGAGCTTGTATTCGCAGTTAGAAAGGCGGTTTTTGGAACATTCGTTGCACGTTTTTGTGTGCACAATTCCTTAAGACATTTGTCATATTGAGGAATTTGTTCGATTGTGTCTAAAAGGGGAATGTTCACACGGACTTGTTTGAAAATTTCCAAAATTTTATCAAAATTTGCCGCTTTCTTCTTATTATTGAGCCTATGGGGAAATGGAGCTATTGGTTTTTCGACTCTGTGATGAGTTTCATCATTCGAGGAAGAAGGTTTATCCAAGGAAATAGAAGGTGGTAAGGTCGTAGAAGATGGAATGTTGGTGTTGCCAACATTAATTTTCGAAGGTGGGTCGGGTTTGCCGACACTGGAAGAACTGTTGGGATTGCCAACATTTGAGGAAAATGGAGGTTTAGAAGAATTGGCATTCAAAGTCAACGGGTGATCATCAAGATTAGGGATTGGGGTCGAGTTAGAAGGTTCGTCAGGGTCGCCCACGTTATTATCAATCCTCTTTCCAGATCGAAGGGTTGTAACAGCATTGACTGGATTATGGTTTTCGTCCTCACAAAAATTTACAGCACGAGAGTTATATTTTGGATTCACCTTAGGTTTACTAGGCAACTTTCCTTTCTCGTTATTTTTCGCTAGTTCCTTTATCATATTCATCATTTGTTCCATTTGTTTTTCTAAACGCACAATTTCTGGTGACGATTGAGGAGATTGAGAGGATTGGTTTGATGGTTGAAAATTGGGGTGCCTGTAAGGTTGCTTGGATTGAGAGGTTGTTTGAGAGGTTTGAGAAATTGGAGGTGGAGCTTGGTAATTTGGGTTAGGAATAAAGGGTTGCACGTGAGATGGGTTAGCCGAATTATTAGGGTTTGACCAAGAAAAATTTGGGTGGTTCCTCCAACCAGGATTGTATGTGGATGAGTAAGGATTATTTTGAGCTATAGCATTGGCTTGGTCCTGAGAGTAGTAGTGGGGTAGCCCTTCTCCGGCTTGAGGAGTTTGATTTCCTAAGGGAATTTGACTTGGGTCCACGACATGCACACCTCTAGTAGAAGTACGAAAGGGAACACGAATTGATTCCCATTGCATGTCCTTTTCAGAATAATCTTCTATGAACCGCCAAGCTTCATCGGCCGTTTTAGACATAAAGTCTCCTCCACATATTGATTCTAGTTGAGTTCTAGTCTGATAGTTTAACATTTCATATGCAACTTGACATAAGTGATCTTTTAGAATTCCATGATGAGGGCAACTATATAATAGCTGGTTGAATCTCTCAAAGTATTTTGAAAAAGTTTCCCCCTCATTTTGACAAAATTGATTTATCTCGGTTCGGATTTTTAGAGTTTTATGGAAAGGGAAAAACTTTTTCAAGAATGCAGTGACAAATTCATCCCAACTTCTTATGGAATGTCGTGGAAGAGAATTTAGCCACCTTTTAGCGCTTTCAAGTAGTGCAAATGGAATTAGCCTTAGCTTGATCGATTCATTAGATAGTTGTTGCATTTTTGTTGTGGAAGCATACAATTCAAATTCACTCAGAAATTCATAACCATTTTCAGACCCAGTAAATTTTGGTACCCCTTGGATAAAAGAATGTTTTAGCTAAAAATTGTTTCCTTCGGCTGGTGGGAACACAATGACAGATGGTTGAACGGTCCTAGTTGGATAACATCGATCACGAAGAGACAAGGGTCTATCCATTTGGATATTGGGATTTTGAAAATTTTGATTTATTTGATTTTGATCTCCAAAGTTTTGAAAGTTTTGATTCACTCGATTTTGATCCAATTCAGTTGGAAAATTTTGGTTGATTCGAGAACCTCTAGGAGAATTTTGTTGGCTAACACTTTTTTCACTCATTGTTGTTAAATGCAAGCACAGAAATCTGCTATAATGAAATTTTCTGTCCTTATAGGCTGCTAACCCAAAATTATAAAGTGACGCGTTTGATTACTTAGATCAAAAGATTTCTCAGCCAGTTAATGGACAGGAGTTATCGGTGCACCAGGAATCACCCTAGTAATGCAGCCGAAGGTTTAAGTACTATAACACCCCGTAATTTTATAACATTAAAATTCACAAATTAAAGTATACTTAATTTTTAGAAAAGAATTAAGTGAAATGGGTTGCGCAGAGAAATATATATATATATATATATTGATATATATATAAATTAAATAAATTAAATAAATAAATATGCGAAAAAAGTTCAAACCAGCGAATTGGGAGGGGGAATAACCGAACCGGCCCATTTTTGAGGTCGACCCAAGCCCTGCTGGGTCGACTAGGGGTTAATCCAGGGTGTTTGGCTGTCAACCCGTGGGCCGATTCGCTCAAATGCAGATTTTGCATTTGATTGGTTCTCATGGTTCAGGGTTAATCTAACGGTCCTAAATAACATCCTACACCTATAAATACATCCTAATGCTAACCCTAAAGCTAATTAAAATAGAATAGTTACCGTCATACCATCGCCATGTAAATCAATGGAGCCGCCGCCAACTAAGAAAGAAGAAAAGCAAATTCAATTCTAATTCTCTCAATCCTAAAGCAAAGCAAAACTCTCTCTTTTCTTCTCAAAATTGTGAGTATGATGATCTTAACAAGATTATTATCATTTTAATTAGGTTGAGTTATGAATGGATTATGAGTAGATGATGTGAATTATCATATATGTTGTTGTAAACCCCTTTTTCTATCATGTATATTGTAAATCCAATGCTATGTGATGATGATATCTTATATGTTGTAAATCATGCTATGATGATGTTATGTATGTTGAAAGTTTCTATGCTAAGTTGTGATGAATCATACATGTTAAAAAGGCCATGATGTTACCATCTATGCTAGTTAGTTCATATTAATTAAATCATCATGTTTGGGTTATGTTGATCTATATGACAAGTCACATATGCAAGTTAGATTGATTAGAAAAGTTATGAACTTGTACCAAGACATCTATTATGACATCTTGAATTATGCTATGACATATGTGATATCCTATGCTAGTTCACACCATCATTATGTTGCCTAAAAACCCCATATGCAAGTTTATGTATAGATTTGGGCTATGATCATATCATATAAATTGAGACATTTAACAAGTTGACACCTTTTGATCCTTAACATTTGTAGTTTATGCAAGTTTCACCCATATTATGATTAGATTTATTTTAATTGTCTATATGTTGTGATAATTTATCTTTGTGCTAGGTGTTAGACTATACAAATCTAGCCTATATTATGCGTTGAATAAGCGAACGTATAAACGTGGGGTAGGGGTAATATTAAGGATTTAATATTAAAAAATTGGGGTGCAATTGATATGATTTTGCATGCCATAAGTGGATGGCCATAATTGAGTCAATTATGGACATCATTAAAAGTTGACTTAATTAATAATTTGAATAGGGAATTAATAAAACTGGGGTAAAAGATTTTAAGTGTTAATCAATGCTTAGGACACGAGGTTGGACTCGTTTGTGACGTAAACCTGCCCGAACCCGCCCGGCAAATCCAGTGGTCACAAATGTCAGCCCAATGTGAGAGGTCCTAGGCCTAAACTATAGCATAACGGTTGTAAAGACACGAGGTTAGACTCTTTTATGGTGTAAGACTGCCCGGACCCGCCTGGCAAATCCAGCTGCCATAAAAGCTTGGACCGTTAAAGTAAAGTCCATCTTGTTATCTTTTTAATGGCTATTTATGTAATGGGATTATGTATTTTGTTTTTATGAAGATGGATATTGTACTTGGTTATGATCTATGGTTTTATGATGTAACAAACATGTTTAATTTCCGCTGCAATAAAATGAAGTTTTAGATTTCCAAGTACTATTTATTATCTGTCTTGTTGTAATTTTTCTGTTCTATATTCACTTATAACCTCCATGGAAGTTAATGCATTTCCTTTGTGAGTGACATTAATGGACGTGGGGTGTTACACGTGGTATCAGAGCTTAAGGTTACCAGAACAGATAAAAATACTTTAGAAAAATAGTTATTTTTGGAAAGAAATGTTTTCAAAAACATATTTTAATGAGAAATTTAAAGAGGAAGTTTTTATGAAAAACATAATCCCCAAATAGCCATATATCTTTATCTTTCGAATTCACCATTTTGAATCCTTCCTTTTCCGTTTCAGCATGGCTGAAGATCTTAATCTACCCGACGGTGTAACGATACCAGGATGGTATAGGAGGTTATTAGAGGCTAGGGCCGCTGCAGGTCCAGCCAATGTTCCTCCACCACCAGTTGCACCCATTCCTCCTCCTCCTCCTCGCGTAGATACTTTTGCAAAAGACATGTAAGGAATGCAAAGCTAAACCCTTTCAAGGGTCAGAATCATTTGTGGAAGCTAGAGATTGGCTTAAGGAGGTGGAAGAATTGCTAGAAATCTTTGAAGTGTAAGAAGGGAGGAGAGTTAGATTAGCAGCTTGGTTGGTGAAGGGAGAGGCCTTGTTTTGGTGGGAGGTCACTAATGGGGAGCGTCCTGTTGACTCTTGGGCGGATTTTAGACGTAGGTTCGAGGCGAAGTTTCTCTCTAGGGCGGAAGAAAATCTATATATGGAAAGGTTCTTGACATTGAAGCAAGGAAGTTCGTCAGTGAAAGAATATGTCAACAAATTTAATCAGCTGGCAAGGTTTGGTTTGGACTTAGTAAACACGCCGGAGAAAAATGCTCTGAGGTTCGTTAATGGCTTGAATGAACCATTGCAAGGGTTGGCCATGACCCACATCCCTATGGGGGCCACCTTTGAGAAGCTAGTAGAAATGGCACTCATGCACGAGGAGAAAGGCACTAAAGCTGATAAGGCACCCGAGAAGAAAGGGGATCAAAATAAGGGTGGCAAAGGCAACAATGATAAGGGGAAGAAGAAATGTTTTAACTGTGGGACCCCAGGCCATCTCAGCAAGGATTGCCGAAAGAAAAAGAAGACTGGTTGTTTTCACTGCGGTGAAGCAGGACATCTAGTGAAGGACTGCCCGAAGAAGGGGCAGAGGACAGGGGCTACCTCAGGAGGACAGGTGCAGGCTCTTATGGCACCAGGGCAGGCAAGGGGACAAGTTCAGGCTCTCACGGTCCCACCGCTGCAAGAACGAGGTAGAACCATTTCTGTTGAAAGCTTAGTTTTTCTGTTTGATCATCCTGTCCGTACCTTATTCGATTCGGGCGCATCACATTCGTTTATCTCTACATCATTAGTTGAAACACTGCACCTAGATACTAGTATTGTTACTGATCCCTTAGTAGTCTCAAATCCTATTGGTGGTTCGGCTCATCTTTCTATGATTTGTCGTGATTTGAGAGTGTTTATCTTGGGCGTTGAGTTTGAATGCAATGCCTTTTTCCTTAGTTTCATGGGCTGTAGTTTGATTCTAGGGGTGGATTGGCTAGCCAAGCGGGGTGCCATCCTAGAACGTGAAAGGAGGGTAGTTAGACTATTGATTCGTTGTAGAAAAACCCTCATATTTCTTACGACCCTAGGGGTTCAGTGATGCTTGACTGCCTAGAATCTTCTGACGCATCTAACGATGATTAGGAACCTGTTTGTGTGGTCCATGAGTATGGAGACGTCGTTGATAAAGCGCGGGGTTCACCCATAGGCGCGGAATAAGTTTTCGTATGTGATTAATAGATTAAGCAAAGACCGTTATGTAATCAGCGGTAGTTTTGGAGCAAGACTGGCAAGGACGGCCAGAGTCGGTCAAGTGCTCAATTGATTGACCATTTTACTAGTATCATCTCACGTAGGTCGTCTGAATTCGAAGGAGGTATCCCGTGGGTGTTTGTCTGATATTGGTTTAGGCCTTTGGCGCTTGCACTTGGGGGATGTCGAATTCAACTAGGATGGTCTGCGTGAGAGATGGATAGTTGTGACGATTTTACATGGGATAATATCCTGGTTTTCTCTAGAAGCAGAGAAAAGCATGCCCTATGTCTTAGGGAAAGCTTAGGGACTCTACAAGTGCACTAGCTTAAAGCTAAGTTCTCCAAGATACCATTTTTGGAGGAAGGAGGTGAGGAATTTAGGGCATGTGGTCTCTAGGGAAGGGAGATATGTTAAGGTGGATGGAGTTCTTAGCATCCTACGACTTCGAGATAGCATATACCCCTGGCAAGGGTAACGTGGTGGCGGATGCCTTAAGCAGAAAAAGGTTATCCTTAAGTCCTTTGTTTGTTGAGCGGCGAAGCTTAGAATTCATTTCGATGTTTGACTTTAGACCTTCCATTAACTTCGTACCCGGTTTGCTAGCATCCTTGGAGGTTAGACCTACGCTTTTGGGATGGATTGGCGAGGCACAGCGAGACGACCCACAGTTAGTTGAGTTTGTAGAAAAGCTCAAAGGAGGGGAGTCATCAAGCTATCTTCGTAGGTATACCCTAGATGATAAGGGTTGGTTATGTAGGGACGGTAGACTTTGTGTACCAAAAGACAATGACCTAAGGAAGACTATTCTTGATGATGCACATCGTTCGAAGATGACCATTCATCCCGGCGGGGACAAGATGTACAAAGACATGAGACGAGTTTACTTTTGGGCCGGTATGAAGAGGGACGTAGCTGAGTATGTCGCTAGATGCTTGGTGTGCCAACAGGTAAAAGCGGAGCAAAAGAAACCCGGTGGGTTACTCCACCCATTGGAGGTTCCACTATGGAAGTGGGAAAGAGTCTCGATGGACTTTATTGATGGATTACCGAGATCGAGAAAGGGTAATACGGGGATTTGGGTTATAGTAGATAGACTTACTAAGAGCGCCCATTTCATTCCCGTAAAGAGTAAAAGGACTGCTCCATGGTTAGCTTCTGTATACGTCCGAGAAATAGTTCGCTTGCACGGTGTTCCTTCTAGCATAGTGAGCGACCGCGATCCTATTTTCACTAGCGAATTTTGGAGAAGCTTACAAGAGGCTGTAGGGACTCAGTTATGTTTGAGCACTGCATATCATCCTCAGACGGACAGCCAGACCGAGAGGGTGAATCACATTCTAGAGGATATTTTGAGGCTATGTATCCTAGACTTTGGGGGTACATGGGAAGAGCATCTTCCACTGGTGCAGTTCGCATATAATAATAGCTTTCAGTCTAGCACTGGTATGGCACCATTCGAAGCTCTTTATGGATGGCCGTGTCGTTCGCCTACATGTTGGTGGGAATCTACCGATAAGATCTTACTTGGGCCCGATATGATTAGAGAGACTTCGGAGAAGACCGACTTGATTCGGAGAAGGATGAAAGCAGCGCAAGATAGGCAGAAATCATATGCGGATAAGAGAAGGACGGATCTTGAATTTGAGGTTGGGGACATGGTCTTTGTCAAAGTGTCTCCATTATGAAACATTGTTCGCTTTGGTTCCGTGGGGAAATTAGCACCAAGGTTCGTAGGACCGTTTCCTATTAAGGAGAAGATTGGGAAAATGGCGTATAGAGTGGAGTTGCCCGAGAGGCTTAGTGGTGTACACGACGTATTCCATGTATCACATTTGAGGAAGTGCTTGCACGAGGCCGCGGAAGTGGTAGAGCCAAGCTTGCTTAGAGGAGTGGAGATCGAGCGTGACACGACGATTCGACGAGCTCCTATGCGCATTTTTGGGTCAGAGATTAAGAAGCTGAGAAATCGAGAGGTTAGACTGGTCAAAGTACAATGGGGAGATGATGAGAGCAACGCTACTTGGGAGACAGAAGAGAAGATGCGTTCTTGATACCCTTTCCTTTTCGAGGGCATGTCCTTTAATTTCTCCTTTATCGCTTATCTTGTACTCATCTTACCTTTAGAGTATCCTCTCGTTAGTATTCTTGACCTTTAGATAGGATAATCCTATAGTTGAAACATGTGTTTGAGACATGTTATGTATGATGGATGCAAAGTGGATGCAAGTGTTTGCTAGTGGTTGCTCGTGGACGCATATACACACACTATTATGCACTAGATCGGCTCAGTCACTTCATACTGCATATCGCATATAAATGGTCGTATTTAGTAAAATGGATGTATAATGATTGGGCTATTATATGGATACCGCATTTTGGTGAATGGTTGTGCATGCATATAGAAATAATATGTATCGATAGGGAACTTTTTCATACATAATGGATGCATGGCACTATCATGATTTGCATTAAGGAGGTCAACTAGATCAGTGGACCGCCTGATTTTGCATTAGATATGGACATATACACACACTGTGCATTTAAACATGAAAGCATTAGAAGTCTATAAGGACAATGGATGCCTGTGTTTGATGGTTGAGTAGATGGTTGTTTGGATGTTAGGATATACATTCTTCTTAACTTGAAGATTTCGGGGACGAAATCCTTTAAGGAGGGGAGAATGTAACATCCCATAATTTTATAACATTAAAATTCACAAATTAAAGTATACTTAATTTTTAGAAAAGAATTAAGTGAAATGGGTTGCGCAGAGAAATATATATATATATATATATATTAAAAAAAAATGCGAAAAAAGTTCAAAACAGCGAATTGGGAGGGGGAATAACCGAACCGGCCCATTTTTGAGGTCGACCCAAGCTCTGCTGGGTCGACTAGGGGTTAATCCAGGGTGTTTGGCTGTCACACCGTAGGCCGATTCGCTCAAATGCAGATTTTGCATTTGATTGGTTCTCATGGTTCAGGGTTAATCTAACGGTCCTAAATAACTTCCTGCACCTATAAATACATCCTAATGCTAACCCTAAAGCTAATTAAAATAGAATAGTTACCGTTATACCATCGCCATGGAAATCAATGGAGCCGCCGCCAACTAAGAAAGAAGAAAAGCAAATTCAATTCTAATTCTCTCAACCCTAAAGCAAAACTCTCTCTTTTCTTCTCAAAATTGTGAGTATGATGATCTTAACAAGATTATTATCATTTTAATTAGGTTGAGTTATGAATGGATTATGAGTAGATGATGTGAATTATCATATATGTTGTTGTAAACCCCTTTTGCTATCATGTATATTGTAAATCCAATGTTATGTGATGATGATATCTTAAATGTTGTAAATCATGCTTTGATGATGTTATGTATGTTGAAAGTTTCTATGCTATGTTGTGATGAATCATACATGTTAAAAAGTCCATGATGTTACCATCTATGCTAGTTAGTTCATATTAATTAAATCATCATGTTTCAGTTATGTTGATCTGTATGACAAGTCACATATGCAAGTTAGGTTGATTAGAAAAATTATGAACATATACCAAGACATCTATTATGACATCTAGAATTATGCTATGACATATGTGATATCCTATGCTAGTTCACACCATCATTATGTTGCCTAAAAACCCCATATGCAAGTTTATGTATAGATTTGGGCTATGATCATATCATATAAATTGAGACATTTAACAAGTTGACACCTTTTGATCCTTAACATGTGTAGTTTATGCAAGTTTCACCCCTATTATGATTAGATTTGTTTTAATTGTCTATATGTTGTGATAATTTATCTTTGTGCTAGGTGTTAGACTATACAAGTCTAGCCTATATTATGCGTTGAATAAGCGAACGTATAAACGTGGGGTAGGGGTAATATTAAGGATTTAATATTAAAAAGTTGGGGTGCAATTGATATGATTTTGCATGCCATAAGTGGATGGCCATAATTGAGTCAATTATGGACATCATTAAAAGTTGACTTAATTAATAATTTGAATAGGGAATTATTAAAACTGGGGTAAAAGATTTTAAGTGTTAATCAATGCTTAGGACACGAGGTTGGACTCGTTTGTGACGTAAACCTGCCCGAACCCGCCCGGCAAATCCAGTGGTCACAAATGTCAGCCCAATGTGAGAGGTCCTAGGCCTAAACTAAAGCATAACGGTTGTAAAGAAACGAGGTTATACTCTTTTATGGTGTAAGACTGCCCGGACCCGCCCGGCAAATCTAGCTGCCATAAATGCCAGTCTAATGTGAGAGGTCTTTATGAGGTTATGGCCTGAATGAATTAAGAATTACTTAACCAGATAAACATGTAAGGCGGGACATGGGGGTTAAGTAGGTGCCTTGGGTGGCATGAGGAATCTAGGAGGGGTGCCCTTAGTGGCATGTGAAATACGATTAGTAAGACTTAACCAAACACACATGTAAATGAACATGACTAAGAGGGTTAAGTGGGATATACTAGTGACAAGCTTAGGTGGGTAGCTTGTGGGGGCCCATTTCGACCAGTATCCCAAACGTATCTTTGTGGGCTCGACCCAAGTCGAGGACGGGACACGCATGCTGGGTTTGACTGTAAGAGGCCAAAACGGGGAGCGGTGGCAACACAAGTCCAACAGGTTTCGTATGCGTGTGTGGACCCTGGCTGGTAGGTAAGACGTTGTTGCATCGTGTAGGTATAAGCCGTGCATTCTCAAGTTGTATCGGGTTTCCACTTTAGGGGAGTGATACACCCCACTGTGGGGCCAGCACGGGTATCTACGAGTAGGGAGCCGATCGAAAGGGGGTAGTGGGGTACACCTAGTGAAGATAGGGGCAGACGGCACCTATGTAGTAAGCTAGGAGTACGTACAGCTATTTATAAAGTTTCTGTGTGAAGCAAGTGGGATCAAACAATAGGGTGACAGGTGTGGTGCAGTGTAGTAATGTGCGGTGCAGTGTAGTAATCATTCGTTAGTAATTAGGTGTGCCTTTACCGTTATCTTTACCGTTATCTTAAACGCTATCTTTATCTTCCTAAGAGTTCATAGACATTTACTTGTCTTCCAGCTTATGCCTTAGTCTAGTTATTTTGATAATAGTATTGTTAGAATTATCATACTCGCCAGACTTTATGTCTGACCCCCTCTATTTCTATCCTTTTTCCCCCTCCAGGTCCTCAGGTTGGGCCCAGCTCTAGTGGAGTTTGATTGAATTGCTTCATTGCTCTATGGAAAGCTTGGACCGTTGAAGTAAAGTCCATCTTGTTATCTTTTTAATGGCTATTTATGTAATGGGATTATGTATTTTGTTTTTATGAAGATGGATATTGTACTTGGTTATGATCTATGGTTTTATGATGTAACAAACACGTTTAATTTCCGCTGTAATAAAATGAAGTTTTAGATTTCCAAGTACTATTTATTATCTATCTTGTTGTAATTTTTCTGTTCTATATTCACTTATAACCTCTACGGAAGTTAATGCATTCCCTTTGTGAGTGACATTAATGGACGTGGGATGTTACAAGTACCTTCAGAGTAACAACCGATATAATATTTACGAATCACCGTAATATTTATAAACGGTTATTTCTCTGCCATAGTCTAGACACCAAGAAATAATTCGTTCCAAATGAATCAACTATCATAATACAATTAAGCCCTAGATGAGCCCGTGACTCCCTTAAGTCCAACGTCTAACCGTTATTATTAGTCAGATTCTGCGATGAAATGAAATTTGTGGGCTAAGGAAAGGGTGATGAAATCTCTCACCTTATGTGAATTCGGGTATTGCCCTTAATAGAATGAATAAAAAGTGCAGAAATAACAACAATCACACAAAATAATTGCAGAAATTAAAAAAATTACATTCAAGCCGCTGCCCTGTAGAATTTTTTTACAACAGTTGTCTATATATATTTTTTTTCTTTGCAGCAGAGCACCTGTAGAGTTCAAAAATTTTACAGTGGTGTACGGCTGTCCGTCTAGAAAATTCGAGTAGTGTTGACAATTCAAACTTCACTTCTTGCAAATCGGTTGACCTCTGAATTGCTTGAATCTGTTTCTTTGCCTTGATCCTCTGAATTTCTTTTTTTTTTTAAAATAAAATTAAATGGGAACCTACTTATTACCAATTGAAAAACAAAACAATACAGTTGGTTGCTAACGAATAGAGAGAAGAGAAGAAATTCTAAACCCAACAAGTTAACAAAGAACTCACAACGAACAAGTCAACCCAACTAAATTAGAGGAAGAACCCACTGTTCAAACAAACACACCACCCGAATTAGTTAATTTCAGAAATTACTTCGAATAGATGAAAGCACCCCTCTATTTTGTCAACAAGTAAAATAATCACACCAATCCAAGATGGCAACCTCTCTTCTAAGAAAAAGGTTCCTCACCAAAATAGATATAACCACAAACCACGTCTTTTCTAAACAATCAAACCAGTAAAAAAAAGAAAGCGGTTAACCCGAATAAAATCAGAACTCACGCCCTTCTGTTTTTGGAAAACAATTCATGCAAATTGAACCCAAAAAAAAAAACTAAATCACTCTTCCTTTTCAAGACACGCTCAGAATAATTACCCCCTCGATATAAGGAAACCTAAGTCCAAAATTTGCCCCTAATTTTTTTTTTAAATTTCTAAATTGGGATTCAAGCTTTTGGGTCCGAATCAGCTGTGAATCGGGTTTCGGTTTGGTGTTCTTTGGATTTTCGTTGTTGAATTGGGAGTCTGTAATTCGGGTCTTGGTTTTGAATTGGGTTTTGGAGGAGGAGGTTGGTCTGGAATTTCTGTTCTATGCTGGAGTTTGGGATTTGTAAAGTGACGATGATGTCTTTGGGTAGAGGTGCGTGAAGATGGATTGTCAGGGGGTTGATGGTTTGAAATTGTTGGAGTTTGCGTTGAAGTCTGTGGTGTGAAGAAGGTGGTTGTGGCGTGCGACGGGTAGAAGGGAAAGGGGGTTCAAGTTGATTTTTGTAAATGCGGTTGCTGTTTTGGGTTTGGTGGAGGAGATATGGTGGCTTACGGCAGTTCGAGGGTGGTTATGTGATTTGGGAATTGCAGTGAGGATGTTTTGACGTCAGATGGTGTTTGCTAAAAAGGAGTTTCGGATTTTTTTTCTTCTTTTTTTGATGTGATGATCGGTTGAAGAGGAGACGACAAGGGACTGTTTTGTTTGTGGATTTCAGACTGTGCCTGGATGGGGTCGGTAGGGACTGTTGAATGGTGGCAGAGGTTGAGTGCTTGGTGGCGACTGGTGTATGTGGGTAGAAGTTGACGTCGGTTGGATCTGGGGTATTCGGTCCTGTGCGATGGTCGCTGTGCTGTGCGAAGATGAGGTTTTCAACTGGGGTGATTAAGTATGGTCCAGCACTGGTTGAAGATTATTGGGAATAGTTTGTTAATGCTCGGTGTAGTGGGATGGGGATGAAGAAGATGAGAGCGGTCAAAGAAAGCAGGCACAGATGGTACAAAAATTTGTAAAACAGAATTGTAAAGATTTTTTTTTTGGAAACTTGTATTAGAAAAAAGAGAGGAAGTTGAAAAATAAAAAGAAAAGGAACTGATTAGGAAAGCGGAAAGAAACAAAAGAAAATTTGGTAAGAATTTTTTTTTAATTAAGAATTGTAGAAGAAAAGAAAGAGGTTGAGAAATAAAAAGGAAAGAGATCAAACAAAAACAAGAACGGATATTTTTTTCTTTTATGAATACGCACAAACAAGGAAAAATAAAACTAACACGAATCAGATATTAAATAAATAATAACATTTAATCGTTACATCCCCGGCAACGGCGCCAAAAACTTGATCGTCGCTAGTCTATGAATTAGAAAAGCGCAATATTTAAATTAAATTCTGCAAGCATACAGGTGTGTAGCATTCAGGTCGAACACAGGGAGGTGTAATTAAAAATTAATATTTATTTATTCTTAGGCGAGTTAGACAGAATTTGGAGTTGTTTTTAATGTTGTTGAAATTACTCTGAATCTGAATCTAATCAGTATCAAATTCAACAGTTGAAAAGAAAAGAACAATTACTAGAAAAAGAGAATAACAACTAGAACAATAACAGAAGTTAAAAGTAGGATTCCTGTTGAAACTAATCAAACAGTGAATCGCTAACAAGCAGTAATAAAAGAAAATAACAATATGTGTTCTACCCAAACCTAATTAGGTAGATAACACAAACTGTTATGAAATTAAAATAACAATAAAACTAGAAAAAAAAAGACTTTTATTAGAACTAAAAGAGAGTACAGAAGAATTGATTCTTACAATGGTTACAATGTATATTTATAGAGGAGATAGGAAAAATCCTAATTAAGTCTATGAATAAATGGGTATCTTTTCCCAAGAAGTAATATCATATCTCTTGCCTTCCTTGACTGGGCTTGTTTGAAAATAATTCTTTTAAGAATATCTGATGCATATCTTGGTGAATATCTTCCAAATCCTCCGTATGGCTAGTTGCTTGGTAATTAGATTGGATGCGATTAATTATTCCAAACAAGGATGCTCATCAAACTCCAAAGGCAACAAAGGAAGAAATCTTCAAAATTGATCTTTTCTTGGCAATAAATCAATCAGAAATTCTTTTTATTGGAAATTGAAAAATGAATGTTCTGAATTGATTTCCATGACTACTCCTGGAATGTCTATTAGTGAATATCATACATACACATGAATATGTACATATATAATATAACACTAATTAATATATCCTTCATAGCAAAGGGGCAGTGTGAACGTGTTCCGTTCTTTGGCAAAAAGTGAGCTCGACGGGGATCGAACTCAGGTCTCTCGGTACAAATTTCCATGCAATTACCGGTGAGCTACAACGTCTTTTGTAATTGAGATGGATTTAATATGGGGAAGTAGCTTTTTATCTGTAGTTGGTCTTTAATTTGAAACGAAGGAGGCATTTCTTGACATCCTGTAAAAACACACAAAAGTAACCAAAGTATCATTTATTTATTTACAAAAGATAAAATATAAGAGCATAAAATAAACACATTTCTATGTTAATCAGCGATGGGACCTGGGTCTTATATGGTTTCATTTTTCTTTTTTAGCATTGCGTTGTTGTTTATGGTATTCTTTGAAGTAAACCCGTTCCGTGTTACACGGCGTGGTCCCTTGATTTACCCAACTTTAAAAATAAAGTAAATAGCTGTTTTAGTTCTCACACTGGTCCTATGATTGAATCGGAGTTTATTTTTTCTACCTAAACTCTGGGTGCCCAAATTCTCCACACAGGCAGCTAGTACTTTTGGTTTTTCACAGATATTTCTTTTCCCAGGATCCTGGATTACTTTTGGATCTATATTCGGAAAGCTTTATATCCTTGTATTTCCTTCAGTTGTGGTAGTTGATGTATTTCCACAGCATATTATATTTATGTATTATATTTTCCGTTGTTTTGTATTTTAATCTCTAATATTATTTTATTTCTGCTATGTAATATTTATTCATGCTCTGGCATCTTGTACTCCAATGTAAATTGTTATAATAGCAATGAAATGTTCTCGTGTTTGTGTTCTAATGTGTCATGTTCTCAAAACAATTCGGGCTCCTCCGTCTCTTTGGGGATCGGGAGTTTGGGTCGTCTTAGTTGGTATCAAAGCTTTGGTTTCTATAGCTCGAGAACAAGACACATTAGAACCGAATGAGAGAATTCATCAAAGATAGGATTAGTAAAATTTTATAAGAATAAGTTGTTAGAGATCGGGTTAGTAATACCCTAGAATGAGTTAAAAGAGTGTTATTTATAAAAAAACGAATTTAATTTTGAAAATTATATCTTATTATACGTATTTAAGTATTTATTTATATTGATTTTGGACTATCGGGTATAAGGAAATTTTGAATATATGTCTGATCCACGCGTACTTGAAGTCTCGAATATACTGCGTAGATATAGAGTCACACTCTAGTCGCCCGGGAATGATGCTGATGATGAAGTATACCATCATCAGTATTTATTTTCGAGTTTCGAAAGTGGGATATCTATATATTTCCAATTGATTGGTGTGAGAACCAAAAATTAGTTAGATTTTATTTTTTGTGATTTGACTTTGATTTTTGATTATATAAAAGTTATATATGTTTGAAAAGTTAACCAACTAATTGATTGCTGGTTGAGATATTTGATTTTTAGTTAACTAATAAACATATTGGAATGATAGAGCTCATATGAGAATGAATGGTAAATAAAACCAAATCAAATATAATGTAGAGCTGAATAGAAAATATAGTTTGAATTGGATATATATATATTAGATAGATATGTACATATATGTACACGATGAGCGGGTTATGGATTTACTGTTGAGTAGAGAAATATATTGCGTGCTCGACAAACAGGTGCACCTTAATGAGTTGGTTGCATAATTTTATTTATTATATAGATTCATGTGAGTGTTTTTGGATGCTTTATGATGGTTGTTCTATGTGAGATTGAAAACATACGCCATAGGATAGCAACAAATAAATTATGAACTACACCGCACGACATACTACATGAAGACATCATACATATCATATTCCATATAAGCATTTTGTGCTTATATGATGTGGTTTGAATTACCATAAGAGCGAGACACTTGTTTGGCGAGGACTGAATTGCAGTTTGAACAGAAGACTGATTATGGACTTCATGATATACATATAAAGGTGCTTGGGGCAGGATTTAATAAAAACCCTACATGGGTCTGGAGATGACAAAAATTCACATCTCTCTTGTTTTTAATTAAGGTACATGGATTATTTTATTTCCAACACTGGGGCAAGGTATGAGATTTCGACCTTTTTACACGTCTCCCTTAGGCATAGATAAGTCACAAAAATTTTGTATGCATTTAATAGATTTATTAGGTACCTAATGCGACCTAATAAATTTTTCGAACCCTCCCTATACAAAAGAGGTTATGGCAAAAAAATTCGAAAATTTAGGGTGTTATCCGAATTTTTGAGAAATTAGAAAGTTCTTAGAAAATGAAAAGTTGGAGAACTTGAGTCAAGCGAAGGTGGAGTTGATTAAATAAACAACCTTCGATTCTATCTTCCTTTTCGAGGACGAAAAGATTTTAAGTGGGGGAGAGTGTAACAACCTGGAATTTATGAACCAATTTAAAATTTTATTTTTATTAGATTTTAAGATTTAAAATGATTTATTTTTAAAATTAACAATGTAAAATTTATTTAAATCGAAGTTAGAATGTATATATTTATATTTCGAAGTTTGAAAATTCGAATTTTAATTTCAAATGAATGTACAGAATTCAATATAAATCGGATTTCAATAAACCAAGAAATATTGGAATATTTAGAATTGTAATTTTCTAACGAATGTAAGAAATTGAGATTTCACTTTTTAAATTGTAAGTTATGTCTAGTTTAAAATTTAAAATAGTCGCTATGGAATTTATATATTTTTTAATATAATATATAGCCCTTAAAAATAGTCATTTTGCAAACGACCTCCGTTTTTAGACGAAACCACTTTTGTTGGATCTGGAATGTCAAATTATAGTCAGATTTAAATTTTCATAATTTTTTGAATTAATATGTGAGCATGGTAAATTTAAACGTGTTTTGTAAATTTAGTTTACATTTAATTGACCAATAAAAAGGCCAATTTTCAAATGGTCTCCAAATTAGACAAAATTAATTTTGTTTGGACCGTATCGTCAAAACTTAGCAAGATTTCAATATTCGTAATTTTTGGAGTTAGTATGTGGCCCCGGTAAATTAAAATGTACGTTGGAATTCAATATTGAATGTTATATTAATTTATATTTTAATTCTGATAAAAACAGTCGAATTGGCCTATAAAACATATCCAATAGTGTTCGAAATGGGGTTATTTAGCTAGAACGACAGTCATTGGGTTTGATTTGGAGTTCGTGATGATCTTGACTTTTAAAATGAATTAAATAATAATTATAAAATATATATATATATAAATTTTTGCTAACCCTAATTCATTATAAAAAAAACCGTCGCCAGCATCTTCATCAATTGAAGTTGCTCCAGATTTCATCCTCTAAAACATCTCAATCCACGCAATGAAATTTAAATCTTTCTAAAGCAAAATCAGAGTACTTTTAACGCTCTTCCAATCCATACAAATTTGATTGAATATCATTTAGTATTTTGCGTGAATTTCTATCATGAATTGGCACCGCTCGCATGGATTTTCCATTCACGATGGGGGCTCAGGTGGCATGCCAGTCGAGGCGCGGGCGGGTGGCGCATAGGCCGACATCGTGGGAAGTTTGGGTCTGGGTCCGGTGGCTTGTAGGAGGCGCGGCGGTGCGATGAACGGTTGGAACACGAGGTTGAAGATGACGGGCTGGGATTAAGGAAGGGTTTAAATGTAATAAGAGAAGTAATTAATTCTTTGATTATTCTATTTTTGTAATCAATGTCTAAAATACAATATTTATTTCATACGAGGTCGGAATGGAACAATTTCAGCTGCGTTGGATTCGCAGCGACGAACTCTACATTTCAGAACTGACCGTAACAGAAACAGAGAAAATTGGATTTTTAGCTAAATTAAAAGCATGTTTAAATTAGTTGAAAAATACAATCTTCAAATTAAGACTGACGGAGCGGAATCCAACGTGAGAATTTTTTCACTAAAATATTTGTATAGATATTTATTTTATAACTGAAATTATATGCCAGTAATGATTCTTATCTGTTGTATGAGACATTGCTTTAGTTCAACACATAAACTATTCATGACTCATTTGCACAAGAAGCGTTGTTTGAATATATGAAGCTCGTATTTCAAACAATGTGGATACACAGTTTGTGGTTGTTGAAATGAGATATAATCCATTTATAACTTAAACAGTGAAAATTGGTTAAGTAGAAAAATAATTCAAACCTAATTTGAATTGGTTAAATTTATTACCCAATGATTTATTTAAATAGACTGTTGTTGTTTGAAAACCCCACACGGGTATTGGGATGATATTTTACATACATTGATCCTAATATTTAGTTGTATGTCGATCGATTGATTGATAGACTATTTTAGGGTCGCATCCGTAATACACCGGCGTTCCTGATCCAGACGAATCAAGTTCCTTTTACCAGTCATCCACTTTAAGATGAAATATCCATTTGTAGGCGAAACTTCTATAGCCGCTAGGTGCGAAGCGATGGTTACGTTCATGCATTACTTCCAAGGGCCAAGTCTTAATAAAATGACCTTGCAATTAGAGATTGGTTGCAATTTTCGGTTGAAAGCCATAGTAAAAATTAGTTATTTATTTTAGTGGTTATACAGTTGTAGAATGCACTCTAGATGATGTATCAATGTTTACTAATTATTTATCATCACTGTTGAATACATGCGATCTATGAAATCCATATAACTGAAATTATATGGTAAATGATTGAGTTGCATTCCGATTCAGAATATGAACGAATAATTTAAAATAATATTCAGTGAAGAATTAAATTATGATTTTGATGTTCGATTTTGGATGGACAAAAAAATAATGAATATGAAGCCGTGTTAAGTAGTTAAATGCTATTTTTACTCAAACGGATTTTTTAGTCGATTTTATTCATTCTATAACAAATACGAAAAGGAAATGGATTTCAAAATCGGATATTTTGAAAATATTATCATTCTAATATGATAAAGATATAGAATATTCAATTTTGATTTAAAATAAAAAATGAAGTGGGAATCATTTTAGAACGAATTTATAAACGACTTATAAAAGTACATTTTAAATGGAAATCAATGATATATATATTATATATATAATGGCTTGAATAGAACGCACCACGCAGCGACCGTTCCCGAATTTCAACCATTAACTTCAAATTGATGTAACGGGAGATTAGACCGTCGGATTCTCCTAAAACCAGAACCGTTGGGTTCGTATCGAAATGATCTTTCAAATGAATATTTGAGATTTAAATTTGAATGGTTGGATTTCAAATTATATCCAAATCTATTTTAGAAAAGGTCATTATGGATGTAGTTCGGTGGCCCTTATTGGAAACCAAATGTAAGGGCCTTATTAAAATTATCAAAAATATGAATAAATTATGTAAAATCATAACTAATGATTTAGAGAGATTTTGGATGAAAAATTCCAAGTTTTGAAAGGATAAATGATATTTTTATCTGAATGAACTATTTATTAACTAGAATAATAATCCAATGTTTTTAAATAAATAAATTGGATTTGCAAATTGTTTTAATATAACTAGAATTTTCCAAAGTATGAATTGGAAAGAATTTAAATGGAAATAATCTCCGGAATATTTCGATACTGGATTCCGTGATTATACGGATATTGTTGAGGAATTTGGAAGATACAAATATCGTTATTCCCCATACGATATCCATTAGTTTCAGAATTTGATATCGAATATTAGTCGATATAATTTCTATTCAGAGCCTCGTAATTAATACCAAATTGGATTTTGGGTTTGTCGTGAATGGAGTCTTTAATAACATTGTTCCTAAACCTAGATGAGAAAAGAATAAATCTTTTAGTTAAGATAAATGAAGTTTTCCAATTTATAATTATAAACTAGAATTAAAAGAAAGTTTATTTTGGGTTTGTTGTGAACAATGTTTTAAATAACATTTGTTCTTTAACCCAATCAACAGTGACGTTAAGATTTGGAATTTATAAATCTTTATTCTAAGATTTAATGGAAATTTTCCAAAGTAAAGTTTTCCAATTTAATATATTAAATTGGAATTGATATGGAAATTTATATCAATTATATATTGATATGTTTTCCACGAAGATTTCATATTTAATGGAAGAGGATTTGGGTTTATCGTGAACTGCGTTTTTAATAACATTGGTTCTTTAACCTTATTAAAGACAGGATTAATTTTCCTAAAATTGAATAATCATAAAGTAATGATTTTTTGGATTAAAACTGAACTAGAGTTTTAATGAATCTTTAAGTAGATTATAAGGAGAATGGGACAATTAAATTTATCGAATTCATGAAACGATCGAGAATTGAGTAACACCAGCTTTACTCCAGGCGATAGTTAAATCTTTAATTAGATTTGAACATGAAATGGTAATTATATTTATTGATAACACCCATGGGTGTTAGATATGGAGTACTACCAGTTTTTCTCCATGGGATCAATAGGTTGGGATTGGAAAAATAAAATAAATAATTACTTCAGTAAGGCTTGATAATCCCTACTAGTTATATAAACCTTAATTTGATATAGAATTGTTAAAGAATAAAATATTTGAAATTGATATCGAAAGGAAGATTAAATAATATGTTTAAAAGAATATATCTTTGATAAAATTAATGGGAACCTTTCCCTAAAAATGTGAATATTTGAATAAAAAAATATTATGAATTGGTATGAGGTGTATGATGTGTTTTTACAACACTTGATTATTGATTATAAAATATGAGAGTTATTCGGAAAGACCGGGTTTAAGCCATTTTGAATAACTAATACGATGACTAAAAGTCGACGATGAAGATAGTGGTTGAAGTCCTTAGATCTTCACATCATTTGGACGATTACAGATGTCTTGATTGGGTTGTACACCCAAGACAACGTAATAAGTGGTGATTGTCCAGATGTACTTGGAGATCGACCGGATATGCGAGAACCTCTCTCATGTATTGGACATATGGGACGAGGAATAAGGTGCCTCCGGTTTCGTTTAGACCCATAACGTACTTGTAAATGGATGTGTGTCTGACATTGGGTTTCATTCTATGCTGATTGATTTCTATTAAATATATATCTGTTTGGTGGAGGAGAAATTATTTTCTTTCTTAACACCCTTCTCTGAGACGTACGAGCTTAGTGGTTATATATTGATAGACATCAGTTGTATGGCGTGACTTGTCAGTGTGGCTTGCTGAGATGCAAATGATGAAGGCTTTTGTTGAAAAGCAAAGTCTTGTGGTTGATGATCAAAGCATGGATTTAAATAGCATAGCTTTGTATATAGTGTTAATTCGCAAGCCTCACACTCGATATGAGGCAAAAACGGGATAGTGACTGCAGGGAGTGCACGACGTTTCTTTCTAGCTAGGAGTGGTGTCATGTTATGGAGCCTAGACTATTTTACTTATGTGGATGATGGAATGAGGTGCCTCGGATATTGAGTCCCTAGTGGCTCAGATATGGACCCGGAAACGTATGTTCAGGAATAACTAATCCACTAAAGTAAGTGAGGACCGGTCCTGAAGATCCAAGGGTTCACGACATGGAATCCTGAGACATTTTCTAGAGTGTCTCGAATTGGGAGGAGCCATCTCTTGCCTAGACTCACAAATGCCGACATAGCATGATGGGGTACTATGCCGTTTTTGATTGATACATTTATATTTGAAGTTGATTTCTTCACTTATAGTAATAATAAAAATAAATTTCATGTACCAAGCATATTTGGCCATTATAAGGTAAAACTCTATCCTCCAGCTTGCGTTGCATTATGTGATGGGACCTGAGTCTTATAATGGTTTCATTTTTCCTTTTTAGCGTTGCGTTGTTGTTTATGGTATTCTTGGTAGGAAACCCGTTCCGTGTTATACGGTGTGGTCCCTTGGTTTACCCAACTTTAAAAATAATAACTGTTTTAGTTCTCGCGCTGGTCCCATGACTGACTCGGAGTTTATTGTTTCTACCTAAACTCTGGGTGCCTATATTTTCCACATGAGTAGCTCGTAGTTTTTGTTTTTTGCAGATATTTCTTTTCCTACGATCATGGATTACAGGTGGAGCTATATTCTGATAGCTTTGTAACCGTGTGTTTCCTTCAGTTGTGGTAGTTGATGTATTTCCGCTGCATATTATATTTATGTATTATATTTTCCGCTACTTTGTATTTTAATCTCTGATATTATTTTATTTCTGCTTTGTAATATTTATTCATACTCTGGTATCTTATACTCTGATGTAAATTATTGTAGTAGCAATGAAATGTTCTCGTGTTTGTGTTCTAATGCGTCGTGTTCTCAAAACAATCCGGGCTCCTCCGTCTCTTCGGAGACCGGGAGTTTGGGTCGTCTCATTTGGATTATCTTTTTTCTTCACCTGGGTCTACTACATTTAATGCTCACTATTCATATGTCTTAAATTAGTTTTGCCACAGCTTCCTCCTGCTGCAACAACTACTGTTACTATTACTGATTCAACTTTGGTGTCGACCAGCACTGCCCCACCTATCACCCCTCCTCCGGGTGATGCATCCTTACTTATTGCTTCTGATCTGGAAGCCGTCGACTATAATTACAGTGATGAAGCAGATGATTTTGATGATAAGGACGAACCCTGGGATATTAAGGCCCTATCTTCTTTGAAACACAGAGGAAAGCATACTGTCAATAAACCAGGATTTATTGATCAATCTTCTACTGAGAGCCCTTCTGGGGGCATAGGAGTTAAAGACGGGAACCAGCTAGTTGACACACATCCTCCTTCTTCTACTAAACTGTCTCTAAGGTCCAGCGGCTCAAATAATGGAAAGAAGAAGAATTTATGCTTGTGACTAACTGCTTTACTTCCTGTTATTCCCTTTTGTGCACTCCGTTTAGACTGGTTGTATATGCGAGTGTCTTTCCTCGCTTACGACTTTATGCTACTTTATGTCTGAAACTCTTGTATTTGTGACTCTATGACTTGTGTTGCTGCTATTGTTAGGCTTGATATTGCATTTTCTATACTTTAACTATCATTTGTTACCATAACTTTGTATTACTTTCTTATGCATTTGCTTTATTTTAGATTAAGAGTTCCTTGTTGGAAACGATTTTATGATGTAGACATGTTATGTTTTGTGAGCATTGGTTCATTCCAATGTAATGGTGTTGCCCCCATGCCATGAATCATCATAGGTCGATAAAGCTTAGATATATTCAACTTTGTTTTCTTTGGTTTGGATTAATATACTGGAAACTCTTTGTTTGTTGATGAAGCTTTTCCATTTTGGCCAACTTATTCTTAGCTTCTAAGTGTATTAGTTCTGAGAAAACTTAATTTCGTTGATTATTCTTAAACTTCGTAAAGTATGCTTCTACGAGAGGTTTCGTATTTGTTTTTTTTAAGCACGTCGATCGGTGCATTTTGACAAAATCAAATGCTAACGAACTGATCTGACACCTTAACAAAGTTCATTAAAGCCCAACACTCTTTTTGTCGTGTCAAACATAGGTAGACACTATGCAAGTTATTGGACGCCTCCGAAGAGGTCGTTGATTTTACCCTAGTATTTTTCTTAATTGGGTCAGGTTCCTAACACTGATGATCCAATTGGGATAACCACTTATGGCTAGATATTTCTTTTTACCCCGATATTTTTATAATCGAGTCAAGTACTTCCTTACAATGACGATCTAATCATGTACCCCCTTACGGCTAGGAATTTCTTTTTACCGCAATATTTTTCGTAATCGGGTCAGGTACTTCCTGACACTGACGATCTAATCGGGTACCCTCTTGTGGCTAGATATTTCTTTTTACCCCGATATTTGTCATAATCGGGTCAGGTACTTCCCCCTTACGGCTAGGTATTTCTTTTTACCCCGATATTTGTCATAATCGGGTCAGGTACTTCTTGACACTAATGATCTAATCGTGTACCCCCTTACAGCGAGGTATTTCTTTTTACCCCGATATTTTTCGTAATCGGACCAGGCACTTCCTTCTCCTCCCCTCTATCTGTGAACTCTGCGATGAAATATGATAAAGCTTGTTCATTGATTGCTCTTCAAGGATGTAAGTGATGTCGTATTGACTGAGTTCAGTATTCCACTTAACAATCTTCCCGAAGTCTCTGGGTGGAATAAAGCTTGCTTTAGAGGTTGATCCGTGAGCACTCTGATAGAGGGGGCTTGGAAGTACGTCATAATCTTCTTCGAAGCAATGAGTAAACTATATGTTAGCTTCTCTAACTTGGGATGATTCAGTTATGCCCCTGTAAGTCGCTTACTAATGTAATATACCGGCCATTGAACCTTATCATCTTCTCGAACTAGAGCCACACTTAAAGCATAAGATGAGATTGCCAAATACCCCATCCTTGAGCTTTAACAACATTGGTGGTGGTTCAATGTGTGTGATTATCTCCTCGAAAGCTGCTTGGCACTTGGGAGTCCATTAGAAATCTTTCTTCCCCTTTTTTAATGCATCAAACAGTGGAATGCATCTATCTGCCGCCTTTGAAATGAATCGACTCAAAGAAGCTGCCTTGGCATTTAGGTTTTGAAGCCCGCTCTTCATTCTAGAAGCGCGTATCTCTTCCAAAGCTGAAACCTGAGTGGGATTCACTTCGATGACCCTGGCATTGACCATGAACCAAAAAGATTTCCAGATGCAACTCCAAATGAGCATTTGAGTAGATTTAGCTTCATCCCATACTTCCTGAGAATGTGGAACATTTCAGCGAGATTCTCTAAATGATATTCTGTGCTTTTTGACTTGACCAGCATATCGTCAACATACACTTCCATTGTTCTACCAATTTGTGCTTAAACATTGTATTTACAGGACGTTGGTAAGTTGCTTCTCCATTTTTTAATCCAAACGGCATGACCATAGAATCGTATAAGCCCAGATTTGTTATAAAGCTTGGGTTCTTGTGGCCTGGCTTGTGGAACGTTATTTGGTTATATCCTGAATAAGTGTCCATGAAAGATTGAAGCTCATGCCTCACTGTCGCATCAACTAGCTGTTCAATTCTAGGCAGTGGAAAACTGTCCTTTGGGTATTGAGGTCAAAATAGTCGGAACGCACTCGTTGATGTTGGATTTCTTCACAAGTACTGGACTAGAGACCTATTTGGATATGTTGATTTACATATGAAGTCAATCTCCATTAACCTATCCACTTCCTCTTTGAGTGCTCTAGATCTTTCAGGTCATTGAGTTCCCCTTTTTTGTTCCACTGGAGTCATGCTTAGATCGATATTCAACTTATGCACTACTACATCGGGAGAGATTCCATATATATCGAAGTGACTCCAGGCAAAAACATTCAGATTTGTTATCAAAAACATGATCAACTCTTTTTGCAGCTTGAGGCCCAACTGAGAGCCTATCTTCAACACCTTATTTGGATCATCGTCATAAACTGGGATTAAAATTGTAGCTTCAGCTGGTGCCACTCAATCTTCCCCTGTACTGGTCTTCCTTGGATCCATCTCCTCTTGGGCCTCACTATGTTCACCAGTATAGGGCCCCCGCCCTAGTTGCTATAAGGTGGTCTCGCGAACGCAAAAGGGAGCCTACGCATTCTTTCCCATGTCTTTCTTTTTGGCTTCAACCAGCTCTCTCATATAACATTCCCTAGCCGTCTTTTGGTCACCCTTAATCACACCAATTTCTTTTTCGATCGGAAATTTCTTGGTTAAGTACCAAGGGGCCAGTGCAATCTTAAAATCGATCAAAGTTGTTCTTCCAAGGAATGCGTTATAAGGTGAGAGTTCATCCACTAAGACGAAGGTCTGCATCATTGCAACCTTCTTATCTCCTTCTCCAAGTTCCACAAGGAGGTCTATCACGCCTACTAGTTGAGTAGGTTGCCCGGTGAACCTGTGTATCTTATTCGGGCAGGCTCTCACATCTGCCATAGAAAGTTTCATTTACTAAATGCATTAATGAAAAGCACATTGACAAATGCCCCATTATCAACCAACACCCTTCTTACTATAGCTAGACCAATGCCAATGGTGACAACCATGGGATCGACCGTCGATGTCAGCAATCCATTGGAGTCTATGCCCTTAAACACCATATCCTCGCTTGAAGTCTTTGCATTTTTATTGGAAATGGGTTGCTTAGAACCGTGCATTTTTCTTCCTTTGAAGGGTTTTTTCAATTCGTCGGTGTACTTCTCCATGTCCCCCCAGCTTCCTCCAACTGGATGAGGTCCTCTCGAGATTGTATTAATGACTAGTCGAGAATTGACAAAGGCTAGGGCTTTCTCTCCTGATCTAGGTTGATGCATAGGAGTATTTTTCCCCTGGACAGTTTGGGCATTTTGCAAATTCCTTACGTATTGCTGAAGCCTATTTTAATGGATCAGTTCCTTAACCAAGCTTTTTAAGTGCCTACACTCGTTCGTGTTTTGGCCCGACAGGTTATGGAAGCGACAGAACCTTCCCGAGCATAAATTAGTATCGGTGACCTTCTGCTGCTTTGGCTTTGGATAGTCTTCAATGTGTTTAGTAGCGAGAAACGCATTTTCCAAAGTATCTGTAAGTGGGATCGATTCGGATTTCTTGAAAAAGCTGAGCTTTTTGTTATCAGATTCTCTTTAGAATCATTGCCCCTCTTTTGACCTCTAGAGTTCCCTTTTACTTCCCTGTGCTCAGTTATCTTTCTTCTCCAGTAACACATTACCTTCAACAGCATGCAGGGCGTAAGAAGGATCAACCTCAACGCTTGTGAACTCTTCTACTTTGTCATATAACTTCTCTAGAGTATTAGGATTCTTCATCTTAATCCACGTTTCAAATTCGGATTTTTTGTCTATGGCTCCTTTTAAAGCCATTAACAGCAATCGAGGTTCATGATTTCCCACTTCGGCCACAGCGACGTTGAAGTGGGTGAGGAAAGCTTTGACTGACTCCCCTAGTTTCTGCTCTAATTCATTTAATGACATTACATTCCTAACTTTGGTAGATTGAATCCTAAAATATTTCCTGAACAATTTTTCTAAGGTAGAGAAGTCATCCACTGACTTTGGAGGTAACTTAGTGAACCAAATCGTAGCTACCCCTTCTAAATATATGGTCATTAGTAGCTCGTGCACCATCCATATGCTGACCATATTAGTATAAAAATACATTAGGATCGTTGGTTCCATTATAAGCCTGCATAGTTGGAAGTTTAATCTTCCTTGAGAATGAAGCCATTTTAATTCTTTCCGTGAGCGAAGTCTAAGTTAGAGCAAACACCCACTCTTACTCATCATGATTCTACACCCTATTTTCTTTCATAATTTTTCGAACCATTTCTGACAGACGTTCCTCCTCGTTGTGACGATCTGTAGGGTGGACACAGTCTCCTTTGTCGAAGTTTGCCTAGGAAGACGGTCACGGCTAGGGATTCGACGCCATGTGCCTCCATCGTGCGAAGGTGCCCCTTTGGCAGCGCTAGTCACTTGTCGAGAAGTAGCCCTTACAAAATGGTCTCGAGCGGGTGGTTTAGCTTCTTCACGGCCAGCATTATTCAGGTTGGTGACCTCTTGAAACGATAGATCACGGTTTGGACTCGATGAGGAAGAGCCAGCATTCTCCGTGCGAGTGACTTTAGCATTCACTTTTATCGTGGCAGCCTAAAGAGCAAAAAGAGCTTCTAACTTTGCCATCAGGGCTTTATTTGAGATATCCATTTTTTGTGTTAGGACTGCGACAACTTCATTTAGTTCGTTCTTCGTTACACCGGCTCCATCAACCAAAGTTTCGCCAACTTCAAAGTGGTTGATTAAGGGTATTTCTTCATGAACAACATCGTCAAATCCTCTTTTAATGGTTTTACTTCCCTTATTTTTTGGAGGCATTATGTCAGATAATTTCTTAAATTTCAAAGAGAATTCTTCAGTCCATCCGAATCTCATATTTAGGGAATCTATTATAGAAGTGGGTTTTGAACTTCGACGCTTTCACAAGGCACTTGACTTTGGAGAGTGGATGTGGCCCCATTGTAGGCGCCAAATGTTGAAATCAAAAAATGACCACAACACCAAAGGTGTTTTTTCAACACTTAACCAAAAGGTAAGATATAGAAATATGGAGCCACAAACATAAAAAGCAAGTAAAGACAAGGAGATTTAGAGTGGTTCGGCCTAGAAATGGCCTAGTCCACTATGGAAAGAGTTCTCATTAACACTTTGGAGTTTACAAGGTACATGCTTTCTCTCATTTCACTCATTTTCTCACTTTTACAAGTATTTATCTTTGTTTCCTCTTTTTTTAATTTTAGATTCACTTGAATACACTAAGGAATTAGCTTAATTTCTCTAAGTGTGATGAGTATTGATGTAGATCTTCAATCTCTCGGACACTTGAATGATTTTGGATGATTCCATGGAGGATTTTATGTTAGGTCTTTACTTGGTGAAGATTAATGGAGGTTGGAGTATTTTGAAATGGTAGAGAAATCAATTGGATAGCAATTCATGGAAGTAAAATCCGGTCCCTTGAAAGTGGGAAGACATGGGGTATTTATATGTGATGCTCAAATGAAATGGCAAGCTGAAACCCATATATGCAGGTTATGGGTTGTTTATGTCATAATTATGAAAATGCCATTATGCCAGCTATCTGACAACTGTCTGACCGACCCTCAAACGCTCGAACCATCACGATTCATAACCCATAGTAGGTGCGACCCATCAAGGTAATTGGTGATCGACCCAATGACTGCACGACCCACGAGATGCACGAACCATTCCAGTGCTCAACCCTTTGGTGCTCAACCCATAGATGCTCGAACCAAATTCTGACCGACCCTTCTGGTGTTTGAACCACAAGCTACTCGACCCTTAGGTGCTTAATCCTTAGGGTACACGACTCATTGGCTGCACGACCTATTGGGTGCGCGACCCTTAAGGTGTACAACCCATAGACTTTGCTACTGACCGATCCACAAGGTCTAATGCTGACCAACCCTTATGGATGCGCAACCCATGATGGTGCTCGATCCATTAAAGAGCTCGACCCATTGTTTTGTCATATATTCAATCTACCAGGATTTGCATGATTTTTAATGGATAAACAGCTTTTAAAGGCATTTATATTAAATTTGGAAATGGAGTGTGTATATATAAATAAATAAATAAGCATTAAGGTGCATTTATACATATATAGATCAGGAATAATAACCTATCAGATAAAAGTTGAATGGAACTATACATATATATGGATGGAACTGTATGCATGTGTATAATAATCTTCCAGTGAATCTTTGAAACAAAGTATATTTACTTATGTATATATGCATTGAAATGGGGGGGTGTGTGTGTGTATATATATATTTATGTACACATATTAGAGAATATTATCTTGGTTAATAATGAAGTCGAAAAAATATTACCAACAGATGTAAGTGCTTGAATATATTCAGATAGGTTGGTACAAACACTTAGGAAAATCTAGATCTAAGTGGATATATATATGTGTGTGTGTATAGATATGAATATGTTTGTATATATACATACATACAACAGAAATAAAAACAGCCATGTAGGTTTGATTAATAATCTGAGCATATTTGATTGTCCTAAGTATACATATATGTTCATGCTGATTATAATGCATTATCTATTTCCTGAAATTGATTGAGTAATATGTGTTTACTTAATGAACAAATGATCACTAACTACATGTTTGTTTTAAATAGACTAATAATAAAATGTGTTTTGTATAGTAAACACATGACCCGTTGTAATATTGTATAGATAGTTTAATATATATACATATTGTATAATGGATATATGATTGGCTATATAGATTTGTTTAGGTTGTTAAATTTATGTGTTCTTTGTTTGATAAGTACATGACTTGACATACTTATTTAAACAGTTTAATAGGCTTATTGAATGGTCTGCTTAAAGTAACAGAATATAGAAATGGTGTACATAGATTTTTGCATATTATAAGTTAAACCAATGATTTTCTTGCTGTTTACTTTAGGGATTCACTCATACTAGACAATGTGTTTGACCCTTTGTGTGCTTTTGTGCATCTGTGGTTGTCTCATTTTATAATGAAGCATCCCTTATATTTTACAGGTAGGATGCATGACTAAAGATATGGAAGTAAAATGATTATTGATGCTAACTGAGTTGCAGTGGATTAACAGCTTGGGTTTTGTACAATTCTAGTGGTGTTGATGTACTAGAAATTGCATTATTGAAGCAGTAAAAATGTATGTCATTAGGTCATGTAAAATGATTTCAAAACTTATTAATTCGTATGTTTTAATATTCTCTGCAATTAAAAGATTTGCATGTAATGAATTGTAACACCGTGTGCTATTCAGTGACAAATCCGTTTAGTGTTCATGTATGTTCAGTATTAAAAATATGAAGGATAATATTGTAACACCCCGTATTTAGCTACATTAAAGAGGATAAATTAAATAATAATTAATTTAGCATCTAGAATTAAGGGAAACGGATTACGTCATTGCGTTCACCTCGAAATTCTGGTCAAGACTGACACCTGGTTTGCGTAAATCAGATAACGTATGAAGAATTTATGGATGGTAGAAGTTTGGCGAAAAGAGCAGAAACAAATGGCACATTTGACAAGTGCGCCAAGGCATTTTTACACTGACGCACCTGTAGAGTGCGCCCATATTAGTTTTTTGGTATCCGGACCTTTTTCAAGTGGGTGTCGACCCATGACACTATTCACCCTAGGGCTGAGGTGGCATTTTAATTCAGGAGGATGGCAGCTATAAATATATCTTCATTTCTCTTATTTTCTCATACTGAAAACAATGGAAGCCAGATGTCGTTAGTGCTTGAACTAAATCTAACCCTTTCATCATCTATATATCAAGTGCCTCAAGTATAGATCTGAGATTCAAATTTCAGTTTTCTCCTTTATTCTCATAGATCTGATCCTTGTGAGTATAGTTACTTTTAGGTTTAAACGATTAAAAGTAAGCATGTTATGACTATGATTTGGATATACACATGTGATTACATCATATTGGATTTATCGTATTTTTTAAATCTATAATATTCTATGGCTTGGATCACAATATTTATCATATTAGATCTATTGTAAATTTTGAATCTATGATATCCTTGGATCTTAACTTGTACTATGCTAGATTTACATCTATAGATCGAATTCACTTGTGATGTCATATTTGCGATCTTAACTTATACTATTTTAGATCTACTTCTATAAATCTAATTCACTTGTGATGTCATATTTGGGATCTTAACTAGTACTATGTTAGATCTATTCTCTTTATATCAAATCCTTTTGTGGTTAATTCATCATGTCACATATGTAGATCTTACCTTTTCTCTATGTTTGTGGTTAATTTGAGATTATCATTGTCTGGACTGTTAAACTTTTGTTTATATCTAGGTCAACATGTTGTGATTAATTGAGATCTGTTATTATTGGACATATAAATTCTTATTTGGATCTTTTCATCCTAATTATGTTAGATCTAGTTTTATCATTATCCTTTTCACTAGATCTGTTTTTATGTCCACCCTGTTATGATGTCAATTACATGTCCATGCCAATATGTATATGTTCACCTTATCACCATGTTAGTATATATTTATGCCAGTCATGTTAGAACATTCACCTTTATCATTACCTTTCCCTTTTATCATTTATGACTAGGCTATTATCTAGCCTAGGCATGCCGCCAATTTTGTGGGTGTGCTAGTTAGGGAACGGGGGAAAAAGGTTAATAGTGGCATAATTTGAATATAAACGTAATTGGACATATAACACAATAATTGGGTAAAATGTGCATTGACACCTATAAAGGCATGGGTTTAATTAATTGATTAATTAATAATGAATGCCTAGGACTACAATTAGAAATTGTAACTGCATTTATGGCACGAGGTTAGGTTGCATTAACGGTGGAAGTCTGCCCTGACCCGACCGGCATATCCAGTAGCCACTAATGTTGAACCTAATGTGAGAGCCTAAGTGCACAAATACGAATCGGGCTATGACACGAGGTTAGGCCCAACTTGTGAAAGAAGTCTGCCCGGACCTAACTGGAATATCCAGCATCAACAAGTTGTAGGCCAAATGTGGGAGGTCCAGCCCATTATAACCATAATTTGACATGGTAACGAATCGAAACACTTAACCTAGTTGAATCCGTAAGGATTGTACGAACATGTTAACTTGATTAAGAGTTAAGTGGGAGAGTTAAGTACATCTTGGGCTAGTAGGTAATATTGGTAAATATAGGCCTACAAACTTAAACTGTTGGGGTTATGTAATTAAAAACACCGTTAGGTAAACATAACCAGTGGAAAACCTAGTAGTGGGGATATAAGGCAAAGGGGAGAGCTTGCATCATTTGAGCGGGACCTGCTTCAGTCTGTAACCCATACTACGGTATCGAACGAATACTCCGAACTAGGTCGGAGTAGGGACATGCTTACTGGACTGATTGTAAGAGATCCAAACATGAAGGACGGTGTTGGCGGCACAAACCGACCAGGCCATATGCGTGCATGATTCGGCCCGAAAGGGATAAGAAGACCGTGACACCAGTAGATATGGTTGTGCACATCACCGAGGGGTTGCCACTTTAGGACTTGATACATCCTACTATGGGGCTGGCACAGAGTATCTATGGAGTAGGGAGCCGATCGATTAGGGAACATCTAGACTCTGGTAATTTTAGGAGTCCGACATGGGAGCTGCCTATGTATTGTATGGGGATAAAAACTCTTACCAGAAAGTAGCCCAAGTCTACCATTGTATACATGTTGGGGATCATCATATTTTGGTTATACTAGTATTAGTGCAGAGAAATCCTTAGAAAAGCGCAGTATACCCTGT
Organism: Allium sativum; assembly: GCA_030737875.1. NCBI lineage: Eukaryota > Viridiplantae > Streptophyta > Magnoliopsida > Asparagales > Amaryllidaceae > Allium > Allium sativum. The sequence goes on along the minus strand of CM060923.1, from coordinate 553,872,298 downwards.
CATGGCTATCCTATTTACCTTGTCATTCTTGCCCTTTATGTAGTTGTCTCTCTCTTATCCACTTTATATGTCTGTCATGCTACTTTTATTTATTTACTTGCTAAAAGTAAGTAGACTCGTCAGACTTTATGTCTGACCCTTTTTATTTCCACTTCTTTCTTACGTTCCTCCCTCCCCCCATGTTCTCAGGGTTGGAATACTCAGGCTTGACCGTGATTCTGCTTACCTTTGTTGAGCTTCTTTGACATATGTCTCAAGCTTTTATCCTTGCTACTATGGCTATGCTTTATTTGGGGAATTATGCTTTTTATGTACTCTGATGTTTTAAAGTACAAGACAGTAGTTTTTATGATGTAATGGTTTATGTGTATTTCAGACATGTGCAGTTTTTGAACTGATGCTTTATTATAAATAAAATTTGAATTCCCCTAATGCTCTTATATTTGTCTTGTAATATTTCTTTTTCTGTTTACCTATAACGCTTCACGAAACTTAATGCATTCCCTTAGTGAGTGACATTAACGGACGTGGGGTGTCACACTTGGTGTCAGAGCTGAAGGTTACCAGATTAGATAAAAGTTTTCGAATACTATTTTCAAAATGGGCTTTACAATAAAGCATATTCAAAAAGAAAATTCTGTTTTGAAAAACATATTTTCCCAAATCCATATATAATATCCTTTGGTCCTTTGTTTAAATCTCTTCTTTTTCTTTTCAGCAAGTTTGGGGAACCAAATGTTCCTAATATCCCAGAGGGCGTTATGATACCAGGATGGTTCCGTGGGTATCTGGAGGACACGGCGCCTGCCGAAGGCCAAGGAAATGTTCCTCCCCCAACTGCACCAGTCATTCCCCCTCCTCCCCCTCCCAGAGCAGATAATTTCGCCAAGATCTGCAAAGATGTAACACCCTGTAATTTTAAAACATGACATAAAGGATAATTAAACAATAATTAATTTTTAAAAGAAGAATTAAGTGAAACGGGTTATGCTATTGCAATTGTCTCAGAGTTCTGCTTGAAATAGAGTCCGATTTTGCGTAAAACATATACCATATGAAGGAGCTATGGACGATGGAAGTTTGGCAGAAAAATTAGAAAATAGGCCAGGATAACTAGCGCACTTGTGAAGTGTGCCAGAAGAAAATTGCACTGGCACACCCGGGAAGTGCGCCTAGGCCGAGCCAGAATCTGCAGAATTCTGGAGAGTCCCATTGATGACGTGTCTTTCTAGGATTGGCTGGATGACGTGTCTTTTTAATCTGAGTGGTTCATGTAACAACCCTGAATTTTGGGGGTAAATATAAAATTTATATTCACTAATTTTAATGAGTTTATGATATTTAAAATAATTTATTTAAAATAATAATGATTAAAAATTGATTTAAATTGAAGTTAGAATGAATAATTTAATTTTAAATATAAATGGAGTTAGAAATAGCGCGGTAGTTTGAAAAGTCAAACTTGAAGTTTGACTGACCGTACAGGATGCAAAACAAATCGGATTTTAGTGAAACCAAAAATATTGGAATCTATTTAAAAATATCTTTCTAACAAATCTGAAAAATTGAAATTTCATAGCAGGAATCAAAAGTTATGCCCAAATTAAAATTTAGAAAGGTCGCTATTAAATTTATATAGGTCAAAAATGCTACTTTTTGCATACGAAGGAATTTGGACTCGAAACCACTTCCATTGAGTTCATAATGACGTTTCTGCATTGAAAAACAGTAAACACTTATATATTTTGAGTTTCAGAAATTATTTGCTTAAAAACGTATTTTTAATATTTAATATATACGCAAATAGCCATTTTTCAAACGTCCTCGGTTTTTTACGAAATCACTTCTGTTGGAACCGGAATGTTGAATTATTGCTAAGTTTAATTTTCCAGAATTTTTCGAACGAGTTGTAAGCGTGGCAGAAGATAACACGTTTTGTCAGTTTACAGTTAAAATTGATCGACTTGAAAAAGGCCATTTTTCGAACAGTCTCAGAATTCAACGAAAATAGTCTCGTTGGAACTGTATCGTCAATACAAAGCCAAAAATATTTTTTTTGGAAGTTTCGGAGTCCGTATGTGGCCCCGGCATATTTAAATGTACGGTGGAAACTAAATCATTAATTTAATATTGTAATTTTAATAAAACACGCAACAGACTTCAGAATTGGGCCACGGGGCATAGCCCATCGCGTTCAGAAGGCGTCAAAACCTTAAGTTTGACACTAACTGGGCCTGATTTGGAGACGGTCCGAAATTCCACCTATAAAGCACGAAAATCGAGATTTATTATTAAAATAATAAAATAAAACCCTAATTTGTTTCTACAGCAGCATTTTCATTCGATGGCCACGAACGTTCAAAACTTCCCGACTCAATAACTTTTGATCCGCTCAATGAAATTCAACATATTATATACCAAATTGAAGCTCTAGGAGAGATCTACAGATCCATACGGTTAAGATCGGGTTTAAATTCACGGATTTCGCGAATTCTCATCCTGAAGTTGGCGGCTTCGGGTCCATATTGGGGCGTGGATGGGAAACCGAGTTGGCTCATGCTGGTGGCGCTAGGAGGAGTTGGTCGGCGGCATTTGGGTAGTGGGTCCTTATTAGAGTATGGTGGTTCGGTCTGAGGTGCGTGCAGAAGCTTTCACGGTGGAGTTGGGTTTTGTTTCACGACGAGGAGGATGTCGGGTAGAAGAAAGATGGGTATAATATATTTTATTTATTTAATATTTAATTCTGCAAATCTTTAAACATGCATAACTTCTTCATACGAGGTCCATTTTGCAAACCGTTTGTTGCGTTGGATTCGTCTTTCTGACATCTTCGCGATGGCACTGTCCAGATCTGAAATAGAGACAGTTGAATTTTCAGCCAAATTGGTGAGAATTCTGATTTATTTGATAATTAAAATTTAATTATTTCTACTGTTATTTAAATCCTTGTCTGTACGATTTAATTCAGATTCGCGATGCTAGTTATTTAGAATTTGTTGATTTGTGTTATTCATGATTTGTTGCGTTGATTGATATTGTATGTTGATATGTTAATTTGATACTTATTGTGTTATAATAAAATGTTGAAAATGTCTTATTAGATTTAAAATAGTAGTTTTGTTATGAAATGTTACGTAAGGATTAAAATATCGTTTTTATTTTTGAATGAAATGTTAGACAAACATAACATGTTTAGTTAAAATATTTTTGTGTAAACAAAAATCACAATTTTAGTTAGAATATTTTCGGTGTAGACAAAATTTACATTCTAGTTTAAAATGTCACATTGGTATAAAATTGGCATTTTAATTTTTAAAGTGTTAATATTGGGAAAGAACACCATTTTATTTATAAAATGTGAGAATATAATAAAAGTACATTTTATGTATGAAGTGTTAAAATAGAACAAAAATACATTTTTGTTATAAATTGTCAAAATAGAATATAAACACCGGTTGTGGTATAAATTATCACATTAGAAACAAAAACATCATTTTTGTTAAGAATATGCTATGTAATTAAACATGACATTTTGTTAAGATTATGTTATGGAAATAAAAATAACATTTCTGTTAGAAATGACATGTTAGTATAAAAAAATTCCATTTATGTTATAAAAATGGTACTTTTTATTTTATTAGAATCAACGATGTTAGAAATATCATTTTTATGAAATGATAGCAATGTTAGAAGTATCATTTTATGAAATGTTAACGATATTAGAAATATCATTTTAATGAAATGATAGTAATGTTAGAAGTATCATTTTATGACATGTTAGCGATGTTAGAATTAAAAATAACATTTTTATATAGAAATGTTAGATTAGATAAAAAGCGACATTTTATATTAGAAATGTTACGTTAGATGAAAAAAAACATTTTATATTAGAAAGGTTAAATTAGATAAAAAGGCCACTTTTATTAGAAATGTTAAATTAGAACAAAAATATCACTTTTGTTAGTAATGAAATATTAGCATATAAAGATGTCTTTTTAGTTAGAATGTTAAAATATCATTTTTGTTATAAATGTTAGGTTAGATTGAAGGTGTCATTTTTGGTAAAATAATGTTTTACAAGAAATGATTATTTAAAATAAAAAGATCATCTTTATTAGGAATGTTTAAATAGGATTGTTATGTGAACAAGTTATTTTTTTTATTGGTCATATGAAATTAGAAATTTGTGTACAAATAAGGATTAATTTTATTTGTCAAGTTAAATTGGAGAAGTTTGTTACAAATAAAAATCCCCTTTCTTATTTGCCATTAGAATTGTAGAAAACATGTTATAAATAAAGTTATTCTTTTATTTGCCATCAGCAATATTGAATATGTTATTAAGAATGTTGAAACATGAAAATTCACATTTTTTTTTTAAAATGTCCATTTGTAGTATAATATGTTAATACAATAAAAATCAAATTTTTATTGTATAATTGATTCATGAAAAAGAAGCATGTTTTAAATAAAGTGTTAAAACATGAAATGTGACATTTCCATTGTATGTTTAATTCATTTAAAAGGATCATGTTTTAAATAAAAGGTTTACACATGAAAAGCTACGTTTGTATTGAATATATGATTCACCAAAAATGTACATGTTTTGAAATATGGTTGTATATGTTAAAAATATAATTTTTAACATAAGTATGAAGTGTACAAAATTCACATGTAAATATAAATGGTCGTTTTGTTGAATTAGAATCAACAAAATAAAAATTGTCATTTTGTTGGAATTAAGATGGTTGAAACAAAAAGGACATTTTTGTTAAATAAAAGAATTAAGCACAAATAGCATTTTTATTAACTAGATTTGTGTTATAACAAATGTTCATTTTGTTAAAATGAAATAGACATGATTTTCACCGTCATTTGTTAAAATGAAACAGACATGATTTTCACTATCATTTGTTAAAATGAAATAGACATGATTTTCACCGTCCTTTGTCAAAATGAAATAGACATGATTTTCACCGTCATTGTTAAAATGAAATACACATTATTTTGCACCATCATGTGTTAATAATGGTACGAATATTTTCACCGTCACGTTTATTATAAAAGAATGAAACTTAATGAAGCAATATTATTAACATTTCTATTGTAATTAAAGGAAAGTAATTAAAAGAATGAAATCTTATGTTTTTTTTTTTTTGAAAAATGGAATTTTAAGTTTATGTTTAAATGAAGTCATGTTACACTTTTAATGTAATAAGAAGAAATAGGACTTACGTGGTAATCTTAATCACATTTTTTTATGTAATTGGTATATAAAAAGATGAAAGTTACATTCTTAATGTAAAAAATAAAGTTTACATTTTTAATGTAAATAGGATTAAAAAGATGAAAGTTACATTTTTAATGTAAAAAGTAAAGTTTACATTTAAATGTGAATAAGAGAAGGAGAACTTTACATTTTCATGTTATTAGAACTTAAAGAAGAAGATTTACATTTTAATCAATTGAATTTTTATTAAAAAGGACAGCAGTATGAAATTTACATATTCATGTAAAAGAATTTCAGTAAAGATTATAACGATGAAATTCATATTTCAATGAATTAGATTTTCCTTAAAAGATTAAAGACATGAAATTTATATTTTCATGTGTAAAGATTAAAGCAAGAATATCATTTTGCTTGTAAAGAAAAGAATGACACAAAATAATCATTTTTGTTGAATTAGGAATGACACACAAGAATTTGCATGGTTGTGTAGATTGAAAAAAAATTATTCATTGCTCGGATAGGTTGTGTATGCGAATTAAAATAAACATTATTGTGTTATGCTATATATCTTTACTTGTCATGATTATCACAATAATGAAATGGCCGAAGAAATTGTAAGTATATATATACAATCATATATAAACAAATTTCAATTGAACGAATCGAGCGTGGTAGTTCACTTTATAGAATTGTACTTTTAGTTGATTATACCGAAATATCCGACCATCGGATTTTTCTGAAACCATTAGGTTCGCCTTGGGAAGGTCTTTCCAATGTTATGAATTGTGTTAAATTCCAACAGTTAGATTTAGAGAAATGTGTAAAACAAATTTGGGTGAAAACAGCGCCAAGGTCGCCTTTTGACTTGGAGCGTAGTTAAATGGAATTTAATTATTTTTATATAAATAAAAATAAAGGTTGATCGTTATAAACTAATATCAATGATATGAAATGATTTTTAAATATAAGCGAGGATCATTTGAAAAGTCCAAGTTCAATCCCATTTCAAATGATCATACGACGAATGAAAGTCGAAGAGTTGAAGACGGTGATTGAAGACCGACGATCTTCACATCGAATGGACGACAACTGCTGATGCCCGTGATTGGAGTAGCTACCTTGAAGGGGCTACAGTGGTGGCCGTCCGGACGTAGTGTTGATTAGTACGGATTTGGTTTTCGCTCCGACCCAGAGCATAAGCTTATAAATGGAATGTGTGTCTGACACTGTACTCCTTTATATTGTATTTATTGATTTTCTGTCGAATGTATGAATGTTTGGTAGTGGAGAATTTATTCTCTTGCTTAACACCCTTTCATATATTTCAGCAAAGGATTGGTAGTGTGATATGGAGTGACAGTGTGGCATACTAAGATGCATATGATCATGGCTTTGTTGAAAAGCAGGCCTTGTGGGATGATCAAAGCATAGCTGTTTAGGCATAGCTTTGTGTATAGCGTGACTTTGCGAGCCTCACACACCGACGGAGTCTAAAACGGGAGAAGGGAATACAGGGAGAGCAGCACGTTTCTTTCTAGCTAGAAGTGGTTTTTGGGTTTTAACACGGCCCAGCATTTTACTTATGTGGATGATGGAATGAGGCGCCTCGGATGATAGGTCCTATAGGACCGGAAAACGTGTGTTCAGGAATAACTAATCCGCAACTCGTATGGTGGACCGGCCCTGCAGCTTTCCAAGGGTTCACTGCGGGGGATCCTGAGACATTAGCTAGAGTGTCTCGAATTGGTAAGGAGCTCCTCCCTAGCCTTGATTCATGATGGAAACACAATTTCCAATACGACCTCATGCGGATTTGATTGTATTACTAGTATGGAAGCATAGTATTATGGTATCTATGTTTCCTAGGATTGATACATTATGATTGAACTGTTTTTTGAAATGTTATATACATTAATAATAACATCAAATTCGTTTTCACCGTACCAAGCCTGTTTAATCACCATAAGGTAAAACTCTATCCTTTGGTGTGCGTTGCATTGTGTGATGGGACCTGAGTCTTATGGTGATTCCATTTTTTCAAAAGCATTGCGTGTTTTACGATTTACTTTAAGTTATGCACGGCAATCCATTGGAGTAAACCCGTTCCGCGTTAGCGGCGTGGTCCTTGGATTTGCTTTATTACTATTAGTTAAATTAGTTAAGAATTCTCACACCAGTCCCATGACTGACCCGTTGTTTGTTTCCACCTTTACAAACTCGGGTGCCCTCTTTTCCACACGGGCAGTCGAGTAATTTGTCTACAGGTTTATCTCTTTAGCAGGATCCTAGATTGAAGCTTAAAGCTGTGTCCAGAGCATAGAAGTCTTCCGCTGTTTATTATATTTAATTTATTGAAATTTATCTTCCGCTGTAATTTTATTCGATGTACTCTGATATTCTGTACTCTGATGTAACATTACTGTAATGTTTATAAAAGTCTGTTGTTATTGTTCTGATGTGTTGTAACCCAAAGTAAGCGTATCCGGCGATTTCCCGCAAGGGCGATTTTTGGGTCGTTTCATTTTGGTATCAGAGCTTTGGTTAGCTCAAATCTTTGGGATGCAACTCATTAGAACTGAACAAAAGACTCATCAGAGATTGGATTAGTAATATCCAATAAGAATACTCATTAGAGATAGGATCAGCAGTATCCTAGAATGAGAAAACTCATTAGAGATGGGGTTAGTAATGCCCTAGAATGAGTTGAGAGTGACAAGCTTATAATATACGTATTTGTAATTATAATCTATTTTAGAAAATATGATTTTTGAATATACAAAAGTTATAAATATTTAGAAAGCTAATCAACTAATTGATTGATGATTGTGTAGTGTAATTATTAGTTCAACTAATAAAATTATAGAAACCAATTGAAAAAAAATAAAAGATGAGTTAGTTAATTAAACACTTTTTAGCTTCATTCCTTTTCGAGGACGAAAAGTTTTTAAGTGGGGGAGACTGTAACAACCCTGAATTTTGGAGGTAAATATAAAATTTATATTAACTAATTTTAATGGGTTTATGATATTTAAAATAATTTATTTAAAATAATAATGATTAAAAATTGATTTAAATTGAAGTTAGAATGAATAATTTAATTTTAAATATAAAAGGAGTTAGAAATAGCGCGGTAGTTTAAAAAGTCAAACTTGAACTTTGACTGACCGTGCAGGATGCAAAATAAATCGGATTTTAGTGAAACCAAAAATATTGGAATCTATTTAAAAAAATCTTTCTAACGAATCTGAAAAATTGAAATTTCATAGTAGGAATCAAAAGATATGCCCAAATTAAAATTTAGAATGGTCGTTATTAAATTTATATAGGTCAAAAATGCTACTTTTTGCATACGAAAGAATTCGGATTCGAAACCAGTTCCATTGAGTTCAGAATGACCTTTCTGCATTGAAAAACAGTAAACACTTATATATTTTGAGTTTCGAAAATTATTTGTTTAAAAACGTATTTTTAGTATTTAATATATACGCCTTGAAAATAGCCATTTTTCAAACGACCTCGGTTTTTGATGAAACCACTTTTGTTGGAACCAGAATGTCGAATTATTGCTAAGTTTAATTTTCTAGAATTTTTCGAACGAGTATGTAAGCGTGGCAGAAGATAACACATTTTGTCAGTTTACAGTTAAAACTGATCTACCTGAAAAAGACCATTTTTCGAACAGTCTCAGAATTCAACGAAAATAGTCTCGTTGGAACCGTATCGTAAATACAAAGCCAAAAATATTTTTTTTTGGAATTTTCGGAGTCCGTATGTAGCCCCGGCATATTTAAATGTACATTGGAAATTAAATCATTAATTTAATATTGTAATTTTAATAAAACACGCAACAGACTTCAGAATTGGGCCACGGGGCATAACCCATCGCGTTCAGAAGGCGTCAAAACCTTAAGTTTGACAATAACTGGGCCTGATTTGGAGACAGTCCGAAATTCCACCTTTAAAGCACGAAAATCGAGATTTATTATTAAAATAATGAAATAAAACCCTAAAGCCGCCGTTTTCATTCGATGGCCACGAACGTTCAAAACTTCCCGACTCAATAACTTTTGATCCGCTCAATGAAATTCAACATATTATATACCAAATCGAAGCTCTTGGAGAGATCTACATATCCATACGGTTAAGATCGGGTTTTAGCTCACGGATTTCGCGAATTCTCAGCCAGAAGTTGGCGGGTTCGGGTCCAAATTGGGGCGTGGATGGGAGGCCAAGTTGGCTCATGCTGGTGGCGCTAGGAGGAGGTGGTCGGCGGCGTTTGGGTGGTGGGTCCTGATCGGAGTATGGTGGTTCGGTCTGAGGTGCGTGTAGAAGCTTTCACGGTGGAGTTGGGTTTTTTTTCACGACGAGGAGGACATCGGGTAGAAGAAAGATGGATATAATATATTTTATTTAATTAATTAATTTAATATTTAATTTTGCAAATCTTTAAACGTGCATAACTTCTTCATACGAGGTCCGTTTTGCGAACCGTTTGTTGCGTTGGATTCATCTTTCTGAGATGTTCGCGATGGCACTGTCCAGATCTGAAATAGAGACAGTTGAATTTTCAGCCAAATTGGTGAGAATTTTAATTTATTTGATAATTAAAATTTAATTATTTCTACTGTTATTTAAATCCTTGTCTGTACGATTTAATTCAGATTCACGATGCTAGTTATTTAGAATTTGTTGATTTGTGTTATTCATGATTTGTTGCATTGATTGATATTGTATGTTGATATGTTAATTTGATACTTATTGTGTTATAATAAAATGTTGAAAATGTCTTATTAGATTTAAAATAATAGTTTTGTTATGAAATGTTACGTAAGGATTAAAATATCGTTTTTATTTTGAATGAAATGTTAGACAAACATAACATGTTTAGTTAAAATATTTTTGTGTAAACAAAAATCACAATTTTAGTTAGAATATTTTCGGTGTAGACAAAATTTACATTCTAGTTTAAAATGTCACATTGGTATAAAATTAGCATTTTAATTTTCAAAGTGTCAATATTAGGAAAGTACACCATTTTATTTATAAAATGTGAGAATATAATAAAAGTACATTTTATGTATGAAGTGTTAAAATAGAACAAAAATACATTTTTGTTATAAATTGTCAAAATAGAATATAAACACCGGTTGTGTTATAAATTATCACATTAGAAACAAAAACACCATTTTTGTTAAGAATATGCTATGTAATTAAACATGACATTTTGTTAAGATTATGTTATGAAAATAAAAATAACATTTCTGTTAGAAATGACATGTTAGTATAAAAAAAATATCATTTATGTTATAAGAAATGTCACTTTTTATTTTATTAGAATCAACGATGTTAGAAATATCATTTTTATGAAATGATAGCAATGTTAGAAGTATCATTTTATGAAATGTTAACGATGTTAGAGATATCATTTTTATGAAATGATAGTAATGCTAGAAGTATCATTTTATGAAATGTTAGCGATGTTAGAATTAAAAATAACATTTTTATATAGAAATGTTAGATTAGATAAAAAACGACATTTTATATTAGAAATGTTACGTTAGATGGAAAAATAACATTTTATATTAGAAAGGTTAAATTAGATAAAAAGGCCACTTTTATTAGAAATGTTAAGTTAGAACAAAAATATCACTTTTGTTAGTAATGAAATATTAGCATATAAAGATGTCATTTTAGTTAGAATGTTGAAATATCATTTTTGTTTTGAATGTTAGGTTAGATTGAAGGTGTCATTTTTGGTAAAATAATGTTTTACAAGAAATGGTTATTTAAAATAAAAAGATCATCTTTATTAGGAATGTTTGAATAGGATTGTTATGTGAACAAGTTATTCTTTTTATTGGTCATATGAAATTAGAAAATTGTGTACAAATAAGGATCAATTTTATTTGTCAAGTTAAATTGGAGAAGTTTGTTACAAATAAAAATCCCCTTTCTTATTTGCCATTAGAATAGCAGAAAACATGTTATAAATAAAGTTAATCTTTTATTTGCCATTAGCGATATTGAATATGTTATTAAGAATGTTTAAACATGAAAATTCACATTTTTTAGTGTATGTTTTCTTCATTAAAAATGTACATTTGTAGTATAATTTGTTAATACAATAAAAATCAAATTTTTATTGTATAATTGATTCCTGAAAAAGAAGCATGTTTTAAATAAAGTGTTGAAATATGAAATGTGACATTTCCATTGTATGTTTAATTCATTTAAAAGGATCATGTTTTAAATAAAAGGATTACACATGAAAAGCTATGTTTGTATTGAATATACGATTCACCAAAAATGTACATGTTTTGAAATATAGTTGTATGTGTTAAAAATATAATTTTTAACATAAGTATGAAGTGTACAAAATTCACATGTAAAATATAAATGTTCGTTTTGTTGAATTAGAATCAACAAAATAAAAATTGTCATTTTGTTGGAATTAAGATGGTTGAAACAAAAAGGACATTTTTGTTACATAAAAGAATTAAGAACAAATAGCATTTTTATTAACTAGATTTGTGTTATAACAAATGTTCATTTTGTTAAAATGAAATAGACATGATTTTCACCGTCATTTGTTAAAATGAAATAGACATGATTTTCACCGTCATTTGTTAAAATGAAATAGACATGATTTTCACCGTCCTTTGTCAAAATGAAATAGACATGATTTTCACCGTCATTTGTTAAAATGAAATAGACATTATTTTGCACCATCATGTGTTAATAATGGTATGAATATTTTCACCATCACGTTTGTTATAAAAGAATGGAACTTAATGAAGCAATATTATTAACATTTCTATTGTAACTAAAGGAAAGTAATTAAAAGAATGAAAGCTTATGTTTTTTTTTTTTTGAAAAATGGAATTTTAAGTTTATGTTTAAATGAATTAAAAAGAATGAAGTCATGTTACATTTTTAATGTAATAAGAAGAAATAGGACTTACGTGGTAATCTTAATCACATTTTTTTTATGTAATTGGTATATAAAAAGATGAAAATTACATTCTTAATGTAAAAAGTAAAGTTTACATTTTTAATGTAAATAGGATTAAAAAGATGAAAGTTACATTTTTAATGTAAAAAGTAAAGTTTACATTTAAATGTGAATAAGAGAAGGAGAACTTTACATTTTCATGTAATTAGAACTTAAAGAAGAAGATTTACATTTTAATCAATTGAATTTTTATTAAAAAGGACAGCGGTATGAAATTTACATATTCATGTAAAAGAATTTCAGTAAAGATTATAACGATGAAATTCATATTTCAATGAATTAGATTTTCCTTAAAAGATTAAAGACATGAAATTTATATTTTCATGTGTAAAGATTAAAGCAAGAATATCATTTTTCTTGTAAAGAAAAGAATGACACAAAATAATCATTTTTGTTGAAATAGGATTGACGCACAAGAATTTGCATGGTTGTGTAGATTGAAAAAAAAAATATACATTGCTTGGATAGGTTGTGTATGCGAATTAAAATAAACATTATTGTGTTATGCTATATATCTTTACTTGTCATGATTATCACAATAATGAAATGGCCGTAGAAATTTTAAGTATATATATATATATATATATATATAATCATATATAAACAAATTTCAATTGAACGAATCGAGCGTGGTAGTTCACTTTATAGAATTGTACTTTTAGTTGATTATACCGAAATATCCGACCGTCGGATTTTTCTGAAACCGTTAGGTTCGCCTTGGGAAGATCTTTCCAATTTTATGAATTGTGTTAAATTCCAACAGTTAGATTTAGAGAAATGTGTAAAACAAATTTGGGTGAAAACAGCGCCAAGGTCGCCTTTTGACTTGGAGCGTAGTTAAATGGAATTTAATTATTTTTGTGTAAATAAAAATAAAGGTTGATCATTATAAACTAATATCAATGATATGAAATGATTTTTAAATATATGCGAGGATCATTTGAAAAGTTCGAGTTCAATCTCATTTCAAATGATCATACGATGAATGAAAATCGAAGAGTTGAAGACGGTAATTGAAGACCGGCGATTGAAGTCTAGACGTAGTGTTGATTAGTACGGATTTGGCTTTCGCTCAGATCCAGAGTATAAGCTTATAAATGGAATATGTGTCTGACACTGTACTCCTTTATATTGTATTTATTGGTTTTCTGTCGAATGTATGAATGTTTGTTGGCGGAGAATTTATTCTCTTGCTTAACACCCTTTCATATATTTCGACAAAGGATTGGTAGTGTGATATGGAGTGACAGTGTGGCATACTAAGATGCATATGATCAAGGCTTTGTTGAAAAGCAGGCCTTGTGGGATGATCAAAGCATAGCCTGTTTAGGCATAGCTTTGTGTATAGCGTGACTTCGCGAGCCTCACACACCGGCGGAGTCTAAAACGGGAGAAGGGAATGCAGGGAGAGCAACACGTTTCTTTCTAGCTAGAAGTGGTGTTTGGGTTTTAACACAGCACCAAAATCTGGGCCTAACACCCAAATGCGGTGTGAAATCCTCACAATCACAGAATGAATGTAGAAAAAGCAGAAAAATAAGAGGAGACACACGAGATTTTTATAGTGGTTCGGCTCAATCGAAGCCTACGTCCACTTTATAGTTTCTTAAAGCCTAAGAAGCTATTACAATGTTGTTTGTTTGCAGTTTATACACGAAATCCTCGTGTTTACAATGAAGAAGAGGAGATTAAAGGGAAGATTATACACGAAATCCTCGTGTTGTAATGTGGAATTCGACTTCTAGGTTATGCAATAGCCTTGCGAAGAACCATAGTGGAAGCCATGAAAAGTTAGAGTTCCAAAAGTCCCCTGAAATGACCATCTCCAGGCGTATTTATAGGTGTAGAGAGGCAGCTAGGTGCTCTGAATCGGATCGGATCGGAGGGGCATGTGGCGGGCCCTGAGGTGATCTCGGAAGTAGTGGAGAAATGGTCTTCAGATCGTGCTAGACAGGTGTAAGCCGATCCGGATAAATAGGAGGCGGTTACGCCTGAAGAACAGGTCAAAGCTACTGCGTCTGAGCAGGTGCAGGGGGGTCGATTCGGACTTCCGATCCGAACCGAGTTGGTGTCTTCAATCCGAAGACTCCGTGTCCAATGCTTTGAAGGTGGAGCGGATCGGGAATGCCCCCTCCGATCCGATCCGTGTTGATGTGAATGCGAAGAGCAAGTGCCAAGTTGTCCATTTTAAGGCAGCGTCCGATCCGAACAGGCTTGTCCGATCCGATCCGAGGACCTATTCAATGCTAAATTCCAGGTTTCCGATTCTGCGTGCGTTCACGGAAACGGGCGTAACTTTCAAACTGTAAGTCCGATTGAGCCAAACCAAAGCTCAAACTAAATCTGATTCAGAGATCTACAAGAGCTACAGAGCTTAGCTCTGTAATCGCTGTTTTCGGGCCCAAAAAAGGTCGCCTGGTAGGAGTTCCGGGCCTTTCTTTGTTTGTGATGCGATTTCGACCAAATCGCTGCCTGTCTTCTGATGATGTTTCCAATACTCTAGTGTGTTGTTTATCAGAGATATGTGATTGCTTTGACTGAAAAGCGGGTCAACAATAGTATTATGGTATCTATGTTTCCTACGATTGATACATTATGATTGAACTGTTTTGAGAAGTTATATACACTAATAATAATGTCAAATTCGTTTTTACCGTACCAAGCATGTTTAATCACCATAAGGTAAAACTCTATCCTTTGGTGTGCGTTGCATTGTGTGATGGGACCTGAGTCTTATGGTGATTCCATTTTTCCAAAAGCATTGCGTGTTTTACGATTTACTTTAAGTTTTGCACGGCAACCCATTGGAGTAAACCCGTTCCGCGTTAGCGGCATGATCCTTGGATTCGCTTGATTACTATTAGTTAAATTAGTTAAGAATTCTCACACCAGTCCCATGACTGACCCGTTGTTTGTTTCCACCTTTACAAACTCGGGTGCCCTCTTTTCCACACGGGTAGTCGAGTAGTTTGTCTACAGGTTTATCTCTTTAGCAGGATCCTGGATTGAAGCTTAAAGTTGTGTCCAGAGCATAGAAGTCTTCCGCTGTTTATTGTATTTAATTTATTGAAATTTATCTTCCGCTGTAATTTTATTCGATGTACTCTGATATTATGTACTCTGATGTAACATTACTGTAATGTTTATAAAAGTCTATTGTTGTTGTTCTGATGTGTTGTAACCCAAAGTAAGCATATCCGGCGATTTCCCGCAAGGGCAATTTTCGGGTCGTTTCAGTTCAGATGATCTCTAACCCTAATTCACCTAATACATCTATAAATAAACACTAAACCTAACCCTAATCTCATTGTTATCATCCATGGTGCCTTCATGTTGCTCTAATCTAAACTAGCCTTTCTTCTCCACCAAAACAAATCAGAATAGGAGTATTTCAATTAGAAGATCTGATCTACAAATCAAAGTAGAGATTATTCAAGATCAGAATTGCTACAACAACACCTAATCCTCTTTTCTAAGAATCCTACCACTGTGAGTCTATGTCGCTTTCTCATATAATTGAATTAAAAAGTAATTGTGATAGTATTGTAAATTGGATTTGATGTATATGCATGTAAATAAGATGAATCATATCAAGATTTGTAATTTGTTATCCTTTAGATTCATACCCAGTTGCTATTATCATATGCCTATCTGACCCACTTTGTCGTTATTCATTTCACATGCTCATTTATATGTTTATGCCAGTTTTGATTATCTTCCCTTCTTCTTTTCCTTTTTCTTTATGAGATTAGGCTAACTTCGAGCCTAACAAATTGCATTGAGATTTACATACGAATAACGTAGGAATAATTGAGAAAGTTTGGGAAATATGCAATAAAATGAGATTTAGCATAAATTGTTGATGGATATGGAAGCTTAGTTTGGGCATAATTCAATATAACTTGTATACATGAGATTTGGCATAAATTGTTAATAAGTATGAGAATGGGTTGGGCATGATTTGGCACATGGTATTATAAACATAATTTAGATTGGAATTTATGGGTAATTGGGCAATATTGTAATCCAAAGATTTGAAATTGGGGCTTGAATCAAGAAAGTGAAAATGAACGCCTAAGACATTAGGTTAGATTCGGATTGCGGTATAAGACTGCCCGGAACTGACTGGCATATCCAACAACCGCACAATGGTAATCTGATGTGAGAGGTCAAAGGCAGAAACTAGATGCGTAATAATGCAAAGACACGAGGTTAGATTCGGATTGCGGTATAAGCCTGCCCAAAACTGCATGGCATATCCAGCAACCGCAAAACGACAATCTAATGTGAAACTTCTTGCAAGATCACGGTTATAATGAATTAATGAACACTTAACCAAGATAAGACATGTGATTAGACATGAGGATAACAAAGGGTTGAGTGGGTAACATGGGTAGCATGTGAAACATAATTAAATCACTTAACCAAGATGAGACATATGATTAGACATGGGAATAAAGAGGGGTTAAGTGGGAATTCCTAGTGGGGACCAAGCTTAGGGGGGAAGCTTGTGTCAAGTATGTGGACCCTTTTTCAACCAGTATCCCATTTTAGTATCTATATGGGCTCGAACTAGGTCGAGGACAGGGACACACTTACTGGGGTTGATTGTAAGAGGTCAATAAAGAGTTAACGGCAGTGCAAGTCCAATGGAGTCATGTGCATGGGTGGGCCCAGGCTGGTACGTAAGACGCTGTTGCATCGTGTAGGTATAAGCTGTGCATTTCAGTAGTATCGGGGTTGCCAACTTTGGGAGTGATACACCTTATTGTGGGACCAGCATAAGTATCTACGAGGTTAGGGAGCCGATCGAATGAGGAGGGTAGTGGGTAGACTAGTGGTGGAAGGAGCAAGTGGGGCACCTACGAGAGCAGCTAGGAGTACACGAAGCTACCATTATTATGATTAGTAGGGAGGGTACATCTAGTGGTGATAGTGCACATTGGTTACCTATGATAGTAGCTAGAGGTACATAATTGAATAGGGAGGATAGTGGATACATCTAGTGGTGATAGGTGCATGTTGGTTACCTATAAGAGTAGCTAGAAGTACACGAAACTATCATCATTCTATTTATCCAAGAGGGATCATCTTTTAGTATGAAACTAGTATTGGTGCGGTGCAGAGAATATCTTATAGTGGTTAGAAGCGCAGTCAATGTTACATCCTATTCATCTTGTTACCTTGTCATATCTGCTTATGTTACAGTCATCTCTTATATCAAGTTTTTGTTCTTGTCCTGTTACTTTACTGATTATATTGTTAAAGTCACTAGACTCGCCAGACTTATGTCTGACCCCTTTTTGTTTCGCCTCTTTTCTTTCTCCCCCTCCCCCTTGGTCCTCAGGGTGGGATTAGTGAAGCTTGACTTGGATCTCTTTCTTCTTGAAGTGCTTGGAAGTGTTGAAAGTTATGCTCAGCTTTATCTCTTTTTCATTATGGCTATTTGGAGTGGGATTATGGTTTTTCTTTTATGTACTCTGATAATTATTTTGTTCAAGGTGGACATTTGTGTACATGGCTTTAGTATGTGGTTTTGATGTTGTAACCAAACATGTTTTTCTTTTCCGCTGTAATGAATAAATTTTGAATTTTTAAGTACCATTTTATATATCTGTCTTTTGATGTTCTGTTCTATACTGTTATAACGCTCCATGAAAGTTAATGCATTCCCTTAGTGAGTGACATTAACGGACGTGGGGTATTACACATGGTATCAGAACTGAAGGTTACCAGATCAGATAAAAGATTTTTGAGAACTGGCTTCAAAACTGTTTTAAAAGAAGTATATTCAAAAGAAAAGTTTGTTTTGAAAGACATATTACCCAAAGCCATATGCACTATCATTTGATTTTTCTTTTTAAATCCTCGTTTCCTTCTTTTTTGAATCTCCGAGGCTCCATGCTTTCTAAAAGGTAACCTCATCGCGGCATGGTTCCGTAGGCATGATGAGACTACGGCGCCTGTCGAAGGGCAAGGAAGTGCCTAACTTCCACCTATAACTGGAGTAGTTTCACCGGTGGCTAATTTTCTTTCCAACTTTGTATCCCGTGCGATGGAGGCAGTTTTAGAGAGACATGTTAACATGTTTCACAAGGATGAGAATGAGAATGAGAATGAGGAGGATTTGGGCTAAAGAGCACAGCCTAAGGATGAGAAACTCATGGATATAGCCCTGATGCACAAAGAAGATAAAGAAGAAAAGAAGAAGGTCAACGTTGAAGAATCATAGAATAAGGAAGTGGAACCTAAGAATGGTGTAAAGAACTATAGACCCCGAGAAAAGAGGAAGTGTCATTAATGAGGAACGGTGAGTCATATATAGCCAAAGACCGAAGGAAGAAGAAGAAGACTAGTTGTTATCATTGTGGAGAGACAAGACATCTCATCAGGGATTGTCTAAAGAGGCAAGGGCAAGGACAAAGTACAGATCTTTCGAAAGACAGACGCGTGCTCTCACGGCTGGCATTTACCTGATAGAGGTAGAAAATTTTCTATTGAAATTTTGATTTTCCTTTTCGATCATCCTATACGTACTTTGTTTGATTCTAGCGCTTCACATTCGTTTATATCTGCTTCTGCTGTTGAGTCTCTGCACCTAGATACTAGTTTCGTCATGGATCCCGTCGTAGTCTCAAATCCTATTGGTGGCTCAGCTCATTTATCTATGATTTGTCGGGATTTGAGAGTGTCTAACTTGGGCGTTGGGTTTGAATGCAATGCCTACATACTTGGTTTCATAGGCTATGGTCTGATTCTAGGGATGGATTGGCTAGCTAGATATGGTGCCATCCTAGACGGTGAAAGGAGAGTAGATAGATTGTTGACTTGTTATGGAAGGACCCTTGATATCTCTTACGACCCTAGGGTTCGGTGATGCTTAGCTACCTAGAATCATTTGATGCATCCACCGATGATTTGCAATTTGTTCGATCAGTCCGTGAGTATGATGACGTCTTTGATGATGTTCGAGGTTTACCCCGAGGCATGAGATAGACTTCTGTATATACTTAGTAGATAATGCAAAGCCAGTTGCATTGCTAGTGTGACACATGGCTCCGAGAGAGGGAGGAAGGAACTCAGTAAACAAGTAGGGGAGTTGCTTGAGAAAGGGTTCATAAGAAGAAGTATTTTAGAATAGGGTGCTCCGGTTGTTTCCGCTATGAAGGCTGATGGTTCGCTTAGATTGTTCTTGGACTATAGGAAGCTGAATAAGCTCACGAAGAAGGATAGGCATGAATTTCCGAGAATAAGTGATTTGTTTGATCAATTGGTTGGTGCTTCAGTTTTCTCGCAGTTGGACTTAGCTATAGGTTTTCATCAGTTGAGGGTAGCTGAGGATAATATAGATATGACGACATTTAGAACTCCATATGGTTTATTTGAATGGCTCGTCATGCCTTTTGGGTTGACGAATGCACCTTCATATTTCGTGGACTTGATGAGTAGGGTGTTTAGGGAGTTTCTAAACAAGTTCGCGGTAGTCTTTGTGGATGATATCATGATCTTCTCCAGAAGAAAGGAAGAGCAAGCCTTACTTCTTAAGGAAGTCTTAGAGACCCTTCGAGCGCATCAACTCAAGGCTAAGTTCTCTAAATGACATTTTTGGAGGAAGGAAGTGAGGTTCTTAGGGCACGTGGTCTCTAAAGAAAGGATAGCAGTGGATCCCATGAAGGTAGTGGGAATCCAAAATTGGAAGATTACTAAGAATGCAACAGAAGTAAGAAGTTTTCTTGGGTTGGCGGGATATTATAGGTAGTTCATCAAGGACTTTGCTAAAATATCAGCCCCACTTACACGGTTGACGAAAAAGAATTTGACCTTTTCTTAGGATGTTGACTGTGATGATGCTTTTCAACGTTTGAAGAGGGCATTGACGATAGCTCCAATTTTAGTTTCGCCAAATGGGAGCAAACCGTTCACAGTATATACCGATGCTTGCGGGACAGGTCTTGGTGCAGTTTTGATGCAGGAGGGAAGGGTAATTTGTTATGGTGGAAGGCAGTTGAAGGTCCATAAGAAGAATTACCCTATCCACGACTTAGAATTAGCTGCCATAGTTTTTGCGCTTAAATCTTGGCGCCATCACTTGCTTGGTGAGAGGTTTGAGTTGTATATAGACCATAAGTCAATAAAATACTTGTTCTCTCAAAATGATCTGAACTTAAGGCAACAGAGGTGGATGGAGTTCTTAGCATACTACGATTTTGAGATTGCATATACCCCTGGTAAGGGTAACGTTGTTGCTGACGCCTTGAGTAGAAAGAAGTTGACTTTGAGTCCTTTTTTTGTCGAGCGGCAGAGTTTAGAGTTTATATCTACCTTTAACTTTAGACCCTCTATCGATTATGTACCCGGTTTGTTGGCATCATTAGTGGTGCGACCTACGCTTTTGGGATAGATAGGTGCGGCACAGCGAGATGACCCACAGCTAATAGAGATAATAGACAAGCTCATAAGAAGGGAGTCTTCGAGCCATCTTAGTAGGTATACTATAAATGAAAAAGGTTGGTTGCGCAGGTGTAAAGCCCATGTCCATTAATGTCACTCACAAAGGGAATGCATCAATGTCCATGAAGCGTTATTGTTGTATAGAACAGATAAATTACAAGAATAAATAAATAAAACAACACAGCGGAAGATAAAACTTATTTCATTGCATCATAACTCAAAACAAGCTTACATAAGTAGTTTCCAAAACCATTACAACAGGATCAATAATCTTTTCCAAAAACTTCAAAGTACATAAAGAAGCAAATACTTAAATAACATAAATGCATAAATCCCCACTGAGCATAAGCAAAGCCATAAAGATGAGAGAGTCCAAAGCGATACATCTACTCTCTTCAAGCAACTGAAAGAAATTGGCACTAAGCTGTAGTATTCCTTCCTTGCGGACCTGTGGGGGGGGGGGGGGGGAGGGAGGAAAGAAAAGAGGTGAAAAGAAAACGGGCCAGACATAATGTCTGGTGAGTCCAGTAATTTTAACAAATAATAGGTAAGGTAAATGATCAAGACATAAATAGGCATCATGATATGGCTGTAACATAGATAAGGTAAATAAATAGGATGGATAAGATGATTCCTTTCCTAAGTACTAAAACAACCCTACACCTTGGCCAAGAGAACAACCCTCCAAGTACTAACCCCGACAACCGAAGTCAACATCAGACTAGCACCCAAAGGACTGTCCAACTCGACCAACATGTATTTCGTTACACTGCACTTTTGTTAAGTTACACCACATTTGTAACACCCCATATATTCTATAACAGTGAAATTCATAAATTAAAAGTATAATTAATCCTAATTAAAGAATTAAGGGAAACGGCTTACGCCATTGCGTTCGTCTTGGAATTTTGGTTAAGATAGAGTCCGAGTTTGCGTGAAACGGACTCCGTATGAAGGAGTAATGATCTCCGGAAGTTTCAGAATAAATTTGAAATTCAAAAACAGCTCAGAACAGGTTTTAAAATTCGAATTCGAGTTCAAACTGGACTGGGCGGGAAAATTCCCGTCCAGTGACTAGGTCGACACTAGTGTCGACTGGGCAGTCGACCTGGGCCCCCCAAGTCGACTGCATGCGCAGTCGACTTGGGTGTCGACCTGCAGGTCGACTTGCCCGGTCGGCCTGACCAGGTGGGTCTGACCCTGGTTCGACTTCTGGTGTGCTGTACGGTCTGATTTCCCTCCTTGTTTGCATCTGACGGTTCAAATTAACTTGAAAACTCTATAAATACACCCTAAGACTCAACTAATTCACATAAGAAAATAAGAGAGGAGTCGTCATGCTGCCAGGAAGGAGTTGATCGTAGCCGCTAAGAATCAAACTAAGAAGCAAATTAAAGTCTAATCAAATCAATCAACAAATTGCTGCACAATGGAGAGCACCTCCTAATTCAGAAAACAGAAATCAGAAAACAAGATCTCGTCACACGTTGTAAGTATAGTGATCTTTCATAATCTGAATAAAATTATGATGTGATAGATGTAATTGGGAATAGAATTGTATCATTATAATGACGTAGATCTTGTGTATTGTAATGTTTCTATCGTGATTGTTTTTGGTGTATTGATTTGTGGCATAAATGGATCGATGCAAGTTTATTATACATTGTATATGAAAGTAATGGTAATTGCAAGTTTATGGCAAAGTCTATGATTAGATCCCTCTCATGTTTATGTTAATATCCCCTTTATGTTTATGTTGATATCATGGGCCATATACTTATGTAAACACACCCTAGATCTGAGATCCTTTATGCTACATGACTCAAAACTTATGTATACATCTTAGATCCATTACAAGTATGATTAGGACTATGTTAAATGCAGTTTGGGCTACATAAACTATGCAAGTTCATGTGGAAATAGACTATATATTAGATTTGGACATTTTTGGGTTAATTTACAACATGCTAGTTTTGTGTTCGACATTATGCCAAGTTAATATGTTAAAACCCAAGTTTGTTTAAGTCTTCATATGCCAACCTATGTGACACCCATTTAGTTGTATGCCAATTTTGAATGCAAGTTCACATGATCCAATGTTTATGTTAATGCCAATTTGCAAGTTCATGCGCTACACCTTCTATGTATCATAGAAATATTATATGTTCTGAATTTCCCCTTTTCTCACGTTTATCAAGTTGGGCTGAATTGTGTCGAGCCCAACATTAGTACGTACAAACGAGGGTAATAGCGTTGGGTGTAAAAACATGATATAATAAATATGTTGGCATGTTTGGCGCGTGCCAACGACTGTGACATTTTAGCGGTATAAATTGTTATACCCAAATTAAAAGACAACATGACGTTTGCATAAATAATATAATATGTAAATCTAGAAAAGACGACATGTTTGACCCGAGGTTGGATTGAGTTGTGGCATAAACCTGCCCGGACCCGCCCGGCTGTCCAGTAGTCACAACAATACCTATCCAATGTGGGTGGTTAAACATTGAGCCCAATAAAGACCCGAGGTTAGACTGAACTACGGTGTAAACCTGCCAGGAACCAACCAGCACATCCAGTAACCGTAGCGATATCTGTCTAATGTGAGTGGTCAGTGCTCCAAGAGGCTAATGACAGGTAGTAGGGTTAAGTCAATTGAAAACACTTAACCAAGATTCAACATGTTAACAAATATTGAGGGGTGGGGGTTAGGTATATACATACACTTAACCACTTAACATGTTTGACTAGAAAACCCTGGTAACGTAGGGACCCGTTTCAGCAGTAACCCAATTTAGGTATCAACGGTACCCTGAAACTGGGCAGGGTGCGGCACGATTACTGGGCTGATTGTAAGCGGTCAAATAACGGCAATGTTAGGTGCACAGTGTAGGTCTAACGGTGTGCGGTCGTGCACGCACTTCGGAGCAGACAAGCAGGGCACTGGGGGCACCAGTAGTATATCCTATGCCTTCTAGTAATTGTGTCGGGGCCGCCACCATGGGTCTTGATACACCCCATGGTGGGACTAGCATAGGTATCTACACTTCTTGGGGTAGCCGTAAGACACACTTACGAGTAGGAGCCGATCTTTAGTAAAAACAAAAAGGATCACTTCACCCTCAACATGGGGTGCCAGTTAGAATAATCCTAGTAAATGCAGAGATATAGTGTGGGTTCGATAGTATATTCGATTCTGGACTACACTCCCTTAGTTATGATACTATCCTGTTTTTAGTTTATGTCTATCATATCCTTTTCTTATTCACATACTGAAAAGTCACTAGATTTACTCAGGCTTTATATCTGACTCCATTTTTCTTTTCGTCTTCTTTTCTTTCGTTTCCCCCCAGGTCCACAGGGAGGAAACAACTTAGCTTAGTCAGACTCTTTTGCAAGCTTGAAGACAGTAGATGTACGGTTTGGATATCTTTTGTTTGGATCATGGCTTTGGATATCATTATGGGGATTTTGCTGCTTTATTTTATGTTTTATTCTCATTTGATAATCAAGACAGTTATGGAAATGTAATGTTTTTGGAAGTATTGTAAGACAATTATGGTATGGTTTGTATGACACGTATTTTGATGAAATAAAAGTTGCTGTGTTTTCCGCTGTTTAAAAATATGTGTATTTATATATGTCTTGTGTATCTGTGACTTATACTTAAAAACCTCCACCAAAATTAGGGCATTCTCTTTGTGAGTGACCCTAATGGAGGTGGGGTGTTTCACTTGGTATCAGAGCATCGGTTTACCTGATAAGATAAAAAGTTTTTGAAATTGTTTTCAAAAGAAAGTTTAAAGAAGCATTTTCAAGAAAAAGTGTTATATTTTAAAAGGCATGATCTCCAAAAGCCATGTGTACTATCTCTCTCTATCCTTCGTTTTGAATCTTTTCTTTTTGTTTCAGCATGTCTTGAGACCTTAACATTCCTGAAGGAGTACCGATACCCGATTGGTTTAGGAGGTTCTTAGAAGCTAGGGCCGCAAATGGCGCGGGCCCGGCAGATATCCTTCCTCCCCCAGAAGCACAGTTCCTCCTCCTCCTGCTCCTCCCCTTGGAAATGCTTTTGCCAAAACATGTAGAGACTTCAAGTCTATGGGTGGAAAGGACTTCCATGGAACTGAACCCT
Source organism: Allium sativum (assembly GCA_030737875.1). Lineage (NCBI taxonomy): Eukaryota > Viridiplantae > Streptophyta > Magnoliopsida > Asparagales > Amaryllidaceae > Allium > Allium sativum. The sequence continues at coordinate 553,847,467 of CM060923.1, read as the reverse complement.
TTGTAGGAGCAAGAAATTGGCTAAAGGAGACTGAGGATCTGTTTGACATCTTCAGAGTTGATGATAGGCAAAAGATACAGCTAGCAGTGTGGTTACTCAAAGATAAAGCTTCCTATTGGTGGGAGATCACTAATGCTTAAAGGGCAGTAGAAACTTGGGATGATTCTAGGACAAGGTTTGAGTTGAAATTCCTCTCCCAAGCTGAAAGGAGCCTGCAAATAGAGAAGTTCTTAAATCTTAAACAGGGAAGCATGACGGTCAGGGAGTACGTTAATCAGTTCAATCAGCTGGCCAGATTTGGGCTGGACTTAGTAAATACCCAACACAAGAAGGCGCTTCGCTTCGTCAAAGGTCTGAATGAGCCTATACACAGCCTTGCCATGACCCATGTGTCCACAGGAGCAACTTATGAAAGCTTGGTGGACATGGCGTTGCTACATGAGGAAGACCACGGCAAGAAGGAGACTAAGGCTGAGGAAAAGAAAGAAGGTTTACTGGCTAAGAAGACAGACTTTAAGAAAGGAAGAAAGAACAAGAAGTCCCGTGAAAAGAGAAAGTGCCATTTCTGTGGCATACTTGGGCATACAGAGAAAGACTGCCGGAAGAAGAAGGCAAAGATGGGTGGTTGCTTCCATTGCGGGGAGACTGGGCACCAAGCTAGGGACTGCCCAAAGAAGAAAGGACAGGGACAGAAAGCTGGATCTACTTCAGGGGGTCAAGTTCATGCTCTGACAGCACTTCCACAGGAACGAGGTAGTAATATTTCTGTATAAAGTGTAGTCTATTTTTATGATCATCCATTTCGCACACTTTTTGACTCTGTTGCATCACACTCCTTTATTTCATCTGCCTTAGTAGAATCTCTGCATCTAGACACTAGTATGGTTGATGATCCCTTAGTAGTTTCAAATCAAATTGGGGGCTCCGCTTACTTGTCAATGGTTTGTTTGGGTTTGAAAATCTCTATTCTCAGTGTTGAGTTTAGTTGTAATGCCTTTGTTCTAGGCTTCTCGGGATATGGTTTGATCTTAGGCATGGACTGGTTATCCAGTAACGGTGTCATTCTTGATTGTGAGAAGAGAGTAGTTAGACTCTTGACTCGGCTTGGTAACACTCTAGAAATTTCCTGTAATCCTTTGAATGCTATTATGCTTAGTTATCTAGAGTCGCTTGATGCTTCCGATGAGAGTTTGCAGTCAGTTAGAGTAGTCCGGGAATATCCGGATGTCTTCGAAGAGGTGAAAGGCTTACCTCCGAAGCGGGAAATAGACTTCCGTATCTATCTTGTGGATAATGCAAAGCCCGTAGCTTTACCTGTCAGACATATGGCTCCAAAAGAGAGAAAGGAGCTCAGTAAGCAGGTTAAAGAACTTCTTGAGAAGGGGATCATTCGAAGGAGCATTTCAGAATGGGGTGCTCCAGTGGTGTTCGCAACCAAAGCAGACGGTTCGCTTCGCCTCTGTGTTAACTATAAGGAGTTAAGCAAGTTGACCAAGAAAAATAGGCACCCTCTTCCCCGAATCGACGATTTGTTTGATCAGCTTTTAGGTGCGTCGGTTTTCTCCCAACTTGATCTAGCAACTGGGTTTCATCAGCTAAGAGTGGCTGAAGATAGTATTGATAAAACGGCGTTTAGAACCCTAGACGGTTTCTTTGAGTGGCTTGTCATGCCTTTTGGCCTGACAAATGCACCCGCTTATTTCGTGGACTTAATGAGCAGAGTTTTCAGAGAATTCTTCAACAAGTTTGTGGTTGTCTTCGTAGACGATATCTTGATCTTTTTAAAGAGTGAGGAAGAGCATGCTCAACATCTGAAAGAAATCATGGATACTCTCCGATCACACCAGCTAAAGGCAAAGTTTTCAAAATTCCATTTTTGGAGGGAAGAAGTAAGATTTCTTGGGCATGTTGTATCTAAAGAAGGGTTGGCCGTGGACCCCGCAAAGATAGTTGCGGTGCATGACTGGAAGGCACTAAAGATTGCAACTAAGGTCCGATGTTTTCTAGGACTAGCAGGTTTCTACCGGAAGTTCATAAGTGATTTTGCAAAAATCTCAGCTCCACTCACAATGCTGACAAAGAAGAATCTAGTGTTCAATTGGGACTTGGATTGCGAGTTGGCTTTCCAACGCCTAAAAAGGGCTCTTACAACAGCCCCAGTCCTGACTCTACCAGACGGAAGCAAGATGTTCACAGTTTATACAGATGCATGTGGGACAGGGCTAGGTGTTGTCTTGATGCAAGAAGGAAGGGTAGTAGCTTATGGTGGAAGGCAATTTAAAGTTCATGAAAAGAACTACCCGACCCACGATCTTGAGTTAGCCGCCATCGTCTTTGCACTTAAGTCTTGGCGACATTATCTCCTAGGTGAGAAGTTCGAACTTTACACTGACCATAAATCGTTGAAATATCTTTTCTCGCAGAAAGACCTTAATCTGAGGCAACAAAGATGGACGGAGTTTCTTTCCTCGTATGACTTCGAGATTTCCATACTCCGGGCAAGGGTAATGTTGTGGCAGATGCCTTGAGTAGGAAGAAACTGACCCTAAGCCCACTCTTTGTAGAAAGGCAAAGCCTAGAGTATATAGCCAGTTTTAACTTTAGGCCCTCTTCCGATCTCGTACCAAGTTTGTTAGCATCTCTTGAGGTTCACCCTACTCTTTTGGATACAATAGGGACGGCACAACGTGAAGACCCTCAGCTAGTTGAAGTAGTTGATAAGCTAATTAGGGGTGAGACTTCTAGTTACCTCAGTAGATACTTTGTCGATGATAAAGGCTGGCTGAGACGCAATGAAAGACTATGCGTTCCACAAGCAAGGGAGTTGGTAAAGAAGGTTCTCGAGGAAGCACATCGTTCCAAGATGCAATACACCCAGGCGGAGACAAAATGTACAAGGACATCAAAAGAGTTTTCTTTTGGAATGGCATGAAGAAGGACGTGGCAGATTTCGTTTCTAAGTGTATGGTATGCCAACAAGTTAAAGCGGAACAGAAAAAGCCTGGAGGACTGCTTCATCCCCTAGAGGTCCTACAGTGGAAGTGGGATAGCATTTCAATGGACTTTGTTGATGGGCTGCCTAGGTTGAGAAGGGGCAATACTAGCATTTGGGTAATAATGGATAGGCTTACAAAGAGCGCCCACTTTTTACCTGTCAAGAGTAGAAGGACCACCTCATCCCTAGCGTCTCTTTACATGAAGGAGATAGTTCGACTCCATGGGATACCCTCCAGCATTGTTAGTGACCGAGACCCTATCTTCACAAGCGAGTTTTGGCGAAGTTTGCAAGAAGCTGTAGGCAATCAGTTATGTTTAAGCACGACCTATCACCCTTAGACCGATGGCCAGATGGAAAGGGTGAATAGAGTTTTAGAGGATCTTTTGAGACTTTGTGTTCTTGACTTTGGAGGGACATGGGAGGATCACCTTCCCTTAGTGGAGTTTACTTACAACAATAGCTTCCAAGCTACCATAGGCATGGCACCCTTCGAAGCATTGTATGGAAGACCATGCAAGTCACCAACTTGTTGGTGGGAGTCTACAAATAAGGTTATTCTTGGTCCAGACATGATCAGAGAAACTTCAGAAAAAGTGGACTTGATACGAAGAAGGATGAAGACGGCCCAAGATAGACAGAAATCCTACGTTGACAAGAGAAGGACCGACCTTGAGTTTGAGGTTGGGGAAAGAGTTTTTCTTAAGGTGTCTCCTCTAAGGAACGTCGTTCGCTTTGGATCCACTAGAAAGCTAGCACCGAGATTTGTAGGACCATTTCCTATCATCGAGAAGGTTGGGAAGATGGCCTATAGATTAGAGCTACCCGAGAGACTGGCCGGAGTTCACAACGTCTTCCATGTCTCTCATCTCCGGAAGTGTTTACACGAGTCTGCTGAAATAGTAGAGCCTAGCATTCTAGAAGAAGCTGAAGTTGAACGTGAAGCAACTGTGAGAAGAGCTCCAACACGCATCATAGGAACTGAAGTGAGAAAGCTACGCAACCGCGAAGTCAAGCTCGTTAAAGTCCAGTGGAGCAACGCCGAGGAAGACGCGACTTGGAAAACTGAGGCTAGAATACGCGCTACCTACCCTTTTCTTTTTTAGGGTACATCTTTTGATATCTCTTTTTCCTTAAGTTATGCTTTATCTATCTTTTAGGTATATTTCCTCGGTCCTTTTCCTTAACTCCTTAGGTAGAAAACAAATGGATGCAAACATGTATTTGAAAACATGTTATGGATGATGGTTGCAAGTGGTTGCTAGTGGTTGCTCGTGGATGCATATACACACACCCTAGGTTTTAGATCGGCTCGGTCACTTCATATTGCATATGCATATATGTATTCTCATTCATATGTGGTTGAAATTTTATATGTTATCATATGGTTGTCGCATTTGTATGAATTGTTGTGCACTCATGTAGAATTATGTGTAGGAAAAATTTGCATACATGATGGATTCATGGCACTTACATGATTCGCATTTAAGGAGGTCAACTGAATCAGTGGACCGCCTGATTTCTGCATTAGATAAGGACATATACACACACAATGCATATGATCATAAAAACATTAGAAGTCTATAAGGCCAATGGACACCTGTGTTTGTTGGTTGAGTAGATGGACGATTGGATGGTAAGGATATACGTTCTTCCTAGCTTGAAGATTTCGGGGACGAAATCCTTTTAAGTGGAGGAGAATGTAACACCCCATATATTCTATAACAGTGAAATTCATAAATTAAAAGTATAATTAATTTTAATGAGGGATTTAAGGGAAACGGCTTACGCCATTGCGTTCGTCTCGGAATTCTGGTTGAGATAGAGTCCGAGTTTGCGTGAAACGGACTCCGTATGAAGGAGTTATGATCTCCAGAAGTTTCAGAATAAATTTGAAATTCAAAAACAGCTCAGAACAGGTTTTAAAATTCGAATTCGAGTTCAAACTGGGCTGGGCGGGAAAATTCCTGCCCAGTGACCAGGTCGACACTAGTGTTGGTTGGGCAGTCGACCTGGCCCCCCTAAGTCGACTGCGCAGTCGACTAGGGTGTCGACCTGCAGGTCGACTTGCCCGGTCGGCCTGACCAGGTGGGTCTGACCCTGGTTCGACTTCTGGTGTGCTGTACGGTCTGATTTCCCTCCCTATTTGCATCTGACGGCTCAAATTAACTTGAAAACTCTATAAATACACCCTAAGACTCAACTAATTCACATAAGAAAATAAGAGAGGAGTCGTCATGCTGCCAGGAAGGAGTTGATCGTAGCCGCAAAGAATCAAACTAAGAAGCAAATTAAAGTCTAATCAAATCAATCAACAAATTGCTCCCCAAAGGAGAGCACCTCCAAATTCAGAAAACAGAAATCAGAAAACAAGAACTCGTCACACATTGTAAGTATAGTGATCTGTCAGAATCTGAATAAAATTATGATGTGATACGATGTAATTGGGAATAGAATTGTATCATTATAATGTTGTAGATCTTGTGTATTGTAATGTTTCTATCATGATTGTTTTTGGTGTATTGATTTGTGGCATAAATGGATCGATGCAAGTTTATTATACGTTTGTATATGAAACTAATGGTAATTGCAAGTTTGTGGCAAAGTCCATGATTAGATCCCTCTCATGTTTATGTTAATATCCCCTTTATGTTTATGTTGATATCATGGGCCATATACTTATGTAAACACACCCTAGATCTGAGATCCTTTATGCTACTTGACTCAAAACTTATGTATACATCTTAGATCCATTACAAGTATGATTGGAACTATGTTAAATGCAGTTTGGGCTACATAAACTATGCAAGTTCATGTGGAAATAGACTATATATTAGATTTGGACATTTTTGGGTTAATTTACAACATGCTAGTTTTGTGTTCGACATTATGCCAAGTTAATATGTTAAAACCCAAGTTTGTATAAGTCTACATATGCCATCCTATGTGACACCCATTTAGTTGTATGCCAATTTTGAATGCAAGTTCACGTGATCCAATGTTTATGTTAACGCCAATTTGCAAGTTCATGCGCTACACCTTCTATGTATCATAGAAATATTATATGTTCTGAATTTTCCCTTTTCTCACGTTTATCAAGTTGGGCTGAATTGTGTCGAGCCCAACATTAGTACGTACAAAGAGGGGTAATAGCGTTGGGTGTAAAAACATGATATAATAAATACGTTGGCATGTTTGGCGTGTGCCAACGACTGTGACATTTTAGCGGTATAAATTGTTATACCCAAATTAAAAGACGACATGATGTTTGCATAAATAATAAAATATGTAAATCTAGAAAAGACGACATGTTTGACCCGAGGTTGGATTGAGTTGTGACATAAACCTGCCCGGACCTGCCCGGACCCGCCCGGCTGTCCAGTAGTCACAACAATACCTATCCAATGTGGGTGGTTAAACATTGAGCCCAATAAAGACCCGAGGTTAGACTGAACTACGATGTAAACCTGCCCGAAACCAACCGGCACATCCAGTAACCGTAGTGATATCTGTCTAATGTGAGTGGTTGGTGCTCCAAGAGGCTAAGGACAGGTAGTAGGGTTAAGTCAACTGAAAACACCTAACCAAGATTCAACATGTTAACAAATATTGAGGGGTGGGGGTTGGGTATATACATACACTTAACCACTTAACATGTTTGACTAGAAAACCCTGGTAACGTAGGGACCCGTTTCAGCAGTAACCCAATTTAGGTATCAACGGTACCCTGAAACTAGGCAGGGTGGGGCACGATTACTGGGCTGATTGTAAGCGGTCAAATAACGGCAATGTTAGATGCACAGTGTAGGTCTAACGGTGTGCGGTCGTGCACGCACTTCGGAGCAGACAAGAGGGGCACTGGGGGCACCAGTAGTATATCCTATGCCTTCTAGTAGTTGTGTCGGGGCCGCCACCATGGGTCTTGATACACCCCATGGTGGGACCAGCATAGGTATCTACACTTCTTGGGGTAGCTGTAAGACACACGTACGAGTAGGAGCCGATCTTTAGTAAAAACAAAAAGTATCACTTCACCCTCAGCATGGGGTGCCAGTTAGAATAATCCTAGTAAATGCAGAGATATAGTGGGGGTTCGATAGTATATTCGATTCTGGACTACACTCCCTTAGTTATGATACTATCCTGTTTTCAGTTTATGTCTATCATATCCTTTTCTTATTCACATACTGAAAAGTCACTAGATTTACTCAGGCTTTATGTCTGACTCCGTTTTTCTTTTCATCCTCTTTTCTTTCGTTTCCCCCCCAGGTCCACAGGGAGGAAACAACTCAGCTTAGTCAGACTCTTTTGCAAGCTTGAAGACAGTAGATGTACGATTTGGATCTCTTTTGTTTGGATCATGGCTTTGGATATCATTATGGGGATTTTGCTGCTTTATTTTATGTTTTATGCTCCTTTGATAATCAAGACAGTTATGGAAATGTAATGTTTTTTGAAGTATTGTAAGACAATTATGGTATGGTTTGTATGACATGTATTTTGATGAAATAAAAGTTACTGTGTTTTCCGCTGTTTAAAAATATGTGTATTTATATTTGTCTTGTGTATCTGTGACTTATACTTAAAAACCTCCACCAAAATTAGGGCATTCCCTTTGTGAGTGACCCTAATGGAGGTGGGGTGTTTCAACATTACTTAATTACACCGCACATCTACTAGTCTCCATTTACTAAAGGTTGTTCCCTTCCCACTAACTGTACCCACATGATAAACTTGGTAGTTACTTGTACCTAGCTGCTATCGTAGGTGCCGGCTTGCTCCTACCACCGCTAAGGTACCCTTACCCTATCCATTCGATCGGCTCCCTAAACCCCATAGGCACCCGTGCTGGCCCTACAGTGAGGTGTATCACTCCCCAAAGTGGCAACCCCGATACCAACATAAAAATGCACGACCATACCCACACGATGCAACAACATCTTACCAACCAGCCCGGACCCATGCATGCACATGAACCCGTTGGACTTGCGTTGTCACCGCTATTCACGTTTTGACCTCTTACATTCAAGTCCAGTAAGTGTACCCCAACCCCGGCCTAGTACTGGGCCCAATTAGATACTCAAATAGGTTACTGGTTGAAACGGGTCCCCATCCGACACAAGCCTCCTACCTATGCTTGGTCCCCACTAGGTTTTTCTCCCACTTTACCATTTAATTTAAATGTCCATGTCTTACACATGCTACGGTTAAGTCCATACTTTCATGTCATAATTTACATGTCTTATCTTATTCCAGTTAAGTCCATATTTACATGTCATAATTTACATGTCACCCCACTTAACCGCCTAACCATACCCATGTCTTATTATGGTTAGTATTCCTTGATTCATTCCTTATGACGAATGGTGCATGACCTCCCACATTAGACCGAACACTTTATGGCCGCTGGATTTGCCAGGCAGTTCTGGGCAGTCTTACGCCACAAACCGGGTCTTACCTCATGCCATTAACTATTACGCCTACAATTCATTCCTTTGACCTCTCACATTAGACGTCCAATTGTGGCAGCTAGATTTGCCGGGCGGTTCCGGGCAGTCTTACGCCACAATTGCGCCTAACCTCATGTCAAAGGTTTATTAATAATCGTATTTTACCCATACCCAATTTTCATATCATGTATATCCAATTAAACATATAATTATGCTTATAATATTGCCTATTCCAAATTGCCACTAATTACATATTAATTAGCCTCAATTACAAATTTACAATTATAGGCAATTTCATCAATTCCATGTAATTCATACCCAAATATGCCAATTTCACATATTATCCGATTATCCAAAATATCCAATAATATCCAATTTTCCATATTTTACATATTCCCATGTATTCGCATTCGCGTGTATTTTTAACATAGGCTCGAAGGTAGCCTAGATCCAAAAATAAAAGGAATAGGGATAAGAAGAAAGAATCAAATCACAGAAAATTGGAATTAACACAACATCATAAAATAAAGGGGCATATAAATTAGCATAGAGGCATAACGATAGATTCAACATAAATAAAATGATAAAAGGTATAAACTTTACATAAAAACATAGGCGTATGATGAAATGAATCAGAAAGGTGAAAACTTGGATGAGATTTAAATTACATACATACATATGAATCCTCTTTCAACTTCATCATGTTACTTTTAATCCCATTATATTGTGAAAATCACCGTACTCACCTTTCGTGGTTAAAGAATAGAATTGTGCACTGAAATTGGTGTAGAAATGTTGCGGTGTTGCTGATTTATCTTCTTGAATTGTTGTAGAAGCTCTAATCTTTAATTTGAGTTGAAGTTGAATACTTGAGATTTGATTTAGAGGCGGAGGCTAGGGTTTAAGAGAGAGCTTGATAGCATAATGGTGTCATAGATAATATTTATGAATTAGGGTTAGGTCTTAGGGTGTATATATAGGTGTAGGAAGTTATTTAGGCCTTAGGATTAACCCTAGAACTGACCTAGACCATCAAAATTCGTCCCAGCCCAAAAAATCGCACCATCCAGCAACCTGGCCGAACCAGGTTCGACCCCCCAAAGAGGGAGGTCGACCCCTAGGTCGACCTAGGAGTACCCAAGCACTATGGTCGACCTCCCCCCTTGGGAGGTCGGCCTGCTCGAAATTTTTTTTTCTTATCTTCCGAGGGCCATATCTTCTTTGTTCGGACCCTATTTTTCGAAAACTAGGACTCTATTCCATGCAGAATTCCGAGATGAATGCAATGGTGCAACTCGTTTCCCTTCATTCCTCTTTTAAAAATTAAGTGTTCTTAAATTTAGTTAATACAATCATTCAAAATTCGGGGTGTTTAGTAGGGATGGAAAACTTTGCGTATCACGAGACGAGAGTTTGAGAAGGACAATCCTTGAAGAAGCACATCGTTCTAAGATGACCATACATCCCAGTGGTGACAAGATGTATAGGGACATGAAACGAGTTTTCTTTTGGGCTGGAATGAGGAAGGATGTGGTTGAGTTTGTTTCTAGATGCTTAGTGTGCCAGCAAGTCAAGGCTGAGTAAAAGAAGCCTGGTGGTTTGCTTCATCCTTTAGAGGTACCACAATGGAAATGGGAAAGTGTTTCCATGGATTTCGTCGATGAGCTGCCGAGGTCAAGGAAGGGTAATACGGGAATTTGGGTAGTAGTAGATAGACTTACCAAGAGCGCCCATTCCATTCCCATTAAGAGTAAATGAACAGTGGCATGATTAGCATCTATTTATCTCCGAGAGATAGTTCGTCTACACAGCATATCTTCTAGTATCGTAAGCGATCGAGATCCCATTATCACTAGTGAGTTTTGGAAGAGCTTGCAAGAGGCGGTAGGAACGCAATTGTGTTTGAGCACCGCTTATCACCCTCAGATGGATGGCCAAACAGAAAGATTGAATCAAATTCTAGAAGATATTTTGAGATTATTCATCTTGGACTTTGGAGGGACATGGGAGGAACATCTTCCATTGGTAGAATTCACCTACAACAACAGCTATCAGACTAGTATTGGCATGGCTCCTTTTGAAGCTCTATATGGACGACCTTGCCGATCACCGACTTGTTGGTGGGAATCTACGGATAAGATTTTGCTTGGGCCCGAGATGGTTAGGGAAACTTTGAAGAAGATAGACTTGATTTGAAGACGCATGAAGACGGCAAAAGACCGGCAAAAGTCATATGCTAATAAGAGACGAACCGATCTTGGGTTCGATGTTGGAGACACGGTTTTTATTAAAGTGTCACCATTGAGGAATGTAGTTCATTTTGGATCTGTAGTGAAATTGGTACCAAGGTTCGTAGGGTCATTCCCCATTATAGAAAGAATTGGACAGATGGCCTACAGAGTGAAGTTGCTTGAGAAGCTTAGTGGTTTTCATGACATATTTCACGTGTCGCATTTGAGGAAGTGTTTAGACGATAATGCGGAAGTAGTAGAGCCGAGCATGCTTAGAGAAGTGGATGTAGAGCGAGATGCTACGATCAGACGATATCCTACATGCATCCTTGGATCGGAGGTCAAGAAATTACGCAACCGAGAGGTCAAGTTGGTTAAAGTCCAATGGGGAAATGGTCAAGGAGACGCGACTTGGGAAACGAAAGACAAGATATGTGCGTCGTACCCTTTCCTTTTTGAGGGTATTTTCTTAACTTCTCCTTTTTCTACCGCTTTGTTTATACTTGTTCTATCGTTTAGTGTATCCTCTCGATTATATCTTCGATCTTAGGTAGAAAATCCTATGGTTGTAAACATGTGTTTGAGACATGTTATGTTTGGTGGATGCAAGTGGATGTAAGTGTTTGCTCGTGGATGCATTTACACACACATTAGGCACCAGATCGGCTCAATCACTTTCATATTGCATATGGGTGAGTGTGCATATTTAAATTAATGGATGTATATTGAATGTGTTATCATATGGATGTTGCATTTGGATGAATGGTTGTGCACTCATATAGAAATGATATGTATCATTAGGATTCTTTTGCATACATAATCGACGCATGACGCTATCATGTTTTGCATTAAGGAGGTCGAATGAATCAGTAGACCGCCTGATTTTGCATTAGGATAAGGTCATATACACACACTTTGCATATGTCCATGAAAGCATTAGAAGTATTGTAAGGACAATGGACGCCCATGATTGATGGATGAGTAGATGGATGATGGATGGTAGGACATACATTCCTTTCAGCTTCGAGATTTCGAGGACGAAATCCTTTAAGTAGGGGGGAATGTAACACCCCATAATTTTAAAACATGACATAAAGGATAATTAAAGAGTAATTAATTTTTAAAAGAAGAATTAAGTGAAAAGGGTTACGCCATTGCGTTCATCTCGGAATTCTGCTTGAGATAGAGTCCGAGTTTGCGTAAAACGGATATCATGTGAAGGAGTTATGGATGATGGAAGTTTGGCAGAAAAATCAGAAAACAGGCCAGAATAACTGGCGCACTTGTGAAGTGCGCCAGAAGAAAATTGCACCGGCGCACCTGGGAAGTGCGCCCAGGTTGAGCCAGAATCTACAGAATTCTGGAGAGTTCCATTGATGATGTGCCTTTTTGGGATTGGCTAGATGATGTATCTTTTTAATATGAGTGGTTCAGATGGTCTCTAATCTAATCTAAAGGCCCTAATTCACCTAATACATCTACAAATAAACAACTAAACCTAACCCTAATCTCATTGTTATCATCCATGGCGCCTCCATGTTGCTCCAATCAAAACTAGCCTTTCTTCTCCACTAAAACAATTATGAGTAGGAGTATTCCAATTAGAAGATTAGATCAACAAATCAAAGTAGAGTTTATTCAAGATCAGAATTGCTACAACAACACCTAACACTCTTTTCTAAGAATCCTATCGCTATGAGTCTATGTCACTTTCAAATATAATTGAATTAAAAAGTAATTGTGATAGGATTATAAATTGGATCTGATGTATATGCATGTAAATAAGATGAATCATATCAAGTTTTGTAATTTGTTATTCTTTGGATTCATACGCAATTGCTATTATCAATGCTTATCTGATCTACTTTGTCCTTATTCATTTCACATGCTCATTTATACGTTTATGCCAGTTTTGATGTTTTGATTTTCCAACCTTCTTCTTTTCCTTTTTATTTATGAGACTAAGTTAACTTCGAGCCTAAACATATTGCATTGAGATTTACGTACGAATAATGTTGGAATGATTGGGAAAAGTTTGGGAAATATGCAATAAAATGAGATTTGGCATAAATTGTTGATGAATATGGAAAATTGGTTTGGGCATAATTGAGTATGACTTGTATACATGAGATTTGGCATAAAATGTTAATAACTATGAGAAAGGGTTTGGGCATGATTTGGTACATAAGATTATAAACATAATTTAGATTGGAAATTATGGGTAATTGGGAAATATTGTAATCCAAAGATTTGAAATTGGGGCTTGAATCAAGAAAGTGAAAATGAATGCCTAAGACACGAGGTTAGATTCGGACTGCGGTATAAGCCTGCCCGGAACCGCCCGGCAAATCCAGCAACCGCAAAACGATAATCTAATGTGAGAGGTCAAAGGCAGAAATTAGATGCGTAATAATCCAAAGACACGAGGTTAGATTCGAATTGCGGTGTAAGCCTGCCTGGAACTGCCCAGCATATCCGGCAACCGCAAAACGACAATCTAATGTGGGAGGTCTTGCAACATTACAATTATAATGAATTAATGAACACTTAACCAAGATAAGACATGTGATTAGACATGGGGATAATGAAGGGTTAAGTGGGTAACGTGGGTAGCTTGTGAAACATAGTTAAAGCACTTAACCAAGATGAGTCATGTGATTAGACATGGAAATAAAGAGGGGTTAAGTGGGAATTCCTAGTAGGGACCAAGCTTAGGAGGGAAGCTTGTGTCAAGTGTGTGGACCCTTTTCAACCAGTAATCCATTTCAGTATTTATATAAGCTCGAACTAGGTCGAGGACAGGGACACACTTACTAGGGTTGATTATAAGATGTCAATAAAGAGTTAGTGATTGCAGTGCAAGTCCAATGGAGTCATATGCGTGCGTGGGTCCGGGCTGGTAGGTAAGACGTTGTTGCATCATATAGGTATAAGCTGTGCATTTCAGTAGTATCCGGGTTGCCACCTTAGGGAGTGATACTTCCTATTGTGGGACCAACATAGGTATCTATGAAGTTAGATAGTCGATCGAATAGGGAGGGTAGTGGGTACAACTAGTGGTGGCAGGAGAAAGTGGGGCACCTACGAGAGCAGCTAGGAGTACACGAAGCTAACATTTTTATGATTAGTAGGGAGGGTACATCTAGTGGTGATAGGTACACATTGGTTACCTATGATAGCAGCTAGAGGTATATATTTGAACAGGGAGGATAGTGGATACATCTAGTGGTGATAGGTGCACGTTGGTTACCTATGAGAGCAGCTGGAAGTACACGAAACTATCATCATTCTATTTAGCCAAGAGGGATCGTCTTTTAGTTTGAAACTAGTATTGGTGCGGTGCAGAGAATATCTTATAGCGGTTAGAAGTGCAGCCAATGTTACATCCTATTCGTCTTGTTAACTTGTCGTATCTGCTTATGTTACAGTCATCTCTTATATCCAGTTTATGTTCTTATCATGTTACCTTACTGATTATATTGTTAAAGTCACTAGACTCGCTAGACTTATGTCTGACCCCTTTTTGTTTCGCCTCTTTTGTTTCTTTTTCTCCCCAGGTCCTTAGGGTGGGATTAGTGAAGCTTGACTTGGATCTCTTTCTTCTTGACGTGCTTGGAAGTGTTGAAAGTAATGCTCATCTTTATCTCTTTTTCATTATGGCTATTTGGAGTGGGATTATGGTTTTTCTTTTATGTACTCGGATAATAATTTTGTTCAAGATGGATATTTGTGTACTTAGCTTTAATATGTGATTTTGATGTTGTAACCAAACATGTTTTGCTTTTCCACTGCAACGAATAAATTTTGAATTTTTAAGTACCATTTTATATATCTATCTTGTGATGTTGTGTTCTATACTCTTATAACGCTCCATGAAATTTAATGCATTCCCTTAGTGAGTGACATTAACGGACGTGGGGTATTACAAAAGACTTTCGTGCTATGGGAGGGAAGCCATTCCATGGGAACGAGACATTCATAGAAGAGCGGAATTGGCTCAATGAGACTGAGGACTTATTCGTAATCTTTGAGGTAGAGGATAGAAGGAAGCTTCAGTTAGCCGCCTGGCTACTGAAATACGAAGCCTCATTTTGGTGGGAAATCACCCAAGCTGGACATCCGGTGGAAACACGGGATGATTTTAGACAAAGATTTGAAATGAAGTTCCTTTCCTAGGCTGAGAAAAGCATGTAGATGGAAAGATTCTTCAAGCAAGGAAGCATGACGTTAAAAGAATATATTAACAATAGTCCGCATAAGAAGGCATTACGATTTGTTAAAGGTCTGAATGAACCCCTTCATAGGTTGGCAATGTCCCATATTCCAATGGGTGCTACTTTTGAAAGTCTTGTGGATATGGCCTTGATGCATGAGGAAGACAAGGTAGAGAAGAAGGAAGTAAAGGCTAGGGAAACAAAGCAAAATAAGAAGGTCTGGCCCAAGAAGGGACAACAGCAGCAGCAACAACAACAACAACAACCGAAGAAAGGTAGAAAGAATGACAAGTCTAAGTATAAGAGGAAATGCCATAATTGTGGGCAATAGTGTCACCTGGTCAAAGAATGTAAGAAAAGGAAGAAATCTTGCTTTAGCTGTGGAGAGACTGGACAATATTCTAGGGAGTGCCCAAAGAAGCAGGGATAAGGTCAGAGGCAGGGACTTTTGGGGGGCAGACGAATGCTCTCGCTGCCAATGTTATAGAAAGAGGTAGGAAAGTTTCCGTGGAAGATTTGAATTCTCTTTCTAGTCAACGTACTAGAATTCTTTTTGATTCTGGCGCTTCATATTCATTTATATCTAGTTCTATAGTAGAGTCTCTGAACGTAAATACTAGTATGGTAGTGGATCCCGTAGTTGTCTCAAACCCCATTGGAGGTTCGGCTCATTTATCCATGATTTTTTTGGGGTTTGAGAATATCCATATTGGGCGTCGGATTCGAATGCGACGCATATGTGCTTGGGTTCATGGACTATGGGTTGATTCTAGGGATGGATTCGCTAACCAGGTATGGTGCCATTCTGGATTGTGAAAGGAAGGTTGTTAAGCTTCTGACCTGTCATGGTAGAACCCTCGAGATTTCATGTGACCTGTAATGGTCTATCATGCTTAGATTTCTAGAGTCACTTGACGCATCTATCGATGATCTACGATTTGTTCCAGTAGTCTGTGAATATTCTGATGTCTTTGATGAGGTTCGAGGTTTATCCCCAAGGCGCAAGATCGATTTCCGCATAAATTTGGTAGACAATGCAAAGCTAGTTGCATTGCCCGTGCGCCATATGGCTCCAGGAGAAAGGAGGGAGCTCAGTATACAAGTAGGGGGGCTACTTGAGAAATGAATTATTAGGTGAAGCATTTCTGAATGGGGTGCCCCGGTGGTATTCGCAAGTAAGGCGGATGGTTCGCTTCGCTTATGTGTGGACTATAGAGAGTTGAACAAACTCACTAAGAAGAACATGCACCCACTCCTGAGGATAAATGATTTATTTGATCAACTTTTTGGTGCATCAATATTCTCTCAGTTAGACTTGGCCATGGGGTTCCATCAGTTAAGGGTGGCCGAGGACAATATCGATAAGACTGCTTTTAGGACTTCAGACGGTTTCTTTGAGTGGCTCGTTATATATGCCTTTTGGGCTAACAAATGCACCTGCCTATTTTGTTGATTTGATGAGTAGGGTGTTTCGGGAGTTTCTGAACAAATTTGTCATGGTCTTTGTTGATGATATCTTAATCTTCTCAAAGAATGAGGAAGGGCATGCCTTGCATATAAGAGTGGTTTTGAAGACCCTCCGTGTGCACCAACTTAAAGCAAAGTTCTCCAAATGCCATTTTTGAGAAAAGAGGTGAGATTCTTAGGGCATGTGGTGTAATGACCCGTATTCTACACATCATAGGATCGTAGGATATTTATTTCTTTCACATACGAATTCGTATGGTCATGTAACTTTGGGAGACGATTATTGTGGTCATTTCCCATGTTCATGATTTTTCCCGATTTTTAAATGACCATTTTACGCCTAGTTGGTACTGTTTTGGCCATAACTTTTGACTAGAAAGAATTTTTGGCCTGAAACCACTTCCATTGGCTCCGGATGATGGTTTACAATTCCGTAGAGTGGTCACGGTAGCTAAACGGACTCACCGTTTGGGAGATATGGCTGAAACAAGTTTCAGATGATGAAAAACAGCTTAATTGGGCTTAAACGGGTGATTAGCAGCTAGGCCCAGAGGGAAATTTCGGGTTTGGAGGTATAGGAGGACTGATTAGGGTTAGGAAATCACTTTCATTTCAGTTTTGAGCCGCCACAAACCTTCTTGAGACCTCAGTAATGGCTTCCATCCTCTAAAACCACTCCAAAAACCATTTTTAGTGAAGATTAAGCCTAAAACTACATCAAAGCAAAGCCAAATAGTAACAAAGCAAGGTTGGAGCTGCTTCTATACGTAGGAATTCGACCCAAACAGAGAGTATTTCAGATTTGGTGTTTTATTTTGTGGCCAAGGTGAGTGATTTGCATAGTTTTTGCACTAATTATGGTAATTAAGGGTAATTAGTGAAGATTAGAGAATTTATACACTAATAAATTCTGGAAAAATGTTTAGAAATTCTTAAATAATATTTCATGCCTCTGTTAGAAAATTTAGACGATTTGATTAAGTTTTACTAAGTATGCGCTTAAACATGATTAAGAGGGATTATGGGAAAATGTGAGGTTTTAGCCACTTTTGATCCATTTTGATTCATTAGAATTGTTGTTTGCTGGTTGTGGTTGCTATTACGTGTTGCTATGACTCTATGGTGTGTTTTATGATTGATTAGAAGTGTTAGATTTGTCGAAAACGTCGTCGAATGGCGTAAACAAGTTGCTGGAAAAAGTTGCAGAAAGTTGTGCAGGGTTTCGGATCGGATCGGATGTGGGCTCGGATCGGATATGTGAACTGGGCAAGAAACCCGACCCAAACCGGAGTCTGGCACAAAAGAGACTTGGCAAAAAGGAAGGCCATGTTGGTTAAGCTGGGGATCGGATCGACTTGGAGACTCAGGGCTCGGATCGGAAGTAAACACTTGGGAGAACTAGCAAGAGGGAAGGCCACGCAGATCAGATGACAAGGAGGGATCGGATCGGAATACGTGAAGAAACGAGGGAGCGGATCGGAGCGGAAGCACGAACTGGAAGGGAGGACACCCGACCCGACCCGGAGGAGGACACCCGACCCGACCCGAAGTGGAATAACCGACCCGAACCGATGCGACGCTGTGGACCCGAACCGAACCGCTACAGGAGAAGGCTACGAACCAACTGAAGTAGAGGACCCGACCCGAACCGATGGCTGGAAGGAGAACCCAACCCAACCCAGTATTGACCAATAACCCGAGATGCAAAGGAAGTCCAAATGAGAAGTTAGAGCTCAAGATTTAGACGGGAATAAATGAGTTCGCTCATGATTGGGCTTTGCTGCGGGACGCGTGCTAAGGGGTTATCGATGTCTATAGCTTTGGACCACTATGGTAGGAGGTACGAAGGCGGATTCAGGGCCATTATGGCATTGGTAGGACCAAGGGCTACGACCAATGTGGTGGGTCATTGAAATGTTTGGTCATGACTCCATGTGTTTAGCTTGGTCACAGCAGGGTTCTACAAGTCGGGATTCGTCGTTACCTCAATTTGTCTAGTGTTCCAAAGTGGTAGATATCGTATGCTTTACGCACTGAGTGAGAGATGTGAGGACGGTTGCTATGGTTGATTTGTTTTCTATCATTATGAGATGCACACCCCACCCCCGTATTCTTACACTATTTATTATGGCACCTTAGAGTATTGTACGGTATGTGGTACTAACTCTTTGGTTACAGGTCTAGGTTCAGGTATGGTTTAGTATACCGGTTATTGTTTTGTTTAGATGATTATTGCTCATACTAGGCTTTATGTCTGACCCAGAGTTTTATGTCTCCTCTTATTACTCTGGGTGCTCACACGAGTAGACTAGAGACAAGTTAGCTAGTGATGCACGGGTAGATGATCCGGAGACGAGCAGGAGGCTTCCACGTAGTATATACATAGTATTCTCCCTGTGTTGTTGAAGATCACTGCTTGGGCATTGGTGGTGCATCTTCTACTTTAGCTTTCTTTTGTTGAGAGACAGTAAATTTGGAAAATTGTAATAAGCTGTATTTGGATTTCCGCTGCTCTGATGATTGATGTTGATTTTAGTTATCAGCTTATGCACTGTCTCACCTGTTTTATGTCAAGTATATTATTATTATATTTATTCCATGCGCTGTGAGACATTCTACAGGTTCCTTGATTAGTTCATTCCCTTCTTTCCTTTCTTTGGCGACCGTTCCGTGCTAGTCGGGCATGTGTACAGCGCACTTCCGGAGGAAATGCAGGCTGGTGCGGGGCGGGCCGTCACACTTGGTATCAGAGCTCTAGGTTGCGTAGTTAACCTAGGGAAGTTATCAGGGAGAGATAATATACGTATACGAGAGAGCGTATTTGTGATTACTTTGGTTTTTAAAAGCTATATATATACTATTACTAGTATAAGGATGAAGTCGTACTGCACTAGAACCACTATGGAGTCGTTAATTGTTTCCTTTTTCAGATTGACTTTGAGCTGATATGCTAGAGGTGCTGGTAGGGGAGCCAATAATGGGAATGCGGCTGACATGAGGACGATGTTTACTGACCTCATGAGAGAGATGCTTAGAGATGTACAGAGGGCAGCTCCCAATGGTGGAAATGGTGGTGGTCCAATAGTGCAGGCGCCAAGAGTCGGCTTCGCCAAGCTAAATAAGGATTATACTAGCCTTGGTGGGAAGCCGTTCCACGGAACGGAGTCGGCCACGGATGTTCAGGATTGGTTGGATAGTTGCAAACATATCTTCGAGGATTTGGGTATCGAGGATGCGATGAAGAGAAAGCTAGTGTCCCGTCAGCTGCAAGGGCGGGCAATGAATTGGTGGAATGCTATAAAGGCAGCTACTCCCGAAGATCAGATTACTTGGGAGCAGTTTAAAGCTCGCTTTAGCGAGAAGTTCATTCCAGCTGCTCAGAAGTCAGTGCTGTTTAAGAAATTCTTGGAGCTCAAGCAGAATGGCAGAGCTGTCTCGGAGTACATTGCTGAATTCGACACTTTGTCGAAGTATGGGTTATCTGTTATTGATACTACCGAGAAGAAGAATGAGAAATTCATAACTGGTTTAGATCAGTACTTAGGGGAAAGGCTTATTAACCACATCGATGAGACATTTGAGTCGATTGTGGGGAAAGCATTAAGATCAGAAAGTCTCTACCCTAAGCCGAAGACTGAGGTTGCATCCGCAGATGAGCCGAAGCCACAAGCAAGTGGTGGAGGCAAGGGTGGTTCCCAGAATAAGAGAAAGCAGAATCAGACTAAGGATGACCAGAAGAAAAAGAATAAACAAGATGTTGAGTGCTTCAGCTGTAGTAAGAAGGGCCATTATGCTAGTAATTGTCGGGCCAAGCCAGCGGATAGGAAGTGCTTCAACTGTGGCCAAATGGGACATCACAAGGACAAGTGTCCGCAACCCCCTAAAGAAAAGCAAATAGTGAAAGCCTACGCCCTTAATGCTATTCCTTCTTCGTCGAATGCCCCAATAGCGGCGGAGAAGGGAAAGAATGTCATCATTCAAGGTATGCTCTCTGTTTATGATGTTCCTGTTAGAGTTTTATTTGATACCGGAGCTTCCAGTTCTTTCATATCTAGTGACCTGGTAGATAGGTTGGGATTGGAGCCCGAGATTGTCGATAGACCTTTAGTAGTGACGAACCCGATTTGTGGTTCGACTAGCCTTAGCATGATTTGTCGTAATGTGGTCCTATCGAGTCATGGATGCATGTTTGTTTGTGATTGCTTTGTTTTGGGCTTTACTGGGTTTGGCATTATTTTGGGAGTAGATTAGCTCCGAAGATATGGGGTGGTGGTAGACTGTGAGGGCTTTTTGGTGACAGCTAGAGTGGATGATGGGCGGAGGATAGTGTTTGGTGGTCTACCCAGTGAGGGGGGGTATTGGCTAGTTTTCTAGACTCCCTCGACATTCCGCATAGTGAGTTATCAGGTTTGCCCGTGGTTGGCCAGTATCCGGATGTTTTCGAAGAAGTGACCGGGCTTCCACCACACCGAGAGATTGAGTTCCGTATTGATTTGGTAAAAGATGCCAGACCTATAGTGATGCCACTTCGTCGTATGGCACCAAGAGAGCAGCGAGAGCTCGAGGTGCAAGTCAGCGATCTTTTGAAGAAGGGATTTATCAGAAGGAGTGTTTCTGAGTGGGGAGCACCGGTTTTGTTCGCTACCAAGGCGGATGGTTCCCTTCGTTTGTGTGTAGACTACCGCGAGTTGAATAAAGTGACGAGGAAGAACAAGTATCCTCTACCGCGGATAGATGATTTGTTCGATCAGTTGAGTGGCGCGAGAGTATTTTCTCAGTTGGATCTCGCGACAGGTTTTCATCAGCTTAGAGTGGAAGTTGAGAGTATAGCTAAAACGGCATTTCGAACGCCGTCTGGATTTTATGAGTGGTTGGTCATGCCATTCGGGCTGACTAATGCCCCAGCATATTTTGTGGATCTTATGAATAGGGTATTCAGAGATCAGTTGAATAAGTTTGTCCTTGTGTTCGTTGATGATATTTTGGTCTATTCGAGGACAGAGGAAGAACACAAGGAACATTTAAGAGTAGTGATGGAAGTGTTGAGAAAACACCAATTGAAAGCAAAGTTTTCTAAATGTCACTTCTGGAAGAGGGAAGTGAGGCTCTTGGGCCATGTTGTATCAGAGAATGGTATTGCCGTGGACCCGGCGAAGGTGGCTACGGTATAGGATTGGCTTACGCCCAAGAATGCAACAGATGTAAGAAGTTTCTTGGGATTAGCTGGATATTATCGTAAGTTTATCCAAGGTTTCTCCAAGATAGCAGCACCATTGACCCAGTTGACCAAGAAGAATCAAGCTTTTGTCTGGGATGAAAGGTGCGAGAATGCATTCAAGAGTCTAAAGGACAAATTGACAAGCGCACCAGTGTTAGTCATTCCTAAGGGGAATGAAGAGATGACGGTATACACAGATGCCTGTGGTACCGGACTGGGTGCTGTATTGATGCAAGGCGGTAGGGTTGTAGCTTATGCAAGTCGGCAATTGAAACCGCACGAGAGAAGATACCCTACCTATGATTTAGAATTGGCAGCGATCGTGTTCGCATTAAAGATGTGGAGACACTATCTCTTGGGAGAAAGATTTGAGCTGTTTACAGATCATAAGTCGTTGAAGTATCTTTTCTCTCAGAAGGATCTAAATCTCCGGCAACAAAGGTGGTTAGAATTCTTGGCTTCCTATGATTTCGACATCGCATATACACCAGGAAAGGGCAATGTGGTGGCTGATGCATTGAGTAGAAGACATGCCAGCTTAAGGGCTATGTTCCTTGAATGGAAGCAACTGGAGTATATCGCGGGGTTTGATTTCAGACCAAAGTGCGAATTGGATCCAGAAATGTTAGCAAGTTTGACGATCAGACCCACTTTAATTAAGTGGATCGGCTTTAGTCAGAGGGACGATCCTAACCTATTGGAAATCATCTCCAAGTTAAAGATGGATATCGATGAGGAGATGAACAAGTATGGGCTTGATCGAGATGGATGGCTTAGAAAGAATGGAAAGCTTGTTGTATCCAATGTCAATGGATTGAGAGATGAAGTGCTTAGAGAATGTCATCACTCAAAGCTGACTATACACCCCGGTGGTAACAAGATGTATCGAGATATGAAGAAGACTTACTACTGGGAAGGGATGAAAAGAGACGTTGGGAAGTTTATATCCAAGTGCATGAATTGCCAGCTAGTTAAAGCCGAGCAAAAGAAGCCTAGTGGGTTGTTACCGCCCTTAGAAATTCCCGAATGGAAATGGGAGCAAGTCTCGATGGATTTCATTGATGGTTTACCAAGGACTAGATCGAGACATGATAGCATCTACGTAGTTGTGGATTGACTGACTAAAAGTGCAAGATTCATACCAGTCAAATCGACTAGAACGAAAGCTAAGTTAGCAGAATTATATATGAAGTGGGTAGTGAGATTTCATGGGGTACCTAAAAGCATTGTGAGCGACCGAGACCCGTTGTTCACTAGTGGGTTTTGGAAGAGCTTACAAGAGGCTCTAGGGTCAGAGTTACATCTCAGTACCGCATATCATCCTCAGACCGACGGTCAGGCGGAGAGGGTGAATCGTATTTTGGAAGATCTCTTGAGAGCGTGTATATTGGATTTTGGTGGATCATGGGATGACCATTTGCATCTAGTAGAGTTTGCATATAATAATA
Source organism: Allium sativum (assembly GCA_030737875.1). Classification (NCBI taxonomy): domain Eukaryota; kingdom Viridiplantae; phylum Streptophyta; class Magnoliopsida; order Asparagales; family Amaryllidaceae; genus Allium; species Allium sativum. The sequence continues at coordinate 553,824,444 of CM060923.1, read as the reverse complement.
GCTACCAATCCAGTATCGGTATGGCTCCGTTTGAAGCTTTGTACGGAAGACCGTGCAACTCACCATCATGTTGGATAGAGACTGGCGAGAAGTTTATGCTTGGACCAGATGTGGTGAGGGAAACTTCAGATAAGATCATTCAACAACGAATGAAGGCTGCCCAAGATAGGCAGAAGAGTTATGCTGATAAGAGGAGAAGAGACCTAAAATTCTCCGTTGGTGACTTGGTGTTTGTCAAGATTTCTCCATTGAAGAGCGTAATACGATTTGGCAGGAGAGGCAAGTTAGCACCAAGATTTGTTGGCCCATTCCCTGTTCTTGAACTAGTCGGGAATTTGGCATATAGAATTGACTTACCAGAGAAGATGGCGGGAGTTCACAATGTATTTCATGTTTCCCAACTAAGGAAGTTCGTTCATGACTCAGATATGACTATTTTCCCTGATCAGTTGGAGGACTTCGAAGTAGAACCCGAGGCGGTTGGGAATCGCAAGCCAGCCCGTATTATCGAGCACGACATGAAGCAACTTCGAAGGAAGGCGGTGAAGCTAGTCAAGGTTCAGTGGGGCGAGGACGAGAATGATTGTACTTGGGAGACAGAGGAGAACATTTGGAAGACACACCCAGAACTCTTTGCCTGGTAAGATTTTGACTTCGATTTAGTTTTCTGCATGCTAGGATAGGCTTGTTTGCTTGTTTTACATGTTTGATTGTTGTATGTGGTTGTTAGGCATGCGGGATCCTTTGTATGTTTTGGGTTAAGGAGTTTCGGGGACGAAATTTCTTAAGGGGGGGAGAGTGTAACGACCCGTATTCTACGCATCATAGGATCGTAGGATATTTATTTCTTTCACATACGAAGTCGTATGGTCATGTAACTTTGGAAGACGACTATTATGGTCATTTCCCATATTCATGATTTTTCCCGATTTTTAAATGACCATTTTACCCCTAGTTGGTACTGCTTTGGCCATAACTTTTGACCTAAAACCACTTCCATTGGCTCCGGATGATGGTTTACAATTCCGTAGAGTGGTCACATTAGCCAAACGGACTCACCGTTTGGGAGATATGGCTGAAACAAGTTTCAGATGATGAAAAACAGCTTAATTGGGCTTAACCGGGTGATTAGCAGCTAGGCCCAGAGGGGAATTTCGGGTTTAGAGGTATAGGAGGACTGATTAGGGTTAGGAAATCACTTTCATTTCAGTTTTGAGCCGCCACAAACCTTCTTGAGACCTCAGTAATGGCTTCCATCCTCTAAAACCACTCCAAAACACATTTTTGGTGAAGATTAAGCCTAAAACTACATCAAAGCAAGGCCAAATAGCAACAAAGCAAGGTTGGAACTGCTGCTATACGTAGGAATTCGACCCAAACAGAGAGTATTTCAGATTTGGTGTTTTATTTTGTGGCCAAGGTGAGTGATTTGCATAGTTTTTGCACTAATTACGGTAATTAAGGGTAATTAGTGAAGATTAGCGAATTTATACACTAATAAATTCTGGAAAAATGTTTAGAAATTATTAAATAATATTTCATGCCTCTGTTAGAAAATTTAGATGATTTGATTAAGTTTTACTAAGTATGCGCTTAAACATGATTAAGAGGGATTATGGGAAAATGTGAGGTTTTAGCCACTTTTGATCCATTTTGATTCATTTGAATTGTTGTTTGCTAGTTGTGGTTGCTATTACGTGTTGCTATGACTCTATGGTGTGTTTTATGATTGATTAGAAGTGTTAGATTTGTCGAAAACGTCGTCGAATGGCGTAAACAAGTTGCTGGAAAAAGTTGTAGAAAGTTGTGAAGGGTTTCGGATCGGATCGGATGTGGGCTCGGATCGGATATGTGAATTGGGCAAGAAACCCGACCCGAACCGGAGTCTGGCACAAAAGAGACTTGGCAAAAAGGAAGGCCATGTTGGTTAAGCTGGGGATCGGATCGACTTGGAGACGCATGGCTCGGATCGGAATTAAACACTTGGGAGAACTAGCAAGAGTGAAGGCCACGCAGATTAGATGGCAAGGAGGGATCGGATCGGAATACGTGAAGAAACGAGGGAGCGGATCGGAGCGGAAGCACGAACTGGAAGGGAGGACACCCGACCCGACCCGGAGGAGGACACCTGACCCGGAGGAGGACACCCGACCCGACCCGACCCGAAGTGGAATAACCGACCCGAACCGATGCAACGATGTGGACCCTAACCGAACCGCTACAGGAGAAGGCTACGAATCGACCTGAAGAAGAGGACCCGACCCGAACTGATGGCTGGAAGGAGAACCCGACCTGACCCAGTATTGACCAATAACCCGAGATGCAAAGGAAGTCCAAATGAGAAGTTAGAGCTCAAGATTTAGACGGGAATCAACGAGTTCGCTCATGATTGGGCTTTGCTGCGGGACGCGTGCTAAGGGGTTATTGATGTCTATAGCTTTGGACCACTATGGTAGGAGGTACGAAGGCGGATTCAGGGCCATTATGGCATTGGTAGGACCAAGGGCTAGGACCAATGTGGTGGGTCATTGAAATGTTTGGTCATGACTCCATGTGTTTAGCTTGGTCACAGCAGGGTTCTACAAGTCGGGATTCGTCGTTACCTCAATTTGTCTAGTGTTCCAAAGTGGTAGATATCGTATGCTTTACGCACTGAGTGAGAGATGTGAGGACGGTTGCTATGGTTGATTGGTTTGCTATCATTATGAGATGCACACCCTACCCCCGTATTCTTACACTATTTATTATGGCACCTTAGAGCATTGTACGGTATGTGGTACTAACTCTTTGGTTGCAGGTCCAGGTTCAGGTATGGTTTAGTATACCTGTTATTGTTTTGTTTAGATGCTTATCGCTCATACCAGGCTTTATGTCTGACCCAGAGTTTTATGTCTCCTCTTATTACTCTGTGTGCTCACACGAGCAGACTAGAGACAGGTTAGCTGGTGATGCACGGGTAGATGATCCGGAGACGAGCAAGAGGCTTCCACGTAGTATATACATAGTATTCTCCCTGTGTTGTTGAAGATCACTGCTTGGGCATTGGTGGTGCATCTTCTACTTTAGCTTTCTTTTGTTGAGAGATAGTAAATTTGGAAAATTGTAATAAGCTGTATTTGGATTTCCGCTGCTCTGATGATTGCTGTTGATTTTAGTTATCAGCTTATGCACTGTCTCACCTGTTTTATGTCAAGTATATTATTATTATATTTTATTCCATGCGCTGTGAGACATTCTACAGGTTCCTTGATTAGTTCATTCCCTTCTTTCCTTTCTTTGGCGGCCGTTCCGTGCTAGTCGGGCATGTGTACAGCGCACTTCCGGAGAAAATGCAGGCTGGTGCAGGGCGGGTCGTCACACTTGGTCTCCAAAGAATGGATAATTGTTGATCTCGCAAAGGTGGTTGCAGTGCAAGATTGACAAATTCCTAAAAATGCAACTGAGGTGAGAAGCTTTCTTGTGTTGGCAGGTTATTATAGGAAGTTCATTAAGGACTTCACAAAGATATCAGCCCCACTCACCAGGCTGACAAAGAAGATTTTGGTGTTTTCATAGTATATAGATTGTGATGTTGCTTTCCAACGACTGAAGAGGGCTATGATAACAGCCCCATTCTCGACCTTGCCTGACGGGAGTAAAGTATTTACCGTTTATACTGATGCATGTTGTATAGGGCTTGGTGCGGTTCTCATGCAAGAAGGGAAAGTAGTGTGTTATAGGGGTAGACTGTTGAGAGTTCATGAGAAGAACTACCTCATCCATGATTTGGAGCTTGCTGGCAGAGTATTCACGCTTAAGACATGGCACCATTATTTACTTGGAGAGAAGTTCGAGTTATACACTAATCATAATTCTCTCAAGTATCTGTTCTCATAGAAGGATCTCAATTTAAGGCAACAACGATGGACAAAGTTCCTAGTTTCTTATGATTTTGAGATTGCTTATACCCCTGGCAAAGGTAATGTGGTGGCAGACGCACTAAGTAGGCAGAGGATGGCCTTAAGTCCTCTGTTTGTGGAGAGTAAGAGCTTGGAGTTCACCTCAACTTTTAATTTTAGACCCTCGATCGAGATTTTGCCTGATTTATTTGCATCGCTGGAAATACAACCAACTCGTATGGATCTGATAGGATCTTCACAGCAATGTGTCCCACAGATTTTAGACATCATGGAAAAGCTTAGAAAAGGGGAGACTTCTAGTCACCTCAGTAGATATTCCATAGATGAAAAGGGGTGGCTGCGACGAGATGGAAGGCTTTGTGTTCCTCAAACTGGGAGCTTTATAAAGACAGTCCTAGAAGAAGCCCACCATTCTAAGATGACCATCCATCCAGACGGTGATAAGATGTACAGAGACATGAAGAGGATTTTATTTTTGGCTGGGATGAGGAAAGATGTTGCCGAATTTGTTTCTCAATGTTAGTTTGCCAGCAAGTTAAATTTGAGCAAAAGAAGGTCGGTGGTTTACTTCATCCTTTGGAGGTTCCACAGTTGAAATGGGAGAGCGTCTCTATGGACTTCATAGATAGTTTTTCTAGATCAAAGAAAGGCAATACCAGTATTTGGGTAGTAGTGGAGAGATTGACTAAGAGCGCTCATTTCATTCCAGTTAAGTGTAAGAGGATGGTGTTATGATTGGCAGCGCTTTATGTTCGTGAGATAGTTCATCTTCGTGGAATACCATCCAGCATCGTGAGTGATCATGACCCCATCTTTACCAGTGAATTTTGGAGAAGCTTGCAAGAAGCATTAGGTACACAGTTGTGTTTGAGCATCGCTTATCATCCTCAGACCGATAGGCAGACGGAGATGGTGAACAAAATTCTAGAGGATCTTTTGAGGCTGTGTATCCTAGACTTCGGAGGGACTTGGGAAGAGCACCTTCGTTCAGTAGAGTTTTCCTATAACAACAATTATCAAGCTAGCATTGATATGACACCCTTTGAAGCATTGTACGGACTACCCTGTAGATCACCAACTTGATAGTGGGAATCTACACAAAGATTATTTCATGGACCAGATATGGTTAGAGAAACGTCCGAAAAGATTGACCTTATTCGACGGTGGATGAAGACAGCTCAAGATAGGCAGAAATCCTATGCAGACAAGAGAAGGACTGACATCAACTTTGAAGTGGGAGACTTAGTTTTTATCAAAGTATCACCTTTGAGGAATGTGGTTCGCTTTGGATTGGTAGGGAAGTTGGCAACTAGGTTTGTGGGACCATTTCCCATAACCGAGAGAATTGGTCAAATGGCTTATAGGGTAAAGCTCCCAGAAAATCTATCCGTTATTCATGATGTTTTCCACGTTTCTCATATGCGCAAATGTTTACATGACACCACGGAAGTTGTTGAGCCGAGTATATTGGAAGAGGTAGAAGTGGAACGGGATGCGACATCCAGGCGAGTCCCTACCTATATTCTTGGATCAAAAGTTAAGAAGCTACATAATAAAGAGATCAAGTTGATAAAGATTCAATAGGGAGATAACCTAGAGGATGCGACTTGGGAGACCGAAGACGAGATTCGTGCTTCATACCCTTTCCTTTTCAAGGGTATATTCTTAACTTCTTTCTCCAAAGTTTTAGCTGTTCTTGTTTCTATCATTTGAATATATCCTATCCATAGTATTTTTGACATTTAGATAGGAATCCTATGGATGTAAACATGTGTTTGAGACATGTTATGTTTGATGGATGCAAGTGGATGCAAGTGTTTGCTAATGGCTGGCTGTGGATGCATATACACACATTAGGCACTAGATCGGCTCAATATCTCTCATACTACATATGGATGTGTGTGCATTTTCTTTTTTTTCATGGATGGAAATGGATGTATTAGCATATGGATGTTGCATTTGGTCGAATGAGTGTGCACATATACAGAACTCACATGTTATAATAGGATTATTTGCATACATATTGGATTCATGACACTAACATACATTGCATTAAGGAGGTCAATTGAATCAGTAGATCGCCTGATTTTCGAATTAGTATTGGGACATATACACATACCTTTGCATATGTTCATATAAGCATTAGAAAATTTTAAGGACAAAGGATGCCTATTGTAATAACCCGAAAATTCTGGGCTAGTTTAAAATTTTTATTTTGGCCGTTTTAGCAAATTTTGAACATTTAAAATAGATTATTTTAAATAATATCGACGAGAAAATTTATTTTGAATATAATTCGAACGTATATATTATATACGTCGTTGTTAGAATATAAATAATTATATATATAATTATAATGGAATTGAAAAGGCGCGGTAGTTCGATAATTCGATTTCAAACTTCAATTGAATGTACCGGGTGCAAAACAATCCAGATTTTAGTGAAACCAAAAACATTAGGATCTAATTGATAATATCTTTCCAACGAATCCCAAAAATCGAAATTTCATAGCGGGAATCAAAAGATATGTCCAGTTGAAAATTCTGAATAGTCGCTATGGAATTCTGGCCCTTAAAAATGGACATTTTGCAAACGACCTCGGATTTCGACGAAACCACTTTTGTTGGGTCCGTGATGTCGAGTTATTGCTAGATTCCAATTTTCATAATTTTCTGAATCAGTATGTGAGCGTGGCAAAGGAAGACGCGTTTGATCGGTTTCAGTTGATTTTAATCGACTGGAAAATGGCCATTTTTCTAACGGTCTCAACATTCGACGAAACTAGTTTTGTTAGGACCGTATCGTCAATACGAAGCTAGAAAATATTTTTCTGTAATTTTTCTAGTTAGTATGTGACCCCGGTAATTTGAAAGGTACGTTTAAAATTCAATATAGCGGTTTAAATGTAAATTCAACGGAAACTGATTGTAACAGCCGAATCAGCCTACGATACATATCCCATTGTGTTCGGAATAGGGGTAAAACGCTATAAACGACAGGCGGTGGGCCTCGTTTAGAGGTCGAAAATAAAAGTTGCTTTTAGTGATAAATTAAATAATTAAAAAATTAAAAATATCTCCTTTCTCTCTCCCCCCCCCCCCTTTAACTTTGGCCCCCCCCCCCCCACGTTTAAAACAGAAATCGATTTATATAAATCAAAAAAAAAAACCGCGTCGCTCCCCCAAGCGGGCCCATCACCGTCGTCGCCCTCCCCCTCAGGCGGCGCCACCACCCGCCGCGACACCCCCTCGCGTGCGCCCTCCTCTACAGATCCTTCTCCTCCGCCCCGTTCTTTCTCTTTCCCCCTTCTTCTTGAACGAACGAAGGCGCCCAAACCCTAGCCCCTCGTTGACCGCCTCCTCGGCCGATGTCTGGCGATCCACCACCGAAGAATGCGCCTCCTGGTCCTCCCTCCAACCGCCAACCACGAGACAGCGGCCTCCCTCCTCCATACGCGGATCCAACCCCCCCCCCCACCATTTCGATGTAAGCATCTTCTCTTCATTTTACTTTATTTTGTCTTGTTTTAGTTTGTTTTAAATATTCAGTTTAGGTTAATCAATTTAAAATCTGAGTTTTAAGAATTTTAAAATCAAAAGTTATAATTTTTATCGTAGAAAAGGTTGAATTTTAAAACGTAGAAAAGGTTGAATTTTAAAACAAGAAAAGATTTGGCTTTTAAAACAAGAAGGATTTGATTTTCAAATAGAAGAAAGGTTTAATCTTCATGTAGCGTTCATATGAAAAATATGAATTTTGTGAAATAAAAATACGATTTTTAAATGTAGGAAGCGATTATAAAAATATGATTTTTATATTTTTAAGGTATTAAAAATATAATCTTTACTATATAGAAGTGGTAGAAATATGATTTTTGTTTATGTAGAGAATTAAAAATATCATCTTTGTATATGTGGCAAAATAAAAATCTGATTTTTATTATGTATGCATTGAAATAAAGAGGTGATTTTTATAATGATATTTTTATAAAGGCGAAATCTTTATTTTTGAAAAGGCGAAATCTTTATTTTTGAAAGGGCGAAAACTTTATGTGAAGAATGGCGTGATAAAAATATAATCTTTACTATTTGAACATCGATGTGAAAATATAATTTTTATCTATATAGTAGCGTTGTAAAAATATAATTTTTATCTATATAGTAGCGTTGTAAAAATATAATTTTTATCTATTGAATAACGAAGTAAAAATTCGATTTTTATATATTGAATTTCAAAATAAAAATTCCATTTTTATATATTGAATAGCGAAGTGAAAATTCGATTTTTAAATGTATGAAGCGATTATAAAAATATGAGTTTTAAATTGAAAATGAACAAATAAAAATGTGATTTTTATTTTAAAGACATCAAAATATAAAAATGTGTGATTTTTATATATGTAGTGGCTACGGGCAACGAAGATGACGAAGATGCGATAACGATGAAGATTTCTATCAAAGAAATGTCGTGAAGTTGGATAGCTATTGGTGAGAACTTCTCACTCTAAATTCTCTTTTTCTAGTTATATATATACACTAGGATGCAGACGGTGTTTAGTAGCACCCGACACAATCGTCCACAGACCATGGACTTGTTTGTTTGGTTGTGTAGTTGGTTAGATTATTTGGTTTGAATTAATTTTTTTGGTGAAATGGAATGGATTGATTGATGTGTGAATGGCGTGGGCCTTCACTAGACCGGGGATAAGGCTAGGCCTTGTCCCATTTCTAGTATCGTGCCGTTATGCCGCCGAAATTTTCTAAAATATGTTAGAAAAATAAAAATATCATTTTATTTAAGGAATGAACTGAATAAAATTCATATGTTGAAATAAAATGTTTTTATCGTTAAAAATATAATTTTTAACGTGGAAGTGAATAAAATAAAATATTCATTTACAAACCGGACGGTTTGTTTATGTACACCTATTTGAAGGACATTGATTGGGTTGATAAATTTTACACATCGCCCAACTTCACAAATAAAATATGCGTTTGATTGTTTGAAACCCCACACGGGTGTTGGGATGAAATTTGAAGTTCACTCATCCTGATTGATTAAATATGTCGATCGATAGATTGACAGGCTGTTATGAGCGTTAGATATCTATATTTGATGCTTATACAGTGTAGTGCACTTTGGTTGATGGTTGATTATTTGTCAATGCTATTTTATACATGTGTTGTATGGAAATCCATATAATTAACTTTATATGGTAATTGATTGGGCCTCATTCCAATTTAGAAAATAAAGAATATTATAAAATAAAGGTTCATGTGTTGACTGTACTCATCCGTTGAGATTAGTCATGTGTTGAACGAAATATTTTAACAATAAAATTTATATCTTTATCTTTATAAAATAAAGGTTCATGTGTTGACTGTACTCATCCGTTGAGATTAGTCATGTGTTGAACGAAATATTTTAACAATAAAATTTATATCTTTATCTTTATAAAATAAAGGTTCATGTGTTGACTGTACTCATCCGTTGAGATTAGTCATGTGTTGAACGAAATATTTTAACAATAAAATTTATATCTTTATCTTTATAAAATAAAGGTTCATGTGTTGACTGTACTCATCCGTTGAGATTAGTCATGTGTTGAACGAAATATTTTAACAATAAAATTTATATCTTTATCTTTATAAAATAAAGGTTCATGTGTTGACTGTACTCATCCGTTGAGATCAGTCATGTGTTGAACGAAATATTTTAATAATAAAACTACATCTTTATCATATATAGAATTAGAAATCAACTGGAAAATAGAGGAGATGAGTGGTCTCCCGGATATTAATCTGATGTTGGTTTCGGCCTTCGGGGTTAATATGCAGGGAATTGTTCTCTTACTAGTTTACGGTTGGAGTCTAATTTTATATCAAATGATAGATACCTTAATTTTTATAAAATATATTAAATAACAAAAATAGTCACACGTGGACAGTACTCATTCGTTGAGATTAGTCGTGTGTTGAAAAAAAAAATATTCATTTGTTGAATAGAATATTTGAAAATAGAAATATATGAAGCCGTGTTGGTTAGATTGACGCCATTTTGACGTGAACGATATTTATATCGATTTTATTTACTTTAAATTGAATATTGAAAGTGATTTCGAAATCGCATGTTTTGAAATGAAATTTGAATCAAATTGAATAGAAAACGAATTCGAATTGAATATATAACGAATTGAATTCGAATTGAATATATAACGAATTGAATTCGAATTGAATATAAAACGATTTCGAAATGAATTGAATTGAAAACGATTTCGAAATGAATTGAATATATAATGAGTTTGATTTGAATAGGAAATGAATTTGAATCAAATAGAAAACGAATTTGATTGAATCGAATAGAAAACCAATTTGAATTGAATCGAATAGAAAACGACTTTGAAATTTGAATTGAATAGAAATGAATTTTAAAACGAATTTATAAAGAAGAATTCAATTTTGATTTGAATTGAAATGGAAGTTGAAATTGCTTTTGAAACGAATTTAAAACTATTTATATAATTCGTTTTAGATAGAAATCGACGAGATATATATTATATATATAATATAATGGCCTGAATAGAACGCGCCGCGCCGCGGCAGTTCGTGAATTTCGACCATTTATTTCAAACGGACATTACGGGAGATCCGACCGTCGGATTCTCCTAAAACCGGAACCGTTGGGTTCGTATCGAGAAGAGCTTTCAAGCAAATATTAGAAATTCAAAATCTAATGGTTGGATTTGGAGTCACGTCCAAATCAAATTTGGAAAAGGTCGCTGTAAGTGCAGTTCGATGGCCGTTATTGGAAATCAACTGTACGGGCCTTGATAAAATTATTAAAAATATTAATAATTTGGGTAAAATCATAAGAAATGATTTGGGAAAATTTGGGATGAAAAACTCCATATTGAAAAAGATAAAAAAATGGATTTTTATCGAAATGAACTAGTTTTGAACTAAATTTAAAACCCAATTATTTTTAAATAAATAAATTAGATTTAAAAAGGGGTTTTAAAATAATCAGAATTTCTAATATATTTAAATGGATTTGAAATGGGTTTATCGTGAATGGAGTTTTAAATAACACTAGTTCTTTAACCCGATAATAAATAGAATGTGATTTGGGTTTGTCGTGAACTGTGTTTTAAATAACACCTAGTTCTTTAACCCAGTAAAAGGAGTTTTAACGAATCTGCAACTTGATTGAAATATGAATTGATAATCTAAATTACCAAATTTAGAAATTGAGCGGGAATGGAGTATTACCAGTTTTGCTCCAAAGCGATAGTTAAATCTTTAATTAGATTTGAACGTGAAATGGTAATTAATTTTACCGATAACACCACGGTGTTAGATATGGAGTATTACCAGTTTTGCTTCATGGGATGAATAGGTTGGGATTGGGAAATAAAATAAATAATTACTTCGTTGTGGTTCGCTAATCTCGACTAGTTGGAAAAACCATAATTTGGTTTTAAATGACATCCAAAGGAAGATTACAGGATAAATTTTAAAGAATTTATCTTGGATAAAATTAGTGGGAACTTTTCCCTAAGAATGTGGAATTTAGAAACTAGCTGTAGGTTGGCTAAGAAGAATGGCTTCCTGGGTATTGATCTGATGTTGGTTTCGGCCTTCGGGGTTAATGTTTGGGAAATTGTTCTCTTGCTGATTTGCGGTTAGTGACTAATGAATTGGAATGAGGCGTATGTTGTGTTTGTGTAACATTTGTTTTCAATATACGCGAGTTGTTCGGAAAGACCGGGTTTACACCCATTCTGAATAACCGATTCGACGATATGTCGAAGATGAAGACGGTGGTCGAAGATCGGAAGTCTTCACATCGTTTGGATAATTACTGACGATCCTGATTAGGCTGTACACCCAAGAGGATGGAAATAGTTGGTGGTCGTCCAGACGTACTTGGAGATGGATGGATATGCGAGGAAAGTGCCTCCGGTTTCGTTCAGACCCAGAACGAACTTGTAAATGGATTGTGTGTCTGACATTGGATTTTATTCTGTGTTGATTGATTTCTATTAAATATACATCTGTTTGGCGGCGGAGAATTTATTCTTTTGCTTAACGCCCTTCTCTGAGACGTACGAGCTCAGAGGTTGTATATCGATGGACATCAGTCGCATGGCATGAATTGCCTGTGTGGCACGCTAAGGTGCAATGATCAAGACTTCTGTTGAAAAGCAAAGTCTTGTGGTTGATGATCGAAGCACGGCCTACGTGGCAGCTTTGTGTATAACGTGAATTCGCGAGCCTCACACCTCGGTATGAGTCAAAAACGGGATGAGGACCCAAGGAGTGCACGACGTTTCTTTCTAGCTATGGTGGTGTCAGTGACTTACCAGCCCTGACATTTATATACTTTTCACCTATGTGGTTGTTGAATGCGAGGCGCCTCGATTATAGGTCTGTAAGGACCGGGAAACGTGTGTTCAGGCATAATTAATCCTCTAACGTAAGTGAGGACCGGCCTTGGAGGATCCCAGGATTGCCCAGAGTGTGTAGTCCTGAGACATTTGCTAGAGTGTCTCGAACGCGGAGAGGAGCTTGCCCCTTGCCTCGACTCATGACGGAAATCCAATTTCCAATACGTGTATTTCGGCTTTATTTGTAGAGCCTAGTATGGCGACATAGTAGCATGGGATGCTATGCCGTCTATGATTTATATTTATGATTGAAATTGTTTTGACACTATACACTTATTATAGTATCAAATGATTTGTTTTTAAACGTACCAAGCATGTTTGGCTATTATAAGGGAAAACCCTATCCTCCGGCTTGCGTTGCATTGTGCGATGGGACCTGGGTCTTATAATAGCTTCATTTTTCGAAAAAGCATTGCGTTGTTTATTCTATGCACTGGTATTCTTGGGAGGAAACCCGTTCCGTGTTATACGGCGTGGTCCCTTGAATTACTCTCTTTTAAAGTAAAGCTTTAAATAACTGTTTTAGTTCTCACACCAGTCACATGACTGACCTGGAGTTTATTGTTTTAACCTAAACTCTGGGTGCCCCTATTTTCCGCACGGGCAGCTAGTAGTTTTGGTTTTGCAGATTTATATTCACAGGATCCTGGTTTACAGCTGGAATGATATCCGGAAAGCTCTGTACCCGTATATCACCTTCAGTTGTGCTTTGTATTATTTTCCGCTGCTATGTAATTTATTGTAATCTCTGATATTTATCAAATGTAATTTATTCATTCATACTCTGTATATTCTTGTACTCTGATAGAATTGTTGTAATAACAATGAAATGTTCTTCTGTTTGTGTTCTGATTTGTCCTGTTCTCAACGATCAGGGGTTTCGAACGGTCTAGATCGGTTTAACGACTGGTTCAGACCGAGAGAAATTCCTTCTCGTCACATTTGGTATCAGAGCTTTGGTTTACAGAGCTCGAGAACAAGACACATTAGAACCATACGAAAGAATTCATCAGATATAGGATTAGTAATATCCAATTAGAATGACTCGTTAGAGATAGGATCAGTAGTATCCTAGAACGAGTGTGAAGAGTATATTTTTCAAATGAAACAATTTTGTTTTGAAAATTTAAACCATTTTATACGTATTTGAATATTTATTTATTTTGCATATGGACAATCCGCTATATAAAGATTTTGCATATACGCGTCATGAACGTATATTCGAAGTTTTAATATACCGGATAGATATAGAATCACATTCTAGTCGCCCGGACATGATTCTGATGATGGCGCGCCATCACCAGTATTTATTTTCGTGTTTCGAAGGTGTGATTTTCTATATATTTCCATTAGACTGGTGTGAGAACCGAAATTAATATAGTTAGAACACATTGTTGTGAATTGGCATCAAAAACATGATTTCTGTATATATATCAAATTTATGAATTTGAAACTCTAATCCACTAATTGATTGATGTTTGTGTTGATTGTTTATTTGTTTGATAATTTTGAACCATTATGCCTAATTGCATCAAATTTTGAATTGTATTGAAAATTGGTTACATTTGCTTGCATACACATATATATCATTGAACAGGTCATAGCAAGGAGGCTAGAGCCAGAGAATAAAATTTGTTTGCCCGACAAATAGGTACATGTTTACTACATAATTTACTGTTTTGTTTGGGTGATGATGATTTTATGAGCCTATTGGCTAGCCGCTTGGCGTTTTCTTTTTCTTTTTGAGATCTGAAGGACCGGGGAAGCTATTTGAAATTCCCCGATGCTCCCGGTGCAGGGGAGGTTATGGCGAAATTTTTCGAAAATTTAGGGTGTTAGCCAAATTTTTGAGAATTCTCAGAAACTGAAAGGTTGGAGAATGGAAGCCAGAACGAACGTAGAGCTGAATAATCAAACCACTTTCGACTTTGTTCCTTTTCGGGGACGAAAAGTTTTAAGTGGGGGAGATTGTAATAACCCGGAAATTCTGGGCCAGTTTAAAATTTTTATTTTGGCCGTTTTAGCGAATTTTGAACATTTAAAATAGATTATTTTAAATAATATCGACGAGAAAATTTATTTTGAATATAATTCGAACGTATATATTATATACGTCGTTGTTAGAATATAAATAATTATATATATAATTATAATGGAATTGAAAAGGCACGGTAGTTCGATAATTCGATTTCAAACTTCAATTGAATGTACCGGGTGCAAAACAATCCGGATTTTAGTGAAACCAAAAACATTAGGATCTAATTGATAATATCTTTCCAACGAATCCGAAAAATCGAAATTTCATAGCGGGAATCAAAAGGTATGTCCAGTTGAAAATTCTAAATAGTCGCTATGGAATTCAGGCCCTTAAAAATGGACATTTTGCAAACGACCTCGGATTTCGATGAAACCACTTTTGTTGGGTCCGTGATGTCGAGTTATTGCTAGATTCCAATTTTCATAATTTTCTGAATCAGTATGTGAGCGTGGCAAAGGAAAACGCGTTTGATCGGTTTCAGTTGATTTTAATCGACTGGAAAATGGCCATTTTTCTAACGGTCTCAACATTCGACGAAACTAGTTTTGTTAGGACCGTATCGTCAATACGAAGCTAGAAAATATTTTTCTGGAATTTTTCTAGTTAGTATGTGACCCCGGTAATTTGAAAGGTACGTTTAAAATTCAATATAGCGGTTTAAATGTAAATTCAACGGAAACTGATTGTAACAGCCGAATCAGCCTACGATACATATCCCATTGTGTTCGGAATAGGGGTAAAACGCTATAGACGACAGGCGGTGGGCCTCGTTTAGAGGTCGAAAATAAAAGTTGCTTTTTGTGATAAATTAAATAATTAAAAAATTAAAAATATCTCCTTTCTCTCTCCCCCCCCCTTTAACTCTGGCCCCCCCCACGTTTAAAACAGAAATCAATTTATATAAATCAAAAAAAAAAAAAAAACCGCGTCGCTCCCCCAAGCGGGCCCGTCACCGTCGTCGCCCTCCCCCTCAGGCGGCGCCACCACCCGCCGCGACACCCCCTCGCGTGCGCCCTCCTCTACAGATCCTTCTCCTCCGCCCCGTTCTTTCTCTTTCCCCCTTCTTCTTGAACGAACGAAGGCGCCCAAACCCTAGCCCCTCGTTGACCGCCTCCTCCGCCGATGTCTGGCGATCCACCACCGAAGAACGCGCCACCTGGTCCTCCCTCCAACCGCCAACCACCAGACAGCGGCCTCCCTCCTCCATACACGGATCCAACCCCCCCCCCCCCCATTTCGCTGTAAGCTCCTTCTCTTCATTTTACTTTATTTTGTCTTGTTTTAGTTTGTTTTAAATATTCAGTTTAGGTTAATCAATTTAAAATCTGAGTTTTAAGAATTTTAAAATCAAAAGTTATAATTTTTATCGTAGAAAAGGTTGAATTTTAAAACGTAGAAAAGGTTGAATTTTAAAACGTAGAAAAGGTTGAATTTTAAAACAAGAAAAGATTTGGCTTTTAATACAAGAAGGATTTGATTTTCAAATAGAAGAAAGGTTTAATCTTCATGTAGCGTTCATATGAAAAATATGGATTTTGTGAAATAAAAATACGATTTTTAAATGTAGGAAGCGATTATAAAAATATGATTTTTATATTTTTAAAGTATTAAAAATATGATTTTTATATTTTTAAGGTATTAAAAATATAATCTTTACTATATAGAAGTGGTAGAAATATGATTTTTGTTTATGTAGAGAATTAAAAAAATCATCTTTGTATATGTGGCAAAATAAAAATCTGATTTTTATTATGTATGCATTGAAATAAAGAGGTGATTTTTATAATGATATTTTATAAAGGCGAAATCTTTATTTTTGAAAGGGCGAAAACTTTATGTGAAGAATGGCGTGATAAAAATATAATCTTTACTATATGAACATCGATGTGAAAATATAATTTTTATCTATATAGTAGCGTTGTAAAAATATAATTTTTATCTATATAGTAGCATTGTAAAAATATAATTTTTATCTATTGAATAACGAAGTAAAAATTCGATTTTTATATATTGAATTGCAAAGTAAAAATTCCATTTTTATATATTGAATAGCGAAGTGAAAATTCGATTTTTAAATGTGTGAAGCG
Source organism: Allium sativum (assembly GCA_030737875.1). Classification (NCBI taxonomy): domain Eukaryota; kingdom Viridiplantae; phylum Streptophyta; class Magnoliopsida; order Asparagales; family Amaryllidaceae; genus Allium; species Allium sativum. Next base: position 553,807,974 of record CM060923.1, on the reverse strand, counting down.
ATTATAAAAATATGATTTTTAAATTGAAAACGAACAAATAAAAATGTGATTTTTATTTTAAAGACATCAAAATATAAAAATGTGTGATTTTTATATATGTAGTGGCTACGGGCAACGAAGATGACGAAGATGCGATAACGATGAAGATTTCTATCAAAGAAGTGTCGTGAAGTTGGATAGCTATTGGTGAGAACTTCTCACTCTAAATTCTCTTTTTCTAGTTATATATATATACTAGGATGCAGACGGTGTTTAGTAGCACCCGACACAATCGTCCACAGACCATGGACTTGTTTGTTTGGTTGTGTAGTTGGTTAGATTATTTGGTTTGAATTAAATTGTTTGGTGAAATGGAATGGATTGATTGATGTGTGAATGGCGTGGGCCTTCACTAGACCGGGGATAAGGCTAGGCCTTGTCCCGTTTCTAGTATCGTGCCGTTATGCCGCCGAAATTTTCTAAAATATGTTAGAAAAATAAAAATATCATTTTATTTAAGGAATGAACTGAATAAAATTCATATGTTGAAATAAAATGTTTTTATCGTTAAAAATATAATTTTTAACGTGTAAGTGAATAAAATAAAATATTCATTTACAAACCGGATGGTTTGTTTATGTACACCTATTTGAAGGACATTGATTGGGTCGATAAATTTTACACATCGCCCAACTGCACAAATAAAATATGCGTTTGATTATTTGAAACCCCACACGGGTGTTGGGATGAAATTTGAAGTTCACTCATCCTGATTGATTAAATATGTCGATCGATAGATTGACAGGCTGTTATGAGCGTTAGATATCTATATTTGATGCTTATACAGTGTAGTGCACTTTGGTTGATGGTTGATTATTTGTCAATGCTATTTTATACATGTGTTGTATGGAAATCCATATAATTAACTTTATATGGTAATTGATTGGGCCTCATTCCAATTTAGAAAATAAAGAATATTATAAAATAAAGGTTCATGTGTTGACTGTACTCATCCGTTGAGATTAGTCATGTGTTGAACGAAATATCTTAACAATAAAATTTATATCTTTATCTTTATAAAATAAAGGTTCATGTGTTGACTGTACTCATCCGTTGAGATTAGTCATGTGTTGAACGAAATATTTTAACAATAAAATTTATATCTTTATCTTTATAAAATAAAGGTTCATGTGTTGACTGTACTCATCCGTTGAGATTAGTCATGTGTTGAACGAAATATTTTAACAATAAAATTTATATCTTTATCTTTATAAAATAAAGGTTCATGTGTTGACTGTACTCATCCGTTGAGATTAGTCATGTGTTGAACGAAATATTTTAACAATAAAATTTATATCTTTATCTTTATAAAATAAAGGTTCATGTGTTGACTGTACTCATCCGTTGAGATCAGTCATGTGTTGAACGAAATATTTTAATAATAAAACTACATCTTTATCATATATAGAATTAGAAATCAACTGGAAAATAGAGGAGATGAGTGGTCTCCTGGATATTAATCTGATGTTGGTTTCGGCCTTCGGGGTTAATATGCAGGGAATTGTTCTCTTACTAGTTTACGGTTGGAGTCTAATTTTATATCAAATGATAGATACCTTAATTTTTATAAAATATATTAAATAACAAAAATAGTCACACGTGGACAGTACTCATTCGTTGAGATTAGTCGTGTGTTGAAAAAAAAAATATTCATTTGTTGAAAAGAATATTTGAAAATAGAAATATATGAAGCCGTGTTGGTTAGATTGACGCCATTTTGACGTGAACGATATTTATATCGATTTTATTTACTTTAAAATGAATATTGAAAGTGATTTTGAAATCGCATGTTTTGAAATGAAATTTGAATCAAATTGAATAGAAAACGAATTCGAATTGAATATATAACGAATTAAATTCGAATTGAATATATAACGAATTGAATTCGAATTGAATATAAAACGATTTCGAAATGAATTGAATTGAAAACGATTTCGAAATGAATTGAATATATAATGAGTTTGATTTGAATAGGAAATGAATTTGAATCAAATAGAAAACGAATTTGATTGAATCTAATAGAAAACCAATTTGAATTGAATCGAATAGAAAACGAATTTGAAATTTGAATTGAATAGAAATGAATTTTAAAACGAATTTATAAAGAAGAATTCAATTTTGATTTGAATTGAAATGGAAGTTGAAATTGCTTTTGAAACGAATTTAAAACTATTTATATAATTCGTTTTAGATAGAAATCGACGAGATATATATTATATATATTATATATATAATATAATGGCCTGAATAGAACGCGCCGCGCCGCGGCAGTTCGTGAATTTCGACCATTTACTTCAAACGGACATTACGGGAGATCCGACCGTCGGATTCTCCTAAAACTGGAACCGTTGGGTTCGTATCGAAAAGAGCTTTCTAGTGAATATTAGAAATTCAAAATATAACGGTTGGATTTGGATTCACGTCCAAATCAAATTTGGAAAAGGTCGCTGTAAGTGCAGTTCGATGGCCGTTATTGGAAATCAACTGTACGGGCCTTGATAAAATTATTAAAAATATTAATAATTTGGGTAAAATCATAAGAAATGATTTGGGAAAATTTGGGATGAAAAACTCCATATTGAAAAAGATAAAAAAATGGATTTTTATCGAAATGAACTAGTTTTGAACTAAATTTAAAACCCAATTATTTTTAAATAAATAAATTAGATTTAAAAAGGGGTTTTAAAATAATCAGAATTTCTAATATATTTAAATGGATTTGAAATGGGTTTATCGTGAATGGTGTTTTAAATAACACTAGTTCTTTAACCCGATAATAAATAGAATGTGATTTGGGTTTGTCGTGAACTGTGTTTTAAATAACACCTAGTTCTTTAACCCAGTAAAAGGAGTTTTAACGAATCTGCAACTTGATTGAAATATGAATTGATAATCTAAATTACCAAATTTAGAAATTGAGCGGGAATGGAGTATTACCAGTTTTGCTCCAAAGCGATAGTTAAATCTTTAATTAGATTTGAACGTGAAATGGTAATTAATTTTACCGATAACACCACTGTGTTAGATATGGAGTATTACCAGTTTTGCTTCATGGGATGAATATGTTGGGATTGGGAAATAAAATAAATAATTACTTCGTTGTGGTTCGCTAATCTCGACTAGTTGGAAAAACCATAATTTGGTTTTAAATGACATCCAAAGGAAGATTACAGGATAAATTTTAAAGAATTTATCTTAGATAAAATTAATGGGAACTTTTCCCTAAGAATGTGGAATTTAGAAACTAGCTGTAGGTTGGCTAAGAAGAATGGCTTCCTGGGTATTGATCTGATGTTGGTTTCGGCCTTCGGGGTTAATGTTTGGGAAATTGTTCTCTTGCTGATTTGCGGTTAGTGACTAATGAATTGGAATGAGGCGTATGTTGTGTTTGTGTAACATTTGTTTTCAATATACGCGAGTTGTTCGGAAAGACCGGGTTTACACCCATTCTGAATAACCGATTCGACGATATGTCGAAGATGAAAACGGTGGTCGAAGACCGGAAGTCTTCACATCGTTTGGATAATTACTGACGATCCTGATTGGGCTGTACACCCAAGAGGATGGAAATAGTTGGTGGTCGTCCAGACGTACTTGGAGATGGATGGATATGCGAGGAAAGTGCCTCCGGTTTCATTCAGACCCAGAACGAACTTGTAAATGGATTGTGTGTCTGACATTGGATTTTATTCTGTGTTGATTGATTTCTATTAAATATACATCTGTTTGGCGGCGGAGAATTTATTCTTTTGCTTAACGCCCTTCTCTGAGACGTACGAGCTCAGAGGTTGTATATCGATGGACATCAGTCGCATGGCATGAATTGCCTGTGTGGCAAGCTAAGGTGCAATGATCAAGACTTCTGTTGAAAAGCAAAGTCTTGTGGTTGATGATCGAAGCACGGCCTACGTGGCAGCTTTGTGTATAACGTGAATTCGCGAGCCTCACACCTCGGTATGAGTCAAAAACGGGATGAGGACCCAAGGAGTGCACGACGTTTCTTTCTAGCTATGGTGGTGTCAATGACTTACCAGCCCTGACATTTATATACTTTTCACTTATGTGGTTGTTGGATGCGAGGCGCCTCGATTATAGGTCTGTAAGGACCGGGAAACGTGTGTTCAGGCATAATTAATCCTCTAACGTAAGTGAGGACCGGCCTTGGAGGATCCCAGAATTGCCTAGAGTGTGTAGTCCTGAGACATTTGCTAGAGTGTCTCGAACGCGGAGAGGAGCTTGCCCCTTGCCTCGACTCATGACGGAAATCCAATTTCCAATACGTGTATTTCGGCTTTATTTGTAGAGCCTAGTATGGCGACATAGTAGCATGGGATGCTATGCCGTCTATGATTTATATTTATGATTGAAATTGTTTTGACACTATACACTTATTATAGTATCAAATGATTTGTTTTTAAACGTACCAAGCATGTTTGGCTATTATAAGGGAAAACCCTATCCTCCGGCTTGCGTTGCATTGTGTGATGGGACCTGGGTCTTATAATAGCTTCATTTTTCGAAAAAGCATTGCGTTGTTTATTCTATGCACTGGTATTCTTGGGAGGAAACCCGTTCCGTGTTATACGGCGTGGTCCCTTGAATTACTCTCTTTTAAAGTAAAGCTTTAAATAACTGTTTTAGTTCTCACACCAGTCACATGACTGACCTGGAGTTTATTGTTTTAACCTAAACTCTGGGTGCCCCTATTTTTCGCACGGGCAGCTAGTAGTTTTGGTTTTGCAGATTTATATTCACAGGATCCTGGTTTACAGCTGGAATGATATCCGGAAAGCTCTGTACCCGTATATCACCTTCAGTTGTGCTTTGTATTATTTTCCGCTGCTATGTAATTTATTGTAATCTCTGATATTTATCAAATGTAATTTATTCATTCATACTCTGTATATTCTTGTATTCTGATAGAATTGTTGTAATAACAATGAAATGTTCTTCTGTTTGTGTTCTGATTTGTCCTGTTCTCAACGATCAGGGGTTTCGAACGGTCTAGATCGGTTTAACGACTGGTTCGGACCGAGAGAAATTCCTTCTCGTCACACCTATGATTGGTGGATGAGTAGATAGATGATGGATGGTAGGTTACATTCTTCTTAACTTGGAGATTGCAAGGATGAAATCCCTTGATTAGGGGAGAATGTAACACCCCATATTAAACTACAATAAAAAGGATAAATTGAATAATAATTAATTTAGCATCCAGAATTAAGGGAAACGGATTACGTTATTGCATTCACCTCGAAATTCTGGTCAAGATTGACACCTGGTTTGCGTAAATCGGATAACGTATGAAGAAGTCACAGACGGTAGATGTTTGGCGAAAAGAGCAGAAAAAACTGGCGCACTTGACAATTGTGCGAAGGCATTTTTACACTGGCGCACCTGTAAAGTGATCCCATATTAGTTTTTGGGATCCGGACCTTTTTTAAGTGGGTGTCGACCCAAGAACCGATTCACCCTAGGGCTGAGGTGGCATTCGAATTTTGGAGGCTGGCAGCTATAAATATATCTTCATTTCTCTTGTTTTCTCATACTAAAAACAATGGAGGCCAGATGCCGTCAGTGCTTGAACTGAATCTAGCCCTTTCTTCTTCTACAAATAAGGTGCCACAAGTATAGATCTGAGATTCAAATTTCATTTTTCTCCTTTTATTCTCATAGATCCGATCCTTATGAGTATGGTTAATTTTAGGTTTAGATAATTAAACGTAAACATGTTATGACTATGATTTGTATATACACCTGTGATTAAATCATATTGGATTTATTGTATTTTGTGAATCTATAATATTCTATGGCTTGGATCTCAATATTTATCATATTAGATCTATTGTAAATTTTGAATCTATGATATCCTTAGATCTTAACTTGTACTATGCTAGATCAACTTCTGTAGATCTAATTCACTTGTGATGTCATATTTGGGATCTTAACTTGTACTATGCTAGATCTACTTCTATAAACATAATTCACTTGTGATGTCATATTTGGGATCTTAACTTGTACTATGTTAGATCTATTTTCTTTAGATCTAATCCTTTTGTGGTTAATTCATCATGTCACATATGTGGATCTTACCTTTTCTCTAAGTTTGTGGTTAATTTGTGATTATCATTTCTGGACAGTTAAACCTTTGTTTAGATCTAGATCTACATGTTGTGGTTAACTGAGATCTGTTATTATTGGACATATGAATCCTTATTTGGATCTGTTCATCCTAATTATGTTAGATCTAGTTTTATCATTACCCTTTTCACTAGATCTGTTTTTACGTCAACCCTGTTATGAAGTCAATTACATGTCCATGACAATATGTATGTATATGTTCACCTTATCACCATGTTAGTACATATTTATGCCAGTCATGTTAGAACATTCACCTTTACCATTACCTCTCCCTTTTGTCATTTATGACTAGGCTATTATCTAGCCTAGGCATGCCGCCAATTTTGTGAGAGCGCTAGTTAGGTAATGGGGGAAAATGGTTAATAGTGGCATAATTTGAATATAAACGTAATTGGACAGATAATACAATAATTGATTAAAATGGGCATTAACACCTATAAAGGCATAGGTTTAATTAATTGATTAATTAATAATGAATGCCTAGGAGCACAATTAGAAATTGTAACTGCACTTATGGCACGAGGTTAGGTTGCATTAGTGGTGGAAGTCTGTCCGGACCCGACCGGCATATCCAACAGCCACTAATATTGAACCTAATGGAGATGCCTAAGTGCACAAATACGAATTGGGCTATGACACGAGGTTAGGCCCAACTTGTGGAAGAAGTCTGCCTGGACCCGACCGGCATATCCAGCATCCACAAGCTGTAGGCCTAATGTGGGAGGTTCAGCCCATTATAACAATAACTGGACATGGTAACGAATCGAAACACTTAGCCTAGTTGAGTCTGTAGGGATTGTATGAACATGTTAACTTGATTAGGGGTTAAGTGGGAGGGTTAAGTACATCTTGGGTTGGTGGGTAATATTGGTAAATATAGGCCGACAAACTTAACCTGTTGGGGTTATGTAATTAAAAACACCGTTAGGTTAACATAATCAGTGGAAAAACTAGTAGTGGGGATGTAAGGCAAAGGGGACAGCTTGCATCATTTGTGTGGGATCAGATGAATACTTTGAACTAGGTTAGAGTAGGGACACACTTACTGGGCTGATTGTAAGAGATCCAAATGTGAAGGAAGGTGTTGGCAGCGCAAACCGACAGAGCCATGTGTGTGCATGAGCCGGGCCGAAGGGGATAATACGACCGTGAAACCAGTAAATATGGTTGTGCACATCAACGAGGGTTGCCACTTTAGGACGTGATACATCCTACTGTAGGGACGACATAGGGTTTCTACGGAGTAGGGAGCCGATCGATTAGGGTAGTTAGGGTACATCCAGACTCTGGTAAGTTTAGGTGTCTAACATATGGGCTACCTGTGGATTGTATGGGGATAAAACCTCTCACTAGAAAGTACGCCTAAGTCTACCGTTGTATACATGTTGGGGATCATCATATTTTGGTTATACTAGTATTAGGGTAGAGAAATCCTTAGAAAAACGCCGTATACCCTATCATGACTATCATGTTTACCTTGTCATTCCTGCCTTTTATGTAGTTCTTCCGTTCCCTCCCCCCCCCCCTCCCCAGGTTTTCAAGGCGGGAATACTCAGGCTTAACCGTGATTCCGCTTACCTTTGTTGGAGCTGTTTTGACGTATGGCTCAAGATTTTATCCTCGCTGCTATGGCTATGCTTTATTTGGGGAATTATGCTTTTCGTGTACTCTGATGTTTTAAAGTACAAGACAACAGTTTTTACGATGTAATGGTTTATGTGTATTTCATACATATGTTGTTTTTGAACCACGATGCTTTATTATAAATAAAATTTAAATTCCGTTGTTGCTCTTAAATATGTCTTGTAATATTTCTGTTTCTGTTTACCTATAACGCTTCACGAAACTTAATGCATTCCCTTAGTGAGTGACATTAACGGACATGGGGTGTCACAAATATTCTGTACCCAGAACTTGAATGCATGACTGTTTTGGTATAATTTGTAGATTGGCATTGTTAATGATATATTTACACTGAAGTTAGTGTCATACTATATAACTAATATATAGTTGTGACATACCCTTTGAAAATTCCCGGACCATATTAGTCATAATGTCAAAGTGATTGCTGTTTATTATTTTTACTCCCCTCTGTGTAGATAAAATGTGAATAGCATAACAAATAATGTATGTTTATGTCTGTGTATTTAAACAGTTTTCTACTGAAGAGTGTGTGTGTGTATATATATGGATATATTACCTCTTTTCAATGAGTTAAAAATTTGGATACATCTGCATAAGGAGTAGAAATGAGTTCCTACATTTTAGCGCCATGTATGACCAGTTTATATGTTTCTTATAGACGAAAGAGTATCATACAACTATGGCTTTACATGTATAGATAGTGAAAGTCAACATGGCAAGTAAACACTGTCACATTGATTTATTTATATAACATGAATTCTCTTTGATATACATACCTTTAGATACATGAAGTATAACCTGCATAAACGTGTAGATAGAACATGTGCCATGAAAATATAAGCTATTTTGAGTGATTTTGAGTATTTATATATGCACTATAATGGAAACGAAGTGAGCTTTAAGATGATCTTAGGTAAAGAAAAATGTTAGGTATCAATACCACTTATTAATGTATATGAGTATATTATTGGGTTGCCTTTTTGGAAAGATATAATTTAACATAGGGGAGATAAGTTATTTTAATCTTGTTTATGCTATGTAAAGATTAATTATTTTTAATTAATCTTGTATAAAAGTTGACAATAATGGAGGTTTTTCCTATAGAATTACGTCCATTTATGCCAGCAATTTCCTTCAAGATCGAGAAAAACTTTGGCTTAACCTGGTTCGTGAATCAAACTCTGTGTACGTCCCCTGGTTGGTACTCGGAGATTTCAATAACACTGTATCTCTTAGTAACAAAAAAGTGGGTTCTATAGTGCAGTTAAAACAGATCGTTGGCCTAATAGATTGCATTTCAAATGCTGGTCTAATAGAGATTCCTATCGCTGGTTTAAATACACTTGGAGAAAGAAAGGGGTTGCAACTAAAATAGACAATGTTTTTTGCAATCATCAATTTCTAGTCATCTTCCCTGATCTAAATGCTCTTGGAGTTGTGAATCCCAATAGTGACCACATTAACATTTATATCAGTTTTAGAAAAAGAAGCACTGAGGTTAAGAATGTGCCTTTTAGATTTTTAAACTCTTGGACTTACAAAGAGAGCTATAGAGATGCTTTTGATAAGGCTGTAAAATATATGATGTTATCATTTTTTAAAGGCTCCAGGATTTTCAAGTTCCAAATCTTTTTAAAGACTTGCAAATACTTTTTAAAAGGGTGGAACTATCTGAACCTTAAAGTTGGAGACATGCTTAAAATGATGGAGGAAAATTATAAATCTACTCTTGAAGATATTGATGATAATCCCACTGATCCACAGAAGTTTGACAATCTCAAAATAGCGTACAATAATTGAAAAGACCAATGCATTGTAGATGCATGAAATGCTAAACAGAAAGCAAAAATCAGTTGGCTTACGGAGGGTGACTCATGTACAAAATTTTTCCATGCTAAAATGTCTCTAAGGAAATACAGAAACAATTGGAGTAATTTACTCATGGCGAATGGTGAGCTGGTGCATGAACCAGATACATTAGAAAGGGAGTCTATTCATTTTTTTCTAAAATTTATAATTCTGATACACCCAAGATTAATTCTTTTCCTGAGATTAACTGTATACATGTTATTAATGATAGGGTAAAAAGGCATTTGTTGGAGGATGTTAAGATTGAGGAAGTGCGTAGCGCGGTATTATCTATACCAGATGATAAAAGTCCGGGGCCTAATGGCTTTACAACTAAGTTTTTTAAATTTCATTGGGAGGATCTTAAACAGAGTATGCAAGAGATGGTTCAAGAGGTTTTTTTTACTGGTAAGATTGTAAAGGGAATTAATCACACTTTCCTAACATTCATCCCTAAGGTCGACAAGCCAATTGCATTTTCAGACTATAGACTAATAGCATGTTGCAATGTCATATATACAATCATCTTTAAAGTGCTATGTAATAGAATTAAACCATACCTCAAATACCCGATATCAGAAAATCAGTCAGCATATATTCCGGGTAGATACATTACTAAGAATATCCTATTAGCACACGAATAAATAAGACAATTCAATGTTAATGGTGGTGGAAAAATATGCATTAAAATAGACCTTCAAAAAGCGTATGATATAGTCAATAGGAAATTTATTGGCCATATGCTCAAAAGAATGGGTTTTCCGACAATGATTGTGCGTATTATCAAAACATGTATAAGCACACCTACTTTTTCTATTCTGGTTCAAGGCATCCCAAAAGTATTCTTACATAGTAACAAAGGCCTCAGGCAGGGATACCTTTTATCACCGTATTTATTTTGTGTTGCTATGGAATATCTCTCCATTTTAATGTTCAAGGCAACAGTTGCTAAGAATATACAAGCAAGAGCCATATGTGTCTCATCCGATTTATGCAGATGACTTGTTGTTTTTTGCTAAAGCAAAGATTAATGGGATTAAAAAGATCAATGGTGTGCTTAGTCAATTAAGGGAGTTGGCTGGCCTTAGTTTAAATAATGTGAAATCCAAGGTCTATTTTAGTAAAGGAGTTAATAACAAAATTTAGTTGCTTGAAGAGCTTAATATGGCAGAAGCCGGTTAAGTATTTGGGGTCCCACTTATCTAACAATTATCTGCATTTTTCTGACTGTGGTGAATTATTAGATAAAATTAGAAGTAGAATGGATAGCTGGGACTGTAGATTGCTAACAATGGCAGGGAAAATTGAATATATACGAACAGTTGTTACTCCTATGGTCATGTACTGGATACTGCTGTTTCAACTGTCAGAGGCTATGATAGGAAAACTCAATAAGCTGTGTGCAAATTTCATATAGGGAAGGAAAAGTCACAAGATAGCGTGGGATAAGATTTGCACTCCTAAATCGGAAGGTGGTGTCGGTTTGAGAAATTTTAAGGATATTAAAACTCTTGCAGCTCTTAAACTGCTTTGACATTTTGTTAATGGCAATAGTTTATGGAAAAAATGGATGACGAAAAGATATTGTGATGGTAATTTTTTTTGGATAATGGATATTGATAATAACAACTCTAGAACATGGAAAACAATTCTTAAACATAGGCGAACGGGTCGTAAATGCATTAATCATTGTATTGTTAATGGTAGAGACACAATTCTATGGTTTGATCCCTGGCTCAATAATAATATCATGGTTAAATTGCTAGGCTGGGATCAGTTAATTCGTTTCAGGGGAGATAATCTCACTGTGGACCATATTATTCATGAAGGGATTTTCAATCCCTTTTGTTTACCGATAGTTAGACAATTATCCACCTAGATTAATGGAGTTAACATACATGTTAATGAAGATTCTGACTACTGGACTTGGAACAACATTAAAAATGGTTTCAGCTTTAACCCAGCATGGGATATTTCCAGAGGTCATAACAATGAAATGCACTAGTGTAGAACTGTGTGGCATTATATTAACAGTCCTAAAATGTCGCTGTGTCTGTATAAGGCTATGTTAAATCGTCTGAGTACTGAGGATCACATGGTCAACTGGGGCTATGACATTAATCCGATATGTGTGTTATGTAATGAAGATTATGAGACTATAAATCACCTATATTTCAACTGTCCATACATTGCGTACCTTTGGCCTCGATGTCATTTAAAACTTGGACTGCCTTCGACGAGCTCTTAAATCTTGAAGATGAACGGGTGATGCTGAAGAACACCTTCGTCATGGCGTCCTTTGTCCAGGAGGCTGCTTGTAGTGCTATTTCAACTACCATTTATCATATTTGGAATGAGAGAAATATCAGAATTCACAAGAATCAGTTGTGGAATAAATTTCATTAGTGGAATTTTATCGAGATCGATGTCAAGTACCTGCTGAAGAAATCGAAGAATTTGAATACTCGATCTAGAGTGGACTTTGACATCAAAGATAGATGGGGAGTGAATCTCCTCGACGCCGGCTGAGGAGTACGATTGGAAATTTTATTGTTAGGGTTCGAAGCTATTTCATTTTGGGAAAGTTTCAGTTAGACTTCGATACATATAGATTGCAAATTTACACGTGTAGGCCTGTGTGCCATTCATTAATTTTGACTGGAGATTTTTAGTTTGCTTTATGTATGTATTGGGTTAGCAGCAGATGCATATGTGATTGCTGGCCAGTATGTACATATTTTTGTACCTTTTATTTGTTGTCAATAAAGCACCGCACTCTTTTTTCCTGAATAGCCCTCACGCTGAGTCCTAGTTCAGGTTTTTAATGAGGCGGTTTACCTATTTAAAAAAAAGTTATAATTTTGAATTATACAATATTTCAATATTATTATTGAGTGATCCTGGAGTAGAAGAATTATAAGTAGATAACCCTTGAGTAAAGGACCCAGGACTATTGTAATTTATTGTTTAATTATTGAAAAATTATTTTGAAAATTACGGGGTCCTCTCAACATTTTTTAAGTAAGTTTCCAGGTTTAACTTATCATTGTTAATTTGGGTTTGATTTGTATAAATTGAGTACTTAATTAAGCGTCCGATTCCTACTGTTTGCTCATGGAAATTGTCGTTGCATTTCTTGCATTCACTTGTATTACCGTTTCCTCAACTTTATTATGGTGAAGGTGAAGCCAAGAGTACTCATAGTTGTATTAGGTCCTTTAGAGTATATTTAATTCCATTCCTTCTTATAGTGGTTACTTGGTTACAAAAAGTTGTTAATTATTCCTCTGGTTGAAATACCATGTCAATAGTGTAATTTTTCTTGCTTTTCATATTTTTATTTCATCGTGGTGCTACGTCAAATTCATACGAATTATTAATTGTTTGATTATAGCTTAGAGTTTGGTTGAAATAAATAAACTACGATATATTGATAGATTTAGGAATGCAAATATCCATAATATTATTGACCATGATAATAATATGATTCTTATGATGCAAGTGACGCTTTGAGCTTTATAATTTATACGTGGTTCATGGTACTAGCATTATATATGTAGTTTGCATGAGCCATTTGATTGATATTATGATGCATAATTACATAACCTATTCCTAATGCTTCGTCAATGATTTCATTGAAAATTGCATTAATTTTTTTAATAACTTTATCACACCATAATGTGAATCTTGGAGCACTTCCTTTAGAGATAAATAACAAAATTTATGATTTTTTTAAAATTATTTTATGTAATCGTCTCAGAAGCTGCATATAACTCATATTCTAAGTATTTGTTAACTGATAGTCATTATAACATTTTCGACATTCAATTTGGTATGTCATGAATACATGCTTTAGCAGTTTTGGCTACAACATTGCTTAAATTCTAGAAAAATAGAAGATATAAGGTGATTAGCACTTAACAATTCCTCGCTTAAATTTAAGCATTTATGTAGTAGTACTAAACGATGACTTGTTTATATAACAATTAAGCACTGCTTAAGCGTCACTCTTGAGTGTTGCTTAAGTGCATCCTGGCGCACCTAGGATGTGCATGGATATAGTGCTTAAGATATTTTAAAGTGTTTCTAAAGCACAATAAAGTGAAGTGAGGCATTCATTGCCTCGTTTAGCGCGTAATATAACAAAGCCAGTTTTACTTAGTTCAATCCAAATTATCTTTTTGTTTCTGCTAATATATCATTTGGCTCTTATATTACTCAATGATAAAATGTCCATGTAGGGAAATGTATAGGTGAAATTTAAAAGTTTGATTTGAAAATTTCATGCCTCTAATGTATATTTTAGTTAGTTAAAATATGAGTTAAAAGGTTGAAAATGATTTTCCAATGATACTTTTTATTTAACCCTTTGTATGTATTGGACATTTCACAATTGTTGCATTTATTGATTGATTAATATAAGGAAGTGCAAATTTCTTTTTCAAAAAAAGGAGAAAAAATTATTGAAAATAATCTATGGTAATATTACATGTGCTTTTGGGAGGTGTAAATAAGTCCACATTGCAATTTTCCACATCTGTAGATATGCACTTAAAGAAATTACGTGGGCATTGCTACAAATAGTGTTCAAAATCTCCTTATTCTATCAAGAAAACACTTACAAGACTCAATACTATAAAATGCAAATACTATTTATCTATGCTTATTTTCCCTTTTCTCGTTTATTCCTCATGCATGACACTAGATTTCAAGTGCAATATAAGAACTTAATATAGTTTTATAAGCAACATTATTTTTATGTATAGTTTTGTATATTAAAATTGGACAATATAAATTCGTAGTTCTTTTAATTAATAAACTACCTGCTATTTTACACCAAAGTGCATACTATGTGACTTATATCTCATATTGTTTAGGTTATATATTTGTTTGCTAAAGTTTATCGGCAGGCGGGTCTCAGTTGATCAGTATTACAAACCATATCTGTTGTTTCGCCTCATTTGCACTAGTTATGATAACATTAGAGTAAATACAATTTTTTGCACCGGTTCTAGAATAACAACGGGTGCAACTAGCATAGGAAAAGCTATAGTGTAGGTAAAATATAAGTCGCTCCGGTTTTATTTGAAATCGGTGTAAATAAGGGAACGCAATTACCATTATTTTCACTAGTTATATTTGCAACCGGTACATATATCATGTAAATATAACAAAACGCGGACCAAAATAAAATTGTCTGAAGTCAACTATTTAGGCAGATAATTTTATCAGCCAAAACATCCATATACTTTTATTGCCACTTTTTCGACTTCTTCAAGACAGTAGTTAAACCAAATTAAACCGCTAAAAAGGAAAGATTGTTATTGCTTATGAGGTTTAATAGAATCAATACACAGAATAATAGAACATAATAAGATGCAGCTATAACGACCCATCTTTTGCTCGATTCTTGCCAGTAATTAAACCGACTTAAACCATTTACAAAGGCGGATTGTTATGGGTACTAACATATACTGAACAAAATAACAGAACTTTTCATTTCATAATACAAATGTTACATCAGAGTTACACAAAATATCAGAGTTACAACATAATACACGGCGGAAAAGAAATATATTTTTAGCGAAAAATCAAAATGATATGGCGGGAACTCCAACTTTAGCTTGAAGCTCCAACCTGGAAAGTGCTCCAAATCTTGCTCTATGGGTCTACAAGTGTAAACTAAACTACTAGCTGTCCATGTGGAAATTAGTGGGCACCCAGAGTTTAGGAAGGAACAATAAACTCCAGGTCAGTCATGGGACTAGTGTGAGAACATAAAAGGTTTATTTTATGGTTTATTTTAAAGTTGGGAAATTCACTGCACCATGCCACTAATGCGGAATGGGTTTACTCTATGTGAATACCCATGCATATAAATTCGCAATGACTTTTGGAAAATAAAGCTATCATAAGCTCGTCCCATATCACACAATGCATGCGCACACCAAAGGGACGAGTTTTAACTTATGATGACCAAAAATGCCTTCATACATGAAAATTCCCTTTCAAATTATTATTAGTGCATAGTGTAGAAAACAATTTCGAAAATAAACGTATCAATCTTATACGTCATAGTACCCCATCCAACTATGTCGCCATAGGTATACAAATAAAACCGTAAGGATTGCGTATTGGAGATTTGGGTTTCCAACTTGATGATTTCTGGCATGAAAGATCAATCAGGAACACAAGCGAAGTGTAACACGGCTTTTTCATCCAGATATGGACACCAACTACAAATCGCGAGGTAGATCAATGGTTTTCATCCAGACTCGGACCCCCGAACATACCATACTTCCCCAAGTCCACAAGTGGTACCACCGCCGCAACTATTAATCACAAAATCATGTATATGTCAACAACCTAAATGCTAGTTTCTTATCATTCGGGGTGTGAGGTTTGTCGATGTCGCGGTATACACAAAGCTACACTTCAATAAGCCATGCTTTGATCATCACTAGCTCGTTCCATAACTTGAGTATGCCACATTGTCAACTTACAGTATGTCACTAATTTCTATCAATACATAACCTCTATGCACGTAAAACTTAGAGATAGGAATAATTAATTTCCACAATCTGATATATATATATTTATCAATAGAAATCAGTGCTATGCAGTCAATTACAATGTCAGACACACAATCCATACAAGTCCATTTTGGTTCTGAATGGAACCAAATCCGAAAATCCTCAAATATATTCAAATCTCATGCCACTTATAACCTCGTATCGTGTGTACGAACCGATTTGGGACATCAACAATTAATCCAAATAAATCCAAAGATCTTGGTCTTCATTTTTCCTTCCCAAGTCTTCAATTGCTTCATAACGTCGTATTATTACTTGGAATGATTTTTGGACTTAAATCAGATCCCAGACATTCCAAGTAATAAGCATGTTTCAAAATATAAGCTATGGACTATACCGATTTCAATCCAAATCTCCTTCCCAATGGTTATCAATTCATTTCAGAATATCGTTGGATTAATTTCAAATTCTTTAAATCTCATTACCATTTCATTTCTTCTTTGAGATCAATGTTTATTTCCCAACCTTAAATTTTGAACACAATTCCTTTGTTCGTTGTTTCCATAAGTCCCCAAATCAAAATTCGGGTTAAAAGTTTCATACACAAATATTCGTCAATTTAAGATCCAAAATATTTCGTAAAACATCTTTTTATAGTTTAAGTAATATTTCTCAAATTAAATCATTTTAATGGTAATGTAAAACTTTTCATAAGTATTATAGATTAACTTATTTAAAATCATTTACTGGTTTGAACCCTTTGTTCAAATCATTTTTAATAATGAACAATGCTTGTTAAAATTCCAAATTGTTCTAAATTCAAGGGTTTTAATTAATTCCCAATTTAGTTTTTTGGAATAACCATCCCGTCCGTCGAATCAATTAGGAATAGTCAGGGAGAGCAGCAAACTGTATTTTCCAAACCCAAGCCTTAGACATTATCCTCTCTGTCACCGTAGAACGTTCTGGCATGTATATATATACATATATATATATATATATATATTATTGGAAGAAATGTCGTGTGTGTGTATATATATATATATATTCGATAACAGTTTAAAACATAAATTGTCCAATTCTTTTTAAAGTCATAATTAAATTTTACATAACTTCCACTAAACCATTATTTAAATTTCCTTAGGAGCTTAATGTAATATCACCAATTTGTTTAATACTTACAAATGGTCTTTAAAAATAATGAACCCAAATGTATTTAATAAACCTATTTTGTTACATTCTTAAATCAAATTTCTTTAATTAAGATTTTAAAAATATGGATAGCTAAACATTTACATAAACAACATAACTCAAAATGAATCTTTAAATTAGAGTTCAAAATTTGTTTCAATCTTAAGAGTCCAAAACAAAATTTTAAGATATTTCCAAAACTAATTTGTTGTTGTGAAAATCTTTTAGTTATTCATGACTTAGACTTCAAATTATTTAGAAGCTTGAAATCAAAATTTAACTTTCACTTTATTTATAATCATGATTCACATAAGAAGGAGATTTAAATCGACTACCCGTATAACTCCAGAAGTATGGTGGATGATACAACAAAATCAATACATATGAACACTAGTCCATCCATCGCCAAATTTTAAACAACCAACAAATTTGTGTGCAAGCGTTACATTAAGTAGTGCTCAGTGTTTTAGTGTTCTAACGTACACAAACATCCATTCAAGAATGCAATATAACAAATCAATATTTTCATGCCATAAAGTAATGATAATGGATTTTAATTTTCAGTTATCCGAAACTTCTATTCAAATAATCTAAATTAATTGTTCTCACTAGTGATTGCTTTCCGATTCCACCTTCAATACTTTGTATCAACTGAGCCAAGCCTTGGTTGAGCTCATATTCTTCCATGGACACCGCGCATAGTTCTCCTTCTTGTAATTCAATGTATATAATTATATATTTTAGATGGATTTTTCAACACAAGGGTTATTTGCACCTCTACTGGACCGTGACAAGCAGACTGACTGATGTGGGTGGTCAGATTGGCTTCAGCCGAGTTGATGTGGTTGAACAAGAAAGAGAAAATGTGGCGGAGGTGAGTTGCTTGCGTGTTGTTTTAAGTGTAGGAGAACTGTTATGAAGCAGAGATTGGAAGGGTGGTTTCGACGATGGTAATGGTGACTGGAAGAGGAATGATGGCGCTGGAACCAAGGAACATGCACGTGCTAGAACATGAGTATTGTGATGTTCAAGGGAGAAGCAGTTTGTTTTTTATTGGGAGAGAGGAAATGCAGGCGATTTTAAATTGGAGAAGGCCGATGTTTGGTGCTAGCATGCGATGGGCGTTGGCAGCTCAGGCGATGGGTTAAGGCTTGTGGTGGTTGAAGGCCGGTAGGTGCAGTGGAAGCCGCGCGTGCTAGTTGGGGAAGGAGCTACTGGTTTGTGGATAGAAAGAAGTGAGGGCTTGGAAGTGCGAGATTCTCTTATTGAGGCAGTGAACTGGTGCGGACGAGCAGTTCTTGGGGGGAAAAGGACGTGTCAGAAGTAAATGGGGTAGTGGTTATAGTGTTCTGCGGATGACGTTGTCGTCAGTCAGTAGGGTCGGCGAAGTGGAGTGGCATCTTACCGGATGACGAATGGGGCAAGGTGGTTATGGTGGAAAAAGATAAGTATGGTAGGGGTTGATGAAGGGTAGACGAGCTGTTCTAGGAGATGGGATGCTACGTTTATAAGAAGAGGAAAAAAGAAGAAGGCCAGAGTGGTTGTCAGAGGGGAGGGAAGGCCTTGAGAGGAAATACACGGTGGAGGTAAAGCAAATACAAACTGATGAACAGAGAGGAAATATAGTGTGTGAGAAGAAAGACAAAAACATGCATTATATAATGTGGAAAAGGGGAGCAGTGAATAACATGTGGTACTTGGTTCTTACTACTCAAGAAATTTTATTTTTGTATTGCTTTGGATTCTCTGTACCATGAGATTTTCATATCTGGGTGTACTGTTCCTCAAATATTTGTTGTGACATGTTAAGATTTTAGGCTAGATTTTATTAGATATTATTGCCGGCCATTTTCTTAAAAAGGAATAAAACTAAATTTGTTTTCCTATGAACGATATACTATGCTAAAAGGCTAAAACGTGAACCGACTAACAACGTTGTTTGCGTTATTTCAAAACTTTATAAATCTAAATGTTATAAACCGTAAAATAAATTCAAATGGTAACGCAAAATATACGAATTTCTTTCTTTCTTTTTATTGTGCATTCCTTAGATTTCTAGTTTGATTATGGCGCTTATAATTCCAAGTTCATTCCTTGTTTTTATTACCTTAAACGTGTTGCAAATAGTATGTTTTGAAATAAACTTAGCGTTTTTTTTTTCAAAACAAATCACTGTTTATATTAATCTTAAATTTGAAACTGCCAACAATAAAATCCTTCTTTCTTAACATATTTTCTCTTTAATTAAATTCTATTTGAACATAATTAATTACTACTTAAATTAAAGATTCAATATTAATTTGACGTTTTTATTATGCCATTTATCCTTAACGATTCGACTGGAAATAAATAAATCTTGACGATATT
The DNA here is from genome assembly GCA_030737875.1 of Allium sativum. Lineage (NCBI taxonomy): Eukaryota > Viridiplantae > Streptophyta > Magnoliopsida > Asparagales > Amaryllidaceae > Allium > Allium sativum. The sequence continues at coordinate 553,788,211 of CM060923.1, read as the reverse complement.
TTACTATGCTAATAAATTATCCGTAGTAAATCATTCCTTAAATAAGTTGCGAAATTTATTTCAAAATTGGTCTTTGTTTCATCGCCACATTCCAAACGCAAAATTTTTAATAACGTTAATTTTGGAAAAATGCTTAAATTAATCTTATATTTACAAATGTCATTTCATGTTAAAAGTGAATGGTAGGTTCAAAATAAAAGTCCAAGTTCTATTAAGCATACATAAGATTAAATTCATTAAATTACAAAATAAATTAATATAGTAATACTTCTTATTTCCAAAAATGTTCAAATTAAATTCAACAGAGGAACTCTAGCATTAAATATTCAAATCGGTTACAAATGTAAATCTTGCTTTAAAATGTTTAGAAATCACGAAACAATTTATTTAAGTATCGAAGCAAACTTCCAAATATAATATTAATTTTACGTTAATTCTGAATTAAACGTCAAAATTCCTAGGTCGTTACAGTCTCATCCACTTAAAGCTTTTTGTCCTAAAAAAGGAGAGCTATAAAATTATGCTTAAGTAAAGTATATCTTATTTGTAAAATTTATTTATTTATTTATTTTGAAAGGCTGTGGAACTTTTATTTACACAAAAGAATTTACAAGCATTATTACATGGAGCAAGTAAGCTAACCAATACCAATAGCCAGTTGCTTTACAAAGATAACAGTTTCATTACACTTTTATGAATTATCGTGCATACTTGATCAGTCGTCAACCTCCCCATGCCAAAGATACGATTATTCCTTTCTCTCCATACTCCTGCAACAAATTTCTTCAAAAGCTTTAAAAGAACCCAAGTCTTCTTATTTTTCCATCTCGTTGCATTAAAAATGTTAAACCATTCATCTCGGTTAGAAGTAGATGGACGATGAAAGTCTCCAATTGCTAATAATCTCTTCCAAATTATGTGTACATATGGACATTTAAAGAAAAGATGAACATTTGTCTCTGGCGCACTATGACAAAGTACACAGGTCTCATCCCGCAAGATTCCAAAAGAATGCAATTTTCTCTTGGTGTTAAACTGCATTTGCCATAATCTTCCAAAGAAGTAGATTATCCTTGGCAGAACTACCACAGTTCCAAATCTTTGAGTACCAGGGCAAAGCTTGTATGGATGGCATCAAAAGGTGGTAGACCAAGTTAATGGAGTGCTCTTTCCCTAATCACAGAATGGCAATATCACTGGAAAATGTATAGTTCTCTATAATATTATTCCAAATTTGCCTCAAGCTTGCGAGAGCTATATGGAAGATTAAACACACCATCACTAATGTAGTCGCTCACAATGGCAGATTGTGGAATGCCGGAGTTGAACATTACATTATAATCAATTACTTCACTAAGAATGTGACCAGAATTTACCCAAGGACTATGCCAAAATAAAAGGTTTGCAATACATGTATAGTTACATTGTATAAATTGTTTAAATGTACCTCTCAGCTTCAAGATTGCATGCTAACTCCAGCTACATCCTTGCAAAATTGCCATTGACCAAAAATTCCTTTTACCAATTAAGTTTGCATGGACCCACCTTGACCATAAACCATTATTTACTACAAAAAGCTTTTCAAAGTAGTTGGATATTGCAGCTCGGTTCCAATGATATAGATTAATAATACCAAGACCACCGAACTTCTTATTGTCATAAAGTTTATGAAATGCAAATTGTATTAACTTTTTAGAGAACGGATCACCATGCCATAGAAATTTGTTCATTGCACTAGAAATCATGTCAATAAGCTTGGTAGGCAGTATATAGTGTCTCATCCAATAGGTGGTCATTGCAATAATGATTGATTGTATGATAGTCAATCTACCGACTTGCGAGAGTTTGGAATTTGGCCATTGAAGAAGCTTATTAATAATCTTCTCATAAAGCAGTAGGCACTTCACTTTTGTGATTCTTGAACAAATAAGTGGCATTCCCAAGTAGAAGGCATTAGGAGGTAGCTCAGCAAGACCAGAGCAATTAACAATATCCATTTTTAAATTCAACGGTAGGCCTCCAGTAAAGATCTTAGATTTACTCTTGTTGATTTGTAGCCCAGAAATATTGGAGAACATTTCAAGAGTTTTGAAGATACACTTAATATTTTGCTTAGTAAAGATGACCACGTCATTGGCAAAACTTAAGTGAGTGATGATTGGGTTCTTGCATTTCGGATGTAGCCGATGATTCCCGCTTTGCATCTGCTCGGTAATTAAGGCATTAAGCAATTCCATTGTAATGATGAATAGATATGCAGAGATTGGATCCCCTTGCCTCACACCTTTGGTTCCCTTGAAGTAACCGTGCAACCGTCCATTCCTTGGGATAGAGTAATATATTGATGAAATGCGTGTGTGTATCCAAGCAAGGAATGGAAGAGGAAAATTGATACGTGACATTATCACCAAAATAGCAAGCCAAGAAACCGTATCAAAGGCTTTTCTGATATCCAACATTAGCATGCATCTAGGTGAAACATTCTTCCTTTTATAGCCATACAAGAGTTCTTGAGTAATAAGAATATTATCACTTATGCTTCTTCCGTTTACATAAGTAGCTTGGTTTTCTGAGATGATGGTTGGAAGAACAACTTGTAGTCTAATAGCCAAAATCTTTGAAATGACTTTGTACAAAATGTTGCAGCATGATATAGGTCTAAAGTCAGTCACAGAAACAGGATTATTTGTAAAATTTATTAAAACCGAAATAAAGCTTGTTAAATACTTTACAGTTCCTAATAAGCTTGCAAATTTACCCAGATGTTCTTAATTAAACACGAAATTTTATGTACAACTAAATGGGTAAAACTAATATTTAAGAAAAACTTAAATCATTGTATGAAATAAATAAGGAATTTGATATATAATGTAAAAGAAAGCTATGTTCAAAGCATAGAAAAATCTAAGTAGTTTAAATGATAACGTTACTTTGAAATAAGTTGTTTTGGTTAGAATAGGTTGAATAAAATTCAATGGTTTAATATGGATAGCTTTAAAAGTTACAATTAAAATGGTTAAATACAAGCAATTTTTCAAACTTGGTAGAAGATAGATAAATAGCAACTAATATATGTAAAAGGACTTGAAATAGATAAATCATAAGTATAGATACAAAATATAATAGTTTAGTGAGATGATGGATAAATTAGACAAGTTAAATTAAAGTGTTATTTAAATTACTATATTTCAAAACTTTTTGAAACCTCTAAATGATTCCTCCGACTTAGACTCCCGTTTCATTCAAATCATTGAAATATTACATATTACGTTTAGGAAGAGAATCATACTTCAGTTCGGGATTTTCAAAACTTGTTTTCAAAATTTTAAACAATCTATAATGAATTCAAATCAGCTATACATTGGTTCGAGAAGTTTTCCCACATGACGGGCTACTGAGTACCACCTATCGCACGTAATCTAATTACCCCTCAGTTTAGTCACGGGTTACTCGAATAAACCAAAATCATTTCATATCCCAAAGTTGTAAATCATTTTGCAATCCGTAATTTACAAATACTAAATTTGTTGTTTCCAAATATTCCAAAGTATCGGAATTCAAGTCGTCGAAGTTTATAAACTACCTTTATAGATCATTCATCATATCCCAAAATAGTTGGAGACAAATACCATTCACTAATTGGAAATCTAATAAAATTTCATGTAACTTATATTTTCATATCGTCGAAATCTACGTTTCAAGATTTCAAACTTTATGAGTTTTGACTTATTTCGAACATTCTTTGTACATAAATTGATATTTTCTAACCATAAATTTAAATCAAATTTCAAATGGTTTCAAAAAATTCCAAGATTTCCAAATAATTTTCCATATTCTCATAACATTTTTGCAGAGTTTGATTCCATACTTTCCTTTTAGAATCATTTAAAATCTAAAATATATTATCTTATTCAATTCTTGTTTCAAATTTCGAATCTTGGTTGAAAAGTTACTTCATTCAGCTAGTCGGACAAAAATTCTTGAAATGTTCCTTTTCAAAATACCATCATGCTTTTGCTATGCTACCTTGATTTAACTCATACGTGTTTCAAACCAATTTTTTCCAAAACCCCCTTTCAGATTTGAATTAGAGTCTAAACTTTTGGGTTCAAATTTGACGAATTAAACTTAGAGAAACTAATCAACAACTAGGATTTCGATTAACACAAGCATTCTTACTTTATACATTGATTCATTCCTTAACCTTGTACTATTCTTAAAGTTAATCCTACGGATTGAATTTTTTTCTTTCTTGTGCTACCTTTTTGTGAAGACGTTGCTTCTTCCAATGGCTTTTCTCCCTTCTTCATTGGACAGTCCCGAACTACATGCCCTTCCATTCTGCATCGATGACATTTCCTTTCCGTTGTAGGGTCCTTAATTTCCTTCTTTCTCTTCGGGAATTTATTCATAAAATGTCCAATTCTCTTACACTTGAAACAACGTATATCTTTTCAAATAACTTTCTTTTTCTTTTTGAATTTATCTGGACAGAAAATTGCAAAACGACCATTTCTGAAACATCTATAACACTGTATATCCTTAGATTTTCTAAACCTTTCGATCTCTTCTTCTTCTTTTTGGGCAAGTGTACTTTTTGCTTGCCTCGAAGTCATCCAAAACTCACCACTTGACATCCCGAATTCCATTTTTCTTTAGGTAGCAACCTAAAATTTCAAAATGGTTATTCTATGTTTTTTCTCGTTTTCCTAATTTATCAACCGGCTTATTTGTAATTATGCCATTAATTTCAAGTACTTGTTATTTATCAAATTCAAGGTTTATAGGTTTAAAGTCTTTTAGGTTCTAAAGTATTTTAAGCTATTTAATTTCACCCTTTTTCTGGATTTTTTTCTTCCAAATTTCTATATAAATATCTTTTTTTTTATAAAAACGAACATGTCACTCCCTTAAAATATATATATTAATTTATCAGATCATTTCATTTAAAATTTATTCATTAAAATACTTAACTAGGTGATTTTAAATATTCCTCGACGTTTCAATCAGAACTATATAGTCATCCCACTTTCGAAACTCAAAGATGAATGTCTGATGATGATCGATCAATCAACAGAATTATCCTCAAGCAACTAGAGTGTGATCTTATATCCATCTAGTATATATATAAGACTTCGTATATTGTAACAACCCGAAAATCTGGGCCAGTTTAAAATTTTTATTTTGGCAATTTTAGCGAATTTTGATTATTTAAAATAGATTATTTTAAATAATAACGACCAGAAATTTAATTTGAACAGAATTAGAACGTATATATTATACGCGTCGTCCTTAGAATATAAATATTTATATAGAATTATAAATAGAATTGAAAATGGCACGGTAGTTCGATAATTCGATTTCAAACTTCAATTGAATGTACCGGGTGCAAAACAATCCGGATTTTAGTGAAACCAAAAACATTAGGATCTATTTGAGGATATCTTTCCAACGAATCCGAAAAATCGAAATTTCATAACGGGAATCAAAAGATATGTCCAGTTGAAAATTCTGAATAGTCGCTATGGAATTCAGGCCCTTAAAAATTGAAATTTTGCAAACGACCTCGGATTTCGGCGAAACCAGTTTTGTTGGGTCCGTGATGTCAAATTATTGCTAGGTTTCAAATTTCATAATTTTTCGAATCAATACGTGAGCGTGGCAAAGGAAAACGCGTTTGACCAGTTTCATTTGATTTTAATCGACTGGAAAATGGCCATTTTTCAAACTGTCTCAGAATTCGACGAAACTAGTTTTGTTAGGACCGTATCGTCAATACGAAGCTAGAAAATATTTTTTCTGGAATTTTTAAAGTTCGTATGCGACCCCGGTAATTTGAAATGTACGTTTAAAATTCAATATAGAGATTTAAATGTAAATTCAACGGAAACTAATCGAAACAATCAAATCAGCTTGCGATACATATCCCATTGTGTTCGGAATGGGGGTAAAACGCTATGGACGACAGGTGGTGGGCCTCGTTTCGAGGTCGTATGTAAAAGTCAACTTTTTGCAAAATAAAATAATTTAAAATTTAAAATCCTTTCTCTTTCCTCTCCCCTTAACCCGCTCTGGCCCACCCCCCCTTTCTTTCATTCGTTCGATTCAGAAAAAAAGAGAAAAAAAAACCCTAAAATCTAAAACTGCTTCGCCGACGTCGAGCCGCCTCTGATGGCCGCCGCCGCGCCATCGCCTGGCGCGCACACCCCCTCGCCCTCCCCAGGTGCCGCGACACCCTCCAAGCCCCCCCGATCGATCTACAACCGCACCTCCTTCCCCTCCGTCCTCCCTCCTTCGCATCGATTTCCGCACCCCCCTCCCCCTGAAAAGCCCTAGCCTGCGAACGCCAGCACCCCCTCCTTCGTCGACTGCGCCTCCATCTCCCCTCCTTCTTCTTGAAACCACAGTAAGCTTTTCCCCTTCCTTTCCCTTCTTTTTATTTTTATTTTATTTTATTTTATTTATTTATTATTTAAAACTGAGATTAACATGTAAATAAAACAGAAATTAGCATTAGTTTTAAATATATGAAACATAGTTAAAAACACGATCTTGTCTTAGTTAAAAATACGGTTTTGCTATGATGAAAATATAAAATTAGGAAAGAAAAGATTTTTTTTTTTAACATAAGGAAGTCGAGATATTTTAAACCAAGATTTGATTTTTATTTTAAACAAAGGTATGATTTTTATCATGGAGTAGGAGAAATAAAAATATAGTTTTTATTTAGGAAGAAGAGTAAAGATTCGATATATATCGTAGCAAATAAACCTTTTATATAGGTTAAAAAAATATATGACTTTTATATTTTTTTTAAAGTATTAAAAATATGATTTTTATATTTTTAAAGAATTAAAAATATAATTTTTACTTGATAGGAATATTAGAAATACCATTTTTATATGTGTAGAAAAATAAAAATGTGACTTTTATATTGATATATTTGAAAGGTGAAGTCTTTATATTTGAAAAGGTGAAATCTTTATAGTTGAAAAGGCGAGATTTTTATATATTGAATAGCGAAGTGAAAAATTCGATTTTTAAATGTATGAAGCGATTATAAAAATATGATTTTTAATTTGAAAACGAACAAATAAAAATGTGATTTTTATTTTAAAGACATCAAAATATAAAAATGTGTGATTTTTATATATGTAGTGAATACGGGCAACGAAGGTGACGAAGATGCGATAACGATGAAGATTTCTATCAAAGAAGAGTCAAGAGGATTGGATAGCTATCAGTGAGAATTTCTCACCTTTAAATTTCATTTTCTAGTTATATATATATACTAGGATGCAGACGGTGCTTAGTAGCACCCGACACAATCGTCCACAGACCATGGACTTGTTTGTTTGGTTGCATAAATTAGTTAGATGATTTGGTTTGAATTGAATTGTTTGGTGAAATGAATTGATTTGATTGATGTGTGAATGGCATGGGCCTTCACTAGACCGGGGATAAGGCTAGGCCTCGTCCCGTTTCTAGTATCGTGCCGTTATGCCGCCGAAATTTTCTAAAATATGTTAGAAAAATAAAGATAACATTTTATTTAATAGATGAACCGAATAGAATATTCATAGGTTGAATGAAATAGTTTTATCGTTAAAAATATAATTTTTAACGTGAAGTGAATAAAATAAAATATTCATTTACAAACCGGACGGTTTGTTTATGTACACCTATTTGAAGGACATTGATTGGGACGATAAATTTCACACATCGCCCAACTGCACAAATAAAATCTGTGTTTGATTGTTTGAAACCCCACACGGGTGTTGGGATGAAATTTGAAGTTCACTCATCATGATTGATTAAATATGTCGATCGATTGATTGACAGGCTGTTATAAGCGTTATATATCTATATTTGATGCTTATACAGTGTAGTGCACTTTGGTTGATGGTTGATTATTTTTCAATGCTATTATATGCGTGTGATGTATGAAAATCCATATAATTAATTTTATATGGTGATTGATTGAGCCTCATTCCAATTTAGAAAATAAAGAATATTATAACATAAAAGGTTCATGTGTTGACTGTACTCATCCGTTGAGATTAGTCATGTGTTGAACGAAATAATTTAACAAAAATTGTCACACATGGACAGTACTCATTCGTTGAGATTAGTCGTGTGTGGACAAAAATAAATATTCATTTATTGAATAGAATATTTGAAAATAGAAATATATGAAGCCGTGTTGGTTAGATTGACGCCATTTTGACGTGAACGATATTTATATCGATTTTATTCATTTTAAAATGCATATTGAAAAGTGATTTCGAAAACGCATATTTTGAAATGAAATTGAATTGAATTGAATATAAAACGATTTCGAAATGAATTGAATATATAATGAATTCGAATTGAATGGAAAACGAATTTGATTTCAATTGAGTAGCAAACGAAACGAATTCGAATTTAATTGAATAGATAACGAATTTGAATTGAATTGAAATTTGAATTGAACAGAAATGAATTTTAAAACGAATTTATAAAGAAGAATTCAATTTTGATTTGAATTGAAATGGAAGTTGAAATTGCTTTTCAAACGAATTTAAAACTATTTATATAATTCGTTTTAAATTGAAATCGACGAAATATATATTATATATATTATATATATAATATAATGGCCTGAATAGAACGCGCCGCGCCGCGGTAGTTCGCGAATTTCGACCATTTATTTCAAACGGACATTACGGGAGATCCGACCGTCGGATTCTCCTAAAACCGGAACCGTTGGGTTCGTATCGAAAAGAGCTTTCTAACGAATATTAGAAATTTGAAATCTAACGGTTGGATTTGGAGATACGTCCAAATCAAATTTACGGGCCTTGATAAAAATTTTAAAAATAGTAATAATTTGTGTAAAATCATAAGAAATGATTTGAGAAGAATTGGGATGAAAAACTCCATATTTGAAAAGATAAAAATAGATTTTTATCGAAGTAAACTAGTTTTGAACTAGAATTATAATTCTATTTATTTTTAAATAAATAAATTGAATTTGAAATGGTTTTGAAAATAACCAGAATTTCCAATGATTGCATTAGAGTGGATTTGAATCGAAATTGTCTTCGGAATATTTCGATGTTGGAATTCGTGATTATACAGATGTTGTTATGGAAATTTGAAAGATATAGATATATATATCGTTATTTCCAATACGATATCTGTTGGTCATAGAATTTGATATTGAATATAAGCCGATATATTTTCTATTCAGAGCCTTGTATTTAATATCAAATGTGATTTGGGTTTGTCGTGAATGGTGTCTTCATTAACACTGTTCTTGAATCCAGTTGAGAAAAAGATTGAATCTTTTTATTTAGATTTAATGAAGAGTACCAATTAAATAATATTTAATTGAATTGATATTGATTTTTGGGTTTATCGTGAACAGTGTTTTAAATAACACTTGTTCTTTAACCCGATAATTAATGGAAGGTGATTTTGGGTTTATCGTGAACGTGTTTTAAATGACACTGATTCTTTAACCCAGTTAGCGATTAAAACTAAGTGGAGTTTTAATGAATCTTTAATTAGATTGAAATAATCGAGAATGGTGTATCACCAGTTTTACTCCAGGCGATAGTTAAATCTTTAATTAGATTTGAACGTGAAATGGTAATTGAATTTACCGATAACACCGTGGTGTTAGATATGAAGTATAACCAGTTTTACTTCATGGGATGAATAGGTTGGGATTGGGAAATTAAAACAAATGATCACTTCGGTAAGGTTCGCTAATCCCGACTAGTTTGAATTGATATTCAAAAATAGATTAAAGATTAAATTCAAGAAATTTATCTTGGATAAAATTAATGGGAACCTTTCCCTATGTATGTGAAATTTAGAAACTAACTGTCGGTTAGCTAAGCAGAATGGTTTTCTGGATATTGATCTGATGTTGGTTTCGGCCTTCGGGGTTAATATTTGGGGAATTATTCTCTTGATTAATTTACGGTTAGTGACTGATGAATTGGAATGAGGCGTATGTTGTGTTTGTGTAACACTTATTTAAAATATACGCGAGTTATTCGGAAAGACCGGGTTTATCCCATTCTGAATAATTGATACGACGATAAGTCGAAGATGAAGACGGTGGTCGAAGACCGGAAGTCTTCACGTCGTTTGGGTGATTACTGACGATCTTGATTGGGCTGTACACCCAAGAAGATGGAAACAGTTGGTGATCGTCCAGACGTACATGGAGATCGATGGATATGCGGGGTACTAGGTGCCTCCGGTTTCGTTCAGACCTAGAACGGACTTGTTAATGGACTGTGTGTCTGACATTGGATTTCAGTCTGTGTGATTGATTTCTATTAAAATATATATCTGTTTGGCGGCGGAGAATTTAATCTCTTGCTTAACGCCCTTCTCTGAGACGTACGAGTTCAGGGGTTATATACTGATGGATATCAAACGCATAGAGTGAATTGCCTGTGTGGCATGCCTAAGTGGCAAATGATCAAGGCTTCTGTTGAAAAGCATAGTCTTGTGGTTGATGATCAAAGCACGGCCTTTGTGGCGTAGCTTTGTGTAACGTTTACTTCGCGAGTTTCACACCCGGTATGAACCAAAAACGGTAGAAGGACCTCAGGGAGGGCATGCGTTTCTTCCTAGTTAGAAGTAGCGTCAGTGGTTTTACACGCCCTGACGAGTTTGACTTATGTGGTTGTTGCTGTTGCGAGGCGCCTCGGTTTGATCGGACGATCCGGGTCCGATGGAGTCATTTAGTTGGCTCACCTACGCCCCATAGGGCGGGGAAACGCATGTTCAGGGTTTAAGTTTAATCCACATCGGTGGACCGGCCCTGACGATCCAAGGGTCACTCGAGCTCTGATCCTGAGACTCGGGCTAGGCAGTCTCGAAAACGGTTGAGGACTATCTTTTGTCTCGGTTCATAGATGGAAATCCAATTTCCAAATACGTGACCTTGCGGTTTTCTTTGTAAACCTATATATGGCGACATAGTGGCATGGGACGCTCATGTCGCCTATGATTGATATTTATGATTGAAGTTGTTTTATACACTATGCACTTATTATAGTATCAAATGATTTGTTTTAAAACGTATCAAGCATTCTTTGGCTGTTATAAGGGAAAACCCTATCCCCCGGCTTGCGTTGCATTGTGTGATAGGACCTGGGTCTTATAACAGCTTCATTTTTCTTTATTTAGCATTGCGCTGTTTGTTTTATGCACTGGTACTCTTGGGAGGAAACCCGTTCCGTGTTATACGGCGTGGTCCCTTGATTTACCTAACTTTAAAATAAAGAATTAATAACTGTTTTAGTTCTCACACCAGTCACATGACTGACCTGGAGTTTATTGTTTTAACCTAAACTCTGGGTGCCCCTATTTTGACACGGGCAGCTAGTAGTTTTGGTTTTGCAGATTTATATTCACAGGATCCTGGTTTACGGCTGGAACGATATCCGAAAAGCTTTGTATCCGTATATCTCTCCTAGTTGTGTACTGTATTATTTTCCGATGCGATGTATTTAAATGTAATTTAAACCTCTGATATTTCTGTGTAATATTTATTCATTTATACTCTGTATATTCTTGTAATCTGATGCACTGTTGTAAAATAGCAATGAAATGTTCTTTCGTCTGCGTTCTATTTTGTCGTGTTCTCAAACGATAGGGCGTTTCGAACGGTCTGGGTCGGTTTAGCGACTGATTCGGACCGAGCGAAACTCCTTCTCGTCACATATATACGCTGGCCAGGCATATATTTGAAATCTTCATATACCAATAGTCTAATCGCGACGTCAAGTAAAATCCTCGAAAATTACTATTAAAGGTTGTATTTCAAATAATTATGCTTTTCAAACCATTTACATAGTTTCAAAATTTATGGTTTCAAAATACGCTCTCTGAAAGAAATATTCCAGATCTCATTCTAGGGCGTTCCTAACCTTATCTCTAATGAGATATTATAACTCTGATGAGTTCTGTATTTTGTTCAAATTTGTCATACACCATAGCTTTGTATAACCAAAGCTATGATACCACAATTGTAACGACCACCTTTTTGCCCGATTCTTGCTGGTAATCAAACCGACTTAAACCGTTCACAAAGGCGGATTGTTATAGGTACAAACATATATTGAACAAAATAACTGAACTTTTCATTTCATAATACAAATGTTACATCAGAGTTACAAAGAATATTAGAGTTACAACATAATACACAGCGGAAAAGAAATATATTTTCAGCAGAAGAATCAAAAAGATATGTCGAAAACTCCAACTTTAGCTCGAAGCTCCAACCCAGAAAGCACTCCAAATCTTGCTCCAAGGGTCTATAACTGTAAACTAAACTACTAGCTTCCCGTTTGGAAATTAGTGGCACCCAGAGTTTATGAAGGAACAATAAACTCCAAGTCAGTCATGGGACTGATGTAAGAACATAACACGTTTATTTTAGGGTTTATTTTAAAGTTGGGAAATTCACTGGACCACGCCGCTAATGCGGAATCGGTTTACTTCCTTTGAATACCCGTGTATATAAATTCGCAATGACTTTTGGAAAATGAAGCTATCATAAGCTCGTCCTGAAACGACCGAAACTTCCCCGTAAAGGAAAGGCTGGATTGCTTTGAGAACAACACACATCAGAACACAAACTGAAGAACATTTCATTGCTGATAACAACAATTACATCAGATTACAAGAATGTAACAAAGTATGAATTTATATTACACACTAGGAATACAATAATATCAGAGATTTAAATTACATTTAAATAGCAGCGGAAGAATATTACAAATATACAACCGAAAGGAATATACGGATTCAGAGCTTTCCGAATACCGCTTCAGCTGTAAACCAGGATCTTGTAAATATATCTGCAAAAAGCTACTCGACTGCCCGTGTGGAAAATATGGGCACCCGAGTTTGCAAGTGAAACAAACTACAGGTCAGTCATAGGACTGGTATGAGAAATCTAACTTAACTTATCTAATTAATATGGCTAATCACAGGACCACGCCGCTAACGCGGAACGGGTTTACTCCACTGGATTGCCAGTGCATAAAATAAAGTAAGACGTTAAACAACGCAATGCTTTTTAGAAAAATGAAACCATTATAAGACCCAAGTCCCATCACACAATGCAACGCAAACCGAAGGATAGGGTTTTACCTTATAATGGTAAAAAATGTTTGATACGATAAAACGGATTTAATATTAGTGTGTATATATATGGGTATATATATTCAAAAACATTTCAATCATAATGTATCAATCATAGACGGCATAGTACCCCATCCTACTATGTCGCCATACTAGTTCTACAATCAAAACCGCAAGGTCGTATTGGAAATTGGATTTCCATCATGAGTCGAGGCTAGGGGCAAGCTCCTCTCCGATTTGAGACACTCTAGCAAATGCCTCAGGATCCCCCGTAGTGAACCCTTGGAGCGGTAGGGCCGGTCCCCGCCTATCGGCAGTGGATTAGTTATGCCTGAACACACGCTTCCCGGTTCCTTTGAACCTATAGTATGACCACTAACGTCCTATAAAAATCCGAGGTGCCTCAAAATCCATCATCCACATAAGTAAAATGCCAGCCAGTTTAAGTACTGACACCACTTCTAGCTGGAAAGAAACGTGTGCACTCCCTACGGTCCATATCCCGTTTTTGACTCATACCGGGGTGTGAGGCTCGCGAAGTCACGATATACACAAAGCTATGCCGTAATAGGCTATGCTTTGATCATCCCACAAGGCCCTGCTTTTCAACAAAAGCCTTGATCGGTTGCATCTTGGCATGCCACATTGATAATTCACGCCATGCGATCAATCACTATTAATATATACCAGGGTGTTAAGTAGAGAATAAATCCTCCACCACCAAACAGACATACATTAACAGAAATCGATTAAATTCACATGGAACGAAATCCAATGTCAGACACGCATCCATTTACTAGCTTATGCTCTAGGTCTGAGCGAAAACCAAATCCGAACAATCAACAATAGTCCGAACGGTCACCACTGAGGCCCCTTCAAGGTAGCTACTCCCATCAAGGGTCTCTGTAGCAACACATCCATTCAATGTGAAGATCGTCGGTCTTCAACCACCGTCTTCATCTTCGACTCTTCATCGTCGTAGTAATTATTCGGAATGGGTTAAACCCAGTCTTTTTGAATAATTCACGTATTTTTATACTTAAAAATCAAGCACTATAGAAGCACATCCAATGCCTCATTCCAATTTAGAATATTCTTTCAAATAAAATATTTGCATTATTTTATCAAAGATAAACTCTTTAAATTATTCTTTAACATTACTTTTAATGATTTATTAAGAACCCAATTTGATTTTAAATATCACAAATCATTATTCAATGATTTATTAAATTTAAGAAATAAATCTTATGTTTAACTGGGTTAAGGAACTAATGTCATTTAAAACATCGCTCACGGTAAACCCAAAATCGACTTCCATAAAATATGGAATCTTCACAGAAATAAAATCAATATATAATCGTTATAAATTTCTGTATCCGACCAATAATATAATTGGAATAACGGCAAAGCCTTTTTAATCCCATATGTAGTATTGGTCTTCTTTTACAGAAGCTTATCTCGGTTATTATTAATTCGAATTCCATTTAATTCCAATTTAATATACTAAATTGGAAAACTTTACTTTTTGAAAATTTCCATTTAAATCTTAATAAAAGATTTATAAATTCAAAATCATATTTTCACTATCAGTTGGGTTAAAGAATACATGTCACTTAAAAACATAGTTCACAATAAACCCAACTCACCTTTTATTTTGTTCCAATTACTAAATATGATTAAAAACATTAATAAGCTAATTCAAAAGATTATTCTTTTCATATGGGGTTTAACAACAGTGTTATTTAAGACACTATTCACGACAAAAATCCAAATTATTTAATTAAATATTAACAAATTGGAAAAACTTCATTAAATCTAAATTTAATGATTTATTCTAGTTAATAACTAGTTCATATCAAAGAATATGATTTTCTAAAATATATCCTTTTTCTAAAAATATTTACTTAAATATTCTTTTCTAGAATATTCCTTATTGGAATGCGACTTAATCAATTACCATATAATTTCGGTTATATGGGTTTCATACATCGTATGTATATGACAACAAATGATAAATAATTATCCAACCATCATTTCAACATCCAAAGTGAAATTCATAACTGGGTGAGCATTAAAATGAATAATAACGCTCATCGCAGCCTGTCAATCTATCGATCGACATACAACTTAAACATTGGGACTAGTGTATGTCAATTATCATCCCAATACCCGTGTGGGGTTTTCAGCCAACAACAGCTCATATAAAGAAATAATTGGTTAATGAATTTAACTAATTTTTAGTTGTACTAACATGTTGATGATAGTAAACAAACATGTTTTTTTCTAATGACGAGAAAAATGTATTTTACTCGTATAATTCCTTATACATTTCCAATGTCACATAAACTGTAATTTATTCATATGACTTTATTGCAGATGGCAAATAAAAGACCATTTTCATTACACCTTATTTGTATGTAATTATTCCTAACTTTAACACATAAAAGAAATAGTCTTATTGTTATATGTTTTCAATGTATATCCTAACACATAAAATGTTTATTTAAATTGCATACTAATTCTATTGTATGCATTATCATACAAGGATATCACTTTACTTACCTATACATTCTAGTGTATGTTTTGGCAAAATAAATGATTCTTTATTTCACCCACAGATTTTAATATATGTTTTGCAAATAAAGATAATTGCTATATTTGCGTTTGAATTCTATTTTTTTTCTAGTTTGACCAAATGAATATAAAGTGGTAATTCATATTGTTAACCATTATCATTTAACAAAATGAATATTTTTGTTGTAACAAAACTATTCAACAAAAATGCTATTTGTGTTTAACTCTTTCTATTTGACCAAAATGTGATTTTGGTTTCAATCATCTTATTTTGGAAAAATATACATTTTTATTTCAACTAACATAATTTTGACAAAAATATTCTTTTCATCTCAGCTATTTTGTAACACCCCGTATATTCTATAACCGTGAAAGTCATAAATTAAAGTATAATTAATTTGAAATCAAGGAACTAAGGGAAACGGGATATGCCATTGCGTTCGTCTCGGAAAAATACGCGAAATAAAGTCCGAGTTTTCGAAAAACGGAGTCCGTATGAAGAAGATATAGCCTCTGGAAGTTTCTGAATCAAGTTTAAAATTCGAACAGCTCAGAATAAAACAGTTTAAAATTAAAACCGGGCCCAATTGGCCAGGGCGGGAAAAATCCTGCCAGATGCACCTAGGTCGACGGGGCTGTCGACCTGGTCTAACCAGGTCGACAGGGTTGTCGACAGGGTTGTCGACAGGGCTGTCGACCTGGTCCAGAGACAGGTCGAACCCAGTCCAACCCGGCTGGCCTATTCTCTGTTAGTCGATTTTCTGTGGTCTGCTTTGTCATTAGGGCTAGGTGGCAGGCTCTAATTGGTCTCTCTTTCGAATGAATGGCTACGATCAATCCAAGCAGCATCAATGGTCCTAATCAGTTCCTAACCTCTATAAAAAGGACCCTAGACTCTACCTAGGTTTCTTGCACAATTCTCTAGCCTCCATTGCTCTCTTCTTCTAATAAAAAAATAAAAATGGCGTCTCTGCTCTGCTGGAATTAAAACTAGAAGATAATCAACATCAGCCTAAGCAACTCAATTCAAACTAGAGGTTAAAGTTCTGCAAAAGATTCTACAACAAGTTAAAAGTTCTTTCTTTAATCCAATCAAGGCAAGTACAGTTATTCTCCGCTATAAACGTTAATTATAATTTTGATATGCATTTAAAACTGAGTTTGAGGTTGTATATATATTCTCTTCTGTTGGATCTGTTTTCTGTGACTGTTCTGTATTCCTTTCTTCTTTTCTGTTTCTATAGCCAGGCTACCACGAGCCTGTGCCCAATCTCATAAAGAGATTAACGTATGAACGAAAAATTTGGGACAATTAATGAATGATGCGAAATTTGACAAGACTGAATTGAACATATGACTTTAGGTCTGAGGCATAAAATATATTGGACACATGCATAAATTTGACTATGAACATATAATTTATGCATGTTGTATGCATAGTTATGTTGTAATTTAGACCTGTAATTAATTAGAAAAAAAAATAGCATATGTTATAAACTAGTTTTAGACCTATGCATATTTTGTGATAAAAGAAGAAGAGGAACCACTGTAAAGATTACATATGATTTGAGACTTTGGACAAAATGCATATAAAAAGGCAAGATCTGATTTTTAGAAGATATGGTTTAAAGATTTATATTATTGGGGATAGTTTGCATAATAATTCATGACATGAAAAGAACGAAGATATGGAAACTTAAGATTTACATTAATTAGGATATCTATTATTGTAATTACACCTAAATAGGGATTTTTGGATATATGACATGCATTGAAATTAATGGTTATATTTGGTATAATCTATATTGGAACATATGTTATATGGCAAATTATGTCCATATTCTGCGCTTAAGCAAACATGGAATATATGTTGTGAATCATGAAAAAATTATGTAGGCATATGAATTTAGGCCTAATTTATGACTAGGCAAGGCATGTAAATAGAACCTTTAGAATTATTAGGTTTGCTAAATCTGCTAAATTGCTAAGTTGCCTAAACTGCTAGTTTTGTTATATTGCCTAGACTACTAATTAGATTGAAATGCCAAATCTGTTAAATTTGTCTGTTGAGATGCCTAATCTGTTATATGCCAAAATCTGCTAAGTGCTAAATCGGTTAAATCTGTTAAGTCACCCAATCTGCTAAAATCTGTTATCTGCTATATCAGTTGAGTTGATGTGATCATTCTGTTATTGATATAATCTGAATTGGCATATATATTGGGTGTGCGCATAAACGGTAAATAATTAATTAATTGGCCGCAAAGATGAATATGGCTAACTCGAGGTTAGAATGAGTTTGCGACGTAAATCTGCCCGGAACCGCCCGGCACATCCAGTGGCCGCAAACAATAGGTTCTAATGTGAGAAGTTAGTCATAACATGCGTAAGACACGAGGTTAGGTCTGGCTTGTGGCAGAAGTCTGCCCGGAACCGCCCGGCATATCCAGCGGCCACAAGCTACCGACCTAATGTGAGAGGTCTGTGCATTAATAATTAATTAATGCAAATCTAAGATAAGAATGACGTCTAAAACGTATTGGGGGAAAATAGGGTTAAACCAAAGGGATTAATAGATGTAGTAAAACCCGTCCATGAATCTGTAGGCCCAATACAAAGTTAGACAAATCTGAAAAATCTGTACATCTGATCCGTTAGTCTGAAAACTTGTTAACTCAATTTGTGAACTAGTAAATCTGAATTCTGTATGTCTGAACTTGTAAACAAATAAATCTGAAATCTGTTAGTTTGGGGACACAAGGTTAGGTGTCATCTGTTGTTTGGGACCCATATTAGTCAGTAACCCTTTCTGGTATCAAAACTTTGACCCAACAGTAGGTAGGGTCCGGGCACGCTTACTGAACTAATTATAAGAGGTTCATTCTGATAATGGCGAGGGGTGTTGATGGTGCGTTCCAACCGGGTCATGTGCGTGCATGGATCCCGGTCTGCCTCTGAGGATGTAAGACGCCGTGACATCTGTAAATAGGTCTGTGCCAATTGGTTGTCACTTTAGGGAGTGATACACCCTACTGTGGGGCCGACACAGGATATTTATGTATTAGGGAGCCGATCGCTTGGGGTAGGGTTTTAGGGTACGCTTAGTTCTGTCTGTTTCTGTTGGTACCGTCTGTTTCTGTTGGGTGGTAACACCTGTCTGTTTCTGCGTGGTACCGTCTGTTCGGGTGGTAAAGGCCCATTACTAGTGTACACCTAATTCCACATTCTGTCTCCATAGGGATAAATCTGTTTCTTCTTCTGTCTGTTTCTGATCGGGTAGTAAAGGCCCATTATTAGCATTCTGTTTCTGTTAAAGTATTCTGTACCCGTTCCTGCTTCAATTTAGACATTAGGGTGACACCTAATTCTGCTATACTAGTATTAGTGCAGAGAAGTGTAAAACAATAGTTTATATCATTCTGTTTTTCTGTTATATCTGCTACACCTGTTATAGTTATCTCACATCCAGTTTTATGTTCATATCATATTATTATTATCTGTTCATATGCTGAAAGTCACTGGACTTGCCAGACTTTTTGTCTGACCCTTGTTGTTTTCGCCTCCTTTCTTCCGTTTCCCCCCCCCCCCAGGTTATCCAAGGAGGGAAATACTTTAGCTTGATCCGGATTTCTCTTTGCTTGAAGTGCTTAAAGTATGGCTTGGCTCTGTATAGCTTCCGTTCCATGGGGATTATGATTTTAAACTATGCATTTTGAAGGCTTTTGTACAAGACTGATATTTTGTACTTGAATTCTGAAATTTGAGAGGATGTAACCATATTAATTTATGTTTCCGCTGTAATAAAGTTAAAATTTTTCAAGTACTGTTTTATCTGTCTTGTAAGTTTCTGTTCTGTTTTCTAAAATGCTCCACCAAAGTTAAGGCATTCCCTTTGTGAGTGACCTTAACGGAGGTGGGGTATTACATATTTGGTTTCAACAAATATGATCTATTTGATTCAACCAACCTTTTTGATAAGAATGCATACTTAGGTAAAAATGTACATTTTGACAAAAATGTATATTTCACATTCAATTATTTTAATTTGTCAAAATGCTCATTTCCGTTTCATACTATTACTTTTGACAAAAGTGTCAATTTCTTTCTATTGAACAAATATGAATATTTTTGTTCAACCTATTTTAATGAACAAAATGGTGAATCTCTTCCTATGATGCTAATATTATATTAAAAATGTATATTTAATGTAAAACATATTTTTTAATGAAATATGATTCTTTTCTAAGTTCTCTAATATTACGTTAAAGATATATTTTTAATGTAAAATATTTTTCATACTGAAATATGGTTTACTTATTTTTACGTATTGCTTGTAAACTTTATTTTTCATGTGTATTTGCATTTGTGAAATGCAAACAAAAGAATTTTTTTTTATTTATTTTAATGATCTTGTTTTGACAAAAATGTTAATTTCATTTCAATAATCAAGTTTGACAAAAATGTTACTTTCAAGACTTTAATTCTAACCAAAATGTTATTCTTTATTTCAATACTTTTATTTAGGCAAAAATGTGAATTTTGTGGAACGACCCCAAACCCCGTTTTGACGGCGACAAGGGTTATCTTTGTAATATAACATAGAAACAGATAATAGCAGAACAGAATTAAATAAATACACCCGAAAATGAACAATAGAATATACTGGATAAAAGTAATCATCAGAGTTACACAGTATACAGGACCTTACTTAGTACAATTACAGTTCAGCTATACATAAATGTCTATAGCGGAAAACAAACAAAATATGTACAATAGGAGCTGAACAGCATAAAAAGAGATAAATGATAGAATCCATCTTCAGCTCCAGCTATCCAGAAAGAACCATCTAAACCTGAATACAAGGCTGCCCGTGTAGAAAAAGGGGGCACCCGAGTTTGAAAGTGAAACAAACTACGAGTCAGTCATGGGACTGGTATGAGAAATCTACTCAACACATATATAATTTGGCTAATCACAGGACCACGCCACTTTCGTGGAACGGGTTTACTCCATTGGATTTCCAGTGCTTTAAAACAAATCATTCTTTTAAACATCGCTATGCTTTTTATAAAAATGAAGCCGTTATAAGACTCAATTCCCATCACACAATGCAACGCAAACCGGAGGATAGAGTTTTTACCTTATAACGGCCAAAATATGCTTGATACGAACAAAACAAAGGCATTTGATATTATTGCTAGTGTTTATATGTTTGAAAACAATTTCAAATCATAACTATCAATCATAGACGGCATTAATTCCCCATACCACTATGTCGCCATATATAGGTATACAATCAAAATCGCACAGTCACGTATTTGGAAATTGGATTTCCGTCCTGAACCAAGGCAAAAGATAGTCCTTACCGACTTTGAGACAATCTAGCCCATGTCTCCGGAATAGCTGCAACTGCCCCTTGGAGCGACAGGGCCGGTCCACACGTAGTGGATTATAGTGCCTGAACAATACGTTTCTCCGCCCTTTGGGGCGTAAATGAGCCAACGAATGACTCCATCGGACCCGGATCGTCCGATCAAACCGAGGCGTCTTGCAACAGCAACTACCACATAGGTGAAAAGTATATAAATGTCAGGGCTGGTAGGTCACTGACACCACCCTAGCTAGAAAAAAACGCATGTCCTCCCGGGGGTCCTTCTCCCGTTTCTGGTTCATACCGGGGTGTGAGGCTCGCGAATTCCCGTTATACACAAAGCTACGCCACACAGGCGGTGCTTTGATCATCACCACAAGACTTTGGTTTTCAACAGAAGCCCTGATCACTGCATCTTAGCATGCCACACAAGCAATTCATGCCATTCGACTGATGTCCATCAATATACAACCTCTAAGCTAGTGCGATTCAGAGAAGGGCGTTAAGCAAAAGAATAAATTCTCCGCCGCCAAACAGACGTATATTTAATAGAGATCAATCAACATAGAATAAAATCCAATGTCAAACACACAGTCCATTTACAAGTCCGTTCTGGGTCTGAACGAAACCGGAGGCACTAAATACCTCGCAAACCCATCGATCACCACGTACGTCTGGATGCTCACCACTCATTATCCATATTTCGGGATGCCTCCCAATCAGGACCTCGGTTACCATCCAAACGAGGTGAAGATCTCCGGTCTTCGACCACCGTCTTCATCTTCGATTTTCAATCGTCGGTCAATTATTCGAAATGAGAATTAACTCGGCCTTTTCAAATAATTCACGTATATTTAGAATTTCAAATCAATTTATTTCAATGGTTAAATTATTCGACAACACCAGTTTTGTTCTTTAATGTAATTTACACACCAAACACATTCAACCATCAAAAGCCACATAAATCGAGCAAATTCAGTTTATTTCCATTCCATATCGTTTATGATATTTTATAACGATTTATCGCTATTTTTATTTATTTTAAAATAGCCAATTTAATTAAAACGACGCTTCGGGCCATAACGCGGCCGTGGCGCTGTTTTTCTTCAGATTTGATTTACACATATCTGAAAATCTAACCGCTGGATCTTCATAAAATTTAAATCATTAGAAAGGTCTTTTCAAAACGAATCCAACGGTTCCAGTTTCGGGAAAATCCGACGGTCGGATCTCCTGGTACAATCGTTTGAAGTTTCAATTTCAAAATACGAACTGCAGCGTCGTTATTCGATTAATTATAATTATATTTATAAATATAAATAAATATAATCGTTTCTGGCGCTGTTTTTCTTCAGATTTGAATTAAACATTCCAAACAATCCAACCGTTGGATTTTTACAAGGTTGGTGCCGTTGGGAAGATATTTCCAAGGCGAACCCGACGGTTGAGGTTTCGGGAAAATCCAATGGTCGGATTTCCCGCACTAGTTGTTTGAAATCACGGTTTCAAAACACGAACTGCACGGCCACGTTTCGTTTTAATTTTATTTATATTTATATATGTATATAAATATAGTTCATTCAATGATTTCAATATCGTTTTCACTTCAAATATTTCACTAAAGCCTTAAAATTTTGGAAAATTTCGCCATAACCTCCTTTGTACGGGAGGGCTGGGAAAATTCCCAAATAGCCACACGGGCGTCTCATGTCAAAAAGAAAAAGAAAAAGCCAAGCGGCTACCCAACAGGCTCATAAAATCATCACCCAAACAAAACAGTAAATGTGTACCTATTTGTCGGGCACAAAATTTTATTCCTCTTCTCTAGCCCCTTTGCTATAACCTATTCAATAAATATGCATGTACATATATACAGTTCTTATCATTTATCATTTTCTATTCAACTTCATATTTGATTCCATTTGGTTAAAAAACACCATTCATTCTAATGTTGCATGTATAGGCAAAAATCATATCATTAGCTAATTAATGAATATTTCAACTCATATATGTTTATTTGAACGAGTGGCTATTTTTAACACTTCACATTTCAACAATTCGTGAATATAACAAAAATGAGATTTTTATTGTAAAACAATTTATTTCAAAACACTATTGTGTTATATAGTTTATATAGGTGATAAAAATGGGATTTTCTTATAAAACAATTTCTTTCAAACGAGGTTATTTTACACCGTTCATATAGTCGATAAAAGGTGATTTTTATTATAAAACAATTCATTTCAAAATATGAATACCATTCAACACATGAATTTCTAATCAACGAATGAATATCGATTCAACACATGAAGGTTTTCTATAGTTTCTATATATAGATAAAAATGTGATTTTTATATTTAAAACGCGAATACCATTCAACACATGAATTTCTAATCAACGAATGAATATAATTTCAACACATGAAGGTTTTCTATAGTTTCTATATATAGATAAAAATGTGATTTTTATATTTAAAACGCGAATACCATTCAACACATGAATTTCTAATCAACGAATGAATATCAATTCAACACATGAAGGTTTTCTATAGTTTCTATATATAGATAAAAATGTGATTTATAATTTGAAACGCGAATACCATTCAACACATGAATTTCTAATCAACGAATGAATATCAATTCAACACATGAAGGTTTTCTATTCAATGAATAAATATAGTTTTAGCAAATGAAAATAATTCAAACACATGAATATTATTCAAAATTTCGGCAGCATAACGGTAGGGTAGTTAAAACCGGGACCGTCCCTAGTACGGCTCCTCGCTCTACCTTAAAACCTCGCGGTTTTCGACAATGGGGATCATGCATCTAGTTCGCACGCAGGCGGCATGTATTTATTTATTTCATTTCCACAAAGTAATCCTATGTGGTTTCAACCAAATATTTCTCAACCACAAACGGGTATTTTTCAACCACAATCAATCAATATCAACCACAAACAATCCCAAACAACCATTTGCTATCAATCAATTTTCACACCAATCACCATCAATAACTATCGTCCATGGTTTGTGGACGAGGGGCGTATATATATATATATATATATATATATATATATATATATATTTATATATAGCAATTCACTTTTATTTCAACACATATATAATTTTTACAACGCATATACAACTTATACATCGACCGTACAACTTATACAACGCTTATACATGAGGTGTACAACGCTTATATAACTCATACATCGACTATATAATTTATACATCGTCGTTTTCCATATTGTTTTTAAATCAGAAATCTCACATTGGGTTCCACTCCACCAAAAATAGCAGAAGGCTCAGAAAAATATGCGGTCTCTTCTAAAATGTAGAAGGCGTCCACACGGTCACGATGTTTCCTGTTTCATCGAATTTCGTTAACGAATGAAAAAGATACGATTTTTCAAAGTTTGCAACGGTTTTAAACTGTCGAAATCAGTTAAATAATTAACAGCCGATACCTTCCTTTTGATTCAAAACTAGGTTTTGAATTATCGCGAAATCTGTGAAGCTAGAGGACGATTAGGTGCTGCAGCGTCGAAGAGCTACGAACGGCACTCAGATCGGTGGTGGTGGCAGCAACTCCGGTGGTCAGACGGCGGAGAACGACGGTGACAAAGTCGTTGACTTTGCGGGCTTCGTTCTCGAGGTAGGCGGAGGGAGAGAGGGTGGGGCCAGGTCGGATTTGAAGGGGGAAGGGAGGCGCTTCGACTGGAGGTGGTGGTGGCGGCTCTGGTGGCCTGTAGAGGCGGCGGCGGAGGAGAGAAGGAGGGGAAGCTTTATCGCCGTCTATCGGGGGGGCTGAGGAAATTTTTTATTTTTTTTCCTAAATTCTGATTGGTCGGTGGGTCTTTATAGGGGTTTTCTGACACGACCACCAATTGAAACCCAATGACTATCGTCCCTAATGTTTTACCCCCATTCCGAACACAATGGGATATGTTTCGAAGGCCCATTCGACTGTTTCAGTCAGTTTTCATTCAAATCAAAATATAAAACATTCAATATTTAATTTGAACGTGTATTTCAATTTGCCAGGGCCACAAATTGATTCGAAAAATTTCAGAAAAATAAATCTAGCTATGTTTTGACGATACGGTCCCAACAAAACTAGTTTCGTCGAATTCTGAGACCGTTTGCAAAAAGGCCCATTTTTGGCCGATCCAATTTAACTGTAATTGACCAAAACACATTTTCTTTTTGCACTCTCACGTACTAGCTTCAAAAATTATGAAATTTGAAACCTAGCAATAACTTCACATCCCGGATCCAACAAAAGTGGTTTCGTCGAATTCCGAGGTCGTATGCAAAATGGCCAATTTCACGGGCTATATAAATTCCATAGCGACCGTTCTAAAAATTCATTCGGCCATAACTTTTGCTTTCCGCTATGTAAATTCGATTATTCAGATTCGTTAGAAAGGTACTCACTAACAGATTTAAATATTTCTCGTTTCACTAAAATCCGTTTTTTTTGCACCCGGTATAGTCTGACAAAGTTTGAATTCAATTTTTGAAACTACAGCGCCTTTTCAGGCCTTGTTTATAATTATAATTAATTATATTCGTTTTCAATTGTCGATTCAAACTCACTTTTCATCTCAATTATCTAAAATAATTATTTTAAATATTTAAAATCCATTATTTTAGCCAATTTAAAAATTTTAAATTGGTTCAGATTTTCTGGGTCGTTACATTTTGTCCAAATCCTATTCTAAAAAAATTGTATTTCATTTCATGTTTTATTTTCAACAAGGAATACAAATAAAAAATATAACTCTTTATTTCTAGTTTCATTTACATCAAGAAATGTGAATACAGATTCATCTGGTTTTATTTGCAACAAGGAATGCAAATAAAATGTAACTTTTAAAAATGTATATTTATTTCTCTAATCAAGTTTAACAAAAAATGTTACTTCATTTCCATGTATAAATAAAAATGTTGCTTTTCTTATGCTAACATCTTAGAAATGTTATTTTCATTTCAATAATCTTATTTTGATAAAAGAGTTATTTTCATTTGTATTGACCATTCTATTAAATCCAATAAAATGACCAAATAGTATTTTACATTAAATTTACAATTCTATATAAAATCAATAAAATGATGAAATAATGTTCTATCTATTAAATTGACAATTCTATTTAATCTGATAAAGATGATTAAAATAATGATCCATATTGAATTGACAAATCTATTTCACACCAATGAAATGCCCAAACAATATGTGATATTGAATTAACAATATAACAAAAATAAATTTTTTATATTGAATTGACAATATAGTCCAATTCAACTAAAAAGATCAAAATAATATTTTTATGTTGAATTAACAATCTAACTCGATTCAACCAAAAAAATGATCAAAATAATATTTTAATGTTGGATTCTAATTCAAATCAATAAATAAACAATAATGATTTATTTTAATGGAACACATACAAATCTGTGTTTATGCATCGCCAACAAACAGGTAATCATCCGTATTATCATCACATAACAGATCTGAAATGTACACATTCAATCGTCACATAGCAAATAGAATAAATAAATAATTAGTTATATAAAAAAAAGAAATCTCACATTCGCTATTGAGTTCTGCGCTGTTCAGATCCAAATTTTGGCAAATATTCAACTTGCTCAGAATCAGATCTGGTCAGTTTCATCGCGAAGATCTCGGTCTCACGATTCCAACGTGACTGACGATTCGTGATTTCATTGCTGTATATGGAAGTTATGGTTTTATGAAGGTTATAAACAATTTAAATATAAAAATTAGATTAATTAGTTAATAAAAGAAACCTTCTTCCACAACAGACTTGGAAACCGACTACTTTCAGTTTATGTTCAAAGTTAGGGTTAGATTCTTCGACCGATCCGAAGCACTTCATGCCGATTGGAGTTTGCCACGTGGTGGAGCTACGGAGGACGCACCTGCGCCGCAAAGGGGGCCCAGTTCGACGTCGGGCTGATGGCAGGGCGGAGGTCGGAGCGCGGCGGGTTCATGGGCCCAGTTCGAGCGAAAAACAGGTCTATACGGGATCCAACCGTACGGATGCGAAGTTTAGGAAGTCCTCTACCAAAAGTCGAAAGGAGGAGGGAGTATTATGTTGTGGATTAAGAGAGATTGAGGGATTGTTTTCGGAGCTTGATGGCCATGGATACGAACGATGGCGGCTGTGCTTTTGAATTAGGGTTATACGGTATTGGGAACCGTATATACTAGTATTTATAGTGTATTTTTTCCTTTTTTTTAATTTTATTTTCAAAATATATCTATATGATGATATAAACTCCAAATCAAACCCAACGAGAGTCACCCCTAGCTAAATACCCCTATCCCGGACACAATGGAACATGTTTCGTAACCCATTTCGACTGTTACGATATGTTTTTCTTTAAATTGAAATATAAAACATTTACTTATTAAATTCAAACGTATACTTTAAATTACTGGGGCCACGTGCGACCTCTAAAAATTACAGAAAAATTATTTCTAGTTATGTTTTGACGATACGGTCCTAACGAGACTAATTTCGTCGAATTCTGGGACTGTTTGAAAAATGGCCATTTTCGAGTCGATTAAATTTTACTAAAACTGACAAAACACATTTTCCTTTGCCGCGCTCACATATTAATTCGAAAATTTATGAAAATTGAAACTTAGCAATAATTTGACATTCCGGTTCCAACAAAAGTGGTTTCGTCGAAAACCGAGGTCGTTTGAAAAATGACTATTTTCAAGGCCAATATATTTAATTAAAATATATATAAATTCTACAGCGACTTTTCTAAATTTTAATCTGGACATAACTCTTAATTTATAAAGTGAAATTTCAGTTTTTCAGATTCGTTAGAAAGATATTGATGAACAGATTTAAATATTTTTGGTTTTACTGAAATCCGGTTTATTTTGAATCTTGTACATTCAGTTAAAATTTAAAATCAAATTTTCAAACTGCAGCGCTATTTTAAACTCCTTTTATAATTAAATTGAATTTATTCGTTTTAAAATAAATTCTTAGTCGTTCTTATTTAAAATAAATTATTTTAAACATTAAAATCCATTAATTTCTAAAATAAAAATTTTAAATTGGCCCTAAAATTCCGGATCGTTACAATCGCCCCCACTTAAAATCTTTTCGTCCTAAAAAAGGAGTGTAACTAAAAGTTGTTTAATTTAACCAACTCAACCTAAAATTTTATCATTAGTTTCAATTAATTATCATTCTAATATTTTAATTAGTGAAACTAATTATCAAACATCACAACCAGCAATCAATTAGTTGATTAACTTTTCAATATATATAACTTTTATATATAGCCAAAAATCGTCTTTTTTAGTGCAAATCACAGCAATGTGTAGCAATGTGTACCAACTAAGTTTTGGTTCTCATACCAGTCAGTGGAAATGTATAGAAATTCCACTTTTGAAACTCGAACATAAATACTGGTGATGGTGCACCGATCATGAGAATTATCTCCAGGCGACTAGAGTGTGATTCTATATCTATCTAGTATAATAAACTTCGAATATCCGTTAATTACTCGTATATTCGAAACCTTTATATACTCGATTGTCCATATTAAAATATAATAATATTCAAATACGTACTTTAAGATAAAATTTTCAAAACTAAATTTGTTTTTTTTACTTTTATTTTAAAAAAAAAAAATACTCTTCACACTCGTTCTAGGATACTACTGATCTCATCTCTAACGAGGTATTCTCGTTGGATATTACTAATCCAATCTCTGATGAATTCTTTCGTTCAGTTCTAATGTGTCTTGTTCTCCAAGCTCTGTAAACCAGAGCTCTGATACCAACTGAAACGACCCAAACTTCCCCGTAAAGGAAAGGATGGATTGCTTTGAGAACAGCACACATCAGAACACAAACTAAAGAACATTTCATTGCTGATAACAACAATTACATCAAAGTACAAGAATGTAACAGAGTATGAATTTATATTACACCCTAGGAATACAATAATATCAGAGATTTAAATTACATTTAAATAGCAGCGGAAAAATATTACAAATATACAACTGGAAGGAATACACGGATACAAACCTTTCCGAATACAGCTTCAGCTGTAAACCAGGATCCTGTAAATATATCTGCAAAAAGCTACTTGATGGCCCGTGTGGAAAATATGGGCACCCGAGTTTGCCAGTGAAACAAACTACAGGTCAGTCATGGGACTGGTATGAGAAATCTAACTTAACTTATCTAATTAATATGGCTAATCACAGGACCACGCCGCTAACGCGGAACGGGTTTACTCCATTGGATTGCCAGTGGATAAAATAAAGTAAGATGTTAAACAACGCAATGCTTTTTAGAAAAATGAAACCATTATAAAACCCAAGTCCCATCACACAATGCAACGCAAACCGGAGGATAGGGTTTTACCTTATAATGGTCAAAAATGCTTGATACGATAAAATGGATTTAATATTAGTGTGTACATATATATATGGGTATATATATTCAAAAACATTTCAATCATAATGTATCAATCATAGACGGCATAGTACCTCATCCTACTATGTCGCCATACTAGTTCTACAATTAAAACCGCAAGGTCGTATTGGAAATGGGATTTCCATCATGAGTCGAGGCTAGGGGCAAGCTCCTCTCTGATTCGAGACACTCTAGCAAATGCCTCAGGATCCCCCACAGTGAACCCTTGGAGCGGTAGGGCCGGTCCCCGCCTATCGGCAGTGGATTAGTTATGCCGGAACACACACTTCTCGGTTCCTTTGAACCTATAGTATGACCACTAACGGCCTATAAAAATCCGAGGCGCCTCAAAATCCATCATCCACATAAGTAAAACGCCAGCCAGTTTAAGCACTGACACCACTTCTAGCTAGAAAGAAACGTGTGCTCTACCTACGGTCCATATCCCGTTTTTGACTCATACCGGGGTGTGAGGCTCGCTAAGTCACGATATACACAAAGCTATGTCGTAATAGGCTATCCTTTGATCATTCCACAAGGCCATGCTTTTCAACAAAAGCCTTGTTCAGTTGCATCTTGGCGTGCCACATTGACAATTCACGCCATGCGATCAATCACTATTAATATATACCAGGGTGTTAAGTAGAGAATAAATCCTCCACCACCAAACAGACATACATTAACAGAAATCGATTTAATTCACATGGAACGAAATCCAATGTCAGACACGCATCCATTTACTAGCTTATGCTCTGGGTCTGAGCGAAAACCAAATCCGAACAATCAACAATAGTCCGGACGGTCACCACTGAGGCCCCTTCAAGGTAGCTACTCCCATCAAGGGTCTCTGTAGCAACACATCCATTCGATGTGAAGATCGTCGGTCTTCAACCACCGTCTTCATCTTCGACTCTTCATCGTCGTAGTAAATATTCGGAATGGGTTAAACCCGGTCTTTCTGAATAATTCGCGTATTTTTATACTTAAAAATCAAGTACTATAGAAGCACCTCCAACGCCTCATTCCAATTCAGAACATTCTTTCAAATAAAATATTCGCATTATTTTATCAAAGATAAACTCTTTAAATTATTCTTAAATCTTACTTTTAAAGATTTATTAAGAACCCAATTTGATTTTAAATATCACAAATCATTATTCAATGATTTATTAAATTTAAGAAATAAATCTTATGTTTAACCGGGTTAAAGAACTAATGTCATTTAAAACATCGCCCACGGTAAACCCAAAATCGACTTCGATAAAATATGGAATCTTCACAGAAATCAAATCAATATATAATCATTATAAATTTCTGTATCCGACCAATAATATAATTGGAATAACGGCAAAGCCTTTTTAATTCCATATGTAGTATCGGTCTTCTTTTACAGAAGCTTATCTCGGTTATTATTAATTCAAATTCCATTTAATTCCAATTTAATATATTAAATTGGAAACCTTACTTTTGGAAAATTTCCATTTAAATCTTAATAAAAGATTTATAAATTCAAAATCATATTTTCACTGTCACTTGGGTTAAAGACCACATGTCACTTTAAAACATAGTTCACAATAAACCCAACTCACCTTTTATTTTATTCCAATTACTAAATATAATTAAAAAAAATTATAAGCTAAATTAAAAGATTATTCTTTTCATATGGGGTTTAAGAACAATGTTATTTAAGACACTATTCACGACAAACCCAAAATCCAAATTATTTAATTAAATATTAACAAATTGGAAAAACTTCATTAAATCTAAATTTAACGATTTATTCTAGTTAATAACTAGTTCATATCAATGAATATGTTTTTCTAAAAATATTTTCTTAAAAATTCTTTTCTACAATATTCCTTATTGGAATGTGACTCAATCAATGACCATATAATTTCGGTTATATGGGTTTCATACATCGTATGTATATGACAACAAATGATAAATAATTATCCAACCATCATTTCAACATCCAAAGTGAAATTCATAACTGGGTGAGCATTAAAATGAATAATAACGCTCACCGCAGCCTGTCAATCTATCGATCGACATACAACTTAAACATTGGGACTAGTGTATGTCAATTATCATCCCAATACCCGCATGGGGTTTTCAGCCAACAACAGTTCATATAAAAAATAATTGGTTAATGAATTTAACCAATTTTTAATTCTACTAACATGTTGATGATAGTAAACAAACATGTTTTTTCTAATGACGAGAAAAATGTATTTTACTCATATAATTCCTTATACATTTCCAATGTCACATAAACTGTAATTTATTCATATGACTTAATTGCGGATGGCAAATAAAAGACCATTTTCATTACACCTTATTTGTATGTAATTATTCCTAACTTTAACACATAAAAGAAATAGTCTCATTGATATATGTTTTCAATGTATATCCTAACACATAAAATGTTTATTTAAATTGCATACAAATTCTATTGTATGCATTATCATATAAGGATATCACTTTACTCACCTATACATTCTAGTGTATGTTTTGGCAAAATAAATGATTCTTTATTTCACCCACAGATTTTAATATATATTTTGCAAATAAAGATAATTGCTATATTTGCGTTTGAATTCTATTTTTATTTCTAGTTTGACCAAATGAAAGTGGTAATTCATATTGTTAACCATTATCATTTAACAAAATGAATACTTTTGTTGTAACAAAACTATTCAACAAAAATGCTATTTGTGTTTAACTCTTTCTATTTGACCAAAATGTGATTTTGCTTTCAATCATCTTATTTTGGAAAAATATACATTTTTATTTGAACTAATATAATTTTGACAAAAATATTCTTTTCATCTCAGCTATTTGGTTTCAGCAAATATGATCTATTTGATTCAACCAACCTTTTTGACAAGAATGCATACTTGGGTAAAAATGTATATTTTGATAAAAACGTATATTTTTCATTCAATTATTTTAATTTGTCAAAATGCTCATTTCCGTTTCATACTATTACTTTTGACAAAAGTGTTAATTTCTTTCTATTGAACAAATATGAATATTTTTGTTCAACTTATTTTAATGAACAAAATGGTGAATCTCTTCCTATGATGCTAATATTATATTAAAAATGTATATTTAATGTAAAATATATTTCTTAATGAAATATGATTCTTTTCTAAGTTCTCTAATATTACGTTAAAGATATATTTTTAATGTAAAATATATTTCATAATGAAATTTTGTTTATTTATTTTTATGTTTTGCTTGCAAACTTTATTTTTCATGTGTATTTGCATTTGTGAAATGCAAACAAAAGAAGATTTTTTTTTTTATTTCAATGATCTAGTTTTGACAAAAATGTTACTTTCATTTCAATAATCAAGTTTGACAAAAATGTTACTTTCAAGACTTTAATTCTAACCAAAATGTTATTCTTTATTTCAATACTTTTATTTAGGCAAAAATGTGAATTTTGTCCAAATCCTATTCTAAAAAAATGTATTTCATTTCATGTTTTATATTCAACAAGGAATACAAATAAAAAATATAACTCTTTATTTCTAGTTTCATTTACATCAAGAAATGTGAATACAGATTCAACTTCTTATTTCTGGTTTTATTTGCAACTAGGAATGCAAATAAAATGTAACTTTTAAAAATGTATATTTATTTCTCTAATCAAGTTTAACAAAAAATGTTACTTCATTTCCATGTATAAATAAAAATGTTGCTTTTCTTATGCTAACATTTTAGAAATGTTATTTTCATTTCAATAATCTTATTTTGATAAAAGAGTTATTTTCATTTGTATTGACCATTCTATTAAATCCAATAAAATGACCAAATAGTATTTTACATTAAATTAACAATTCTATATCAAATCAATAAAACGATGAAATAATGTTCTGTCTATTAAATTGACAATTCTATTTAATCTGATAAAGACGATTAAAATAATGATCCATATTGAATTGACAAATCTATTTCACTCCAATGAAATGCCAAATAATATGTGATATTGAATTAACAATATAACCAAAATAATATTTTTATATTGAATTGACAATATAATCCAATTTAACTAAAAAGATCAAAATAATATTTTTATGTTGAATTAACAATCTAACTCGATTCAACCAAAAAAAATGATCAAAATAATATTTTAATGTTGGATTCTACTTCAATCAATAAATAAACAATAATGATTTATTTTAATGGAACATATACAAATCCGTGTTTATGCATCGCCAACAAACAGATAATCATCCGTAATATCCTCACATAACAGATCTGAATTGTACACATTCAATCGTCACATAGAAAATAGATTAAATAAATAATTAGTTATATAAAAAGAAGAAATCTCACATTCATTATTGAGTTCTGCGCTGTTCCGATCCAAATTTTGGCTAATATTCAACTTGCTCAGAATCAGGTCTGGTCAGTTTCATCGCGAAGATCTCGGTCTCACGATTCCAACGTGACTGACGGTTCGTGATTTCATTGCTTTATAAGGAAGTTATGGTTTTATGAAGGTTATAAACAATTTAAGTATAAAAATTATATTAATTAGTTAATAAAAGAAACCTTCTTCCACAACAGACTTGGAAGCCGACTACTTTCAGTTTATGTTCAAAGTTAGGGTTAGATTCTTCGACCATCCGAAGCACTTCATGCCGATCGGTGTTTGCCACGTGGTGGAGCTAGGGAGGACGCACCTGTGCCGCAAAGAGGGTCCAGTTCGACGTCGGGTTGAGGGCAGGGTGGAGGTTGGAGCAGGGAAGGTTCATGGGCCCTGTTCGAGCGAAAGACAGGTCTTTACGGGATCCAACTGTACAGATGAGAAGTTTAGGAAGTCCTCTACCAAAAGTCGAAAGGAGGAGGGAGTATTATGCTGTGGATTAAGAGAGATTGGGGGATTGTTTTCGGAGCTTGATGGCCATGGATACGAACGATGGCGGGTGTGCTTTTGAATTAGGATTATACGGTATTGGGAACCATATATACTAGTATTTATAGTGTATTTTTCCCTCTTTTTTTATTTTATTTTCAAAATATATCTGTATGATGATATAAACTCCAAATCAAACCCAACGAGAGTCGCCCCTAGCTAAATACCCCTATCCCGGACACAATGGAACA
The DNA here is from genome assembly GCA_030737875.1 of Allium sativum. Taxonomy (NCBI): domain Eukaryota; kingdom Viridiplantae; phylum Streptophyta; class Magnoliopsida; order Asparagales; family Amaryllidaceae; genus Allium; species Allium sativum. The sequence goes on along the minus strand of CM060923.1, from coordinate 553,753,513 downwards.
TGTTTCGTAACCCATTTCGACTGTTACGATATGTTTTTCTTTAAATTTATATATAAAACATTTAATCATTAAATTCAAACGTATACTTTAAATTACCGGGGCTACGTACGACCTCTAAAAATTACAGAAAAATTATTTCTAGTTATGTTTTGACGATACGGTCCTAACGAAACAAATTTCGTCGAATTCTGAGACTGTTTGAAAAATAGCCATTTTCGAGTCGATTAAATTTTACTAAAACTGACAAAACACGTTTTCCTTTGCCACGCTCACATATTAATTCGAAAAATTATGAAAATTGAAACTTAGCAATAATTTGACATTCCGGTTCCAACAAAAGTGATTTCGTCGAAAACCGAGGTCGTTTGAAAAATGACTATTTTCAAGGCCAATATATTTAATTAAAATATATATAAATTCTACTGCGACTTTTCTAAATTTTAATCTGGACATAACTCTTAATTTATAAAGTGAAATTTCAGTTTTTCAGATTCGTTAGAAAGATATTGATTAACAGATTTAAATATTTTTGGTTTTACTTAAATCCGATTTATTTTGAATCCTGTACATTCAGTTAAAGTTTAAAATCAAATTTTCAAACTACAGCGCTGTTTTAAACTCCTTTTATAATTAAATCGAATTTATTCGTTTTAAAATAAATTCTTAGTCGTTCTTATTTAAAATAAATTATTTTAAACATTAAAATCCATTAAAATTTCTAAAATAAAAATTTTAAATTGGCCCCAAAATTCCGGGTCGTTACACGTCCCATATCACACAATGCAAGCGCACACCAAATGGGGCGACTTTTACCTTATGATAACCAAAAATGCCTTCATACGTGGAAATTCTCTTTCAAATTATTATTAGTGCATAGTGTAGAAAACAATTTTGGAAATAAATGTATCAATCTTAAATGACATAGTACCCCATCCTACTATGTCACCACAGGTATACAATTAAAACCGTAAGTGTTACGTATTGGAGATTTGGGTTTCCAACTTGATATTTCCTGGCACAAAAGATCAATTAGTAGCACAAGCGAAGTGTAACATGACTTTTTCATCCAGACACAGACACAAATTAAAAATCACGAGGTAGATCAATGGTTTTCATCCAGACTCGAACCCCCGAACGTACCCTATTCCCCCAAGTTCACAAGTGGTGCCACCGCCGCAGCTATTACTCACAAAATCATGTATATGTCAACAACCTAACCGCCAGTTTCTCATCATCCGGGGTTTGAGGTTTGTCAATGTTGCGGTATACACAAAGCTACGCTTCAATAAGCCATGCTTTGATCATCACCAGCTTGTTCCATAACTTCAGTATGTCACATTGTCATCTTACAATATTTCATTGATTCCTATCAATACATAACCTCTAAGCACGTAAAACCTAGAGAAGGTAATAATTAATTGCCACATTCTGATATATATATATATATCAATAGCAATCAGTGCTATGCAGTCAATTACAATGTATGACACACAATTCATGCAAGTCCATTCTGGGATTGAATTGAACAAAATCCAAAAATCCTCAAATATATTTAGACCTCATGCCACTTATAACCTCGTATCAGGTGTACGACCCAATATGAGACATCGGCAATTAATCCAAATAAATCCAAACATCCTGGTCTTCATTTTTCTTCCCAAGTCTTCAATTGCTTCATAGCATCGTATTATTACTTGGAATGGTTTTCGGACATAAACCTGATCCCGGTCTTTCCATGTAATAAGCGTGTTTCAAAACAAAAGCTATGGACTATACCGGTTTCAATCCGAATCTCCTTCGCAATGATTATCAATTCATTTCAGAATACGATTGGATTAATTTCAAATTCTTTAAACTCGTTACCATTTCATTACTTCTTCGAGATCCAATATTTGTTCTCCAACCTTAAACTTTGAAACACAAATCCTTTGTTTGTTGTTTCCATAAGTCCCCAAATCAAAATTCGAGTTTAAGTTTCATACACAAATATTTATCACTTTAAGATCAAAAGTATTTCGTAAACCTCCTTTTTATAGTTTAAGTAATAGTTTTCAAATTAAATCATTTTCATGGAAATGGTAAAACGTTTCATAAGTATCATAGATTAACTTATTTAAACTAAATAGGTACAAATCATTTACTGGTTTGAACCCTTTATTCAAATCATTTTTAATAATGAACAATGCTTGTTAAAACTCCAAAATTGTTCTAAATTCTAGGGTTTTAATTAATTCCCAACTCAGATTTTTGGAATAACCATCCCGTCCGTCGGATAAGTTAGGGATAGCCAGGGAGAGTAGGAAACTGCATTTTCCAAACCCAAGCTTTATACACTATCCTCTCTGTCACCCTAGAACATTCCGATGTGTATATATTATTAGAAGAAATGCCGTATATGTATATATATATATATATATATATATATATATATATATATATATATGATAACAGTTCAAAACATAAATTGTCCAATCCTCTTTAAAGTCATAATTAAAGTTTCACATAACTTCCATTAAACCATTATTTAAATTTCCTTGGGAGGTTAATGTAATGTCACCAATTTGTTTAATACTTACAAATGATCTTTAAAAATAATGAACCCAAATGTGTTTAATAAACCTGTTTAGTTACATGCTTAAATCAAATTTCTTTAATTAAAATTTTAAAACTTATGGATTACTAAACATTTACATAAATAACATAACTCAAAATCAACCTTTGAATTAGAGTTCAAAATTTGTTTAAATCTTAAGAGTCCAACACAAAATTTTAAGATGTTTCCAAAATTAATTTGATATTGTGAAATTATTTAGAAGTTTGAAATCAATATTTAGCTTTCACTTTATTTCTAATCATGATTCAGATAAGAAGGAATTTAAATTGACTATTTATATAACTCTAGAACTATGTTGGGTGATCAAAACAAAATCAATACATACGAACACTAGTCCATCCATCAACATTTCCAAATTTTAAACAACCAACAAATTTGTGTGCAAGCATCACATTAAATAGCGCTTAGTGTTTTAGTGTTTTAAATTAGACAAACATCCATTCAAGCATGTCATATAACAAATCAATATTTTATGCCATAAATTAACGCTAACGAATTTTAATTTTCAGCTATCTGGACTGCAATTCAAATAATCTAAATTAATTGTTCTCACCAGTTTTTGCTTTCCAATTCCACCTTCAATACTTCATATCAATTGCGCCAAGCCTTGGTTGAGCTCATACTCTTCCACGAACATCGCACACTATTCTCCTTCTTGAAATTCAACATATATAACTATATACTTTAGTTGAATTTTTTAACATAAGGTATGTTTGTGCCTCTACAGGACCGTGACGAGAAAACCGACCGACGTGGGTGGTCGGAGTGGCTTCGGCCGAGCTTATGCAGGTGAACAAGAGAGAGAAAAGGTGGCAGAGGTAAGTTGCTTGCATGCTGTTTTAAGTATAGGCGGACTAATATAAAACGGAGACTGGAAGGGTGGTTTCGATGGTGGTAATTGTGATTGGAAGAGGAACGGTGGCACTGACACCAAGGAACAGGCACGTGTTGTTTAAATAGAGGGGAGGAACGTGAGTATTGTGAAGTTCAAGGGAGAAGCAGTTTTTTATTTATTAGGAGAGATGAAACGCAGGTGATTTTAAAGTGGAGAAGGACGATGATTGGTGCTAGCATGCGGTGGGCGTTGGCGGCTCAAGCGATGGGTTAAAGCTTGTGGTGGTTGAAGGCCGGTGGTGCAGTGGAAGCCGCATGTGTTAGTTGGGGAAGGAGCTACTGGTTGGAGGAGAGAAAGAAGTGAGGGGGTGAAGGTGCGAGATTTTCTGATCGAGGCGGTGAACTGGTGCAGAGGAGCGGTTCTTGGGTGGAAAAGGAAGTGTTAGGTGTAAATGGGGTAGTTGTTGTAGTGGTCTACGGAGGATGTTGTCGTCAGTCAGTAGAGCCAACGAAGTGGTGTGGCATCGGATCTGATGGAGAATGGAGCAAGGTGGTTATGGTGGAAAAGGAGAAGTATGGCTGGGGTTGTTGAAGGGTAGATGAGCTATTCTAGGAGATGGGATGCTATGTTTATAAGAAGAGGAAAAAAGAAGAAGGTCAGAGTGGTTGTCATATGGGAGGGAAGGAAGGCCTTGAGAGGAAAAACACGGTAGGGGTGAAGTGAATACAAGTTGATGAACGGAGAGGAAAAACACGGTAGAGGTGAAGTGAATACAAGCTGATGAACGGAGAGGAAATATAATATGCGAGAAGGAAGAAAAAAAACATAGATTATATAATGTATAAAAGGGGAGCAACGAATAACATGTGGTACCCGGTTCCTGCTACTCAAGATATTTTATTTTTGTACTACTTTGGATTCTCTGTATCCTAAAATTTCCAAATTTGGGTGTACTGTTCCTCAAATATTTTTTGTGACATGTCAAGATTTTAAGCTAGATTTTATCAGATATTGTTGCCTACCATTTTCTTAAAATAGGAGAAAACTAAATTTGTTTTCCTATGAACGGTATGCTAGGCTAAAACGTGAACCAACTAACTAATAGCGTTGTTCGCTTTATTTCAGAACATTATAAATCTAACCGTTATAAATCGTAAATTATATCAAATGGTATCGCAAAATTTACGAATTTACTTCACCATTTATTTCTTTCGTTTATTGCGCATTCCTTAGATTTCTAGTTCGATTACGGCGCTTGGAATTCCAAGTTCATTCCTTGTTTTTATTACCTTAACTGTGTTGCAAATAATACCGTTTTGAAATAAACTTAGCGGTTTTTTTTCAAAATAAATCACTATTTATATTAATCTTAAATTTGAAATAGCCAACACTAAAATCCTTCTTTCTTAATATATTTTCTCTTTAACTAAATTCTGTTTGAAAAAATTAATCACTACTTAAATTAAAGCTTCAATATTAATTTGACTTTTTTGTATGCCATTTATACTTAACGGTTTGATTGGAAATAAATTAATCTTGACGATATTTTACTATGCAAATAAATTCTCCATAGCAAATCGTTCCTTAAATAAGTTGCAAAATTTATTTCAAAATTGATATTTATTTCAACTCCACATTCCAAACACAAAATTTGTGATAACGTTAATTTTGGAAAAATGTTTAAATTAAGCTTATATGAGACGACCCCAAACCCCGTACTGACGGCGGCAAGGGTAATCCATGGAATATAACACATGAACAGATAACAGCAGAACAGAATTAAATACACCAGATAATGAACAACAGAATATACTAGGATAAAAGTAAGCATCAGAGTTACACAGTATACAGGATCTTACTTAGTACAAATACAGTTCAGCTATACATAAATGTCTACAGCGGAAACAAACAAAATATGTACAATAGGAGGTGAACAGCATAAAAAGAGATAAATAATAGAATCCAACTTCAGCTCCAGCTATTCAGAAAGGACCAGCTAAACCTGAATACAAGGCTGCCCGTGTAGAAAAAGGGGCACCCGAGTTTGAAAGTGAAACAAACTACGAGTCAGTCATGGGACTGGTATGAGAAATCTACTCAACACATATATAATTTGGCTAATCACAGGACCACGCCACTTTCGTGGAACAGGTTTACTCCATCGGATTGCCAGTGCTTTAAAACAAATCTTTCTTTTAAACATCGCTATGCTTTTTATAAAAATGAAGCCATTATAAGACTCAGTTCCCATCACACAATGCAACGCAAACCGGAGGATAGAGTTTTTACCTTATAACGGCCAAGATATGCTTGATACGAATAAAACAAAGGCATTTGATATTACTACTAGTGTTTATATGTTTCAAAACCAATTTCAAATCATAACTATCAATCATAGACGACATGAGCGTCCCATGCCACTATGTCGCCAAATATATATACAATCGAAACCGCACGATGTCGTATTTGGAAATTGGATTTCCATCATGAACCAAGGCAAAAGATAGTCCTTACCAAATTCGAGACTGCCTAGCCCGAGTCTCAGGATCAGAACGCATCGACCTTTGGATCGTCAGGGCCGGTCCACACGGAGTGGATTAAAATGCCTGAACACAACGTTTCCCCGCCCTAGGGGGGGTAAGCGAACCAACGAATGGTTCCATCGGACCCGGATCGTCCGATCTAACCGACGCGCCTCGCAACAGCAACAACCACACAGGTGAAAAGTATATAAATGTCAGGGCTGGTAGGTCACTGACACCACCCTAGCTAGGAAGAAACGCAGGCCCTCCCTGATGTCCTCTCCCGTTTCTGGTTCATACCGGGGTGTGAGGCTCGCGATTTCACGTTATACACAAAGCTACGCCACACAGGCGGTGCTTTGATCATCACCACAAGACTTTGCTTTTCAACAGAAGCCCTGATCATTGCATCTTAGCATGCCACACAGGCAATTCATGCCATGCGACCGATGTCCATCGATATACAACCTCTGAGCTCGTGCGTCTCAGAGAAGGACGTTAAGCAAAAGAATAAATTCTCCGCCGCCAAACAGATGTATATTTAATAGAGATCAATCAACACAAAATAAAAACCAATGTCAAACACATAGTCCATTTACAAGTCCGTTCTGGGTCTGAACGAAACCGGAGGCACTAAATACCTCGCAAACCCATCGATCACCACGTACGTCTGGACGATCACCACTCATTATCCATATTTCGGGATGCCTCCCAATCAGGACCTCGGTTACCATCCAAACGAGGTGAAGATCTCCGGTCTTCGACCATCGTCTTCATCTTCGACTTTCAATCGTCGATCAATTATTTGAAATGAGAATTAACTCGGCCTTTTCAAATAATTCCCGCATATTTAGAATTTCAAATCAATTTATTTCAATGGTTAAATCATTCGACAACACCAATTTTATTCTTTAATGTAATTTTCACACCAAACACATTCAACCATCTAATACCACATAAATCGAGCAAATTCAGTTTATTTCCATTCCATATCGTTTATGATATTTTATAACGATTTATCGCTATTTTTATTTATTTTAAAATAGCCAATTTATTCAAAATGACGCTTCGGGCCATAACGAGGCCGTGGCTCTGTTTTTCTTCAGATTTGATTTACACATATCTGAAAATCTAACCGTTGGATCTTCTCAAAATTTACATTATTAGAAAGGTCTTTTCAAAATGAATCCAACGGTTCCAGTTTCGGGAAAATCCGACGGTCGGATCTCCCGGTACAATCGTTTGAAATTTCGATTTCAAAATACGAACTGCAGCGTCGTTATTCGATTAAATATAATTATATATATATATAAATATAATCGTTTCTGGCGCTGTTTTTCTTCAGATTTGAATTAAACATTCCAGACAATCCAACCGTTGGATTTTTACAAAGTTGGTGCCGTTGGAAAGATATTCCCAAGGCGAACCCAACGGTTGCGGTTTCGGGAAAATCCAATGGTCGGATCTCCCGCACTAGTTGTTTGAAATCACGGTTTCAAAACACGAACTGCACGGCCACGTTTCGTTTCAATTTTATTTATATTTATATATTTATATAAATATAGTTCATTCAACAATTTCAATATCGTTTTCACTTCAAATATTTCACTAACGCCTTTAATTTTTGGAAAATTTCGCCATAACCTCCTTTGTACGGGAGGGGCTGGGAAAATTCCCAAATAGCCACACGGGCGTCTCATGTCAAAAAGAAAAAGAAAAAGCCAAGCGGCTAGCCAACAGGCTCATAAAATCATCACCCAAGCAAAACAGTAAATGTGTACCTATTTGTCGGGCACAAAATTTTATTCCTCTTCTCTAGCCCCTTTGCTATAACCTGTTCAATAAATATGCATGTACATATATACAGTTCTTATCACTTATCATTTTCCATTCAACTTTATATTTGATTCCATTTGGTTTAAAAGCATCATTCATTCTAATGTTACACGCATAGGTAAAAATCACGTCATTAGCTAATTAATGAATATTTCAACTCATGCATATTTATTTGAATGAGTTGCTATTTTTAACACTTCCCATTTCAACAATTCGTGTGTATAATAAAAATGTGATTTTTATTGTAAAACAATTCATTTCAAAACACTATTATTTTATATAGTTTATATAGGTGATAAAAATAGGATTTTTATTAGGAAACAATTTATTTCAAAATATGAATACCATTCAACACATGAATTTCAATTCAACGAATGAATATCGATTCAACACATGAAGGTTTTCTATAGTTTCTATATATAGATAAAAATGTGATTTTTATATTTGAAACGCGAATACTATTCAACACATGAATTTCTAATCAACGAATGAATATCGATTCAACACATGAAGGTTTTCTATAGTTTCTATATATAGATAAAAATGTGATTTTTATATTTAAAACACGAATACCATTCAACACATGAATTTCTAATCAACGAATGAATATCGATTCAACACATGAATATTATTCAAAATTTCGGCAGCATAACGGCAGGGCAGTTAAAACCGGGACCGTCCCTAGTACGGCTCCTCGCTCTACCTTAAAACCTCGCGGTTTTTGACAATGGGGATCATGCATCTAGTTCGCACGCAGGCGGCATGTTTTATTTATTTCATTTCCACAAACTAATCCTATGTGGTTTCAACCAAAATATTTCTCAACCACAAATGGGTTTTTTTCAACCACAATCAATCAATATCAAGCACAAACAATCCCAAACAACCATTCGCTATCAATCAATTTTAACACCAATCACAATCAATAAATATCGTCCATGGTTTGTGGACGATGGGCGTATATATATATATATATATATATATATATATATATATATATATTTATATATAGCAATTCACTTTTATTTCAACACATATATAATTTTTACAACGCATATATAACTTATACATTGAACGTACAACTTATACAACGCTTATACAAGAGATGTACAACGCTTATATAACTCATACATCGACTATATAATTTATACATCGTCGTTTTCCATATTGTTTATAAATTAGAAATCTCACATTGGGTTCCACTCCACCAAAAATAGCAGAAGGCTCAGAAAAATATGCGGTCCCTTCTAAAATGTAGAAGACGTCCACACGGTCGCGATGTTTCCTGTTTCATCGAATTTCGTTAACGAACGAAAAAGATATGATTTTTCGAAGTTTGCAATGGTTTTAAACTGTTAAAATCTGTTTTAAATTAACTAGCTGATTACCTCCCCAGATCTTCAAAACTAGGTTTCGATCTCTCGCAAAATCCGTTGTGCTAGGGGCTGATCGGGGTTGACCACGACCTCCGCCTATGAGAGGGCTTCCCGACGAGGTGGGTGTTGCTCAGCTCGAGCTCCAGGTGGCGGCGGAATCTCCTCCGACGCGGGCGAACTTCCTCAGCCCAGAACTCGACGATCCCTCCACCATACCGAGCGAGACCAGGATGGATTTGAAGCTGAGAGAAGGGGCTTCAAAAAGTTGAACAGGAGCTTGGGCTATCGATGCGCGTGGCGCTCGGAAAATGATCGAGAAGGTATGGAGCGTTTTCGTCGTCGATCGGGGGGGGGGGGGGTCTGAGGATTTTCCCTTTTTTTTTTAAATTCCGATTGGCCGGGGGGTCTTTAAAGGTGTTTTCTGACACGACCACCAATTGAAACCCAACGACTATCGTCCCTAGAATTTTACCCCCATTTTGAACACAATGGGATATGTTTCGAAGGCCCATTCGAATGTTACAGTCAGTTTTCCTTCAAATTAAAATATAAAACATTCAATATTTGATTTGAACGTACATTTTAATTTCCCAGGGCCACAAACTAATTCGAAAAATTCCAGAAAGATAAATCTAACTATGTTTTGACGATACGGTCCCAACAAAACTAGTTTCGTCGAATTCTGAGACTGTTTGCAAAAAGGCCCATTTTTGGTCAATCCAATTTAACTGTAATTGACCAAAACACATTTTCCTTTGCCACGCTCACATACTAGCTTCAAAAATTATGAAATTTGAAACCTAGCAATAACTTCACATTCCGGATCCAACAAAAGTGGTTTCGTCGAATTCCGGGGTCGTATACAAAATGGCCAATTTCACGGGCTATATAAATTCCATAGCGACCTTTCTGAAAATTCACTCGGCCATAACTTTTGCTTTCCTCTATGAAAATTCGATTTTTCAGATTCGTTAGAAAGGTATTCACTAGCAGATTTAAATATTTTTGGTTTCACTAAAATCCGTTTTGTTTTGCACTTGGTACAGTCCGACAAAGTTTGAATTCAATTTTTGAAACTACAGCGCCATTTCAGGCCTTGTTTATAATTATAATTAATTGTATTCGCTTTCAATTGTCGATTCAAACTCAATTTTCATCGCTATTATTTAAAATAATTATCTTAAATATTTAAAATCCATTATTTTAGCCAATTTAAATTTTTTAAATTGGTTTAGATTTTGTGGGTCGTTACATTATATTTACAAATGTCGTTTCATGTTAAAAGAGAATGGTAGGTTCAAAATAAATGTGACAACCCGAATTCCGAAAGACTGATTTTTTTTCAAAATTCCAACATATCAAAATTCGGATTGGTTTGCACAGGTATCCTGTAGAAAAGACAGAGACATAAAACATGTCAAAGCTCAGAAATTATCTCACAGCGGAATGGATAAAATATAATATAATCAAAATATAGCCTTACCGTCTTAATAATACTGCCTAACTAGTATCCAAGGCTATCATGTCCCTGCCACAAATCTAACTTGCGAGTATGTTATGAGGATGGGGTCAGAACATAAGTTCTGGTGATTGGATTTAAACTATACACTTTGGATAATCCTACATATACCGTTCAATCATATATTCATATTTATTAGGTTACTTGGGTCATCTGCACTCAAGGCTTAAACACACGTCGTACCCATTTACTTCCCAGTGGATTAACCTAATACAGTATATGTAGCTACCCCCAATATCTAGGTACACCCCATTGTACCCCACTCGCACGGTCTCCACCGTAATGCCACTGAAATGCTCTCAGTCCCTCATCCTACACTAGAGTGAGTACGGATCTCTATATAACAATGTTAAATTTCGCATATATCTGTCATTACTATACTACGCAAATGTACGGACTGCCACATTTGTTCGAGTCAGAATTCATACTGAAGTAATGCCCTCAAGTCTACGATACACCACCCAGAGCCGACATGCATGTTTCTAGACCGTCCACCATACGTATATTTAATTGTAGCTCGATGCCTCAATTGCATGTCCTCTAATGTGCACCAAGTTCTGTGGCAGGACGATACAAGAAACACGGAACTTGGTCGGGAGCTTTTCCATAACTGTACTGGCCCGCCTTTAAGAGGCTCGAAATACATATATCCCTAGGGTTTGTTTTCACGGTGGCTATGGCCCTACCTTGGCCCCTTCCTCAAATAGTAAAGACTACAAGAGATAAGCGACTGCCCCTACGCAAATAATCTAAAAATCCATGTGGCGTCTCCCCTCCACCCTTTACCTCGATAGTGAAGGGTGAATGGTATCTTGGGTTTAACTCTAGTCTTTTCGCATCCCACAGGCTATCGATGATTGGTATCTGACGATCTACTATCCTTGTTGGCCGTGACCCTCCGCCTCCCTATTGAGGAAATCACCGAATCACCCTGGTGTCACCGCGTCACAGCATTCTGACTGCATAGCTACTTCTGCAGTCAAGGTCCACCCACCTAGTAGTTACGTGCAGACCCAACCTCTGCGAGCACAGCCTAAAACATTTGTCACCACGCAGAGGACTACTAGGAGCACCTTACGTATCTCAGGAAGACGAGTGCTTCCCCTTCCAGTCCTTCGGAGTCGACAGAATAATCAGACGAATATGCGCTCCCCTCGTGCCTTATAACACCACAATGATCTACGCCGCTGGGTATTTCACCCTTAAACGTACGGACTGGTCCAAGCGCCTCACTTTAATATGTTTTTAGACTCTATGTATAAACATTCTTTTACGCGCTTACCTTACCTCACTAGGTTTCCATTTAACTTGGTTACTCCCATTCATATTGAATTCTTATCCAAATTACCATGTTTCTCTTGCTTATTAATTTCAGTCATATAACTTAACCCGTTTAAGTTTATTAATAAGCCCACGACATGTTATTCTCTAGATTGTGGCCGAAGTTCCTTAATCCAAAATCTCATTTATGTTCTTGTTTGAGTTCAAGGTCACAATAACATTAAGTATCACTTAGTTCACATGTTTTCCAATTAATATGTCACTTACCATTTATGATTAATATAACTTGTTTCATTTCATAAGCTTTCCTCATCCTTTCTCATTTAATCATAATTCCACCTTACATCGTCAATACAACTTATCATTGTTTACTTATTAACTTAGTTCTATTAACTATGTCCCATTAATAAGTTTCTCTACCCATTTATTATAACTTATGTTATAATTTGCCCTTATCCCTACGACAAGTCTGAATATGCTATTTTTATCAGCGGGTTTCAGACTTCCTAGTTTATGGATTACTTAATTTATAATTAAGTACAATATATTTCCCCCTTTTCTTAACTGGTTTCAGGCTTTTCCCTTTTTATGATTACTTAATTTACAGTTAAGTTTCCCTTAACTCAATTCACCAGTTATCCCATTCCCTTACTAGTTTATTATAACCTAAGTTATAATATTCCCTTGTCCCTAGGACAAGTCTACCTATTATACAACATTTTCATTAATGTTATTTATTATAGTAGGTTATTATCATTCCCTTTTAAACCTTTTACTATTGTAAACCATTATGCTTCATTCACTGTAATATATATATATATATATATATATATATATATTCCTTATTATATTAAGGAAAACTCTTCATGCACCTTATCAATTTGATAGAAGGAATCAATGATTTATTTTCATAATGTATTCCTATCTAAATCTGTGGTAGCAAGTAATTTCTTTACTTTTCTTTATTTACTATGGCTTACTTACAACAACGTTCTCAGAAAATGGACATTTAGGGAAATACATCACTTTTCCTTCTCATTACACTAACTCGGTTCAGTACATCCCTTCTTTTCTTATTTTCTGAGTTAGACACTTAATTACCATCATTTCCATTTATTCATATCTTGCTATATACATATATATATATATATATATAAGCTCTAGACCTCTCGCATTAAGCCTACACTTGTGCACGTTGGATTTGGCGGGCGGGTCCGGGCAGACTTCTACCACAAGTTGACTTAACCTCGTGTCTTAGCACCATTACATGTTTTTAATTTTTCACTTAGACCTCACATTAATTTCAATATTAGTAGCCGCTGGATAGGCCGGTCGAGTCCGGGCAGACTTCCGCCACTAATGAAACTTAACCTCGTGCCATAAGCGCAGTTGTAATTTCTAATTGTAATCCTAGGCATATTCCTCTTCATTAAATCATTTATATTCATATCAAATTGCGCTCCCAAATTAAAGTCTCAAAACATAAAATATGTTATGTTCCAAAATCCCATTACAAATTATGCCCTAAATCCCAATATGTGTTACATGTCTTTCTACATGTAATTAACTTTATTTAAAATAAAGTGTAATTCTCTAATAATGTATCATTTACCCAAAATCTCAATTATCCCAATCGACAAGTTCATAAAATAGATCTTTACAACAGTACTCATGTACATCTCGACATATTAACTAATTGAACATATTATCCATTTTAGTGCAATAATTCATTTCATCAAATTAAATCTTCCAATATGTTCACTGTGTATGTTAATGGGGAATGGCAAACAATACTATCATTCAAAAAGTGTATTTTAAACACACTCACCTAAAAGCCTTCCAAATCTTGAGTTTGATCCAGATCTATTCTTCCATGGTTTTTCCCTTTTAGTTTGATTTGAGACCTAATGACCAAGGATTTATTATTTTCATGAAAAGAGAAGGGCAAGAGAGATAATTTTAATAGATCGGTCTTAGAAGTTTACCTTGTTTCATGATTCAATAATCTTTTTATTAATGTTGCTTCTCTCTTCTAGATCTGGATTCATAATTTTCCTAGGCTAATATTTTAATTTTCAGAATAGATTTAAGAAGAGAGAGAGAGTGTATTGGTAGAACTCCGGCGTAGCTACTGAATTATGAGATTTAGGGTTAGGTCATGGTCTAATTTATAGGAGTATTAGAGTAACCAGGGCCCTCAGTTTGGACCAAAAGCCATTAGAATCGTCCACATCAGAGAAGAAGTTTCCAGATCCGCGGGTGGGTCGACCCTCAACGGTCTAAATTCCCTCCAGATTTTCCTGCTCGTGAATTTTGAATTTTGAACCGATTTTTGAATTTTGTGGATATATTTATTTAATATATATATATATATACACACACACACGCACATATATATATATAAGCTCCTTATATGTATACAAACTTCTAATGCTCATAACTTCTTCATATAGTGTCTGTTTTACGCAAACCAGGTGTCTATCTTGACCAGAATTTTGAGATGGACGTAATGGCATTGTCCGTTTTACTTAATTCTGAATATTTAATTAAGTTATCATTATTTTATTATCTTAAGTTAAAAATACGGGGTGTTACATTCTCCCACCCTTAGGAAATTTCATCCCAAAATTTGATAAGGGTAAAATCAATTAACCTCTCGCATAAAATACATCCATCAAGTGTGCATCTAATTTTTGCAAACATTGTGCACATGTGCAAAGTGCAATACATCATAGTAATGTATGTATGCCTAAGCGGTACCTCTATGTGTATGCAAATTTCTAAAAAATCATTTTAAATTATGAAGCTCACATCCAAAATATACTGGCAATTCTATATAAATGCAATATTATGAAAATAAAAAAAAAAATCATACAAATTTTCCCATACTCTTACTGAGTAAGAGCGTAGTTCATCCAATTTTTCAAGCATAATCCTACCAACCAACCTTATTTTTTGAATTTCAAAAAAAAATCTAATTTTCTAAATTCGATTTCTTATGTTGCAAAAAGGTGGAAAACGGAAAACTCCGCTTCTCCCGTTTTTCTTTTTCAACCTTTTTCTAACCGTACTTGGATTTTTATACAACTATTTATAAAGATTCCCTATTTTCATATCCAAGCACAACCCACATAAGAAAATTTTCTTTGCTACTGATTTTCTTTTTCATCTTATCTTGGAAATTTTTATCTTTATCTATCTTTTCTCATAATTTATCATGTTTGTGGCTTTACTGAATTTTCTGTTTCTTTTTTAGTTGTACTAATTTTCTTTTCTTATCTTATTTAATCATTTGATCTTAGTTTAAATTTAAATAAGCCTTCTAGTCTTTCAACTAAATAGGAGAACATACACCTTACACAGCTACTACTAAGGGCCAAGAATCTCGGGACTATGTCCCCCTCAAACAAAAAGGTCCAAACTATGGGATCCACGACAGGTTTAGGTGTTACCCTAACTATCCAACAAAATGATGGAACGATCCCAACAGAAATGCGATAACGGGTTTTACCCCTAAGATGAAAATTAACAACTATATCTAAACACTTATTTGCCCTTTTCTATCTGGTAGTCGCTACTAGTCCTAGCTGTGTACCAATAATTATTCCAAGTAGCACCCTAGGCTATTCAATGCTTACACATCTATGGGAACTCACTATTATTTCAAGATAATTCTTGCTATTTACTTTAAAGCCTCAAAAATTTTCCTGTCTTTCCTATGCACTAACTCTTACCTACTCCATACTTTTAAAACACGGTTTGGCTTTTCTTTTTCATTTAAATTTTCTTCCAAAAATTCAAAAGTGTCAAAACCTTATTTTCCTCATGAAAACTTTCTTTTGCCAAACCATAAAAACATGTCGTCTTAAAAATTTAAATTATCATTCACTTTTTTTCAAATCACAAAACTGTAGTAGATACAGAAAACTATTTTCTTCATCTGGTTTATGACTTGTTCTAACCTATGAGGTTGGTTTAGTCTCTTACTACAAGGTGGAACATCCACTCTATTCTTATTTTCTACAACTTATTTTGTCCACCCATAAAATTATCTTAAAATAAGTTGTCATAAGAATAGAGATTTAAAATATTTCTTTATTAAAAACTCTTGTATGAAATATAACAAGAAAACTAGCGAGCTATACATGCTCTATAATATGCAGCTTTTTCTGAGAGATTTTTTCTTTAAATCTCAATATGTGTACTTTTTTTTACATATTTTAATATTATAACTTTTAAGATTAAAACTTGAAAACACAATAAACCATTTTCCCAAAACTTTTATAATTCCAATTTATTAAAAGTTAATGATGGGGTTAGACTCAAAGCGGGTTTCCAATTTTTCTAGGCTTTCCTAGACTCTCCCCAAAGTGAATTCTATCAACTATATATATATTCCTAATCCATTTAGTCTTTCTCTTTTTAACCTTTTCCAATCTATAAGGTTTTACTGCCAAACCCACAAACCCAAAATACTAATCATATGGGATTTACTTTCCTTCCGTACAAAGTATATAGTACACTTCTCAACAAAACTTCCTAAGGGTCTCAAATTTCCATATTCTTTCCTTTAGTGTACAAGACAAGCATCCCATTTCTTACCATATTATACTCTTTCTATTTAGTGTGTTCCTCTATGGATCTAGGTACGTATATAACATATTTATATTTTTCAAAATACAAATATGTTCACTCACTATTTATATAGGAATCCTAAACCTAAGCTCTGATACTAGACATGACAACCCGAATTCCAATAGATCGGTTTTTTTTCTTCAAAATTCCAATCTATCGAAACTCGGATTGGTTTGCTCTGGTATCCTACAAAAAAGACAGAGACATAAAACATGTCAAAGCTCAGAAATTATCTCACATCGGAATGGATAAAATATAATATAATCAAAATATAGCCTTACCATATTAGTAATACTGCCTAACTAGTATCCAAGGCTATCATGTCCCTGCCACAAATCTAAACTGCAAGTAAGTTATGAGGAGGGGGTCAGAACATAAGTGCTAGTGACTGGATTTAGACTATACACTTTGGATAATCCTACATATACTATTCAATCATATTTTCTTATTTATTAGGTTACGTGGATTATCAGCACTCAAGGCTTACACACACGTCGTACCCATTTACTGCCCAGTGGATTAACCTAATACAGTATATGTGTAGCTACCCCCAATATCGAGGTACATCCCATGGTACCCCACTCGCACGGTCTCGACCATAATGCCACCAAAATGCTTGCAGTCCCTCATCCTACGCTGGAGTGATGTACGGATCTCTATATGTAACGACCCAGATTTTTAGCTGTTAATTTTAAAATATTTAAATTGGTTTTAAATGTTGTATTAATAATTTAAAAGGGTTTTATAACGAATTTATTAAAAACAATATTGGAAAGTATAATTTATTACTAAAATTAAAACACAGCATAGTAAAATCTTAATAAATCAAAAGGGTTTGATATGTTTGCCATGTGCGTGAAATCTTGGATAAGAGATTTCAATCCTTGTCAAAATATTACGGTATGTAAGTTTTGAAAATTTGTCTACATAAAATCTATTAATAAAGGATATTGTTATCGTTATCAGTGAACATTCCGTATGCATACAATAAAGGCTGCCGACATATTAAAATAAATGTGAAGCTTTTGTTGGAAGCCACATAGTTCCTTCCCTGTGAAGCCACACAGTTCCTTCCCTGTGAAGCCACCTAGTTCCTTCCATGTGAAGCCACTCTAAAGCTTCTATCGGAAGCTGACTTTTCTATTATAAGTTCGTTGCCTTTTTCATTACAAGGAGGTTCTTCTTCATATGTAGAAATAGTCTTCTAAATTCCATCGAAAATCAGATTAAATAATATATCTCCACCGACATATAGACCAGCCATGCTTCTCAATTCCTGTTTCCCCAATTTCGCTTCTACGTCTTCCATTCTCATTTCAACAGTAAAAAAAAGCTCATCTTAGAAAAAAATCAAATACAATTCTATAATTCATGAGACCCATATATTTGGGCTGCTGCAAGTATAAGCTCCAATCTTCTATCAAATTTGTAGGGTGTGATTGATTTAAGAAGTAGTGGGTTTTGTGGCAGTGCGGGCTTCAGCTGTTGGGTTGGCATCGATGTACAGGGTATTAGGCTATGTTGTTTGAACTGGATCAGAGCATAAGGAGGTGGCGCGCATTTTCGATGTGGTGTCATGATCTCCAATCATTGGAGGAGGTCGGAAGAGGGGACAAATCAGATTTGGTTCGAAGAAGACAGTCAAACAAAGGAGACGGGCTTTTATCTGTTATGAACATATTTGGGGTTTGGGGAAAATCATTATAAATTGTGACGTGTTGTCACTATATGGAAATCCTATTGCTTGGGAAAATGTAACGACCCAGAAAATCTGAACCAATTTAAAATTTTTAAATTGGCTAAAATAATGGATTTTAATTATTTAAAATAAATATTTTAAATAATGGCGATGAAAACCGAGTTTGAATCGACAATTGAAAACGAATATAATTAATTATAATTATATATAGAATTGAAAATAGCGCGGTAGTTCGATAATTCGATTTCAAAACTTAAATTGAATATACCGGGTGCAAAACAATCCGGATTTTAGTGAAACCAAAAACATTAGGATCTAATTGATGATATCTTTCCAATGATTCTGACCAATCGAAATTTGATAACGGGAATCAAAAGATATGTCCAATTGAAGATTCTGAATAGTCGCTATGGAATTCAGGCCCTTAAAAATGGACATTTTGCAGATGACCTCAGATTTCGACGAAACCACTTTTGTTGGATCCGCAGTGTCAAGTTATTGCTAGGTTTCAAATTTCATAATTTTTCGAATCAATATGTGAGCGTGGCAAAAGAAAACGCGTTTGACCAGTTTCAGTTGATTTCAATCGACTGGAAATTGGCCATTTTTCCAACGGTCTCAGAATTCGACGAAACTAGTTTTGTTAGGACCGTATCGTCAATACGAAGCTAGAAAATATTTTTCTGGAATTTTTCTAGTTAGTATGTGACCCCGGTAATTTGAAATGTGCGTTTAAAATTCAATATAATGATTTAAATGAAAATTCAAAAGGAAACTGATTATAGCGATCAAATCAGCTTGCGATTCATATCCCATTGTGTTCAGAATGGGGGTAAAACGCTATGGACGGCAGGCGGTGGGCCTCGTTTAGTGGTCGTATGTAAAAGTCAACCTTTTTGCAAAATATAAATAATTAAATAAAATAAAAAAATAAAATATAATTTTCTCCCCCCCTTATATCTTCATTGCCCCCCCCCCCCCCCCCCCGATTCAGTTATCAGAAAACAAAAAACAAAAAGAGAAAAAAACCTAAATCGGATCGCCGCCCCCCTCTAGACATCGCCGTCGCCTCAACCCGAAGCCGTCGCCTCACCCCGCAGCCTCCGCCTTACCTCGAAGCCGCCGACCCTGACATCGAGCAGCCCCCCCCCCCCTCGACGCGACGCCTCCCCGACTGCCGCCAAGAGCAGCAGCAGCCCTCCCCTCACCGTAAGTTTT
Organism: Allium sativum; assembly: GCA_030737875.1. Lineage (NCBI taxonomy): Eukaryota > Viridiplantae > Streptophyta > Magnoliopsida > Asparagales > Amaryllidaceae > Allium > Allium sativum. The sequence continues at coordinate 553,733,978 of CM060923.1, read as the reverse complement.
TTATTATTTTATAAGTATTTTAAACTGATTTTTATAAGGATTTAAAACTGTTTTTTTTTTAAGGATTAAAACTGTTTTTATAAAAAGATTTATACTGTTTTTTTTTGATAAGGGTTAAAACAGATTTTAAAAGAACTTTAAACTAATTTTATTTTTATACATTTAAAAACTGATTTGGTTTTTAAAAGTTAAAAACTGATTTTAAAAAAAAGAATAAAACTGGATTTTAAAAAGAATAAAAACAGATTTTTTTTAAAGAAAGTAAAAACTGTTTTGCTTTTAAAGTAAAAACTGTTTTGCTTTTAAAGTAAAAACTGTTTTGCTTTTAAAGTAAAAACTGTTTTGTTTTTAAAGTAAAAACTGTTTTGTTTTTAAAGAAAAAAAACCGATTTTGTTAAAAGTTTAAAACTGAAATTTTTAAAAAGTTTAAAACTGAATTTTTAAAAGATAAAAACTGATTTTTAGAAAAGATAAAAACTGATTTTTAGAAAAGATAAAAACTGATTTTAAAAGCAATTGAAAACTGATTTTAAAAGCAATTGAAAACTGATTTTAAAAGCAAAGAAAAACTGATTTTTATATATTGAAAGTCGAAGTAGAAATCAGATTTTTATATATTGAATAACATAGTAAAAATTCGATTTTTTCATATGTAGAGAATACGGGCGAAAGCGACAAAAGGCGAAGATTTCTCTAAAGGAAGAGTCGTGGAGTTGGATAGCTATTAGTGAGATTTCTGATTTAAACATATAAATATATGTGTGTGAAATGAAAATGAATTGCTATATATTTATATATATATATATATATATATATATATATATACGCCCCTCGTCCACAAACCATGGACGATATTTATTGGTTGAAATTGTTGTCAAATTGATTGATAGAGAATGATTGTTTGGGATTGTTTGTGATGGATACTGGTTGATTGTGGTTGAAAAATACCCATTGGTGGTTGTGAAATATTTGGTTGAAACCACATAGGATTAGTTTGTGGAAATGAAATAAATATATACATGCCGCCTGCGTGCGAACTAGATGCATGATCCCCATTGTCAAAAACCGCGAGGTTTTAAGGTAGAGCGAGGAGCCGTACTAGGGACGGTGCCGGTGTAACTACCCTGCCGTTATGCTGCCGAAATTTTGAATAATATTTGTGTGTTTGAATTATTTTCATATGCTTAAACTATATTTATTCATTGTATTGAAAACATTCATGTGTTGAATTGATATTCATTCGTTGTTTAGAAATTCATGTGTTGAATGGTATTCATATTTTGAAATAAATCGTTCGATAATAAAAATCACCTTTTTATCTATATATAAAAACTATTGAAAACATTCATGTGTTGAATTGATATTCATTCGTTGTTTAGAAATTCATGTGTTGAATGGTATTCATATTTTGAAATAAATTGTTCGATAATAAAAATCACATTTTTATCTATATATAAAAACTATTGAAAACATTCATGTGTTGAATTGATATTCATTCGTTGTTTAGAAATTCATGTGTTGAATGGTATTCATATTTTGAAATAAATCGTTCGATAATAAAAATCACATTTTTATCTATATATAAAAACTATTGAAAAAATTCATGTGTTGAATTGATATTCATTCGTTGTTTAGAAATTCATGTGTTGAATGGTATTCATATTTTGAAATAAATCGTTCGATAATAAAAATCACATTTTTATCTATATATAAAAACTATTGAAAACATTCATGTGTTGAATTGATATTCATTCGTTGATTAGAAATTCATGTGTTGAATGGTATTCATATTTTGAAATAAATTGTTCGATAATAAAAATCACATTTTTATCTATATATAAAAACTATTGAAAACATTCATGTGTTGAATTGATATTCATTCGTTGTTTAGAAATTCATGTGTTGAATGGTATTCATATTTTGAAATAAATCGTTCGATAATAAAAATCACATTTTTATCTATATATAAAAACTATTGAAAACATTCATGTGTTGAATTGATATTCATTCGTTGTTTAGAAATTCATGTGTTGAATGGTATTCATATTTTGAAATAAATCGTTCGATAATAAAAATCACATTTTTATCTATATATAAAGACTATTGAAAACATTCATGTGTTGAATTGATATTCATTCGTTGTTTAGAAATTCATGTGTTGAATAGTATTCATATTTTGAAATAAATCGTTCGATAATAAAAATCACATTTTTATCTATATATAAAAACTATTGAAAACATTCATGTGTTGAATTGATATTCATTCGTTGTTTAGAAATTCATGTGTTGAATGGTATTCATATTTTGAAATAAATTGTTCGATAATAAAAATCACATTTTTATCTATATATAAAAACTATTGAAAACATTCATGTGTTGAATTGATATTCATTCGTTGATTAGAAATTCATGTGTTGAATGGTATTCATATTTTGAAATAAATTGTTTTATGATAAAAATCCCATTTTTATCACCAACTTGAACTATATAGAAAAATAGTGTTTTGAAATGAATTGTTTTACAATAAAAATCACATTTTTATTGTATGCATAAATCGTTGAAATGTGAAGTGTTAAAAATAGCCACTTGTTCAAAATAAACATATGTGAGTTGAAATATTCATTAATTAGCTAATGAAATGATTTGCACCTATTTATGTAACATTAGAATGAATGGAGTTTTTAAACCAAATAGAAATCAAATATGAAGTCGAATAGAAATTGATAAATGATAAGAACTGTATATATATGTACATGCAATATTCATTGAACAGGTTATAGCAAAGGGGCTAGAGAAGAGGAATAAAATTTTGTGCCTGACAAATAGGTACACATTTACTGATTTGTTTGGGTGATGATTTTGAGCCTGTTGGCTAGCCGCTTGGCTTCTTCTTTTTCTTTTTGAGATTAGAAGGACCGGGAACGCTATTTGCGATTTCCCGATGCTCCCGGTGCAGGGGAGGTTATGGCGAAATTTTTCCAAAATTTAAGGTGTTAGAAAAATATTTGAAGTGAAAACGATATTGAAATTGTTGAATGAACTATATTTATATAAATATATAAATATAAATAAAATTAAAACGAAACGAGGCCGTGCAGTTCATATTTTGAAACCTTGATTTCAAACGACTAGTGCGGGAAATCCAACCATTGGATTTTCCCGAAACCTCAACCGTCGGGTTCGCCTTGGAATAATCTTTCCAACGGCACCAACCTTGTTAAAATCCAACGGTTGGATTGTCTGGAATGTTTAATTCAAATCTGAAGAAAAACAGCGCCAGAAACGATTATATTTATTTATATATATAAATATAATTATATTTAATCGAATAACGACGCTGCAGTTCGTATTTTGAAATCGAAATTTCAAACGATTGTACCGGGAGATCCGACCGTCGGATTTTCCCGAAACTGGAACCGTTGGGTTCGTTTTGAAAAGACCTTTCTAATGATGTAAATTTTGTGAAGATCCAACGGTTAGATTTTCAGATATGTGTATATCAAATCTGAAGAAAAACAGCGCCACGGCCGCCTTATGGCCCGAAGCGTCGTTTTGAATAAAATGGCTATTTTAAAATAAATAAAAATAGCGATAAATAGTTATAAAATACCATAAACGATATGGAATGGAAATAAACTGAATTTGCTTGATTTGTGTGGCTTTTGATGGTTGAATGTGTTTGGTGTGAAAATTACATTAAAGAACACAATTGGTGTTGTCGAATAATTTAACCATTGAAATAAATCGATTTGAAATTCTAAATATACGTGAATTATTTGGAAAGGCCGAGTTAATTCTCATTTCGAATAATCGACCGACGATTGAAAGTCGAAGATGAAGACGGTGGTCGAAGACCGGAGATCTTCACCTCGTTTGGATGGTAACCGAGGTCCTGATTGGGAGGCATCCCGAAATATGGATAATGAGTGGTGATCGTCCAAACGTACGTGGTGATCGATGGGTTTGCGAGGTATTTAGTGCCTCCGGTTTCGTTCAGACCCAGAACGGACTTGTAAATGGACTGTGTGTCTGACATAGGATTTATTCTGTGTGGCATGCTAAGATGCAGTGATCAGGGCTTCTGTTGAAAAGCAAAGTCTTGTGGTGACGATCAAAGCACCGCCTGTGTGGCGTAGCTTTGTGTATAACGTAAATTCGCGAGCCTCACACCCCGGTATGAACCTAAAACGGGAGAGGACATCAGGGAGGGCCTGCGTTTCTTTCTAGCTAGGGTGGTGTCAGTGACCTACCAGCCCTGACATTTATATACTTTTCACCTATGTGGTTGTTGCTGTTGCGAGGCGCCTCGGTTTGATCGGACGATCCGGGTCCGATGGAGTCATTCGTTGGCTCGTTTACGCCCCAAAGGGCGGGGAGACGTAGTGTTCAGGCATAATAATCCACATCGGTGGACCGGCCCTGACGATCAAAAGGGTTGATGCGTTCTGATCCTGAGGGGCGGGCTAGAGCGTCTCGAATTCGGTAAGGACTATCTTTTGCCTTGGTTCATGACGGAAATCCAATTTCCAAATACGTGATCGTGCGGTTTTGATTGTATATATATATGGCGACATGATATATGGTACCCATGCCGTCTATGATTGATAGTTATGATTTGAAATTGTTTTCAAAACATATAAACACTAGCAATAATATCAAATGCCTTTGTTTTATTCATATCAATCATATTTTGGCCATTATAAGGTAAAACTCTATCCTCCGGTTTGCGTTGCATTGTGTGATGGGAACTGAGTCTTATAATGGCTTCATTTTTATAAAAAGCATAGCGATGTTTAAAAGAAAGATTTGTTTTAAAGCACTGGCAATCCAATGGAGTAAACCCGTTCCACGAAAGTGGCGTGGTCCTGTGATTGGCCAATTATATATGTGTTGAGTGGATTTCTCATACCAGTCCCATGACTGACTCGTAGTTTGTTTCACTCTCAAACTCGGGTGCCCCTTTTTCTACACGGGCAGCCTTGTATTCAGGTTTAGCTGGTTCTTTCTGGATAGCTGGAGCTGAAGATGGATTCTATCATTTATTTCTTTTTATGCTGTTCAGCTCCTATTGTACATATTTTGTTTATTTCCGCTGTAGACATTTATGTATAGCTGAACTGTATTTGTACTAAGTAAGATCCTATATACTGTGTAACTCTGATGATTACTTTTATCCAGTATATTTTGTTGTTCATTATCTGGTGTATTTATTTAATTCTGTTCTGCTATTATCTGTTTCTGTGTTATATTCCAAAGATAACCTTGTTTCCGTGAGAACGGGAAATCGGGTCGTCTCATCGTGGTATCAGAGCTTTGGTTAAGCTTAGTTCTGGAATATAACATTTGAACGAACTCGTCAGAAATAGAACCAGTAGTGTTCTAGGACGGGTAACTCTATATAGATAGGATCAGCAATATCCTAGTATGAGTATAGCAGAATCAGAACAACTCGTTAGAGATGGGGTCAGAAGTGCCTCAGAACGAGTCGAGAGTAATATGTTTTTAAATAACGTATTTGTGATTACATATATATAGTCTGGTTTTAGAAATATAATTTTTGAATATATAAAAGATATATATTTGAAAAGTTAAAAAGGTTAAAAACAATTGGATTGGTTGTTGTATTGTGTGATTGTAGATTTATCAAACCACTTTCGACTTTATTCCTTTTCGGGGACGAAAAGTTTTAAGTGGGGGAGATTGTAACGACCCAGAAAATCTGAACCAATTTAAAATTTTTAAATTGGCTAAAATAATGGATTTTAATTATTTAAAATAAATATTTTAAATAATGGCGATGAAAACCGAGTTTGAATCGACAATTGAAAACGAATATAATTAATTATAATTATATATAGAATTGAAAATAGCGCGGTAGTTCGATAATTCGATTTCAAAACTTAAATTGAATATACCGGGTGCAAAACAATCCGGATTTTAGTGAAACCAAAAACATTAGGATCTAATTGATGATATCTTTCCAACGAATCTGACCAATCGAAATTTGATAGCGGGAATCAAAAGATATGTCCAATTGAAGATTCTGAATAGTCGCTATGGAATTCAGGCCCTTAAAAGTGGACATTTTGCAGATGACCTCGGATTTCGACGAAACCACTTTTGTTGGAACCGCAGTGTCAAGTTATTGCTAGGTTTCAAATTTCATAATTTTTCGAATCAATATGTGAGCGTGGCAAAAGAAAACACGTTTGACCAGTTTCAGTTGATTTCAATCGACTGGAAATTGGCCATTTTTCCAACGGTCTCAGAATTCGACGAAACTAGTTTTGTTAGGACCGTATCGTCAATACGAAGCTAGAAAATATTTTTCTGGAATTTTTCTAGTTAGTATGTGACCCCGGTAATTTGAAATGTGCGTTTAAAATTCAATATAATGATTTAAATGAAAATTCAAAAGGAAACTGATTGTAGCGATCAAATCAGCTTGCGATTCATATCCCATTGTGTTCAGAATGGGGGTAAAACGCTATGGACGGCAGGCGGTGGGCCTCGTTTAGTGGTCGTATGTAAAAGTCAACCTTTTTGCAAAATATAAATAATTAAATAAAATAAAAAATAAAATATAATTTTCTCCCCCCCCCCCCTTATATCTTCATTGCCCCCCCCCCCCGATTCAGTTATCAGAAAACAAAAAAAAAAGAGAAAAAAACCTAAATCGGATCGCCGCCCCCCTCCAGACATCGCCGTCGCCTCAACCCGAAGCCGTCGCCTCACCCCGCAGCCTCCGCCTTACCTCGAAGCCGCCGACCCTGACATCGAGCAGCCCCCCCCTCGACGCGACGCCTCCCCGACTGCCGCCAAGAGCAGCAGCAGCCCTCCCCTCACCGTAAGTTTTTTATTATTTTATAAGTATTTTAAACTGATGTTTATAAGGATTTAAAACTGTTTTTTTTTAAGGATTAAAACTGTTTTTATAAAAAGATTTAAACTGTTTTTTTGATAAGGGTTAAAACAGATTTTAAAAGAACTTTAAACTAATTTTATTTTTATACATTTAAAAACTGATTTGGTTTTTAAAAGTTAAAAACTGATTTTAAAAAAAAGAATAAAACTGGATTTTAAAAAGAATAAAAACAGATTTTTTTTAAAGAAAGTAAAAACTGTTTTGCTTTTAAAGTAAAAACTGTTTTGCTTTTAAAGTAAAAACTGTTTTGTTTTTAAAGTAAAAACTGTTTTGTTTTTAAAGAAAAAAAACCGATTTTGTTAAAAGTTTAAAGCTGAAATTTTTAAAAAGTTTAAAACTGAATTTTAAAAGTTTAAAACTGAATTTTTAAAAGATAAAAACTGATTTTTAGAAAAGATAAAAACTGATTTTTAGAAAAGATAAAAACTGATTTTAAAAGCAATTGAAAACTGATTTTAAAAGCAATTGAAAACTGATTTTAAAAGCAAAGAAAAACTGATTTTTATATATTGAAAGTCGAAGTAGAAATCAGATTTTTATATATTGAATAACATAGTAAAAATTCGATTTTTACATATGTAGAGAATACGGGCGAAAGCGAAAAAGGCGAAGATTTCTCTAAAGGAAGAGTCTTGGAGTTGGATAGATATTGGTGAGATTTCTGATTTAAAAATATAAATACATGTGTGTGAAATGAAAATGAATTGCTATATATTTATATATATATATATATATACGCCCCTCGTCCACAAACCATGGACGATTTTTATTGGTTGAAATTGTTGTGAAATTGATTGATAGCGAATGATTGTTTGGGATTGTTTGTGATGGATACTGGTTGATTGTGGTTGAAAAATACCCATTGGTGGTTGTGAAATATTTGGTTGAAACCACATAGGATTAGTTTGTGGAAATGAAATAAATATATACATGCCGCCTGCGTGCGAACTAGATGCATGATCCCCATTGTCAAAAACTGCGAGGTTTTAAGGTAGAGCGAGGAGCCGTACTAGGGACGGTGCCGGTGTAACTACCCTGCCGTTATGCTGCCGAAATTTTGAATAATATTTGTGTGTTTGAATTATTTTCATATGCTTAAACTATATTTATTCATTTTATTGAAAACATTCATGTGTTGAATTGATATTCATTCGTTGTTTAGAAATTCATGTGTTGAATGGTATTCATATTTTGAAATAAATCGTTCGATAATAAAAATCACATTTTTATCTATATATAAAAACTATTGAAAACATTCATGTGTTGAATTGATATTCATTCGTTGTTTAGAAATTCATGTGTTGAATGGTATTCATATTTTGAAATAAATCGTTCGATAATAAAAATCACATTTTTATCTATATATAAAAACTATTGAAAACATTCATGTGTTGAATTGATATTCATTCGTTGTTTAGAAATTCATGTGTTGAATGGTATTCATATTTTGAAATAAATTGTTCGATAATAAAAATCACATTTTTATCTATATATAAAAACTATTGAAAACATTCATGTGTTGAATTGATATTCATTCGTTGATTAGAAATTCATGTGTTGAATGGTATTCATATTTTGAAATAAATTGTTTTATGATAAAAATCCCATTTTTATCACCAACTTGAACTATATAGAAAAATAGTGTTTTGAAATGAATTGTTTTACAATAAAAATCACATTTTTATTGTATGCATAAATCGTTGAAATGTGAAGTGTTAAAAATAGCCACTTGTTCAAAATAAACATATGTGAGTTGAAATATTCATTAATTAGCTAATGAAATGATTTGCACCTATTTATGTAACATTAGAATGAATGGAGTTTTTAAACCAAATAGAAATCAAATATGAAGTCGAATAGAAATTGATAAATGATAAGAACTGTATATATATGTACATGCAATATTCATTGAACAGGTTATAGCAAAGGGGCTAGAGAAGAGGAATAAAATTTTGTGCCCGACAAATAGGTACACATTTACTGATTTGTTTGGGTGATGATTTTGAGCCTGTTGGCTAGCCGCTTGGCTTCTTCTTTTTCTTTTTGAGATTAGAAGGACCGGGAACGCTATTTGCGATTTCCCGATGCTCCCGGTGCAGGGGAGGTTATGGCGAAATTTTTCCAAAATTTAAGGTGTTAGAAAAATATTTGAAGTGAAAACGATATTGAAATTGTTGAATGAACTATATTTATATAAATATATAAATATAAATAAAATTAAAACGAAACGAGGCCGTGCAGTTCGTATTTTGAAACCGTGATTTCAAACGACTAGTGCGGGAAATCCGACCATTGGATTTTCCCGAAACCTCAACCGTCGGGTTCGCCTTGGAATAATCTTTCCAACGGCACCAACCTTGTTAAAATCCAACGGTTGGATTGTCTGGAATGTTTAATTCAAATCTGAAGAAAAACAGCGCCAGAAATGATTATATTTATTTATATATATTAATATAATTATATTTAATCGAATAACGACGCTGCAGTTCGTATTTTGAAATCGAAATTTCAAACGATTGTACCGGGAGATCCGACCGTCGGATTTTCCCGAAACTGGAACCGTTGGGTTCGTTTTGAAAAGACCTTTCTAATGATGTAAATTTTGTGAAGATCCAACGGTTAGATTTTCAGATATGTGTAAATCAAATCTGAAGAAAAACAGCGCCACGGCCGCCTTATGGCCCGAAGCGTCGTTTTGAATAAAATGGCTATTTTAAAATAAATAAAAATAGCGATAAATAGTTATAAAATACCATAAACGATATGGAATGGAAATAAACCGAATTTGCTTGATTTGTGTGGCTTTTGATGGTTGAATGTGTTTGGTGTGAAAATTACATTAAAGAACACAATTGGTGTTGTCGAATAATTTAACCATTGAAATAAATCGATTTGAAATTCTAAATATACGTGAATTATTTGGAAAGGCCGAGTTAATTCTCATTTCGAATAATCGACCGACGATTGAAAGTCGAAGATGAAGACGGTGGTCGAAGACCGGAGATCTTCACCTCGTTTGGATGGTAACCGAGGTCCTGATTGGGAGGCATCCCGAAATATGGATAATGAGTGGTGATCGTCCAGACGTACGTGGTGATCGATGGGTTTGCGAGGTATTTAGTGCCTCCGGTTTCGTTCAGACCCAGAACGGACTTGTAAATGGACTGTGTGTCTGACATAGGATTTATTCTGTGTGGCATGCTAAGATGCAGTGATCAGGGCTTCTGTTGAAAAGCAAAGTCTTGAGGTGACGATCAAAGCACCGCCTGTGTGGCGTAGCTTTGTGTATAACGTAAATTCGCGAGCCTCACACCCCGGTATGAACCTAAAACGGGAGAGGACATCAGGGAGGGCCTGCGTTTCTTTCTAGCTAGGGTGGTGTCAGTGACCTACCAGCCCTGACATTTATATACTTTTCACCTATGTGGTTGTTGCTGTTGCGAGGCGCCTCGGTTTGATCGGACGATCCGGGTCCGATGGAGTCATTCGTTGGCTCGTTTACGCCCCAAAGGGCGGGGAGACGTAGTGTTCAGGCATAATAATCCACATCGGTGGACCGGCCCTGACGATCAAAAGGGTTGATGCGTTCTGATCCTGAGGGGCGGGCTAGAGCGTCTCGAATTCGGTAAGGACTATCTTTTGCCTTGGTTCATGACGGAAATCCAATTTCCAAATACGTGATCGTGCGGTTTTGATTGTATATATATATGGTGACATGATATATGGTACCCATGCCGTCTATGATTGATAGTTATGATTTGAAATTGTTTTCAAAACATATAAACACTAGCAATAATATCAAATGCCTTTGTTTTATTCGTATCAATCATATTTTGGCCATTATAAGGTAAAACTCTATCCTCCGGTTTGCGTTGCATTGTGTGATGGGAACTGAGTCTTATAATGGCTTCATTTTTATAAAAAGCATAGCGATGTTTAAAAGAAAGATTTGTTTTAAAGCACTGGCAATCCAATGGAGTAAACCCGTTCCACGAAAGTGGCATGGTCCTGTGATTGGCCAATTATATATGTGTTGAGTGGATTTCTCATACCAGTCCCATGACTGACTCGTAGTTTGTTTCACTCTCAAACTCGGGTGCCCCTTTTTCTACACGGGCAACCTTGTATTCAGGTTTAGCTGGTTCTTTCTGGATAGCTGGAGCTGAAGATGGATTCTATCATTTATTTCTTTTTATGCTGTTCAGCTCCTATTGTACATATTTTGTTTATTTCCGCTGTAGACATTTATGTATAGCTGAACTGTATTTGTACTAAGTAAGATCCTGTATACTGTGTAACTCTGATGATTACTTTTATCCAGTATATTTTGTTGTTCATTATCTGGTGTATTTATTTAATTCTGTTCTGCTATTATCTGTTTCTGTGTTATATTCCAAAGATAACCTTGTTTCCGTGAGAACGGGAAATCGGGTCGTCTCAGAAAAGCAACGAAGAACAAGGAGGGTTCTTGGGTTGCTGTAATGAGTTGTGAACTGTTGGGGGTTTGAGGACAGAAGCGTCTACGACTTCTGCCTGTGCGTAAACTTCCAGGACTGAACTTGCATTCTCATATAGGGCTAGGTTTATGTTTGTGGTGAGGGAAGCATGGAGTTCGAGGAGGGGAGCAACATTTTAATCTTTGGAAGAAGACTATTTGAAGAAGAAACTAGGGAAGAGAATTATATAAATGAAATAGTGCACTGTAGTTCTTGGGTTAGGGAGCGAATGAAATGGCATACGGATGGGAGGGACGTAATGTATCGGAAATACTGGATATGGAGGAGCAAGTAATACAAGGAAGAATGAGTTGAAATATGGTGTGGCCATTTACTGGAACCATTCAAAACTATTATAGGAAGTAGTGGGCCAAAGATTAGCGGCTTAATCGCCATTATTTCGGAAATTAGTTTTAGTATATAAATTAAGTAAGTTTAATTATTTTCAAATAACCATTATCTCATTATGGTCATAACTAGTTCATACATGAATAGAGTTTGATGAAACTGGATCTATTGGAACCGTAATGACGAAATGTACGTTATAGCACCGACGTGGCCAAAAACAGAGCTATAGGAATTTCGAGATAAAATCAGACATTCATTTGATTTTAAATGGAACAAAAGTAGTACTGTCAACTGCATGACAAGGTGAGTAAACTCACTAACTCTGCCTCGTTTATATTTTTATATATAAATGAGTTTTAAATTTATTTATAGTAATTTTATACTATGTGATGGTTGTTTGGATGACTGATTACTAAAATTTGGTTGAAATGATTAACCTAGAAACCATTGATTGAATATAGATTTTATTACCCTATTTAAATAGAATTGATGATATAGGTTCGAGGGATCTAACTGGATTCCTCAACATTTGTATTACTCTTTTTATTTGATTGTGATATATAATGTGTTAAATAATCCATGATTGGATATGTTGTGTTTGGTTACCCTAGAAACGTGGTAGTTTAGACACTATGAAATACTTTTTGAATTTGGAAAAGGATATTGGGATTTAAAAATGGAATTTATTTCCAAAATAGAAGTAAAATCTCGAATAGAGTTGAAAATAGAAATCGGTTCAGGCGAATAAATCAAGATGTTGTTTATAAACAAGAATATAAATTAAGTGAATTATTTATCATTGGATAAATTGAAATATAAATTTAAATTTGAATTTATATGAAAAGGTGGAAGTCGGATTTGAAACCAATATTTGAAATAAGATTTAAACTTAGAAATTATTAAGGAATTGTTAAACGAGATTTTAAATGATTAATATAAAAAGAAATGAGACTTATATGGATAATTTTGAATAGAAGTTACAAATAAAATTTGACTTTAAGGTAGTATTTATAAGTATGAAATCAAACTGTACATAATAGGAATATATTCACGATTAAAGTGAATAATGGGTTAAAGCAAATATTTTCCAAATGAAATATCTATAAAGGAAATTTAGATTTGGAAATATGAACCCAAATTGGAAACTGAATGAAAAGGGAAATGGATAATCGTTTTAAAAGAAAACGATGAGTTTTATTTAAAAATTTGTAATGTAAAATAAAGTGTAGACTGGAATGGTTATAAAGGAATTTGATAATGATTTGGAATGGATTAATTCAAATGTGGATTTCGAATTTGAATTAACCTGAAATAGTAGATAAATTCCGAAATTAGGAATATAAATCGAATATAGATTATTCGAGAGGGAGTTATTTATTGGAATACTATTATGTCGAATTTAGGGAAGTAGTTATTTTTACTTTCCGTTTTGAATCAGATTTAATTATTTAATTATTTATTTACTTATTTATTTGTTGCAATTAATAAGTACAAGTTATATTTTTATAAACCAAATATTTGTGAACAACGATTATAACACTATCGTTATAACAAATGCTTTTATGAATCTAAACAGCGATTATAACGCTGTCGTTATAACAAATGTTTTGTAAACCTAAACAACGATTATAATGCTACCGTTATAATAAATGTTTTGTAAATCTAAACAGTGATTTTAATGCTACTATCATAGTTAATGGTTTATAAATGAAATATTTGGAGACAACGATTATAATGCTAGAGTTATAATCACTTTTTTTTCGTAAAAGAAGTGGATTCTTAGATTGAATCTGAAAGTCGCGTAAGCGATGTTTTTGGGCTTTGACTATTTCAAAGTTGAGAACGTTGTTCAATTAAGGTCTGAGAGGTAATCATGCCCCAACTTGATTGATTTCATGATTGATGGAAGAATGGTTAAGGTTCGATAGTGAAGATTTGTTAGCAATATTGTTAGTTAATAAATGATTAATGGCTTGAGTTATAATAACGATGTTTTATAACATCGCATTAATTTAAAGGATTTTGAAATGTTTCCCCAAATAAAATGAGGGATATTTTCTACGCGTAGAAAAGGAAATGAATTGGGCAAAGAGGTATTAAGAAAGGGGATATGGAAATATTTTCCGATATTAATAAGGTATAATTTCTGAATATAGAAAATAAGGATTCGTGAATATTTAGAAATGTTTTCTAACTGGAATAAGAGATATTTTCTCAAATGAGGACATTATAATATTGTAAATGTTGTCCCAGAATCGAGAGAGGAAATGGATATTTGAAAGGATACGAAAGATGGGAAATAGGAATTGGAAATGATAATATAATAAGGAATTGATTTAAAAAGGGGCCAGTGTTGTTTGATGCTTAATCGGTAGAATTTCCAATTGGAAATAAGACAATTGATTGTATGGATGTTTCTTTGATAGTTAAATCAACGACTATTAAAGTTTTGATTTATTTTATACCTCTGTTGTCAATATAGAGAGACCGAGATGAGATTTAATATCTGAAAACCACTCCGTATTGGCATACGCATTACGAATCAACTTATGCTAAAGTAGACTGGTGATGGAGTAAAATGCAAGGGCTGTTCTGTTAATCCTAGGTAGAAATTTCCTAAGATGGATTGATGGAATAGTGCCTTCGATTTTTCCGGTCCGAGGACAACGTATATGGAAGGATCTAATGATGTTGCATTCAAAGTAAATGACGGAAATATGTTCTGAAAGATAATCGTGACCTCAAGCCTCATCACCCAGGAAATGACAGAAATCGGGCAGGCAGCATGGCCATGTGGGTCATTCCCATTAGGGGTATTATCACCTAATCTAGATAAATTTCATTTGCTTCTTATTTTATTCGTTGCTGTATGCTTTTGGTAACGGTTGGTGATCACAACCGTTGGTGATAATATGCTCGATACACGCAAGTTAAATGAGTGGTCAGCCATGTGTGGACCGGGTTGCAAGACATTCTTATTGAACCCAGTGTATTCCCCTCTAGACATACACTATCGGAAGGTGGTTCCATATCTTGTCATGTTGGAAATCCAATCTCCAATAAGTGCACTGCGATTTTTTGTTCTATATTATATATGGAGCGTGAGATGCAAGCGTTCCGCTAGATTTCTATTTATTTGATTTATGCACTATTACAATATCATTGGATTTAATATCAAAAATATTTTTGGTTATCGTAAGATAAAAGTCATCCATGTTTATGTGTGGATCGGTCCCACAATTATCTTTTCTTTTGAAAGTTAAACAAATGGTTGGAGTTTTCTCACACCAGTCTCATGATTGACCCATAGTTTATTTTGTTTGTTTTCCCTAAACTCTTAGGTGCCCAAATTTGTATGGGCAGTCAAGTAGTCGGGATTTTACAGATTCACTTGGAGGAGTTGAAGCAGGAGGCTTCACCTATTAGCTATAGACTATCATATTTCCCGTTGTGTACTATGTTGTATGTAAGGACCCGTAACTTCCCCGTGTAGGAAAGCGCGGATACTTTGAGAACAGGACAAAGTAGAATGCAAACAGAAGAACATTTCGTTGTTATTACAACAATTCCATCAGATACAAGAATATACGGAGTATAAATGAATAAATTACATTCGATAAATATCAGAGATTACAATAAATTACATAGCAGCGGAAAAATAATACAAGAACAATTGAAAGTAATACATGGATATAGAGCTTTCCGAGCATCGTTCCAACTGTAATTCAGGATCCTGTGAATATAAATCTGCAAAACCAAAACTACTAGCTGCCCGTGCCAAAAATAGGGGCACCCAGAGTTTAGGTTAAAACAATAAACTCCACGTCAGTCATGTGACCGGTGTGAGAACTAAAATAGTTATTTAAAACTTTACTTTAAAAGAGAGTAATTCAAGGGACCACGCCGTATAACACGGAACGGGTTTCCTTCCAAGTATACTAGTGCATAAAACAAACAGCGCAATGCTAAATAAAGAAAAATGAAGCTATTATAAGACCCAAGTCCCATCACACAATGCAACGCAAGCCGGAGGATAGGGTTTTTACCTTATAATAGCCAAAGCATGCTTGATACGTTAAAAACACATTATTTGATACTATTATAAGTGTATAGTGTCAAAACAATTTCAATCATAAATATCAATTATAGAAGGCATAAGTGGCACATCCCACTTTGTCGCCATACTAGGCTCTACAAATAAAACCGAAATACACGTATTGGAAATTGGATTTCCATCATGAGTCGAGGCAAGGGGCAAGCTCCTCTCCGCATTCGATACACTCTAGCAAATGCCTCAGGACCCTACTATGATCCTTTGGAACCTCCAAGGCCGGTCCTCTCTTACTTTTGAGGATTGGTTATTCCTGAACACACGTTTCCCGGTCTTTACAGACCTATGTCCAAGGCGCCTCGTATCCAACAACCACACAGGTGAAAAGTATATAAATGTCAGGGCTGGTAGGTCACTGACACCACCATAGCTAGAAAGAAACGTCGTGCACTCCTTGGGTCCGTATCCCGTTTTTGACTCATACCGAGGTGTGAGGCTCGCGAATTCACGTTATACACAAATCTACGCCACACAGGCCGTGCTTTGATCATCAACCACAAGAATTTGCTTTTCAACAGAAGCCTTGATCAATTGCCACTTACGCATGCCACATAGGCAATTCACTCCATGCGACTGATGTCCATCGATATACTACCTCTGAGCTCGTACGTCTCAGAGAAGGGCGTTAAGCAGGAGAATAAATTCTCCGCCACCAAACAGATATATATTTAATAGAGATCAATCCACACAGAATAAAATCCAATGTCAGACACACAATCCATTTACAAGTTCGTTCTGGGTCTGAACGAAACCGGAGGCACTTTCCTCGCATATCCATCCATCTCCAAGTACGTCTGGACGATCACCAACCGTTTCCCTCATCTTGGGTGTACAGCCCAATCGAGATCATCAGTAATCACCCAAACGATGTGAAGACTTCCGGTCTTCAACCACCGTCTTCATCTTCGACATCTCGTCGAATCTGTTATTCAGAATGGGTATAAACCCGACCTTTCTGAATAACTCGCGTATATGATAAACAAATGTTACACAAACACAACAAACGCCTCATTCCAATTCAGAATATTCTTTTATTCACAAAATCACATTCTTAGGGAATAGGTTCCCATTAATTTTATCAAAGATAAATTATCCTAAATTTATTCTTTAATCTTCCTTTGGATATTATTTCAAACTAGTCGGGATTAGCGAACCACACCGAAGTAATTATTTATTTTATTTCCCAATCCCAACCTATTTATCCCATGGAGAAAACTGGTAATACTCCATATCTAGCACCACGGTGTTATCGGTAAAGTTAATTACCGTTTCACGTTCAAATCTAATTAAAGATTTAACAATCGCTTTGGAGCAAAACTGGTGGTACTGCATTCTCGATCACCTTTCAGATTTGATAATTTAAATTATCAATTCACATTTCAATCTAATTAAAGATTCATTAAAACTCCACTTAGTTTTAATCTTTTCAAAAAAAAAACAATATCCTGTCTTAATTGGGTTAAAGAACCAATGTCATTTAAAACACGATTCACGATAAACCCAAATCACATTTGATATTAAATACAAGGCTCTGAATAGAAAATATATTGGCTTATATTCAATATCAAATTCTGAAACCAACAAATATCGTATTGGAAATAACGATATAAAATATATCTTTCAAATTCCCATAACAATATCTGTATAGTCACGAAACCCAACATCGAAATATTCCGAAGATAATTTCGATTCAACTCCAGTCCAATTCACTTATTGTGAATATTGATTATTTTTAAAATTACTTTCAAATTCAATATATTTATTTCAAAAATAAATTGATTTTAATTCTAGTTCAAAACTAGTTCATTTCGACAAAAATATATTTTTACCCTTTCAAATGTGGAATTTTTCATCCCAGTACTTTCCAATCCACATATTATGATTTTACACAAATTATTAATATTTTTAATAATTTTATCAAGGCCCGTACAGTCGATTTCCCTCAACAGCCATCGAACTGCACTTACAGCGACCTTTTCCAAATTTGATTTGGACATAATTCCAAATCCAACCGTTAGATTTCAAATTTCTAATATTCGTTGGAAAGCTCTTTTCGATACGAACCCAAAGGTTCTGGTTTTAGGAGAATCCGACGGTCGGATCTCCCGCAACATCAATTCGAAGTCAATGGTCGAAATTCACGAACTGCCGCAGCACGGCGCGTTCTGTTCAGGGCATTATATATATAATATATATATTATATATATTTCGTCGATTTCCTTTTAAAACGTATTTTATAAATCGTTTTAAATTCATTTTCAAAACCATTTCAACTCTATATTCAATTTCTAATCAAAATTGAATATTTCATATCATTACTATATAAATGATAATATTTTCAAAACGTTATATTTTGAAATCACTTCCTTTTCAATATTCATTATAAAAACGAATATAATCGATATAATTATCGTTCACATCAAAATAACGCAACTCTAATTAACACGGCTTTATATATTTCAATAAATTCGTTATTCTATTCAACAAATGAATATTTATTCTATTCAACATATGAATCTATATTTCTTTTCAACACATGAATCTATATTTCTTTCAACACACGACTAATCTCAACACATGAGTACTGTCAACACATCACTATTTTTGTTGTGTGAAATATTCTATAAAATTATGGTATCTATCATTTGATTTTCAATCAGACTCCTACCGTAAAGTAGTTCTAATTTTAAATATGATAAAGATATAAATTTTATTGTTAAAATTTTTTACTCAACACATAAATCGTTTCAACACATGCACATCGTCAACACATGACTATTTTTATATTCAACACGTGAATTTCCTTTTATAATATTCATTATTTTCCCGATTGGAATGAGGCCCAATCAATTACCATATAACGTTAATTATATTGGTTCCATACAACACATGTACATAATAGCAACGATAAACAATCAAACATCATCCAAAGTGCACCACACAACTGCATAAGCATTAAATATAAAAAAATCAACGCTTACACAGTCTGTCGACCAATCGATCGACATACAATTAAATAATTGGGATTAGTTTACGCCAAATATCATCCCAACACCCGTGTGGGGTTTCAAATCAACACACATATTTTTATTCGTGCAGTTGGGCGATGTGTAAAATTTATCATCCCAATCAATATCAGTCAAATCAGTGTATATAAACAATCGGCCGATTTGTTTATAAATATTTATTTACTCACATTCACTTTAAAAATTATATTTTTAACAATAATTAATTTATTTCAACTATCTACATTTATTATCGATTTCACATCAACATCACAAACAATTTTCACAACACATCAATCAAACAAACAAGCCATCCATGGTCTGTGGATGACGGGTGTCGGGTGCTGTTAAGCACCGTCTGCATCCTAGTATGTATATATAACTAGAAAAAGAAATTTAGAGTGAGAAGTTCTCACCAACTAGCTAATCCAAACGCCATAACTCTTCATATGTAGAAGTCATCGCTGTTCTCGCCTTTTGTCACTTTCGTTGCCCGTATTCACTACATATATAAAAATCACATTTTTATATTCTTGCCATGTATATAAAAATCATATTTTTATAATTACTCCATATGGATAAAAATTCTATTTTTACATCGCTAACATATAGATAAAAATTCTATTTTTACATCGCTACTATATAGATAAAAATTCTATTTTTACATCGCTAATATATAGATAAAAATTCTATTTTTACATCGATACTATATAGATAAAAATTCTACTTTTACATCGATACTATATAGATAAAAATTCTACTTTTACATCGCTACTATATAGATAAAAATTCTATTTTTACATCGCTACTATATAGATAAAAATTCTATTTTTACATCGCTACTATATAGATAAAAATTCTATTTTTACATCGCTAATATATAGATAAAAATTCTATTTTTACATCGATACTATATAGATAAAAATTCTACTTTTACATCGATACTATATAGATAAAAATTCTACTTTTACATCGCTACTATATAGATAAAAATTCTATTTTTACATCGCTACTATATAGATAAAAATTCTATTTTTACATCGCTACTATATAGATAAAAATTCTATTTTTACATCGATACTATATAGATAAAAATTCTATCTTTACATCGCTATTCTCTATATAAAAATTTCGCCTTTTCAATTATAAAGATTTCGCCTTTTCTAATATAAAGATTTCGCCTTTTCTTTTATAAAGACTTCGCCTTTTCTTTCATTACTATAAAAATCACATTTTTATTTCGCTATATCTATAAAGATGATATTTTTACTATCTTACCTATATAAAAATTATATTTTTATACTTCTACGACATAAAAGATTATATTTTTCATCTCCTACAATATAAAAGATTACATTTTTCATTGCAAAAATTAATTAAACAAAACAAAATAAATAAAGGGCTTACATTGCTTTAAGGAGGAGCGGATGGGGGGTTTCACCATTGACGAAGCTAGGCGGCAGGGGGTGGACGACGCGAGTTTTAGAAGGGAAAAGGAGAAGAGGAGGGAGCGGCGGTCGTTGGCTGCAGGGGGGGTTTGGGCGCGGAATTGGAGGATAGAGAGAAGGGGGAGGACGGAGGAGAGAGAGGGAGGCGATTGGAGGGGGGTGGCAGCTCGATTGGGGGTTGAACGGCGGGGCCAGCGGTGTCGCGAGGGAGGAGAAGGGAAGGAGGAGAAGGGAAGGAGGAGGAGGTGAACGCGAAGGGAGGGGGAGGTCGCGGTGGGTGGCGCCACCCTGGGCAGTGGCGGCGGCGATGGAGGAGGCCGCTTCGCCCCTCCGTCGTCTTCTCTTTCTTTTTTTCCTTTTTTTCCTCTTCGATTTTTATTTTTAACGGGGGGGGGGGGGGGGGGGGGGGTAGAGTGATGTGAGGAGAGAGTTTTATTTTTTTTATTTAATTTCAAAAAGTTGACTTTTTCATTTGTCCTCTAAACGAGGCCCAGCGCCTGTCATCCCTAGCGTTTTACCCCCATTTCGAACACAATGGGATATGTATCATAAGCTGATTCAATCATTTCGATCAGTTTCCGCCAAAATCAACATATAACTCTATATATTGAATTTGAACGCGCATTTCAATTTACCAGGGCCGCATACTAACTCTAAAAATTCCAAAAAAATATTTTCTAGCTTCGTATTGATGATACGGTCCTAAAAAAACTAGTTTCGTTGAATTCTGAGACCGTTGGAAAAATGGCCATTTTCCAGTCGATTAAAATCAACTGAAACTGGTCAAAAGCGTTTTCTTTTGCCACGCTCACATATTGATTCGAAAAATTATGAAATTTGAAACCTAGCAATAATTTGATATCACGGACCCAACAAAAGTGGTTTCGTCGAAATCCGAGGTCGTTTGCAAAATGGCTATTTTCAAGGGCTGGGATTCCATAGCGACTATTCAGAATTTTCAACTGGGCATATCTTTTTCTTCCCGCTATGAAATTTCAATTTTTCGAATTCGTCGAAAAGATATTCTCAATTAGATTCTAATATTTTTGGTTTCACTAAAATCCGGTTTATTTTGCACCCGGTACATTCATTTGAATTTTGAAATCGAATTATCGAACTACCGCGCCATTTTCAATTCCTTTTATAATTATATATAATTATTTATATTCTAACGACGACGTATATAAATATATACGTCTGAATTATATTCAAAATAAATTTCTCGTCGATATTATTTAAAGTAGTTCGTTTTAAATATTCAAAATTCATTAAAATTGGCAAGATAAATTTTTTTAAACTGGCGCGCATTTCCGGGTTGTTACATTGTATCTGAAAACAGGTCTTTATAACTGTTCCAGAAATACCTGTTATGCTCTAATGATGGTATGTATATAAAGTTATTGAATTGTATTTCAAAGTTTATGTTATCTAATATATTTTATTCGTTCCGCTGTGAGTTTGTGATCTTCGTTTTCATCTATTTTAATATTTCTTTCTTTCTATTTCTCATCTTCTAACTTCTTTCTAATAATGATTCGTATTTCTGTGCCATTTGTGTTGGACATGTGGTGTTATTAGTCGGCTCAAAGAGTATGGCCGTAAAATGAGTTGGTGGGGTACCAGTGTGAGCCATGGTGGGATGTTAGCCCGCTGACTTGGGGGTTGAGGGATGGTTGAAAATCCTACCGAAATCACCGGTATATTACATTTGGTATTAGAGCTGAAGGTTGGATAGTAACCTTGGATCTATGGCATAAATCAATAGAGATGGGGTTAGTAATACCCTATTGAGTTGAGTGTATATATTTGAGCGCATATTTGTAGATTCGATATATAATTGTTTTATATTGTGTTTACTGGTTTGTTGAGTAGTTTATGAATTCTAGTCGATTCAGGATGTACAACTGTATCGATAGGTTTTTGTAAACTCTCGAACACAACAATTTGATACAGTATTGTCTTAAAATGGGTAAATGATATAATTTTTCCCAAAAATTATTTTGATTTAAAAAGGAATAATTTTTGAAATATTATAGTATATAGATGTGTTGATTGTTATTACAATCAAATGAAATTTTAAAATATTAGAATGGTTATATACAACCAAATATAACTTGTATACGGATAATATATACAAGTAAAATGAACTGGAATTGAATTCAGTCCAAAATTTAGAGTTTATATCACGGATGTTTAAAAATATTTCCTAATTTTAACGGTAATATAGCATTTTTTGAAATATTTTTGAATAAGAATGGTTTAAATGAATTTTTAAAGGAATTAAGCACTAAAATCACTTCAATGGTGAAAAAATAATTCTAATAATGGATTGCGACATTATTGGTATTCATTTTCAAGTTTCTGAATGACGGATTGCTACCATAGTAATTTGGGAATGAAAAATTTGTTTTAAAATGACAAGATGTTTTAGAAATTCAAATGTTTTGAATTGAGTTGTTTATAAATATATGTATATGAATATATATATGATTTCAAACTAATTTGAAATAAAACCCGGGAATTTGAAATTTGGAATTAAAATTTAACTTGTATAAGTTGAATAGATTGAAATGGTAAAAATGTATCAAATGAATTGAAATTTAACTTAAGTTAAATATAATTGGATTGAATTAAAATGATTTCGAATGAAATTAAATAAAGAAAAATCTTGAGATTCGAATTATTAATATGAGTTCGACTTATGAATAAGCAAGTTGAATATATATTGGATGTAAATTGAAATTGAATTGTGATAAATTTTGATTCAAGTATAATAAGTGGATCGACTTAAATAGAAATCAAATTTTAATTGATGGAATGGAAGTGAACTAATGAGAAGTTGATTAGAGTGTTATAAACTGGAAGTTGGATTGATTTGAAACCAACTGGAAATGGATGCCGAGCAGATATTGAATGGAAGCAGATGCAAGAGATTGAATTATGCCCAACAAAATGGTACATGTTTAAAATATTACTAGGGTTTGATGGTTTTGTGAGCCTATAGGGCAAGCCACTTGTCTTTTTGAATTTATTCTGGATTGGAGAAGGCCTAGAAAGGCGAGTTGTGGTTGTACCGATTAAGCCGTGCAAAGGAGATGCTGGCGAAATTTTTCGAAAATTTAAAGAGTTGGAAAATTTTCAAGAAAATTTTGACAATTTAAAATTGAGTTGTTAATTGTAGTTAGAATAAGAAAACCAGAATCGATTAATAAAATTTCAAGTGCAATAATGAAATTGATATACGGATTTAAAATCAATTGGAATGGTTGTGGATATGCAGAAGAAGATATGGATGGAAGACAAGAAAGCGATAATGGATTGTCCAAAAATGGTGGATAGATCATTCAGAAAGAATTATGAATGGTCGGGTATTGTATGAGAATTCGAAGGACGGGTAAGAACCGGATTATGAAGATATGGAATATAAGATTTCAACTAAGTAGGTTTTGAGGAGTTAGAGTTATAGCATCTTTACTACTTAGCAATTTCGAGGACGAAATTCTTTTATGAGGGGAGGAATGCAACGACCTGGATTTTTAGCTGTTAATTTTAAAATATTTAAATTGGTTTTAAATGTTGTATTAATAATTTAAAAGGGTTTTATAAGGAATTTAATAAAAACAATATTGGAACGTATAATTTATTACTAAAATTAAAACGTAGCACAGTAAAATCTTAACAAATCAAAAGGGTTTGATATGTTTGCCATGTGCGTGAAATCTTGGATAAGAGGTTTCAATCCTTGTCAAAATATTACGGTATGTAAGTTTTGAAAATTTGGCTACATAAAATCTATTAATAAAGGATATTGTTATCTTTATCTGTGGACATTCCATATGCATATAATAAAGGCTTCCGACATATTAAAATAAATGTGAAGCTTTTGTTGGAAGCCACACGGTTCCTTCCCTGTGAAGCCACACGGTTCCTTCCCTGTGAAGACACCCAGTTCCTTCCATGTGAAGCCACTCTAAAGCTTCTATCGGAAGCAGACTTTTCTATTATAAGTTTGTTCCCTTTTTCATTATGAGGAGGTTCTTCTTCGTCTGCAGAAATCGTCTTCTAAATTCCATCGAAAATCAGATTAAATAATATATCTCCACCGACGTATAGACCAGCCATGCTTCTCAATTCCTATTTCCCCAATTTCGCTTCTACGTCTTCCATTCTCATTTCAACAGTAAATAAATCGCAATTTAGAAAATCAAACAAAAATCAAATACAATTCTATAATTCATGAGACCCATATATTTGGGCTGCTGCAAGTATAAGCTCCAATCTCCTATCAAATTTGTAGGGTGCGATTGATTTTAGAAGAAGGGGGTTTTGTGGCAGCGCAGGCTTCAGTTGTTGGGTTGGCATCGATGTACAGGGTATTAGGCTATGGTGTTTGAAGGGGATCAGAGCATAAGGAGGTTGCACGCGTTTTGGATGTGGTGTCGTGATCTCTGGTCATCAAAGGAGGTCGGAAGAGGGGACAAATCGGATTTGGTTCGAAGAAGATAGTCATACGAAGGGGACATGCTTTTATCTGTTGCGAATTTATTTGGGGTTTGGGGAAAATCATTATAAATTGTGACGTGTTGTCACTGCATGGCACTCTTATTATCTAGGAGAAGCAACGAAGAACAAGGAGGGTTTTTGGGTTGTAATGAGTTGTGAAGTATTGGGGGTTTGATGACAGAAGCATCTACAACTTTTGCCTGTGCGTAAACTTCAAGGACTGAACTCACATTCTCATGTGGGGCTAGGTTTATGTTTGTGGTGAGGGAAGTATGGAGTTCAAGGAGGGGAGCAACGTTTTAATCTTTGGAAGAAGATTATTTGAAGAAGAAACTAGGGAAGAGTATTATATAAATGAAATAGTGGACTGTAGTTCTTGGGTCAGGGAGCGAATGAAATGGCGTATGGATGAGAGGGACGTAATGTATTGGAAATACTGGATATGGAGGAGCAAGTAATATGAGGAAGAATGAGTTGAAATATGGTGTGGCCATTTACTGGAACCATTCAAAATTGTTATAGGAAGTAATGGGAAAAAGATTAGCGGCTTAGTCACGCCATTATTTGGGTAATTAGTATTAGTATATAAATTAAGTAAGTTTAATTATTTTCAAATAACCGTAATCTCATTATGGTCATAACTAGTTCATACATGAATAGAGTTTGACGAAACCGGATCTATTGGAACCATAATGATGAAATGTACATTATAGCGCCGATGTAGCCGAAAACAGAGTTGTAGGAATTTCGATATAAAATCAATGTTCATTTGATTTTAAATGGAACAAAAGTAGAACCGTCAACTGCATGACAAGGTGAGTAAACTCACTAACTCTGCCTCGTTTATATTTTTATATATAAAAGAATTTTAAATTTATTTATAGTAATTTTATAGTGTGTGATGTTTGTTTGGATGAATGATTGATAAAATTCGGTTGAAATGATTAATATAGAAACCATTGATTGAATATAAATTTTATTACCCTATTTAAATAGAAATGATGATATTTTTGTTGATTAACATCTGTGGATGCATGGAAACAGGTTGGAGAGATCCAGCTGGATTTCTCAACTTTTGTATTACTGTTTTTATTTGATTGTGATATATAATGTGTTAAAAAATCCATGATTGGATATGTTTTGTTTGGTTTACCCTGACCCTAGAAACGTGGTATTTTAGATGTCGTGAAATACTTTTTGAATTTGGAAAAGGAAATTGGGATTTAAAAATGTAATTTATTTCCAAAATAGAAGTAAAATCTCGAATAGAGTTGAAACTAGAAACCGGTTCAGGCAGATAAATCAAGAAGTTGTTTATAAACAAGAATATAAATTAAGGGAATTATTTATCATTGGATAAATTGAAATATAAATTCAAATTTGAATTTATATGAAAAGCTAGAACTCGGATTTGAAACCAATATTTGAAATAAGATTTAAACTTAGAAATTATTAAGGAATTGTTAAACGAGATTTTAAATGATTAAAATAAAAAGAAATGAGACTTATATGGATAATTCTGAATAGAAGTTACAAATAAAATTTGGGTTTAAGGTAGTATTTATAAGTATGAAATCAAACTGTACATAATAGGAATATATTCATGATTAAAGTGAATAATGGGTTAAAGCGAATATTTTGCAAATGAAATATCTATAAAGGAAATTTAGATTTGGAAATATGAATCCAAATTGGAAATTGAATGAAAAGGGAAATGGTAATCGTTTTAAAAGAAAACGATGAGTTTTATTTCAAAATTTGGAATATAAAATAAAGTGTAGACCGGAATGGTTATAAAGGAATTTGATAATGATTTTGAAAGGATATATTCAAATGTGGATTTCGAATTTGAATTAACCTGAAATAGTAGATAAATTCCGAAATTAGGAATATAAATCAAATATAGATTATTCGAGAGGGAGTTATTTATTGGAATTCGATTATATCGAATTTAGGGAAGTAGTTATTTTTACTTTCCGCTTTGAATCAAATTTATTTATTTAATTATTTATTTACTTATTTATTTGTTGAAATTAATAAGTACAAGTTATATTTTTATAAACCAAATATTTGGGAACAGCGATTATAACGATGTCGTTATAACAAATGCTTTTATAAATCTAAAAAGCGATTATAACGCTGTAGTTATAACAAATGTTTTGTAAATCTAAACAGAGATTATAAAGCTACCATTACAACAAATGTTTTGTAAATCTAAACAGCAATTTTAACGCTACCATTATAGTTAATGGTTTATAAATGAGATATTTGGAGACAGAGATTATTACGCTACCGTTATAATCAATGTTTTTTCGTAAAAGAAGTGGATTTTTAGATTGAATCCAAAAGTCACGTAAGCTATGTTTTTGGGCTTTGACTATTTCAGAGTTGAGAACGTTGTTCAATTAAGGTCTGAGAGGTAATCATACCCGAACTTGATTGGCTTCATGATTGATGGAGGAATGGTTAAGGTTCGATAGTGAAGATTTGTTAGCAATATGGTTAGTTAATAAATGATTAATGGTTTGAGTTATAATAACGATGTTTTATAACATCGCATTAATTTAAAGGATTTTGAAATATTTCCCCAAATAAAATGAGTGATATTTTCTACGCATAGAAATGGAAATGAATTGGGCAACGAGGAATAAAGAAAGGGGATATGGAAATATTTTCCGATATTAATAAGGTATATTTTCTGAATATAGGAAATTAGGATTCGTGGATATTTAGAAATGTTTTCTAACTAGAATAAGAGTTATTTTCTCAAATGAAGACATTATAATATTGTAAATGTTTTCCCAGGATTGAGAGAGGAAATAGAGCTTTGAAAGGATATGAAAGATGGGAAATAGGAATTGGAAATGATAATATAATAAGGAATTGATTTTAAAAAGGGGCCATTGTTGTTTGATGCTTAATCGGTAGAATTTCCAATTGGAAATAGGACCGTTGATTGTATGGATGTTTCTTTGATAGTGAAATCACCGACTATCAAAGTTTTGATTTATTTTATACCTCCATTGTCAATATAGAGATACCGGGATCAGATTTAGTATCTGAAAACCACTCCGTATTGGCATAAGCATTACGAATCATCTTATGCTAAAGATGATTGAAGATGAAGTAAAATGCAAGGCTTGTTCTGTTAATCCTAGGTAGAAATTGCCTAAGGCGGATTGATGGAATAGTGCCTTCGGTTTGTCCAGTCCCAGTACAACACATATGGAAGGATCTGATGATGTGGCATTCAAAGTAAATGATGGAAATATGTTCTGAAAGATAATCGTGACCTCAAGCCTCATCACCCAGGAAATGACATAAGTCGGACAGGCAGCATGGCCATGTGGGTCATTCCCATTAGGGGTATTATCACCTAATCTAGAGAAATTTCATTTGCTTCTTATTCTGTTCGTTGCTATATGCTTTCGATAACGGTTGCTGATCACAACTATTTGTGATAATATGCTCGATACACTCGAGTTAAATGAATGGTCAGCCATGTGTGGGCCGGGTTGCAAGACGTTCTTGTTGAACCCAGTGTATACCCCTCTTGACATACACTATCGGAAGGTGGTTCCATAGCTTGTCATGTTAGAAATCCAATCACCAATAAGCGCCCTGCGGTTTTGATTTTATATTATATATGGGGCGTGAGATGCAACCGTCCGCTAGAATTCTATTTATTTGATTTAGACACTATTGTAATATCATTGGATTTGATATCAAAAATATTTTTGGTTATCGTAAGGTAAAAGCCATCCATGTTTATGTGTGGATCGGTCTTACGATTATCTTTTCTTTCGAAAGAATTTTGAAAGTTAAGCAAATGGTTGGAGTTTACTTACACCAGTTCCATGACTGACCCAGAGTTTATTTTTTTTTTTTTTTCCCTAAACTCTTGGGTGCCCTAATTTGTGTGGACAGTCAAGTAGTCGGGATTTTACAGATTCACTTAGAGGAGTTGAAGCAGGAGGCTTCACCTATTAGCTATAGACTATCATATTTTCCGCTGTGTATTGTGTTGTATCAGGAAACAAGTGTTTATAACTGTTCCAGGAATAGCTGTTATGCTCTGATGATGGTATGTATATAAAGCTACTGAATTGTATTTCAAAGTTTATGTTATTTAATATATTTTGTTCGATTCGCTGTGAGTTTTTTTATCTTTGTTTTCTTCTATTCTAATATTTCTTTCTTTCTATTTCTCATCCTCTAACTTCTTTCTAATAATGAATCGTATTTCTGTGCCATTTGGGTTGGACGTGTGGTGTTATTAGTCGACTCAAAGAGTATGGCCGTAAAATGAGTTGGTGAGGTACCAGTGTAAGCCACGGTGGGATGTTAGCCCGCTGACTTGGGGGTTGAGGAATGGTTGAAAAGCCTACCGAAATCGCCGGTACATTACACTATATAACAATGTTACGTTTCACATATATCTGTCATTACTATACTATGCAAACGTACGGACTGTCACCTTTGTTCGAATCAGAATTCATACTGGAGTAATGCCATCAAGTCTATGATACACCACCCAGAGCCGACATGCATGTATCTAGACTGTCCACCATACATATCTTCAATTGTAGCTCGATGCCTCAATCGCACGTCCTCTAATGTGAACCGAGTTCCATGCAGGGCGATACAATAAACACGGAACTCGGTCGGGAGCTTTTTCATACCTGTACAGGCTCGGCTTTAAGAGCCTCGAAATACAGATATCCCTAGGGCCTGTTTTCATGGTGGCTATGGCCCCATCCCCTCCCTCAACTAGTATAGACTACAAGAGCTAAGCGAGTGCCCCTATGCAAACAATCTAGACATCCATGTGGCGTCTCCCCTCAACCCCTTGCTCCGATAGTGAAGGGTGAATGGTATCTTGGGTTTAGCTCAAGTCTTTTCGCATCCCACTGGCTGCCGATGACGGGTATCCAATGATCTACTATCCTTGTTGGTCGTGACCCTCCACCTCCCCGTTGAGGCAACCGCCGAATCACCCTGGTGTCACCATGTCACAGCATTCTGACTGCATAGCTACTTCTGCAGTCAAGGGCCACCTACCTAGTAGTTACGCGCAGACCCAACCTCTGCGAGCACAGCCTAGAGCGTTTGCCACTGCACAGAGGACTACTGGGAGCACCTTACGTACCTCAGTAAGCCACGTGCTTCCCCTTCTAGTCCTTCGGAGCCGACGGAATAATTAGATAAATATGCGCTCCCCCCGTGCCTTATAACACCACAATGATCTAACCCGTTGGGTTATTCACCCTCAAACGTACGGACTGGTCCAAGCGCCTTACTTTAATATGCTGTTAGACCCTATGTCTAAACATTCTTTTACGCGATTCTCTTATCTCACCATGTTTCCATTTAACTTGGTTATTCCCATTCATATTGAATTCTTATCCAAATTACCAAGTTTCTTTTGCTTATTAATTTCAGTCATATAACTTAACCCATTTAAGTTTATTAACAAGCCCACAACATGTTATTCTCTAGATTATGGACCAAGTTCTGTAATCCACAATCTCTTGTATATTCTTGTTTGATTTCAAGGTCACAATAACATGTTATACTTAATATGTTATTAAGTATCTCTTAGTTCACATGTTTTCCAATTAACACGTCACTTACCATTTATGATTAAATATAACTTATTTCATTTCATAAGTTTTCCTCATCCTTTCTCATTTAATCATAATTCCACCTTACATTGTCAATACAACTTATCGTTGTTTATGTATTAACTTAATTCTATTAACTAAGTCCCATTAATAAGTTTCTCTACCCATTTATTATAACCTATGTTAAAATTTCCCCTTATCCCTAGGACAAGTATGAACATTTTATTCTTATCAGCGAGTTTCAGACTTCCTAGTTTACGGATTACTTAACTTATAATTAAGTACAATATGTTTTCCCCTTTTCTTAACTAGTTTCAGGTTTCCCCCTTTTTCTGATTACTTAATTTACAGTTAAGTGTCCCTTAACCCAATTCACCGATTATCCCATTCCATTACTAGTTTCTTATTTTCTAAGTTATAATATTCCCTTGTCCCTAGGAAAAGTCTACCTATTATACAACATTTTCATTAATGTTATTAAGTATAATAGGTTATTATCATTCCCCTTTTAAACCTTTTACTGTTGTATTCTTCATTCAATGTAATATATATATATTCCTTATTATATTAAGGAAAACTCTTCATGCACCTTATCAGTTTGATAAAAGGAATCAATGATTTATTCCCATCTAAATCCGTGGTAGCAAGTAATTTCTTTACTTTCTTTGTTTAAATTTCTTTACTTTCTTTATTTACTTTGGCATACTTGCAGCAACGTTCATAGAAATAGGTCATTTAGGGAAATACATCACTTTTCCTTCTCATCACACTAACTTAGTTCATTACATCCCTTCCTTTCTTATTTTATGGGTTAAACACTTAATTACCATAATTGCCATTTATTCATGTCTTGTTATATATATATATATATATATATGTATATATATATATATATAAGCACTAGACCTCTCACATTAATCCTACACTTGTGGATGCTGGATTTGCCGGGCGGGTCCGGGCAGACTTCTTCCATAAGTTTACTTAACCTCGTATCTTAGCACCATTACATGTTTATAATTTTGCACTTAGGCCTCTCACAGTAGGTTCAACATTAATGGCTGCCGGATAGGCCGGTCGGGTCCGGGCAGACTTCCACCACTAATGCAAGTTAACCTCGTGCCATAAGCATAGTTACAATTTCTAATTGTAATCCTAGGCATATTCCTCTTCATTCAATCATTTATTTTCAAATAAAATTGAGCTCCCAAATTAAAGTCTCAAAACATAATATATGTTATGTTCCAAAATCCCATTACAAATTATGCCCTAAATTCCAATATGTGTCACATGTCTTTCTACATGTAATTAACTTTATTTAAAATAAAGTGTAATTCTCTAATAATGTATCATTTACCCAAAATCTCAATTATCCTAATTGACAAGTTCATTAAATAGATCTTTACAACAGTATTCATGTACATCTCAACATATTAACTAATTGAACATATTATCCATTTTAGCGCAATAATTCATTTCATCAAATTAAATCTTCCAATATGTTCAATGTGTATGTTAATGGGGAAAGGCAAACGATAAATATACTATCATTCAATAAGTATATATTAAACCCACTCACCTAAAAGCCTTCCAAATTTTGAATCTGATCCGGATCTATTCTTCCATCGTTTTTCCCTTTTAATTTGATTTGAAACATAACGGCCATGGATTTATTATTTTCATGAAAAGAGATGGGAAAGAGAAATAATTTAAGTAGACTGGTCTTAGAAGTTTACCTTGCATTCATGATTCAATAATCTTTTTAACTTTCCTAGGCTAATATTTTAATTTTCAGAATAGATTTGAGAAGAGAGATAGTGTAATGACAGAACTCCGGCTAGCTTCCGAATTATGAGATTTTGGTTTAGGTCTAGGGTCTTATTTATAGGAGTATTGGAGCAACTAGGACCCCCAGATTCGACCAAAAGCCATTTGAATCGTCCACGTCAGAGAAGAACTTTCTAGATCCGCGGGTGGGTCGACCCCCTTGTTGGTGGGTCGACCCCCAACAGTATGAATTCCCTCCAGATTTTCCCGCTCGTGAATTTTGATTTTGAACTGATTTTCGAATTTTCTGGATATATTTATTTAATATATATACACACACATATAAGCTTCTTATATGTATATTAAACTTCTAATGCTAATAACTTCTTCATACGTTGTACGTTTTATGCAAACCATGTGTCTATCTTGACCAGAATTTCGAGACGAGCACAATGGCATAGTCCGTTTTACTTAATTCTGAATATTTAATTAAGTTGTCCTTATTTTATTATCTTAAGTTAAAAATGCGTGGTGTTACAATAAATGTCCAAGTTCTAGTAAGCATACATACGATTAAGATTAAATTCATTAAATTACAAAATAAATTAATATGGTAATACTTCTTGTTTCCAAAAATGTCTATATTAAATTCAATAGAGGAATTCTATCGTTAAATATTATCATCGATTACAAATGTAAATCTTGTTTTAAAACGTTTAGAAATCACGGAAATGGTTAATTTAAGTTTCATTCAAAAAAACTTCCAAATATAATATTAATTTTACGTTAATTCTTATTTAAATGTCAAAATTCCTAGGTCGTTACAACAGCAGAATAATTTTTACAAAAATATCGAAGTTTTACAATATTTTTACATAACGGAAAATACATAGCTTTTACATAAAATAAATTTTACAGCAAATTTGTCAAATCTATGCACATGCTTCTTCACGTGTCTTAAACTATGCTAGTTGAACTCTATAGATCTGGAACACTTGGTTTTGACCTGAGCATTTCATGCAAAACAAAAAACACTCGAGTCAGGATTAACTTTATTCAAGTAAATCAACGTTAATAAAACACTAAGATATAATAGTTATATTCAATGGTCATATTCAGATATTGAATCGCTAAGTTTAGGTTCAATTGATCAAGTATTCATGAATATTATAGAATAATTCACAAAGCTAAAAACAATGTGAGTTCCAAGATTCAAGACAGGATTGGCATAAACGTACAAAGAGTAATAAATTTAAAATTTCTTTCAAGTGCATAGGTGGCATGTAGGCCAAGCGATTAATCTTAAGTATTAACTTTTATTTGTGCATAGCCAACAAAAAAAGCAGTGCGTATATTTTCTTAGTATGTAGTAAGGTCATTTTCATGTTTCAGACATGTGAGAATAAGAATATTAACATGGCAAGGTTCAAATTTCACAGGCAATAAGGGTACACAAAAAGTTTCACCGTCCAAGGTCCAAACATATACATTAACATAGTTTTTCCTGTAGCAACCCGTATTTTCGGAACCAATTAAAAAATTATTTTTAATCGATTTTGATAGAAATTAAATATTTAGTCAGTTTATTTTGAGAATTAACAACTTTAAAATTTATTTTAATTGAAGTTAGAATGTATAGATTTATTTTAGTAATAAAACGAGCTTGAAATTCCATAGTAGTTGGAAAATTCGATTTTAAAATTCAAAAGAATGTACATAATTGATTATGAATCAGAATTTGATGAAACAAGAAAAGTCAGAATGTTTAGAACTATAATTTTCTAACAAATGTAAGAAACTAATATTTCACTTTATAAGTTGTAAGTTATGCCCAATTTAAAATTCAAAATAGTTGCTGTAAAATTTATTTATATTTAATACATATATAACCCTTAAAAATAGACATTTTGAAACCGACCTCCATTTTCGATGAAACCACTTTTTTTGGATCCAGAAAGTCAAATTATTATCAAGTTTAAAATTTCAAGTCATTTGAAATTAGTATGTGAGCGTAGTGAATTTAAATGCATTCTGTAAATTAAGTTAAATTTAATAAGCTAGTTAAAAGGCCATTTTACAAACGGTCTTCAAATTCATTGAAATTAATTTTGTTAGGACCATATCGTCAAAACATAGCGAGATTTCAAATTTCATAATTTTTGGAGTCAGTATGTGGCCCCGGTAAATTAAAATGTATGTTTAAATTCAATATGTAACGTTATATCAATTTATATTTTAATTTTGATAAAATCTGATCGAAATAGTCGAATTGGCTTACGAAACATATCCCATTGTGTCCAGAATGGGGGTATTTGGTTAGGAACTATAGTCGTTGGGTTTGATTTGGAGTTCGGAAGATAAACAAGTAATATTGGATATTCATATATATATATATATATATATATATATATATATATATATATATATATATATACACATACACACACACAAACACACACACCCCCAATAAAAGGGTTGAAACCCTAATTCAATTTCAATGCGTGGTCAAATTATTTTGTTGCCGCCTCCTTCTTCATGAACGGCAGCGCCGTTCAAATCTTCCTCTCCTCTGTTCTTCAAATCTAATTAATTAATTTCAAAACTACCTGAAAGAAAATTGTAAAGAAAACCAAGTTCTATCTACTCAACGGTTATGACCTTTATTAATTTCGTGAGTCAAGAGTATATTGTCCTCAACATTGCTGCATTCGAAGGCATTTTCGCAGTCAACGGGGAGGCTGAGTTCGGCCGGGCGCTAGGTGATGGCAGCTCCGATAATGGCCGACGACGTGGACTTAGTGGATCGTTGACTGGTGGCGTGTGGGGTGGTGCAACAACGAATTTGGTGCGTGAAGATGGGTTACGGGATGAAGTCGATGCTTGGAAGGGGAAGATGATTAAGGGGACTAAAATGTAATTAAGAAAAGTTAATTATATTTTAATTGTTTAAGTATGTAATTAATATCAAACGTTGATATCTTTTGCAAACTGAATCAGAATCAAGTGAAACTGAAAGAGTTAGGATCATGGCATCGAGCTATACAACATAGAACTGATCAGAACAGAAACGGAGCAAGTTTAATTTTGAGCTAAATTAAATGTTTGTTTAATTTAGTTTAAAAATAAATCCTCAATTAAAGAATATTGGAGTGGAAACCAATTGTGAGAACTGTCTCACTCAAACTATTTTTACAATTATTATAGTTGTGACAGAATATATATTGATTGCCTGTGATTGCAATATTTATTTGGTGATTGATGGTTGTTTATAGTTTTAATGCCATTATTATTAAACTATAGACAAATTCACATGAATTGTTATGTAAACCGCACATGGATATTGGGACGATAAATTTACACGCCACCCAATTATTTGTTGATGATTGAAAAACCCACACGTGTCTGGGGATGATAATTAATTTACACATCACCCTTGTGTATAATTGTACGTCAACCGATTGTCTGACAGGCTTTATAAGTGTTATTTAATTATTTAATGCTTATACAGTTGTAAATTGCACTTTGGTTGTGAATTGAATGTTTTATAATAGTTTATCACTATTTTTGAATACATGCGATGTATGTAATCCATATAAATAAAATTATATGGTAATTGATTCAGTCTAATTCCAATTCAGAAATAATGAATATTTTAAAATAATATTCAGTGAAGAATCAAAATATGAGTTATGAAAGAACCCGTAACTTCCCCGGTAAGGAAAGCACGAATACTTTGAGAACAACACACAAATGAGCGCATACGGAAGAACATGTCATTGTTATTACAACAATTCCATCAGATACAAGAATATACAGAGTATAAATGAATAAATTACATTCGATAAATATCAGAGATTACATTTAAATTACATAGCAGCGGAAGAATATACAAAACACAACTAGAAGTGATACACGGATACAGAGCTTTCCGAGCATCGTTCCAGCTGTAAATCAGGACCCTGTGAATATAAATCTGCAAAACCAAAACTACTAGCTGCCCGTGTGGAAAATAGGGGCACCCAGTGTTTAGGTTAAAACAATAAACTCCAGGTCAGTCATGGGACTGGTGTGAGAACTAAAACAGTTATAATTCTTTATTTTAAAGTTCGGTAAATCAAGGGACCACGCCGTATAACACGGAACGGGTTTCCTCCCAAGAATACCAGTGCATAAAACAAACAGCGCAATGCTAAATAAAGAAAAATGAAGCTGTTATAAGACCCAGGTCCCATCACACAATGCAACGCAAGCCGGAGGATAGGGTTTTTACCTTATAACAGCCAAAGCATGCTTGATACGTTAAAACACATTATTTTGATATTACTATAAGTGTATAGTGTCAAAACAATTTCACATCATAAATATCAATCATAGACGGCATGAGTGCCCCATCCCACTATGTCGCCATACTAGGCTCTACAAATAAAGCCGAAATACACGTATTGGAAATTGGATTCCGTCATGAGTCGAGGCAAGGGGCAAGCTCCTCTCCGCGTTCGAGACACTCTAGCAAATGTCCCAGGACCCCACTATGATCCTTTGGAACCTCCAAGGCCGGTCCTCTCTTACTTTTGAGGATTGGCAATTCCTGAACACACGTTTCCCGGTCCTTACAGACCTATATCCGAGGCGCCTCGTATCCAACAACCACACAGGTGAAAAGTATATAAATGTCAGGGCTGGTAGGTCACTGACACCACCCTAGCTAGAAAGAAACGTCGTGCACTCCTTGGGTCCGTATCCCGTTTTTGACTCATACCGAGGTGTGAGGCTCGCGAATCCACGTTATACACAAAGCTATGCCACACAGGCCGTGCTTTGATCATCAACCACAAGACTTTGCTTTTCAACAGAAGCCTTGATCAATTGCCACTTACGCATGCCACATTGGCAATTCACTCCATGCGACTGA
The DNA here is from genome assembly GCA_030737875.1 of Allium sativum. NCBI lineage: Eukaryota > Viridiplantae > Streptophyta > Magnoliopsida > Asparagales > Amaryllidaceae > Allium > Allium sativum. The sequence goes on along the minus strand of CM060923.1, from coordinate 553,696,842 downwards.
TGTCCATCGATATACAACCTCTGAGCTCGTACGTCTCAGAGAAGGGCGTTAAGCAAGAGAATAAATTCTCTGCCGCCAAACAGATGTATATTTAATAGAGATCAATAAACACAGAATAAAATCCAATGTCAGACACACAATCCATTTACAAGTTCGTTCTGGGTCTGAACGAAACCGGAGGCACTTTCCTCGCATATCCATCCATCTCCAAGTACGTCTGGACGATCACCAACTGTTTCCCTCATCCTGGGTGTACAGCCCAATCAAGATCATCAGTAATCACCCAAACGATGTGAAGACTTCCGGTCTTCAACCACCGTCTTCATCTTCGACATCTCGTCGAATCGGTTATTCAGAATGGGTATAACCCGGCCTTTCTGAATAACCCACGTATATAATTAACAAATGTTACACATACACAATGAACGCCTCATTCCAATTCAGAATATTCTTTTATTCACAAAATCACCTTCTTAGGGAAAGGTTCCCATTAATTTTATCAAAGATAAATTCTTCTAAATTTATTCTTTAATCTTCCTTTGGATATCATTTCTAACTAGTCGGGATTAACGAACCACACCGAAGTAATTATTTATTTTATTTCCCAATCCCAACCTATATATCCCATGGAGCAAAACTGGTGATACTCCATTCCTAACACCACGGTGTTATCGGTAAAATTAATTACCATTTCACGTTCAAATCTAATTAAAGATTTAACTATCGCTTTGGAGAAAAACTGGTGGTACTCCACTCTCGATCACTTTTCAGATTTGATAATTTAAATTATCAATCCACATTTTTAATCTAATTAAAGATTCATTAAAACTCCACTTAGTTTTAATCTTTTCAAAAAAAAATCAACATCTTGCCTTTAACTGGGTTAAAGAACCAACGTCATTTAAAACACGATTCACGATAAACCCAAATCACATTTGATATTAAATACGAGGCTCTGAATAGAAAATATATCGGCTTATATTCAATATCAAATTCTGAAACCAACATATATCGTATTGGAAATAACGATATAAAATATATCTTTCAAATTCCCATAACAATATCTGTATAGTCACGAAATCCAACATCGAAATATCCCGAAGATAATTTCGATTCAACTCCACTTCCACTTCACCTATTGGGAATATTGATTATTTTTAAAATCACTTTCAAATTCAATTTATTTATTTCAAAAATAAATTGATTTTAATTCTAGTTCAAAACTAGTTCATTTTGATAAAAATCCATTTTTATCATTTCAAATGTGGAGTTTTTCATCCCAGTTCTTTCCAATTCACATATTATGATTTTACACAAATTATCAATATTTTTAATAATTTTATCAAGGCCCGTACAGTCGATTTCCAACAACGGCCATCGAACTGCACTTACAGCGACCTTTTTCGAATTTGATTTGGATATAACTCCAAATCCAACCGTTAGATTTCAAATTTCTAATATTCATTGGAAAGCTCTTTTCGATATGAACCCAACGGTTCTGGTTTTAGGAGAATCCGACGATCGGATCTCCCGCAACGTCAATTCGAAGTTAATGGTCGAAATTCACGAACTGCCGCGGCGCGGCGCGTTCAATTCAGGCCATTATATATATAATATATATATATTATATATATTATCGTCGATTTCCTTTTAAAACGTATTTTATAAATCGTTTTAAATTCGTTTTCAAAACCTTTTCAACTTTCTTTTCAATTCAAATCAAAATTGAATTCTTCTTTATAAATTCGTTTCAAAATTCATTTCTATTCAATTCAAATTTTAATTCAATTTGAATTCGTTTTCAATTCAATTCATTTCGAAATCGTTTTCAATTCAATTCATTTCGAAATCGTTTTCAATTCAATTCATTTCGAAATCGTTTTCAATTCAATTATTTTCGAAATCGTTTTCAATTCAATTCATTTCGAAATCGTTTTCAATTCAATTCATTTCGAAATCGTTTTCAATTCAATTCATTTCGAAATCGTTTTCAATTCAATTCATTTCGAAATCGTTTTCAATTCAATTATACAACGAATAAAATCGATATAAATATCGTTCACGTCAAAATGGCGCAAAACTAATCAACACGGCTTTATATTTTTCACAACTTCTTTATTTTATTCAACAAATGACTAATCTCAACATATGAGTACTGTCAACACATCACTATTTTTGTTATGTAAAATATTTTATAAAACTATGGTATCTATCGTTTGATTTTAAATTAGACTTCTACTGGGAAGTAGTTCTAATATTAAATATGATAAAGATGTAAATTTTATTATATAAAATATTTCACTCAACACATGAACATCGTCAACACATGACTATTTTTATATTCAACACATGAATTTTCTTTTATAATATTCCTTATTTTCCCGATTGGAATGAGGCCCAATCAATCACCATATAACGTTAATTATATGGATTCCATACAACACATGTATATAATAGCATTTGAAAAATAATCAACCATCACCCAAAGTGCACTACACAACTGCATAAGCATCAAATATAAATAATCGACGCTTACACAGTCTGTCGACCAATCGATCGACAATAATTAAATAATTGGGATTAGTGTACACCAAATATCATCCCAACACCCGTGTGGGGTTTCAAATCAACAAACACACATTTTTGTTTGTGCAGTTGGGCGATGTGTAAAATTTATCAACCCAATCAATATCAGTCAAATCAGTGTAAATAAACAAATCGACCGATTTGTTTATAAATATTTATTTATTCACTTTCACGTTAAAAATTATATTTTTAACGTCAAAAATATTTATTTCAACACTTGAATTTGTATTCAGTTCACTTACACAATAAAAATGATATTTTTATTTTTCTAACATATTTTAGAAAATTTCGGCGGCATAACGGCACGATACTAGAAATGGGATAAGGCCTAGCCTAATCCCCGGTCTAGTGAAGGCCCACGCCATTCACACATCAATCATATCAATTTTATTATGCAAACCACCAAATTTGGAGTAAGAGTCTAACCTAGCCTTACTCCTTCGCCTTATAACGGCGCACGTCTAATCCTAACCAATTTATCGATTCGATTTTTCACACCACAAACCACATTCAAACCAATATCACAATCAATAACCAAACAGCCAAACAAACAAGTCCATGGTCTGTGGACGATTGTGTCGGGTGCTACTAAGCACCGTCTGCATCCTAGTATATATATATATAATTAGAAAAATTAAATTGAAAGGTGAGAAATTCTCACATATAGCTATCCCGATTCCACGACTCTTCAAATGTAGAAGTCTTCATCGTTATCGCATTTTTGCCATCTTCGTTGCCCGTAACCACTACATATATAAAAATCGAATTTTTACTTCGCTATTCATATAGATAAAATTCTATTTTTATCACGTTCTTCTATACATAAAGATTTCTCCTTTTCAAATATAAAGATTTCGCCTTTTCAAATATAAAGATTTCGCCTTTTCAAATATAAAGATTTCGCCTTTTCAAATATAAAGATTTCGCCTTTTCAAATATACAGATTTCGCCTTTTCAAATATAGAGATTTCGCCTTTTCAAATATAGAGATTTCGCCTTTTCAAATCTAAGGATTTCGCCTTTTCAAATCTAAGGATTTCGCCTTTTCAAATATAAAGATTTTGCCTTTTCAAATCTATGGATTTCGCCTTTTCAAATTTAAAGATTTCACCTTTTCAAATCTAAGGATTTCGCCTTTTCAAATATAAAGATTTCGCCTTTTCAAATCTAAGGATTTCGCCTTTTCAAATCTAAGGATTTCGCCTTTTCAAATATAAAGATATCGCCTTTTCAAATCTAAGGATTTCGCCTTTTCAAATCTAAGGATTTCGCCTTTTCAAATCTAAGGATTTCGCCTTTTCAAATATAAAGATTTCGCCTTTTCAAATCTAAGGATTTCGCCTTTTCAAATTTAAAGATTTCACCTTTTTAAATTTAAAGATTTCACCTTTTCAAATTTAAAGATTTCACCTTTTTAAATTTAAAGATTTCACCTTTTTAAATTTAAAGATTTCACCTTTTTAAATTTAAAGATTTCACCTTTTTAAATTGAAAGATTTCACCTTTTTAAATTGAAAGATTTCACCTTTTTAAATTTAAAGATTTCACCTTTTTAAATTTAAAGATTTCACCTTTTTAAATTTACTATAATATAAAAATCATATTTTTACATATACAACATCGCTATAAAAATCTCTTCTTTATGGTTTTAAAAATCTAACTTTTCCTTGATTAAAAATCATATCTTTCTCTAATTAAAAATTTCCTCTTTCTCTAATTAAAAATGAGATCTTATTTTTGTTAAAAATCACGCCTTTCTAACTATATAAATCATGTTTTTATTTTGCTAATACCCATAAAATGATTTTAGAATATGTTTTATAATTAAAATTGATTGTATAAACTGAAAACTAATTCTAAAACCAATTACATTAATTGAATAAATAATTGGAATAAAATAAAAAAAATAAAATAAAAATAAAATAAAATAAAAAAATAAAAAAAACTCACTGGCGGTTCTAGGGTAGGGGATGGCGGCTCAGGGCGGAGGGGAGGTGGCAAGGGTTCGCTGGCGGCTTGCGGTCCTTTCTGGTGGCGGTGGCGATCCTTCAGGGCGGCGGCGCTGTGATCTCGAGGGTTTAGGGGGCGCGTCAGAGAAGAAGTTGGGGGAGAGGAACAATGGGGGCGCGCGATGTCGGACTTCGACGGCTGGGGAGGGGCGACGAGGCATCGGCAGGGTGGAGGGCTCGAACGACGATATCGCGTTCTCCCTTCTTCTTCTTTTTTTCTCTTCTGATCTGAAATGAAAGTTTAGGGGGGAGGATATAATAATTATATATTTATTTATATATTGATTTCAAAAAGCAACTTTTATTTTCGACCTCAAAATGAGGCCCACCGCCTGTCGCCCCTAGCGTATTACCCCCATTTTGAACACAATGGGATATGTTTCATAAGCTGATTCGATAGTTTCGATCAGTTTCCGTTAAATTTACTTTTAAATCACTATATTGAATTTTAAACGTACATTTCAAATTACCGGGGTCACATACGAACTTTAAAAATTCCTGAAAAATATTTTCTAGCTTCGTATTGACGATACGGTCCTAACAAAACTAGTTTCGTCGAATTCTGAGACCGTTGGAAAAATGGCCAATTTCCAGTCGATTAAAATCAACTGAAATGGTCAAAACACGTTTTCCTTTGCCACGCTCACATATTGATTCGAAAAATTATGAAATTTGAAATCTAGCAATAACTTTACACTGCGGATCCAACAAAAGTGGTTTCGTCGAAATCCGAGGTCGTTTGCAAAATGTCCATTTTTAAGGGCCTGAATTCCATAGCGACTATTCAGAATTTTCAACTGGACATATCTTTTGATTCTCGCCACGAAATTTTGATCTTTCGGATTCGTTGGAAAGATACTATCAAATAGATCCTATTATTTTTGGTTTCACTAAAATCCGGATTGTTTTGCACCCGGTACATTCAATTGAAGTTTGAAATCGAATTATCGAACTACCGCGCCATTTTCAATTCCTTTTATAATTATATATAATTATTTATATTCTAACGACGACGTATATAAATATATACGTCGAATTCTATTCAAAATAAATTTCTCGTCGATTTTATTTAAAATAATTCATTTTAAATATTCAAATTCAGCTAAAATTGCCAAAATAAAAATTTCAAACTGGCCCAGATTTTGCGGGTTATTACAATCTCCCCCACTTAAAACTTTTCGTCCCCGAAAAGGAACAAAGTCGAAAGTGGTTTGATTATTCAACGCTACGTTCGATCTGGCTTCCATTCTCCAACTTTTCAGTTTCTAAGAATTTTCAAAATTTCAAAAATTTGGCTAACACCCTAAATTTTTGAAAAATTTCGCCATAACCTCCCCTGCAATGGGAGCGTCGGGGAATTTCAAATAGCTTCCCCGGTCCTTCAGATCTCAAAAAGAAAAAGAAAAAGCCAAGCGGCTAGCCAATAGGCTCACAAAATCATCATCACCCAAACAAAACAGGAAATTATGTAGTAAACATGTACCTATTTGCCGGGCAAACAAATTTTATTCTCTGCTCTAGCCTCCTTGCTATGACCTGTTCAATGTAAGTATATGTATGCAAGCAAATGCGACCGATTTTCAATACAATTCAATATTTGATTATATTAGGCACAAATGGTTAAAAATTAGCAAACAATTAAACAAACAACCCAAACATCAATCAATTAGTGAATTAGAGTTTTCAAACTCATAATTTGATACATATACAAAAAAAAAAATCATGTTTTTGATGCCAATTCACAACAATGTGTTCTAACTATATAAGTTTTGGTTCTCACACCAGTCTAATGGAAATATACAGGTATCACACCTTCGAAACACGAAACTAATTACTAATGATGACGCGTCAATCATCAGAATCAGGTCCGGGCGACTAGAGTGTGATTCTATATCTATCCAGTATATTAAAACTTCGAATATACGTTCATGACGCGTATATGCAAAATCTTTATATACTCGATTGTCCATATTCAAAATAAATAAATATTCAAATACGTATAAAACGATTTAAATTTTCAAAACAAAATTGTTTTCATTTGAAAAATATACTCTTTACACTCGTTCTAGGATACTACTGATCCTATCTCTAACGAGTTATTCTAATTGGATATTACTAACCCAATATCTGATGAATTCTTTCGTATGGTTCTAATGTAACGACCCGGATTTTGAGACGACTTTTGTTATCGACGTAAGCTCGACGTCGATAACCAAAACATCAAAAAATCCCGGTAATTAATGAAAGAAATTAGAAGGTGAGAATAGATAAGATAGAAACTTAGAATAGAAGAAGAAGAAGAACATACAACATCATCAGAGTAACACGAATCTCACAGCGGAACGAATAAAATATAACATAACTTTTGAAATACAAAGTTATAACTGTATATACATACCATTTCAGAGTACAACACATAACATCACAGCGGAATAAATAATAGCTATCGACTGCTGAAGCCTCCTGCTCCAAGCTCTTCAAGTATACCTGTAAATCCTGACTACTTGACTGCCCGTACAAATTTAGGCACCCAAGAGTTTAGGGAAAACAAAATAAACTCCGGGTCAGTCATGTGACTGGTGTGAATAAACTCAAATCATTTAAAACAGGTATATGATATCTCATAAGACCACGCCGTAAATACGGAACGGGTTTTTCCCTTATGAGAATCCAAATAACTTTTCAAAGCAATATCATTCTGATATTATAATAATGTCTAAGTACATATAAATATCAATTTAGCAGAAACGCTTGCATCTCACGTTACTACATATATAGTATACAATCAAAAACGCAAGCACGTATTGGGTAATGGATTTCCAACTATGACAAGGTATGGAACCACCTTCCGATCAGTGTACTCTAGGAACGATACACTGGAGTTCAACAAGAACATCTTGCAACTCAGCCACACATGACCGACCACTCATTTCGCTTGAGTGTATCGAATGTACATCACCAACGGTTGGGATCAGCAACCGTTCCCGTATATATATGGGACAGCATTGATAGATTTAAGAAACAAATGAATATTCACTAGATAGGTGATTATACACCCTACTTCGGTGCGACCGACTTAGCCATGCTGCCTGCCCGATTTCTGTCATTTACCGGTTGATGAGGCTAGAAGCTACGCTTTATCATTACATCAGATTCACTTCGAATGCTACATTGTCAAATCCATCGAAAATCACTAATTGATGTCTACAACAATACATTACGTGTCAGCTAAAAGAAGTTTCCTTCTCCGCTTCCACTCTTGGTATAGTTGAAGAAATCAATGTACGTGACCGTCTGGAAATACTATGTCAGACATCCATCTTCATTTACTTAGAATGTCACATCGTCATACCCGCCAAATCACAAATTGACTTATCCAAAAATAACACGGGTATACAGCTAAGAGAAACGAATTCCTCCGCCACCAAACGTGAATACGTTTGAACAGATCAACTTACGCGATCCATTAGATATACTCTGTCAGACCTTCGTCCATACAAGTTGTCCTGGGACTGGACAAACCGAAGGCACTATTCTGTAAACAGGATAGCCCTTGCATTTTACTCCGTGTTCAATTATCTTTGGCATATATGATTCGCGACGCTTATGCCAATACAGAGTGGTTCTTTGGATAATAATCCAACCGGTCTCTCCATATTAACAACGTTAAAATGGTCAAAACTTCGATAGTCTGTGATTTAACCATCAAAGAAAAACAAGTGTGCAAACAACGATATTATTCCCAGATGGAAATTATATGGAACAACATCATTTAACATTAATCTCTTTAGTTCATTTATTTACTTATCTCCTGTTTCCCTATATTCTAAATTCTTATTTTTCTCTTATCAGAAAACATTTCTGATTCTCGTTTGGAAAACATTTCCAAAACTCCTTTACGATCAAACCTTACCATTTCTTAGTTAAGAAGGAAGTCACTCAAGTTGGGGTATAATTACCTCTCAGACCTTAACTGAACAACGTTATAACTTCGAAACGGTCAAAGTTTATCTTTTAATCTTTAACAACTTCTTTACGCCTTTCTCGGATTCAATTTTACTAGTCCACTTTTATATTTAAAACATTGGTTATAACGATAACGTTATAATCCCTACTTTCGAATTATCTAACTTTAATTATAACTTCTATTCTTATTAGTGAATAATTAGCCTAACACTTATTTATTTAAATATAAATAAATCTCTATTTAAACACTGGAAAGTATAAGTACTTTCCCGAATTCGATATAATTGAATTTGTCGATTAACTCTCTTCGAGAAATCTCTATTTGATTAACTCTTCTTCGAATAACCTATATTCGATTAATTCCTTCCCTTCGAATATACCATACTTGATTACTCCTCGAATAAACGATATTCGAAAATCTCTCTTCGAATAACTAGTATTTGATAACTCTTCCTTTTCAAATATCTCATATTTGAAAATCTTACTTCGATTAAACTATAATCGATAACTCCCTTCGATGAAACTAACATCGATAACTTCTTTCGATGAAACTAACATCGATAACTCCTTTCGATGAAACTAACATCGATAACTTTAGCTCGACTAACTTAACTCGACTAACTTAACTTGACTCGACTAACTCGGCTTACTTGGTTCGACCTATTCAATTCGAGTAACTAGGCTCGACTAACTTGACTAACTTAACTCGACTTACTTGGTTCGACCAATTCGATTCGATTAACTAGGCTCGACTAACTTGACTCGAACCACCCCATCAACTCAACTTATTTAACTTAACTTATTTCTCAACTCGATCAACTCGATTAACTCCTATCGAATAACTAATATTTGATTAAACTCCATTCGCTTGACTCTAGATCGCAGCGATCACAATGGTTACGCCTGACTCCCTCAGGAAACATCCGACCGCCGTAGGCTATTTACAGCCCTGCGAATTACGCTAGCAGTCGTACGAGATGGCAACTTACCCTGAATACTATGTTTGACTAACTCTATCTCAAATAACTATATTTGATTAACTCTAGTTCGTTTTAACTCTAATCGATTAACTCTTACTAATTACTCCAACTGGTTAACTATAACTGATTAACTCTAACTGGTTAACTCTATTTGACTAACTCGACTTGACTAACCCCTTTCGAATAACATATTCGATTAACTAACTTTCGAATACCATATTCGATTAATTAACTTCGAATACCATATTCGATTAACTAACTTCGAATGTCTATATTCGATTAACTAACTTCGAATGTCTATATTCGATTAACTAACTTTGAATGTCTATATTCGATTAACTAACTTCGAATACCATATTCGATTAACTAACTTCCGAATGTCTATATTCGATTAACTAACTTCGAATACCATATTCGATTAACTAACTTCCGAATGTCATATTCGATTTCTCCTTTTTAACAACGTTTTATTCATTTGAAAAGATTTACTTTTAAATAATGGTTCTACACTTAAAAAAATGATTTCCTTTTTATAACGTTTCCTTTCCAATTCTATTTGTAAATGGTTTTCAAATATTTCCTTTTCAAATTTATTCTTGAAATATTCTAACTCCTTAAATTCTCGGGAAAATTCGCCATAACCTCCTTTGTAACGGGAGCATCGGGAAAATCCCCAAACTCGCCACACAGGCCTTTCCATTCAAAAAGAAATGTTTTGAATTTATTTCCTTTTCAAATATCTCCTATTTATAAATATTCCAATTTATAAATATCTCTTATTTATAAATATTCCACTTTATAAATATCTCTTATTTATAAATATTCCATTTTATAAATATTCTATTATTTATAAATATTCCATTTTATAAATATTCTATTTTCAATATCACTTTGAAAATCCCCTTATCTACGTTCCGGTATGTCATGGTATTCGATCATATCAAATCACGATGTTCAATATCGTCCATACCCACACAATCAACAACAGGTTATACTTCACATCATATATTAAAATATATGAAAAACAATAAAATAACTGTTGAGGAATCCAGTCGGATTCCTCCAACCTGTTTCCCTGCATCATAGATGTTAGACCATAGAATAACATCGATTTCACTTCACTGTTTAATATTCTAATAAACAGAATCGACATATAAATATTTAACAGTTTATATATATATACATATATATATAATATTTCTACTAACTGACTAGCAGTTCAATCAATCAACGAACACACAGCAATCAGACAATTTTAACAGTTCTAAAAATACAACATGAAAATATAAACTGTTCAGAGTTGGTGAGTTTTACTCACATTTGGACGATCATCGTCAATGACGATAATCATCTCTTGATTCAACGCTGGTTTATTTAATTTCAAACAGGTGTTTGAAATTAAATAGAATTCCGAACTCTTCAGAAAAATACCAATCCACTGCCTACGCGAAGTACTCTTCACCACGATCTCAACGAAACTGACGGTTTGCAAATCGGTCGTTGTATGAGCTAGATACGGTGTTAACAAGTTAGGTATATTTTAAAACAAACAATAAAATAAAACATGAATTAACATATTGGGCTTTCCCTTAATAAATATCTTGGTCCATACTCACCCAGTACAAGCCCATACACCCTTAGAAGCCCACCCGTCCACTTTAAAGCCCACGCCCTCACTATTTCCTTCTTCCCCAAACACCCGATAATCTCCAGTAAAAAGAAACACAAATCCCATCGTGTTGACTCACCGTTGACCATCTTTCCCCGTTTGACTAGGCCACCAGCTTCCGGCGCAACCACCACCATCGAACTCCTTACTCCAATCTCCATCCCCCTATACCCCTCGTGAACAACTCGGTTCCCATTCCTCGACCACGTCCTGACATTTCCACGGCGACAGTATGAAGTCGCATACCTCAATAACCCATCGCACTATGTATAAATCCAACCACGGGTGCTCCTCCCACCTCGCAACCTAATTCCGCCAGCCCCACGACCCCTCGTTGCTCCTATCGACCAACAATTGGAACCCTAGTTTGCTGTTGTGTATTTTCGATAGCACAAAAGTCGTTCGAACTCAACAAATGTTATACCAGAATGATGAGGATTGTTCAAGGATTATAACTATATATGTAAAAGAATTTATAAGCTTTTCCTTTGATTTCTTGGATTTTATTTTGATTTGAGAAGGTGCGATTTCTTCTTTTTGAGGAGAGTAACCCGGCGGCTACAGAAATGAGGACCATGGACTTTTTCCTAGGGTTAGAATGGAGGGTGGGGTATTTATACTAAATTTTAAATAATTTAATATTCAAACTTAACTAACCGTTGATTTTATTTATCATATAAAATTCCTATGGTTGCACAAAATACCCAAAAATCACAAAACTGTACGAGTAGCTAGAGTTCGACATTACGGTCCCAACAAAACTGGTTTCGTCGAATTCCGACTCCGTATGCTCACACAGCGTATTTTTAATTGTCAAAATACTGCTTGTTTTACACTCTAAAAATCCGTACGGCCACACAGTGACCCTAAAAATCACGAAAACTGGACCCTAGCAATAATTCACTATTCCGGATCCAACAAAATTGGTTTCGTCGAATTCCGACTTCGTTTGCAAAACCGGCTATTTTTAAAGCTCTGGATGACCCATTTAAATATATAAATATATTTAAATATAATTAAATTAAATATTAATAAATTAATATTATCGTATATCTTCACATATGATATCGTACAACTCCAGAATATCATATCAGAATTTACAGTTTGATATTTTAGATTTCAGATTTATCGATATTCAATTCATATCGAAAATCCTTTTATAACGTATATAAAGCGTCGCAAATTATAAAGGAATTCTACAGCGACTTTTTCTGAAATTTGATTTGGACGTACATCAAAATCTATACGACGAAATCCCGATTTTTCACTTCCATTAGAAAGATATACTCCACCAGCTCCACACGTTTCTTGTTTCATAGAAATCCGATTTAAAACGAATCCTATACATTCAGTTGAAGTTCAAATCGCCAAATAGCGAACTGCAGCGCCATTTCAAGCTCGTTTTTAATTTTAATATAATTATACGTTCAAACTAACGTCGATTGAATATATTCGTCAATATAATTCAACTCTAAGCTGAATTAAATCCAAGGGACGACCTCGTTCATAGAATATTGTGATTTCCAATATTCTTGATTATTTCTGAATTAAATATATTATTTAATTTTTTTTAATTTAATTAAATATTCCCTATTATTAAATTAAACCTCTATTTAATTCACCATATCACGATATATATAATTAAATAAATTAACTATAATACCACTAACAGTGCGGGTCATTACATTCTTCCCCACTTAAAAATAATTTCGTCCTCGAAATTGCTATGTTAGAGGACGACCCTATATATTGGAACTCCTAAGATTTATTTACCCCTTATTTCTGATTCCAACTGAACCAACTAATATCGACTAAAATATTTATTCATTCCGACTAACTAAAATTTTCAAAAATTCTGAAAATTTTCTAACACTTTAAATTTTCGGAAAATTTCGCCAGCATTTCCTTTGTACGGGTTTACCGGAAAAATTCAAACCTTGCCACACAGGCCGTCTCCAATCCAAAAGAAAATCAAACAGCCAAGCGGCTTGCTAATTCGGCTCATAAAATCCAAACTCAAATATAAATGTAAACTAGTACCTTTTTGTCGGGCATATCAACTCTATCACTTCCATATGCTATCAACTCAGCATATACCAGTGTTATCTCCATCAAACTCCAATCAGTTCATATCCTCAAATACATATCGAATTTCATTCGAACCCCAATATCAAATTTCAAATTCTTAACTCATCAACCCAATTCCATAACAGATTATTCTCTAATCCAATTCAATTCTATTTAACTCAGTTCAAGTTAAATTTTAATTTATATATTCATTCTTACCATTTCAATCTTTTTAATTTCATAAGTTAAATTTAAATTCGAAATTTAAATTCCTGGGTTTATTTCAAATCAATTTGAAATCATAATACCAATTCAAAACCTTTGAATTTCCAAACAACTTGTTTTCTCAAAATAATCCAAAAACAAAACCTTTGGTAGTAATCCATCACTTAGAACTCGAAAATGAATACTGATGATGTCGCGATTCATCATCAGAATCTATTTTCCAGCTATCGAAGTGAGTTCAATACTATATCACTTTCAGTTTGAAAAACGTTTTCAAAATCTCCCAGGAACTTAAAATTTCCTTATTATTTTAATCCTGATTCATTTATCAACACTTACTCGAATTTCAGGAATTTTAATTCCAAATTCTGATTCAAATTCAGACTTAATTCATCGGTTTTCATATACTTTACTTATATGAATTCTGATCAGTTATTTACATAACCATTTCACTTTATAATCTTACTCGATTATAATAACAACCAATATATGTCAAAATATACTTTGGGTAAAATTATTTTCATTTACCCTCTTTTCAAAACGTATCGTGACGACCCATCGTATTCAAGTGTTTAGTAACTCCTACCGATACAGTGGATCAAACTGATCGACCAGAACTCATAAACAACTCAGCCAATGAATCTCCACAATATAAAACAAATTTTTATATCAAATAACAAATACGTTCACTCGTATATATACACTCAACTCAATCTAGGGTATTGCTAACCTTATCTCTACCGAGTCACGCCACAGAGCCAAGTAATTCTTAACTTAAGCTCTGATACCAACTGTAACGACCCGGATTTTGAGACGACTTTGGTTATCGACGTAAGCTCGACGTCGATAACCAAAACATCAAAAAATCCCGGTAATTAATGAAAGAAATTAGAAGGTGAGAATAGATAAGATAGAAACTTAGAATAGAAGAAGAAGAAGAACATACAACATCATCAGAGTAACACGAATCTCACAGCGGAACGAATAAAATATAACATAACTTTTGAAATACAAAGTTATAACTGTATATACATACCATTTCAGAGTACAACACATAACATCACAGCGGAATAAATAATAGCTATCGACTGCTGAAGCCTCCTGCTCCAAGCTCTTCAAGTATACCTGTAAATCCTGACTACTTGACTGCCCGTACAAATTTAGGCACCCAAGAGTTTAGGGAAAACAAAATAAACTCCGGGTCAGTCATGTGACTGGTGTGAATAAACTCAAATCATTTAAAACAGGTATATGATATCTCATAAGACCACGCCGTAAATACGGAACGGGTTTTTCCCTTATGAGAATCCAAATAACTTTTCAAAGCAATATCATTCTGATATTATAATAATGTCTAAGTACATATAAATATCAATTTAGCAGAAACGCTTGCATCTCACGTTACTACATATATAGTATACAATCAAAAACGCAAGCACGTATTGGGTAATGGATTTCCAGCTATGACAAGGTATGGAACCACCTTCCGATCAGTGTACTCTAGGAACGATACACTGGAGTTCAACAAGAACATCTTGCAACTCAGCCACACATGACCGACCACTCATTTCGCTTGAGTGTATCGAATGTACATCACCAACGGTTGGGATCAGCAACCGTTCCCGTATATATATGGGACAGCATTGATAGATTTAAGAAACAAATGAATATTCACTAGATAGGTGATTATACACCCTACTTCGGTGCGACCGACTTAGCCATGCTGCCTGCCCGATTTCTGTCATTTACCGGTTGATGAGGCTAGAAGCTACGCTTTATCATTACATCAGATTCACTTCGAATGCTACATTGTCAAATCCATCGAAAATCACTAATTGATGTCTACAACAATACATTACGTGTCAGCTAAAAGAAGTTTCCTTCTCCGCTTCCACTCTTGGTATAGTTGAAGAAATCAATGTACGTGACCGTCTGGAAATACTATGTCAGACATCCATCTTCATTTACTTAGAATGTCACATCGTCATACCCGCCAAATCACAAATTGACTTATCCAAAAATAACACGGGTATACAGCTAAGAGAAACGAATTCCTCCGCCACCAAACGTGAATACGTTTGAACAGATCAACTTACGCGATCCATTAGATATACTCTGTCAGACCTTCGTCCATACAAGTTGTCCTGGGACTGGACAAACCGAAGGCACTATTCTGTAAACAGGATAGCCCTTGCATTTTACTCCGTGTTCAATTATCTTTGGCATATATGATTCGCGACGCTTATGCCAATACAGAGTGGTTCTTTGGATAATAATCCAACCGGTCTCTCCATATTAACAACGTTAAAATGGTCAAAACTTCGATAGTCTGTGATTTAACCATCAAAGAAAAACAAGTGTGCAAACAACGATATTATTCCCAGATGGAAATTATATGGAACAACATCATTTAACATTAATCTCTTTAGTTCATTTATTTACTTATCTCCTGTTTCCCTATATTCTAAATTCTTATTTTTCTCTTATCAGAAAACATTTCTGATTCTCGTTTGGAAAACATTTCCAAAACTCCTTTACGATCAAACCTTACCATTTCTTAGTTAAGAAGGAAGTCACTCAAGTTGGGGTATAATTACCTCTCAGACCTTAACTGAACAACGTTATAACTTCGAAATGGTCAAAGTTTATCTTTTAATCTTTAACAACTTCTTTACGCCTTTCTCGGATTCAATTTTACTAGTCCACTTTTATATTTAAAACATTGGTTATAACGATAACGTTATAATCCCTACTTTCGAATTATCTAACTTTAATTATAACTTCTATTCTTATTAGTGAATAATTAGCCTAACACTTATTTATTTAAATATAAATAAATCTCTATTTAAACACTGGAAAGTATAAGTACTTTCCCGAATTCGATATAATTGAATTTGTCGATTAACTCTCTTCGAGAAATCTCTATTTGATTAACTCTTCTTCGAATAACCTATATTCGATTAATTCCTTCCCTTCGAATATACCATACTTGATTACTCCTCGAATAAACGATATTCGAAAATCTCTCTTCGAATAACTAGTATTTGATAACTCTTCCTTTTCAAATATCTCATATTTGAAAATCTTACTTCGATTAAACTATAATCGATAACTCCCTTCGATGAAACTAACATCGATAACTTCTTTCGATGAAACTAACATCGATAACTCCTTTCGATGAAACTAACATCGATAACTTTAGCTCGACTAACTTAACTCGACTAACTTAACTTGACTTGACTAACTCGGCTTACTTGGTTCGACCTATTCAACTCGAGTAACTAGGCTCGACTAACTTGACTAACTTAACTCGACTTACTTGGTTCGACCAATTCGATTCGATTAACTAGGCTCGACTAACTTGACTTGAACCACCCCATCAACTCAACTTATTTAACTTAACTTATTTCTCAACTCGATCAACTCGATTAACTCCTATCGAATAACTAATATTTGATTAAACTCCATTCGCTTGACTCTAGATCGCAGCGATCACAATGGTTACGCCTGACTCCCTCAGGAAACATCCGACCGCCGTAGGCTATTTACAGCCCTGCGAATTACGCTAGCAGTCGTACGAGATGGCAACTTACCCTGAATACTATGTTTGACTAACTCTGTCTCAAATAACTATATTTGATTAACTCTAGTTTGTTTTAACTCTAATCGATTAACTCTTACTAATTACTCCAACTGGTTAACTCTAACTGATTAACTCTAACTGGTTAACTCTATTTGACTAACTCGACTTGACTAACCCCTTTCGAATAACATATTCGATTAACTAACTTTCGAATACCATATTCGATTAACTAACTTCGAATACCATATTCGATTAACTAACTTCGAATGTCTATATTCGATTAACTAACTTCGAATGTCTATATTCGATTAACTAACTTTGAATGTCTATATTCGATTAACTAACTTCGAATACCATATTCGATTAACTAACTTCCGAATGTCTACATTCGATTAACTAACTTCGAATACCATATTCGATTAACTAACTTCCGAATGTCATATTCGATTTCTCCTTTTTAACAACGTTTTATTCATTTGAAAAGATTTACTTTTAAATAATGGTTCTACACTTAAAAAAATGATTTCTTTTTTATAACGTTTCCTTTCCAATTCTATTTGTAAATGGTTTTCAAATATTTCCTTTTCAAATTTATTCTTGAAATATTCTAACTCCTTAAATTCTCGGGAAAATTCGCCATAACCTCCTTTGTAACGGGAGCATCGGGAAAATCCCCAAACTCGCCACACAGGCCTTTCCATTCAAAAAGAAATGTTTTGAATTTATTTCCTTTTCAAATATCTCCTATTTATAAATATTCCAATTTATAAATATCTCTTATTTATAAATATTCCACTTTATAAATATCTCTTATTTATAAATATTCCATTTTATAAATATTCTATTATTTATAAATATTCCATTTTATAAATATTCTATTATTTATAAATATTCCATTTTATAAATATTCTATTTTCAATATCACTTTGAAAATCCCCTTATCTACGTTCCGGTATGTCATGGTATTCGATCATATCAAATCACGATGTTCAATATCGTCCATACCCACACAATCAACAACAGGTTATACTTCACATCATATATTAAAATATATGAAAAACAATAAAATAACTGTTGAGGAATCCAGTCGGATTCCTCCAACCTGTTTCCCTGCATCACAGATGTTAGACCATAGAATAACATCGATTTCACTTCACTGTTAAATATTCTAATAAACAGAATCGACATATAAATATTTAACAGTTTATATATATATATACACATATATATATAATATTTCTACTAACTGACTAGCAGTTCAATCAATCAACGAACACACAGCAATCAGACAATTTTAACAGTTCTAAAAATACAACATGAAAATATAAACTGTTCAGAGTTGGTGAGTTTTACTCACATTTGGACGATCATCGTCAATGACGATAATCATCTCTTGATTCAACGCTGGTTTATTTAATTTCAAACAGGTGTTTGAAATTAAATAGAATTCCGAACTCTTCAGAAAAATACCAATCCACTGCCTACACGAAGTACTCTTCACCACGATCTCAACGAAACTGACGGTTTGCAAATCGGTCGTTGTATGAGCTAGGTATATTTTAAAACAAACAATAAAATAAAACATGAATTAACATATTGGGCTTTCCCTTAATAAATATCTTGGTCCATACTCACCTAGTACAAGCCCATACACCCTTAGAAGCCCACCCGTCCACTTTAAAGCCCACGCCCTCACTATTTCCTTCTTCCCCAAACACCCGATAATCTCCAGTAAAAAGAAACACAAATCCCATCGTGTTGACTCACCGTTGACCATCTTTCCCCGTTTGACTCGGCCACCAGCTTCCGGCGCAACCACCACCATCGAACTCCTTACTCCAATCTCCATCCCCCTATACCCCCCGTGAACAACTCGGTTCCCATTCCTCGACCACGTCCTGACATTTCCACGGCGACAGTATGAAGTCGCATACCTCAATAACCCATCGCACTATGTATAAATCCAACCACGGGTGCTCCTCCCACCTCGCAACCTAATTCCGCCAGCCCCACGACCCCTCGTTGCTCCTATCGACCAACAATTGGAACCCTAGTTTGCTGTTGTGTATTTTCGATAGCACAAAAGTCGTTCGAACTTAACAAATGTTATACCAGAATGATGAGGATTGTTCAAGGATTATAACTATATATGTAAAAGAATTTATAAGCTTTTCCTTTGATTTCTTGGATTTTATTTTGATTTGAGAAGGTGCGATTTCTTCTTTTTGAGGAGAGTAACCCGTCGGCTACAGAAATGAGGACCATGGATTTTTTCCTAGGGTTAGAATGGAGGGTGGGGTATTTATACTAAATTTTAAATAATTTAATATTCAAACTTAACTAACCGTTGATTTTATTTATCATATAAAATTCCTATGGTTGCACAAAATACCCAAAAATCACAAAACTGTACGAGTAGCTAGAGTTCGACATTACGGTCCCAACAAAACTGGTTTCGTCGAATTCCGACTCCGTATGCTCACACAGCGTATTTTTAATTGTCAAAATACTGCTTGTTTTACACTCTAAAAATCCGTACGGCCACATAGTGACCCTAAAAATCACGAAAACTGGACCCTAGCAATAATTCACTATTCCGGATCCAACAAAATTGGTTTCGTCGAATTCCGACTTCGTTTGCAAAACCGGCTATTTTTAAAGCTCTGGATGACCCATTTAAATATATAAATATATTTAAATATAATTAAATTAAATATTAATAAATTAATATTATCGTATATCTTCACATATGATATCGTACAACTCCAGAATATCATATCAGAATTTACAGTTTGATATTTTAGATTTCAGATTTATCGATATTCAATTCATATCGAAAATCCTTTTATAACGTATATAAAGCGTCGCAAATTATAAAGGAATTCTACAGCGACTTTTTCTGAAATTTGATTTGGACGTACATCAAAACTATACGACGAAATCCCGATTTTTCTCTTCCATTAGAAAGATATACTCCACCAGCTCCACACGTTTCTTGTTTCATAGAAATCCGATTTAAAACGAATCCTATACATTCAGTTGAAGTTCAAATCGCCAAATAGCGAACTGCAGCGCCATTTCAAGCCCGTTTTTAATTTTAATATAATTATACGTTCAAACTAACGTCGATTGAATATATTCGTCAATATAATTCAACTCTAAGCTGAATTAAATCCAAGGGACGACCTCGTTCATAGAATATTGTGATTTCCAATATTCTTGATTATTTCTGAATTAAATATATTATTTAATTTTTTTAATTTAATTAAATATTCCCTATTATTAAATTAAACCTCTATTTAATTCACCATATCACGATATATATAATTAAATAAATTAACTATAATACCCCTAACAGTGCGGGTCATTACATCTAATGTGCCTTGTTCTCGAGCTCTGTAAACCAAAGCTCTGATACCAACTGAAAGAACCCGTAACTTCCCCGGTAAGGAAAGCACGAATACTTTGAGAACAACACACAAATGAGCGCATACGGAAGAACATGTCATTGTTATTACAACAATTCCATCAGATACAAGAATATACAGAGTATAAATGAATAAATTACATTCGATAAATATCAGAGATTACATTTAAATTACATAGCAGCGGAAGAATATACAAAACAAAACTAGAAGTGATACACGGATACAGAGCTTTCCGAGCATCGTTCCAGCTGTAAATCAGGACCCTGTGAATATAAATCTGCAAAACCAAAACTACTAGCTGCCCGTGTGGAAAATAGGGGCACCCAGAGTTTAGGTTAAAACAATAAACACCAGGTCAGTCATGGGACTGGTGTGAGAACTAAAACAGTTATAATTCTTTATTTTAAAGTTTGGTAAATCAAGGGACCACGCCGTATAACACGGAACGGGTTTCCTCCCAAGAATACCAGTGCATAAAACAAACAGCGCAATGCTAAATAAAGAAAAATGAAGCTGTTATAAGACCCAGGTCCCATCACACAATGCAACGCAAGCCGGAGGATAGGGTTTTTACCTTATAACAGCCAAAGCATGCTTGATACGTTAAAACACATTATTTTGATATTACTATAAGTGTATAGTGTCAAAACAATTTCACATCATAAATATCAATCATAGACGGCATGAGTGCCCCATCCCACTATGTCGCCATACTAGGCTCTACAAATAAAGCCGAAATACACGTATTGGAAATTGGATTCCGTCATGAGTCGAGGCAAGGGGCAAGCTCCTCTCCGCGTTCGAGACACTCTAGCAAATGTCCCAGGACCCCACTATGATCCTTTGGAACCTCCAAGGCCGGTCCTCTCTTACTTTTGAGGATTGGCAATTCCTGAACACACGTTTCCCGGTCCTTACAGACCTATATCCGAGGCGCCTCGTATCCAACAACCACACAGGTGAAAAGTATATAAATGTCAGGGCTGGTAGGTCACTGACACCACCCTAGCTAGAAAGAAACGTCGTGCACTCCTTGGGTCCGTTTCCCGTTTTTGACTCATACCGAGGTGTGAGGCTCGCGAATCCACGTTATACACAAAGCTATGCCACACAGGCCGTGCTTTGATCATCAACCACAAGACTTTGCTTTTCAACAGAAGCCTTGATCAATTGCCACTTACGCATGCCACATTGGCAATTCACTCCATGCGACTGATGTCCATCGATATACAACCTCTGAGCTCGTACGTCTCAGAGAAGGGCGTTAAGCAAGAGAATAAATTCTCTGCCGCCAAACAGATGTATATTTAATAGAGATCAATCAACACAGAATAAAATCCAATGTCAGACACACAATCCATTTACAAGTTCGTTCTGGGTCTGAACGAAACCGGAGGCACTTTCCTCGCATATCCATCCATCTCCAAGTACGTCTAGACGATCACCAACTGTTTCCCTCATCCTGGGTGTACAGCCCAATCAAGATCATCAGTAATCACCCAAACGATGTGAAGACTTCCGGTCTTCAACCACCGTCTTCATCTTCGACATCTCGTCGAATCGGTTATTCAGAATGGGTATAACCCGGCCTTTCTGAATAACCCACGTATATAATTAACAAATGTTACACATACACAATGAACGCCTCATTCCAATTCAGAATATTCTTTTATTCACAAAATCACCTTCTTAGGGAAAGGTTCCCATTAATTTTATCAAAGATAAATTCTTCTAAATTTATTCTTTAATCTTCCTTTGGATATCATTTCTAACTAGTCGGGATTAACGAACCACACCGAAGTAATTATTTATTTTATTTCCCAATCCCAACCTATATATCCCATGGAGCAAAACTGGTGATACTCCATTCCTAACACCACGGTGTTATCGGTAAAATTAATTACCATTTCACGTTCAAATCTAATTAAAGATTTAACTATCGCTTTGGAGCAAAACTGGTGGTACTCCACTCTCGATCACTTTTCAGATTTGATAATTTAAATTATCAATCCACATTTTTAATCTAATTAAAGATTCATTAAAACTCCACTTAGTTTTAATCTTTTCAAAAAAAAATCAACATCTTGCCTTTAACTGGGTTAAAGAACCAACGTCATTTAAAACACGATTCACGATAAACCCAAATCACATTTGATATTAAATACGAGGCTCTGAATAGAAAATATATCGGCTTATATTCAATATCAAATTCTGAAACCAACATATATCGTATTGGAAATAACGATATAAAATATATCTTTCAAATTCCCATAACAATATCTGTATAGTCACGAAATCCAACATCGAAATATCCCGAAGATAATTTCGATTCAACTCCACTTCCACTTCACCTATTGGGAATATTGATTATTTTTAAAATCACTTTCAAATTCAATTTATTTATTTCAAAAATAAATTGATTTTAATTCTAGTTCAAAACTAGTTCATTTTGATAAAAATCCATTTTTATCATTTCAAATGTGGAGTTTTTCATCCCAGTTCTTTCCAATTCACATATTATGATTTTACACAAATTATCAATATTTTTAATAATTTTATCAAGGCCCGTACAGTCGATTTCCAACAACGGCCATCGAACTGCACTTACAGCGACCTTTTTCGAATTTGATTTGGACATAACTACAAATCCAACCGTTAGATTTCAAATTTCTAATATTCATTGGAAAGCTCTTTTCGATACGAACCCAACGGTTCCGGTTTTAGGAGAATCCGACGGTCGGATCTCCCGCAACGTCAATTCGAAGTTAATGGTCGAAATTCACGAACTGCCGCGGCGCGGCGCGTTCTATTCAGGCCATTATATATATAATATATATATATTATATATATTATCGTCGATTTCCTTTTAAAACGTATTTTATAAATCGTTTTAAATTCGTTTTCAAAACCTTTTCAACTTTCTTTTCAATTCAAATCAAAATTGAATTCTTCTTTATAAATTCGTTTCAAAATTCATTTCTATTCAATTCAAATTTTAATTCAATTTGAATTCGTTTTCAATTCAATTCATTTCGAAATCGTTTTCAATTCAATTCATTTCGAAATCGTTTTCAATTCAATTCATTTCGAAATCGTTTTCAATTCAATTCATTTCGAAATCGTTTTCAATTCAATTCATTTCGAAATCGTTTTCAATTCAATTCATTTCGAAATCGTTTTCAATTCAATTCATTTCGAAATCGTTTTCAATTCAATTCATTTCGAAATCGTTTTCAATTCAATTATACAACGAATAAAATCGATATAAATATCGTTCACATCAAAATGGCGCAAAACTAATCAACACGGCTTTATATTTTTCACAACTTCTTTATTTTATTCAACAAATGACTAATCTCAACACATGAGTACTGTCAACACATCACTATTTTTGTTATGTAAAATATTTTATAAAACTATGGTATCTATCGTTTGATTTTAAATTAGACTTCTACTGGGAAGTAGTTCTAATATTAAATATGATAAAGATGTAAATTTTATTATATAAAATATTTCACTCAACACATGAACATCGTCAACACATGACAATTTTTATATTCAACACATGAATTTTCTTTTATAATATTCCTTATTTTCCCGATTGGAATGAGGCCCAATCAATCACCATATAACGTTAATTATATGGATTCCATACAACACATGTATATAATAGCATTTGAAAAATAATCAACCATCAACCAAAGTGCACTACACAACTGCATAAGCATCAAATATAAATAATCGACGCTTACACAGTCTGTCGACCAATCGATCGACAATAATTAAATAATTGGGATTAGTGTACACCAAATATCATCCCAACACCCGTGTGGGGTTTCAAATCAACAAACACACATTTTTGTTTGTGCAGTTGGGCGATGTGTAAAATTTATCAACCCAATCAATATCAATCAAATCAGTGTAAATAAACAAATCGGCCGATTTGTTTATAAATATTTATTTATTCACTTTCACGTTAAAAATTATATTTTTAACGTCAAAAATATTTATTTCAACACTTGAATTTGTATTCAGTTCATTTACACAATAAAAATGATATTTTTATTTTTCTAACATATTATAGAAAATTTCGGCGGCATAACGGCACGATACTAGAAACGGGATAAGGCCTAGCCTAATCCCAGGTCAAGTGAAGGCCCACGCCATTCACACATCAATCATATCAATTTTATTATGCAAACCACCAAATTTGGAGTAAGAGTCTAACCTAGCCTTACTCCTTCGCCTTATAACGGCGCACGTCTAATCCTAACCAATTTATCGATTCGATTTTTCACACCACAAACCACATTCAAACCAATATCACAATCAATAACCAAACAGCCAAACAAACAAGTCCATGGTCTATGGACGATTGTGTCGGGTGCTACTAAGCACCGTCTGCATCCTAGTATATATATATAACTAGAAAAATTAAATTGAAAGGTGAGAAATTCTCACATATAGCTATCCCGATTCCACGACTCTTCAAATGTAGAAGTCTTCATCGTTATCGCATTTTTGCCATCTTCGTTGCCCGTAACCACTACATATATAAAAATCGAATTTTTACTTCGCTATTCATATAGATAAAATTCTATTTTTATCACGTTCTTCTATACATAAAGATTTCTCCTTTTCAAATATAAAGATTTCGCCTTTTCAAATATAAAGATTTCGCCTTTTCAAATATAAAGATTTCGCCTTTTCAAATATACAGATTTCGCCTTTTCAAATATAGAGATTTCGCCTTTTCAAATATAGAGATTTCGCCTTTTCAAATCTAAGGATTTCGCCTTTTCAAATCTACGGATTTCGCCTTTTCAAATATAAAGATTTCGCCTTTTCAAATCTAAGGATTTCGCCTTTTCAAATTTAAAGATTTCACCTTTTCAAATCTAAGGATTTCGCCTTTTCAAATATAAAGATTTCGCCTTTTCAAATCTAAGGATTTTGCCTTTTCAAATCTAAGGATTTCGCCTTTTCAAATATAAAGATTTCGCCTTTTCAAATCTAAGGATTTCGCCTTTTCAAATCTAAGGATTTCGCCTTTTCAAATCTAAGGATTTCGCCTTTTCAAATATAAAGATTTCGCCTTTTCAAATCTAAGGATTTCGCCTTTTCAAATTTAAAGATTTCACCTTTTCAAATTTAAAGATTTCACCTTTTCAAATTTAAAGATTTCACCTTTTGAAATTTAAAGATTTCACCTTTTTAAATTTAAAGATTTCACCTTTTTAAATTTAAAGATTTCACCTTTTTAAATTGAAAGATTTCACCTTTTTAAATTGAAAGATTTCACCTTTTTAAATTTAAAGATTTCACCTTTTTAAATTTAAAGATTTCACCTTTTTAAATTTACTATAATATAAAAATCATATTTTTACATATACAACATTAAATCTCTTCTTTATGGTTTTAAAAATCTAACTTTTCCTTGATTAAAAATCATATCTTTCTCTAATTAAAAATTTCCTCTTTCTCTAATTAAAAATGAGATCTTATTTTTGTTAAAAATCACGCCTTTCTAACTATAAAAATCATGTTTTTATTTTGCTAATACCCATAAAATGATTTTAGAATATGTTTTATAATTAAAATTGATTGTATAAACTGAAAACTAATTCTAAAACCAATTACATTAATTGAATAAATAATTGGAATAAAATAAAAAAAATAAAATAAAAATAAAATAAAATAAAAAAATTAAAAAAAAACTCACTGGCGGTTCTAGGGTAGGGGATGGCGGCTCAGGGCGGAGGGGAGGTGGCAAGGGTTCGCTGGCGGCTTGCGGTCCTTTCTGGTGGCGGTGGCGACCCTTCAGGGCGGCGGCGCTGTGATCTCGAGGGTTTAGGGGGGGCGTCGGAGAAGAAGTTGGGGGAGAGGAACAATGGGGGCGCGCGATGTCGGACTTCGACGGCTGGGGAGGGGCGACGAGGCGTCGGCAGGGTGGAGGGCTCGAACGACGATATCGCGTTCTCCCTTCTTTTTTTTTTTTCTCTTCTGATCTGAAATGAAAGTATGGGGGGGAGGATATAATAATTATATATTTATTTATATATTGATTTCAAAAAGCAACTTTTATTTTCGACCTCAAAATGAGGCCCACCGCCTGTCGCCCCTAGCGTATTACCCCCATTTTGAACACAATGGGATATGTTTCATAAGCTGATTCGATAGTTTCGATCAGTTTCCGTTAAATTTACTTTTAAATCACTATATTGAATTTTAAACGTACATTTCAAATTACCGGGGTCACATACGAACTTTAAAAATTCCTGAAAAACATTTTCTAGCTTCGTATTGACGATACGGTCCTAACAAAACTAGTTTCGTCGAATTCTGAGACCGTTGGAAAAATGGCCAATTTCCAGTCGATTAAAATCAACTGAAATGGTCAAAACACGTTTTCCTTTGCCACGCTCACATATTGATTCGAAAAATTATGAAATTTGAAATCTAGCAATAACTTTACACTGCGGATCCAACAAAAGTGGTTTCGTCGAAATCCGAGGTCGTTTGCAAAATGACCATTTTTAAGGGCCTGAATTCCATAGCGACTATTCAGAATTTTCAACTGGACATATCTTTTGATTCTCGCCACGAAATTTTGATCTTTCGGATTCGTTGGAAAGATACTATCAAATAGATCCTATTATTTTTGGTTTCACTAAAATCCGGATTGTTTTGCACCCGTTACATTCAATTGAAGTTTGAAATCGAATTATCGAACTACCGCGCCATTTTCAATTCCTTTTATAATTATATATAATTATTTATATTCTAACGACGACGTATATAAATATATACGTCGAATTCTATTCAAAATAAATTTCTCGTCGATTTTATTTAAAATAATTCATTTTAAATATTCAAATTCAACTAAAATTGCCAAAATAAAAATTTCAAACTGGCCCAGATTTTGCGGGTTATTACAAGTTTGATGTCCGATTTTGGATGGACACGAAAATAGTGAAATATTCACAGCTGAAATGGATATGAAGCCGAGTTAAGTTGATATACGCCATTTTAACTTGAATGGAATTTTCTGTTGATTTTATTTCATTTTATAATGAATATCGAAAAGATGTGATTTCAAAATCTGATATTTTGAAAGTATTATCATTTTAATATTATAATGATATGGAATATTCAATTTTGATTTAAAATTGAATTAGAAATTGGAATCGTTTTTAAAACAAATTTATAAAATTTATAAAATATGTTTTAAATGAAAATCGGCGAAATATATTACATATATTTAATTGACTTGAATAGAATGTTTCACGCAGCGACCATTTGCGAATTTCGACCATTGACTTTGAATAGACGTAACGGGAGATTTGACCATTGGATTCTCCTAAAACCGGAACCGTTGGGTTCGTATCAAAAAGTGATTTCGAATAATAATAATAAGAGATTTGAAATCTAATAGTTATATTTTAAGATATGTCCAAATTAGTTTTGGAAAAGGTCGATATAGATGCAGTTCGGTGGCCGATATTGGAAACCGACTCTAAGGGCCTTAATAAAATTATTAAAAATATGAATAAATTATGTAAAATCATAATAAATGATTTGAAATGGTTTGGATGATATATTCCACGTTTGTAAAGATAAAAGATATTTTTATCAGAATAAGTTGTTTTTCAACATAAGTAAAGAACTGTAAAGGAATTGAAATGGTTTTGAAATAAACAGAATTTTCCAACGTATGAATTGGAAAGGGTTTGAATGGAAATAATCTCCGGAATATTTCTATATTGGATTACATGATTATATGGATATTGTTGAGGAATTTGGAAGACATAGATATCGTTATTCCCAATACGATATTTGTTGGTTTCAGAATTTGATATTGAATATAAGCCATATGATTTCTATTCAGAGCCTTGTATTTAATATCAAATTGGATTTTGCGTTTGTCATGAATGGTGTCTTTAACAACACTATTCCTAAACCTAGTTGAGAAAAGAATAAATCTTTTAATTAAGATTTAATGGAATTCTCCAAAGTAAAGTTTTCCAATTTAATATATTAAATTGGAATTGATTTATTAATAATCGAGATAAGCTTATGTGAAGAAAGACCGTTACTATTCATGGAATTTAAAAAGGTTCTGCTGTTATTCTGTTTATAGTATTAGTCCAATATGGAAATTTATATCGATTATACATGGTTATGATTTCCGTGAAGATTCCAATTTGATGGAAGATGATTTGGGTTTCTCATGAACTATGTTTTAAGCGACATTGGTTCTTTAACCCAGTTAAAAATAAGATTAATTTTCCTAAAGTTGAATAATCATTAGGTAATGATTTTTGAGACTAAAACTAAGTGGAGTTTTAATGAATCCTTAATCAAATTGAAACGTGAATGAGGTAACCAAATTTATCAAATTCAAGAAAGGTTCGAGAATGGAGTGCCACCATTTTTACTTCATGCGATAGTAAAATATTTTACTAGATGTGAACGAGAAATGGTAATTGAGTTTATCGATAGCACAATGGGTATTAGATATGAAGTACTACCAGTTTTTCTCCATAGGATGAATAGGTTGGGATTGGAAAAATAAAATAAATGATTACTTCTGTAAGGCTCGATAATCCCGACTAGTTTGATAAACCTTAATTTTGTTTAAGTTGTGAAAAGATATTATAAATCTTTTGAAATGATTCCAAGAATATTTGAATAAAATAATATTCTAGACTGGAAATGTGTTTATATTTCACATGATTATAAGATATGCGAGTTATTTGGAATGACTGGGTTTAACCCATTCTGAATAACTCATATGATGACTAAAAGTTGAAGAAGACAGTGGTTGAAGATTAGAGATCTTAACATTGTTTGGATGATTATTGATGTATTGATTGGGATATACACCCAAGACAAGGTAATAAGTGGTGATCATCCAGACGTACTTAAAGATCGACCGGATATGCGAGGGCCTCTCTCCTGTATTGGACATATGGGATGAGGAATATGGTGCCTCCGGTTTCGTTCAGACCTAGAACAGACTTACAAATGGGTTGTTACATTGTATGTCAGACATTGTATTTTGTGCTGTATTCATTGATCTCTGCTAAATATATATATATATATATATATATGTTTAGTGGTGGAGAATTTATTCTCTTGCTTAACACCCTTCTCTGAGACGTACAAGTTTAGAGGTTATGTATTGGTGGAAATCAATGGTATAGTACGGATTTGACAATGTAGCATGCTAAGATGCATGGATCAAAGCTTTTGTTCAAAAGCAAGGCTTTGTGGATGATGCTCAAAGCATGGCTATAAGGAGCGTAGCTTTGTGTAGTATTAATTCGTGAGCTTCACACTCTAGTATGAACCAAAAATGGGAAGAGGAACATATGGAAATGGACATATGTTAGTTTCTAGCTATGGGAGATGTCATGGTATGGAGCCCAAACTTTTACTTATGAGGATTTTGGATATTATTTAATGGAAGGCAAGGTACCTTGGATTTTATATCAGGACCGACTAAAAGGTCCTAGATGGTCGACTTGACTGACCATTTCAGAGGTTTGATAGAACCGGCTAACGTATAGTTATTGTATAACCAATCAGCGACAGCTGACCGGCCATGCTACTAACCTAGGGCTCACCAGAGTCTGAGTCTAGAGGCATTGCTAATGTGTCTCGAATCGATAAGGATGATCGCTTGCCTTGGTTCATAGGTGGAAATCCAATTTCCAATACGCGACTTTTGGTTCTAGTTGTAAACCTATATGGCGACATAATATAATGGTACCTATGCCGCCTATGATTGATACATTTATAATTGAAGTTGATTTCTTCACTATGCACTAATAATAATAAAAGATAAATTTCGCGTATCAAGCATATTTGGCCATTATAAGGTAAAACTCTATCCTCTGGTTTGTGTTGCATTGTGTGGTTGGAACTGACTCTTATAGGCTGCATTTTTCCTTTTTAGTATTATGTTGTTTTTTTATCGTATTCTTGGGAGAAAACCTGTTCCATGTTATATGGCGTGGTCCCTTGATTTACCCAACTTTAAAATAAGGTCCCTTGATCTACCCAACTTTAAAATAAAATTAATAACTGTTTTAGTTCTCACACCAGTCACATGATTAACTCATAGTTTGTTGTTTTCCATCTAAACTCTGGGTGCCCATATTTCCCACATGGGCAGCTTGTAGTTTTGAATTTCGTAGATATTTCTTTTGACAGGATCATGGATCATGGCTGGAGATATATATGAAATGCTTTGCTTTGTATTCGTGTATTTCTTTCAGCTATGGTAGTTGTTCTTATCCGTTTCACATTATATTTATGTATATATATTTCCATTGTTTTGTAATTTAAATCTATGATATTTTCCGCTGTATATTATTTATTTGAACTTGATATCTTGTACTTTGATGTAAATTGTTGTAATAACAATGAAATGTTCTCCTGTTTGTGTTCTGATGCATCGTGTTCTCAAAGCAATCCACCTTCTCATTCGGTTTAGGCCGGCCGGGATGTTCAGGTTATCACATTTCCATATCAGCAGGGTAAATTAGACAGTTCCAGTGTTTGTAACAACACAGTGAAATTCACATGCAACAACCTAAATTAATATGTGACATGATCACGTAATAGCTACAAGGCAGCCAAACAAACAACAAAAATTAGCTATTATATTTTTAGTTTAGATCAAAATCGAATTACTTGAAATAAAGTACATCGTGCGCTAATAACTCACCTTTGCACAATTCTAGCTAGGATGCGAACAGAGGTGGCGACGACAAACCGAACTTGGAGAAACGAAGGCGGTGGAACGGAGGAAGGAAGCAAATTTGAGGAATGGTAAAGGCCATTTTTTATTGTTATAAGCATTGGATCTGAATTTAGAAGGAGAAAGAGGAGAATAATGAAGTTAGAATTTTTTTTAGATTTAGTTCTTTTTTTGTGGAGAGGAGGAAGAAGATCAAAATTTATATAGATAATTACAGAGAGGAGAAAAGAGTAAGGAAGGAAATTGAGAAAGGTACGTTATTTGTTTCTTACCGAGGTCTCTTCACACACAGTAAGTTAGGAAGGAAATAAATTAGCTTACTATGCATGAGGTGCCAGTCTAATTAGTATTTATTTCTCATTTAAATTTAAAAAGTTTATCACAAAGGGAAAGAGAATAAATGGAAAGAAATGGATGCAATATTAATTGTTTGACGCTAATTGTTAGAAAGTTTGTGGCTTTCAAATTTCAGAACATAATATTAAATATCATAATTTAGGGAACATATTCAATTGAACCGAAAAGAATAGGGAAAAAAGTGGATAGAAATATACACAAATAATTTTAAAAGTTTTGTGGATTTTTCTTCTTTTAAATATATATAACATGATATTGAAGAGAAGGGAAATATATATAAATGGAGATGGTTTGTTTTTGTATAAAAAATAATGAAGGGCAAAGGGGGAATGAGAAATAAGGGATGTAAATTTCAGGGATAAAAAGTACATTAACAAAATTGTATACATGAAAATAGAATGAAAGTAAACAAATTAATATATTGAAGGGTAAAAAATATAGTAGAATTAAGGGAAAAAAAAGAATGGTGCATTCAGGAAACAACAAAGAGAGACGAACATTAAAATTGCTACAACTATTCACATTTCAAAATAAATTAATAAATGCATCTAATCCCCATTCCAAATTCCTAAACGTTTCATTTTGAATACATAGGCTGTAACATCCTGTATTTTTAGATAGTCGGACATTTAATTAATTTATTATTTTAAATACTGATTTGGAAATTTAAATGGATTTAAAATATATAATTCATTTATATAACAAAGTTAAAATGTTTAATTTATATTTAGTTATAAAACTAGCTCGTAACGTCAGGGTAGTTTGTAATTTACGATTTGAACTTTAATTGAATATATAGAATCCATTTTAAGTTGGAATTTTATGATACAAGAAACGTTTGAATCTATTTGATTATATTTCTAATGAAGGAGAAAAAGGGAGATTTCATTTATAGATTGATAGTTATGTCCAATCCAAATTTTTAAATAGTCGCTATGAAACCGTTTATAAATTATAACGATTAATTTAATTTATTTAATTCGATTTGAAGGGAATTTATTGGACTCAAGATAACAATTGAATTAATCTACGAAACGAATTTTGTTGAATTTGTATTGACATTTAGAGTCAGGATTGATATATTGTTGGTTATTTTTGGGGATCATATATTCTAGTGTCCCAAATAGCATTGTTTTACGTGTAATATAGAATAATCGATTATCATAAGCCTTCGGTTTTTGTCGAAACTAATTATTTAAATCCGAAATGGTTAGGTAATGTAGTATTTCAAGTTTCAAGTTATTTGGATTTATTTTGTGATCGTGGGCAATTTAAACGCGTGATTTTTCACATGTGAATTAAAAAGGGATATTTATGAACAATGTCAGAATTTGACTAAACCTTTTCCATCATGCCCGGAATATTATTTTAAGCTTGGATTAGGAGTTTCATCTCGAGTGGATATCGTGTGTAGTCATTTTATCTTATTACTTCATAGCAAAGTATCATATAATATTATTTAGATATAACCTAACCCCTATGAATACCCAACATAAGTCAATACACTAAATTTTTACTTCAGCGTGATCAAATTAAAATTCCTCTGATGTTGACTAACTATTTGGCAAAAGCTATTACGACTCAACGAGTCGAAGCCCAACATCAAATGGACCAGTCCAGAAGGACCGATCCCACTTATCGACTCATTTACGCATGAAGATCCAAGCAAGGTTCAACCAGAGCCTTATCTTCATTGAGCAGCGGCATATCATACTCCGGTATTATTGCCCTTCCAACTGACTGAGTTAGGCTTTTCCTTAAAGATGGGATCGGCCAGCCATTCCGTAAACCATCGGGAAATATCTAGATGAGTTATTCATTGCTCAGCCCTAATCTCAAGGCAATAAAGGCGGTCAACACTCCCAGCCAAAGCTCTACTTTTGATACACCACAACACAATTTCCTCACACTCCACAAATCTTGAGGATACCATTGCTCAACAGTTAATAGGTCCCCTCACCACAATTGCACTAGACGAATCGATCGCCACGTGTCTAGGCTCCGAAATAGAGGCAAGCCACATGTTGTATGATCCATCCACTTCCTCCACCTATAAAAACATCGTTATCCAAGATGGAAAGCACGTTCAATTTGGAATCCAAAAAGAAGAACTAATGGCTAAATCCAAGAATAACCAACTCTTTTTCCATTCAAACACGAGGATTTTGTGTTCATACTTCTCATCTCCCACTTTCTTCAAAAAGAAAAGAGATTGTACTTGTAATCAAAAGCAAAGAAATACATATAAAGTGGACGTAGGCACCATACTTTCCGAACCACTATGAAAATCTTCTGTGTGCTCCCTCTTTTTACTCTTTTTCATACTCTATGACTGTTTCTCATGTGTACACAACACATGTTGTGTAACGTGCCGTATTTTTATGGTATATTAATTAAATAATTTAATTATTTAAATAGTGATTTAGGTATTTAAATGGTTGTTTAATTAAATAATATTGAATATTAAATTAATATTAATAATTAAACAATATATTTAATTTCCGAAGTTGTCGGAAATAGTAGAATTCGCAGTGTGGTGTGAATCAGATGGTTTAACTAATTTAATTCAGCTTAGAATTGAATTATAATAACGATTCTATTTAATAAACGACATTAGAACGTATAAATTATATTATAATTATAATCGAGCATGAAATGGCGCAATAGTTCATAATTTGCTGATTCGAATTTTAAACGAATATACAGAATCCGTTTTATGTTGGATTTCTGTGAAATAAGAAACGTTCGGAGCTGGTGAAGTATATTTTTCAAATGGAAGAGAAAATTGAAATTTCCTTGTATAGATTGTGAGTTATGTCCAAATCAAATTTTCAGATAGTCACTATGAATTCGTTTATAAACCATAACGATATATTTTATTATAATTAAATATTAATTTCGAATTTAGATAAGATCTTTGAGATGTAGCTATAATTTTATTAATAGAATTTTCTGTAATTTATATTTTGGGAAATAAGAACTTTTTATTTTAAAGTATTTTACACCCCATATCAGCATTGTGGGGTTTCACAAAATAAGTGAACTTGTCTGTTTAATTATATTTTTGGGATCGTGACACATTGCTCATCGCAACGGTATTTTTATTTTTGTCTATGACAGCTTGTATATGAACGGAGTTTTAAATAGCAAGGTACCCTAATATCTATTTAAAACGAACGTACATCTCCTCCATGTTATTCATTGAATACTCATTTTTATCTTACTTAGCATCTATGATTTACAATGTATGTTATTCTTGAATATATCACCTACCATACTACAATGCTATTCTGCATACATACACACGCGAAGGGACAGAACACTTTGGGGCACATCTCATATTTTGTACCATAGATATTGTGCAAATCAAGCAGGCCTATGTAAATAGTTGCCTACCCCAACCTTACAATTTCTTAACCCTATGTACCCTCCTTTTAAATATATATTTTGGTTTCCTTCACTGCTAAGTCTCTGTACGTCCCGTCCCTTCAGTACGCACATCAATTTGAAGTGATACATCACTGTAGACTTAATAGGGAAGATTTATATACCTTAACGCTTAAGTATTCTTCTGTATAAATAAACAGCACCACTTAACACTTCCATTTTTTCTAAAGAGCAAAGAAGAGAAGCGTTCTCTTCGAAAATGAAAGAAAATTCAAAGCTCATATATATGTAATCGCCATAATATACTGTTCATTTATGTGTCCATTTTATTGGATTCGAACGCAATAACCACACACGCGGGTTTCTCGAGTATAGCAGTTGGAAATAAAGTGGAGTGTAATTAGAGAGGATGAGTACAAACGTCTTGCGCACGCAGGTGGATACGTGAGCCGTGAATAGTTTAAAGAGTGGGAGAAGAGTTCAATATCATATTCAATGAAAGCATTAGCAGTGTGCTTGCTAGGAAAACCTGAAACCGAAATAACCAAGGGGTGTTCGAGATATACAATATATATATGAGGAAGAAGAGGGATTCAAGAGAAGAAACCTGGTTATTTTTATAAGATTTAAAACGGCGTGAGGGAAATAAAGTCGAAGCGGTTCGGAGTTACGTGCGTGAGGGTCTGATCTTGGGGATGTTTGCATGGAAAAGGGTCTAGAATGAGGAATATATATATATATATATATATATTTATATATACTAGCAGTTCGGACGTGGTTTATGGGTGCTGTTTTGGAAGAGCAATAAAATGGTAGTGTTTGTTTTTCATTTCGTGTAGTAAGGTGGTTGAATGAAGCAGGCAAACTTCGGTAAGGGAAAACGTATAGAAGCGGATGCCTGGAGTTTTGTATTCAGGGAAGAAAGGCCATGTTACAGTAGTAAAGGGTCAGAGTGTTTGTATATTGGGTTGGCTTGTGGCATGGACCTATATAAAGAAAAGAAAAGGGAGGATGGACCTATGAATTGGCAGGAAAGGTAATGCTTTCTTGTGGGTTTTAGGTAGTATATGATGGGAAGGAATATCATAGCAGGACGGTGGATTTCAAGTTGGTCATCAGGCTACAGGGGTAAGGCACATTAATTTAAAATAAAAGTTTAGCTTAAATTAAATACGATTTGCGTGTAAACTTGTTAATATTATATCTTATATATATGTTATCAGAATTGCACATATATGGATAGTTGGGATCGTATAAACGAGCGCTACACAATGGAACTGTTTCAGAGTGAATTGGAGCTCGTTACATTTTATAGCGAAATAAATTGCCTGATCTAACTTAATGATTATTTATCATTATTTAATGATAAACGAACAGTGTGAGTAAATCTCACTAACTCTGATCAGTTTATATTTTTATAACATATTTTTAGAATTGATAAATATTGGTTGATTGCTATGTGTTGACTATTTGGATGAATTGATAATCAGTTGGTTGAAAATATAGATAATGATATATATATATATATATATATATATATCGTGTTACAGCCTGCCCTGCACCAGCCAACATTTCCCTGAAATGCGCTGTGTCGATGCCCGTCCAGCATGGGACGGTCGTCAAAAGAAAGGAATCTGAAATTATGATCTACAAAGGAACCTGTAGTATATCTCATAGCGCATGGAGTAAAATATAATAATAAAATAACTTGATATAAAAACAGGCGAGATAGTGCATAAGCTGAAAAGCTAAATCATATCCATCAGAGTAGCGAAATTCAAAATACAGCTTATGATCCAAACCATTATTACAACTTCAAAGTACTGTCTCTAAAGCAAAATAGAAAGGTACATTACTAATGCCCAAAGCAGTGACCACCAACAACACAGGGAGAATATATGTAAGTAGTACGTGGAAGCCTCCTGCTCGTCTCTAGATAGCTACTCATGCATAATTACATGACCTGTCTTTAGTCTGCTCGTTTAAGAGAACCCAGAGTAAAAAGAAGAGACATAAAACTTTGGGTCAAACAAAAGTCTGGTATGAGCGATAGCAGGAAAAAATACAATAACCAGTATAAATAAATTATACCTAGGCCTACAACTAAAGAGTTAGCCCAACAAGATGTACAGTACTCTAAGGTAAACACTAGCATAGAGTGTAAAATGGGAGTGTGTGCGTCATGGTGATAGAAAACATCAAACATAGAAATCATCATCACATCTCTCACTCAGTGCGTAAAGCAAACGATATTCACTGCTTTGATCACCAAATTCATTGGGGCCACAACGGGTCCATGCCCTTCTAGACTCCGTACAACTAATTGCCATGACCATGCCTTTTTGGTCTATAGCCAATAACACCTCCCAGTCCATACATTCCCTGGCCCTGGTTCGTCTACATACCCCCCTCTCTCAACAGTGAACAAAAATTATAGATATTGATAACTCCTTTGCACACGTCCCGCAATAAAGCTGTTATGCTGTGAAAACTGGCAAAAATGTCAAAACAGCCGTTTGCTGCATTACTGAAATACTGTGATATCCCCTGGTTCAATACTACATTCATCTGGTGTGATGAGCGAAACAAAACTGGCTTTCATAGTGTTTCTTCCCTTTTTATAGCGTTTCAGAAGTGCTATCGTAGATCAGGTGCAACAAAAATCCATGCGTGGCCGACCACAGCATTTCACAAGTGCTGTCGTAGGTGTGACCGACCACACCATTTCACAAATGCTGTCATAGGTGTGGCCGACCACAGCATTTCACAAATGTTTTCGTAGGTGTGACCGATCCCGTTTCCTGCATACATTCCAGCAAGCAATCATCGCCACATGACGGTGTTTTCAACAATTCTAACCTTCCTACGCAGCCCCAAAACATCCCAAACAGTAATAGCAACATATAGAATCAACCATAAACATCCAAACAAGATTTAACATGTAACTATATATCAAACATTCCCAAAACTAGGAATTTCCCCTTAATCCCCTTAACCATGTTTCAACTATAGAATTAGCAAACTTAATCCAAATTAACCCAAATTTTCATCAGTGACAATAAATAATATTTTAGAATTTCTACATATTTTTCCATATTTTTAGGATACATAATTTCACTAATTATCACTAGTCACCCTTAATTAGCCGTAATTAATGAATAAAAGTGCAAATCAGTCACCATAGCCACAAATAAATTATAGATCTGAAACTCTAACTGATTTGGCATCGATCCCAATGTATTTCAGCAACTCTCTCTCGATTTCTATGTTAATCCGCTTTAATTTGATGTAGATTTGGCTAATATGTGATTAAAAAGTGATTAAGCATGAATTTAGAAGGTGGAGGCCAATGCTAGGGCTGAAGAAATGAAAGTGGCCACTGAGAAAAATGAAATAAGATGGTTTACTAACGTATTTCAGCCTCCCCATAACCCTAATCCTGAAATGGGTTATGGGCCCATCCACTAATTACCCTATTAAGCTCGTTTAAGCAGGTTTTCACCTTCTAAACCTGGTTTCAGCCATATCTCCCAAACGGTAAGTCTGTTTGATCAAAGTGACCGCTTTACGGAAAGGTAAACCATCATTTGAATCCAATGGAAGTGGTTTTAGATCAAAACTCCTTATCAATCAAATGTTATAGGCAGAACAAGATTTGCTAGGGGTAAAACGGTCATTTAAAAATCGACAAAAATCATGAACATGGGAGATGACCCCAATTGTCGTTCTCCAAAGTTACACGACCATATCACTTCGTATAAAAATGAAATAAATATTCTACGATCGTCAGATGCGTAGAATGTTGGTCGTTTTCTCTCTCCCCTTAAGAAATTTTGCCCTCGAAATTCCTTAACTAAGAAAACAGCCAAAAGGTCCCGCATGCCTATCAACCATCTTCAACAATCAATCATACATAAGAACACAACAAGCCTATCCTAGCATGAAGAATAACTACATTGCGATTAAAACCTTACCAGGTAAAGAGCTCGGGATATGACTTCCTTATGTTTTCCTCAGTTTTCGAAGTGCAGTCACTCTCGTTATCACCCAATTGGACCTTAACTAATTCCACCGTCTTCCTCCGAAGTTGCTTCGTATCGTGTCCGACAATACGAATCGGTTTACGACTTTCAACTGCTTCGAGTTCTATCTCGATATCAACCATCTGATTGGGTGAGATAGTCATATCAGAATCGTGCACGAACCTCCTTAACTGGTAAACATGAAATACATCGTGCACTCCCGCCATCTTGTCAGGCAATCCAACTTTATAAGCTAAATTCCCATTGTTGGCCCCTGAACCCGTACTCCTTTTATATCGGCTCATAGTTCAATCTGTAAAGAGAAAAACAATTAACCATCTCTTTAGTGGTGCCAGTGCAGTGCGACTTCATCCTTAGCTATACTAATGATATATATATATATATATATATATATATATATATATATATATATCTTTTGAAAACCAAAACATCACAAATACGCGATCTCATTTACGTATATAATCTCTCCCTGGTATCTTCCCGTAGGTTAAACTACACAACCTAGGCTTTGATACTAAGTGAGACGGCCCGCCCTGCACCAGCCCACATTTCCCCGAAATGCGTTGTGCCGATGCCCGACCAGCACGAGATGGTTGTCAAAAGAAAGGAATCTGAAACTATGATCTGCAAAGGAACTTGTAGTATATCTCATAGCACATGGAGTAAAATATATTAATAACATAACTTGATATAAAACAGGCAGACAATGCATAAGCTGAAAAACTAAATCATATCCATAAGAGTAGCGGAATTCAAAATACAGCTTATGATCCAAACCATTATTACAACTTCAAAGTACTTTCTCTAAAGAAAAATAGAAAGGTACACTACTAATGCCCAAAGCAGTGACCATCAACAACACAGGGAGAATATATGTAAATAGTACGTGGAAGCCTCCTACTCGTCTCCGGACAGCTACTCTTACATAATCACCTGACCTGTCTCTAGTCTGCTCATTTAAGAGCATCCAGAGTAATAAGAAGAGACATAAAACTCTAGGTCAGACAAAAGTCTGGTGCGAGCGATAGCAGAAAAAAACAATAACAGGTATAAATAAATCATACCTGAACCAGGGCCTACAACTAAAGAGTTAGAACACAAGATGTACAGTACTGTAAGGTAAACAGTAACATAAAGTGTAAAATGGGAGTGTGCGTGTCATGGTGATAGCAAACATCAAACATAACAATCATCTCCACATCTCTCACCCAGTGCATAAAGCATACGATATCCACTACTTCGATCACCAAATCTGTAACGTCCCATATTTTCTACAGATTTAATTCTCAAAATTAAAATAAATAGAATGGAATAAAAATTTGATAAGAATCAAATTTTGTCGATTTTGAATGTTGGTGATTTGTCAAATTGAGTACAAATAGATTTTTAATTTAGTTTGTACTTAGGATGGTTGTAATTTGAAAATCTTATTTTTTAAATAAAATAAAATTTGAGATGTTTAGTTATATCGAGAATTCAAATTTAGTTTGAAATGGGAAATTCTATGTTGTGAATTATAGTGGAAATTCAAATCAAAAATTTAAATAACTAAACTTGAGAATATAGAATTTGTGAAATCGATTATAAACGTTATTTGAATTGTAATTTGATTTAAAATGGAATTTTAAATTAATTAAGTTAAATAGGAATTCAAATTTGGATTTTTTGAACGATGGAATTAAGTTGTTTGAATTAAAACTGAAATTCAAATTTTAAATTTGAAAATAGTCAAATGTGGAACTTGAAATTTATGAAATAAATTTATAAAATTTATTTAAGTTATAAGTTGGTCTAAATTTGAAATTATAAATATTTAAATTGAATTTAAACAGTTAATTGAGAAATTGAATATTTTAATAATTAATTAACTGTAGAATTTAACGGTTTTGGCGACTGTCTCGGAATTTGACGAAACTGGCGCCATCAGAACCGGAATAGTGAATTATTATGAGATTTCAATTTGCTTTACAATCCGACTTACCATTTGATCGTACGAGAGAAAATGTGAACGAGAGCATTGTAAATGGATAATTGGGTATTTCTCATGTTTGGGCCTTATAATTATAAATAAAAATCCCTTCCTTCACTCATCAGCTCATTTCTATGATACTACACTTTCCTCCATCTACTTTTCTTCTTAATGGCTGAAATAATTTTTCAAAACCCTAGAAGAAAAAAAAAATCAAAACTTCAAAATGAAATCTCCTCAAATACCAACATATTATATACCAAATTGAAGCTCTTGACGAGTAGAAGCCGCTGGTACGATTTATTATGACATGCAGTGCTTCGTCTGGCCAGAAATTGATGGTCAAAGTTGCTGTTTTTGAAACCCTAAGTGTAAAATTGGGGCTTTTCGATTTTGGCTTCAATCAAGGATTCGGGGATTGGAGTTTGGTGGAGCTCGACGTCAGGAGGTTAACGGTGTTGGTTAGAGGACCAACGGTCAAGTATATGGCCGGAATTTGCTTGTCAAAGGCCCGAATTTCCGTCCGTTCTTCCCCTCGTCGGCGGCAGTGGAGACCATCGGAGGTGGTGGCTCCGGTACAAGGAGGAGCGGCTCGAGCTAAGCTCGCCGTTGGTGGTGGCCGCCCATTCTAGCTCGGTCGGAGGAGGTTGCAGCGGGCGGTCAAAGTTTGGTGGTGGATGGGTTAACGCGTCGGCTACTGTTCATGGGCGAGGAGCGGGAAGATGAAGTGGGACCTGCTGACGTGGTGGGATATTAGTGGGTGAGGGTTATTTTATAATTTTATATATATTTTAAATTCAAATCATAAAATGCTCATAACTTCTTCATATTAACTCGGACTTGGACGCGGTTTGTTGCGTTGAGATCGTGGCGGAATTGCGGACGTTTTGGCACTAACCTGGCTGTGTTTGGTGACTGTCAAATTTCGGCCCTTAGTTGGACGTTCGATTAGCTATGGACACAAAGGTGAGTGATTCTTCGCTCATGAAATACTGAATTATTCCCATATTTATTGAATTAAATTATGAAGTAAGTTTGGTTGCATGGTTGTGTTGGATTGTTGATGTGTGGTTTAAATTTAACATGCAAGTGTGTTAACATGCAATTTAAGTAATTGATTTGTTATTAAATTAAATTTAAATTTCTAGTTGAATTCGAACCCTTGTAAAATCGTGAAACAGTTTAATGCTGATCAGTTGAATGAAATGGTTGTGATGGATGTTGGTTGAAATTTATTACTGAATTTATAGTGACATTTTTATGCTCCTTATTCAGTATATTATAATGTATGTTGATTTTGACGATAAATCCCATTTACCCTTGATGTTGCAGGCATCTAATGAACCCGGGATTTTTCGATAAAATGAATTAAGAACACGGAGTGAAATGATAAATCTCTGTGACCCTGATTTGGATTGAAATGATAGATCCATCCTTGAAATATCGAGAAATTAAATTTAAAATCACTTGGCCATTGGATATATAATTATATACAGACATCGGTTGGTTAAATGACTTTTAATATTTGAAATTTTATTTGATAGAATTTCATTTAAAGAAATGTGCCGATACTCGATAATTCAATTCTTTGAAGATTCTGAACTGGGATGTTGATTTAAAGGGGTTAAAGGAATTTTCCAAAACAAAGGGGAAATATTTAAATTGGGATTTGAGTATGATTTAAATCTTTTCAAAT
This sequence comes from Allium sativum, assembly GCA_030737875.1. Lineage (NCBI taxonomy): Eukaryota > Viridiplantae > Streptophyta > Magnoliopsida > Asparagales > Amaryllidaceae > Allium > Allium sativum. Next base: position 553,654,109 of record CM060923.1, on the reverse strand, counting down.
TAAGAGTTTGGATTACAAGGAAATAAATTCTTATGGAATATAAGTTTTTGGGAAATTTGGAAATCAAGGGTATTTGGGTTGTTTTAACTCAGCTCAAATATATATTTGAACTCTTGAAATCAAATAGTTGTTTTGAACGAGATTGAAAAGAGATATGGAATTTAATGAACTCCATTGAGACCGGAGGATAGATTCAAGTATTGGAATTTGGAAGGAAGGAAGATTTAGATTAGAGAAATTTATCTTTAAATATATTTATGCATTTGATTCCAAATAATTATTCTTGCTTTAAATTTATTACTTACCTTTACTTATAACTATTGTATTTTTAAATAAATTTTTCCTTATAATTCATTTTTCAAAATTTCTAGTAAACCTATATTTAAGTAAATATATAATATTTAAATTACTAATTTATTTTAATTACTATATCCTATATGTATATCTATATATTTATTTATATAAAATTTATTTTATTATTATTTTTATTATTACTATTGTTATTATTATATATAAACATTTAGTTTACAAGTGTTTTGGAATTATAAATTTCTTCCGAATGGAAATGCTTGAGTTGAACCGCTGGTTCAAATGGAGTTGAGATAAGAATGCATGATAATTTGAAATCTTTGAGATAAATTATATTCTATTTGAGTATAAGTCGTCTTGAAATATTATATGATTATAATATAATGACACGAAATATATTCTAGTTTTAGAATATAATCGGTTTGGGTATGATTATGAAAGGTTGATATGAAAATTTGATTCGTTTGAATATAAATTGAGTTCCAAGCAGAAGATGATATTTTGATATGAAAGCGAACCTTTATCAAATATAAAAGAACCGACCGATGTGAAAGATGTAAGCGTTGGTTGTTAAAGAGACCGGAGTCGACATACGGCATACTCTCTGTCAGTGTCGATACCACTTTGACAACTGTGAATGTTTTGACGTATCCAGAACGAGATATGATGACTTGGAGTCGATTATTGAATCGAAGAAGATAATCGAGGACGAAATAGCCCTGACCTTCGGGTCAGAATTGAAATGACTAAAACATGAGCTATACCGTGACTAACTGAGGTAGCACCTTTGATCGGACACACTTCTTCGATACTATTTCGATGACTATGATGATGATGATTTGGGCCCATTTATGACTTTGGGAGTGTGTTCCGAGGTGGGCGGTAGTGGCTGCTATGCGTTACCACCGGTCCGGGAGTGCAATTGGTAGAATCCTACCCTGGGCATTGCCTCGAGTGCCTTGTCATATATATCCATATCGAGCCCCATACGATTTTGATTTAGCATTGCCTTCTATGGAGTGCCCTCTGATAACACCAGCACGGTGAATTTACGGTACTGTATAGACTGTTGGTGCCTATAAACGGCATAAGGGTAATAAGGTAATCCCGCTTACGCTATTTTCAGTATTTATACTTTACTGGATAGACACTATCATAATAGCGTACTATATTATGTATGTATTAATTTAACGGATCCTTGAGAGATGGAAAAATCCCGTAACATCTCTTGAGTTACTTACCCATGACACTGATGTTATTTCATCTTTTAATTTGACTAATATGAGAATGATTTAGTGCTGATCCGAGTGTTTGTTGTGTTTTCCTTTTTATGAAATACGCTCGGGTCAGCAGGCGTTTGCAGTTAACAGGGATGACGGTGACTAGGAGATCGAAGACGAAGATTTGGTATATCTATTATCTATACATATGTATACCCGCTGCATTATTTCCGCTGCTTATTATGTACAGCTGTATGTATATGTAACTCTGATAATCATTGAATGTTATAACCGATGTATACATTTCAACCGCTTTTAAACTGCTATTTGTTTATTATATGTTGTCCTTCCGCTGTGAGGTTCTGTGATCGGTTTTTCTCTCCTTTCTTTCTTTTCTTCTTTTTTTTCCAATAACTACTTGCATCTGCGATTTGTTTGGGTCGACATGTGTGGTTTACTGTCGATTTGAATGGTCAAAAAATGTGGGTCGTTACAAAATCCATTGGGGCCATGAAGGGTCCGTTCCCTTCTTGACTCCGTACAACTAATTGCCATGACCATGCCCTGCTGGTCTGTTGCCAATAACTCTTCCCAGTCCATACATCCTCTGGCTTTGGTTCGTCTACATACCCCCTCTCTCAATAGCGGACCAAAGTTATAGATATCGATAACACCTTTGCACATGTCTCGCAACAAAGCTCTTAGGCTATGAAAATTGGCAAAAATGTCAAAACATCCTTTTACAGCATTACTGAAATGTTGTTATATCCCTGGATCAATTCTGCATTCATCTGGTGTGAAGAGCTAAACAAAACTAACTTTCACAACATTTCTTCCCTTTTTACAACGTTTCAGAAGTGTTGTCGGAGCTCAGATGCGACCGAAACACATTCGCGACCGACCATAGCATTCCACAAGTGCTTTCGTAGGTGCGACCGACCACATCATTTCACAAACGTTGTCGTAGGTGCGATCGACCACATCATTTCATAAATGCTGTCGTAGGTGCAACCGATCCCATTTCCTACATACATGACAGCAAGCAATCTTCGCTACACGACAACGTTTACAACCGTTCTAACCTTCCTACGCAACCACATAACATTCCAAACAGTAATAGCAACATATATAATCAACCATAAACATCCAAACAAAGATTTAACATGTAATTATGGATTAAACATTCCCAAAACCATGGATTTCCCCTTAATCCCCTTAACCATGTTTTAAATATATAATTAGCAAACTTAATCCAAATTAACCCAAATTTTCACCAGTGACATAAAATAATATTTTATAATATCTACATATTTTCCATATTTTTATGATGCATAATTTCGCTAGTTATCACTAATCACCCTTAATTAGCCGTAATTAGTGAATAAAAGTGCAAATTACTCACCTTAGCCACAAATAAATTATAGATATAAAACTCTAATTGTTTTTGCATGGATCCCAATGTATTCCAGCAGCTCTATCTCGATTTCAATGCTAATCCGCTTTAATTTGATGTAGATTTGGCTAACATGTGATTAGAAAGTGATTAAAGATGAATTTAGAAGGTGGAGGCCAATGCTAGGGTTGAAGAAATGAAAGTGGCGAATGAGAAAAATGAAATGAGATGGTTTCCTAACTCATTTGAGCCTCCCCATAACCCTAATCCCGAAATGGGTTATGGTCCCATCCACTAATTACCCTATTAAGCCCGTTTAAACAGTTTTTCAGCTTTTAAACCTTGTTTCAGCCATATCTCCCAAACGGTAAGTACGTTTGATCAAGTGACCACTCTACAGAAAGGTAAACCATCATTCGAATCCAATGGAAGTTGTTTCAGGTCAAAACTCCTTACCAATCAAAATTTATAGGCGAAACTAGATTCGCTAGGGGTAAAATGGTCATTTAAAATCGGCAAAAATCGTGAACATGGGAAATGACCCCAATTGTCGTTCCCCAAAGTTACACGACCATACGACTTTGTATAAAAATAATTTAAGTATTCTACAATCCTCCGATATATAGAATGCGGGTCGTTACACTCTCCCCCCTTAAGAAATATCGCCCCCGAATCTCCTTAACTAAGAAAACAGCAAAAGGCCCTACACGCCTATCAACCATTTGCAACAATCAATCATACATAATAAACACAACAAGCCTATCCTAGCATGCTATAACGACCCAATTTCCAATCACCTAGAATCGATGTTTAAACCGACCCTAGATATTTGAAAATCGGATTCGTTGGAGTTGGTTTAAACATCGACTCTAAATATTTTATAATCAAATTGCACCATTTATTTACTAACTATATTCAGTTTTTATGGGTTTAAGTCATTCGAACTCTAAAATAATTCAAGCTATTTAATTTCACCCTATTCCAATTCAAATCTTCATGTTTTTCTACTTCCAACTTTAAACTTATACCCTTTTTCCAAATTTCCATATTTCATAAAACCAAATTTATTAGTCCATTTTAATTTCCAAACTCATTCTCACATATTCAATTCTTTGGATTACTTATCTTAATCTAACCATTTGTTATTAGGTTATCAAATTATAACCATTCCAATAACGAATTCTTTATATGAAAACTATATTCTTTTTAAATATCAATTCTATATTAATCAACTTATTTATACTATTAAAACAAATTAACAAATTTTTATTCAAAGCAAATTATGATATATTATTATAAATATTCATCTAAACTTATATCAAATTTCATAGCCAAATAATTCAAATTTAAATACCAACTTAAAACGGTCAAAAAAGGCAGGTCATTACACATGCGGAATAACCACATCGTGATTAAAACCTTACCAAGTAAAGAGCTCTGGATATGACTTCCTTATGTTTTCCTTAGTTTCCCAAGTGTAGTCACTCTCGTTATCACCCCGCTGGACCTTAACCAGTTTCACCGTCTTCCTTCGAAATTTCTTCATATCATGTCTGACAATACGAATCGGTCTACAGCGTTCAACTACTTCGAGTTCTATCTCGATATTATCCTTCAGATCGGGTGAGATAGTCACATCAGAATCATGCATGAACTTCCTTAATGGGGAAACATGAAATACGCCGTGCACCCCCGCTGGCAATCCAACTTTATACGCTAAATTCCCATTATTGGCCCCTGAACCCGTACTCCTTGTATATGACTTATCGTTCAATCTGTAAAGACAAAAACGAATAACCATCTCTTTAGTGCTGCCAGTGCAGTGTGACTTCATCCTTAGTTATACTAATAATATATATACAGCTTTGAAAACCAAAATATCACAAATACGCTCTCTCATTTACGTGTACTATCTCTCCCTGATATCTTCCCCTAGGTTAAACTACGCAACCTAGGCTCTGATACCCAATGTGACGGCCCACCCCGCACCAGCCGACATTTGCCCGAAATGCGAGGTGCTGATGCCCGACCAACACAGGACGGTCGTCAAAAGAAAGGAATCTGAAACTATGATCTACAAAGGAAACTGTAGTATATCTCACAGCGCATGGAGTAAACTATAATAATAACATAACTTGATATAAAACAGGCGAGACAGTGCATAAGCTGAAAAACTCAATCATATCCATCAGAGTAGCGGAACTCAAAATAAAGCTTATGATCCAAACCATTATTACAACTTCAAAGTACTGTCTCTAAAGAAAAATAGAAAGGTACACTACTAATGCCCAAAGCAGTGACCATCAACAACACATGGAGAATATATGTAAATAGTACGTGGAAGCCTCCTGCTCATCTACGGATAGCTGCTCGTGCATAATCAACTGACCTGTCTCTAGTCTGCTCGTTTATGAGCACCCAAAGTAATAAGAAGAGACATAAAACTCTAGGTCAGACAAAAGCCTGGTTGAGAGATAGCAGAAAAAAAACAATAACAAGTATAAATAAATCATACCTAAACCTGGGCCTGCAACCAAAAAGTTAGCACAACAAGATGTACAATACTCTAAGGTAAACACTAACATAGAGTGTAAAATGAGAGAGTGTGTGTGTCATGGTGATAGCAACATCAAACATAGCAATCATCCTCACATCTCTCACTCAGAGCGTAAAGCATACGATATCCACTGCTTTGATCACCAAATCTATTAGGGCCATGAAGGGTCCATGCCCTTCTAGACTCCGTACAACTAATTTTCATGACCATGTACTTCTGGTCTATAGCCAATAACCCTTCCCAGTCCATACATCCTTTGGCTCTGGTTCATCTACATACCACCTCTCTCGATAGTGAACCAAAGTAATAGATATCGATAACTCCTTTGCACACATCCCGCAACAAAGCTGTTAAGCTATGAAAACTGGCAAAAATGCCAAAACAGCCTTTTACAACGTTACTGAATTGTTGTAATATCCCTTGGTTCAATTCTGCATTCATCTGGTGTGAAGAGCTAAACAAAACATCAAAACTGGCTTTCACAGCGTTTATGCCCTTTTTATAGTGTTTCAGAAGTGCTGTCGTAGCTTAGGTGCGAAAGAAACCCATGTGCGCCCGACCACAACATTTCACACTGTAGTAGGTGCAACCGACCACAGCATTTCATAGATGATGTCGTAGGTGGGACCGACCACAGCATTTCACAAATGTTGTCGTAGGTGCGACAGACCACAGCATTTCACAAATGCTGTCGTAGGTGCAACTGACCACAACATTTCACAAATGCTGTCGTAGGTGCGACCGATCCCATTTCCTTCATACATTCCAGCAAGCAATCTTCGCCACACGATGGTGTTTTCAACCATTCTAACTTTCTTACGCAACCACAAAACATCCCAAACAGTAATAGCAACACATAGAATTAACCATAAACATCCAAACAAAGATTTAACATGTAATTATGGATCAAACATTCCCAAAACCATGAATTTCCCCTTAATCCCCTTAACCATGTTTTAACTATAGAATTAGTAAACTTAATCCAAATTAACCCAAATTTTCACCGGTGACATAAAATAATATTCTAAAATATCTACATTTTTTTCCTTATTTTTATGATGCATAATTTCGCTAATTATCACTAATCACCCTTAATTAGTCGTTATTAGTGAATAAAAGTGCAAATCACTCACCTTAGCCACAAATAAATTATAGATCTGAAACTCTAACTGATTTGGTATGGATCTGTAACAAACCGGAATTTTGGGGCCAATTTAAAAATTTTATTTTAGAGATTTTAATGGATTCTAATATTTAAAATAATTTATTTTAAATAATAACGACTAACAATTTATTTTGAAACGAATAAATTTAACTTAATTATAAAAGGAGTTTAAAACAGCATGGCAGTTTGAAAATTTGAATTTGAACTTTGATTGATTGTAAAGGATTCAAAATAAATCGAATTTCAGTAAAACCAAAAATATTTGAATTTGTTTAACCATATCTTTCTAACGAATCTGAAAAATTGAAATTTCGACTTGAAAATAGAAAGTTATGTCCAGTTTAAAATTTAGAAAGGTCGCTGTAGAATATATATATTTATATTAATATAATATATAGCCCTTAAAAATAGACATTTTGCAAACGTTCTCGGTTTTCAACGAAACCACTTTTCTTGGAACCGGAATGTCAAATTATTGCTAGGTTTCAATTTTCAGCATTTTTCGAATTAATATGTGAGCGTGGCAAAGGTAAACGTGTTTTGACTGTTTCGGTTAAATTTAATCGACTTGAAAACAGCCATTTTTCAAACAGTCTTGGAATTCGATGAAATTAGTCTTGTTAGAACCGTATCGTCAAAACATAACCAGAAATAATTTTTCTGTAATTTTTAGAGTTCGTATGTGGCCCCAGTAATTTAAAATATACTTTTGAATTTAATAGTTAAATTATTTATAATTAAATTTAAAGAAAAACATATCGTAACATCTGAATTGGGTTACGAAACATATTCCATTGTATCCGGGACGGGGGTTATTAGTTGGCGATGACACTCGTTGAGTTTTATTTGGAGTTAATATGAGAGAACGGGTTTTTTTGTGAGTAAATGAATTATATAATAATTAAATAGATTAAAAATACAGTATAAATACACTGTATAATATGTTGAACCCTAATCTTATATTCCAGCTGCCTCTTTCATCCTATCAATGGCCGAAACCCTTCCATTTTCTTCCCTTAATCGCACCCAGTCCCTTTTAAAATAAAACTTGAATCCAATACAAACATGGTCGAGATTTCTGAGGTCTTCGATTCTATAAGGGGGTGATGATGTCTCGATCAACAGAGAGGAGGATTTCTGGCCAGGAAGTGCGGGGTTTAGGGGCCACTGTGTGGACCCAATACTGGTGCGAGTTGCACCATAGGAGGGGCGACAGTAGAGGATGCCGCGAGCTTCGAGGTGACGACCTCCGATCGATGGTCAACAGCTTGTGGGTGGTGCGCCGTTCAACCTTGGTTGTAATAACCCGGAAAATCTGGGCCAGTTTAAAATTTTTATTTTGGCAATTTTAGCGAATTTTGATTATTTAAAATGAATTATTTTAAATAATATCGACGAGAAATTTATTTTGAATATAATTCGACGTACATATTTATATACGTCGTCGTTAGAATATAAATATTTATATATATTTATAAATAGAATTGAAAATGGCGCGGTAGTTCGATAATTCGATTTCAAACTTCAATTGAATGTACCGGGTGCAAAACAATCCGGATTTTAGTGAAACCAAAAATAATACGATCTAATTGATGATATCTTTCCAACGAATCCGAAAAATCAAGATTTCATAGCGGGGATCAAAAGATATGTCCAGTTGAAAATTCTGAATAGTCGCTATGGAATTCAGGCCCTTAAAAATGGAAATTTTGCAAACGACCTCGGATTTCGACGAAACCACTTTTGTTGGGTCCGCAGTGTAAAGTTATTGCTAGATTCCGAATTTCATAATTTTTCGAATCAATATGCGAGCGTGGCAAAGGAAAACGCGTTTGACCAGTTTCAGTCGATTTTAATCGACTGAAAAATGGCCATTTTTCAGACAGTCTCAGAATTCGACGAAATTAGTTTTGTTAGGACGGTATCGTCAGTACAAAGCTAGGAAATATTTTTCGTGAATTTATAGAGTTAGTATGTGACCCCAGTAAATTGAAATGTACGTTTAAAAATTCAATGTAACGATTTAAATGTAAATTCAACGGAAACTGATCAAAACGTTCGAATCAGCTTACGATGCATATCCCATTGTGTTCGGAACGGGGGTAATTAGCTAGGGATGACGGTCGGTGGGTTTGAAATGGGGTTCGAATTAAAAGGTTGCTTTATTAAAATAAATTGAATTAAATATATATATTTCTTTATAATACCCCCCCCCCCCCTCTCTTTTTTTCCTTCATTTCGAATCAGAATAAAAAAAAAAGGAAAAAGGAGATCGGAGAAAGGAAGCCACCGCTTCCACTGTCGGCCCCCCCTATCGCAGCGCCTCCACAGGCGGCGCCCCCCTCACCCTCTCCTCCCCCTACTCTCGCGCACCTCCCTCTCCTTCTTCCCCCTCCTCTGTCGCGCTACGTCCTCTCTCCCCTTCTGAAAAGAAACCGCTGCGCCTCCATCCCCTCTTCCCCTCGTTCTCCTCCGCCCCCTCGTTCCACCAAGCTCCTCCAGTCGACGGTAGCAGCAGCCCCTCCCTCCGGTCAGCCACTGTTTCACCTCTCTCCCCCCCTCCCTTGATTTCAACTCGCGAAACCCCTCTAGAACGTGAAAGGTAATTTTAAATACAATGTATATATTATGTTAGCAAAGATAGGACCTTTTCTATAGGCAAAAATATGATTTTTAAAGATTTAAAAAGCTATGAATTTTAACGTGTAAAAGAAATGATTTACATTGTTTCAAGATATGATTTTTAAATATGAAAAGCTTCGATTTTTATGCGTATGTAGTGTTTGAAAAGACGAGATTTTCAATATATGAAAGGTTCGATTTTTAAAATAAGATAGATCGTGTTTTGAACATAGAAAAGATCGTGTTTTGAACATTGAAAAGACCGTATTTTTAACATATAAAAGATTTGATTTTTATGTTGGTAATGATAGGATTTTTAACATTATAAAAATTTGATTTTCATATATTGAACATCGAAGTAAAAATTTGATTTTTATATATTGAACATCGAAGTAAAATATGATTTTTATATATTGAACATCGAAGTAAAATATGATTTTTATATATTGAACATCGAAGTAAAAATTTGATTTTTATATATTGAACATCGAAGTAAAAATGTGATTTTTACATATGTAGTGAATACGGGCAACGAAAGCGACAAAAGGCGAGATTGGCGATGATTTCTCTAAATGAAGTGTCGAGAAGTTGGATAGCTTTAGGTGAGAATTTCTCACCTTTCAATTTCATTTCTATTTATATATATATATATATATATATATATATATATATATATATACACATTAGGATGCAGACGGTGCTTAGTAGCACCCGACACAATCGTCCACAAACCATGGACTTGTTTGTTTGGTTGCATAGATTAGTTAGATGATTTGATTTGAAATTAAATTGTTTGGTGAAATGAATGGATTTGATTGATGTGTGAATGGCGTGGGCCTTCACTAGACCGGGGATAAGGCTAGGCCTCGTCCCGTTTCTAGTATCGTGCCGTTATGCCGCCGAAATTTTCTAAAATAAGTTAGATAAATAAAAATATCATTTTATTTAAAGAATGAACTGAATAGAAATTCATATGTTGGAATAAAATGTTTTATCGTTAAAAATATAATTTTTAATGTGAATGTGAATAAATAAATATTCATTTACAAACCAGACGGTTTGTTTATGTACACCTATTTGAAGGACATTGATTGGGTCGATAAATTTTACACATCGCCCAACTGCACAAATAAAATCTATGTTTGATTGTTTGAAACCCCACACGGGTGTTGGGATGAAATTTGAAGTTCACTCATCCGGATTGATTAAATATGTCGATCGATTGATTGACAGGCTGTTATAAGCGTTAGATATCTATATTTGATGCTTATACAGTGTAGTGCACTTTGGTTGATGGTTGATTATTTTGCAATGCTATTATGTGTGTAATGTATGAAAATCCATATAATTAACATTATATGGTGATTGATTGGGCCTCATTCCAATTTAGAAAATAAAGAATAATATAAAATAAAGGTTCATGTGTTGACAGTACTCATCCCTTGAGATTGGTCATGTGTTGAACGAAATATTTTAGTAATAAAATTTACATCTTTATCAATATAAAATAAAGGTTCATGTGTTGACAGTACTCATCCATTGAGATTGGTCATGTGTTGAACGAAATATTTTGATAATAACAACTATTTTGAAAAAGAAATATTAGAAATAGAATATTTGAAAATAGAAATTTATGAAGCCGTGTTGATTAGATTGACGCCATTTTGACGTGAACGATATTTATATCGATTTTATTCATTTCGAAATGAATTGAATTGAAAACGATTTCGAAATGAATTGAATTGAAAACGATTTCGAAAGGAATTGAATTGAAAACGATTTCGAAATGAATTGAATTGAAAACGAATTCAAATTGAATTGAAATGAATTCAAATTGAATTGAAATTTGAATTGAATAGAAAGGAATTTTAAAATGAATTTATAAAGAAGAATTCAATTTTGATTTGAATTGAAAAGGAAGTTGAAATTGCTTTTGAATCGAATTTAAAACTATTTATATAATCCGTTTAAATATAAATCGACGGAATATATATTATATATATATTATATATATATATATATATATATATATATATATAATATAATGGCCTGAATAGAACGCGCCGCGCCGCGGCAGTTCGTGAATTTCGACAATTTATTTCAAATGGACATTACGGGAGATCCGACCGTCGGATTCTCCTAAAACCAGAACCGTTGGGTTCGTATCGAAAAGAGCTTTCTAACGAATATTAGAAATTTGAAATCTAACGGTTGGATTTGGAGTTACGTCCAAATCAAATTTGAAAAAGGTCGTTGTAAGTGCAGTTCGATGGATATTGATGGAAATTGACTGTACGGGCCTTGATAAGATTATTAAAAATAGTAATAATTTGTGTAAAATCATAAGAAATGATTTGGGAAAAATTGGGATGAAAAACTCCATATTTGAAAAGATAAAAATAGATTTTTTTTCTTATCGAAATGAACTAGTTTTGAACTAGAAATATAATTCTATTTATTTTTAAATAAATAAATTGAATTTGAAAAGGGTTTTAAAAATAACCAGAATTTCCAATGATTGCATTGGAGTGGATTTGAATCGAAATTGTCTTCGGAATATTTCGATGTTGGAATTCGTGATTATACAGATGTTGTTATGGAAATTTGAAAGATATATATATTTATATCGTTATTTCCAATACGACATTTGTTAATCGTAGAATTTGATATTGAATATAAGCCGATATATTTTCTATTCAGAGCCTTATATTGAATATCAAATGTGATTTGGGTTTGTCGTGAATGGTGTCTTCACTAACACTGTTCTTGAACCCAGTTGAGAAAAGATTAAATCTTTTTATTTAGATTTAACGAAGTGTACCAATTAAATGATATTTAATTGGAATTGAATTGGTATTGATTTTTGGGTTTATCGTGAACAGCGTTTTAAATAACACTTGTTCTTTAACCCGATAATTAATGGAATGTGATTTCGAGTTTATCGTGAACCGTGTTTTAAATGACACTGATTCTTTAACCCAGTCGAAGATTAAAACTAAGTGGAGTTTTAATGAATCTTTAATTAGATTGAAATGATCGAAAATGGAGTATCACCAGTTTTGCTCCAGGCGATAGTTAAATCTTTAATTAGATTTGAACGTGAAATGGTAATTGAATTTACCGATAACACTGTGGTGTTAGATATGAAGTACTACCAGTTTTACTTTATGGGATAAATAGGTTGGGATTGGGAAATTAAAACAAATGATTACTTCGGTAAGTTTCGTTAATCCCGACTAGTTGAATCGAAATTCAAAGGAAGATTAGAGAATAAATTCAGGAATTTATCTTGGATAAATTTAATGGGAACCTTTCCCTATGAATGTGAAATTTAGAACTAACTATCGGTTAGCCAAGAAGAATGGTTTTCTGGATATTGATCTGATGTTGGTTTCGGCCTTCGGGGTTAATATTTGGGGAATTATTCTCTTGATTAATTTACGGTTAGTGACTAATGAATTGGAATGAGGCGTATGTTGTGTTTGTGTAACACTTATTCAAAATATACGCGAGTTATTCGGAAAGACCGGGTTTATCCCATTTTGAATAACCGATACGACGATAAGTCGAAGATGAAGACGGTGGTCGAAGACCGGAAGTCTTCACGTCGTTTGGGTGATTACTGCTGATCTTGATTGGGCTGTACACCCAAGAAGATGGAAACAGTTGGTGATCGTCCAGACGTACTTGGAGATCGATGGATATGCGGGGTACTAGGTGCCTCCGGTTTCGTTCAGACCCAGAACGGACTTGTAAATGGACTGTGTTTCTGACATTGGATTTTAGTCCGTGTGATTGATCTCTATTAAATATATATCTGTTTGGCGGCGGAGAATTTGTTCTCTTGCTTAACGCCCTTCTCTGAGACGTACGAGCTCAGGGGTTATATATTGATGGATATCAAACGCATGGAGTGAATTGCCTGTGTGGCATGCCTAAGTGGCAATTGATCGAGGCTTCTGTTGAAAAGCAAAGTCTTGTGGTGATGATCAAAGCAAGGCCTTTGTGGCGTAGCTTTGTGTAACGTTCACTTCGCGAGTTTCACACCCGGTATGAACCTGAGACGACCCGAACTTCCCCGTGAAGGAAAGCACGGATAGAATTGAGGACAAGACAAAATAGAACGCATACGGATGAACATTTCATTGTTATTACAACAATTCCATCAGATACAAGAATATACAGAGTATAAATGAATAAATTACATTCGATAAATATCAGAGATTACAATAAATTACATAGCAGCGGAAAATAATACAAAATCACAACTAGAAGTGATACACGGATACAGAGCTTTCCGAGCATCGTCCCAGCTGTAAATCAGGACCCTGTGAATATAAATCTGCAAAACCAAAACTACTAGCTGCCCGTGCGGAAAATAGGGGCACCCAGAGTTTAGGTTAAAACAATAAACTCCAGGTCAGTCATGTGACTGGTGTGAGAACTAAAACAGTTATTTAAAACTTTACTTTCAAGATAGTAATTCAAGGGACCACGCCGTATAACACGGAACGGGTTTCCTCCCAAGAATACTAGTGCATATAACCAAACAACGCAATGCTTTTTGGAAAAATGAAGCTATTATAAGACCCAGGTCCCATCACACAATGCAACGCAAGCCGGAGGATAGGGTTTTCCCTTATAATAGCCAAATAATGCTTGATACGTTTAAAACAAATCATTTGATACTATTATAGGTGTATAGTGTCAAAACAATTTCAATCATAAATATCAATCATAGACGACATGGGTACCATATATCATGTCGCCATACTAGTTCTACAATTAAAACCGCAATACACGTATTGGAAATTGGATTTCCGTCATGAGTCGAGGCAAGGGGCAAGCTCCTCTCCGCGTTCGAGACACTCTAGCAAATGCCTCAGGACCCCACTTTGATCCTTGGAATCGGCTGGGCCGGTCCTCTCTTACTTTTGAGGATTGGAAATTCCTGAACACACGTTTCCCGGTCCTTACAGACCTATATCCGAGGCGCCTCGCATTCCAACAACCACACAGGTGAAAAGTATATAAATGTCAGGGCTGGTAGGTCACTGACACCACCCTAGCTAGAAAGAAACGTCATGCTCTCCCAGCGGTCCATCTCCCGTTTTTGACTCATACCGAGGTGTGAGGCTCGCGAATCCACGTTACACACAAAGCTATGCCACACAGGCCGTGCTTTGATCATCAACCACAAGACTTTGCTTTTCAACAGAAGCCTTGATCAATTGCCACTTACGCATGCCACACAGGCAATTCACTCCATGCGTTTGATATCCATCAATATATAACCCCTGAGCTCGTACGTCTCAGAGAAGGGCGTTAAGCAAGAGAATAAATTCTCCGCCGCCAAACAGATATATATTTAATAGAGATCAATCACACGGACTAAAATCCAATGTCAGACACACAGTCCATTTACTAGTCCGTTCTGGGTCTGAACGAAACCGGAGGCACTTTCCTCGCATATCCATCGATCTCCAAGTACGTCTGGACGATCACCGACTGTTTCCCTCATCTTGGGTGTACAGCCCAATCAAGATCATCAGTAATCACCCAAACGATGTGAAGACTTCCGGTCTTCAACCACCGTCTTCATCTTCGACATCTCGTCGAATCGGTTATTCAGAATGGGTATAAACCCGGCCTTTCTGAATAACCCACGTATATAATAAACGAATGTTACACAACACAACAAACGCCTCATTCCAATTCAGAATATTCTTTTATTCACAAAATCACATTCTTAGGGAATTGTTCCCATTAATTTTATCCAAGATAAATTCTTCTAAATTTATCCTATAATCTTCCTTTGGATACCATTCAAACTAGTCGGGATTAACGAACCACACCGAAGTAATTATTTATTTTATTTCCCAATCCCAACCTATATATCCCATGGAGAAAACTGGTAATACTCCACATCTAACACCACGGTGTTATCGGTAAAATTAATTACCATTTCACGTTCAAATCTAATTAAAGATTTAACTATCGCTTTGGAGCAAAACTGGCGGTACTCCACTCTCGATCACTTTTCAGATTTGATAATTTAAATTATCAATTCACTTTTCAATCTAATTAAAGATTCATTAAAACTCCACTTAGTTTTAATCTTCTCAAAAATCAATATTCTGCCTTTAACTGGATTAAAGAACCAATGTCATCAAAAACACGATTCACGACAAACCAAATCACATTTGATATTAAATACAAGGCTCTGAATAGAAAATATATCGGCTTATATTCAATATCAAATTCTGAAACCAACAAATATCGTATTGGAAATAACGATATAAAATATCTTTCAAATCCCCATAACAATATTTGTATAGTCACGAAATCCAACATCGAAATATCCCGAAGATAATTTCGATTCAGCTCCAGTCCAATCCACGTATTGGAAATTATCGATTATTTTCAAAATCACTTTCAAATTCAATTTATTTATTTTAGAAATAAATTGATTTCAATTCTAGTTCAAAACTAGTTCATTTCGATAAAAATCTATTTTTATCTTTTCAAATGTGGAAATTTTCACCCCAGTTCTTTCCAATTCACATATTATAATTTTACACAAATTATAGATATTTTTAATAATTTTATCAAGGCCCGTACAGTCGATTTCCAACAACGGCCATCGAACTGCACTTATAGCGACCTTTTCGAATTTGATTTGGACATAATTCCAAATCCAACCGTTAGATTTCAAATTTCTCATATTCATTGGAAAGCTCTTTTCGATACGAACCCAACGGTTCCGGTTTTAGGAGGATCCGACGGTCGGATCTCCCGCAATGTCCGTTTGAAATAAATGGTCGAAATTCACGAACTACCGCGGCGCGGCGCGTTCTATTCAGGCCATTATATATATATAATATATATATATTATATATTTCGTCGATTTCCTTTTTAAAACGAATTTTATAAATCGTTTTAAATTCGTTTCTGAAACAATTCAACTTCTATATTCAATTCAAATCAAAATTGAATTCTTCTTTATAAATCCGTTTTAAAATTTATTTCTATTCAATTCAAATTTTAATTCAATTTGAATTCATTTCAATTCACTTTCAATTCAATTTGAATTCGTTTTCAACTCCATTCATTTCGAAATCGTTTTCAATTCAATTCATTTCGAAATCGTTTTCAATTCAATTCATTCCTATTTTATTCAAATTCAAATTCACTTCCTATTCAATTCGAATTTTAATCTAATTCAATTGAATTTCATTTCAAAATATTTAGTTTTGAAATCACTTTTCAATATTCGTTGTAAAACGAATAAAATCGATATAGATATCGTTCACGTCAAAATAGCGCATCTCTAATCCACACGGCTTTATATATTTCAAAAACTTCTATTCAATTCAACACATGAATCTATATTTCTTTCAACACACGACTAATCTCAACACATGAGTACTGTCAACACATCACTATTTTTGTTATGTAAAATATTTTATAAAACTATGGTATCTATCGTTTGATTTTAATCAGATTTCTACTAGGAAGTAGTTCTAATTTTAAATGTGATAAAGATGTAATTTTGATTATATAAAATATTTCACTCAACACATGCACATCGTCAACACATGACTATTTTTATATTCAACACATGAATTTTCTTTTATAATATTCCTTATTTTCCCAATTGGAATGAGGCCCAATCAATCACCATATAGTGTTAATTATATGGATTCCATACAACACATGTATATAATAGCATTGAAAAATAATCAACCATCAACCAAAGTGCACTACACTGTATAAGCATCAAATATAGATATCCGACGCTTATAACAGCCTGTCAATCCACCGATCGACATATTTAATCAATCAGGATGAGTGAACTTCAAATTTCATCCCAACACCCGTGTGGGGTTTCAAATCAACAAACACACATTTTTGTTTGTGCAGTTGGGCGATGTGTAAAATTTATCAACCCAATCAATATCAGTCAAATCAGTGTAAATAAACAAATCGGCCGATTTGTTTATAAATATTTATTTATTCACTTTCACGTTAAAAATTATATTTTTAACGTCAAAAATATTTATTTCAACACTTGAATTTCTATTCAGTTCATTTACACAATAAAAATGATATTTTTATTTTTCTAACATATTTTAGAAAATTTCGGCGGCATAACGGCACGATACTAGAAACGGGACAAGGCCTAGCCTTATCCCCGGTCTAGTGAAGGCCCACGCCATTCACACATCAATCAAATCAATTTCAATTCACCCAACAATTCAATTTCAATTCAAACCAATAACCTAACCAACTACACAATCAAACAAACAAGTCCATGGTCTGTGGACGGGTGTCGGGTGCTACTAAGCACCGTCTGCATCCTAATATATATATATATATAACTAGAATAAGAAATTTGAGTGAGGAGTTCTCACCGAAAGCTATCCAATACCACGACTCTTCATTTTGATAGAAATCTTCATCTTCATCGTATCTTCGTCACCTTCGTTGCCCGTAGTCACTATATATATAAAAATCACATTTTTATATTTCGATGTCTTTAAAATAAAAATCATATTTTTATTTATTCACTTTCAATTTCAAAAATCATATTTTTATTTATTCACTTTCATATATTTAAAAATCGAATTTTTACTATGCTATTCCATATATAAAAATCGAATTTTTACTACTATGTTATATAGATAAAAATTATTTTTTTATCACGCTATTTTCTATATAAAGATTTCGCCTTTTTAAATTTAAAGATCTCACCTTTTTAAATTTAAAGACTTCACCTTTTTAAATTTAAAGATTTCACCTTTTTAAATTTAAAGATTTCACCTGATTTCAACGTATATAAAATAAAAATCAGATTTTTATTTTGCTACATACACAAAGATGATATTTTTATATTCTCTATCCTATAAAGATTATATTTTTAATACTTTAAAAATATAAAAATCATATTTTTAATATTCCTATATAGTAAAGACTATATTTTTAATACTTTAAAAATATAAAAATCATATTTTTATCACTTTAAAAATACAAAGATCCTATTATATTACTTTTAAAAATCAAATCTTTTCTGTTTTTTTTTTAAATCACGTCTTAAAATAAATAAATAAAATCAGTTTTTAAAATTTAAAAATTCAGTTTATAATATACTTAAAAATCAGTTTTTAAAACTTAACAAAAATTCAGTTTAACATAAGTAAAATAAAATAAAATAAAGTAAAACAGTTTAAAGTAAATAAAAAAAATAAAACAGTTTAGAGACTTACAGGGGGGGGGGCTCGTCGTCGCGGCTCGGAGGGGGTCTGGGCGGTGAGGGGTCGCAGGTTGGTGGCGGCACGGTGGAGGTCAGGCGAGGGGGCTTCGCGATGCTCAAGGGCGCTGGGGGGGGGTCGATGCGACAGTCGAGGAAGAGAAGGGGAGGAGGAAGAAGAGGAGGGGGGGCGCGCCTGCCACCGGCGCGGCGGTGGTTCATCGGGGGGGGGGGCGATGCGAGGCGGCGGCGGCTCCCCCCCCCCCCCCCCCCCCCCCCGTCGCCTTCGTTTGTTTTTTTTTTTTTTTTTATTTTGAAATTGATTCTGTTTTAATCGGGGGGGCCTAGGTTAAAAAGGGGGAGAGTTTTATTTTTATTAATTTAATTATTTAATTATTTTATTTCAATTCAAAAAGTCAACTTTTTCAAACGACCTCTAAACGAGGTCCACCTCCTGTCGTCCATAGCGTTTCACCCCCATTCCGAACACAATGGGATATGTACCGCAAGTTGATTCGACTGTTTGAATCAGTTTCCGTTTAATTTGCATTTAAATCACTATATTGAATTTTAAACGTACATTTCAAATTACCGGGGGCACATACTAACTAGAAAAATTTCAGAAAAATATTTTCTAGCTTCGTATTGACGATACGGTCCTAACAAAACTAGTTTCGACGAATTCTGAGATCGTTAGAAAAATGGCCAATTTCCAGTCGATTAAAATCAACTGAAATGGTCAAAACACGTTTTCCTTTGCCACGTTTACATATTGATTCGAAAAATTATGAAATTTGAAACCTAGCAATAACTTGGCATCCCGGACCCAACAAAACCGGTTTCGTCGAAATCCGAGGTCGTTTGCAAAATGTCCATTTTTAAGGGCCTGAATTTCATAGCGACTATTCAGAATTTTCAACTGGACATATCTCTCAATTTTTAAAGTGAAATCTCAGTTTCTTACACCCGTTAGAAAGATGTTATCAATTAGATCCTAATGTTTTTGGTTTCACTAAAATCCGGATTGTTTTGCACCCGGTACATTCAATTGAAGTTTGAAATTGAATTATCGAACTACCGCGCCATTTTCAATTTTATTTATAATTATATATAATTATTTATATTCTAACGACGACGTATATAAATATATACGTCGAATTATATTCAAAATAAATTTCTCGTCGATATTATTTAAAATAATCTATTTTAAATATCAGAATTCGCTAAAATTGCCAAAATAAAAATTTTAAACTGGCTCGCATTTTACGGGTTGTTACAATCTCCCCCACTTAAAACTTTTCGTCCCCGAAAAGGAACAAAGTCGAAAGTGGTTTGATTAATCAACTCTACGTTCGATCTGGCTTCCATTCTCCAACTTTTCAGTTTCTGAGAATTTTCAAAATTTCAAAAATTTGGCTAACACCCTAAATTTTCGAAAAATTTCGCCATAACCTCCCCTGCACCGGGAGCATCGGGGAATTTCAAATAGCTTCCCCGGTCCTTCAGATCTCAAAAAGAAAAAGAAAAAGCCAAGCGGCTAGCCAATAGGCTCACAAAATCATCATCACCCAAACAAAACAGGAAATTATGTAGTAAACATGTACCTATTTGTCGGGCAAACAAATTTTATTCTTCGGCTCTAGCCTCCTTGCTATGACCTGTTCAATGTAAGTATATGTATATGCAAGCAAATGCGACCGATTTCAATATAGTTCAATATTTGGTTCAATTAGGCATAATGGTTAAAAATTAGCAAACAATTAAACAAACAACACAAACATCAATCAATTAGTGAATTAGAGTTTCAAATTCATAAATTTGATACATATACAAAAATCATGTTTTGATGCCAATTCACAACAAAGTGTTCTAACTATATAAGTTTGGTTCTCACACCAGTCTAATGGAAATATATAGAAATCACACCTTCGAAACACGAATATAAATTCTGATGATGATATATCAATCATCAGAACCATCTCCGGGTGTCTAGAATGTGATTCTATATCTACCCAGTATATTAAAACTTCGAATATACGTTCATGACGCGTATACGCGAAATCTATATATACTCGATTGTCCATATTCAAAATAAATAAATATTCAAATACGTGTAAAACGATTTAAATTTCAAAACAAAATTGTTTTCATTTGAAAAATATACTCTTCACACTCGTCCTAGGATACTACTGATCCTATCTCTAACGAGTCATTCTAATTGGATATTACTAATCCAATATCTGATGAATTCTTTCCTATGGTTCTAATGTGTCTTGTTCTCGAGCTCTGTAAACCAAAGCTCTGATACCAAAATGAGACGACCCGAACTTCCCCGTGAAGGAAAGCACGGATAGAATTGAGGACAAGACAAAATAGAACGCATACGGATGAACATTTCATTGTTATTACAACAATTCCATCAGATACAAGAATATACAGAGTATAAATGAATAAATTACATTCGATAAATATCAGAGATTACAATAAATTACATAGCAGCGGAAAATAATACAAAATCACAACTAGAAGTGATACACGGATACAGAGCTTTCCGAGCATCGTCCCAGCTGTAAATCAGGACCCTGTGAATATAAATCTGCAAAACCAAAACTACTAGCTGCCCGTGCGGAAAATAGGGGCACCCAGAGTTTAGGTTAAAACAATAAACTCCAGGTCAGTCATGTGACTGGTGTGAGAACTAAAACAGTTATTTAAAACTTTACTTTCAAGATAGTAATTCAAGGGACCACGCCGTATAACACGGAACGGGTTTCCTCCCAAGAATACTAGTGCATATAACCAAACAACGCAATGCTTTTTGGAAAAATGAAGCTATTATAAGACCCAGGTCCCATCACACAATGCAACGCAAGCCGGAGGATAGGGTTTTCCCTTATAATAGCCAAATAATGCTTGATACGTTTAAAACAAATCATTTGATACTATTATAGGTGTATAGTGTCAAAACAATTTCAATCATAAATATCAATCATAGACGGCATGGGTACCATATATCATGTCGCCATACTAGTTCTACAATTAAAACCGCAATACACGTATTGGAAATTGGATTTCCGTCATGAGTCGAGGCAAGGGGCAAGCTCCTCTCCGCGTTCGAGACACTCTAGCAAATGCCTCAGGACCCCACTTTGATCCTTGGAATCGGCTGGGCCGGTCCTCTCTTACTTTTGAGGATTGGCAATTCCTGAACACACGTTTCCCGGTCCTTACAGACCTATATCCGAGGCGCCTCGCATTCCAACAACCACACAGGTGAAAAGTATATAAATGTCAGGGCTGGTAGGTCACTGACACCACCCTAGCTAGAAAGAAACGTCATGCTCTCCCAGCGGTCCATCTCCCGTTTTTGACTCATACCGAGGTGTGAGGCTCGCGAATCCACGTTACACACAAAGCTATGCCACACAGGCCGTGCTTTGATCATCAACCACAAGACTTTGCTTTTCAACAGAAGCCTTGATCAATTGCCACTTACGCATGCCACACAGGCAATTCACTCCATGCGTTTGATATCCATCAATATATAACCCCTGAGCTCGTACGTCTCAGAGAAGGGCGTTAAGCAAGAGAATAAATTCTCCGCCGCCAAACAGATATATATTTAATAGAGATCAATCACACGGACTAAAATCCAATGTCAGACACACAGTCCATTTACTAGTCCGTTCTGGGTCTGAACGAAACCGGAGGCACTTTCCTCGCATATCCATCGATCTCCAAGTACGTCTGGACGATCACCGACTGTTTCCCTCATCTTGGGTGTACAGCCCAATCAAGATCATCAGTAATCACCCAAACGATGTGAAGACTTCCGGTCTTCAACCACCGTCTTCATCTTCGACATCTCGTCGAATCGGTTATTCAGAATGGGTATAAACCCGGCCTTTCTGAATAACCCACGTATATAATAAACGAATGTTACACAACACAACAAACGCCTCATTCCAATTCAGAATATTCTTTTATTCACAAAATCACATTCTTAGGGAATTGTTCCCATTAATTTTATCCAAGATAAATTCTTCTAAATTTATCCTATAATCTTCCTTTGGATATCATTCAAACTAGTCGGGATTAACGAACCACACCGAAGTAATTATTTATTTTATTTCCCAATCCCAACCTATATATCCCATGGAGAAAACTGGTAATACTCCACATCTAACACCACGGTGTTATCGGTAAAATTAATTACCATTTCACGTTCAAATCTAATTAAAGATTTAACTATCGCTTTGGAGCAAAACTGGTGGTACTCCACTCTCGATCACTTTTCAGATTTGATAATTTAAATTATCAATTCACTTTTCAATCTAATTAAAGATTCATTAAAACTCCACTTAGTTTTAATCTTCTCAAAAATCAATATTCTGCCTTTAACTGGGTTAAAGAACCAATGTCATCAAAAACACGATTCACGACAAACCAAATCACATTTGATATTAAATACAAGGCTCTGAATAGAAAATATA
Source organism: Allium sativum (assembly GCA_030737875.1). Lineage (NCBI taxonomy): Eukaryota > Viridiplantae > Streptophyta > Magnoliopsida > Asparagales > Amaryllidaceae > Allium > Allium sativum. The sequence goes on along the minus strand of CM060923.1, from coordinate 553,631,100 downwards.
TCGGCTTATATTCAATATCAAATTCTGAAACCAACAAATATCGTATTGGAAATAACGATATAAAATATCTTTCAAATCCCCATAACAATATTTGTATAGTCACGAAATCCAACATCGAAATATCCCGAAGATAATTTCGATTCAGCTCCAGTCCAATCCACGTATTGGAAATTATCGATTATTTTCAAAATCACTTTCAAATTCAATTTATTTATTTTAGAAATAAATTGATTTCAATTCTAGTTCAAAACTAGTTCATTTCGATAAAAATCTATTTTTATCTTTTCAAATGTGGAAATTTTCACCCCAGTTCTTTCCAATTCACATATTATAATTTTACACAAATTATAGATATTTTTAATAATTTTATCAAGGCCCGTACAGTCGATTTCCAACAACGGCCATCGAACTGCACTTATAGCGACCTTTTTCGAATTTGATTTGGACATAATTCCAAATCCAACCGTTAGATTTCAAATTTCTCATATTCATTGGAAAGCTCTTTTCGATACGAACCCAACGGTTCCGGTTTTAGGAGGATCCGACGGTCGGATCTCCCGCAATGTCCGTTTGAAATAAATAGTCGAAATTCACGAACTACCGCGGCGCGGCGCGTTCTATTCAGGCCATTATATATATATAATATATATATATATTATATATTTCGTCGATTTCCTTTTTAAAACGAATTTTATAAATCGTTTTAAATTCGTTTCTGAAACAATTCAACTTCTATATTCAATTCAAATCAAAATTGAATTCTTCTTTATAAATCCGTTTTAAAATTTATTTCTATTCAATTCAAATTTTAATTCAATTTGAATTCATTTCAATTCACTTTCAATTCAATTTGAATTCGTTTTCAACTCCATTCATTTCGAAATCGTTTTCAATTCAATTCATTTCGAAATCGTTTTCAATTCAATTCATTCCTATTTTATTCAAATTCAAATTCACTTCCTATTCAATTCGAATTTTAATCTAATTCAATTGAATTTCATTTCAAAATATTTAGTTTTGAAATCACTTTTCAATATTCGTTGTAAAACGAATAAAATCGATATAGATATCGTTCACGTCAAAATAGCGCATCTCTAATCCACACGGCTTTATATATTTCAAAAACTTCTATTCAATTCAACACATGAATCTATATTTCTTTCAACACACGACTAATCTCAACACATGAGTACTGTCAACACATCACTATTTTTGTTATGTAAAATATTTTATAAAACTATGGTATCTATCGTTTGATTTTAATCAGATTTCTACTAGGAAGTAGTTCTAATTTTAAATGTGATAAAGATGTAATTTTGATTATATAAAATATTTCACTCAACACATGCACATCGTCAACACATGACTATTTTTATATTCAACACATGAATTTTCTTTTATAATATTCCTTATTTTCCCAATTGGAATGAGGCCCAATCAATCACCATATAGTGTTAATTATAAGGATTCCATACAACACATGTATATAATAGCATTGAAAAATAATCAACCATCAACCAAAGTGCACTACACTGTATAAGCATCAAATATAGATATCCGACGCTTATAACAGCCTGTCAATCCACCGATCGACATATTTAATCAATCAGGATGAGTGAACTTCAAATTTCATCCCAACACCCGTGTGGGGTTTCAAATCAACAAACACACATTTTTGTTTGTGCAGTTGGGCGATGTGTAAAATTTATCAACCCAATCAATATCAGTCAAATCAGTGTAAATAAACAAATCGGCCGATTTGTTTATAAATATTTATTTATTCACTTTCACGTTAAAAATTATATTTTTAACGTCAAAAATATTTATTTCAACACTTGAATTTCTATTCAGTTCATTTACACAATAAAAATGATATTTTTATTTTTCTAACATATTTTAGAAAATTTCGGCGGCATAACGGCACGATACTAGAAACGGGACAAGGCCTAGCCTTATCCCCGGTCTAGTGAAGGCCCACGCCATTCACACATCAATCAAATCAATTTCAATTCACCCAACAATTCAATTTCAATTCAAACCAATAACCTAACCAACTACACAATCAAACAAACAAGTCCATGGTCTGTGGACGGGTGTCGGGTGCTACTAAGCACCGTCTGCATCCTAATATATATATATATATAACTAGAATAAGAATTTTGAGTGAGGAGTTCTCACCGAAAGCTATCCAATACCACGACTCTTCATTTTGATAGAAATCTTCATCTTCATCGTATCTTCGTCACCTTCGTTGCCCGTAGTCACTATATATATAAAAATCACATTTTTATATTTCGATGTCTTTAAAATAAAAATCATATTTTTATTTATTCACTTTCAATTTCAAAAATCATATTTTTATTTATTCACTTTCATATATTTAAAAATCGAATTTTTACTATGCTATTCCATATATAAAAATCGAATTTTTACTACTATGTTATATAGATAAAAATTATATTTTTATCACGCTATTTTCTATATAAAGATTTCGCCTTTTTAAATTTAAAGATATCACCTTTTTAAATTTAAAGACTTCACCTTTTTAAATTTAAAGATTTCACCTTTTTAAATTTAAAGATTTCACCTGATTTCAACGTATATAAAATAAAAATTAGATTTTTATTTTGCTACATACACAAAGATGATATTTTTATATTCTCTATCCTATAAAGATTATATTTTTAATACTTTAAAAATATAAAAATCATATTTTTAATATTCCTATATAGTAAAGACTATATTTTTAATACTTTAAAAATATAAAAATCATATTTTTATCACTTTAAAAATACAAAGATCCTATTATATTACTTTTAAAAATCAAATCTTTTCTGTTTTTTTTTTTTAAATCACGTCTTAAAATAAATAAATAAAATCAGTTTTTAAAATTTAAAAATTCAGTTTATAATATACTTAAAAATCAGTTTTTAAAACTTAACAAAAATTCAGTTTAACATAAGTAAAATAAAATAAAGTAAAACAGTTTAAAGTAAATAAAAAAAATAAAACAGTTTAGAGACTTACAGGGGGGGGCTCGTCGTCGCGGCTCGGAGGGGGTCTGGGCGGTGAGGGGTCGCAGGTTGGTGGCGGCACGGTGGAGGTCAGGCGAGGGGGCTTCGCGATGCTCAAGGGCGCTGGGGGGGGGGGGGGGGGGGGGGGGTCGATGCGACAGTCGAGGAAGAGAAGGGGAGGAGGAAGAAGAGGAGGGGGGGCGCGCCTGCCACCGGCGCGGCGGTGGTTCATCGGGGGGGGGGGGCGATGCGAGGCGGCGGCGGCTCTCTCCCCCCCCCCCCCCCCCCCCCCGTCGCCTTCGTTTGTTTTTTTTTTTTTTCTTTTTATTTTGAAATTGATTCTGTTTTAATCGGGGGGGCCTAGGTTAAAAAGGGGGAGAGTTTTATTTTTATTAATTTAATTATTTAATTATTTTATTTCAATTCAAAAAGTCAACTTTTTCAAACGACCTCTAAACGAGGTCCACCGCCTGTCGTCCATAGAGTTTCACCCCCATTCCGAACACAATGGGATATGTACCGCAGGTTGATTCGACTGTTTGAATCAGTTTCCGTTTAATTTGCATTTAAATCACTATATTGAATTTTAAACGTACATTTCAAATTACCGGGGGCACATACTAACTAGAAAAATTTCAGAAAAATATTTTCTAGCTTCGTATTGACGATACGGTCCTAACAAAACTAGTTTCGACGAATTCTGAGATCGTTAGAAAAATGGCCAATTTCCAGTCGATTAAAATCAACTGAAATGGTCAAAACACGTTTTCCTTTGCCACGTTTACATATTGATTCGAAAAATTATGAAATTTGAAACCTAGCAATAACTTGGCATCCCGGACCCAACAAAACCAGTTTCGTCGAAATCCGAGGTCGTTTGCAAAATGTCCATTTTTAAGGGCCTGAATTTCATAGCGACTATTCAGAATTTTCAACTGGACATATCTCTCAATTTTTAAAGTGAAATCTCAGTTTCTTGCACCCGTTAGAAAGATGTTATCAATTAGATCCTAATGTTTTTGGTTTCACTAAAATCCGGATTGTTTTGCACCCGGTACATTCAATTGAAGTTTGAAATTGAATTATCGAACTACCGCGCCATTTTCAATTTTATTTATAATTATATATAATTATTTATATTCTAACGACGACGTATATAAATATATACGTCGAATTATATTCAAAATAAATTTCTCGTCGATATTATTTAAAATAATCTATTTTAAATATCAGAATTCGCTAAAATTGCCAAAATAAAAATTTTAAACTGGCTCGCATTTTACGGGTTGTTACAGAACCAAAAATGGGAGACGGACCTCAGGGAGGGCATGCGTTTCTTTCTAGTTAGAAGTGGCGTCAGTGGTTTTACACGCCCTGACGAGTTTGACTTATGTGGTTGTTGCTGTTGCGAGGCGCCTCGGATTGATCGGTCGTTCTCGAACCGATGGAGTCATTTAGTTGGCTCATTTACGCCCCATAGGGCGGGGGAACGCATGTTCAGGGTTTAAGTTTAATCCACATCGGTGGATCGGCCCTGTCGCTCCAAGGGTCGATGCGCTCTGACCCTGTGGCTCGGGCTAGAGAGTCACGAATCGGTTGAGGACTATCTTTTGCCTCGGTTCATAGATGGAAATCCAATTTCCAAATACGTGACATTTGCGGTTTTATTTGTAGAGCCTAGTATGGCGACATGATATATGGTACCCATGCCGCCTATGATTGATACTTATGATTTGAAGTTGTTTTGTGCACTATGCACTTATAATAGTATCAAACGATTTGTTTTAAACGTATCAAGCATTCTTTGGCTGTTATAAGGGAAAACCCTATCCTCGGCTGCGTTGCATTGTGTGATGGGACCTGGGTCTTATAACAGCTTCATTTTTCTTTATTTAGCATTGTGATGTTTGTTTTATGCACTGGTATTCTTGGGAGGAAACCCGTTCCGTGTTATACGGCGTGGTCCCTTGATTTACCTAATGATTTAAAATAAAGATTAATAACTGTTTTAGTTCTCACACCAGTCACATGACTGACCTGGAGTTTATTGTTTTAACCTAAACTCTGGGTGCCCCTATTTTGACACGGGCAGCTAGTAGTTTTGGTTTTGCAGATTTATATTCACAGGATCCTGGTTTTCAGCTGGAACGATATCCGGAAAGCTTTGTATCCGTATATCTCTTCTAGTTGTATATTGTATTATTTTCCGCTGCGATGTATTTAAATGTAATTTAAATCTCTGATATTTCTGTGTAATATTCATTTATACTCTGTATATTCTTGTAATCTGATGCATTGTTGTAATATACAAAGAAGCGTTCTTCTGGATGTGTTCTGTTGTGGCTTGTTCTCGAACTATCCGACACTTTCCTTTACGGGGAAGTTACGGGTTTTCACATTAGTTGTACGAGGATGGGTTCATGTTGTCTGTAGAAGTAACAAGGAAGAAGAAATAAAGGGGGGCGCGGCCTGATTGGTCAACAATGATAAGGTTTGTAATTAATTAATTTAAATATCTATTTAAAAATGCAAACCTTAAAACTATCATATCTCATTCAAATCAGAATTCGATGATTTCAGGTTCGTTAGAACCGTATTATCGAGATCTATGCCATGAAGCTGACTAGCGATGAAACTGAGCACGTTGAAAATTCAGTAAAATTCAGATCTGAACAGAAAAGCAATGTGAGAAATCATATTCCTTTATATAATTAAAGTTATTAATCATAATTTTAGTATGCACTGTAATATTTGCTGAATGTTCGTGATTTGATTTTAACTGTTTGGTGTTGTTTGTTGACCTGTTAAGTTGATATAATATTTATGTTAAATATCATTTTATGATTTTTCGACTCAAAAGTTAACAATGGTGTTGATTAGAAAGTTAGTCAAAACAAAATTATCATTTATGTTTACAACATATAACTGTTATTTATAGTTTAATTAGAATGGACAAATTATACATGCCATCTTTGTTTAATTAGAATCGATGAAATATGAAATATATTTTTATATGTACGTCAGAATTAAAATCTCATTTTTTGTATAAAAAAATGTACGTTAGAATTAAATTAACATTTTTGTTGATTAGATTATAAAGAACAAAATTACATTTTTGTACTTTTAAAAGAATGAAGTAAAAAGGGACATTTCTGTACTTTTAAAATAATGGTATTGAAAATGTATATTTTTATACATTAAAAAGAATGAATTAGGAAATGTATATTTTTTTACACATTAAAAAGAATGAGTTAATAATGTATATTTTTATATATTAAAAATGATGAATTAGAAATGACCATTTTTGGTCATATTAAAAAGGATGAATTAGAAATGATTATGTTTGTCATATCAGAAGGAATGGATATTTTTGTGTACATTAAAAGAATTAGATTAGACGATTATTTTGTTTACATTAAAAGGATATAACAAAATTCATATTTTGATTACATAAAAAGGGATTAGACAAAACCGAATTGTCATTTTGCTAATTGATAAAAGAATAATGTTATTTTTGTTGCATTAGAATAAAATAACATTTTTGTTATAACATGTTGTATTAGAATAAAAACACCATTATTGTTAGAAATATTATGTTGGAATCATAAAATCATTTTGATATAAAATGTATTTGCAATTGATTTTACACTTTTAATGTAAATGGTACATTAAAATATAAACACTTTAATATAAAGATGTATTTACATATAATTTCCATTTTTAATGATAATTAGATTTCATTAAAAAGAATGAATCTTTGTTTGGAAACTTGTTAACATGTAATTTACATTTTTAATGATAATTAGAATTCATTAAAAAAAGAATCAAATGAAAATGTATATTTTTATAAATTAAAAAGAAGGAATGAGTAGAAAATGTAGATTTTTATACATTAAAAAGAATGACATTTTTGTCAAAACTTGATTTACGAAAAAGAATGACATTTTTGTCAAAACATGATTAGTGGAAAAGAATTAGATAAAAGTGAACATTGTTATACACTGAAAAGATTATACAAAATTATCATATTTTATAACATTGAAAAGATTATACAAAATTATCATATTTTGTACATTGAAAAGATTAGACTAAATTATGCATTTTTGGTCAAAGGTAAAAGAATGACAAAAGTATTCATTTTTGTCAAATGTAAAGAATGAAATAAAAACATTCTTTTTATCATTTAAAAAGAGTGAAGTAAAAATACTCATTTTTTTACATTGAAATGAATTAGACAAAACTGGCATTTTGTTTACATTGAAATGAATTGGAGTTAAACATAATTTTTGTTAGAAAGAAAAATATGCATTTTGCTAGAAAATGAAAATTAGAATAAAAAGTACATTTTGCTAGAGAATGAAAATTAGAATAAAACGTACATTTTGCTAGAAAATGAATATTGGAATAAAAAGTACATTATGTTAGAAAATGTAAATTAAAATAAAAAGGATTATTTTTGTCATATTAAAAGGATGAATTAGAAAGAGACATTTTTGTCATTTCAAAGGAGATGAAGTAAAATATTCATTTTGTCATGAAAATTAATGAGACCAAAAATATGCATTTTGGTAAATAAATAAGAGTTAGGATTTTTATTGTCAATTTGTTCACAATAAAAAGAATACAAACGTGTGCTGTGATGTTGTATTTTTGATGTATTAAATATAAGGTTAGTATATTCAAACTGAATACTACACTTCCATTTACAAGTCATCCGACTTATTTATGTGATTGGGTCGATAATTTTTACACATCGCCCAAGTGCAAAAATAATTTATTATTTGATTGTTGGATGAAACCCCACATGGGTGTTGGGATGATATTTGATCTACACTAGTCCCAATATTTAGTGTAGAATCCACTTTGGGTGTTATTTGGATGCTTGATAATTATTTATCATGACTGTTGATTATATGCAATGTATGGTTGATGAGTGAGTCACATTCCATTGAAGAATATCCTTAGAAAAAGAATATATTTTAGAAAAAGAAAATATTTTGGAAAAAAATATTTTTATTGAAATGAACTAGTTATTAACTAGAATAAATCATTAAATTTAGATTTAATGTAGTTTTTTGTTAATATTTAATTGAGAATGAATTAAATAAATTGGATTTTCGGTTTGTCGTGAATAGTGTCTTAAATAACACTGTTCTCAAACCCCTGATGAAAAGAATAATCTTTTAATTTATATTATTAAAGTTTTCAATTATTTCTACTTTTTAAAATAAAATGAAATGTGAGTTGGGTTTATTGTGAACCGTGTTTTTAAGTGACATGTGTTCTTTAACCGAACTGACAGTGAAAATATGATTTGGAATTTATAAATCTTTTATTAAGATTTAAGTGGGAATTTTCCAAAAGTAAAGCTTTCCAATTTAATATATTAAATTGGAGTTGAATGGAATTCGAATTAATAATAACCGAGATAAGCTTCTATAAAAGAAAACTGATACTACATATGGAATTTAAGAGGCTTTGTCATTATTCCATTTATATTATTGGTCGGATACAGAAGTTTATAAAGATTATATATATGGATTTGATTTATGAGAAGATTCCATATTTAATGGAAGTCAATTTTGAGTTTATCGTGAACGGTGTTTTAAAATGACACTAGTTCTTTAACCCAGTTAAAGATAAGATTTATTTCTTAAATTTAAATAATCATTGAATAATGATTTTTGATATTTAAAACCAAATTGGGTTTTTAATAATCTTTAAAAGGAAGATTTAAGAATAAACTTAAAAGATTTATCTTTGATAGAATAATACGAATATTTTATTAGAAGAATATTCTGAATTGGAATGAGGCGTTGGATGTGTTTTTAATAGTACTTGATTTTTAATTATAAAATACGCGAGTTATTCGGAAAGACCGGGTTTAACCCATACCGAATAATTACTACGACGATGAAGAGTCGAAGATGAAAAAGGTGGTTGAAGACCGATGATCTTCACAACGGTGGTTGAAGACCGATGATGTGTTGCTACTGCTACCGATGTAAAGATCATCGGCCTTCAACCACCGTTTTCATCTTCGACTCTTCATCGTCATAGTAATTATTCGGAATGGGTTAAACCCAGTCTTTCTGAACAACTCGCGTATTTTATAATTAAAAATCAAGTACTATTAAAAACACATCCAATGCCTCATTCCAATTCAGAATATTCTTCTAATAAAATATTCGTATTATTCTATCAAAGATAAATCCTTTAAGTTTATTCTTAAATCTTCCTTCTAAAGATTTATTAAAAACCCAATTTGGTTTTAAATATCAAAAATCATTATTCAATGATTATTTAAATTTAAGAAATAAATCTTATTTTTAACTGGTTTAAAGAACTAGTGTCATTTTAAAACACCGTTCACGATAAACTCAAAATCGACTTCCATTAAATATGGAATCTTCTCAGAAATCAAATCAATATATAAAATCGTTATAAACTTCTGTATCCGACCAATAATATAAATGGAATAACGGCAAAGCCTCTTAAATTCCATATGTAGTATCACTTTTCTTTTACAGAAGCTTATCTCGGTTATTATTAATTCGAATTCCATTCAACTCCAATTTAATTTATTAAATTGGAAAGCTTTACTTTTGGAAAATTCCCACTTAAATCTTAATAAAAGATTTATAAATTCCAAATCATATTTTCATTGTCAGTTGGGTTAAAGAACACATGTCACTTAAACACATGGTTCACAATAAACCCAACTCACATTTCATCTTATTTCAATCACTAAAAATAATTGAAAACTTTAATAATCTAAATTAAAAGATTATTCTTTTCATAAGGGGTTTAAGAGCATTGTTATTTAAGACGCTATTCATGACAAACCGAAAATCCAATTTATTTAATTCATTCTCAATTAAATATTAACAAATTGGAAAACTTCATTAAATCTAAATTTAATGATTTATTCTAGTTAATAACTAGTTCATTTCAATAAAAATATTTTTTTTCCAAAATATATTCTCTTTCAAAAATATTTTCTTTTTCTAAGGATATTCTTCATTGGAATGTGACTCACTCATCAACCACACATTGCATATAATCAATATTCATGATAAATAATTATCAAGCATCCAAATAACACCCAAAGTGGATTCTACACTAAATATTGGGACTAGTGTAGATCAAATATCATCCCAACACCCATGTGGGGTTTCATCCAACAATCAAATAATAAATTATTTGTGCACTTGGGCGATGTGTAAAAATTATCGACCCAATCACATAAACAAGTCGGATGACTTGTAAATGGAAGTGTAGTATTTAGTTTGAATATACTAACCTTACACTTAATACATCAAAAATACAACATCACAGCACACGTCTCAATTCTTTTTATTGTGAACAAATTGACAATAAAAATCCTAACTCTTATTTATTTACCAAAATGCATATTTTTGGTCTCATTCATTTTCATGACAAAATGAATATTTTACTTCATCTCCTTTGAAATGACAAAAATGTCTCTTTCTAATTCATCCTTTTAATATGACAAAAATAATCCTTTTTATTTTAATTTACATTTTCTAACATAATGTACTTTTTATTCCAATATTCATTTTCTAGCAAAATGTACGTTTTATTCTAATTTTCATTTTCTAGCAAAATGCAAATTTTTCTTTCTAACAAAAATTATCTTTAACTCCAATTCATTTCAATGTATAACAATGCTCACTTTTATCTAATTCTTTTCCACTAATCAATTTTTGACAAAAATGTCATTCTTTTTCATAAATCAAGTTTTGACAAAAAGTCATTCTTTTTAACGTATATAAATATACATTTTCTACTCATTCCTCCTTTTTAATGTATAAAAATATACATTTTCATTTGATTCTTTTTTTTTATGAATTCTGATTATAATTAAAAATGTAATTTACATGTTAACAAGTTTCCAAACAAAGATTCCTTTTTAATGAATTCTAATTATCATTAAAAATGGAAATTATATGTAAATACATCTTTATATCAAAGTGTTTATATTTTAATGTACCATTTACATTAAAAGCGTAAAATCAAATGAAAATACATTTTATATCAAATGATGTTATGATTCCAACATAATATTTCTAACAATAATGGTGTTTTCATTCTAATACAACATGTTATGACAAAAATGTTATTTTATTCTAATACAAAAAAAATAACATTATTCTTTTATCAATTAGCAAACTGACAATTTGGTTTTGTCTAATCCCATTTTATGTAATCAAAATATGAATTTTGTTATATCCTTTAAATGTAAACAAAATAATCGTCTAATCTAATTCTTTTAATGTACACAAAAATATCCATTCCTTCTGATATGACAAACATAATCATTTCTAATTCATCCTTTTTAATATGACCAAAAATGATCATTTCTAATTCATCCTTTTTAATATATAAAAATATACATTATTAACTCAGTCTTTTTAATGTGTAAAAAATATACATTTCCTAATTCATTCTTTTTAATGTATAAAAATATACATTTTCAGTACCATCATTTTAAAAGTACAGAAATGTCCCTTTTTACTTCATTCTTTTAAAAGTACAAAAATGTTAATTTTGTTCTTTATAATCTAATCAACAAAAATGTTAATTTAATTCTAACGTACAATTTCTTTTACTAAAAATGAGATTTTAATTCTAATGTACATTTAAAAATATATTTCATATTTCATCGATTCTAATTAAACAAAGATGGCATGTATAATTCGTCCATTCTAATTAAACTATAAATAACAATTATATGTTGTCAACATGCATGATAATTTTGTTTTAACTAACTTTCTAATCAACGTCATTATTAACTTTTGAGTCGACAAATCACAAAATGATATTTAACATAAATATTCTATCAACTTAACAGGTCACAAACAACATCAAAAAATTAAAATCAAATCACGAACATTCAGCAAATATTACAGTGCATATAAAATTATGATTAATAACTTTAATTATATAAAGGAATATGATTTCTCACATTGCTTTTCCATTCAGATCTGAATTTTACTGAACTTTCAACGTGCTCGATTTCATCTTTAGTAAGCTTCATGGCATAGATCTCGACAATATGGTTCTAACAAACCTGAAATCATCGAATTCCCATTTGATTTGAATGAGATATGATAGTTTTAAGGTTTGCATTTTTAAATAGATATTTAAATTAATTAATAATAAACCTTATCATTGTTGACCAATCAGGCCGAGCCCCCCTTTATTTCTTCTTCCTTGTTACTTCTACAGACAACATGAACCCATCCTCGTACAGCCAAGGTTGAACGGCGCACCACCCACAAGCTGCTGACCATCGATCGGAGGTCGTCACCTCGAAGCTCGCGGTATCCTATACTGTCGCCCCTCCTATGGTGCAACTCGCACCAGTATTGGGTCCACACGGTGGCCCCTAAACCCTGCACTTCCTAGCCAGAAATCCTCCTCTCTATTGACCGAGACATCATCACCCCCTTATAGAATCGAAGACCTCAGAAATCTCGACCATGTTTGTATTGGATTCACGTTTTATTTTGAAAGGGACTGGGTGCGATTAAGGGAAGAAAATGGAAGGGTTTCGGCCATTGATAGGATGAAAGAGGCGGCTGGAATATAAGATTAGGGTTCACCGTATTATACAATGTATTTATACTGTAATTTTAATCTATTTAGTTATTATATAATTCATTTACTCACAAAAAACCCGTTCTCTCGTATTAACTCCAAATCAAACTCAACGAGTGTCGCCCCTAGCTAATAGCCCCAGTCCCGGATACAATGGAATATGTTTCGTAACCCAATTCGGCTGTTACGATATGTTTTTCTTTAAATTTAATTATATATCATTTAACTATTAAATTCAAACGTATATTTTAAATTATTGGGGCCACATACGAACTCTAAAAATTACAGAAAAATTATTTCTGGTTATGTTTTGACGATACGGTTCTAACAAGACTAATTTCATCGAATTCCGAGATTGTTTGAAAAATGGCCGTTTTCAAGTCGATTAAATTTAACCGAAACAGTCAAAACATGTTTACCTTTGCCACGCTCACATATTAATTCGAAAAATTCTGACAATTGAAACCTAGCAATAATTTGACATTCCGGTTCCAACAAAAGTGGTTTCGTCGAAAACCGAGGTCGTTTGCAAAATGGCTATTTTTAAGGGCTATATATTATATTAAAAAATATATATATTCTACGGCGACCTTTCTAAATTTTAAAGTGGACATAACTTTCTATTTTCAAGGTGAAATTTCAATTTTTCAAATTCGTTAGAAAGATATGGTTAAACAGATTCAAATATTTTTGGTTTTACTAAAATTCGATTTATTTTGAATGTTGTACAATCAGTCAAAGTTCAAATTCAAATTTTCAAACTGCCGTGTTGTTTTAAACTCCTTTTATAATTAAATTAAATTTATTCATTTCAAAATAAATTGTTAGTCATTATTATTTAAAATAAATTATTTTAAATATTAAAATCCATTAAAATCTCTAAAATAAAAAATTTAAATTAGCCCCAAAATTCCGGGTTGTTACAATCGCCCCCACTTAAAATCTTTTCGTCCTTGAAAAGGAACGTAGCTAAAAGTTGTTTAATTTAACCAACTCAACTTTATTGGTTTCCATAATTTTGTTAGTTCAATTAATTATCATTTCTATACTTTTATTAGTTAAACTAATAATCAAACATCACAACCAGCAATCAATTAGGTGATTAACTTTTCAAATATATAATCTTTATATATAGTCAAAAATCATATTTTTAGTGCAAATCACAGCAATGTGTACTAACTAAGTTTTAGTTCTCATACCAGTCAATGGAAATATATAGATATACCACCTTTGAAACTCGAACATAAATTCTGATGATGGTGCACCGATCATCAGAATCATCTTCGGGCGACTAAAGTGTGATTATATATCTATCTAGTATATTAAAACTTCAAATATCCATTAATTACTCGTATATTCGAAATCTTTATATACTCGATGGTCCACATTAAAATATAGTAATATACTCAAATACGTATTTTAAGATAAAATTTTCAAAACTAAATTTGTTTTCATTTTTTTTTATTTCTAAAGAAAATAATACTCTTCACACTCGTTCTAAGATACCCCATCTCTAACGAGTCATTCTCATTGGATATTACTAATCCAATCTCTGATGAATTCTTTCGTTGGGTTCTAATGTGCATTGTTCTCGAGCTCTGTAAACCAAAGCTCTGATACCAAATGTGACGTCCCAAACTTCCCAGTAAAGGAAAGACTGGATTGCTTTGAGAACAACACACATCAGAACATAAGCAGAAGAACATTTTATTGCTGATTACAACAATTACATCAGAGTACAAGAATATACATAATAGAAATACAATAATATCAGATTTTTTAAGTTACATTTAAATAGCAGCGGAAAAACAATACAAATATACAACTGGAAGGAATACACGGATACAGAGCTTTCCGAATACCACTTCGGCTGTAAGCCAGGATCCTGTAAATATATCTGCAAAAAGCTACTCGACTGCCCATGTGGAAAATATGGGCACCCGAGTTTGCCAGTGAAACAAACTACAGGTCAGTTATGGGACAGGTGTGAGAAATCTTAACTTAACTATCTAATAATAAGGCTAATCACACGACCACACCGTTAACGCGGAACGGGTTTACTCCATTGGATTTCCAGTGCATAAAATAAAGTAAAACGTTAAACAACGCAATGCTTTTTAGAAAAAAATGAAACCATTATAAGACCCAAGTCCCGTCACACAATGCAACGCAAACCGGAGGATAGAGTTTTACCTTATAATGGTCAAAAGATGCTTGATACGATAAAACGGATTTAATATTAGTGTGTATATGTTCTAATAAAAACATTTCAATCATAATGTATAAATCATAGACGACATGGGTACCATATATCCTGTCGCCATGCTAGTTCTACATTCAAAACCGCGAGGTCGTATTGGAAATTGGATTTCCATCATGAGTCAAGGCTAGGGGCAAGTTCCTCTCCGATTCGAGACACTCTAGCAAATGCCTCAGGATCCCCCGCAGTGAACCCTTGGAGCGGTAGGGCCGGTCCCCGCCTATCGGCAGTGGATTGGTTATGCCTGAGCACATGTTTCCCGGTTCCTTTGAACCTATAATATGACCACTAACGGCCTATAAAAATCTGAGGCGCCGAAAAATCCATCATCCACATAAGTAAAATGCCATCCAGTTTAAGCACTGACACTACCACTAGCTATAGAAAGAAACGTGTGCACTTCCTATGGTCCATATCCTGTTTTTGACTCATACCGGGGTGTGAGGCTCGCGAAGTTACGATATACACAAAGCTATGCCGTAATAGGCTATACTTTGATCATCCCACGAGGCCCTGCTTTTCAGCAAAAGCCTTGATCATTTGCATCTTGGCGTGCCACATTGACAATTCACGCCATGCGATCAATCACTATTAATACATACCAGGGTGTTAAGTAGAGAATAAATCCTCCACCACCAAACAGACATACATTAACAGAATCGATTTAATTCACATGGAACGAAATCCAATGTCAGACATGCATCCAATTACTAGCTTATGCTCTGGGTCTGAGCGAAAACCAAATCCGAACAATCAACAATAGTCCGGACGACCACCACTAAAGCCCCTTCAAGGTAGCTACTCCCATCATGGGTCTCAGTAGCAACACATCCATCCAATGTGAAGATTGTCGGTCTTCAACCACCGTTTTCATCTTCGACTCTTCATCGTCGTAGTAATTATTCGGAATGGGTTAAACCCGGTCTTTCCGAATAACTCGCGTATTTTATAATTAAAAATCAAGTACTATTAAAAACACATCCAACGCCTCATTCCAATTCATAATATTCTTCTAATAAAATATTCATATTATTCTATCAAAGATAAATCCTTTAAGTTTATTCTTAAATCTTCCTTTTAAAGATTTATTAAAAACCCAATTTGGTTTTAAATATCAAAAATCATTATTCAATGATTATTTAAATTTAAGAAATAAATCTTATCTTTAACTGGGTTAAAGAACTAGTGTCATTTTAAAACACCGTTCACGATAAACTCAAAATTTACTTCCATTAAATATGGAATCTTCTCAGAAATCAAATCAATATATAATCGTTATTTACTTCTGTATCTGACCAATAATATAAATGGAACAACGACAAAGCCTCTTAAATTCCGTATGTAGTATCAGTTTTCTTTTACAGAAGCTTATCTTGGTTATTAATTAGAATTCCATTCAACTCCAATTTAATATATTAAATTGGAAAGCTTTACTTTGGGAAAATTCTCACTTAAATCTTAATAAAAGATTTATATATTCCAAATCATATTTTCACTGTCAGTTGGGTTAAAGAACACATGTCACTTAAAAACACGGTTCACAATAAACCCAACTCACATTTCATCTTATTTCAATCACTAGAAATAATTGAAAACTTTTAATAATCTAAATTAAAAGATTATTCTTTTCATAAGGGGTTTAAGAACAGTGTTATTTAAGACACTATTCATGACAAACCGAAAATCCAATTTATTTACTTCATTCTCAATTAAATATTAACAAATTGGAAAACTTCATTAAATTTAAATTTAATGATTTATTCTAGTTAATAACTAGTTCATTTCAATAAAAATATTTTTTTTTCAAAATATATTCTTTTTCTAAAATATTTTCTTTTTCTAAGGATATTCTTCATTGGAATGTGACTCACTCATCAACCATACATTGCATATAATCATTAGTCATGATAAATAATTATCAAGCATCCAAATAACACCCAAAGTGGATTCTACACTAAATATTGGGACTAGTGTAGATCAAATATCATCCCAACACCCGTGTGGGGTTTCATCCAACAATCAAATAATAAATTATTTATGCACTTGGGCGATGTGTAAAAATTATCGACCCAATAACATAAACATGTCGGATGACTTGTAAATGGAAGTGTAGTATTCAGTTTGAATATACTAACCTTATATTTAATACATCAAAAATACAACATCACAACACATGTCTCAATTCTTTTTATTGTGAACAAATTGACAATAAAAATCCTAACTCTTATTTATTTACCAAAATGCATATTTTTGGTCTCATTCATTTTCATGACAAAATGAGTATTTTACTTCATCTCCTTTGAAATGACAAAAATGTCTCTTTCTAATTCATCCTTTTAATATGACAAAAGTAATCCTTTTTAATTTACATTTTCTAACATAATGTACTTTTTATTCCATTATTCATTTTCTAGCAAAATGCACTTTTTATTTTAATTTTAATTTTCTAGCAAAATGTACTTTCTATTCTAATTTTCATTTTCTAGCAAAATGCATATTTTTCTTTCTAACAAAAATTATATTTAACTCTAATTCATTTCAATGTAAATAAAATGTCAGTTTTGTCTAATTCATTTCAATGTAAACAAAATGAGTATTTGTACTTCACTCTTTTTAAATGATAAAAAGAATGTTTTTATTTCATTCTTTACATTTGACAAAAATGAATACTTTTGTCATTATTTTACCTTTGACCAAAAATGCATAATTTAGTCTAATCTTTTCAATGTACAAAATATGATAATTTTGTATAATCTTTTCAATGTTACAAAATATGATAATTTTGTATAATCTTTTCAATGTATAACAATGTTCACTTTTATCTAATTCTTTTCCACTAATCAAGTTTTGACAAAAATGTCATTCTTTTTCATAAATCAAGTTTTGACAAAAATGTCATTCTTTTTAATGTATAAAAATATACATTTTCTACTCATTCCTTCTTTTTAATGTATAAAAATATACATTTTCATTTGATCCTTTTTTTTATGAATTCTAATTATCATTAAAAATGTAAATTACATGTTAACAAGTTTCCAAACAAAGATTCATTCTTTTTAATGAATTCTAATTATCATTAAAAATGGAAATTATATGTAAATACATCTATATATCAAAGTGTTTATATTTTAATGTACCATTTACTTTAAAAGTGTAAAATCATATGCAAATACATTTTATATCAAAATGATGTTATGATTCCAACATAATATTTCTAACAATAATGGTGTTTTTATTCTAATACAACATGCTATAACAAAAATGTTATTTTATTCTAATGCAACAAAAATAACATTATTCTTTTATCAATTAGCAAAATGACAATTTGGTTTTGTTTAATCCCTTTTTATGTAATCAAAATATGAATTTTGTTATATCCTTTTAATGTAAACAAAATAATCGTCTAATCTAATTCTTTTAATGTACACAAAAATATCCATTCCTTCTGATATGTCAAACATAATCATTTCTAATTCATCCTTTTTAATATGACCAAAAATGATCATTTCTAATTCATCCTTTTTAATATATAAAAATATACATTATTAACTCATTCTTTTTAATGTATAAAAAAATATACATTTCCTAATTCATTCTTTTTAATGTATAAAAATATACATTTTCATTACCATTATTTTAAAAGTATAGAAATGTCCCTTTTTACTTCATTCTTTTAAAAGTACAAAAATGTTAATTTTGTTCTTTATAATCTAATCAACAAAAATGTTAATTTAATTCTAACGTACATTTTTTTTTATACTAAAAATGAGATTTTAATTCTGATGTACATTTAAAAATATATTTCATATTTCATCGATTCTAATTAAACAAAGTTGGCATGTATAATTCGTCCATTCTAATTAAACTATAAATATTAATTATATGTTGTCAACATAAATGATAATTTTGTTTTGACTAACTTTCTAATCAACACCATTGTTAACTTTTGAGTCGACAAATCACAAAATGATATTTAACATAAATATTCTATCAACTTAACAGGTCAACAAACAACATCAAACAGTTAAAATCAAATCACGAACATTCAGCAAATATTACAGTGCATACTAAAATTATGATTAATAACTTTAATTATATAAAGGAATATGATTTCTCACATTGCTTTTCCGTTCAGATCTGAATTTTACTGAATTTTCAACGTGCTCGGTTTCATCTCTAGTTAGATTCATGGCATAGATCTCGACAATACGGTTCTAACGAACCTGAAATCATCGAATTTCGATTTGATTTGAATGAGATATGATAGTTTTAAGGTTTGCATTTTTAAATAGATATTTAAATTAATTAATTATAAACCATATCATTGTTGACCAATCAGACCGTGCCCCCTTTATTTCTTCTTCCTCATTACTTCTACAGACAACGTGAACCCGTCCTCGTACAACCAATGTAATAACTCGGAAATTCTGAACCAGTTTAAAATTTTTATTTTGGCAATTTTAGCGAATTTTGAATATTTAAAATAGATTATTTTAAATAATATCGACGAGAAATTTATTTTGAATATAATTTGAACGTATATATTTATACGCGTCGTCGTTAGAATATAAATAATTATATATAATTATACTAGAATTGAAAATGGTGTGGTAGTTCGATAATTCGATTTCAAACTTCAATTGAATGTACCGGGTGCAAAACAAACCGGATTTTAGTGAAACCAAAAATAATAGGTTCTATTTGATAATATGTTTCCAACGAATTTCAAAAATCTAAATTTCATAGCGAGAATCAAAAGATATGTCCAGTTGAAAATTCTGAAAAGTCGCTATGGAATTCAGGCCCTTAAAAATGGGAATTTTGCAAACGACCTCGGATTTCGACGAAACCACTTTTGTTAGGTCCGTGATGTCAAATTATTGCTAGATTCCAAATTTCATAATTTTTCAAATCAATATGTGAGCGTGGCAAAGGAAAACGTTTTTGACCAGTTTTAGTTGATTTTAATCGACTGGAAAATGGCCATTTTTCCAACGGTCTCGGAATTCGACGAAACTAGTTTTGTTAGGACTGTATCGTCAACACGAAGCTAGAAAATATTTTTCGGGAATTTATAAAGTTCGTATGTGACCCCGGTAAATTGAAACGCGTGTTTAAATTCAATATATAGAGTTATATGTTGATTTTGACGAAAACTGATCGAAACGATCAAATCAGCTTGCGATACCTATCCCATTGTGTACGGAATGGGGGTAAAACGCTATGGACGACAGGCGGTGGGCCTCGTTTAGAGGTCGTATGAAAAAGTTGCTTTTTGAAAATAAATTAATTAAATAAATTAAAAATAAACTTTCTCTCTCCCTCTCCCCTTAAACTCCTCTGGCCCCCTTTCCCACGTTATTCATTTGTTCAGAAATAAAAAAGAAGAAGAAGACGACGAAGAGGGGGGAGGAGCGTCGTCGCTCCCCCCCATCAGAGCGCCGCCCACCGCCGTGCCCCAGGTGGCGGCTCGCCACCTCCGACCCCCCCCCCCCCGCCCCCGCCCTCGCGACACAGCCCCACCCCCCCCCCCCCACCAAAATCGACCGCAACCACCACCGAACACCCCCCTCCTTCCTCCTACTGCCGACCACCGGCGAAGCGACACACCCCCCCTCCTCGACGCTCGCCCCCTGCTTCTCTCTCCTCTCCCCAATTTGAAGGCCAGTGCCAAAACCCTCCAGAGCCCACGAAGCCCTAGCCGCGACCTTCGTTGAAGCTCCTCCCTCTTGCGCGACCACCTCGGACGCCACTCCCCGCCACCAAACCTTGCTGTAAGTATTTTATTTACTTGCTTTTGTTTATTTAGTGTTGACAGTTTAAAGGGAAGAATCAGTTTTTATTATCATAGCAAAACAAGCAATGATTTTTATTTATTTTAAAGCAAAGATTTTTATCATCATAAAGATGAGATTTTTATGAAACTAAAAACGTGATTCTTATCCATACAAAGATTTGATTTTTAACATTAAAAAGGTTCGATTTTTATAGTAGGAAAAATATAAGATATGATTTTTATATAGTGGCGATAATAAAGATAAGATTTTTATTTATGTAGAGAATTAAAAATATGATTTTTTATATTTTTAAAGTACTAAAATTATAATCTTTATTAAGTAGAAGATGGAAAATATAATTTTTACATGATAGGAATATTAAAAATATCATCTTTATATGTATAGCAAAATAAAAATTTGATTTTTATAATGATAAATTTGAAAAGGCGATATCTTTATATGAAGAATAGCATGATAAAAATAGGATTTTTATATATTGAATAGCATAGTAAAAATTCGATTTTTATATATTGAATAGCGAAGTAAAAATCCGATTTTTATATATTGAATAGCGAAGTAAAAATTCGATTTTTATATATTGAATAGCATAGTAAAAATTCGATTTTTATATATTGAATAGCGAAGTGAAAATTCGATTTTTACATATGTAGAGAATACGGGAAACGAAGATGACAAAAAGGCGAGAACCATGAAGATTTCTATCAATGAAGAGTCGTGGTATTGGATAGCTATTTATGAGAACTTCTCACTCTTCAATTTCTTTTTCTAGTTATATATATATATACTAGGATGCATACGGTGTTTGGTAGCACCCGACACCCGTCATCCACAGACCATGGATGGCTTGTTTGTTAAATTATTTGGTTGTGTAGTTGGTTAGATTATTTGGTTTGAATTGAATTGTTTGGTGAAATGGAATGGATTTGATTGATGTGTGAATGGCGTGGGCCTTCACTAGACCGGGGATAAGGCTAGGCCTTGTCCCGTTTCTAGTATCGTGTCGTTATGCCGCCGAAATTTTCTAAAATAAGTTAGAAAAATAAAAATATCATTTTTATTTTGTAAATGAACTGAATAAAAATTCCTGTGTTAAAATAAAATATTTTATCGTTAAAAATATAATTTTTAACGTGAAAGTGAATAAATAAATATTTATAAACAAATTAGCCGATTTGTTTATATACATTGATTTGACTGATATTGATTGGGTCGATAAATTTTACACATCGCCCAACTGCACAAATAAAATATGTGTTTGATTGTTTGAAACCCCACACGGGTATTGGGATAATATATGACATACACTAATCCCAATAATTAGTCGTATGTCGATCGATTGATTGACAGGCTGTTATAAGCGTTAGATATCTATATTTGATGCTTATGAAGTGTAGTGCACTTTGGATGATGGTTGATTATTTATCGTTGCTATTATATGCGTGTGTTGTATGGAATCCATATAATTAACTTTATATGGTAATTGATTGGGCCTCATTCCAATTTAGAAAATAAAGAATATTATAAAATAAAGGTTCATGTGTTGACAGTACTCATCCGTTGAGATTAGTCATGTGTTGAACGAAATATTTTAACAATAAAATTTACATCTTTATCATACATAAAATTAGAAACTAACTGGAAAATAGATAAGATGAGTGGTCTCCTGGATATTGATCTGATGTTGGTTTCGGCCTTCCGGGTTAATATTCAGGGAATCGTTCTCTTACTAATTTACGGTTGGAGTCTGATTTAATATCAAACGATAGATACCTTAATTTTCATAAAATATATTAAATAACAAAAATAGTCACACGTGGACAGTACTCATTCATTGAGATTGGTCATGTGTTGACAAGAATAAATATTCATTTGTTGAATAGAATAACGGAATTATTGAAATATATAAAGCCGTATTGATTAGAGATGCGCTATTTTGACGCGAACGATATTTATATCGATTATATTCGTCTTTAAATTTGAATTGAATCGAATATAAAACCAATTTGAATTGAATCGAATATAAAACCAATTTGAATTGAATCGAATAGGAAACCAATTTGAATTGAATCGAATATAAAACCAATTTGAATTGAATCGAACAGGAAACCAGTTTGAATTGAATCGAATAGGAAACCAAATTGAATTGAATCGAATAGAAAACCAATTTGAATTCAAATTGAATAGAAAACGAATTTGATTTCAATTGAATATAAAACGAATTTGATTTCAATTGAATATAAAACAAATTTGATTTGAATTGAATAGAAAACAAAATGAATTCGAATTGAATAGAAAACGAATTCAAATTGAATTGAATTGAATAGGAAATGAATTTGAATTGAATTGAAAATCGATTTAAATTGAAATCAAACAAGAATGAAAATAAAAAGGATTTATAATAGAA
This sequence comes from Allium sativum, assembly GCA_030737875.1. NCBI lineage: Eukaryota > Viridiplantae > Streptophyta > Magnoliopsida > Asparagales > Amaryllidaceae > Allium > Allium sativum. The sequence goes on along the minus strand of CM060923.1, from coordinate 553,608,000 downwards.
AATTCAATTTTGATTTGAATTTGAAATGGAAGTTGAAATGTTTTTGAAACGAATTTAAAACTGTTTATAGAATTCGTTTTAAATAGAAATCAACGAAATATATATTATATATATTATATATATAATATGATGGCCTGAATAGAATGCGCCGCGCCTTGGTAGTTCGCGAATTTCGGCCATTGACTTCGAACGGACATTACGGGACATCCAACCGTCGGATTCTCCTAAAACCGGAACCGTTGGGTTCGTATCGAAAAGAACTTTCTAACGAATATTAGAAATTTGAAATCTAACGGTTGGATTTGGAGATACGTCCAAATCAAATTTGGAAAAGGTCGTTGAAAGTGCAGTTCGATGGCCGTTGATGGAAATCGACTATACAAGCCTTGATAAAATTATTAAAAATAGTAATAAATTGTGTAGAATCATAAGAAATGATTTGGGAAAAATTGGGAAGAAAAACTCCATATTCGAAAAGATAAAAATGGATTTTTATCGAAATGAACTAGTTTTGAACTAAATTTAAAACCCAATTATTTTTAAATAAATAAATTAGATTTAAAAAGGGGTTTAAAAAATCGGAATTTCTAATATATTTAAATTGGAATTGAACTAAAACTGATTTGTTGGGTTTATCATGAAGGGTGTTTTAAATAACACTAGTTCTTTAACCCGATAATAAATAGAATGTGATTTGGGTTTATCGTGAACTGTGTTTTAAATGACACTAGTTCTTTAACCCAGTAAAAGGAGTTTTAATGAATCTGCAATTTGATTGAAATGTGAATTGATAATCTAAATTATCAAATTTGGAAAATGAACGAGAATGGAGTATCACCGGTTTGCTCCAAAGCGATAGTTAAATCTTTAATTAGATTTGAACGTGAAATGGTAATTAATTTTACCGATAACACCACGGTGTTAGATATGGAGTATTACCAGTTTTGCTTCATGGGATGAATAGGTTGGGATTGGGAAATAAAATAAATAATTACTTCGGTGTGGTTCGCTAATCTCAACTAGTTTAGAAAACCATAATTTGGTTTGAAATGACATCCAAAGGAAGATTAAAGGATAAATTTTAAAGAATTTATCTTGCATAAAATTAATGGGAACTTTTCCCTGAGAATATGAATTGGAATGAGGCGTATGTTGTGTTCGTGTAACATTTGTTTTAAATATACGCGGGTTGTTCGGAAAGGCCGGGTTTATACCCATTCTGAATAACCGATTCGACGATATGTCGAAGATGAAGACGGTGGTCGAAGGCCGGAAGTCTTCACATCGTTTGGATAATTACTGACGATCCTGATTGGGCTGTACACCCAAGAGGATGGAAATAGTTGGTGGTCGTCCAGACGTACTTGGAGATGGATGGATATGCGAGGAAAGTGCCTCCGGTTTCGTTTAGACCCAGAACGAACTTGTAAATGGATTGTGTGTCTGACATTGGATTTTATTCTGTGTTGATTGATTTCTATTAAATATATATCTGTTTGGCGGCGGAGAATTTATTCTCTTGCTTAACGCCCTTCTCTGAGACGTACGAGCTTAGAGGTTATATATCGATAGATATCAATCGCATGGCATGAATTGCCTGTGTGGCACGCTGAGATGCAATGATCAAGGCTTCTATTGAAAAGCAAAGCCTTGTGGTTGATGATCAAAGCACGGCCTACGTGGCAGCTTTGTGTATAACGTGAATTCGCGAGCCTCACACCTCGGTATGAGTCAAAAATGGGATGAGGATCCAAGGAGTGCACGACGTTTCTTTCTAGCTATGGGTGGTGTCAGTGACCTACCAGCCCTGACATTTATATACTTTTCACCTTTGTGGTTTGGATGCGAGGCGCCTCGATTTTAGGTCCTATAGGGCCGGGAAATGTGTGTTCAGGAATAATTAATCCTCAAACGTAAGAGAGGACCGGTCTTGGAGGATCCCAAGGTTGCCCAGAGTGCGTAGCCCTGAGACATTTGCTAGAGTGTCTCGAACGCGGAGAGGAGCTTGCCCCTTGCCTCGACTCATGACGGAAATCCAATTTCCAATACGTGTATTGCGGTTTTAATTGTAGAACTAGTATGGCGACATGATATATGGTACCCATGTCGTCTATGATTTATATTTATGATTGAAATTGTTTTGACACTATACACTTATTATAGTATCAAATGATTCGTTTAAACGTATCAAGCATGTTTGGCTATTATAAGGGAAAACCCTATCCTCCGGCTTGCGTTGCATTGTGTGATGGGACCTGGGTCTTATAATAGCTTCATTTTTCGAAAAAGCATTGCGTTGTTTATTCTATGCACTGGTATTCTTGGGAGGAAACCCGTTCCGTGTTATACGGCATGGTCCCTTGAATTTCTCTCCTTTACAGTAAAGTTTTAAATAATTGTTTTAGTTCTCACACTAGTCACACGACTGACTTGGAGTTTATTGTTTTAACCTAAACTCTGGGTGCCCCTATTTTCCGCACGGGCAGCTAGTAGTTTTGGTTCTGCAGATTTATATTCACAGGATCCTGGTTTACAGCTGGAATGATATCCGGAAAGCTCTGTATCCGTGCATTACTTTCAGTTGTGTTTTATATTATTTTTCCGCTGCTATGTAATTTATTGTAATCTCTAGTATTTACCGAATGTAATTTATTCATTTATACTCTGTATATTCTTGTATCTGATGGAATTGTTGTAATAACAATGAAATGTTCTTCTGTTTGTGTTCTGATTTGTCCTGTTCTCAAAACGATCAGGAGTTTCGAACGGTCTAGATCGGTTTAACGACTGATTCAGATCGAGCGAAATTCCCGGCCGTCACAACCAAGGTTGAACGGCGCACCACCCACAAGCTGCTGACCATCGATCGGAGCTCGTCACCTCGAAGCTCGCGGCATCCTCTACTGTCGCCCCTCCTATGGTGCAACTCGCACCAGTATTGGGTCCACACGGTAACCCCTAAAACCCGCAATTCCTGGCCAGAAATCCTCCTCTCTGTTGACCGAGACATCGTCACCCCTTATAGAATCGAAGACCTCAGAAATCTCGACCATGTTTGTATTGGATTCAAGTTTTATTTTGAAAGGGACTGGGTGCGATTAAGGGAAGAAAATGGAAGGGTTTCAGCCATTGATAGGATGAAAGAGGCGGCTGGAATATAAGATTAGGGTTCACCATATTGTGCAGTGTATTTATACTATATTTTTAATCTATTTAATTATTATATAATTCATTTACTCACAAAAAACCTGTTCTCTCATATTAACTCCAAATCAAACTCAACGAGTGTCGCCCCTAGCTAATAACCCCCGTCCCGGATACAATGGAATATGTTTCGTAACCCAATTCGGCTGTTACGATATGTTTTTCTTTTAATTTAATTATAAATCATTTAACTATTAAATTCAAACGTATATTTTAAATTACTGGGGCCATATACGGACTCTAAAAATTACAGAAAAATTATTTCTGGTTATGTTTTGACGATACAGGTCTCTAAGACTAATTTCGTCGAATTCCGAGACTGACTGAAAAATGGCCGTTTTCAAGTCGATTAAATTTAGTGAATATTAGGCACACATCCCTAAAACGAAACTTAATTAGGCTCACATCCGGTCATAAATTTATTGTAAATTTAGTCCCTGTTTTTCGAAAATTCATAAAAAAAATATTAAAAAAATATAAAAAAATCACGATAATTCGTATTTAAATTAAACATGTACTCGCCCAAAAATTCAGATCATAATAAAATCAAAACATGCATCAAAATCGAAAAAATACAGAAAACAACGAAAAATGCAGTAATTTGCATCAAATCATGCACATATTTGGAATACTTGCATTCATCTGTGCAAGTATTTCTCTGTTATATTTTTACATGCAATACTTGCATACATGTGTGCAAGTATTTAAAATAGTTGCATACATGTATGCAAGTTTCTTCACACATTTTATTTTCACATGTAAATACTTGCATACATGTGTGCAAGTATTTCAAATAGTTGCACACATGTATGCAAGTTTCTGCATACATTTTCAACTAAAACAGCTTCAGAAATACTTGCATACATGTATGCAACTATTGGCAAAAGTTGCATACATGTATGCAACTATTTGCAAGTTTTAAATTCACAATACATCCCTGTAATTAATGTTTTCTCTGTAAACCCGCCCCCTATTTTAGCTGCCGCCTGGAATCTTCCGCCTGCCAATTTCCATACCTCCGCCTCTTTCGTTTTCTGTCCAAATTTTCAGGCGCTATCACTTAAAAAAAAAAAAAAATTCTAAAATCTATAAATATTCCCGGAAGTCCACAGAAAAAAAAAAAAGTTGCATAAATGTATGCAACTTTTACGAATAGTTGCATACATTTATGCAACTATTCGAATACACATGCATATATTTATGCACGCCTGTTTGAAAAATTGCATACATGTATGCAGTTTTTCTATATAACTGCATACATGTGTCCATATATGTCAAAATACATGCAAACGTGAATAAGTTGCACGTAGGTATGCAGTTTTTAAATAAATGCATCGGCAGATGCATGTTTTAACAATATGTGCATACATGTATGCATTTATACTGCAGTTTTGACGCAGATTTGAAATAAATGCATACATGTATGCAACTAATCGATTTATATGCATGTTTTGATGCAATTTACTGCATTTCGTTGATTTTCTGTATTTCATGATTTCGACGTTGTTTTTAATGTTTTTTGATCTGATTTTTTTCACGATTAATTGTTTTAATTAAATACGAATTTACATGGTTTTTTAATATTTTTTTATATTTTTTTTATGAATTTTCGAAAAATAGGGACTAAATTTACAATACGTTTACGACCGGGTTTTTTTTATATTTTGAAACCTAATAGGGACCTCTAAAAAACGCACCCTTAAATTTAACCGAAATAGTCAAAACACGTTTACCTTTGCCACGCTCACATATTAATTCGAAAAATTCTGAAAATTGGAACCTAGCAATAATTTGACATTCCGGTTCCAACAAAAGTGGTTTCGTCAAAAAACGAGGTCATTTGCAAAATGGCTATTTTTAAGGGCTATATATCATATTAGTATATATATATATATATATATATATATTCTACAGCGATTTTTCTAAATTTTAAACTGGATATAACTTTCTATTTTCAAGGTGAAATTTCAATTTTTCAGATTTGTCAGAAAGATATGGTTAAACAGATTCAAATATTTTTGGTTTTACTGAAATTCGATTTATTTTGAATCCTGTACAATCAGTCAAAGTTCAAATTCAAATTTTCAAACTACCATTCTGTTTTATACTCTTTTTATAATTAAATTAAATTTATTCGTTTCAAAATAAATTGTTAGTTGTTATTATTTAAAATAAATTACTTTAAATATTAAAATCCATTAAAATCTCTAAAATAAAATTTTTAAATTGGCCCAAAATTCTGGGTTGTTATAGGATCCTAATGTATTTCAGCAGCTTTATCTCGATTTATATGTCAATCCGCTTTAATTTGATGTAGATTTGTCTAATATGTGATTAGAAAGTGATTAAAGATGAATTTATAAGGTGGAGGTCATTGCTAGGGTTGAAGAATTGAAAGTGGCGACTGAGAAAAATGAAATGAGATGGTTTCCTAACTCATTTTAGCCTCCGTATAACCCCAATCCTGAAATTGGTTATGGGCCCATCCATTAATTACCCTATTAAGCCCGTTTAATAGTTTATCACCTTCTAAACCTTGTTTCAGCCATATCTCCTAAACAGTAAGTCCGTTTGATCAATGTGACCACTCTATGGAAAGGTAAACCATCATTCAAATTCAATGGAAGTGGTTTTCGGTCAAAAATCCTTACCAATCAAAATTTATAGGTGAAATAAGATTCACCGCGGGTAAAACAGTTGACTAAAAATCGGCAAAAATCGTGAATATGGGTAATCACCCCAATTATCGTTTACCAAAGTTATACGAACATATGACTTTGTATAAAAATGAAATAAATATCCTACAATCCTCCGATGCGTAAAATGCGGGTTGTTACATATCGTCAAACAAATATTGTTTTTGTTTATCAGAATATTTCATTTTGAAATGAAATTGATGTTAATTATATTGTTTAACATCTATGGATGCAAGAAAACACGTTGGAGGGATCCAACTGAATTCCTCAATATTTATAATACTGTTTTTTCATATATTGTGATATATGATGTGATATATAATCTGTGATTGATTATGATGATATTGGTCTTGTTATTAGGTATTTTACATCCTATAAGAAATATTGGAATGTAAAAAGGGAATTTTCAAAGTGTATATTGATAATAAAATAGTTATATGAAATAAATAAAATTATTAAAGGAATTATTTGGGAAATAAATAGAATTTTAAAATGAATTATTTAGGAAAAAAAATAGAATTATAAAACGGAATGGCGGGATATAAAAAGAACTATGAGATGAGAGATTTAAAGGAGATTTTTAAATAGAAATCTGTTTTAACAGATAAAAGGAGAAGATTAATTTATAAATAATATTTTTGTAAATTAAGTAAAACAATTTATCATGGGATAAATTGAATATAGAGGTCTGAATTTATATAGAGGAGTATAAATCAGTTTTAACACCGATATTTTAAATAAAAATTGAATTTAGTATTTATAAATGGAATAATAAATTAGACTTTTAGTGTAAGAAGTAAAAAGGAGATTTTGTATAATTAATTCTGTAAACAGAAGTATAAATAGAATTTGCAACTGGAATATTGTTTCTAAAATACAAAATCAAATTGATTGATTTTATAAAAGAAATATTATTCACATCAGATGTGAATAGTGGATTAAAACAAATATTTTATAAATTAAAACATTTATAAAGGAAATTTGATTTTAAAATAGGAATTCAAATAGGAATCTGAATGAGATAGGAAATGGCGATCAAATTAAATACCGGATTCTACTTTAGGCGAAATAGATTGGTTGGAAATTTATAAAATGAGTCTATACATAGAATTGGAACCTGTAATAATAGTTTTAAATTGAAATCAAGCTTTGATTTGATAAAACGAGTCCAGTTTTCTATAAAGGAATAATATTCATGGTTTAAAGTGAATAACGATTTGAAAGTAAACGTTTTGCATAATTAAAACAGTTATAAAAGGAAACTGGTAATTGTTGGGAAGTACTAAATTCAAAAATGAATTTAGAAATTTAGTTTACTCGAAAGGGTAAAATATGCTGGAGTCTGTAACGATAATTGAATATTGTTTATTCAAAAAAGAGTTATCGAATATAGTTTATTCGAAAGAGAGATTATTGAATTGAGTTTATTTGAAAAAGAGTTAGCGAATATAGTTTATTCGAAAGAGAGTTAATCGAATATAATAGAGTTAATCGAATATAAGAGAGTTAATCGAATATAAGTTATCGAAAGAGAGTTAAACGAATAGAGATTATTCGAAAGAGAGTTATGCATTGAAATTCGATTATATCGAATTCGGGAAAGTATTATTTACTTTCCAATTTTTAATCAAGATTTATTTATTTACAAATAAATTGTTTATTTAGTTATTTATTTAAATTAAGGAATAAAAGTTATATTTTCAAGTTAGATATTTCAGAAGTACAGATTTAACGTTATCGTTATAATAAATGTTTTTCATAAAAGAAATGGATTCATATACTGAATCCAAGAGTTGCGTAAGAAATGATTTGATAAGAAGATAAGAAACGGAGTTAAGGAAATTAGAAACTGACTGGAGATTAGTCATGTTGAACAGCTTTCTGGGTATCGATCTGATGTTGGTTTCGGCCTTCGGTGTTGATATTCAGGGAATTGTTCTCTTACTAGTTTAAAGTTAGAGACTGATAGATGTAGAAGGATGGTGATGCGTGAATAAGAAATGGAAACGTTCTTCCAATGTGATAACGTATATTTTTTAAATACAGAAAATAAAATTAATTGAATATATGGAAATGGGAAATGGGAAATGAGGAAATGAATAATTTAATGATAAATTAATGGGAAAAATGTTGATTGACGATTGTTCAATAAAATTTCGATTTGGAAATAAGATCATTGTGTGTATGGAAGCTTTCCATTGATAGTTAAATAACCGACTATCAAAGTTTTGACAATTTTTCCATCGTCAATACGGAGAGATCGGGATCAGATTTATTATTTGAAAACCACTCCGTATGGGCTTAGCATTGCGAATCAAATATGATGAAGATAATAGAAAATGGAGTTATGCAAGGGTCGTTCTGGCAAATCCTAGGTAGAAATTGCCTAAGATGGATTTACAAAATAGCGCCTTCGGTTTGTACAGTCCCAGGACAACCTGTATGGAAGAATGTCTGACGGAGTATATTTAATAAATCGCATAAGTTGATCTCTTCAAACATATTTACATTTGGTGGCGGAGGAATTCATTTCTCTTAGTTGTATATCCATGGTATTTTTGGGGAAATCAATTTGTGATTTGTCGGGTATGACAATGTGACATTAAAAGTGAATAAATGTGTTATCTGTCAAAGATAAGCGTGCCTCAAGCCTCACAACCAAGAAATGGTATAAAATCGAGTAGGTTGCATGGCTAAGTGGTTAGCTGCAAATTAGGGTGTATTATCACCTGATCTAGAGAAATTTCATTTACTTCTTTAACCTATTTCGATGTTGTCCCTTTCGGGAAACGGTTGCTGATCCCAACCGTTGGTGATAATACATTTGGTACACTCAAGTGAAATAAGTGATGGGTCAAGTTTTGCCTGGGTTACAAGATGTTCTTGTTGAAACTGGTGTATTCCTCTCTAGAGATACATTGTCGGAAGGTGGTCACATACCACTACAACAAAAACACCATATTACAACTTTAATTTTACAACGGTGGTAAAAGCACCGTTGTAATAAATGTTTTTTACAACTTTTTTTTCAGAAAAGTTGTAATAAAATTATTTTTAACAACTGTGTTATTTTGACAGTTGTAATAAAAGCCTATCACAACTTTTATTTTTTGATCGTTGTAATATATGACTATATTTTAATATTAATTATTTTCATTAAATAATTTTTAATAATTAATATTAACAACTAATTAGTAATAATTAATTAATAACCTATATATTAATATTAAATATTTAATTAAAAATACTTCAATAAATAAATAATTCATGCTAATAATTAGTAATTGACAACCAAATAGTAATTATTAATTAATAATCAATAAATACATATTAAATATTTAATTAAAAATACTTCAATAAATAAATAAATCCAAATAATTAAGAAGTACTATTTAATATTTAATTGTTGATAATCCATTATTAATAATTACAAAGTTTTGTAAGAAATATTAACAATAATTAATATTTTATACCTAATATTTAATAATTAATTATTTTAACACTATCGTTTAACAATAATTAATAATTAGTTTAATAGTAACCTTCCAAATAAATAATTGATATTTATTATTAATAATTAATATTTAAAAATTAATAACTAATAAATATTAATTGATTTCCAATTTTTGCTATTAATTTGTTTAATAATTGGTAATACATACATAATTAACATTCATTATCTATTACTTCTATCAAAACTTCTGAAATTTAGGATCAAATTCAAAATTTAAGGTAGTTTGTATGTACTAGTACTCTTTCAATCTAAGTAGCAGTATTTTGCTTCTTACATGACCTTTCTCTCCAAATTGAAAATTAGGGTCAAATTCAAAATTTCCCTCCAAACTAGTTTCGCCACTTCTTTTCCGAAAATTGGAGATTTTGGCTCCTAGTTTATCGTGTTTCCCTCCATAAGCCGTCATTTATTTTATTTGCCAGCTCACTCCTATTCCCCAACTCATTCCTATTCCCCATTAAACCGTGCTCATTGCGAGGACCACTCACTTTTCCATTATTCACATCCATTTCTTTTTCATTCACTTGACCGCAAAGTATCACCATCTACATCCAACTGACCATTCTCAGAACCATTCAAGTGAGATTCGAGTATTTTACCTACTGACTTTTGCATAGTATCAGAAGCAAGCAGAAGTAGAATTACGAAAATCATGCTTTCGTTTCCAGATCCAGTTGCGCTATTCGAAAATCATGCTTTCGAGTCTAGAAGGGTCAGATGAGTATAGCTTTCCAGATCCAGTTGCGCTATTCGAAAATCATGCTTTCGTTTCCTATTTTTCGCCATCGAGTTGAGCCAGTGTGGGTGATTGGGTAAGATATTCTTGGATATGGCGATTTGTGTTGGTTTTCTGAATGCGGATTTAGGGTTCTCACATCGTTTTTTGTTCATTTTGGCAAAGATTGTCTGATGATCTTTGTTGGTTGAAATCAGATCTTGTTCTTCCTTCTTAATCTTTTTTTTCAACTTGATTTACACGCTTGATTTGGGTATAAATCAAAGCTATCTAAGAATTGGTCTAGATCTGTTGATGTGCCATAGTATTTTAATTCTGGGATTGCTGTTCTAATAGTTTATGTTCATTTTGGATTTAGTCTTGGTTTAATAAGATTTCGAAACTGGATTATGATAGCAGTATAGTGCGATCTATCATTTCTATGTAATTTTGGTATATTTTTACACTGACCTGTTCCAGTACCTTTACCCAATGAACTGAAGAGGTTATTAAGTATTTGACACTTGTTTTAAACAGCCATTCGAACTCTATTTGCATACAATACATAGTAGAAAATGGCTTGAACACCTATAGATTATTTGCACCTCCTAATAACCTTCCTCCGGGCTTGAGAAGATTTGATGCAGAAATCCTGACGACTCAGCCTCAGTTCTGTTTCTTGATGGTGATGAATTAACGGGTTGTTCTGTATAGAGTGATTCAATAGGATGGTTTAGCAAGTGCTTTTTTGTAATCATTATTTGTAATGTAATGAAGAATTGATATATTACCGTGATGATGTATGATTCAGTTTTTGTATTTTGAATATAAAGTTGTAATGTTTTTTGTATGAATGGATCTGTTGCTTTGACTTTATATCAATTTGTTTTCTTTTTATTCTGCTTTTGTTGCATTTGCAAAATTTATTTTTTTTAAAACCCAAAAGTCAATCACAACTGTGGAAAAAAGTTGTAAAATATACATACTACAACGGTGGAAAAAGTTGTAAAATATACATATTACAACGGTGTTGCAACAGTGCAAAAAAGTTGTAAAAGATATTAGTCTATTACAACTTCTTAATACACGACGGTTTGCCCACCGTTGTAAAATGTATATTACAACGGTGTTCCACCGTTGTAATAGGGTCATTTTGTTGTAGTGTACCTTGCCAATTGGAATTCATTACCTAATAAGTGCCCACAGTTTTTTATTATTTATAATGTACGTGGAACGTGAGATGAAAGCGTTCTGCTAATGATTATTTAGTTTTGGTTGATAGACAAAATTATAATATCAAAAGAGTTTTGATATAAAGATTATCAATTCTTTTAAAAGGATTTTGAAAGTTAAATCAAGTGTTTTTGATTCTCATATGGGAAAAACCCGTTCTGTGTTATACGGCATGGTCTTATGAGATGTCATTGATTTCCTCAAACTGTTTTAAATTTCTTTACTCACACCAGTCACACGACTGACCAGAATTTATTTTGTTTTGTTTTCCCTAAACTCTAGGGTGCCCAATTGTAACGACCCATGTTTTTCGACCATTTGAATATGAATATTTAAATTATTTTTAAATATTATATTGGAAATATTAATGGAATTAAATATTGAATTCGTTATTTAAACGAAGTTCGAACGTTATATATTTATATAATTATAAATCGAGCTTGAAAATGGCGTGCAGTTCGTAAATTCGAGTTTTGAACTTCAACTGAGAATACAGGATTCGATATAAGTCGGATTTCGGTGAAACAAGACACGTTGGAGCCGTATTGGCAATAGTTTTCATATGAAAGAGAAAAATCCAGATTTCGTGTTATAATTTGATAATTATGGGGAAAATCGTTATTAAATTATAGGCCTTTAAAATGGCCGTTTTGCAAACGGACTCAGATTTCGACAAAACCAGTTTCATTAGAACCGTATCGTTAAATTATTGTTAGAAAATCAAACTGCGTGGAGAACCGATGTCGTATGTGGCCACGGTAGCCAAAAACGCTCGTTCAAAATTCTATAGCGTGCATTTAAATAAGTAAATGGATATTGGAGTGTAACTTGAGCAGACGATCGAACTAGGCCACGAAACCAGTTCCATTGAGTTCGTATCGTCGATTAGAGTCAGGATAGGTATATAGTTTGTTATTTTTGAAGCCTGTGAAATTTGGTGTTAAAAAGGGTAGGGCGGTTCAGGGTAAAAACAGCCTATCGGGCAAACAGTCTCAGAATGCGACGAAATTAGTGCCGTTGGGTTCGTATCGAAAAGTTATTGTCGATGTTCGCAGTTTCAAGTGGATTTGATTTACCTGGTGACCGTGAAAAAATTAAACGCGTGTTCATTTCTGGTTTCACAAAGGAAAATTTTCCATACGACCTCGGATTTCGACGAAACTTGTCCCATTGGGTCCGGAATATCGTTTTACATCAAGAACAGCATTTTTATCAGTAGACAGAAATCGTATGTAGTGGTTTCTAATAAGATTTCTCCGCATCAAAGTTTTATACATTATAATATGAATATTTCTATCCCACTACTTCACTTTTCTTCATTCTTTTGCTTACGTCCTTCTAGTAGCCTGCGCCCCACATTTCTCAATTACTTGCATCCCAAACAAGCACCGTACATGCACATCGCATACACAGTTACCCAATATTTTTATGAACCAATGGAATGCTACCGTGCCGACCACGTTGGGAAACATTCACTGTTGAATACAGCTACCTAAATAAATTATGTAAACCTATATGTCCTATTACGTGACAGCCACGCACCATGAAACCTTGAGTGCCAAGGAAATAAGCGTGCTCCCCAAAACCATCGCTCTCTATATAAACAGGCGCTCGCTTCAGTCTTTCCCATCGTCAAATGAAACCGACCCTATCCCTCTTCACAAATGAAAAAAAAAAATGTGCGAAAGGAAAATAAGAGGGAAGGGGGCGCTTCTGACGTGGGTCTGGTGCATGGGAATGGACAGTGTGAAGATGGGGTTGATGGGGTATGCTGTGAGGACGTGAAAGATAAAGTCAGTGCATGGAAAGTTGAAGTAGGCTCAGCATGGGTTCATTTTTGCGAATGAAAAAAAAAAGCCATTTTTATTTTCGAACCCGAACAGTATGGAGAAGTTGCATTTCATGCTGGACGTGAGGAGCTCGAGTGGTTTTGAGGGCGACTGTGAAGGCTGAGCGACGAGCCATGTCATATGGAGGATGGTGGAAGTGGGGCGCAACCGGCGGTGAACCCAGATCGATCTCGCGAGGTCGTACGGCGGAGCAGCGTTGGTGGAAAGGGATAGGAGCGTTGTAGTGGGTTTAGAGTTGGTGCTGATTGTTCTTAGGAGACAAACGAATGGGACAAACGAAGGTCAAGGAATCATCGGATCCTTTGGCAAGTAAAACGAACGTATTGTGTATATGGTTAGCTAACAAATTTGAGGGTTAATATAACTAATATTATATAATAACGTATAACGTTAAATGATGATTACAGGTTGGCATCAGATGGGTTCAACGTGGTGGACTGGGGAGGTATCATTCACGGTGGTTCAGAAAAAAACAATGGAGAAAGGAGTACCAACATTCGATTGGCCTTACTGTTACTAAACGTAATTACTTTTATATAATTTTAATTAAGGATTAAATAATTTTTTAAACACGTTTAGATGTGGTGACAAAACAAGTAATAGGGAAACAGGATTTTAGTGTCACGTCCATTTTAGTTTTACACTGCAATTGTTTTATTTAAAATATAGTTAAGGTTTAGGTGACTTAGTTGATGTAAATACTGCTAAATGGAAAAAAACTAAATGGGTGATTTAGGATTTCGTAGGCTAAATAGAACCGGGTCAGTTTATTCAATCTGAAACTAAATGAGTCGGTCCTGCTAATTTGTTAAACCAAAACAAATCCACTTGTTGTAACACTAACGAGAAATTAGTTAAATTAGTTTTTTTTTTAATTAAGAGTTAATTAGGTAAATTAAACTTGTATAATCGTATAACATGAGTATTTCTTTATCTTGTCAACAGAATTGGACTGTTCGAATTTGTGTTATGATCGCCTTGACGAGATCTACACTGTGGAACAGGGATGAACTGAATTGGAAACAACTGGATTTTTATTTAAATTAAACGACTGTTTAATTTAATTAAAACAAGTCGTTGACAACGGAATGAACTCAAGGTGAGTTAAACTCACTCAGTTACCCTTTTTATATTTTATATAAATTGGGTGTTTTTATTTTGTGTGCTCTGCTTGCCAAGGGTTGACTGCTTTTCTAGTTATCTATTTAACTGTGGATTTAAACGATGGAATTAAACTGTGTTTAATTTCAGTGAAATACCAAATCGTTATTTTTAACGATTGGTCCCAATAAAGGTAACTCACCTTGGTTGGTCACGTTTATTTATAAACGTGTTTTAAATGGTTGAATTGTTTGCGTTGCTTGTGGTTGATGTTGAATGGTTGCCATTTAGTGTTATCAGTTAAACAAAACTGAACCGTCTGATTTGAGATAACCATTTGAATACAGGGAAGAACAGGTTGGAGGGATCCAACCGGATTCCTCAAATGTATTATTTATTTTCATATGATCATATATGAACTGATCTGTTTGTGTGATTAATTTGATGGTTGATTATTGACTGGATATTCAACATCTGTTTGGTTTAAACCAATGGGCGATATTGGTTAAGTGTTTGGCAGAGTATGGCCTTTAAAACCAATCGAGTTATAGATATTGATTCACCGTCAGGTGAATCGATAGAGTTGAGGTTATAAAATTTATTTTATAACCAGAGTTAGATTTGAATTATATTATTTGAATAAAAGTTATTTAAGAGAAATAAACAAATATTTTATTTGTTTAAGACTTTGATTTGTTATGAATTTATTTTGCAAAGTATATGCTGATGTTAATCAGATTTTCAAGTATGAAGATAAGAAATGAATCGAAAGGGTTAAACTTTGATCATTGTTTTGTAAAGAAAACAAATAATTACAATTTATTTAAATTAATTATATTTTAATTAATTGAAAGCGAGGATTGTTGAAATCGGTTAATGAGGTAATCAAGTTTTTGAGTTAGTTAAATCGACCGTTTAGAATTAGAATTGTTTATCAAGTTAATGTGTTTGACTAAAATAGTTAAATGAATATTGTTTGAATTTAAATAAGGATTTAAAAGGGATTTAATATTTAATTTAGTTAATAAAGGGGTTAACTACTAAAGTAGTTCATGTTTGGAATAAGTTATTATTTTAATTGATAATAAAGTTAGGAATATAATTTTAAAATGGGAATTCATTTAAAAAGGTTACCGAATGTGAGATGCAAGCCAATTGAATGGTGAAAGGAAATAAACGTACTCAATTATATGAATTAAGTGAAAGGAGATTACGATAAAAGGGTTTATTATAAACCAGAGGTTTTAAGTGAGATTTAAAGTGTAAAGCGTTAACTTTACATTAAAGTTACGTGAGAGTGAAATCAAGTAGAAATGGGACAAGGGAAATAAGATCTCCAAAGTGGATAAGGGTTGAAAAAAATTGAAAGGGGATCGATAGAAAATGAAATTTGGGGATAAAGCAATGGGTCATAAGATTGTATAACTAAACCCAAATTTGTCAATGGGAAATTGAATATAGTTATTCGAGATAGAATTAGCCAAACATAATTATTCGGCTAAGTTGCCATTTGCGTACGACTGCTAGCGGAATTCGCAGGGCTGCAGATAGCCTACGGCGGTCGGATGTTTCCTGAGGGAATCAGGCGTAACCATTGTGATCGCTGTGATCTAGAGTCGAGCGAATATAGTAAGTCGAATGTTAGTTAATTGAAATTAGAGTTATTCAAATATCGTATTTTTGAATATTAAAAGAATTGGAAGTTTCAATTTAACAAAAAGGAAATTAGTTTGTCAAAGGCCAAGTGATGCTGAATACTGAATCAGTGAACTCATTGGAGTGTCATGTTTGAAACACTGGATATTTTGATAGTTAAAACACCGACTATCAAATCTGACCAATACGATTGTTGGTATGGAAAGACCGGGATCGAATTTATATTCGAAAACCATTCCGTCCAACAATACGTGAAGATATCAGAAGATGATCGAGGTGGAGCATTGAAGACCGTGGATTTTCCTACACGGAAGAACCACTAAGGTTCTCTGCCTGGCAAGCAGAGATAAGCTGTGATTCTGTCGTAGTTGGAATCTACGAGTTGCAAGGACTTCTCGCTACTGATCCATGGGTGATTCCTATATGGATGCGGTAGGAGAGTGCCTTCGGTTCATCCTGTCCCTGGATGACGTATATGGACGAATGTCTGACAGAGTATTTCCGAAGGATCACGTACGTTGATTTCTTCAAACGTACGATAGTTGTTGGCAGGGAATTGCCGTTCTCTTAGCTTCCAGCTAGAGTATTTTTGTGGATATCAATTAGTGATATCTGATGGATTTGACGATGTGGCATTCAGAGTGAATGACGACCAGATGTTCAAGAGTAAATTCTGGCCTCAAGCCTCATCAACCGGGAAATGACAAAAATCGGGCAGGCAGCATGGCTATGTGGGTCGCTCCCATTAGGGTGTATGATCACCTATCTAGAGGAAATCCTATTTGCTTCTTAAGTCTATGTTTCGATGCTGTCCCTTGTCGGGAGACGGTTGCTGATCCCAACCGTCGGTGATATACATTCGATACTCTCAAGCGAAATGAGGGGTCGGTCATGTGAGGGCCGGGTTGCAAGAAGTTCTTGTTGAACCCAGTGTATTCGTCTCTAGAGATACACTATCGGAAGGTGGACCCATACCTTGTCAAGTTGGAATCCAATCTCCAATAAGCGCCTGCGGGTTTTGATTGTATACTATATATGTGGAGCGTGAGATGCAAGCGTTCCACTAGATTCTATTTACTTGTATTTAGACATTATTATAATATCAGACAAGATATTGGTTTCAAAACTGTTTTGGGTTATCGTAAGGTAAAAACCGTCTGTATTTATGTGTGGATTTGGTCTTACGATTATCCTTTTCTTCTGAAAAGATTTTGAACTTTAAAATCATGATTGGATGATTCACCCTTATTACTGTGCGAGTTTATCTCACTCTGGTTCACCAGACTGACCCGGTGTTTTGTAAATGCTCGGGTTAGACCGAGTTGTACAGGTTCAGGTTATCGACTGCTGTGAAGAGACGAGCTGGAAAAGTCCATACGTATGATATTACTATTCCGCTGTGTGTTATATGAGGACAGATTAGTATCACTGTCCAGATGTGTACTCTGATAGTGTAAGTATTTCAAAAGCTTTCAATAAAGGTTATCTCTGTATTATATTTTATTCCGCTGCGATGTGAGACTCTGTGTGGTGTTTCTTCTTCTTCTATTCTAATATTTCTATCTTATCTATTCTCACCCTCTAACTTCTTTCTATTAATGATCTGGAATGTTCGATGTCTGAATGGTCAACATGGTAGTTTGATGTTGATTTTCGGAGTCGAAAATCCCGGTTCGTTACAGTGGTATCAGAGCTGAAGGTTAAGTGATTACCTTGGCTCTGTAGCGTGACTCAGTAGAGATGGGGTTAGCAATACCCTAGATTGAGTTTGAGTATACGAGTGAACGTATTTGTAAATTGTTATAAAAACTGTTTATATTGTGTTGATTGGTTTGTCGAGTAGTTTATGAATTCTGGTCGATACAGTAATGCAAACTGTGTCGATAAGTGTTTCTAAACTCTTGAACAGAATAATTCGACACGGTATATTTTTGAAAGAGGGTAAATGGAAATTTTTACCCGAAATATATTTTGATATAAACAAGGTATATATATTAAAATTATTTGGTTGTGTTGGCTGATTTAAAAGTGAAATGGTTATATAAATAACCAACTGGAATTCGTATAATATAAAAGCAGATTTATTAAATCTGAAATTTTAATCAGAACTGGAATTAAAATTCCCAAAAGTGGGAAAGGTGATTGTAAATGAACTTGGGTTAAATATATGGAAATTTTAAGATCCTGGGAGATTTTAAATTTGGTTTACAAGCATCGTGAATGATATTTTGAAATAAATTTCAAAATGAAAATGTTTAAATACGGTTTTGATAAGTGATACAGTATTGAACTCACTTTGATAGCTGGGAAATAACTCTGAGGATGCCGGCCACATCATTAGTGTTCATTTCCGAGTTCTAAGTGACGGATTACTACCAAAGGTTTTGTTTTGAATTGCTTTGAGGAAGACAAGTTGTTTGAATCCTGAAAAAGATTTTTTTTGATTTTTGAAAGAGCTGAACTGTTTTAAAACTCCCAGGAAATTATTTGAACAAAGGCAAATTTAAATAAAATTTGGGAAGTAAATATGAATTAAATATGAATCCAGTTAACTGGAAATTGAATCAGAATATAATATATTAAGTAGAATCAGATTTTGAATTATGAGGCAGGAATCTGAAATGGTGTTGGACTGATGAGTTAAGAGTTGAAATTAATGATGGATGGAAGTTGAGTTAAGAATGGAATTTGGCTTGGACACGTGAAGAGTTTAATTCGAAGGATGAAATTGGAATTTTGTTTTGGAAATGCATTTGTATATGCTGACAGGACAGCAGATGGAAAGGTTATAATGATATGCCCAACAAAAAGGTACACGTTTATTTTATATGGGTTTGGTGATTTATGAGCCAATTTGGCAAGCCACTTGGCTGTTTTATTTTCTTTTGAAATGGAGAAGACCCAGAAAGGGCGAGTTGGAGTTGTACCGACTGAGCCATACAGAGGAGGTGCTGCCAAAAATTTTCAAAAATTTAAGGTGTTAGAAAATTTTCAATATTTTTGAAAATATTTATTTACAATATTAAATTGATTTTGATTTAAATTAAATCGGATTTGGAAAGTTAAGGGATTTATAACGTTCTTTCTTACCTTAGCAATTTCGAGGACGAAATTATTTTAAGGGGGGAAGAATGTAACGACCCGTGTTTTTCGACCATTTGAATATGAATATTTAAATTATTTTTAAATATTATATTGGAAATATTAATGGAATTAAATATTGAATTCGTTATTTAAACGAAGTTCGAACGTTATATATTTATATAATTATAAATCGAGCTTGAAAATGGCGTGCAGTTCGTAAATTCGAGTTTTGAACTTCAACTGAGAATACAGGATTCAATATAAGTCGGATTTCGGTGAAACAAGACACGTTGGAGCCGTATTGGCAATAGTTTTCATATGAAAGAGAAAAATCCAGATTTCGTGTTATAACTTGATAATTATGGCCAAATCAAATTTTGAAATAGTCGCTATGGAAAATCGTTATTAAATTATAGGCCTTTAAAATGGCCGTTTTGCAAACGGACTCAGATTTCGACAAAACCAGTTTCATTAGAACCGTATCGTTAAATTATTGTTAGAGAATCAAACTGCGTGGAGAACCGATGTCGTATGTGGCCACGGTAGCCAAAAACGCTCGTTCAAAATTCTATAGCGTGCATTTAAATAAGTAAATGGATATTGGAGTGTAACTTGAGCAGACGATCGAACTAGGCCACGAAACCAGTTCCATTGAGTTCGTATCGTCGATTAGAGTCAGGATAGGTATATAGTTTGTTATTTTTGAAGCCTGTGAAATTTGGTGTTAAAAAGGGTAGGGCGGTTCAGGGTAAAAACAGCCTATCGGGCAAACAGTCTCAGAATGCGACGAAATTAGTGCCGTTGGGTTCGTATCGAAAAGTTATTGTCGATGTTCGCAGTTTCAAGTGGATTTGATTTACCTGGTGACCGTGAAAAAATTAAACGCGTGTTCATTTCTGGTTTCACAAAGGAAAATTTTCCATACGACCTCGGATTTCGACGAAACTTGTCCCATTGGGTCCGGAATATCGTTTTACATCAAGAACAGCATTTTTATCAGTAGACAGAAATCGTATGTAGTGGTTTCTAATAAGATTTCTCCGCATCAAAGTTTTATACATTATAATATGAATATTTCTATCCCACCACTTCACTTTTCTTCATTCTTTTGCTTACGTCCTTCCAGTAGCCTGCGCCCCACATTTCTCAATTACTTGCATCCCAAACAAGCACCGTACATGCACATCGCATACACAGTTACCCAATATTTTTATGAACCAATGGAATGCTACCGTGCCGACCACGTTGGGAAACATTCACTGTTGAATACAGCTACCTAAATAAATTATGTAAACCTATATGTCCTATTACGTGACAGCCACGCACCATGAAACCTTGAGTGCCAAGGAAATAAGCGTGCTCCCCAAAACCATCGCTCTCTATATAAACAGGCGCTCGCTTCAGTCTTTCCCATCGTCAAATGAAACCGACCCTATCCCTCTTCACAAATGAAAAAAAAAAATGTGCGAAAGGAAAATAAGAGGGAAGGGGGCGCTTCTGACGTGGGTCTGGTGCATGGGAATGGACAGTGTGAAGATGGGGTTGATGGGGTATGCTGTGAGGACGTGAAAGATAAAGTCAGTGCATGGAAAGTTGAAGTAGGCTCAGCATGGGTTCATTTTTGCGAATGAAAAAAAAAAGCCATTTTTATTTTCGAACCCGAACAGTATGGAGAAGTTGCATTTCATGCTGGACGTGAGGAGCTCGAGTGGTTTTAAGGGCGACTGTGAAGGCTGAGCGACGAGCCATGTCATATGGAGGATGGTGGAAGTGGGGCGCAACCGGCGGTGAACCCAGATCGATCTCGCGAGGTCGTACGGCGGAGCAGCGTTGGTGGAAAGGGATAGGAGCGTTGTAGTGGGTTTAGAGTTGGTGCTGATTGTTCTTAGGAGACAAACGAATGGGACAAACGAAGGTCAAGGAATCATCGGATCCTTTGGCAAGTAAAACGAACGTATTGTGTATATGGTTAACTAACAAATTTGAGGGTTAATATAGCTAATATTATATAATAACGTATAACGTTAAATGATGATTACAGGTTGGCATCAGATGGGTTCAACGTGGTGGACTGGGGAGGTATCATTCACGGTGGTTCAGAAAAAAACAATGGAGAAAGGAGTACCAACATTCGATTGGCCTTACTGTTACTAAACGTAATTACTTTTATATAATTTTAATTAAGGATTAAATAATTTTTTAAACACGTTTAGATGTGGTGACAAAACAAGTAATAGGGAAACATGATTTTAGTGTCACGTCCATTTTAGTTTTACACTGCAATTGTTTTATTTAAAATATAGTTAAGGTTTAGGTGACTTAGTTGATGTAAATACTGCTAAATGGAAAAAAACTAAATGGGTGATTTAGGATTTCGTAGGCTAAATAGAACCGGGTCAGTTTATTCAATCTGAAACTAAATGAGTCGGTCCTGCTAATTTGTTAAACCAAAACAAATCCACTTGTTGTAACACTAACGAGAAATTAGTTAAATTAGTTTTTTTTATTAAGAGTTAATTAGGTAAATTAAACTTGTATAATCGTATAACATGAGTATTTCTTTATCTTGTCAACAGAATTGGACTGTTCGAATTTGTGTTATGATCGCCTTGACGAGATCTACACTGTGGAACAGGGATGAACTGAATTGGAAACAACTGGATTTTTATTTAAATTAAACGACTGTTTAATTTAATTAAAACAAGTCGTTGACAACGGAATGAACTCAAGGTGAGTTAAACTCACTCAGTTACCCTTTTTATATTTTATATAAATTGGGTGTTTTTATTTTGTGTGCTCTGCTTGCCAAGGGTTGACTGCTTTTCTAGTTATCTATTTAACTGTGGATTTAAACGATGGAATTAAACTGTGTTTAATTTCAGTGAAATACCAAATCGTTATTTTTAACGATTGGTCCCAATAAAGGTAACTCACCTTGGTTGGTCACGTTTATTTATAAACGTGTTTTAAATGGTTGAATTGTTTGCGTTGCTTGTGGTTGATGTTGAATGGTTGCCATTTAGTGTTATCAGTTAAACAAAACTGAACCGTCTGATTTGAGATAACCATTTGAATACAGGGAAGAACAGGTTGGAGGGATCCAACCGGATTCCTCAAATGTATTATTTATTTTCATATGATCATATATGAACTGATCTGTTTGTGTGATTAATTTGATGGTTGATTATTGACTGGATATTCAACATCTGTTTGGTTTAAACCAATGGGCGATATTGGTTAAGTGTTTGGCAGAGTATGGCCTTTAAAACCAATCGAGTTATAGATATTGATTCACCGTCAGGTGAATCGATAGAGTTGAGGTTATAAAATTTATTTTATAACCAGAGTTAGATTTGAATTATATTATTTGAATAAAAGTTATTTAAGAGAAATAAACAAATATTTTATTTGTTTAAGACTTTGATTTGTTATGAATTTATTTTGCAAAGTATATGCTGATGTTAATCAGATTTTCAAGTATGAAGATAAGAAATGAATCGAAAGGGTTAAACTTTGATCATTGTTTTGTAAAGAAAACAAATAATTACAATTTATTTAAATTAATTATATTTTAATTAATTGAAAGCGAGGATTGTTGAAATCGGTTAATGAGGTAATCAAGTTTTTGAGTTAGTTAAATCGACCGTTTAGAATTAGAATTGTTTATCAAGTTAATGTGTTTGACTAAAATAGTTAAATGAATATTGTTTGAATTTAAATAAGGATTTAAAAGGGATTTAATATTTAATTTAGTTAATAAAGGGGTTAACTACTAAAGTAGTTCATGTTTGGAATAAGTTATTATTTTAATTGATAATAAAGTTAGGAATATAATTTTAAAATGGGAATTCATTTAAAAAGGTTACCGAATGTGAGATGCAAGCCAATTGAATGGTGAAAGGAAATAAACGTACTCAATTATATGAATTAAGTGAAAGGAGATTACGATAAAAGGGTTTATTATAAACCAGAGGTTTTAAGTGAGATTTAAAGTGTAAAGCGTTAACTTTACATTAAAGTTACGTGAGAGTGAAATCAAGTAGAAATGGGACAAGGGAAATAAGATCTCCAAAGTGGATAAGGGTTGAAAAAAATTGAAAGGGGATCGATAGAAAATGAAATTTGGGGATAAAGCAATGGGTCATAAGATTGTATAACTAAACCCAAATTTGTCAATGGGAAATTGAATATAGTTATTCGAGATAGAATTAGCCAAACATAATTATTCGGCTAAGTTGCCATTTGCGTACGACTGCTAGCGGAATTCGCAGGGCTGCAGATAGCCTACGGCGGTCGGATGTTTCCTGAGGGAATCAGGCGTAACCATTGTGATCGCTGTGATCTAGAGTCGAGCGAATAGAGTAAGTCGAATGTTAGTTAATTGAAATTAGAGTTATTCAAATATCGTATTTTTGAATATTAAAAGAATTGGAAGTTTCAATTTAACAAAAAGGAAATTAGTTTGTCAAAGGCCAAGTGATGCTGAATACTGAATCAGTGAACTCATTGGAGTGTCATGTTTGAAACACTGGATATTTTGATAGTTAAAACACCGACTATCAAATCTGACCAATACGATTGTTGGTATGGAAAGACCGGGATCGAATTTATATTCGAAAACCATTCCGTCCAACAATACGTGAAGATATCAGAAGATGATCGAGGTGGAGCATTGAAGACCGTGGATTTTCCTACACGGAAGAACCACTAAGGTTCTCTGCCTGGCAAGTAGAGATAAGCTGTGATTCTGTCGTAGTTGGAATCTACGAGTTGCAAGGACTTCTCGCTACTGATCCATGGGTGATTCCTATATGGATGCGGTAGGAGAGTGCCTTCGGTTCATCCTGTCCCTGGATGACGTATATGGACGAATGTCTGACAGAGTATTTCCGAAGGATCACGTACGTTGATTTCTTCAAACGTACGATAGTTGTTGGCAGGGAATTGCCGTTCTCTTAGCTTCCAGCTAGAGTATTTTTGTGGATATCAATTAGTGATATCTGATGGATTTGACGATGTGGCATTCAGAGTGAATGACGACCAGATGTTCAAGAGTAAATTCTGGCCTCAAGCCTCATCAACCGGGAAATGACAAAAATCGGGCAGGCAGCATGGCTATGTGGGTCGCTCCCATTAGGGTGTATGATCACCTATCTAGAGGAAATCCTATTTGCTTCTTAAGTCTATGTTTCGATGCTGTCCCTTGTCGGGAGACGGTTGCTGATCCCAACCGTCGGTGATATACATTCGATACTCTCAAGCGAAATGAGGGGTCGGTCATGTGAGGGCCGGGTTGCAAGAAGTTCTTGTTGAACCCAGTGTATTCGTCTCTAGAGATACACTATCGGAAGGTGGACCCATACCTTGTCAAGTTGGAATCCAATCTCCAATAAGCGCCTGCGGGTTTTGATTGTATACTATATATGTGGAGCGTGAGATGCAAGCGTTCCACTAGATTCTATTTACTTGTATTTAGACATTATTATAATATCAGACAAGATATTGGTTTCAAAACTGTTTTGGGTTATCGTAAGGTAAAAACCGTCCGTATTTATGTGTGGATTTGGTCTTACGATTATCCTTTTCTTCTGAAAAGATTTTGAACTTTAAAATCATGATTGGATGATTCACCCTTATTACTGTGCGAGTTTATCTCACTCTGGTTCACCAGACTGACCCGGTGTTTTGTAAATGCTCGGGTTAGACCGAGTTGTACAGGTTCAGGTTATCGACTGCTGTGAAGAGACGAGCTGGAAAAGTCCATACGTATGATATTACTATTCCGCTGTGTGTTATATGAGGACAGATTAGTATCACTGTCCAGATGTGTACTCTGATAGTGTAAGTATTTCAAAAGCTTTCAATAAAGGTTATCTCTGTATTATATTTTATTCCGCTGCGATGTGAGACTCTGTGTGGTGTTTCTTCTTCTTCTATTCTAATATTTCTATCTTATCTATTCTCACCCTCTAACTTCTTTCTATTAATGATCTGGAATGTTCGATGTCTGAATGGTCAACATGGTAGTTTGATGTTGATTTTCGGAGTCGAAAATCCCGGTTCGTTACACCAATTTTGTACGGGCAATCATGTAGTCGGGATTTTACATATACTTGAAGTGCACGGAGCATGAGGCTTCAACATTATATAGCTATTGTTTATTTCTGTTGTGGTGTAAGTGTTGTACTTCAATAACGGTACTGTATAAAAATACTGGTTTTATTTCAAAGTTATGTTATATTATATATTTATTCGTTCCGCTATGAGATTCATGTTACTCTAGTTATGTTGTTATGTTCTTCTCCTTCTTCTATTATAATTTTCTATCTTATCTATTCTCACCCTTTAATTTCTTTCTATTAATGATCTGGTATGTTCAATTCTAGAATAGTTGACATGGTTTGCATGTCGATTTTCTACATCGAAAATCTTGGTTCGTTGTAGTGGTATCAGAGCTAGGTTAAGTGATTACCTTGGCTCTATGGCGTAACTCAATAGAGATAGGGTTAGTAATGCCCTAGATTGAGTTTGAGTGTGTGTGTGTGTATATATATATATATATATATATATATATATATATATATATAAGAAAACATATTTGTAGATTTTATAAAAATTGTTTTGTATTGTGGAGAATTATTGGTTGAGTTGTTTATGAGTTATGGTCGATCTGTTTGATCCACTGTATCGGTAGGGGTTTCTAAACACTTGAATATGATGAACCGGCATTGTATGTTTTTGAAAAGAGGGTAAACAAAATAATTATACCCAGATTGTATTTTTATACAAAGATTGGATTTACATTGGAATTATTATAATATGTTGGATATATTGGTTGTTATTATAATCAAGTAAGATTATAAAAAGTGAAATGGTTATGTAAATAACCAATCAGAATTTAGATAAGTGTTATGAAATGAATTAAATCTGAATTTAAATCAAAATTGAAATTGCAACTCTGGAAATTTGAAAAAGTATTTGCAAATGGATTTGGATTAAATATATGTGAGTTTAAAAATCCTGGGAGATTTTAAATTGTTTGAAAGCACTGTGAAGGATATTTTGAACTGATTTCAAAATAGAAGTGTTTAAATATGGGTTTTGAAAGTGATATAGTATTGAACTCACTTTGATCGCTGGGAAATAAACCCTGATGATGCTTGCCACATCATCAGTGTTCATTTTCGAGTTTGTAAGTGATGAATTACTACCAAAGATATTGTTTTTGGAAATGTTTTGAGAAGACAAGTTGTTTATATTTCGAAAGGGAATGTTTGATTTTTGAAAAGGGTAAGTTGTTTATAACTCCCAAGAGGAGACTGTTTAAATTAAAAACAAATTAAATAGAAATGTAGGAAAAGCAAATTGAAACTGAATTGAAATAGAGTAATATCGAGTAAAATTGGACGTTGAACTATAATTGGACTCAAGTGAATAATTGATTGAGTTTTGTAATAAAAGCTAATTTGAGTTATTAGATGAAGATACTGATTAGAAGAATTAATTAGTTATGTAATATGCAAATGGAACTTAACTAGGTTAAATATATTTGACTATGAGATAGGAATCTGAAACAATATTGGACTTGTAAGTTAAGAGTGGAAATTGGTAATGGAATTTGAGTTGAGAATGAAATTTGGCTGAGTTATAAGCAAATGATTGGGTTGGAGGATAAATTGATTAAAGTTTGATTGGGATGACATTGGTATATGCAGAATTGGTAACAAATAGAAAGGATATAATAATATGACCGACAAAAAGGTACAAGTTTATATTTCATATGGTATGAGATTTTTATGAGCCGATTTGGCAAGCTGCTTGGCTATTTGAATTTCTTTTGGGTTGGAGAAGGCCTAGAGAGGCGAGTTGTTGTTGTACCGATTGAGCCGTGCAAAGGAGGTGCTGGCGAAATTTTTCAGAATTTTAGGGTGTTAGAATTTTTTTAGAAATTTTAAAAAATTTCGTTGGTAAGAATGAACTAATAATTTAATTCAAATAAATTGGTTCAGTTGAAACTGAAGTTAAGAAGCAAAATAAAAGATTTTTAAATCTAGCTAGTAGAGTTGGTAGCATTTTTCGACCTTAACACTTTCGAGGACGAAATTATTTTAAGGGGGGAAGAACATAACATCCCATATTTTTACGGTATAATAATTAATTAATTTAATTATTTAAATAGTGATTTAGAGATTTAAATGGTTGTTTCATTAAATAATATTCAATTAATATTAATAATTAAATAATATATTTAATTTTTGAAATTGTCGAAAATAGTAGAATTCGCAATGTGGTGTGAATCAGAGGATTTAACTAATTTAATTCAGTTTAGAATTGAATTATAATAATGATTCTATTTAATAAACGGTGTTAGAACGTATAAAAAATATTATAATTATAATCAAGCTCGAAATGGCGTGGAAGTTCGTAATTTGGCAATTCGAACTTTAAACGAATATACAGAATCCGTTTTAATTTGGATTTGTGTGAAATAAGAAACGCTAGGAGCTGGTGAAGTATATTTTTCTAATGGAAGAGAAATGTGACAACCCCAAACCCCATACCACAGTGGCAAGGGTAATCTTTGGAATATAACACATAAACAGATAACAGAAGAACAGAAATAATTAAATACACTAGATAATGTACAATAGAATACACTGAATAAACATAATCATCAGAGTTACACAACATATAGGATCATACTTAGTACAAAATACAGTTCAGCTATACATGAATGTCTACAGCGGAAAACAAAACATAATATGTAGAATAGGAGCTGAACAGCATAAAAAGAGATAAATGATAAAATCCATCTTCGGCTCCAGCTATCCAGAAAGAGCCTGCTAAAACCTGAATACAAGGTTGCCAGTGTAGAAAAAGGGGGCACCCGAGTTTGGAAGTGAAACAAACTACGAGTCAGTCATGGGACTGGTATGAGAAATCTACTTAACATATTTTTCAATATGGCCAATCACAGGACCACGCCACTTTCGCGAAACGGGTTTACTCCATTGGATTGCCAGTGCTTTAAAACAAGTAAATCTTTTAAACATCGCAATGCTTTTTATAAAAATGAAGCCATTATAAGACTCAATTCCCATCACACAATGCTACACAAACCGGAGGATAGAGTTTTACCTTATAATGGCCAAAATATGCTTGATACGAGCAAAACAAATCATTTGATATTATTGCTAGTGTTTATATGTTTCAAACAATTTAAATCATAACTATCAATCATAGACGGCGTTAATGCCCCATACCACTATGTCGTCATATATAGGTATACAATCAAAACCGCACGATGTCGTATTTGGAAATTGGATTTCCGTCATGAACCAAGGCAAGGGATCATCCTTACCGAATTCGAGACAATCTAGCCCATGTCTCAGGATCAGAGCTCGAGTGACCCTTGGATCTTCAGGGTCGGTCCACCGATGTGGATTAAAATGCCTGAACACTACATTTCCCCGCCCTATGGGGCGTAAAAGAGCCTACTGACTCCATCGGTCCTGGATCGACCGATATATCCGAGGCGCCTCGCTATCCATCATCTACATAAGTAAAATGTCAGGCCGTGTAAAAACACCGACACTACTCCTAGCTAGAATGAAACGCATGTCCTCCCTGCAGTCCTCTCCCGTTTCTGGTCCATACCGTGGTGTAAGGCTCGCGAATTAACGTTATACACAAAGCTATGCCATACAGGCCATTCTTTGATCATCAACCACAAGACTTTGCTTTTCAACAAAAGCCGTGATCGTCTGCCACTTAGGCATGCCATACAGGTAATTCACTCCATGCAACTGATTTTTATTGATATATAACCTCTGAGCTCGTACGTCTCAGAGAAGGGCGTTAAACAAGAGAATAAATTCTCCGCCGCCAAACAGATATATATTTAATAGAGATCAATCAGCACAGAACAAAATTCAATGTCAAACACACAGTCCATTTACAAGTTCGTCTGGGGTCTGAACGAAACCGGAGGCACTTAATACCTCGCACATCCATACAATCAACAAGTACGTCCGGACGGCTACTACTTCAGCCCCTTCAAGGTAGCTACTCCTATCATAAGCATCAGTAGCACCCCTCCATTCGACGTGAAGATCATCGGTCTTGCACCATCTTCATATCTTCGACATTCAATCATCGATCAATTATTTGAAATGAGAATCAACTCGGCCTTTTCAAATAGTTCACGTATATTTAGAATTTCAAATCAATTCATTTCAATAGTTAAATTATTTGATATCACTAATTCTGTTCTTTAATGTAATTTTCACACCAAACACATTTAACCATCAAATATCACATAAACCGAGCAAATTCAGTTTATTTCCATTCAATATCGTTTATAATACTTATCACGATTTATCGTTATTTTTATTTATTTAAAAATAGCCAATTCACTCAAACGACGCTTCAGGCCTTAACGGGGCCGTGGCGCTGTTTTTCTTCAAATTTGATTTACACATATCTGAAAATCTAACCGTTGGATCTTCACAAATTTTATATCATTAGAAAGATCTTTTCAAATCAAATCCAAGGTTTCGGTTTAGGGAAAATCCGGCGATCGGATCTCCCGATATAATCGTTTGAAGTTACGATTCCAAAATACGCACTGCAGCGTCGTTATTCGATTTAATTTAATTATATTTATATTTATATATAAATATAATCGATTCCGGCACTGTTTTTCTTTAGATTTGAATTAAACATTCCAGACAATCCAACTGTTTGATCTTCATAAAATGGGTGTCGTTGGAAAGATATTTCCAAAGCAAACCCAACGGTTTCGGTTTCGGGAAAATCCGATGGTCGAATCTCCCACAATAATATTTTTAAATCACGGTTTCAAAATACGAACTGCAGCTTCGTTATTCGATTTATTTTAATTATATTTATATATATATAAATATAATTCATTCTTCGACTTCAAAACCATATTCACTTCATATATTTGATAAAACGATATTTTTTTATCCACAGATATTCATTTCAACACATCATTATTTTTAACGCTTCATATTCGCAATAAAAATGTAGATTTTATTGTTTAATCTATATATTCAACACATGAATGTTTTCGACTTCACACGTACGATAAAAATATGATTTTTATCATTCTAGTCCTTTATTCAACACATGAATGTTTTCTATAGTTCATATATATAATAAAAATGTGATTTTTATTGTAAAACAATTTATTTAAAAACACTAATATTTTATATAGTCTATACATATAACAAAAATGTTATTTTTATTGTAAAACCATTTATTTAAAAACACGATTATTTTTATTTTTCAAAGAATTTATTCAATACATGAACTTCATTCAACACATGAATTTCTATTCAACACATGAATTTCTATTCAACACATGAATATAGTTTCAACACATGAAAATAATTCTAACACATGAATATACTTTCAACACATGAAAATAATTCTAACACATGAATATTATTGAAAATTTCGGCAGCATAAAGTCAGGGTAATTAAAACCGGCACCGTCCCGAGTACGGCTCCTCGCTCTACCTTAAAGCCTCGCAACTTTTGACAATGGGGATTTTCAATATCTAGTTCGTACACAGACGAATTTTCCCATATACTAATCCTATTGGGATTTCAACCACAATCAATCATTTCAAATCAACCATTCATGATATTCACCAAATTTCACATCAACCAATAATCCAAAAAATGTCACAACCAATATATATCGTCCATGGTCTGTGGACGAGGGGAGTGTGTGTATATATATACGTATATAACTATATTTCGATTTCATTTCAATATCTTTTCAATTTATTTCAATGCATATATCACTTGTACAATGCATATATAACTTATACATCGAACATACAACTTATACAACGCTAATACATGAGGTGTACAACGCTTATATAACTCATACATCGAGTATATAATTTATACATCGTTGTTTTCCATATCGTTTATAATTTAGAAATCTCACATTGGGTTCCACTCCTCCAAAAATTGTAGAAGGCTCAGAAAAATATCCGGTCACTTCTAGAATGTAGAAGATGTCCACACGAATCCACTATCTCTTGTTTCACTGGATTTCGATCACATACGAAAAAGATATCATTTTTCAACGAAAATCAAAATTAGCAACATATAAAAGTGTTATTTTCAGTTCAAAGAAAACAAAGGCTGCACCTTTCAACCAAGGTTCGAAACTCGGTTTTGGGTTTTCGCCAAATCCGTGAAGCTTGAGGTCGAACCACCTACACCACGTTGAAGTGCTTGCAGTGGCGTGTCAGCGCCTGGGAGGGGGTCGAACTCGGCGATCTTTGGGCGAAGGAATAGGGCTCGAAACGGCGAGACTTTGTAGGCTCCTATCTCGAGAACGGCGGCAAAAGGGGAGGCGAGGTTGGTATGGATTTAAAGAGCAGGGGAAACTCTTCAAAATTCTTAACTGGAGCACCAGGTTTCGTGGCGTCATGGAAGAGAAAAAGTGGAGAGAAGGGAGCAGCACCTTTCCGCTTTGCGCGATGAAGAGGAGCCGGGGAGAGAGAAAGTGGGAGGCTGAACGATGATTGGCCCATTTTTTTTTATTTATATATATTTTTAAAATCTCAAAAATACCCCTTTTCACGTACTAACTCCAATCCAAATCCAACAACTGTCGCCCCTATCTAAATACCCCCATTCCGAGCACAACGGGATATGTTTCAGAGGCCCATTCGACTGTTTCAGTCAGTTTTCCTTCAAATTATAATATAAATCATTCAATATTTGATTTGAACGTACATTTCAATTTGTCGGGGCCACATACTGATCCCAAAAATTTCAGAAAAATAAATCTAGCTATGTTTTGACGATACGGTCCCAACAAAACTAGTTTCGTCGAATTCTGAGACCGTTTGAAAAATGGCCATTTTATGGCTGGCCGACCCAATTTAACTGAAATCACCCAAACACATTTTCCTTCGCCATGCTCACATATTAACTTCAAAAATTATGGAATTTGAAACTAGCAATAATTTGACATCCTGGATCCAACAAAAGTGGTTTCGTCGAATTTTGAGGTCGTTTGCAAAATGTCTATTTTCAAGGGCTATATATTCTCTATAGCGACCTTTCTGAAAATTCATTTGCCATAACTTTTGATTCCCGCTATGAAACTTCGACTTTTCAGATTCGTTAGAAAGATATTCACTAACAGATTTAAATATTTTTGGTTTCACTAAAATCCATTTTATTTTTCACCCAGTACAGTCAGTCAAAGTTTGAATTCCAATTTTGAAACTACTGCGCCATTTCATGCCTTGTTTATAATTTAAAATAATTATATTTATTTTCAAACATCGATTCAAACTTATTTTTCATTGTTATTATTTAAAATATTTAAAATCCACTAAAATAGCCAAATTAAAAAAAAATTAAACTACCTCAGATTTTTCGGGTTGTTACAAGAAAAATCGAGATTTCATCATGTAGATTGTGAGTTATGTCCAAATCAAATTTTCAAATAGTCGCTATGGATTCGTTTATAAACCATAATGATATATTTAATTATAATTAAATATTGGTTTCGAATTTGGGTAAGATCTTTGAGACGTAGCTATAATTTTATTTATAGAATTTTTCTGTAATTTTTATTTTGAGAAATAAGCACTTTTTATTTTGAAGTATTTTACACCCTATATCAGCATTATGGGGTTTCACAGAACAAGCTAACTTGTCTATTTTATTATATTTCTGGGATCGTAACACATTTCTCATCACAATGGTATTTTTTTTTCATGATAGCTTGTATATGAACAGAGTTTTAAATAGCAGGGTACCCTAAAATCTATTTAAAACAAATGTACATCTCCTCCACATTATTGATTGAATACTCATTTTATTTTACTTAGCATCTAAGATTTCCGCCATACATTCTTCTTGAATATATCACCTACCATACTACAATGCTACTCTGCATACATACACATGTGAAGGGACAGAACACTTTGGGGGCGCATCTCATATTTCGTACAGCAGATATTGTTCAAATCAAGCAGGCCTATGTCTTTCAATAGTTGCCTACCCCTACCTTACAATTTATTAACCCCTAAGTATCCTCCTTTTAAATATATATTTTGGTTTTCTTCGCCGCCAAGTCTCTCTACGTCGCGTCCCTACGCACATCAGTTTGAAGTGATACATCAATACAGACTAAATAAGGAAGATTTCTATACCTTAGTGCTTAAGTATTCTTCTGTATAAATAAACAACACCACTCAACACTTCCATTTTTTCCCGAAAGCAAAGAAGAGAAGTGTTCTCTTCGAAAATGAAAGAAAATCCAAAGCACATATATACGTAATCGCGATAATATACTGTTCATATCTGTGTCCATTTTATTGGATTCGAAAGCAATAACAACACATGTGGGTTTCTCGAGTATAGTAGCTGGAAATGAAAGTGGAGTGCAATTGGAGAGGACGGGTACAAGCCTCTTGCACATGCAGATGGATACATGAGTTGTGAATAGTTTAAAGAGTGGGATAAGAGTTCAATATCATATTCAATGAAAGCACTAGCAGTGCTTACGGGGAAAACCTGAAACCGAAATAACCAGGGGGGTTCAAGATTTACAATATGTATATGAGGAAGAAGAGGGATTCAAGAGAAGAAACCTGGTGATTTTATAAGATTAAAATAGCATGAGGGAAAAAAGTCGAAGCGGTTTGGAGTTACGTGCATGAGGGTCTTATCTTAGGGATGTTTGCAAGGAAAAGGGTCTAGAATGATGAAAAAATATATATACTAGCAGTTGGGACGTGGTTTTATCGCTGCGGTTTTGGAAGAGCAATAAAATGGTAGTGTTTGTTTTGCATTTCGTGTAGTAAGGTGGTTGAACGAAGTAAAACTTCAATAAGGGAGAACGTATAGGAGCGGATGCCTGGAGTTTTGCATTCGGGGAAGAAAGGCCACGTCACTGTTGTAAGGGGTCAGAGAGTTTGTATATTGGGTCGGCTTGTGGCGTGGACCTATATAAGAAAAAATAGAGAAAAGGGAGGATGGACGTGTGAATTGGCAGGAAAGGTAATGCTTTCTTGTGGGTTTTGGAAGTATATGAGGGGAAGGAATATCATAGCAGGACAGTAGATTTCAAGTAGGGCATCAGGCTATAGGGGTAAGGCCCATTAATTTAAAATAAAAATTTTGGTTTAAATTAAATATAATTTGCGTATAAACTTGTTAATATTATATCTTGTATATACATTATCAGAATTACACATATACAGATACGTTGGGATCGTACGGACGAGCGCTACATAATGGAACTGTTTCGGAGTGAATTGGAGCTCGTTACAATTTATAGTGAAATAAATTGCCTAATCTAAATCAATGACTGTTTATCGTTATTTAACGATAAACAAAAATGTGAGTAAATCTTACTAACTCTGATCAGTTTATATTTTTACAACGTATTTTTTGCAATTGATAAATATTGTTGATTGTTGTGTGTTGACTGTTTGGATGAGTTGATAATCAATTGGTTGAAAATATAGATAACGATATTTATATTTATATATATGTACTTGTTTATGTGTGTGTGTATATATATATATCATTAATCAAATATTGATTGTGTTTATCATAATGTTTCATTTTGAAATGAAATTGATGTTAATTATATTGTTTAACCTCTGTAGATGCAGGAAAATAGGTTGGAGGGATCCAACTGGATCCTCAATATTTATAATACTATTTTTACCATATATTGTGATATATAAACTGTGATTGATTATGATGACACTGGTCTTATTATTTGGTATTTAAATACCATAAGAAATACTGCGATGTAAAAAGGGAATTTTCAAAGTGTATATTTAAAATAAAATATTTATATGAAATAAATAGAATTATTAAAGGAATTTTTTGGGAAATAAATAGAATTATAAAAGGAATTATTTGGGAAATAAATAGAATTATAAAAGGGAATAGCGGGATATAAAAAGAACTATGAGATGAAGGATTTAAAGGAGATTTTTAAATAGAAATATGTTTTAATAGATAAATGGAGAAGATTAATTTATAAATAATATTTTGATAAATTAAGTAAAACAATTTATCATGTGATAAATTGAATATATAAGTCTTAATTTATATAGAGGAATAGAAATCGGTTTTAATACCGATATTTTAAATGGAAATTGAACTTAGCATTTACAAAGGGAATTATAAATGAGACTTTTAGTGTTAGAAGTAAAAAGGAGATTTTGTATAATTAATTCAATAAATAGAATTTGGAATTGGAATATTGATTCTAAAATACAAAATTAAACTGATTGATTTTATAAAAGAAATATTATTCACATTCGATGTAAATAATGGACTAAAATAAATATTTTATAAATTACAACATGTATAAAGAAAATTGGATTCTGAAATAGGAATTCAAATAGGAATTTGAATGAGATAGGAAATGGCGATTAAATAAAATAGTGGATTCCATTTTAGGAGAAATAGATTGGTTGGGAATTTATAAAATGAATCGATACATAGAATTAGATCCTGTAATAATAGTTTTAAATTGAAATCAAGCTTTGATTTGATAAAACGAGTCCAGTTTTCTATAAAGGAATAATATTCATGATTTAAGTGAATAATGATTTGAAAGCAAACGTTTTGCAGAATTAAAATAGTTATAAAAGGAAATTGGTAATTGTTGGGAAGTACTAAATTCAAAAATGAATTTAGAAATTCAGTTGACTCGAAAAGGTAAAATTTGTTGGAGTTCGTAATGATAATCGAATATAGTTTATTCGAAAAAGAGTTACCGAATATAGTTTATTCGAAAGAGAGAATATCGAATAGAGTTTATTCGAAAGAGAGTTAACCGAATATAAGAGAGTTTATCGAATATAAGAGAGCTAATCGAATATAAGTTATTCGAAAGGGAGTTAATCGAATAGTGATTATTCGAAAGAGAGTTATGCATTGAAATTCGATTATATAGAATTCGAGAAAGTATTATTTACTTTCCGATTTTTAATCAAGATTTATTTATTTATAAATAAATTGTTTATATAGTTATTTAATTAAATTAGGCAATAAAAGTTTTATATTTAAGTTAGATATTTCAGAAGTACGGATTATAATGCTATCGTTAGAATAAATATTTTTCATAAAAGAATTTGGATTCGTAAACTGAATCCAAGAGTTGCGTAAGAAATGATTTGATAAGAAGATAAGAAATAGAGTTAAGGAAATTAGAAACTGACTGGAGATTAGTTATGTTGAACAGCTTTCTGGGTATCAATCTGATGTTGGTTTCGACCTTCAGGGTTGATATTCATGGAATTGTTCTCTTACTAGTTTATAGTTAGAGACTGATAGATGTGGGAGGATAGTGATGCGTTAATAAGAAATGGAAATGTTTTTCCAACGTGATAACGTATATTTTCTAAATTTAGAAAATAAGATTCTATGAATATATTGAAATGGGAAATAGGGGAATGAATAATTTAATGATAAATTAAATTATAGGGAAAAATGTTGATTGATGATTTATCGATAAAATTTTCATTTGGAAATAAGATCGTTGTGTGTATGGATGTTTTCCTTTGATAGTTAAATAACCGACCATCAAAGTTTTGACCATTTTCCCGTCGTTAATACGGAGTGTAACAACCCGGAAAATCCGAACCAATTTAAAAAATTAATTTTAAATAATTTGGTTGAAAAACGTGGCAGAAATTAAAATTTTCATTTTTAAAATAATATTAAAGCCAGTGAAAAAAGTCAATTTTCACACGACCTCTGTTTTCGACGAAACCACTTTTGTTGGAACCGGAATGTCAAATTATTATTAGGTTTCAATTTATAAAATTTTCCGAATTAGTATGTGAGCGTGGCGAAGTAAAATGTGTTTTGTTCAAAATAGTCAAATTTAATCGACTGAAAAATAGCCATTTTTCAAACAGTCTTAGAACTTGACGAAATTAATTTTGTTAGGACCGTACCGTCATAACAAAGCCAAATATATTTTTTCTGAATTTTTCGGAGTTCGTATGTGGCCACGATGAATTTATTTATGCGAACGAAATAATTTAATAAATAATTAAATTATTAAATTAAATAATTCAGGCCACAGACAACCGTTTGGGCTGACGGGACCTGGCCCGTTGGATCCGGAATATGGGCTATTGGCTAGGGACACCTTCTGCTGCACTGGAATTGGATCTGTTAAAAAGATACGGATTTTTTTTTAAAAATGCATTAAAAATACTATAAATAATAGCAAATTTTCAAAGCCCTTCTTCCATCGTACAGTAACAGCAGCCACCCTTTGAAACAATGGCTGATACCGCTCCCATCTTTCTCAATTAAATCCTCCTCCTCTCAATAAAATCAGCGACCACTTTTGTCATTTCCTAGGAGATATTCCTCTTCTTCATTTCCATACGAGTTGATCGTCACTAGGAGGCACATACACCGAGGATCAGGCCTCCAAAAACCGAAGGTTTGCACCGCCGCCCTCTCCCCTACAGGCGTGCGAGTGGGCCCCCTTCACCGTCATCCGTGCACGACTCCAAGCTCTCCGGCGTGGCATGTTCTGATCGAGGTGAAGTTGAGTGGATTGAGAGCAAATTGGAACCCTAGTATTGAATATAGTTGGGTTATCAACGGCCTTGTATCTATTGAAGGAAGAAGAAGGTTTAGACTTTAAATATTTTATTAAATTAATTCTAAAAATAATACCAATCTTGTTTAATCCATAACTCGATCATAATTACTCAGAATAATGCTATTTCAGAAGCATTGTGATCGTACGACAAGGATCTACACTCTTAGACTGAAACGAATCATTTCTAAGCCTTTTGAATTTTTGACCTGAATTTGAACTAAGGTGAGAAATCCTATATTTATTTTCTTTTTTTATTATTATAAATAAAAAGGAAATTTTTTTTTGTGATCACTCATATGATGTAGTATTCCGTGACTGCTATGCTGAACTTGATGTGTGATTGTTATGTGATGTTGATCTGTCAAAAATAGACAATTGTGACACCAAAATTTACGTTGTGGTAAATAGAGAAAAATGGTTAGACAAAACCAATATATTTTAATTACCGTATTTGTGACACCAAAATTTACATTGTGGTAAATAGAGAAAAATGGTTAGACAAAACCATTATATTTTAATTACCGTAATTGTGACACCAAAATTTACGTTGTGGTAAACAGAGAAAACTAGTTAGGCAAAACCATTACATTGCAATTACCGTATTTGTGACACCAAAATTTACGTTATGGTAAATAAAGAAAAATCTGAAACTAGAAAGAAAGAAAAGGAGACATTTCTTTTAATTACAATCTAGTTGTAAATAAAAATATGATGTTAGAAACATGAATAGAAAAAGGGAAAAATTTGTTTACATTTTTCATGTAAATAAAACATGTTAGAAAAAGGACACTTTTATTTACATTTTTTTATGTATAATAAAAAGAATACATTCATTTACATTTATTATGTAAAAAGGATATGTAAAGTGGAAGAATACATTCATTTACATTTATTATGTAAATAAGATATGTAAAGTAAAAGAATACATTTATTTACATTTACTATATAAATAGGATATGCAAAGTAATGGAATACATTTATTTACATTTATTATAAATAGAATACGTAAAGTAAAGGAATAAATTTATTTACATTTATTATACAAATAGGATATGTAAAGTAAAGGAATACATTCATTTACATTTATTATATAAATAGGATATATAAAAGAAAACAATACTCTATTTACATTTAGTGTAAATAGAACATGAAAAAAAGAACAGTTATTTACATTTAGTGTAAATAGAACATGAAAAAGAAAAAAGAAGACATTTATTTACATTAAGGTAAATAAACATGATATAAAGAGAAAGAAGACATTTATTTGCATTTTGGTAAATAAACAGGATATAAAAGAAAAAGAATACTTTATTTACATTTAGTGTAAATAGAACATGAAAAAGAAAAAAAAGACATTTATTTACATTAAGTGTAAATAGAACATGAAAAAGAAAAAGAAAACATTTATTTACATTTAGGTAAATAAACATGATATAAAGAAAAAGAAGACATTCATTTGCATTTAGGTAAATAAACATGAAAAAGAAAAAGAATATTTTATTTACATATAGGTAAATAAAACATGATATAAGAAAAGAGACATTTTTATTTATTATTTAGTGTAAATGAAAATAGGACATATAAAAAGAATTATACTTTTATTTGCATTTCTAGATGTGAATAAAAACATAGAAGAAAAAAGAATTATACTTTTTATTTGCATTTTTAGATGCAAATAAAACATAGGAAGGAATTACACTTTTTTTTGCAAATAAAATACATGAATATGTAAAACACATTTTTATTCACTTTTTAGATGAGAATAAAAGATATAAAAATAAAAGAACATTTTATTCACTTTTTAGGTGTGAATAAAAATATGGAAAAAAAACATTTTTATTTCCATTCATATGTAAATAAAAACATCGTTGTAAAAAGGTGAATCTTTATTTGCAAACTAGTTGCAAGTAAAAACATGAATTTAAGAATGTACACTTGTATTTGTAATTCGGTTACTAACAAAAATATGACCTTGGAAAAGTATATTTTTATTCACATTTTAGATGTGAATAAAAACATGAAATTAAAAGGAGTATTTTATTCATATTTAGATGTGAATAAAAACATGAATTTTAAAAAGTGAATTTTATTTATATTTTGGATATAAATAAAAACAAAGATATAAAAGTGACATATTTATCATCATGGTAGATGCGATAAAAGAGTAGGAATTAAAAGTGATATTTTTATCGTCATTTTAGATGCGATAAAAAGAATGGATTTTTGTAGTTAAAATCGCCAAATGAGTTATATTTATAATTATACATATAAATATAAAATTAAAACGAAACGCGCGTAGTATTTCGCATATCGACAGTCATAACTTTAAATGATTATACCGAAAGATCCGACCGTTGGAATTTCCCAAAACTAGAACCGTTAGGACTGCTTTGGGAAGAACTTTACAACGATTTAAATTTCATCAAAATTCGACGGTTAGATTTCAATATACGTGTAAATCAAAATTGGGAAGAAACAGCGCCAGGGCCGCCCACTGACCCGAAGCATCGTTCTATTATGTTGGGCTATTTTTGAATAGCTAAAAATAGCGATAAATTGTTATTAACGATATGAAATGATTTAAATAATAATTATGTGAGAATTATTTGAAAAGACCGAGTTTAACTCATTTCAAATAATTACACGGTGATTGAATCGGATATATAGAAGACGGTGATTGAAGACAGGCGATCTTCACATCGAATGGACGGCGATTACTGATGCCTTGGACTGACTTGCTCCTAGGAAGGGGTTAAAGTAGTAGTTGTCCGGACGTATGGGTTGATTGCCCGGATAGGCGAGAACCTTTTAGGTGTCTCCGGTTTTGTTCAGACCCAGAACGGACTTGTAAATGGATGCGTGTCTGACGTTGGAATTTTTTCATGCACTTAAATTGATTTCTATTTAATATATAATTGTTTGGTGGCGGAGAATTTTTTTCTCTTGCTTATCACCCTCTTATATATTGATGGTTGTCGATCGGATGGCATGAATTGTCAATGTGGCACGCTAAAGATGCAAATGATCAAGGCTTTTTTTGAAAAGCAGGCCTTCTGCTTGATGATCAAAGCATAGCCTGTTTAGGAGTAGCTTTGTGTATAGCGTGACTTTGCGAGCCTCACACCCCGGTAGAGTTTAAAAGGGAGAAGGGAACGCAGGGAGTGCACACGTTTCTTTCTAGCTAGAGTGATGTCAGTGACCTACCAGACCTGACATTTTTAATTATGTGGATGATGGATTATGAGGTAGCTCAAATTTATAGGTTGTTAGTGGCCATATGGAGGTTCAAAGGAACCGAAAAACGTGTGTTCAGGCATAATTAATCCACTTCCGACAGGTGTGGACCGGCCCTGCAGATATCTAAGGGTTCACTACGGGGAATCCTAAGGCATTTGCTAGAGTGTCTCGAATCGGTAAGGATCTCCTCCCTAGCCTTGAATCATGATGGAAACCCAGTTTCCAATACAACATTACAGTCTTGATTGTAAACTTATATATGGCGAAATAGTAGGATGGGGTACTATGCCGTCCAGAATTGATACATTTACTTTGAAGTATTTTAAACTACTTAGACACTAATAATAATAATATTAAAATACTATTTTAGACGTATCAAGTCATGTTTGATCATTATAAGGTAAAACTCTATCCTCCAGTTTGCGTTGCATTGTGTGATGGGACTTGAGTCTTATATTGATTTCATTTTTCAAAAAGTCATTGCGTTATTTGTATTAAATTTATTTAAATTATGCACCAGCAATCCAATGGAGTAAACCCGTTCCGCATTAGCAGCGTGGTCCTGTGATTCGCTGTATTGTTAGTTAGTATAGAAATATTTATCATACCAGTCCCACGACTGACTCGATGTTTGTTTCACTTTGCAAACTCGGGTGCCCCCTCTTTACATGGCCAGCCAAGTGACAGGTTTTAAGAAGACGTTTTCTGAACTGGAGCTTGCTGGGGAAGAAGACGAAGACCTCTCTTTTACCTTTATTTCTGCTTTAGAGACTTTACTTATCTTTGTATTTTGATGTACGTTTTGGATTTGAGACTTGTTCCCTTTTGACACTTATTTCCTTTTATTCAGACTTTCTATTCTGCTAAGTCGATCCTGTAAGTATGTACTCTGTTGTTCAGTTGCTCTGGTGTTATGACATTTGTATTTCCGATGCAATGATTATGTGTTATGATATTATCTGAGGTCTGTTATTGTTGTAAATATATGGTATTCCAAATGATTATCCTTACTTTCGCATCACGGAAGTTTGGGTTCATCACAGTTGGTATCAGAGCCTAAGGTTAACCTTAGCCTCGGAATATAACATATTTAGAACAATTCGCCTAGATAGAATCCACATTATTCTAAGATGAGTCGCTTATTAGAGATAGGACTAGTAATGTCCTAGAATGAGCACAACAGAATAGCACATATTAATCAGTCATTACATCAACCTCTTCCTATTTGTTCCGACCTTGTCTTTCCTTTAAAAAATTTCATTTTGTTCATCTAACTCTTTCCTTGATGGAACAGACTGATTTAAAATGGACACTAGAGCAAGAACAACTCGAGGTGGAGCTCGAGGTGGAGCCCGAGGTGGAGCCTGAGGTGGAGCTAGAGGGCCAGGCAGAGACGAGACCCCCATTACTCAGGAACAACCTACTTCTGAGGTCGTAACACCACCACCTCCACCCCCACAGCCCTTCGACTGGGAAAGGATGTCAAAGAAATTCAGAAATTTAGGAGGTGTACCCTTCACTGGACGAGAGACTGCGGTTGAAGCAGAGTTATGGCTAAAGGACTGTGAAAAGATCTTGGAAGGCTTAGAATTAGAGGATTTGCTCAAGTGTTTTCTGGCAGTATGGAAATTGAAAGACGAAGCGGGACATTGGTGGGACACAGTCAAGATTTGCAATGATGTGGCAAACATGTCTTGGGCCAAATTTAAAGAACTCTTCAATGACAAGTATGTTCCTCCGCAAGCAATAGAGCGCCTTCGCGAGCAGTTTGTCAACTTACAACAAGGGAGTATGTCTATTTCTGATTACGTAAGAAAGTTTGATGAGCTCTCACGTTATGCTCTTGGATTGTTCCAAGATCCAGTCGAGAAGAATAAAAGATTCATTAAGGGCCTTTCAAAGAAATACTTGGACAGAGTCACCGCTCATATCAAGCTCACATTCAATGAAGTAATAGAGATGGCTTGCCGCTATGAAGAGAATAACGAGGCTGCACAGCAAGAAAGGGTGAAAAATCAAAGCAACAACAAGAAGGAGCAGGTGGACAGGAAACCGGAGGCAAGCAATTCTTCTGCTGCTAAGCCCCAAGGGAAGAAGAGGGACAGGAGCAAGTTGACATGCTATAATTGCGGCAAGACTGGGCATTTTGAGTCCGAGTGTAAAGCTCCAAAAAGAGTCAAGAGGAATGATTCTGGACCTAGCCAGAATCATGGCCGGAGTTCTCAGAATCGTGGCCAGAATTATCACAACAACAAGGAATGCTACAATTGCCATCAGAAGGGGCACATCAAGCCAAATTGCCCATTACTGAAGAACTCCCAGGTGGCACATGTTTATGATGGAGCGGCTGCACCGGCTTCTGCCGAAGGTTTAGGTAAACCTGATGTCTTAGGAGGTACTCTTAATATTAAGAACATTCCTATTACATTTTTGTTTGACACGGGTGCAGCACGAAGTTTTATTTCTAATGATGCAATTAAAAAGTTAAAACTGGAACCAAGAAAACTTAAAGAATTGATTAGAGCCCATAGTCCGATAGGAGGTGCTCTTATTCTTGAACAATATTGTAGAGTGCCAATCTCCTACTCTTTTTACCAGTTCCCTATAAATTTGATTGTCATGAATTTCTATGGGTATGACGTTATTCTTGGGATAAATTGGTTATCAAGGCACGAGCCGAAGTCAAATGTGCCGAAAGAATAGTCAAAATAAAACTAAATTGGGAAAGACTATTTCTATACCATGCCACGGCTCAGCCACAGATAGGAAGGAATTCTGG
This sequence comes from Allium sativum, assembly GCA_030737875.1. Taxonomy (NCBI): domain Eukaryota; kingdom Viridiplantae; phylum Streptophyta; class Magnoliopsida; order Asparagales; family Amaryllidaceae; genus Allium; species Allium sativum. The sequence goes on along the minus strand of CM060923.1, from coordinate 553,564,273 downwards.
TCTTCTCTAGAAGTCACCCCTACTTCTATTGAGGATATCCCTGTCGTCAAAGATTACGCTGATGTATTCAAGGAAGTTGACGGCTTACCTCCGCGTAGAGAAATCAACTTCAGAATCGACTTAGCTCCGAATGCAAGGCCTGTCGTACATCCTATTCGGAGAATGTCGCCAAAAGAAAAAGAGGAGCTGAGAAATCAAACCAAGCAGCTTTTGTGGAAGGGTCTGATCAGGCCTGGCTTCTTAGAATGGGGCGCAACAGTGGTATTTGTCCCAAAGTCAGATGGTACCCTCCGATTGTATGTGGACTGCAGAGATCTCAATAAACAAACTCTAAAAAACAAATATCCACTGCCACGAATTGATGATCTATTAGACTGCTTGCATGGAGCACGAGTATTCTCTAGGATGGACCTAGCTACAGGCTTCCATCAACTTCGCATTGCAGATGAGTGTGTGCCTTTAACTGCTTTCAGTGGACTGAATATATTTTATGAATGGATAGTAATGCCCTTCGGTCGATGTAATGCTCCAGCATACTTTGTTGATTTGATGAATAGAGTATTCTGAGATATTTTAAATAAATTCATGCTGGTATTCATCGATGACATCATCAACTTTTCTAAATCCATTGCTGAACACGTATAGCATCTGAGAGAAGTCTTGGAGATTTTGCGAAGAAATGTGTTGAAGGCCAAATTCTCCAAATGCATATTCTGGCAAGAAGAGGTGAAATTTCTCGGCCATGTTGTATCAAAGGAAGGCATTTCAGTAGATCCAGGAAAGATCTCAGCCATCCAAGAATGGAAGCAGCCTAGAACTCCCACAGAAGTCAGAAGTTTCTTAGGACTGGCTGGCTATTATCGGAAATTTGTCAAAGATTTTTCAAGGATAGCTTGTCCATTGACAAACTTGACCAAGAAGCATACAAAATTCATTTGGACACCCGAATGCGAGGCAGCTTTCCAATATCTAAAAAGGAGGTTGACCAATGCTCCTGTGTTGACCATTATAGATGGCAATCAGGATTTGAAAGTCTGGACCGATGCTTCTAAACAAGGTATTGGTGCGGTGCTGATACAAAGAGACAAAGTAGTCGCATATGCTAGCCGTCAGCTGAAACCGCATGAGAAGAATTACGCCACTCATGATCTTGAGCTAATGGCCATTGTATTTTCTCTAAAGATATGGAGGAACTATCTCTTGGGTGAGAAGTTCGAAATATATACGGATCACAAATCCTTGAAGCATCCATTTACCCAAAGAGATTTGAATATGAGGCAGCAACGCTGGGTTGAATTTCTTGCAGCCTATGACCTAGATATCCTATATACTCCAGGGAAAGCCAACATTGTAGCCGATGCGCTCAGTAGAAAAAATGCAGATAGCGACAATCTTATCCTCGCCAATCTCATTATCACTCCTACTCTGATTGATAAAAAATTTTCTCTTCAGAAGAATGATAAATTTATCCAGATGCTTAGCGAGCAAGTCCGAAAGGGTGAAGCCTCAAGCTTCCAAATTGACAATAAAGGGACCCTTAGATTGCAAGGGCAAATTTGTGTGCCCGAGATTGCTGATCTAAAAAGAGAAGTCATGGATGAGTGCCATAAATCTAAACTCAGCGTCCATCCAGAAGTAAGCAAGATGTACCATGATCTTAAGCGCACCTTTTGGTGGAAGGCGATAAAGAGAGATATTTCTATTTACGTTGCTAGATGTCCCACTTGTCAGCAAGTTAAAAGTGATCAACAGAAGCTGGCAGGTTTGTTGCAACCACTAGGAGTTACAGGTTGGAAGTGGGAGGAAATTTCTATGGACTTTATTGATGACTTGCCCCGAAGCAGAAAAGGGATTGACAATATATGGGTGATTGTAGATCGCTTAACGAAGTCTGGCCATTTCATCTCTGTCTAGTCTAATAGAACACCTCGAAGTTTGGCGCAACTTTATGTCAAAGAGATTGTCAGACTACATGGAGTTCCCAAAAGCATTGTTAGTGACCGCGATCCTATATTTACTAGCAAATTATGGGAAGTTTTCCAAGAGGAGCTAGGGACCAAATTGAATCTGAGCACTGCGTACCACCCTCAGACAGATGGACAGACTGAGATGGTGAACCGCATATTGGAAGACTTGTTGCGAGCGTGCATTCTTGACTTTGGCGGTTCATGGGAGGATCATTTGCACTTGGTTGAGTTCTCTTATAATAACAGATACCAAGTAAGCTTGAAGATGTCACCGTTTGAACTATTATATGGCAGACCATGCAGATCTCCGGCTTGTTGGGTGGAGCCAGGCAATCGATTAGTCTTGAGCCCTGTTATGGTTCATGAAGCATCGGATAAGGTTGATTTGATTAAGAAGCGCCTGTTGACTGCTCAGAGCCGACAGAAGAGCTATGCAAACCAGCGAAGAAGAGATTTAGAATTCTCTGTTGGCGACTATGTTTACTTGAGAGTTTCTCCATTGAGAGGCATAGTTCATTTTGGGAAGACTAGAAAGTTGGCACCGAGATTCGTTGGTCCATTTCCTATTCTCAAAAGGATTGGTACTCTCGCTTATCGAGTGCAGCTGCCTGACTGGTTGACAGGGGTGCATGATGTATTTCATGTGTCCCAACTCCGCAAACATATTCATGATCCAGACTTAGTTGTGGAGGAAGCAGGACAAAAAGTTTTGGAGATTACACCGAGCTTAGCAGTAAGGAAGGAGCCGGTGAAAATCGTTGGCAAAGAAACCCGAGTACTGAGAAGCAAGATGATCAACCTAGTCAAGGTGAAGTGGAGCGGGATTTTAGAGACTGTACTCGGGAGACAGAGGACAGCATCAAAAAGGCTTACCCCAAGTGTAGAGTGGACATCTCCGAGTAACTATTGTGTTAAGGTACATTTATAATAATTTACATTTTCCATTTTGTTTCCTACTTTTATTTCCTTTTCCTGGATGAAAAGCTTTTAAGTGGGGGGGAGATTGCAACAACTCGGAAAATCCGAACCAATTTAAAATTTTTATTTTAAATAATTTGTTGAAAAATGTGGCAGAAATTAAAATTTTCATTTTTAAAATAATATTAAAGCCAGTGAAAATAGTCAATTTTCACACGACCTCTGTTTTCGACGAAACCACTTTTGTTGGAACCGGAATGTCAAATTATTGTTAGGTTTCAATTTATAGAATTTTCCGAATTAGTATGTGAGCATGGCGAAGGAAATTGTGTTTTGTTCAAAACAGTCAAATTTAATCAACCGAAAAATAGCATTTCTCAAACGGTCTTAGAATTCGACAAAATTAATTTTGTTAGGACTGTACCATGATAACAAAGCCAAATATATTTTTTCTGGATTTTTCTGAGTCCGTATGCGGCCTCGGTGAATTTATTTATGCAAATGAAATAATTTAATAAATAATTTAATTATTAAATTAAATAATTCAGGCCACAGACAACCATTTAGGCTGACAGGACCTGGCCCTTGGATCCGGAATATGGGCTATTGGCTAGGGATACCTTCTGCTGCACTGGAATTGGATCTGTTAAAAAGATACGGATTTTTTTTGTAAAAATACATAAAAAATATTATAAATAATAGCAAAATTTCAAAACCCTTCTTCCATCGTACAGTAACAGCCGCCACCCTTTGAAACAATGGCCGATACCGCTTCCATCTTCCTCAATTAAATCCTCCTCCTCCTCTCAATAAAATCAGCGACCACTTTTGTCATTTCCAAGGAGATTTTCCTCCTCTTCATTTCTATACGAGTTGATCGTCACCAGGAGGCACAGACACTGAGGACCAGGCCTTCAAAACCTGAAGGTTTGCACCGCTGCCCTCTCCCCTACAGGCGTGCGAGTGGGCCCCCTTCACCGCCATCCGTGCGGGACTCCAAGCTCTCCGGCGTGGCATGTTCTGATCGAGGCGAAGTTGAGTGGATTGAGAGCAAATCAGAACCCTAGTATTGAATATAGTTGGGTTATCGGTGGCCTTGTATCTGTTGAAGGAAAAAGAAGGTTTAGACTTTAAATATTTTATTAAATTAATTCTAAAAATAATACCAATCTTGTTTAATCGATAACTCGATCATACTAACTCGGAATAATGCGATTTCAGAAGCGTTGTGATCGTACGACAAGGATCAACACTCCTAGGCTGAAACGAATCAATTCTGAGCCTTTTGAATTTTTCACCTGAATTTGAACTAAGGTGAGAAATCCTATATTTATTTTCTTTTTTTCTTTTTATAAATAAAAAAGTATTTTTTTGTGATCACTCATATGATGTAGTATTCCGTGACTACTATGCTGAACTTGATGTGTGATTGTTATGTGATGTTGATCTGTCAAAAATAGACAATTGTGATACCAAAATTTACGTTGTGGTAAATAGAGAAAAATGGCTAGACAAAACCATTATATTTTAATTACTGTATTTGTGACACCAAAATTTACATTGTGGTAAATAGAGAAAAATTGTTAGACAAAACCATTATATTTTAATTAACGTATTTGTGACACCAAAATATACGTTGTGGTAAATAGAGAAAAATGGTCAGACAAAACCATTATATTTTAATTACCGTATTTGTGACACCAAAATTTACGTTGTGGTAAATAGAGAAAAATCTGAAACTAGAAAGAAAGAAAAGGAGACATTTCTTTTATTTACAATCTAGTTATAAATTAAAATATGAAGTTAGAAACATGAATAGAAAAAGGGGAAATTTTGTTTACAATTTTCATGTAAATAAAAAATGTTAGAAAAAGGACATTTTGCTTACATTTTTTTATGTAAAATAAAAAGAATACATTCATTTACATTTATTATGTAAATTGGATATGTAAAGTAAAAGAATACATTCATTTACATTTATTATGTAAATAGGATATGTAAAGTAAAAGAATACATTTATTTACATTTATTATATAAATAGGATATGTGAAGCAAAGGAATACATTTATTTACATTTATTATATAAATAGGATATGTAAAGTAAAGGAATACATTTATTTACATTTATTATACAAATAGGATATGCAAAGCAAAGGAATACATTCATTTATATTTATTATATAAATAGGATATGTAAAAGAAAAAGAATACTTTATTTACATTTAGTGTAAATAGAACATGAAAAAAATTACATTTATTTTTATTTAGTGTAAATGGAACATGAAAAAGAAAAAAAGGCATTTATTTACATTCAGGTAAATAAACATGATATAAAGAAAAAGAAGGCATTTATTTGAATTTAGGTAAATAAACATGAAAAAGAAAAAGAATACTTTATTTACATATAGGTAAATAAAACATGATATAAGAAAAGAGACATTTTTATTTATTATTTAGTACAAATGAAAATAGGACATATAAAAAGAATTATACTTTTATTTGCATTTCTAGATGTGAATAAAAACATAGAAGAAAAAAGAATTATACTTTTTATTTGCATTTTTAGATGCAAATAAAACATTGGAAGGAATTACACTTTTTATTTGCAAATTAGTTGTAAATAAAATACATGAGTATGTAAATCACATTTTTATTCACTTTTTAGATGAGAATAAAAGATATAAAAATAAAAGAACATTTTTATTCACTTTTTAGATATGAATAAAAATATGGAAAAAAACATTTTTATTTGCATTCATATGTAAATAAAAACACCGTTGTAAAAAGGTGAATCTTTATTTGCAAACTAGTTGCAAATAAAAACATGAATTTAAGAATGTCGACTTTATTTGTAATTCGTTTACGAATAAAAATATGACCTTGGAAAAGTATATTTTTATTCACATTTTAGATGTGAATAAAAACATGAAATTAAAAGGAGTATTTTATTCACATTTAGATGTGAATAAAAACATGAATTTTAAAAAGTGAATTTTATTTATAATGTGGATATAAATAAAAACAGAGATATAATAGTGACATTTTTATCATCATGGTAGATGCGATAAAAGAGTAGGAATTAAAAGTGATATTTTTATCGTCATTTAGATGCGATAAAAAGAACGGATTTTTGTAGTTGAAATCGCCAAATGAGTTATATTTATAATTATATATATATATAATTAAAATGAAACGCACGCGGTAGTTCGCGTATCAGGAATCATAACTTTAAACGATTATACCGAAAGATCTGACCGTTGGAATTTCCCTAAACTAGAATCGTTAAGACCGATTTGGGAAGAACTTTACGACGATATAAATTTCATCAAAATCCGACGGTTAGATTTCAAGATATGTGTAAATCAAAATTGGGAAGAAACAGCGCCAGGGCCGCCCATTGACCCGAAGCGTCGTTCTATTATATTGGGATATTTTTAAATAGCTAAAAATAGCGATAAATTGTTATTAATGATATGAAATGATTTAATAATAATTATCCGAGAATTATTTGAAAAGACTGAGTTTAACTCATTTCGAATAATTACACGGCGATTGAATCAGAAATATAGAAGACGGTGATTGAAGACCGGCGATCTTCACATTGAATGGACGGCGATTAATGATGCCTTGGATTGACTTGTTCCCAGGAAGGGGTTAAAGTAGTAGTTGTCCAGACGTATGGGTTGATTGCCTGGATTGGCAAGAACCTTTTAGGTGTCTCTGGTTTCGTTCAGACCCAGAACGGACTTGTAAATGGATGCGTGCCTGATGTTGGAATTTATTTCATATACTTAAATTGATTTCTATTTAATATATAATAGTTTGGTGGCGGAGAATTTATTCTCTTACTTAACACCCTCTTATATATTGATGGTTGTCGATCGCATGGCGTGAATTGTCAATGTGGCACGCCAAGATGCAAATGATCAAGGCTTTTGTTGAAAAGATGGCCTTGTGGTTGATGATCAAAGCATAGCCTGTTTAGGAGTAACTTTGTGTATAGCGTGACTTCGCGAGCCTCACACCCTGGTAGAGTCTAAAACGGGAGAAGGGAACGCAGGGAGTGCACACGTTTCTTTCTAGCTAGAGTGATGTCAGTGACCTACCAGCCTTGACATTTTTACTTATGTGGATGATGGATTGTGAGGTACCTCCGATTTATAGGTTGTTAGTGGCCATATGGAGGTTCAAAGGAACCAGGAAACATGTGTTCGGGCATAATTAATCCACTTTCGACAGGTGTGGACCGGCCCTGCAGATATCTAAGGGTTCACTACGGGGAATCCTGAGGCATTTGCTAGAGTGTCTCGAACCGGTAAGGAGCTCCTCCCTAGCCTTGACTCATGATGGAAACCCAATTTCCAATACGACATTACGGTCTTGATTGTAAACTTATATATGGCGAAATAGTAGGATGGGGTACTATGCCGTCCAGAATTGATACATTTACTTTGAAGTATTTTAAACTACTTAGACACTAATAATAATAATATTAAAATACTATTTTAGACGTATCAAGTCATGTTTGATCATTATAAGGTAAAACTCTATCCTCCAGTTTGCGTTGCATTGTGTGATGGGACTTGAGTCTTATATTGATTTCATTTTTCAAAAAGTCATTGCGTTATTTGTATTAAATTTATTTAAATTATGCACCGGCAATCCAATGGAGTAAACCCGTTCCGCATTAGCAGCGTGGTCCTGTGATTCGCTGTATTGTTAGTTAGTATAGAAAGATTTATCATACCAGTCCCACGACTGACTCGATGTTTGTTTCACTTTGCAAACTCGGGTGCCCCCTCTTTACATGGGCAACCAAGTGACAGGTTTTAGGAAGACATTTTCTGAACTGGAGCTTGCTGGGGAAGAAGACGAAGAACTCTCTTTTACCTTTATTTCTGCTTTAGAGACATTACTCATCTTCGTATTTTGATGTACGTTTTGGATTTGAGACCTATTCCCGTTTGAGACTTATTTCCTTTTATTCAGACTTTCTATTCTGCTAAGTGGATCCTGTAACTGCGTACTCTGTTGTTCAGTTGCTCTGATGTTATGACATTTGTATTTCCGCTGTAATGATTATGTGTTATGATATTATCTGAGGTTTGTTATTGTTGTAAATATATGGTATTCCAAATGATTATCCTTACTTTTGCACCACGGAAGTTTGGGGTCATCACACGGAGAGACCAGGATCAGATTTATTATCTGAAAACTACTTTGTATGGACCTTAGCGTTGCGAATGAAATATAATGAAGATAATTGAAGATAGAGTTATGCAAGGGTCATTTTGGCAAATCCTAGGAAGAAATTGCCTAAGATGGATTTATAAATAGTGCTTTCGTTTTGTCCAGTCCCCGGACAACCTATATGGAAGAATGTCTGACAGAGTATATTTAATAGATCGCGTAAGTTGATCTCTTCAAAAGTATTTACATTTGGTGGCGGAGGAATTTGTTTCTCTTAGCTGTATACCCGTGGTATTTTTGGAGAAATCAATTTGGCAGGTATGACAATGTGACATACAAAGTGAATAAATGTATGATCTTTCAGAGAAAAGCATGGCCTCAAGCCTCACAATCAAGAAATGGTATAATAAATGTATGATCTATCAGAGATAAGAGTGGTTGGTCATGTTTAGCCTTGGTTACAAGATGTTCTTGTTGAACCCGATGTATTCCTCTTTAGAGGTACACTATTATAAGGTGGTCTCATACCTTGCTAGTTGGAATTCATTAACCAATAAGTGCGCATGGTTTTTGAATATATATTATGTACGTGGAACATGAGATGAAAGGGTTATGCTAATGATTATTTAGTTATGGTTGATAGACACTATTATAATATCAAAAGAGTATTGATGTAAACATTATCGTTTCTTTCAAAAGGATTTTGAATGTTAAATCATGTGTTTTGGATTCTCATAAGGGAAAAATTCGTTCCGTGTTATACGGCGTGGTCTTATGAGATATCGTTGATTTTCTCAAACTGCTTTAAATTTGTTAACTCACACCAATCAAATGAATGACCCAGAGTTTGTTTTGTTTTGTTTTCTCTATACACTTGGGTGCCCAATTTTGTACGGGCAGTCAAGTAGTCGGGATTTTATAGATACTTGGAAGTGCTTGGAGCAGGAGGCTCAACATTATATAGTTATTTTTTATTTTCGCTGGGGTGAAAGTATTGTACTTTGATAATGGTATTGTATATAGACACCGGTTTTATTTCAAAGTCATGTTATATTTTATATTTGTTCGTTCCACTGTGAGATTCGTGCTACTCTTATTCTGTTATTATGTTCTTCTTCTTCTATTCTAATTTTTTATCTTATCTGTTCTCACCCTCAAATTTCTTTCCATTAGTGATCTGGTATGTTCGATTCTGGAATAGTTAGCATGGTTTGTACGTCGATTTTCTGGGTCGAAAATCCTGGTTCGTTACATGTTGGGGTTAATTGTCAATAGACCAACTTTTGACGCCAACACTTTGGTGTGCCAGGAAGGGGGGCACTGACATACCCTACGACCTTCAACTACTTTCCAGCAAACAATGGCAATTTTGAACGGTTAAATTTGTACATCATCATTTTGCATACACGTGTAGAGAAATATAAAGTAAAAGGGAACATACATTGGCTGAAACAACATAGCTAAACGAAACATTAAATTTTATATGTATGTTAGCAAAATGAATGAGCCTTATAATTATATGATATTCATATTCAGCTAATTAGTTCACAGATTTTAGTTTTTTTACTGAGCCGATCTTCACTTTTTATGCTTTTTTCTCCTTGCTAAAATTCACCTTAACTAGCGAGCCTTATAAGTTAAACCAACAATTTCATTTACTTTGTGGCAAAACTAACACCACATTTCCATATCCAATTTCATTTACTTTGTGGCAAAACTTGTTCTTGTGCTTGCCCATCTTTCAGTTTTCATCGAACAAACTGCAGTTCCAAAAATAACAGGGTAAATTGGTTCTTTTTCTACTGGAGGTAACAAAGGCTATGAAAATTGTCGAACATATATACCTAGGGAGGTTTGCAGATTATCTCATTCCTTGGGTGATCAGTTTTTGCACCTTTATACCAACTTGAGAACTCAAAAAGTGTCTTCCATTTTGAAAAAGTGGTTCACAACTCCGAATTGGATTAAGCATAAGGAGCCAAGAGAAGTCCACATGTTCGTCGACCTGCTAATTCAAGAGCTTGAAGAAATGAAAGCTAAAGTGAATCAAATATTACCTCACAGAGCTTTTCGTAGATATCATCGTTCAAATAGTGCTGGTAGCACAACTTCTTCAAACATTCAATATCAACTACTGAATATACACACGAGTCAGTGACATCAACTAGCTAGGAAGTTGGGTTAAAGAGGTGATGGTGGTGCTCAACGTACACTAGACTTCTGATGAAATATAATGTAAGTCCTATGCATTTTATTCATCTCTAGTATCTTTTTCGTATATTTGATTTAGTTCATTAGATTTTGGTTTGAGGTACTTGCTTGAAACGAACATATTTTTGAAGTCTATTACTAGCATAGCCACCAAAACTCAAAAGTAATTGAAATAACAAATTTTTAGCACTTCATCAGGTATAGATTCTATGGAACAAATTATATCACCATTAGTTTTTAATAGATTTGCACTTTTTATCATATAACAGTGCCAGCCCTGGGTCTGGGTTAACCGGCGATAGGTGTGCAGATGGCTGGATAGATAGATATGGAAGCAGTTGAAGACTATGTGTGTCAGAGAGAGTCAGTGAGTCTATACATGAGTGTATCGAGTGCAAGGTTTTAAATCTCGGATATCGGTTACATTTCGTCTCGGGGGATTTTATAGACGATCTCGTATCGGGGGAGATCTCAGAAGAGATGAGTCTAACTCGGAAGTTCGTCTCGGATTTCCTTCTTGGGTCTGAAAGTTCATACCGGAACAATCTCCAGGTACATGATATGTTAAAAAATGATAGTTTTACAAAATGATTTTTATAAATGCTACTAAAAACATAGTACCTTAAACTTGAATTGCAAAATAACCTAATTATTCTTTATTTTGCGAAAGATCATTCATACTCTAAATCGTAATATGTTTAAAATAGAAATTTGTTAGGCATAAAACATTAAATGGATCCAAAACATTAATAAAATCAACATAAATAGGCCATAAAATACTTAATTTCATACGTAACATGTATGTAAAAAAGACGAATATGAAAATCATAAGCATTGTAGAACATATATGAACGTACAATATGGTCATTTAACATGCAAAATGTAAAATAATAAAAGATTATCATGGCTATATTTAAGATTTTTAGTTATTGTTTTAGTTCAAGCACAGATTTAATTTTTAACCAAAAAAACTAACATCTCGGACGATATTCTAGTATTTCGTCTCGGTCGATGTATCGTTCGATATATACCTCGGGTGATATATTCAAAAGGAGATTTAGAGTGATATTTGTTGTTTCATTGCGGAAGATTCCCAAAATGAGATCTCGGAGGAGATCTCGGGCGATATTTGCGATATTTGAAATAGTGATCGAGTGATAGTGTAGTGAGGAATATATGTAAATATGAATGACTGTGTAATATACCAGTGAATGTACAATAGTGCAGTCAGCAAATTTCTACTATTTGAAATGTTGAAATAATATATCTATTTGAATAAATACCATGTTTGAATAAAATGTTGCAGTATGTGATGTAATGTTGCCATAACTATGATAATTTTGTAGTATGTGATGTTAAATGTTGCCATAACTGTGATATAGTGTTGCCATTGGATGGTAAATGTGTTGCCATAGATTAATGCATGTGGCCCCCACAAAAGGATTTCGTAAACCCGGGGTACAGCCACAATAGGATTCCGTGAACCCGGGCTATAGATTTTAGGGGGCACCGTATTTCAGTAAATTTAGTACCTGTGGCAATACCTGTACCGATGTTGCGTTCGGGTCACAAAGATGTTGCCTTTGACTCTAAGGAAACACAGCAAAATGCAACACCGAGAAAGTGTTGCCAATGATCATTTTTGGTCTATAACAACACTTTTTGGCAATTTATGCATCATTTCTCTGGTGTCGCAGTATGCAATCTATGGCATAGTGCAGGTATCACCCTAGAAATTTATAGCGAGTAGTCCTTGCAAATCTGTGGATTTCAACCATGACAGAACCCAAGTGTATCTCCATGTCAGCTCAAAGATTTCAAGTGGCTCTTCCATTTATGAAGATCAATGTCTTCGATTGCTTGCTCTCGATCGGCATTTGATATCTTGCACATTTTCGTATTTGTTAGACGGAATGGTATTCGAATATAAAATCAATTCTGATCATTCCGTACCAACAATCGTTTTAGGCGGATTTGATAGTCGGTTATTTAACTATCAAATATACAACCATTCAATCATAAAATAAAATATATTTACTTGTTTAGTACTCAGCATCATTTGGCTTATTTGATTAAAAATAATTAAATAAATGAATTATTTAAATATTCCAATATTTGGAAAACAACGTTACACTTCTCACTTTAGTATACTAATATTCGCAAAAGCACTTCATTTTAATACTTGGAAAAATATATTATAACAATATCTTATAATCCATTCAAATACTATTTGCAACACATTTAACACAGCGTTATTCATTAACTATAACAAGGAAGCCAATTCAACCTATCGTTCGTAAAACAATCATTACAAAAAATCCCTTTTGTGTTTCATTACTTGAAAACAATAGCCCACACTTATCTTTTAGAATAAAGCCATTCTAATTCTCATTTCCTTACTTTAAAATATAACATTGTATTTTCGCACAAACTCCTTTTCATTTCCGTTATTCTGGAAATCACATTATATATATATTCTTAAATCTTTTATTTCCTTTTTCTTTGAAAATATTTTTTATCTTATCTTAAGCCTTTTATTACCTTTTGTACTTTGGAAATATCTTGTTATTTTTTCTAAGCATTTCTGTATTTCAACATTCATTGGCCCTTAACCATAAACTGGTAAGGGAATTGTCCCTTAAGTATCAACCCCGAAGACCGAAATCAACATTAGATTAACACTCAGAAAATAACTCAACTTAACCAATCTCCATTTAAGTTCCAATTCTTTAATTTCATGCCTTAACTCCTTATCAATTTCATTCCTAACCCATTCAACCATTTTCCCCTTTTTGAAAATCTCATTCAATTCCATTTATTTCACTTAATTCCATTATTAAGTATTGCCAATTCTAAATCAACGTTTAAATATCACGTTACTCTTATAAACCTTGTTTATAAACGCTGGTTTAACATAAAACCCTGTTTATCCCTATTCCTTCTTATGTAGTTTAAATATTAAGTAAACATTTATTTTAAGCTGTCATATTCGCTTAAAATCCCTTTTATAACTTAATTTATAAAACTCGATTTTTAACATAAAACCCAATCATAAACACTTTTCACAATTTAAATATAAATCATTACAAACTCGATCACTTATCTAAATCATTTTCATTTAAAAGGTATTTTCTTAAATAAAAATAACAATTAATTTCAACATTAACTATTGTATAATTAGTTAACTACTTTATTAACTAAAATAAATAGTAAATTTCCCTTTTGAAGTCTTATTAAAATTAAACAACTACTTGTTAGCCATTCCATTGGATTATTTAAACGTAAATTAATCAAATAACCAATTCCAATTAAAAATAATTGAATTAGTTAACTCGCCCTTAATTATATCGTTAATCAATTCCAATTTATTCTTCCTATAAATTAATTAATAATATAATTAATGTAAATATCTCTATTTAATTTTCTCTTTGAGACAATTGATTCAATTCTTAACTGTCTGGTTAATTTCTACTCATTTGCTTAAAAAACTCATTATCGTAAGAATTTGCGTTATAAAATCATTCTATAACTATTCACAAACTTAAGTAATAAACAATTATTTCCTTTTAATAAATTTCCATTCAAAAATAATAGATTTCATACTTTATCATCAGTTATAAAATAAATTTTATAACTTCATTTCAGTCTATTTACCTAACGGTAAATCAATTCTTATAAAACGAATAATTTCAAGCAATGTGATGTCATTTACTCAACCAATACTACCTATTGGTTAAAACCACACAAACATTGGATTCCCAATCAACAATCAACATCCAAATCAATTGTCCAATCCATATTGGTGAAACAGTATATATAATTGTAATATGAAAATAATAATAAATTTGAGGAATCCACTTGGATCCCACCAACCTGTTTTTTTCCTGCATCCAAATACGTTATCTCAAATAGTATCATTCAATTCAATAAACAGATGTAATATTCAACAATAAATAAATACAATAATCCAGGCATCCATATTTTATAATTTAATATGTTTATATTATTACAAACGTTACCAACTAGGTAAGTTATCTCATTTGGAAATAATCGTTAAAATAACGATTAGTTTTCATTTAAATTAAACTAACGTTTAAATATATCAATTCATCCAATATATAGGTAATATTTAGCACACAGCAAACAATTATCAACCATATCATGCATAATAAATCTCGACTTATAATATAAGTGGGTTAAAATTGAGTGACTTACACTCACTTTGATTAATTCATTGAAGCGGTTCAGTTCCAATTAAATTAAACTAGTGTATAATTTTAACTAGAAATTTCACTTGCTTCCAAATTAGTCCAGACAGATTCCAAAATGTTTTGTTCGTCAATACAATTCTGGTGCAACTCGTTTCGTTAAATTCTGTTTACAAAATAAAAAGTTATTAGCATATCAATATAACGATTTTAATTAAAACAAATAACTTCTTAATTATAATTTATTATCAAATAATTATGTTTTATTTAATATATTAACCTGCCGATTTCTTCTGAATTTGGAAAACACGGTCCAAGTTACTTTGATTCTCCTTACTGTTGACGTAAGAAAAGTGAGCGACCGAAATTGTTCCTTGCATCTGCCAACTATTCATGTTTTATCCCCTTGCCATGTTCGCTATTTTCCCAGTCCCACTGTAGCGACCCGAGAATTTTTGACACTCGAATTCAAACACTAATACATCTCGTCCAAACTCAAACATCGAAATCCCAGAAAGCTAGTAGAAAGAAGTTAGAGGGTGAGAGAGGAAAGAAAGAAATATTAGAATAGAAGAATAAGAAGATTAGAGTCTAACCGTGGAATGGACAAAACATAATAATCAATAACACTACTTTATACAAAAACAAGTTCATATATATGATTACAACATCAGAGTATACATTCAGATCAATACAACACACAGCAGAAAAAATTTGTACCAGTAAATATATGAAATACGTCTTGACTTCACCTCCTTTTCTGAAGCTCCTAGCGATACCTAACTTGATAATATACTCGGTCTGACCCGAGCATATTTGAAGGAAAGAAAATTTTTTCCAGATCGATCTGGAATTGTAATAATCCAGAAAATCCGAACCAATTTAAAAAAATTTATTTTGGCAATTTTGATGAAATTTGAATATTTAAAATGAATTATTTTAAATAATAACGTCGAGAAATTTATTTTGAATAGAATTGGAACATATATGTTTATTTGAATCGTAGTTGGAATATAAATATTTATTTTTAATTTTTAAAAGGAATTGGAAATGGCGCGGTAGTTCAAAAATGCGATTTCAAATTTCAAATGAATGTACAAGATGCAAAATAAAACGGATCTTAGCAAAACCAAAAATATTAGGATCTATTTGAGAATACCTTTCCAACGAATCCGAAAAATTGAAATTTCATAGCGGGAATAAAAAGTTATGGCCAAATGAATATTCAGAATAGTCGACATGGAAATATAGCCCTTAAAAATAGCCATTTTGCAAACGACCTCCTTTTTTGATGAAACCACTTTTATTGGATCCGGGATGTCAAGTTATTGCTAGGTTCCAAAATTCATAATTTTTGGGGTTAGTATGTGAGAGTGGGGCAGGAAAATATGCTTTGACAGTTTCAGTCAATTTGGGTCGACTAGAAAACGGCCATTTTTCAAACGGTCTTCAAATTTAACAAAATCAGTTTTGTTAGGACTGTATAGTCAATACGAAGCTAGAAATAATTTTTCTGGAATTTTTAGAGTCAGTATGTGGCCTCGGTAAATTAAAATGTACGTTTAAATTAAATATATAGTGATTCATATTTTAATTTAAAGGAAAAATGATTGAAACGGTCGAGTTGGCTTACGAAACATATCCCACTGTGTTCGGAATGGGGGTATTTGGCTAGGGGCGATAGTCATTGGGTTGAATTTGGAGTTCGTATAAACAAGGAAGTATTTTCCGAATAAAATAATTGATAAATATAATATATATACATTCTAAACCCTAATTTGTCCTCACTTTCTGGAGCCTCCCCCAAAGTAAAACTGACGACGGATAATGCTCCGATTTTGCCATCCATCTCTCCTTCAATCCAAGCAGAGGTTTCAAAAGCAAATGAAACGGAATTATAGAGCCAATCGAGCTCTATAAATCCATATAAGCTAGACCCGTCATCACTGAGTGAGATGCTCGAATTTCGAGGGGAAAGACACCAACTTCGCACCACTTTTCTGACAGGGGGCCACAGAGGTGGCAGCCGTTGCAGGCGCGGGTAGGGGCGTCATCGCCCTCCGACGTGGGCGCTTCAGATGGACTTCTGGTGGCCTCATCGTGGTGCAACGGCGGGATTTTCTTATCGAGGTATTGGGTTCGTCGATGTCGGCTGAAAGGGGGTTACGGGGAAGAAGATTGTTTAAGGGGGCAGCTAATTAATAAAGTAACTAATTTAGTTAATTAATTAATTAATTTTATTTTATAAAATCGAATGTATTAAAATGCCATAACTTTTTCACACGGTGATGAAATCGCATGAAACAGGATCTGCTGCGATCGTGGGGACGAGGGCTTCGAACAAAACTAACCGCGTCCGATTTGATGCAAATCCGAACAATTCAGAAATTAAAACTGAATGTGAGAATTCTCTCACTATAATTCTTTTCGTACAGTTATTTATTGTATAACTACATATATGAACTGCTCCCCGTCGTCCACAGACTATGGATGACTTGTTTGATTGTATTTTGTTGTGATTGTGATGTGAGAATTATATATATACACACACGATGTGAATGAAATATATATATATATATATATGATGTATATGAAATATATGTAAATAAAATTATATATATATGATGTGAATGAAATATATATATACGATGTAAAAGAAATGTATGTGAATAAAATTATATATATATATATATATATATATATATATATATATATATATACACGATGAAATGAAATATATGTGAATAAAATTATATATATATACACACACACGATGTGAATGAAATGTTTATATGCGATGTCTAAAATAACATATATATGCATTGTGAAAAAAAATATGAAAAGAAAATATACAAATATGAAATGTGAAAAATATATATAAGAAGTGTGAATGAAATAAATATTGGTTTGTTAAAAATATTATTTTTAACATATATATGAGATGTATAAAATTTTCATGTAATGGAATATTCAATTTTGATTTGAAATTGAATATGAAGTTGAAATCGTTTTGAAAACGAATTTAAAACGATTTATAAAAATATATAATGGCCTGAATAGAACACGCCGTGCCGGGGCAATTCGCGAATTTCGACCATTGACTTCGAATGGATATTACGGGAGATCCGACCATCGAATTCTCCTAAAACTGAAGCCATTGGGTTCGTATCGAAAAGAGCTTTCCAACAAATATTAGAGATTTGAAATCTAATGGTTGGATTTGGAATTATGTCCAAATCAAATTAGGAAAAGGTCGCTGTGAGTGCAGTTCGATGACCGTTTATGGAAATCGACTGTACGGGCCTTGATAAAATTATTAAAAATTTCAATAATTTGTGTAAAATCATAATAAATGATTTGGAAAGAATTGGGATGAAAAATTCCATGTTTGAAAAGATAAAAATATATTTCTATCAAAATGAACTAGTTTTTAACTAGAATTATATTCCAATAATTTTAAAATAAATAAATTGGATTTGAAATGGTTTTAAAAATAACTAGAATTTCCAATATACGAATTGGAATGGATTTGAATCGAAATTATCTTCAGAATATTTCGATATTGGATTCCGTGATTATACGGACATTGTGGACGAATTTGGAAGATATATATTGTTATTCCAATACGATATTTGTTGATTTCAGAATTTGGTACTGAATATAAGCCGCTATATTTTCTATTCAGAGCCCTGTATTTAATATCAAATTGGATTTTGGGTTTGTCGTGAATGGTGTGTTCGTTAACACCATTCTTAAACCCCGATGAGAAAAGAATAAATCATTTAATTAAGATTTAATGAAGTTTACCAGTTAATTAATACTTAATTGGAATTGAATTGTAATTGGATTGTGAGTTTGTCGTGAACTACGTTTAAATGACATGGGTTCTTTAAACCAAGTAAAAGCAGGATTAATTTCCAGAAAGTTGAACAATCAATAAATAATGAATTTTAGAGATCAAAACTAATGAGTGTTAGAATAAATCTTTAATTAGATTTGAAAGAATGAATGGTGATTAAATTTACCAAAAACATAAGATGTGATATAAACCAAATATGCTTGTTGTTGATATTCATGATGTAACGTCCTGCCATTTTGACCGCTTCAAATTGGTGATTAAACCAACTTAAAACGTCCAAACTGACGGAGCGTAGTCAGCTTACAGAGTTTATAAACAGAATCAACACAGAGAGTACAGAATAATAAATAACACAGTATGCGGTATAAAAATAAAACTTTCATTTTATAAACCATGATTTTTGAATACAAGGATTTTTCTACAGCGGAATATAAAATATACTTTGAATACAAGAAAAAAATTTACTGTATAAACCTTCAGAGCGCGCCAGTTTGGAATCCCCATCACTCGTCAATCTTCAAATCCTGACGGAAATCTTTAAATCTGAAATGCTCGGATCTGACTCGAGCATTCCATGCAAAACATAAAAATACTCGAGTCAGGATTAAATCATAGTTCAAATAAATCAATTTCAATAAACACTAAATGTAACAGTTAATTCTCACATCCGTCATATGCCAAATACAATGGTGCAGTGCACGTGCTATATCGGACTCTCTTTCAAGGACAAATGGCTATGGGAGCCTGCATATACGCACACATATAAGTACGTGTGTGCATTGCCTCAGCATCCCGCGCCCAAAAAGTACCCGATGCGATGAAATTCATGGGGGGGTGCACAAATATGTAGTAAACCAAGGAGAAAGGCTGAAATAAAATAGCATCAACACAGCTGGGCCGATGTCATGTAAAAGCAAGGTGGAAATAACAGTGGTACAAAATCAGGGGACAAGCATTTTAGAATGCAAGTGCAGTTTTCAACAAATTTTCAGCAACTATCTACAAGTCACGTGAACAAGGCAAGAGCCAAGACACCTAAGTGTAGTACGGTTCACAAATACATGTTGTACAATCCAGGCAACATCAGAATGTGTTGCTCAAGTTTACATAGCATATGTATGTAGTCAGTTTTCAACCGAGTAATGTAGCGAAATCAATTGGCCATAAGCTATCACATAGTTATGTATCAATGTCTGAGATTAATGTGCCCATTTTTGCTAAGATAGTCCAGATTTTTATCATCATGAAGGCAGTGTTCAAATTCGACTACTAACCATTAAATGGGTCCAAATTATAGTGTGCAAACTCAGCAAGTTCATTTCTCTAGTAACTGTAATAGTTCAACAAGCAACTACACAAACACCACCCTATTTAGAGATAAGTAAAAAATTTCTTATTTTTATGTACCCAATAGCAACCATTTCTTTCCTTTCTTTCTATATACGTATGCCGATGACATATATATACGCATACGTAGTATGTGTATATACATGTGTCCATCGGCCCCCCCGTATATATACTTAAGATCAAACCACTAGACTAGTTATACATCATGGAACACGAGAAAACATGTGCATCTCAATAATGAGCAGCTCATAGTCACAGCTAAAAGTAAATCCATTTCCGGCGAGAGATACTGTAAATAAGGCAAGTATGTTGCCTGCGTAAGAGATGCAGCAGTATAGGGTGAAGGTATACCCAAATAAATTACCAGACTTCAAGATTTTCCTTTATGGTATAAATTGATGTCAAGCATGCAGGATATATTCAATACAGTGGAATATATATGTTCATGAATATATGAATTCAGGTTTACTAAACATAACCACTTACTGGCTTCCTAAAGCGGAATTGGATAGATATATATGGTAATGTCTATATACATGGGTTCAGGTTTCTAATATATGAGTTACATATGCAAGCAACTTAAAATGAAGCCAAATAAACAGTGTCATGTTTACATGGGTTTGGTCAAGATGAAGTATTTCATAAAACAAAGCAAGTCTTTCCTTTTTTCCAACCTTAGTGTATGTAGAACAAGTGGCCAGCATGTGACAAGTGGTATGAGACCATTTTTATGCCTTTCTATAACCGATAAGTGCTTCATTTTTCACAACTAAAAATAGGATGACTTGGGTGCATGAGTTAAACGTGCTGCAAATGTACTCATGGATGCAATTGCAATTCATCAAAGTAACATAATGGAATATGGACTCTAACATGTCACAGTAGCAAAGGTAGCTCAAGCCAACATCGAAAGCGTAAGGGAGGTGCGATTTCCAGCCGAGTAACAACATTAATAATAACAGTTCCTATGATCTTACTTATAAAATTTTGGAAATGCCAATTATCATCCCAGTTAACAAATTAATACTAACAGTTCCTATGATCTCATTATATCTTACTTTCACACCTACCGGTTTAACAACACATTTGAACTTCTACAATGATTCAAGGAAATTGCATCGGAAACTATAATGAATTTGATTGCACTCTTTTGTGCAGATAGAACTCATTTGTTACTAGCATCATCTAACTGTTTGTTCCCTCTTACACATGACTTCAAGCTATCGTTAACCAATATTTTTGTTTTCAGAAATACAAGACTGATTTATGACTTTAAGCTATTTCCTAAATCAAGCAAGGGTCAAGTGAACCCATTTAAGGGTTTCTGAGAATCACAGCCCAACCGACAGGTAGAGTATCCCATCCAACAACAACCCCAAAATCCCTACTATGCTCTAGTGTAAATTGAAATTACATTACTCGAAATATGATTTAATCGCGAGTGAGAATACTCACTTGCCGAGGGACGAGGAAAAACAACGAAGGCGAAAAGCTTTGCCAGCGAACGGTGACAGATGGATAGCTCGGTGTTCACAGTGGTCTGAATCTTCGACGTTGGTGGCTTCAACCGCAGTGGCGTTGGTCCTCTCGAGTTCTAGTGGGTGCTCAGGTGGTCCGGTGGTGGACCGAGGCGCGTCAGGGTTACAGGGACCTACGAGAGGGAGCGGCGACAACTTCTGGTGATACTCAAGCGAATGGGGGTGGAAAGAGTGGATTTTGATTTGGGAAAATAGGGCTTTCAGCCATTAACGTGATTTTGGATTGGGGTATTTTGACTGATTAAAATTGAAAAAGGAAAAATGTTTTGACTGCGTTAAAGAAATGGGAAAAGGGTTCTAATTTATAGAGGAGGAGCCGTGGAATCCAAGCAAACGTGGGAGCCAAGGCAAGCCTACGCATTTCAACTAAGGAAGGCAATATCCGAGGAAGCCATATACGGGAAAGATATTTATTAAAGTTTCACTATACCGCGAATTTACCACTAAGCGTACTAAATTTGTACCGCTAACACAACATCTAAATGAAATAAAATTATACGGACCTCTTCATTATTGTGTACTAACTCCAACAAAGTTGTTCTGATTGTAAACCGACTCCTGCTGTACACAATGTTAATTTAAATTTATCGGTTCAAATATTTTATTCGGTTTTGTCTACCAATACTCTGTCCATCCCAAATTTGAAATGTGAAATTCATACACACAGATACACACATATCTAAGCAAATTCCGATATATTTTAACCAATAAAATTTCCAAATCATTTAATGTCCATAACGTTTATCATTTATTGTTTCAAACTGCATAAGGATATCCTAACATAATTCATTTGTATTTCATATTCGAATTTCAATCTAAATTCAAATATTCGCCAAATCTAATTCAAATACTCCACAAAATTTAATTCGAATATTCAACACTAGATATTTGATTCCATCCGATCATATTTTAAATAAAATCTTAAATTCAATCCATATCCAAAACAATATATTTGATTTTTAAATTTCTAATCCAAGTATCTAATTGATTATAAATCATTTAAATCTCTCATAAATCTCATATTCTAGTTGTCGAAATTTCTGGGTCGTTACATTCTTCCCCCCTTTAAAACTTTTCGTCCTCGAAAAGGAAAGATCGTTAGAAGTTATACCAATGTATACTTCAGCATTTGTGAAACTATTTCACACTTAAATACCAAAGTTTAAATCAACAACCCTTTTTCTTATCTCAGAAAAATCAAATTTCTTTTCAAGTCCAATTTCTCCTTGAATTTCAACTTACGCATAAACTGGATTGTCGCATTTCAAATTATTCCAAATTTTTGTATAAACCTCATCTATCAATATTTACTCGTTCATTTCACAAGTTCAACCGCATTTCCTTATATTTAATACAGTTAATCTTACCCAACACTCATTGGAGAGTGTAAATAACCTCTCTTCTTCAAGTCACAAATTTTCAACTTGAAATTGTCCTAAAATTTGAAACCTTTTTATAACATGAAATTTGTGTAAAAGTATCTTGTATTAGCGTTACAAAACTATGAATTTGAAAAAAAACTTCAAAATTCTCTTCATTAACCCCTTTTTTTTCTTTCAAAAATATTTATTTGTACATATTTAATAACTCGAAGTTTGACAAGTTTATTGTCGTTCCCACAGATGTTAGACATACGCTGGCCAGGCGCACGACTAAAATCTCCAAGAGCTAAATATCCCTGCTTCAACTCCCAGTGAAAATATTTCAAAATTTCCTTTGAAACAGAAACGGAAAGTACCAATGTAATGTTGATATGTTGATTGTTCATGAATCGCAGATACACAATGGTTTCGTCTGGATCCCCCAGAAAACATCCGTATCCGTAGGAAATCACTTCCCTGCGAATTTCGTCATAAACAAAACAACAGAATATATTTTTGGAATCAAAAGACATTCTGATGTCACTGAGCATTGATTGCTCTGTCTCAGAATCACGGAACAGATCAAGGAATTATGAACATACTTCAAGTCACGAGAACAAAACAAGTCCCAAAGACAAATCAGGTCACGAAGACCAATCAAGTCACGAAGACTAACTGCCGCATCAAACAGGTGGCTCACTATCACTAAGATATCTCAAACATTTCATGGCTTCATTCTACCTTTAGTAACTCTAGTGGTTACATCTCTTTCACGTGTAGATATGCCATGTGGACCGCAGGTACACAATGGTTACGCCTGGGTCCCCCAGGAAACATCCATACCCGTAAGCTTTCACAGCTCTGTGGATTATGCCCTTATATTTCGACTGTAGATCGCAGCAGTCACAATGGTTACGCTTGGTTCCCCCAAGAAACATCCGTCCGCCGTAGGCTATCTGCAACCCTGCGAATTTCGCTACACGGTCAAATTCCAACGAATCTAGATCGCAGCGATCACAATGGTTACGCCTGATTCCCTCAAGAAACATCCGACCGCCGTAGGCTATCTGCAGCCCTGCGAATTACGCTAGCAGTCGTGCTCAATGGCAACTCATGAGTTTTATGTCCGGACAACCTACCACCACCAGCAGCATATCTCAACTGAGCTCGAAATTCATAGAGAAGGAAGGTACTTTCCTTATCTTTATTTTGAAAAACATACGATACTATATACATATAGTATTTTATTTCATAAATCATACTTATGTCATTTACATAAGATTTTCTTCCCAAATCATATTTCAAACATCTCGTCTTATATAAATTCCGTTATATAAGATTTTATCTTAATCGATTACCTTTCAATCCAAAAAAATTCAATTCACTATATATATTTTCCCATACAAGTTACGAAATCTTATTTCTCCAATACCCAAAATCGAATATTCAAAATTCATTCCGATTTCAAAATTTTAGCTTTGATCTATTAACTACTTCAAATACTTGATGTCCTTTCCAACTCGGATTTATAAATCTACCAATTTTTCTTCCAGATTTCCAATTATTATGTTTATCACCCAAATCTTTGTGTTTTCAAACTTCTAGAATTTTCATTCTTGTAACAAAATTTTCATTCACACAATTACTCTTTCACATCCATCGACTGTAAATTAGCAAGCGAACAATTCCCAAAGTATCAACCCCGAAGGCCGAAACCAACATCAAATTAACACTCAGAAAATTATTCAACTGAATTAATCTCCAGTCAGTTTCTAATTTTTTTTTACCTCCATTTCTTAATTTCTTATCAAATAAATTCTTGCAACTTTCAAATTCATTTTGAAAATTCATTTCTCTTACGCTCTGTCAACCTTCGTCCTCGCCGTACAACTCCTTGTTCTTCTGTTCTTGCTATCGAACCTTAATTATTTCTTAGTAAATAATGAAGTCAATCAAGTTGGGGTATATTTACCTCTCAGACCTTAACTGAACAATATTATTAACTTCGAAATAAATCAAGTTCACAGCAAAACATCCATTCTTGCAACTTCCGAATTAAAAATTATCTTCTTTTACGAAAACTATTGATTATTACAATAATTTACGCCTTCGAAATATTAGTCTTCAAAATATACTTTATTTATTTATCTGAATACATAAATAATGAATTAACAATATATTAAATTTTAATTAAAATGGAAAGTAATTGGTACTTCCCTGGAATTCGACATAAATGTCTCCTCTAAGTAACTTCCTTCCGAATAATCACTTATTCGTTAATATATATTCCGAACTTCAGAAAAATCTCATTTGATTTCTATTCTGAACTTCAGAATAACCACACCGGTCTAGTCGACTTCATTTCCTTTAATCTACTTGCACAATTTTCCTTTCATATGTAATTTACTTCTAAAAAAGTTAATATTATTCCTTTTATACGAATCTAGACTCGTCAATTCGAATTAGCTGTAAGTTCACATCTTTTTACAATGTTTACTCACATTTTGCTTCATTCATATTCTCGTCTACACATCACTTTTTGTTAATCAATTAACAAGTTCATAACTCACTATCGAATTTATATATTCGATTATACGTTATTGGCTTAGAACCAATTATAATTTAAT
Source organism: Allium sativum (assembly GCA_030737875.1). Classification (NCBI taxonomy): domain Eukaryota; kingdom Viridiplantae; phylum Streptophyta; class Magnoliopsida; order Asparagales; family Amaryllidaceae; genus Allium; species Allium sativum. The sequence continues at coordinate 553,539,047 of CM060923.1, read as the reverse complement.
CTTGCCAAATTCAATAATTTAAAAAAAAATTAGTGATACAGCTTAACACAATCGAATTCTTTTATATTTTACTTCATTAATTTATATTTCGAACATCGAAATAAAATTCATCGTTTCATTCTTGAAGCAAATTCCAAATTTCTCTTTTTCATTCAAATTCTCATCTGACTTCTTATTCCAATAAATTTTCAATTGTCATTGATTTGCTAAAATACACGATTAGAGAGATCGATTCATCGATTTTCTTATCCTCTTTTGATATTATTTGATGATGGACTCAAAACTCAAATCTAAATGAACCTATCGAAGGAAAGCTCTTACATACCTGGATTCGAAGATTTCCAAAGACTGGGGATTCCGAACAGAATTTTCAAAACTCAAAATAAATTTTTTATTCCCGCTGTATTAGTTTCAAAACACTTGTTTAAAAATACTTGATATTTCTAAAATAATTTATCTTTCAAAAATTTATTTTTCAAAACCTTTTTCATTTTCAAGATCCGTTTTTAAAGTCAATAAGCTATGCTTTGAATAAACCAAAGCTCTGATACCACTGTAACCTCCTGCCATTTTGACCGCTTCAAATTGGTGATTAAACCAACTTAAAACGTCCAAACTGACGGAGCGTAGTTAGCTTACAGAGTTTATAAACAGAATCAACACAGAGAGTACAAAATAATAAATAACACAGTATGCGGTATAAAAATAAAACTTTCATTTTATAAACCATGATTTTTGAATACAAGGATTTTTCTACAGCGGAATATAAAATATACTTTGAATACAAGAAAAAAAATTTACTGTATAAACCTTCAGAGCGCGCCAGTTTGGAATCCCCATCACTCGTCAATCTTCAAATCCTGACGGAAATCTTTAAATCTGAAATGCTCGGATCTGACTCAAGCATTCCATGCAAAACATAAAAATACTCGAGTCAGGATTAAATCATAGTTCAAATAAATCAATTTCAATAAACACTAAATGTAACAGTTAATTCTCACATCCGTCATATGCCAAATACAATGGTGCAGTGCATGTGCTATATCGGACTCTCTTTCAAGGACAAATGGCTATGGGAGCCTGCATATACACACACGTATAAGTACGTGTGTGCATTGCCTCAGCATCCCGCGCCCAAAAGGTACCCGATGCGATGAAATTCATGGGGGGGGGCACAAATATGTAGTAAACCAAGGAGAAAGGCTGAAATAAAATAGCATCAACACAGCTGGGCCGATGTCATGTAAAAGCAAGGTGGAAATAACAGTGGTACAAAATCAGGGGACAAGCATTTTAGAATGCAAGTGCAGTTTTCAACAAATTTTCAGCAACTATCTACAAGTCACATGAACAAGGCAAGAGCCAAGACACCTAAGTGTAGTACGATTCACAAATACATGTTGTACAATCCAGGCAACATCAGAATGTGTTGCTCAAGTTTACATAGCATATGTATGTAGTCAGTTTTCAACCGAGTAATGTAGCGAAATCAATTGGCCATAAGCTATCACATAGGTATGTTTCAATGTCTGAGATTAATCTGCCCATTTTTGCTAAGATAGTCCAGATTTTTATCATCATGAAGGCAGTGTTCAAATTCGACTACTAACCATTAAATGGGTCCAAATTATAGTGTGCAAACTCAGCAAGTTCATTTCTCTAGTAACTGTAATAGTTCAACAAGCAACTACACAAACACCACCCTATTTAGAGATAAGTAAAAATTTTCTTATTTTTATGTACCCAATAGCAACCATTTCTTTCCTTTCTTTCTATATACGTATGTCGATGACATATATATACGCATACGTAGTATGTGTATATACATGTGTCCATCGGCCCCCCGTATATATACTTAAGATCAAACCACTAGACCAGTTATACATCATGGAACACGAGAAAACATGTGCATCTCAATAATGAGCAGCTCATAGTCACAGCTAAAAGTAAATCCATTTCCGGCGAGAGATACTGTAAATAAGGCAAGTATGTTGCCTGCGTAAGAGATGCAGCAGTATAGGGTGAAGGTATACCCAAATAAATTACCAGACTTCAAGATTTTTCTTTATGGTATAAATTGATGTCAAGCATGCAGGATATATTCAATACAGTGGAATATATATGTTCATGAATATATGAATTCAGGTTTACTAAACATAACCACTTACTGGCTTCCTAAAGCGGAATTGGATAGATATATATGGTAATGTCTATATACATGGGTTCAGGTTTCTAATATATGAGTTACATATGCAAGCAACTTAAAATGAAGCCAAATAAACAGTGTCATGTTTACATGGGTTTGGTCAAGATGAAGTATTTCATAAAACAAAGCAAGTCTTTCCTTTTTTCCAACCTTAGTGTATGTAGAACAAGTGGCCAGCATGTGACAAGTGGTATGAGACCATTTTTATGCCTTTCTATAACAGATAAGTGCTTCATTTTTCACAACTAAAAATAGGATGACTTGGGTGCATGAGTTAAACGTGCTGCAAATGTACTCATGGATGCAATTGCAATTCATCAAAGTAACATAATGGAATATGGACTCTAACATGTCACAGTAGCAATGGTAGCTCAAGCCAACATCGAAAGCGTAAGGGAGGTGCGATTTCCAGCCGAGTAACAACATTAATAATAACAGTTCCTATGATCTTACTTATAAAATTTTGGAAATGCCAATTATCATCCCAGTTAACAAATTAATACTAACAGTTCCTATGATCTCATTATATCTTACTTTCACACCTACCGGTTTAACAACACAGTTGAACTTCTACAATGATTCAAGGAAATTTCATCGGAAACTATAATGAATTTGATTGCACTCTTTTGTGCAGATAGAACTCATTTGTTACTAGCATCATCTAACTGTTTGTTCCCTCTTACACATGACTTCAAGCTATCGTTAACCAATATTTTTGTTTTCAGAAATACAAGACTGATTTATGACTTTAAGCTATTTCCTAAATCAAGCAAGGGTCAAGTGAACCCATTTAAGGGTTTCTGAGAATCACAGCCCAACCGACAGGTAGAGTATCCCATCCAACAACAACCCCAAAATCCCTACTATGCTCTAGTGTAAATTGAAATTAAATTACTCGAAATATGATTTAATCGCGAGTGAGAATACTCACTTGCCGAGGGACGAGGAAAAACAACGAAGGCGAAAAGCTTTGCCAGCGAACGGTGACAGATGGATAGCGCGGTGTTCACAGTGGTCTGAATCTTCGACGTTGGTGGCTTCAACCGTAGTGGCGTTGGTCCTCGCGAGTTCTAGTGGGTGCTCAGGTGGTCCGGTGGTGGACCGAGGCGCGTCAGGGTTACAGGGACCTACGAGAGGGAGCGGCGACAACTTCTGGTGATACTCAAGCGAATGGGGGTGGAAAGAGTGGATTTTGATTTGGGAAAATAGGGCTTTCAGCCATTAACGTGATTTTGGATTGGGGTATTTTGACTGATTAAAATTGAAAAAGGAAAAATGTTTTGACTGCGTTAAAGAAATGGGAAAAGGGTTCTAATTTATAGAGGAGGAGCCGTGGAATCCAAGCAAACGTGGGAGCCAAGGCAAGCCTACGCATTTCAACTAAGGAAGGCAATATCCGAGGAAGCCATATACGGGAAAGATATTTATTAAAGTTTCACTATACCGCGAATTTACCACTAAGCGTACTAAATTTGTACCGCTAACACAACATCTAAATGAAATAAAATTATACGGACCTCTTCATTATTGTGTACTAACTCCAACAAAGTTGTTCTGATTGTAAACCGACTCCTGCTGTACACAATGTTAATTTAAATTTATCGGTTCAAATATTTTATTCGGTTTTGTCTACCAATACTCTGTCCACCCCAAATTTGAAATGTGAAATTCATACACACAGAAACACACATATCTAAGCAAATTACGATATATTTTAACCAATAAAATTTCCAAATCATTTAATGTCCATAACGTTTATCATTTATTGTTTCAAACTGCATAAGGATATCCTAACATAATTCATTTGTATTTCATATTCGAATTTCAATCTAAATTCAAATATTCGCCAAATCTAATTCAAATACTCCACAAAATTTAATTCGAATATTCAACACTAGATATTTGATTCCATCTGATCATATTCTAAATAAAATCTTAAAATCAATCCATATCCAAAACAATATATTTTATTTTTAAATTTCTAATCCAAGTATCCAATTGATTATAAATCATTTAAATCTCTCATAAATCTCATATTCTAGTTGTCGAAATTTCTGGGTCGTTACACATGATTATGTTTGATTGATTATTAGGATTGTGCTCGACCAGTTTATGAGCAAGATATGTTTTTACATTTAGCATTGGGCTAGGTAGAAATACTAGTATGCTAACATCTTGTGTAACACTTCACGATTTGACTATGAGGTGTTAGCGAAGTTGTTGAGTTCATTTCAAATTTAATGAATGATTTTGAAATGATATTTTTCTTAAGTGAAAAGAAATGTATTCCCGATTTTGGATAGGGAATGTTTTATAAAAATATTTTATAAAACAGAAAGGATTTCGAGGGCTAAAACCAATGATTTCGAAATGATTTGGAAATGTATTATGGTTTTACATTGTAGTTCATCACATATCTGAATAGTTGCTATTGATGATGTATCTTTTTGGTTGTAGAGAATTTATTCTCTTGCTTAACACTCTTCTTTGAGACGTACGAGCTCAAAGGTTATGTGATTAATAGTGACTGATCATATGTGTGAATTGCTGATGTGAAGTACTATAGATTCGATTATACTTGTGATTATGTTTTGAAATGATTTCCCCTACTTCGTGATATGAAATGATTTGGTATGTGGCTAAAGATTTGGTAACCCGGTCTACTAAAAGTATAGGTGGGATCTAGTGCCTTCGGGTGAGTGGTCAGTGTGTAGCCTACTCCATGTGTGGGAGGTGCGTATATATATATATATATATATATATATATATATATATATATATATATATATCGAATTGCTTAGGTACGTCCCATTGCCTAGTCTGAGGGGAGCCCGATATTTGGTTGCATACTTGTTTGTATGCATTGTTATTGTTTTGGAATCCATATTTCCGAAGATTTGGTTTGAAATCCCGAAGTGAAATCTACTTTGATATAAAAGTTAGTTATGTATTTCAAATGAATTGAAATAGAAATCAAGAAATAAATCCCAAAGGAATAATTTTTGTAAATTGAATTGATTTTGAAAATCTAAGTGTGGTAATTAATCTAAATGGGTAGATTGGGATATTGCATGTTGATTGATGCATAGTAGATCCATATCTATATTACTGATTGTTGTTTATACACTGGCGTTCATGGGGGTAAACCCGTTCCGCGTTAGCGGTGTGGTCCTGTGATTTGTCTAATTATTAAATAAGTTAATTTTAACTGTTTTAGAGTTTCTCACACCAGTCCCATGACTGACCTGTAGTTTTCTTTTCCCTTGCAAACTCGGGTGCCCCTATTTTCCACACGGGCAGTCGAGTAGTTTAATTTAGAGATATATGAGCAGGATTCTAGATTGAAGCTTAAAGCTATCCAGAGAATTGATAGTCTTCCGCTGTGTTCGTTTATTTATTTTCCGCTGTGCATTGTATTACATTTATTGTAAATAAAACTTCCGTTGTTTTGTATTTCGATATACTCTGATATATTCTGTACTCTGATGTAACATTATTATGATGTTTATAAAAGTCTTTAGTTATTTGTTCTGATGTGTTGTATGCCTAGAGTTAGCGTATGCGGGATTCGAACGGTCTTGGTCGATTTAGCGATCGATTAGGTCCGGGCAAAATCCGTATCGTTACAGTTGGTATCAGAGCTTTGGTTAACTCAAATCTTTGGGGTACAATTCGTTAGAATAGAATAAAAGACTCATCAGCGACTGGATTAGTAATATGTTATGAAAGAATCCTCATTAGAGATAGAATCAGTAGCATTCTAGAATGAGTAACTCATTTGAGATGGGGTTAGTAATGCCCCAGAATGAGTTGAGACTTATATGTTTATAAATAACGTACTTGTGATTATATATAATCTGATCTTAGAAATTATGAATTTTGGATATTTAGAAAGATATATATTTGAAATTTTAAATTACAAATTGATTGATGGTTGTGATGGATGATTATTGGTTTGATTAATAAAAATATTGGAATGATAATTAAATTAACCATTATGTCAACGTAAGGTAAATTAAGGCCAAATTGAACCAAATATTGAACTGTATTTAAAATTATTTGAAAATGCATGCATATACATGTGTATCCATTGAACAGGTCATTACAAAGAGGCTAGAGCAGAAGAATAAAATTGTTTGCCCGACAAATAGGTACATGTTTACAAAATTCTTGGGTTTTGGATGATTTTATGAGCCGATTGGCTAGCCGCTTGGCTTTTTCTTTTTCTTTTTGGATTAGAGAGGCCTGTATGGCAATTTCGGGATTTTCCCAGTGCTCCCGTACACGGGAGGTTATGGCCAAATTTTTCGAAAATTTAGGGTGTTAGCCAAATTTTTGAAGAATTGGAAAATTCATAGAAACTGAAAAGTTGAAGAACTTAAGCTAGAATGAAAGTTTAGTTGGTTTGTAAAACAACTTTTAGCTCCGTTCCTTTTCGAGGACGAAAATATTTTAAGTGGGGGAGATTGTAATAACTCAGAAAATCCGAACCAATTTAAATTTTTTATTTTGGCAATTTTGATGAATTTTGAATATTTAAAATGAATTAATTTAAATAATAACGACGAGAAATTTATTTTGAATAAAATTGGAACATATATATTTATTTGAATCATAGTTGGAATATAAATATTTATTTTTTATTTTTAAAAGGAATTGGAAATGGCGTGGTAGTTCGAAAATTTGATTTCAAATTTCAAATGAATGTACATGATGCAAAATAAAACGGATCTTAGCAAAACCAAAAATATTAGAATCTATTTGAGAATATCTTTCCAATGAATCCAAAAAATTGAAATTTCATAGCGGGAATAAAAATTTATGGCCAAATGAATATTCAGAATAGTCGCTATGGAAATATAGCCCTTAAAAATAGCCATTTTGCAAATGACCTCCATTTTCGACGAAACAACTTTTGTTGGATCTGGGATGTCAAGTTATTGCTAGATTCCAAAATTCATAATTTTTGGGGTCAATATGTAAGCATGGTGCAGGAAAACATGTTTTGACAGTTTTAGTCAATTTGGATCGACCAGAAAATGGCCATTTTTCAAACGCTCTTCGAATTCGACAAAATTAGTTTTGTTAGGATTGTATCATCAATACAAAGCAAGAAATAATTTTTCTGGAATTTTTAGAGTCAGTATATGGCCCCGGTAAATTAAAATGTACGTTTAAATTAAATATATAGTGATTCATATTTTAATTTATAGGAAAATTGATTGAAACAGTCGTATCCCTTTGTGTTCGGAATGGGGGTATTTGGCTAGGGGCGACAGTCGTTGGGTTCAATTTGGAGTTCGTATAAACAAAGAAGTATTTTCCAAATAAAATAAATAATAAATATAATATATATACATTCTAAACCCTAATTTGTCGTCACTTTACTAGAGCCACCCCAAACTAAAAACCGACGACGGATAATGCTCCAATCTTCCCGTCCATCTCTCCTTCAATCGAAGCAGAGGTTTCAAAAGCAAATGAATGGAATTATTGAGCTAATCGAGCTCTATAAATCCATATAAGCCAGACCCGTCATCACTGAGTGAGATGCTCGAATTTCGAGGGGAAAGACACCAACTTCGCACTGCTTTTCTGACGGAGGGACCACCGAGGTGGCAGCCGTTCCAAACGCAGGTAGGGGCGTCGTCGCCCTCCGACGTGGGCGCTTCAGATGGACTTCCGGTGGCCTCATCATGGTGCAACGGCGGGATTTTCTTATCGAGGTATTGGGCTCTTCGATGTCAGCTGAAAGGGGGTTACGGGGAACAAGGTTGATTATGGGGGGTGGCTAATTAATAAAGTAATTAATTTAGTTAATTAATTAACTAATTTTATTTTATAAAATTGAATGTATTAAAATGCCATAACTTTTTCAAACGGTGACGAAATCGCATGAAACAGGATCTCTTGCGCTCGTGGGGACGAGGGCTTCACAACAAAACTGACCGCGTCCGATTTGAAGCAAATCAGAATTTCAGGAAATTTCAAATCCGAACAATTCAGAAATTCAAAATTAAAACTGAATGTGAGAATTCTCTTACTATAATTCTTTTTGTACAGTTATTTATTGTATAACTAAGTATATGAACTGCTCCCATCGTCCACAGACCATGGACGACTTGTTTGATTGTATTGGGTTGTGATCGTGATGTGAAAATTATATATATACGATGTGAGTGAAATATATATATATATATATATATATATATATATATATACGATGTAAATGAAATATATATGAATAAAATTTTATATATATATATATATATACGATGTGAATGAAATATATATACGATGTAAATGAAATATATGTGAATAAAATTATATATATATATACGATGAAATGAAATATATGAGAATAAAGTTATATATATATATATATATACGAAGTGAATGAAATGTTTATATGCGATGTCTAAAATAACATATATATGCGTTGTGAAAAAAAATGAAAAGAAAATATACATATATGAAATGTGAAAAATATATATATGAAGTGTGAATGATATAAATATTTGTTTGTTAAAAATATTATTTTTAACATATGTACGAGATGTATAAAATTTTCATGTAATGGAATATTCAATTTTGATTTGAAATTGAATATGAAGTTGAAATCGTTTTAAAAATGAATTTAAAACGAATAATAAAATACATTTAAAAGGAAATCGAAGAAATATAATATATATATATATATATATATTAAATATATAATGGCCTGAATAGAACGCTCCTCGCCAGGGCAGTTCGCGAATTTCGACCATTGACTTCGAACGGATATTAAAATCGGAACTGTTGGTTTTGTATCGAAAAGAGCTTTCCAAAAAATATTAGAGATTTGAAATCTAATGGTTATATTTGGAATTGTGTCCAAATCAAATTTGGAAAAGGTCGTTGTGAGTGCAGTTCGATGACCGTTTATGGAAATCGACTGTACGGGTCTTGATAAAATTATTAAAAATATCAATAATTTGTGTAAAATCATAATAAATGATTTGAGAAGAATTGGGATGAATCCATACTTGAAAAGAGAAAAATATATTTCTATCAAAATGAACTAGTTTTTAAATAGAATTATATTCCAATATTTTAAAAATAAATAAATTGGATTTGAAATCGTTTTAAAAATAACCAGAATTTCCAATATACGAATTGGAATGGATTTGAATCAAAATTATCTTCGGAATATTTCGATATTGGATTCCGCGATTATACGGACATTATGGAGGAATTTGGAAGATATATATATATCGTTATTCCAATACGATATCTGTTGATTTCAGAATTTGGTATTGAATATAAGCCGATATATTTTCTATTCAGAGCCTTTTATTTAATATCAAATTGGATTTTGGGTTTGTCGTGAATGGTGTCTTCGTTAACAACGTTCTTAAACCCTGATGAGAAAAGAATAAATCTTTTAATTAAGATTTAATGAAGTTTACCAGTTAATTAATATTTAATTGGAATTGAATTGAAATTAAATTGTGGGTTTGTCGTGAACTGTGTTTAAATGACATGGGTTCTTTAACCCAAGTAAAAGTAGGATTAATTTCCAGAAAGTTGAACAGGCAATAAATAATGAATTTCAGAGATCGAAACTAATGAGAGTAAGAATAAATCTTTAATTATATTTAAAAGAATGAATGGTCAATAAATTTACCAAAAACATGAGATGTGATATAAACCAAATATGCTTGGCTGTTGATATTCTTGATTGTGTTTGATTGATTGTTTGGATTGTGCTCGACCAGTTTATGAGCAAGATATGCTTTAACATTTAGCATTAGGCTGGGTAGAAATACTGGTACGCTAACATCTTGTGAAACACTTCACGATTTGACTATGAGGTGTTAGCGAAGTTGTTGAGTTCGTTTCAAATTCAGTGAATGATTTTGAAATGATATTTTTCTTAAGTGAAAAGAAATGTATTCTCGATTTTGGACAGGGAATGTTTTATAAAAATGTTTTATAAAACAAAAAGGATTTCGAGGGCTAAAACCCAATGATTTCGAAATGATTTGGAAATGTATTATGGTTTCACATTGTAGTTCATCACATATTCAATTAGTTGCTGTTGGTGATGTATCTGTTTGGTGGCGGAGAATTCATTCTCTTACTTAACACCCTTCTTTGAGACGTACGATCTTTATGTGATTAATAGTGACTGATCATATGTGTGAATTGATGATGTGAAGTACTATAGATTCGATTATACTTGTGGTTATGTTGTGAAATGATTTTCCCTACTTCGGGATATGAAATGATTTGGTATATGGCTAAACATTTGGTAACTCGGTCTACTAAAAGTATGGGTGGGATCCAGTGCCTTAGGGTGAGTGGTCAGTGTGTAGCATGCTCCATGTGTGGGAGGTGCATAAATAAATAAATAAATATATATATATATATATATATATATATTGAGTTGCTTAGGTACGTCCCCTTTGCCTTGTCTGAGGGGAGCCCGATATTTGGTTGCATACTTGTTTGTATGCATTGTTATTGTTTTGGAATTCATATTTCCAAAGATTTGGATTGAAATCCAAAAGTGAAATCTACTTTGATATAAAAGTTAGATATGTATTTCAAATGAATTGAAATAGAAATCAGGAAATAAATCCCAAAGGAATAATTTCTGTAAATTAAATTGATTTGGAAAATCTAAGTGTGGTGATTAATCTAAATGGGTAGATTGGGATATAGCATGTTGATTGATGCATAGTAGATCCATATCTATATTACTGATTGTTGTTTATACATTGGCATTCATGTGGGTAAACCCGTTCCGCGTTAGCGGTGTGGTCCTGTGATTTGTCTAATTATTAAATAAGTTAATTTTAACTGTTTTAGAGTTTCTCACACCAGTCCCATGACTGACCTGTAGTTTGCTTTTCCCTTGCAAACTCGGGTGCCCGTATTTTCCACATGGGCAGTCGAGTAGTTTATGTTGCAGATATATGAGCAAGATTCTGGATTGAAGCTTAAAGTTGTCCAGAGCATTGATAGTCTTCCGCTGTGTTCATTTATTTATTTCCCGTTGTGCATTGTATTACTTTTATTGTAAATAAATCTTCTGTTGTATTGTATTTTGATATACTCTGATATATTATGTACTCTGATGTAACATTATTATGATGTTTATAAAAGTCTTCTGTTATTTGTTCTAATGTGTTGTATGCCCAGAGTTAGCGTATGCGGGATTCGAACGGTCCTCGATTAGGTCCGGGTGAAATCCGTATCGTTATAGGAATACTTTCAGTGATAAATTTATAACACAAATAACTTGTTTAACTTTGAAAATCCTTTTGAAAGAAAAGGTTAATAGTAAGACTAGACAACACATAAACACGGACGATTTTTACCTTACTATAACCTAAAACATTTCGAAATCAATATCATATTCTGATATTATGATAGTGTCTAAATACAAGTAAATAGAATCTAGCAGAACACTTGCATCTCGCGCTCCACAAATATTGTATACAAACAAAACTGCGATGCTTATTGGAGATTGGATTCAGACTATGACAAGGTATGGATCCAGATGCCGATAATGTATCTCTAGAGAGGAATACATCGAGTTCAACAAGAACGTCTTGCAACCCGGCCACACATGAACGACCACTCATTTCTCTTGAGTGTATCGAATATATTGTCACCTTACGGTTGTGTAGCTACCGTTTTCCCGAGAGATACAGAAATTAAAAGAAGAAACAAATATGATATTCTCTAGATTGTGACAATACACCCTAATGGGGGCGACCCACATGGCCATGCTGCCTGCCCGATTTTGGTCATTTCTTAGTTGATGAGGCTTGAGGTTACAATCGACTTTTGGAACATCTGGCGACTATTCACTTTTGAATCCCGCATCGTCCATACAAGTCATGCAGGAACAGGATGAACCGAAGGCACCCTCCTACCACATCATAGGAATCACCCCATAGATCAGTAGCGAGTAGTCCTTGCACTCCGTAGATTTCAACCACGACAGAATCACAGTATATCTCTAGGGATCAGCCAGAGATTGTAAGTAACTCTTCCATTTTATGAAGATCTATGGTCTTTAATTGCTTCATCTCGATCAACATTTTTGTAACAACCTGGATTTTCAGAACCAATTTAAAATTTTTATTTTAGCTATTCTAAGGGATTTTGAATATTTAAAATAATTTATTTTAAATAATAACAACTAAAAAATTATTTAATTCGAAGTTAGAACATGTAAATTTATTTTAGTTATAAAACGAGGCTGAAATGGCGTGGTAGTTTGAAAATTCGATTTTAAATTTCAATTAAATGTATAGGATTCAAAATAAATCGGATTTCAATAGAACAGGAAATATTTGAATTTGTTTAATAATATCTTTCTAATGAATGTGAAAAATCCAAATTTCATATATAAAGTGAAATTAATGGCCAGTTTAAAATTTAAAATAGTCGCTATGGAATATATATATACATATTTTATATGATATATAGCCCTTAAAAATAGCCATTTTGCAAACGACCTCCGTTTTTGATGAAACCACTTTTGTTGGATCTGGAATGTCAAATTGTTGTTAGGTTTCAAATTTCATGATTTTTGGAATTAATATGTGAGCGGAGTGAATTTCAATCGGCTGGAAAATGACCATTTTTCAAACGATCTCCAAATTCAACAAAATTAGTTTTGTTAGGACTGTATCATCAAAACGTAGCTAGATTTATATTTTTGGAGTCAGTATGTGGCCCCGATAAATTAAAATGTACGTTTAAAATTCAATATGTTGATTTATATTTAAATTTAAAGGAAAACTGATCGAAACAGTCGAATTGGCTCCCATTGTGTTCGGAATGGGTGTATTTGGCTAGGAATGATAGTTGTTGAGTTAAATTTGGAGTTCGGATAGTTAAACTAGTATTTTTGGATCTAAATAATAATAAAAATTAATATAAATACCCCCAACCATCTAAAACCCTAGCCCACAAGTGTTCAGCTGCCGGCCTTTATTTTGGAAGGCCAATATCATCTGATTTAGAACCCTAAAAATCTCCAAATCGATTCAATAATTTTTGAAAGTTAAAAAGAAAAGATTGAAGAGAGTATCACGATCTGGGCCTTCAACGTTTAAGATGGGTTTTCGTGAGGTGCTGAGCTTGAATTTCGAGCGTGAATAGCTGGCATTCGTGGCCTTTTTGCAGTGCTAAAGGGAGGTCGAGCTAGTCAAAAGGGGGCCGAGCGGGACAATGGCGACGAGGGTTGTCGCGGGGTCACCTCAGATCGAGGTCCGACGGTGAGAGGAAGTGGCAGCGGCTGTTTTTGGCTGATCGAGGTTTTGGGTTATGGTTTCCAAGTTTAACGATGGAAAATTAAAAGGGATGGCAACGTTTGTTTTAAAGCTTTTAAAGGTTATTTAAATAATTAATTAAATTAATTATCATATTAATTATTGAAATGTTTATAATGCAATATCTTTTTTCGTACTAGGTCCAAATCCAACGATTTCAGTCATGTTATGATCGTGGTGAAAAACTCTACAACATGGAATAGACTAGGACAGAAAAGGAGCAAGTTAGAATTTTAAGCGAATTCAAATCCAAATGATACAAAATCCTTCAATAAAAGAATGGTAAAGTGGATCCCAATGTGAGAACACCTTCTCACTCAATTTAATTTACAGTTAAATATATCCTAGGTTGTAGACGGAGCTTAGTAGCTCCCGACATAAACCATGGATGTTTGTTTGAATCGAATTGCGGTGAAATTGGCTGTAATGTGTTGAATTGATTGTATTGGAGTTTTTGTTGATTGGATTGATTATTGTGTATGGCACGGCCAGTATCAGGAGAGGGGTAATGCTAGACATTACTCTGGTTCTAATATCGCGCCGTTATAATGCCGAAATTTTCTGAAATAAATATTGTTCATTAAAAATATAACTTTTAATGTGTATATGAACTATTAAAAATATTCGTGTGTTGAATAAAATGTTTGAACAATAAAAATATCATTTTTATTGAATATATGAATTGCATAAAATATTCGTGTGTTGAATAAAATGCTTGAACAATAAAAATATAGTTTTATTGTATAAATGAACTATATAAAATAGTCAAGTGTTGACATAAATATTTTATCATTAAAAATATAATTTTTAACATATATATAAACGACATAAAATTCTCCTGAAATGAAAATAAATATTCATTTACAAATCGAGTGATTTTTTTATGTACACCCATTTAACTGACATGAATTGGGACGATAAATTTTACACATCGCCCAACTGCACAAATAATATTTAGTATTTGTTGGTTGAAACCCCACATGGGTATTGGAATGATATTTGGCGTATACTAATCCCAATTGTTTAGTTGTATGCCAATCGAATTGTTGACAGACTGTTGTAAGCGTTAATTATTTATATTTAATGCTTATGCAGTTGTGTAATGCACTCTGAGTAATGGTTGACTGGTTATCATTGTTGTGGTATACATGTGTTGTATGAAATCCATATATATAACATTATATGGTAATTGATTGGGTCTGATTCTAATTCTGGAATAACAAATATTTTAAAATAATGCATCTTTTAAAATAATGTTAAGTAAAGGATAAATTGTGAATTCTGATTTTAGATGGACACGAAAATATTGAAATATATGAAGCCATATTGATTAGATATGCGTCATTTTAACGCGAACGATATTTATATCGATTTTATTCATTTTTATAATGAATATCGAAAAGGAAATGATTTCAAAATTTGATATTTTGAAAATATTACCATCTAAATATTATAATGCTAAGGAGTATTCAATTTTGACTTAAAATTGAAATGAAAGTGTGAATCATTTTTAAAATGAATTTATAAAATACGTTTTGAATGAAATATTATATATATATATATATATTGATGGCTTAAATAGAACGCGCCGCACCGCGACTGTTTGCGAATTTCGACCATTGGCTTCGAATTGACATTACGGGAGATCCAACCGCCGAATTCTCTTAAAACTAGAACCATTGGGTTCGTATCGAAAAGAGCTTTCCAATGAATATAAGAGATTTGAAATCTAATGGTTGGATTTGGAATTATGAACAAATCAAATTTGGAAAAGGTCGCTATGGGGGTAGTTCGGTGGCCGTTGTTGGAAACCGACTGTACGGGCATTGATAAAATTATTAAAAATATTAATAATTTGTGTAAAATTATAATAAATGATTTGGAAAGAATTTGGATGGAAAAAACCAATTTTGTAAGGATATAAATATATTTTTATCAAAATGAACTAGTTATTAACTAGAAAGATAATCCAACGTTTTTAATTATATATATTGGATTTGAGAATGGTTTTAAATCTAACCATAATTTTCCAATGTATGAATTGGAATGAAGTCGAATAGAAATCATCTTCGGAATATTTCGATATTGGATTCTGTGACTATACGGATATTGTGGAGGAATTTGGAAGATAGATATATATCGTTATTCCCCATACGATATGTGTTGGTTTTAGAATTTGATATTGAATGTAAGCCAAAATAATTTCTGTTCAGAGCCTTATATTTAATATCAAATTGTATTTTGGGTTTGTCGTGAATGGTGTCTTAAATAACATTGTTCTTAAACCTCGTGGTGAAATGAATGAATCTTTTAATCAAGATTATTAGAGTTTCCAATTATATTTAGTAATTGGAATAAAATGAAATGTGAATTGGGTTTATTATGTACTATATTTTTTTAATGACATTCGTTCTTTAATCCGATTAACAATGAAATGCGATTTGGAATATATAAATCTTTTAGTAAGATTTAATGGAAATTTTCCAAAGTAAAGTTTTCCAATAAAATAAAATAAATTGGAATGGAATGGAATTCGATTTGGTAATAATCGAAGTGAGCTTCTGTGGAGGAAGACTGTTACTATATATGGAATTTAAATGGCTTTTCCGTTATTCCATTTATATTATTAGTCCAATACGGAAATTGATATTGATTTTATATTGATCTGTTTCCCGTGAAGATTCCATAATTAATGGAATGTGATTTTGGGTTTATCGTGAACTGTGTTTTAAATGACTTTGGTTCTTTAACCCAATTAAAGGCAGAATTACACGTCTAACATTGTATTTCGAACTGTATTGTTGATCTCTGCTAAATATATATCTATTTGGTGGAGGAGAATTTATTCTCTTGCTTAACACCCTTCTATGAGACGTATGAGCTTAGAGGTTAAATATCGGCAGAAATCAATGGTACAGTGTAGTTTGCCAATGTGGCATGTTTATTTGCCAAAGTTAAATAATCATTTAATAAAGATTTATGAGATTAAAACTAAGGGGAGTTCTAATGAATCTTTAATTAGATTGAAATTGTAACGACCTGGATTTTTCGATCATTTGAATTCGAATATTTAAACTCGTTTTAAATATTAAATTAGCAATATTAATGGATTTGATATTGAATTCGTTAACTAAAACGACGATTTAACAATTATATATATATTTAATATAAAACAGACGCGTTATGTCTAGACATGGCAGTTCATCCATTTTCTTTGCGCTTGAAGATCGAATATAGCAATGCATATATTAGACATTAGCGGGGAAAAGTGTAGATTAAAATTAAATAACCATATGGAAACTGATGTACCTAAAACACTTTAAAATATAATATATATGAACATATTTTAACCGATTGCTTCCAGGCAAAGCTTCCGCAGACTTGAACTACCCTAAGTATTGTCTAACCATTTCGAACAGTCTATTTTCAGCTACCTACACATCACTGCTTTAGTCTAAGGCTCTAACGCAAACAACACAGGAAATGAAAACTAAAAAATGTCCACATGCCTACGAAGATGTTTCCATCGATCCAAGAATAGATTCTGACATTTGCACATGTTGTATCAAACATATGGTACAAAATTAGATACAGTTACCCTACTAATACAAACAGCTACCCATCTCTTGCCCTTGCCTACCATTTCTTCTCAATCTGTCATGATATTTCATTGTCCATTTTTCTTCCATCAGCGAAATGAAAATTCGCTATCATGACATTTCTTCAATGCTAAGGTTTGAATTTTGCTCATATAGCTAACTGTATATGTATACAGTAAGTACATATTAGAGGCAGCATACCCTGCTTTTGATTTTTTTTTTTTTTTAAAAAACCTACCGCTTATTTATTTTTCTAACATGTCCCTATTATTACACAGAATCCTATTCTCCATCGTTTTTCAGCTATGGTGCTCTATTTTTGAATAGGGAACGCATATTTTTTGGACTTCATATATATATATATATATATATATGTTCATCTCTACATAAATTGCTCTGTCTCTCTGAAGTTTGACATAACAAATATCTTGTGCAGAGATGTTGGTTCTTGTACCCTTTGCTGTATGATTAAACAATACTTTGCATGTTCCTTTCAATGACATATCTGTGTGTTTTCCTTCAACAGCATGCCTAAATCAACCAACGATCGTGGCTAAACATTGGAAATACACACCCTATATCATGCAGCTACTAACCTAAGTAACGTGCAAGTTGTTCCCTGAATTGACAATGATCTTATCTCATATTTCCTTCCTTCTATAAATACGTCCCCGGTCCAGTGTAACCAAGCATACCGACTACTCCTTCTTCCCCATTGAACACCAACACAGTCAATACTTCTCCACTAAAAAAAATAGAACGAATAGCGGACAGATGCAAGAAGGAGGAAAAGCATGGGGGACGTGCAGGCTACAGGCGTCGGTGGGAAAGGTAGTAAAGAGGGGCATCGTTTTGTCAAAATGAAGAAGAATTGAATTATAAAGTGGTGGGTTTACTGTGAGGACATGTCAGTTGCTCTTGCGCAGGATAGAAAAAAAAATGGTGGAAAGACAAAAACCGATAATGGGTATTTAGGGGGGATGACGTACATACATGGTGGCAAGGCAATGGACTGGAACAAAGGAATTATGCATGGGTATTGAGGGGAGGAGGCTGACGTGCATACATGGTGGCAAGGCTGTGGATCCGAGAGAAAAAAAGAAAAAAAATAAATAAATAAAGGAGATGATGGATAAAACGCAAAGAAGTAAAGGGGATCGAAGCTGGTATGCAAAATGAATGGGTTGGTGGCACTTGCAGTCTCGTACAACAGCAGTGGGGAACACCTACCGGTATGCGAAATAACCCCAGTAGCACAATTGATTCGGCATGGGCAGTGGATGATAGGGTAAAACACATTTATTTTAAAACTTAAGTTTTAATTAAATTAATAATGATCATCAAATCGTATTTATATTACGTCTCGCTCGTATATAACTAGAACGACGTCCAGTCAGTCTTGTTGGAACTGTACGGACTAGAGTCACGAGATGGAGCTGATCTGCTTCAAATGGAAGCAGCCGTATTTTAATATATTAAACATCAGTTTAATCTAGTTAAAAAAAGCGATAAATCGACGAATAAACCAAGGTGAGTTAAACTCACTCAGTTTCCCAACTTATAATTATTATAAGTCGGGTTTATCATTTATATGCCTTGTTTGCTAATGGTTGGTTGATTTGATGATTGTTGGATGTTTTTGAACATCGTTAGATCGTTTATTTAAATTAAACGTTATTTAATTTAAATGAAACGACATCGTTATTTTTAAGGATGGTCTCCAAACAAAGTAACTTACCTTGTTGGTTACGTTTATAATATAAACATACTGGATTGAATTGTATGCTTGAACTGATGTTAGTAGTTGACTGTTATCAGTTAAATTTATTATCATCATCATGTGAACTGTTTAACCCATATGATTAGATTATTGAATTGGTTGTTGAATGTTAAATCCAAATTCAACATTTGTTGGTTTTTAACCAATGAGTGATATTGCTTAAGAAATTTATAGCAGATGGCCATAATACGAACTGTTTTATAAAGATTTATTTACCGTCAGGTAGATCAATAGAAATGAAGTTATGAAATTTATTTTATAACTGAATATAGATTTTTAATATATTATTTTAATTGGGTTTACAAAAAGGGAAATTAAACCAACCACATATGGTTGTTTTTAATCATTATTTTTATATCAGAATCTGCCGTGTGCGAAGCACGTGCCTCATCTTGATTATGACTTAGAAAACCAGTTCTCGTGTTTCGATGTGCAAGTGAACAAAAGTTAACGTAACGATTAATTATTTTAATAAACAATTAAAATGAGATTTTGTCGAATTGATTATTATTTAAATCAAGTGGAATTATTTAAAACAAGTGGAAAGATGGATTAAGACTTGATTAACAAAGTTAATCATATTAGAATCGACTAAGCCAACTGTTTTAACTAAAATGGGGAATTATTAAATTTATTTATTTAGTGGAAATGATAAATGGTTATGTAAAACATTTTTTAATGTTGGTATTTAATTCTCATTTTTTTAATCATGAAAGTAGAGAATTAATTTCCTTACTGAGTTATGGTTATGAACTAATGAAGTTTTTTTGGAAAGGAAATCAAATTAAAACCCAAGTTTGAAAATATAGTGGCCAGGCGAGTTAAGTTAATTATATGCGAGATAGATTCGCCGTAATGAGAGATGAGATTTCATCGAGTTATAAATAAAATGAGATTTGGCTTGGAATTGGGAATAAATATCGGTCTCTGGTATCACGACTGATATCTATCTTAAGATAAGAACGTTGTTGATCAAGGTATGAGAGGTAATTAAATACCCCAACTTGAACGACTTCGGGATTATCATAGGATGGTATTAGTTGTGATGGTAAAGATGTTATTGTTATTTTGTTTTGAGAAATAATAGTGTAACGTTATTTGTAGAACTGGAAATATATATATGAGATTTTGAAATAAAAGGAAATAAAAAGGCTTGAGAATATGAAATGTTATTTTCTTAGTAAAGGGAAGAAATAAAAGGGATTTTGAAAATATAACAATATTTTCAAAGAAAGGAAATGAGATTTGAAATGGGTTTATCCTGAAAAGGAAAGTGGCGATTATAGTTTCAAATAACTAAACATAAGAGATATCGTAACGGTCGTTCAAAACAATAAGTTAAATGGTTTCCCAAGTATACTGGAAAATAAGTAACATTGTAGAAATGTTTAGTAATGATAGAAAGAGAAACTGGATATGATTTTAAGATATTTTCCTAGTATATAAATGAAATGATTTGAGAATATTTACATATTAAAATGATTTGAGAATATTATATATATTATTTTTAAAGGCCAAGGGATGCTGTATAAACCAATGGATTCGTTTTGCTTGTATGTTTGTTTATTTTGATAGTTAAATAACCGACTATCAAAATCTGGCCCAACGTTGTTGGTATGGAAAGACCGGGATCGAATTTATATTCGAAAACCATTCTGATCAACAAATACGTAAACGAAGAAGATATCTGATGATTGATCGAGATGGAGCAATTGAAGACCGTAAATCTTCATGAGCGAGGGAACTATTGTTGAATTTCTTTAGCTGATCCTTAGAGATATATATTCGATAATGATTCTGTCATGATTGAAATCTACGGGTTGCAAGGACTGCTCGCTACTGATCTTTAGGGTGATACCTAGGATGCGTAGGAGGGTGCCTTCGGTTCATCCTGTTCCTGGATGACGTGTATGGACGGTGACCAGATGTTCCAAAAGTCGATTATAACCTCAAGCCTCATCAACCGGGAAATGACAAAAATCGGGTAGGCAGCATGGCTATGTGGGTCGCTCCCATTAGGGTGTATAATCACCTATCTAGAGAAAATCCTTTTGTTTCTTAAATCTATTTCGATGCTGTCCCTTTTTGGGCAGACGGTGGCTAGCTACCACCGTTGGTGATATACATTCGATACACTCAAGCGAAATGAGTGGTCGGTCATGTGAGGGCCGGGTTGCAAGACGTTCTTGTTAAACCCAGTGTATTCGCCTCTAGAGATACACTATCGGCAGGTGGTCCCATACCTTGTCATAATCGGAATCCAATTTCCAATAAGCGCCCGCGGTTTTGTTTGTATACTATATATGTATAGCGTGAGATGCAAGCGTTCTACTAAATTTGTATTTACTTGTATTTAGACATTATTATAATATCAGACAAGATATTGGTTTCAAAACTGCTTTGGGTTATCGTAAGGTAAAAACCGTCTGTGTTTATGTGTGGATTTGGTCTTACGATTATCCTTTTCTTTTGAAAAGATTTTGAACTTCAAAAATCATGTTGGATGATTTACCCTTAATACTATGCGAGTTTTACTCACTCTGGTTCACCAGACTGACCCGGTGTTTTGTAAATGCTCGGGTTAGCCCGGGGTGTACAGGTTCAGGTTATCGAATACCGTGAAGAGACGAGCTGGAGATGTTCAGGCGTATGATATCTCGTATTGATTCCACTGTGTTTATGAGGACAGACTATTATAACTGTCCAGAGATGTTAATGTACTCTGATATTGTAAGTATTTTCAAAAGCTCTCAATAAAGATTTATTTCTGTATTATATTTTGTTCCGCTGCGATATGAGACTCTGTGTTGTGTTGGTTCTTCTTCTTCTTCTATTCTAATATTTCTTTCTTTCTTATCTCACCCTCTAATATCTTTCTAAAAACGTTCTGGTGTTTTCGATGCTTGAAGGATCGACATGGTATTTTGTGTCGATTTTCCGGGTCGAAAACCCCCGGTCGTTACAGTGGTATCAGAGCAATGGTTTAGGAATAACCTTGGCTTTGTGGTATAACTCGATAGAGATGGGGTTTGTTATACCCTAGATCGAGTTGAGTGTATATATACGAGAGAGCGTGTTTGTAAATTTTATAAAGATGTTATGTATTGTGTTATTTGTTCGATTCGATTTTGAATTGACAATGAACATGATATTGTTTTGTAAAGAGGGTTAAAATGAAATAATTTAACCCAAATATATTTTTATATAGAATTTTAATATGAAATTAAATGAACCAGAAATTAATTAAAGCTAAGTTAATAAAATTAGAAATTATGGATGATTTGGCTATGTTGATTGTTGATTGGTTGTTTGACTGGTTAAGAAATAATTCATCAACAATTGGATTGGAAAATAAAGAGATAAATTACAATATAATTAATTCGAATAACATCAAATATGAAATAAAACAAGATGATTTAACCCTGTATCTGTTATTGGCATTGGATATTGAGATAGGTGCAGATTGGAAGATGAGGAAGAACTGTTAGTTGATTTGCCTCATGACTAGAGTATGGGTTGCATGATAAAAAGGTAAACCTTAATATATTGGGTAATTGATTTTATAACCCTGAGTTGGGGTAGCCATTTGGCTTTGTTATACTTTTGGTCAATGTGAGGCCCGAAGTGGCGTTTGTAGTTGTTCGGATCGAACAGTGCAGAGGAGGTGCTGGCGAATTTTTCGTAAATTTTTATAAGCTTAAATTATTTTTGGTAATATTTTCAATAATTGTTCTGAAACAAATTGGGTTTGGTGCATTTCTCTTACTTAGCAATTTCGGGGACGAAATTCTTTTAAGGAGGGAAGAATGTAACGACCTGGATTTTTCGATCATTTGAATTCGAATATTTAAACTTGTTTTAAATATTAAATTAGCAATATTAATGGATTTGATATTGAATTCGTTAACTAAAACGACGATTTAACAATTATATCTATATTTAATATAAAACAGACGCGTTATGTCTAGACATGGCAGTTCATCCATTTTCTTTGCGCTTGAAGATCGAATATAGCAATGCGTATATTAGACATTAGCGGGGAAAAGTGTAGATTAAAATTAAATAACCATATGGAAACTGACGTACCTAAAACACATTAAAATATAATATATATATATGAACATATTTTAAACGATTGCTTCCAGGCAAAGCTTCCGCAGACTTGAACTACCCTAAGTATTGTCTAACCATTTCGAATAGTCTATTTTCAGCTACCTACACATCACTGCTTTAGTCTAAGGCTCTAACGCAAACAGCATTGGAAATGAAAACTAAAAAATGTCCACATGCCTACGAAGACGTTTCCATCGATCCAAGAATAGATTTTGACATTTGCACATGCTGTATCAAACATACGGTACAAAATTAGATACAGTTACCCTACTAATACAAACAGCTACCCATCTCTTGCCCTTGCCTACCATTTCTTCTCAATCTGTCATGATATTTCACTGTCCATTTTTCTTCCATCAGCGAAATGAAAATTCGCTGTCATGACATTTCTTCAATGCTAAGGTTTGAATTTTGCTCACATAGCTAACTGTATATGTATACAGTAAGTACATATTAGAGGCAGCATACCCTACTTTTGAATTTTTTTTTTTTTAAAAAAAACCTACCGCTTATTTCTTTTTCTAGCATGTCCCTATTATTACACAGAAGCCTATTGTCCATCGTTTTTCAGCTATGGTGCTCTATTTTTGAATAGGGAACGCATATTTTTTGGACTTCATATATATATATATATATATATTTATATATATTCAGCTCTACATAAACTGCTCCGTCTCTCTGGAGTTTGACATAACAAATATCTTGCGCAGAGATGTTGGTTCTTGTACCCTTTGCTGTATGATTGAACAATACTTTGCATGTTCCTTTCAATGACATATCTGTGTGTTTTACTTCAACAGCATGCCTAAATCAACCAACGATCATGGCTAAACATTGGAAATACACACCCTATATCATGCAGCTACTAACCTAAGTAACGTGCAAGTTGTACCCTGAATTGACAATGATCTTATCTCATATTTCCTTCCTTCTATAAATACGTACCCGGTCTAGTGTAACCAAGCATACCGACTACTCCTTCTTCCCCATTGAACACCAACACAGTCAATACTTCTCCACTAAAAAAAGAATAGAATGAATAGCGGACAGATGCAAGAAGGAGGAAAAGCATGGGGGACGTGCAGGCTACAGGCGTCGGTGGGAAAGGCAGTAAAGAGGGGCATCGTTTTGTCAAAATGAAGAAGAATAGAATTATAAAGTGGTGGGTTTACTGTGAGGACATGTCAGTTGCTCTTGCGCAGGATAGAAAAGAAAACATGGTGGAAAGACTAAAACCGATAATGGGTATTTAGGGGGGGATGACGTACATACATGGTGGCAAGGCAATGGACTGGAACAAAGGAATTATGCATGGGTATTGAAGGGAGGAGGCTGACGTGCATACATGGTGGCAAGGCTGTGGATCCGAGAGAAAAAAAAAGAAAAAATAAATAAATAAAGGACATGATGGATAAAACGCAAAGAAGTAAAGGGGATGGAAGCCGGTATGCAAAATGAATGGGTTGGTGGCACTTGCAGTCTTGTACAACAGCAGTGGGGAACACCTACCGGTATGCGAAATAACCCCAGTAGCATAATTGATTCGGCATGGGCAGTGGATGATCGGGTAAAACACATTTATTTTAAAACTTAAGTTTTAATTAAATTAATAATGATCATCAAATCGTATTTATATTACGTCTCGCTCGTATATAACCAGAACGGCGCGCAGTCAGTCTTGTTGGAACTGTACGGACTAGAGTCATGAGATGGAGCTGATCTGCTTCAAAATGGAAGCAACCGTATTTTAATAAATTAAACATCAGTTTAATTTAGTTAAAAAAGGCGGTAAATCGACGAATAAACGAAGGTGTGACAACCCGCCCCGCACCAACCGTCACATCCATAGGATATGCCCAGCCAATACGGGACAGATCGTTAGAAAGAAAGAAAGTGGAGAAGGAAAGGAAACAATGAACCTTCATAGAACCTGTAACACATCTCACAGCGCATGGAATAAAATATAATAATAAAATACTTGACATAAAACAGGCGAGACAGTGCATAAGCTGAAAACTAAATCATGTCTAACATGGCAGCGGAAATCCAAAATACAGCTTATGATCCAACGTCCTTATTACAACTTCAAAAATACTGTCTCTAAGCAAAAGAAAGGAAAAGGTACACTACTAATGCCCAAGCAGTGACCATCGATGACACAGGGAGATAATACATAAATATCATACGTGGAAGCCTCCTGCTCGTCTCCAGTACAGCTACCCGTGCATCCACCTAACCTGTCTCTAGTCTGCTCGTGTGAGCACCCAGAGTAATAAGAAGAGACATAAAACTCTGGGTCAGACAAAAGTCTGGTATGAGTGATAAGCAACTAAACAAACAATAACAGGTATAATCCAATCATACCTGAACCTGAACCTGCAACCAAAGAGTTAGTACTACATACTGCACAATGCCCTATGGTGCCACTAACATATGGTGTGTAAGCATACGGGGTGGGGGTGTGCATGTCATAGTGATGGCAAACAAATCAATCATAGCAACCATCCTCACATCTCTCACTCAGTGCATAAAGCATACGATATCCACTACTTTGGTCACCCAATACTTTGGGCCATGACGGAATCCAATCCCGTACAACTATCACTACAAGCCCACTATCCATCTCGGTGGTGAACCAAAGTTATGAATACCGACAACCCCTTTGCACACGTCCCGCAGCAAAGTCCAATCACGAAGTGAACTCATTGGTTCCCAACTGGATCCTGAGCTCTAACTTCCCCTTGGACTACCTTTGCATCTCGGGTTATGGTCATCTTCCTCCGGATCGGTCTTCATTCAGTTCATAGCCTCCTGGTTCGGTTCGCAGTCACCAACTCGTAGTCATCACAGTCGGATCGTGGGGAGTCTTCCTGGTCGGATCGCCATCATCGGATCGCGTCGCGCCATACGGATCGCGCCTCGTCAGCTCGTGGCGCCCTGTCTGGTCGGATCGTGCCCATCAGTTCGTGGCGCCTCATCTCGGATCGCGTCGTGATGACGCGCGGGGTCAGATCGGGGTCTTCGTTTGTCCACGTCTCGTGGTGCTTGGGTGGCTCGTGGCGCTTCGGAGCGGATCGTGTAGTGGACTCGGGTCGTGGGCACGTCACGCGAGCGGGTCCTTCTGGCGGATCGTGGCGCATGGTGGCGTGGCGCAGCCTCGGTTCGTGATCATAGGGGGTGCGATCCGATCCGGGTAAATTCCTGCACTTCGTTCCAGCGACAGTCTTTTGCTATTCGACGGCGTTTTTGACCAAACTAACACTTCTAAACAATCACAAGACATCTCATACAGTCATAGCAACATATAGTATCGACCACAAACACCAAAACATGAATCATAGCATGTAAAATGGATCAAACATACCCAAAACCCATATTTTCCCCTTAAGCATGTTCAAGCAAAACTGAGGATAGGATTAACAAAACTTAACCAAATTAGCCAATTTTTCTAACAGAGACCTAAAATAATATTTATGAATTTCTGAATATTTTTCCAGATTTTAATCATGCACAAATTCGCTAATTATCACTAATTACCCCTTAATCCCCTAAAATCCGGGATTTGCAAAATTAGTCGAAATTAACCCAAATTCATATCAGAGGCATAAAATGAGGTTTTAGAATTTTAGGAATTTTTCTAGAATTTTCTGAGTTATATTTTCGCTAATCTTCGCTAATTACCATAACTAGCCATAATTAGTGAAAAAGCAAGCTAATCACTCACCTTTGCCACAAAATAAACTATAAATCTGAAATGATTCTCTGTTTGGGTTGAATTCCAATGCTTAGCAGCAGCTCCAACTCTGATTTGATGTCGATTAGCCTTGGTTTGATCCTAATTAGCTTAATCTTCAATTAGAAAGTGTTTAGAGGTGATTTGGGATGAATCTAGATGTTGGAGGCCATGACTAGGTTGAAGGAAAGCAAGTGGCGGCTGGAAAAATGAAGAAGAAGAAACCGAAATTCTAACCCTATCAGCCCTCATATACCCCTAAACCCGAAATCCCCCATTGGGCCTAGTTGCTAATCACCCGGTTTGGCCCAATTAAGCTGTTTTTCCACTTCTGAACCTTAATTCAGCCCTACAGCCCAAACGGTAAGTCCGTTTGACTAATGTGACCACTCTACGGAAAGAGAAACCATCATTCGAATCCAATGGAAGTGGTTTCAGGTCAAAATTCCTTTCCAGTCAAAAGTTATGGACGAAACAAGATCAACTAGGGGCAAAACGGTCATTTAAAAATTGGCAAAAATCATGAACATGGGAAATGACCCCAATAGTCGTCCCCCAAAGTTACATGACCATACGACTTCATATGAAAATGAAATAAATATTCTACGATCCTAGATGCGTAGAATGCGGGTTGTTACATTCTTCCCTCCTTAAGAAATTTCGCCCCCGAAATTCTTTAACTAAGAAACAAGCAATGGATCCCGCATGCCTATCAACCAATTTCAACAATCAAACATACATGATAGTACAACAAACCTATCCTAGCATGCGGTTTTCTAACAAAGGAAGAATCATCGCCGCTAAAGTCTTATCAGGCGAAGAGCTTTGGATACGACTCTCTTATGTTATTCTCTACTTCCCAAGTACAGTCGTTCCCTCGCCATCGATCTCCATCTCTATCTTAGCGGTGATTTCCAATAAGTTAGGATCGTCCCTCTGACTGGAACTGATCCACTCAATCCAGATCGATCTAATCGTCAAGCTTACTAGCGTTTCTGAATCCAATTCACACTTAGGTCTGAAGTTATATCCCATGATATACTCTAGTTGCTTTCATTCCAAAACATAGCCTCTAAACTGGCATGTCTCCTACCCAATGCATCAGTTACCGCACCTAGTCCGGTACTACGGCATCCATCCATACTGTCATCTTCTTAGGTAATCCAACCATATACGTTAAATTACCAACCACATTCCAAATATCCTTTCGAGTCTAACCCGAATCTTGCCTACATCCACACTGTACGTCCAACGTATATTCACCTCCTAGAGGCAAACTAGATCCATCCAATGACCCTAGGCACTACATCCATATCCGTATTGTACATCTAACGCACATTCACCTTCCAAAGGTGAACTAGATCCATCCAATGAATCTAGGTACCCTACCCACATTCGTACTGCACGTCCAACGTACATTCACCTTCCAAAGGTGAACTAGACTCATCCAATGAATCTAGGTACTCTACCTATATCTGTACTGCACGTCCAACGTACATCCACCTTCCAAAGGTGAACTAGACTCATCCAATGAATCTAGGTACCCTACCTATGAGTCCAAGTCCAACTTGAAGCTCCTATATCCACTGAATCTCCAAGATCAACGGACGCTCTACAATTCCCAAACATACTTCAAGTCTAACGTAAAGTATCTTACTCCCGTCATATCACCATGATCAACAAACTTATCCTATTTTCTATTCAACAGGATCCTACAGGTGACAGTCTACCTAAGAAAAGAAAGATAGGAACAAACATAGCAATCATATCATCTATCAAACAAATCCTATCCATCACCTGCTAAAGCCATAAATACGTCTATACCTGTATGTCTGGTCTAACCAACATCAATAACTAATGGAAGCCCCGCCTCCAAACAACCCACCGTACGTCCAACATACATTTATCCTCCAAGGATAACTAAAACTAATGGAAGCCCCGCCTCCAAACGGACTACCGTACGTCCAACGTACGTTTATCCTCCAAGGATAACTAGATCACGTCCAACGGATCCAAGGTAATGGGCGTCCCCATACACCCCTGCTTTTAGTCCTCCTAAAATACTTGAGTCCAACCCAAGTCTACCCATTTTCTTGCTGCCCTCTCGAGTCCAACTCGAGCCGAATCCAATTCCTTGCAGCCTTCTCGAGTCTAACCCGAGCCAATCTATAACTCAGACCCAGTCTTGAGTATTCATCATTGACAAACTCTAGTCTAACGTGAGTCGTCTCCCTATTTATTGCATCTCTAAGATCAATCAAACGCCTATTTTATTTTACGAGTTCAAGTCCAACTTGAATCGTCCCTACCTTCGTTGCATCTTCCATGATCAACGAGTACATCCTATTCTTTCAAAAAGAACATCAACATAGGGTCCTAAACAATCCATCACTTTGCATCTTTCTCGAGTCCCACTCGAGTCATCTCATAACCTTATTGAGTCTAACTCGGGTAATCTATACCATCGAACATTCCTATCATGTTACGAGTTGTACATCACTCCTCGAGTGCACCAAGATATCATCCAATGAGAATCACAACAACCACTTATCTCTCATGCTAACCATCCTAGTCGACCTCGACATTCCCCAAGCACAAGCCCCAAAGGCCTAAACCAATATCAGACAAGCACCCAAGGAACATCTCCTCCGAGTTCAGACAATATACGTGAGATGATATGAGCAAAACATCCAAACATTCAAGCATCCATAACCGACTTTGGCTATCCTCGCTAATCTTGCTTGAAACTATCGTCGGTCGCATGACCAAGTCCTGACCAAACTACTGTACATCCAATGTACATTTGCTTCTCTAACTCCCGTTATCATCTTCATCATAAGGTAGGCGATCCAATACCACCTTTCGTCCATCATTCACTCTAACGGTCGTCAAAGACTCTTCGCAATCTACTACCACTCTATGCCTTTGGAGTCAATCGGCTCCCAAAAATCAAGCCAAACCTAGTAAAGCTCGAAATAAAGAAATCACAACAAACATACATCCATGACTCGATAAGACCAAATTACGACAGATCCTACAAAGGTTAGTCAAACCACCCATCGGGTTTGTCACTACTAGGGGTCTATCGACTATCGGGTTCCAATTCCAACTTATCCACCAGGTTACTAGACATAAAAGAATGGAAAAATCCCGACATCAAACAAAACTAGAATAGGAACATCATAAATAGAAAGCATACCTCGAATAACGACACCTTTTTCCTTCTGCGCCGCAGTTGGGGCATTCGACGAAGAAGGAACGGCGTTGATAGCATATGCTTTCACGATCTGCTTCTCCCTAGGAGGTTGTGGACATTCATTCTTGTGATGTCCCGCTTGCCCACAATTGAAGCACTTCCTTTCCCCAGGCTTTTCTCGACAATCTCTAGCATAGTGGCCCTTCTTGCCACAGCTAAAACACTCAGAATCTTCCCTGCTTTTCTTCTTTGGACCATCCTTAGCTTGGGCCTGATTCTGCTTCCTTTTGTTCTGGGGATTCTCCTTACCTCCACCGCTTGCTTGCGGCTTTGGTTCCTCTGCTGATGTAATAGCAACCTCAATCTTTGGCTTAGGGTAAAGACTCTCTGACCTTAATGCTTTTCCCACAATCGAGTCAAATGTCTCATCGATGTGGTTTATAAGCCTTTCCCCCAAGTATCCATCCAAGCCAGTTATGAACTTCTCATTCTTCTTCTCGGCAGTATCAATCAAAGATAATCCATATTTCGACAAAGTGTCGAACTCAGCAACGTACTCCGAGATAGCCCTGCCATTCTGCTTCAACTCCAGAAACTTCCTAAACAACTCTGATTTCTGAGCAGCTGGGATAAACTTATCGCTAAAGCGAGCCTTGAACTGATCCCAAGTAATCTGATCCTCGGGAGTAGCTGCTTTAATGGCATCCCACCAATTCATTGCCCGTCCTTGCAGCTGACGGGATGCTAGCCTTCTCTTCATCGCATCCTCGATACCCAAGTCCTCAAAGATGCGCTCGCAGCTATCCAACCAATTCTGAACATCCGTAGCCGATTCCGTTTCGTGGAACGGCTTTCCACCAAGGTTAGTATAATCCTTGCTCAGCTTGGCGAAATCGGCCCTAGGCGCCTGCACCGCTACGCCACCACCATTAACAACATTAGGGACTGCTCCCTGAACATCCCTAATCATATCCCTCATGAAGTTGGTGAACATCGTCCTCAAGTCTGGGTCATTTCCATTGTTACCCCTTCGACCATTGTTCCTCAAGTTTCAGTTCATCGTTCAACCTGTAAAGAGAACGAATTAGCCATCTCCATGGTGGTACTAGTGCAGTGCGACTTCATCCTTAACTATACTAATAGTATATATATCTATATAGCTTTGAAAACCAATTTTTGAAAAATCAAAATAATAGCAAATACGCGCTCTCATATACGTATATTATCTCTCCCTGGTGTCTTTCCCTAGGTTAACTTCGCAACCTAGAGCTCTGATACCAAGTGTGACAACCCGCCCCGCACCAACCGTCACATCCATAGGATATGCCCAGCCAATACGGGACAGATCGTTAGAAAGAAAGAAAGTGGAGAAGGAAAGGAAACAATGAACCTTCATAGAACCTGTAACACATCTCACAGCGCATGGAATAAAATATAATAATAAAATACTTGACATAAAACAGGCGAGACAGTGCATAAGCTGAAAACTAAATCATGTCTAACATGGCAGCGGAAATCCAAAATACAGCTTATGATCCAACGTCCTTATTACAACTTCAAAAATACTGTCTCTAAGCAAAAGAAAGGAAAAGGTACACTACTAATGCCCAAGCAGTGACCATCGATGACACAGGGAGATAATACATAAATATCATACGTGGAAGCCTCCTGCTCGTCTCCAGTACTGCTACCCGTGCATCCACCTAACCTGTCTCTAGTCTGCTCGTGTGAGCACCCAGAGTAATAAGAAGAGACATAAAACTCTGGGTCAGACAAAAGTCTGGTATGAGTGATAAGCAACTAAACAAACAATAACAGGTATAATCCAATCATACCTGAACCTGAACCTGCAACCAAAGAGTTAGTACTACATACTGCACAATGCCCTATGGTGCCACTAACATATGGTGTGTAAGCATACGGGGTGGGGGTGTGCATGTCATAGTGATGGCAAACAAATCAATCATAGCAACCATCCTCACATCTCTCACTCAGTGCATAAAGCATACGATATCCACTACTTTGGTCACCCAATACTTTGGGCCATGACGGAATCCAATCCCGTACAACTATCACTACAAGCCCACTATCCATCTCGGTGGTGAACCAAAGTTATGAATACCGACAACCCCTTTGCACACGTCCCGCAGCAAAGTCCAATCACGAAGTGAACTCATTGGTTCCCAACTGGATCCTGAGCTCTAACTTCCCCTTGGACTACCTTTGCATCTCGGGTTATGGTCATCTTCCTCCGGATCAGTCTTCATTCAGTTCATAGCCTCCTGGTTCGGTTCACAGTCACCAACTCGTAGTCATCACAGTCGGATCGTGGGGAGTCTTCCTGGTCGGATCGCCATCATCGGATCGCATCGCGCCATACGGATCGCGCCTCGTCAGCTCGTGGCACCCTGTCTGGTCGGATCGTGCCCATCAGTTCGTGGCGCCTCATCTCGGATCGCGTCGTGATGACGCGCGGGGTCAGATCGGGGTCTTCGTTTGTCCACGTCTCGTGGTGCTTGGGTGGCTCGTGGCGCTTCGGAGCGGATCGTGTAGTGGACTCGGGTCGTGGGCACGTCACGCGAGCGGGTCCTTCTGGCGGATCGTGGCGCATGGTGGCGTGGCGCAGCCTCGGTTCGTGATCATAGGGGGTGCGATCCGATCCGGGTAAATTCCTGCACTTCGTTCCAGCGACAGTCTTTTTCCATTCGACGGCGTTTTTGACCAAACTAACACTTCTAAACAATCACAAGACATCTCATACAGTCATAGCAACATATAGTATCGACCACAAACACCAAAACATGAATCATAGCATGTAAAATGGATCAAACATACCCAAAACCCATATTTTCCCCTTAAGCATGTTCAAGCAAAACTGAGGATAGGATTAACAAAACTTAACCAAATTAGCCAATTTTTCTAACAGAGACCTAAAATAATATTTATGAATTTCTGAATATTTTTCCAGATTTTAATCATGCACAAATTCGCTAATTATCACTAATTACCCCTTAATCCCCTAAAATCCGGGATTTGCAAAATTAGTCGAAATTAACCCAAATTCATATCAGAGGCATAAAATGAGGTTTTAGAATTTTAGGAATTTTTCTAGAATTTTCTGAGTTATATTTTCGCTAATCTCCGCTAATTACCATAACTAGCCATAATTAGTGAAAAAGCAAGCTAATCACTCACCTTTGCCACAAAATAAACTATAGATCTGAAATGATTCTCTGTTTGGGTTGAATTCCAATGCTTAGCAGCAGCTCCAACTCTGATTTGATGTTGATTAGCCTTGGTTTGATGTTAATTAGCTTAATTTTCAATTAGAAAGTGTTTAGAGGTGATTTGGGATGATTCTAGATGTTGGAGGCCATGACTAGGTTGAAGGAAAGTAAGTGGCGGCTGGAAAAATGAAGAAGAAGAAACCGAAATTCTAACCCTATCAGCCCTCATATACCCCTAAACCCGAAATCCCCCATTGGGCCTAGTTGCTAATCACCCGGTTTGGCCCAATTAAGCTGTTTTTCCACTTCTGAACCTTAATTCAGCCCTACAGCCCAAACGGTAAGTCCGTTTGACTAATGTGACCACTCTACGGAAAGAGAAACCATCATTCGAATCCAATGGAAGTGGTTTCAGGTCAAAATTCCTTTCCAGTCAAAAGTTATGGACGAAACAAGATCAACTAGGGGCAAAACGGTCATTTAAAAATTGGCAAAAATCATGAACATGGGAAATGACCCCAATAGTCGTCCCCCAAAGTTACATGACCATACGACTTCATATGAAAATGAAATAAATATTCTACGATCCTAGATGCGTAGAATGCGGGTTGTTACACAAGGTGAGTTAAACTCACTCAGTTTCCCAACTTATAATTATTATAAGTCGGGTTTATCATTTATATGCCTTGTTTGCTAATGGTTGGTTGATTTAATGATTGTTGGATGTTGTTGAACATTGTTAGATCGTTTATTTAAATTAAACGTTGTTTAATTTAAATGAAACGACATCGTTATTTTTAAGGATGGTCTCCAAACAAAGTAACTTACCTTGTTGGTTACGTTTATAATATAAACGTACTTGATTGAATTATTTGCTTGAACTGATGTTAGTAGTTGACTGTTATCAGTTAAACTTATTATCATCATGTGAACTGTTGAACCCATATGATTAGATTACTGAATTGGTTGTTGAATGTTAAACCCAAATTCAACATTTGTTGGTTTTTAACCAATGAGTGATATTGGTTAAGAAATTTATAGCAGATGGCCATAATACGAACTGTTTTATAAAGATTTATTTACCGTCAGGTAGATCAATAGAAATGAAGTTATGAAATTTATTTTATAACTGAATATAGATTTTTAATATATTATTTTAATTGTGTTTACAAAAAGGGAAACTAAACCAACCACATATAGTTGTTTTTAATCGTTATTTTTATATCAGAATCTGCCGTGTGCGAAGCACGTGCCTCATCTTGATTATGATTTAGAAAACCAGTTCTCATGTTTCAATGTGCAAGTGAACAAAAGTTAACGTAACGATTAATTATTTTAATAAACAATTAAAATGAGATTTTGTCGAATTGATTATTATTTAAATCAAGTGGAATTATTTAAAACAAGTGGAAAGATGGATTAAGACTTGATTAACAAAGTTAATCATATTAGAATCGACTAAGCCAATTGTTTAAACTAAAATGGGGAATTATTAAATTTATTTATTTAGTGGAAATGATAAATGGTTATGTAAAACATTTTTTAATGTTGGTATTTAATTATCATTTTATTTAATCATGAAAGTAGAGAATTAATTTCCTTACTGAGTTATGGTTATGAACTAATGAAGTTTTTTTGGAAAGGGAATCAAATTAAAACCCAAGTTTGAAATTATAGTGGCCAGGCGAGTTAAGTTAATTATATGCGAGATAGATTCGCCGTAATGAGAGTTGGGATTTCATCGAGTTATAACTAAAATGAGATTTGGCTTGGAATTTGGAATAAATATCGGTCTCTGGTATCACGACTGATATCTATCTTAAGATAAGAACGTTGTTGATCAAGGTCTGAGAGGTAATTAAATACCCCAACTTGAACGACTTCGGGAATATCATAGGATGGTATTAGTTGTGATGGTAAAGATGTTAGTGTTATTTTGTTTTGAGAAAAAACAGTGTAACGTTATTTGTAGAACTGGAAATATATATATATATGAGATTTTGAAATAAAAGGGAATAAAAAGGCTTGAGAATATGAAATGTTATTTTCTTAGTAAAGGGAAGAAATAAAAGGGATTTTAAAAATGTAACAATATTTTCAAAGAAAGGAAATGAGATTTGAAATGGGTTTATCCTGAAAAGGAAAGTGGCGATT